>JAPTOF010000003.1:19652500-21070833 GCA_028554755.1 Cordia subcordata | reverse complement strand
CTGGGTAAATTGCCAAACCTTCTTGACAGATCATTGGACATTTTACGTGATTCCAGCAAAAACGCAAATGTAGGTTGTGGTGAATCAGCCAATTCTTCATTGCTTTTTGATTATAAGGGTCAGAATCTTGCTCTTTCCGGGGCTCAAGATGAAGCAGCTGCCAGTAGTTCTCAACAGAATAAGCTGCCTCATTGGCTTCGAGAAGCAGTTAATGCTCCTTCAGAGCCCACTGAACACAACTTGCCGCCAACCATCTCTGCAATCGCGGAGTCTGTTTGCACATTGTATGGTCAAGAGAACTCCAAAATTCCTCCTTTTGTTGTCCCTGGCCCAGCTCCCTCCCAGCCAAAGGATCCACGGAGGCGTTCGAAGAAAAAAAAGAAGCTGAAACCAAACAGAGTTGCATTTGCCTTGCAAGATCTTGCTGGAACTAGCAGTGATTTCAAGCGCCACCTCCATAGTGAGAACTTTGCTTCAGCCTCTATTGCAGGAGACCTACTATTGCCTCCCTTTCCAAAATCAGCCGCTAAATTCTCTGGACGTCCTTGGATTGGACCAAATCTTAATACGTCTCCCTTGCCTCTGAATATGGTGAACCCATCATCTTTGTCAGAGAATCCTACCTTACTGAAGAAAACAACTCTGGGATTAACCCCCTCTCCGGAGGTGCTTAAATTGGTTGCATCCTGTGTTGCACCAGGTCCACCACCTAGCACATCAACTTCCAACTTCCTGGAGAGTGTGCTTCCTCGGCCAAAATCTGTTGATAGAGAGTCATTGGAACCGCAAAGTTTACTTGCAGAACAAAAAGCAAAGCAGACCTCATCCTCATCCCTTGACCGGCAGGATCCATCAAAGGAGGAGCAAAAAGACCAGACTGAAAGTGGCGATTCCAGTAAAACTCAGTCAGATCTTGCTCGACCTGGGCAGGCAGATGTAGAAGAGATTTCATCTGAAGGGACATTATCCGATCGTCCTGCAAGTGACAATGAACCATAGTGCTTTTATGGGGAGTGAGTGGGTGAGTGATCTGGACATCATTTGCTAGTAAACGCCAAATTTTGGTGGCCCTTCACCAATATTCTCAAAGTTTTCTAGGTGAATCTTAGAATTGGACTACAGGACAACTTTAGACATAATTATTATGTAAAGCTTTTGTAGGTGAAATGAAATATAGAATGTTACTTTGATTATTTCTTTGCTGTTATTTCTAAACAAGTGCTTAATTGTCTATGAATATATTAGAAAGTGTAAGGCTTCATGTAATGACTTGAGACACAGGAAGATTACAGAAGACGGTACGCGCATTTCAGAACGGTCACTAGCCCATGGGTGTGGGTCTGAGTCCTTGCATGCATGTAGGTTAGAATCAGTAGACTGCAGGATGATCAGTTTTCAGTTTCATGGATTCTTATTCTCGGAGAAATCGAGTTAGACTTCTTGTTGTACACAATTGAATATTTTTGTCATGTGATCAGGTTTCAATTTCATTCATATAGGATAACTAAATTCTTTTACTTTCAGCTCCTAGATTAAAATTTCCCATTATTGTGTGCAGCTTCTACTGTCCAAATGACAAGTTAGACCATATTCTCTATGCAATCTCATGCTGTATGTGATTGCTGTATAGTGATGTCACTTGTGTATGAATGCACGGGTTTCTTCACTAATTAAGTATAGACTGTCTAACGATTATTGGTCTCCAATCTAACCATCCGTCTTTGAACTCAGAGTTTTACTCTTGGAGGAGAAAGCCTCACCACTTGAGCACTCCATCCCATATATAATATACATATGAAATATCACTTCTTGTGTAAATTAACGTTTTGAAGTTGGTATCGCAACTAGACATATGTAACATATAGAAAGTGATACTTTAATGATAAAAATAAGATGATATCTAATATTACCTTATTGTTAAATAGTTAGAACAATGAGCCTAGGCTATTGGGCCAGAGCTTCAAGGAGCCAATTATTCCTAACCTAGCTGAATCAACTTAACCTAGCTAAACAACTATAGCCTGATTATCTAATTTAATATAGACACCATATGATAGGTAATCTTTGTATCTGTAGAAGTATGTGATTAGTACATGCATGAATATACACGTTAAGCATTGGTGTAGGTGAACAGATTTTCCAATGCGAGATTTTCAAGTATGAAACAAACTTCAAGGTATCACTGGGAAACGATTTCTTATTTATTTAATTTGCGAAGTATATAAAATAATATTCCATTGCATTTGATTTCATTCATTGCCATTATGCACTGGTGTATTTTAATAAAACAAGTTGCCATTTTTATTTGTAATTAAGCATGGTATAATGCTACTCCCGAAGTGCAGATGGGTTGGGTTAAAAACTCTTTTTTTCTTTAATACTTCTAAATCCAAAGTTAAAAAAAAAAAATTCTTGAAGTATGTGGTTGTGAAACATCTTTCCCACAATTACAACGTAATCAGCAAAGACTATATGTCAAGTACCGAGCAAGTCAAAGCTCACGAGCTAGATATGTATCGTAAGTATAATAAATAATTATTTAAGTTTCATAATTAATTTAAATTATTAGTTATAATAAGTGTGACCTTTATATGTATAGATATGTGTTTAAACCTCTGTTAGGGGAAGAAAGGGAAATCCTACATCCACCCTCAAATATTGGACGACCAGGAACGAAGAAGAATAAAATCCTTTAATAATAATCCATATAATTGGTTTCTTCGTTCTATTCAAGTAGATTATCATCATTTTCTTTTTGGCTTTAAATTGTATTCAATTTATTGTTTTTTCAAATAACATTAAAGTAGTGAGAGTAAACTAATAATGCATGTATAATATTACATAGCTTGCATTAAAATACAACAAGGAACAGTAAAGAAGCAAACACAGATGAACAAAAGGAAATAAATTTACAGCAACAAAAACATATTAAGTTGATATACACACTCAAACACACTTACCGCGCAACTGTTTAGGAGTTGAACAATCGAATTTCTATTAACAATTTTTTTTTTGGGTCTTGAGAGAAGAATAGAAGGGACATAACGTTCCTTAAGATAATTATTAATCGATAATTTATATTTCAACTATTTCATTTTTTAAATAATAATACCATTTAGATCTTTCTTCAAACTCAAAAGAAAATTTTTATGAATAGTTAGTTATAACTATAATATCTGCTGTTAGATTACATGGCCAAAACTATCGGATTTGCTAGAATAGGTTCCAATTTTATATGCATTCTGCAGAGAGCACGTTATGGCACATGAATTAGAGAATCTCTGCAATTAAGTAATTAATTATTTAATTAGTCAAACTATTTCTAACCATTCTCAACTTTTCAAAAGACTTTGACGTGTGACTCTGAAGCACACAAGACATTCTTCCATCACGAGTACTTGTTTCGGATGATAGTGTAGAAAAAATGGGTTAAGTACATAGTCAATTAACATATTGCTAAAATTGCTTAAGAAAAGGAAAAAGGAAAACTAGAACAATATGCTTCTAAATTTATTTAGATGAAATAGGCTCCATCAAAATAAGTATGACAAACCAAAGGCATGGAGGAGGGGAAGATCTAAAAACTTTTTCCACTGTAAGCTATAACATATATATTAATAACTATCTTCCTTAGGAAAGAAAGAATTATCTCTCAACTATGGTAAAAAAAAAAAAAAAAAGAAAAAAACCTGAAACCTCTCAAATGAAATGTGAAATGCGAAATGCGAAATGCGAAATGCATCAAATCAATATTTTAATTGATCTCACACCTCTATCATCTATCATCTGATCTCCAAGTTCTTCTCTAGGCAAACTGCGTGTTGCGAGTAACCTCATTAAAAGCAGGAAAGAGCGGTAAAGTAGTAAGGAGATCAACTAGTTCTTAGCTTTATTGATTTAGTATGACTAGATTTTATTACTCACTTTGACAATGAGAGAAATCGTTTTGGAATTTAGCCTTTCCCTTGGAGAGAATACTATACTACTAATTTTCCCAATTCTCTTCTTATCTAATGTACTACAATTTAAAGCTATTCTTTACTGTATTAAAGATATTCCTAAGTCTGATAATTCTTCTTTACAGCCAATTCCACTCGGTGCCTCTAAATCCGTTGGAGTTGCATTGTACATCATATTTTCTATTTCCTTTCCTTCTTGAAGCCATCTAGCCATGCCGATTGCTGCAATCCTAAGGTAGCCCCTTGTAGCAAGCCAAGAAGTCAAGTGTAAGGATTGGTCTGTATTTTAATGGTGCTTAAAAAATATGGGAAGACCTACATTATTTGTTGTCTTGCCCTTTTCTAATTTTGCTTTATTTATATTCTGCTATTAATCATATACTGTCATATTGTTGTTTCTGCGTCCTATAAATAGGTACTTAACCTATTGTAATAAGTGTGAGAGAGAAGAAAGATGTATGGCAGTTTAGTAGAGAGCGTTTAAAGCTAGATTGAGAGTTCATATTGTATTCATTATTAATATTATCTTAATGCAATTCTCTTTTTTGCCCGTGGAGTAGACTAGGCCAAACCACGTAAATTGTGTCTTGAATTTCTCATTCATTTCATCTCGCTTATACCACATTTTCCTTAACAAACCGGTATCAAGAGCTTGGTTGTGGGTAGGCGTAGAAAACACATGAAAATTATTTTGAATTTGGTTCATTTAGTTGCCGCAAAAATTTGGACGCACGGGAGCACAAGAAATTCGAACAAAGAAGGAAGATTTGGTGTAATGCGCACATGGGAGTTGCTGTGACAGGTTTGACCATGTTAGACCGGGGTTGACCAAACTTTGACTTTGATTGTTGATAGTTGACCAAGCTTGACCATAGTTTGCCAGAACCTACCTATCATTTTTTGACGTGCCAAGTCTGTTTTTGCACTTAGTTTGGCAAAATTCTGCTCTGAGGTACACGTTTTGGTATATCGTTAACTTTGACCGCGAATTTGACTTTTGATCGGGTTGACCAAAGTTGACCAAAGGGGTATTCGAAGGTTTTTCAGTGTGCTGTGTTCGATTTTGCAGTCAGTTTAACCAAATTCTATTTCGAGGTGTGTGTTTTGGAAGAGATGTCAACTTCGGCGAAGTTTTAGATTGAGAAATTC
Source organism: Cordia subcordata (assembly GCA_028554755.1). Taxonomy (NCBI): domain Eukaryota; kingdom Viridiplantae; phylum Streptophyta; class Magnoliopsida; order Boraginales; family Cordiaceae; genus Cordia; species Cordia subcordata. The sequence continues at coordinate 21,065,725 of JAPTOF010000003.1, read as the reverse complement.
GATAGTAAGGGCAGTTTTAGTATCTGGAAGATCAAGTTTAAAGCTTTTATGGTCATGCAAGGACTTTGGAAAGTAGTTGAAGGAAAGATCAAAAAGGAATTAAAACCAGAGGAAGAGGAGGAATTAGAGGAAAGGGCTATAAGTGCAATACACATGAGCGTTTCAAGCGATGTATTAATGGAGATAGCTGATAAGGAGACAAAAGTCGAGGCCTGGAAGGCTTTGATGGATTTTTATTTATCGAAGTCGCTGACGAATTGCTTCTATCTCAAGAAGAGATTGTATACCCTGAAGATGAAGGAGAGTGCATCGATGAAAGAACACCTTGACGAGTTTAATTCCATTGTGATGGAGTTGAAAAAAATAGGAGTAACGATTGATTTAGAAGATCTTGCCCTTGTTTTGGTGTGTTCTCTATTACCTTCATATGATAATTTCGTAGACACTCTGTTGTATATAAGTGACAAGATTAGCTCAGATGATGTTTGTTTAGCATTGAAGTCTAAGGATTCGAAGAAACACTTCTTGAGAAACGGAGTGAAAGTTCAGAGAGAGGGGTTAGTGAGCAGAGCAGTGAGACACAAGAAAGAAAGATCTTCATTGAAGTCAAAACCAAGAGCAAAAGATGTAACGTGTTTTGAGTGTAGGGAATGAAGTCACTTTAAGCACCTTTGTCCAAAGGGAAATAAGCAGGAATCAATGAACATGGTGGATGATGTGGAGGATGAGAATTTTGATGGTACTGGAGATATCTGGTTTGTCATTGTAGGACAATGGCAAGACTAGATGGAACAAATGAGATTGCTTATACTTTGAATGACGCGGCAGTGAATTTGTATGAGCAAGGGTTCCGTAAAGAGGTTGATGGTCCAAGGGTGGCTTAGTTGAAAGGCACTATGAGTGCAGAGATGGAGTCTCTTCGTGGTTTTAAGGATGAAGTGGAGCATGTATGCAATGTTCTCGAGTTGAGTAGTGTTTGCATAGAGGTAGAGGAAGTTGTGGTAGACACTCGACAGGTTTCACTTGTGAACAACGTAAGTAGCGGGGATGCGTTGCTATGAGGACGTTAGATGGCAGTAAATAGGTAGCTCAGACGGTTGCGAGACATTGCTTGCGTGGGCAATGTGAAAAAGGTAAACCTATTTGGGGCTAGTTGGCAAAGGAGAGGAGAATTGTGGTTGGTCGATAAGGAGTGAATATGGTCCAAGGTGAATATTTGTAAGGATTGGCCTGTAGTTTAATGGTACCTAAAGAATATGGTAAAACCTATCTTATTCGTTGTCTTGCATTTTTCTAATTCTTCTTTATTTGTATTCTGCCATTAATTGTATGCTGCTATATTGTGTTGTCTCTGTGTCCTATAAATAGGTGCTTAGCCTATTATAATAGGTATAGGGGAGAAAAGAGAAACGTGAGCCAGTTTGAGAGCGATTAGAGTTAGAGCGAGAGTCATCTTGTATTTATTATTAACATTGTCTTAATACAATTCCTCTTTTTGCCCATGAAGTAGGTTAGGCCGAACCACATTAATTGTGTCTTGAATTTTTGTTGGCATAATATTAATTTTGTATCGTTTTGATGATGTAAATTATAGTTAATGAATTGCTAATTATACTTTGAGCTTGTTGAGAATATCCCTAAGTTAGGTGGTTGAAGATGAGCCATGATTAAGAGCATAAGAAGAATTCATCAAAAATGGCTTAAATCATTCAAGACAAGAAAAGTTCAAGATAAAAGAAGAAGGCTGTGAAGTCATAAGGAAGAGATGAGGCGACATAAGGGGTATCAGCTCGTGTACTCTCTTGTGAATGCCTTATAATAGTCTTTTATAGCTCACTCATAATTTCATTGCATTGCATTCGTCTATTACCTCTTTTAAACATGGGTATAACATATCTTGATTGGAAAATTCAAACTACTTATAGAAACACTTGCTATGTCTTCAAAAGGCTTTACAATCTTTTTGAAGTGTTTCCACATTGTTTCATTGCTTTAGAGTCAGAGAATTACAGAATGGTGCTTAAAGTTGAAATTTACTGGGCATAGTCGAACTCCAGGTCGGCAGCCTGTCCTAACACTTTTGAGTCTGGGCTTTAAAATTGAGTTTCTGACCAAGGCCGGATCCCAGGTTGGTTGACCGGCCTAGCGACCGACCTTAGTCAGTAAATTTGGGGAACAAGGCCGGTCACGCCCTCGGTCGATTGACCCCAGCTCTGCAACATTAAATGTCGTAGCCATTTATATCCGTTGCAGCCACTTTTCTTCCCCAATTTTCACCTACCTTAGCCTAACTCTTAAAAATCTCTTTAAATACACTTCAATAGCATTAGATATGATCATCTAAGCTTGAAAGTCTCTTCATCATCATTCATTTCTTAGAAATCTTGAGTTATAATTTTTTATACTCTTTGAACATTCAAGAGCTATCATTTAGTATACCTACTTATTGAAGCCCTGCACTATATTTTTCAATTATTCCTCAAATCCATTGTTATACACACTCAATAGCTAGGAAATTTTCAGATATTTACTTTTTGAGCTAAAGAGAGTGTAGGAAAATCCTAAAGAGTAAGGACTCTTGGGTTCTTTAAAGATTGGTTTCAAAGGGTTGTATTTCTTGGTTTATGCTTTACCAAGTATTGAAGAAGCATCCATAATGAAGGTGTTGAAGTTCTAAGGGAGAATCCTTAGGCGGTGAACATTAGTAAGGCCGAACCACTTACAAATCGTTTGTTATCTTCTTCGTTATCTCTACTTTTTATCACTTGCTATTATTGATTGCTTGGTGTTTGTGTAATTGCCTAAACAAATTTATTTGTATTACTTGGTAAAATTTTAACTACGAAAATCATTCAATATTTTAATACATTCCCTTTCCCTCTTAAGATATTTGCTCTCACAATTTTTCATTTATTTTATCTCATTTACACCACATTTTTTCCACCATAAAGATATGACAAAAAGGACAAAGGCTTGTTATCTTGTAAAGGTTGAACTAAGTCCACATTGATCAAGAAATCATGACAGTTGCCCCCAGGGGCATAGGTGAGTTGGTAAGTGGCCAGGTGATTAGGGTGGAGACACCCTGACAACGCGGGATCGAGTCCGTGTGGCGGCAGTACTCCGCTGAAATATTGCGGGGGCTGTTGCTGGATTTCCACGCCCGTTGGTCCTCTCCCTGGTCGGGCTGCCACTCACGCACATCCCTCGATTTACCTCCCGCCTGGTTAAGGGGCCTCTGGCCAGGTGGGAAAGGGGTTCTCCTTTGGTTAACCCTTTTAAAAAAAGAAATCATGACAGTCAACACACACCACGTCCCCGATGCATACGAGTTAATGTCATCCCATGCGCTCAGTGTGGCTGCACCTCATTAGTCATTTCTTTCCTCCATGTGAGGCCTCACTGCACTCCATCTCTTTAGTCTCCCACCTCATGACCTAGTCATTGACTAATCTCACTGCTATCACCTTTAAACACAATAAATTAAGTAATTATTTCACTTAATTATGCTTGCTTTATCATATTTTTTTAATATTATTTGCTTTCTTAAAACATAGTCTAGGGGCTTAATTAGATCTGTGATCTACATACTTTAATCTTAATAATTAGCCCTCCTATGATTGATATGCATGATGACTGACAAATCATCTATTTTAAGCTTTTTCTTCATAATAACTAATAAACAATAATATTTGTCAGCGTATGATTATTTTGAGGAAATTAAAAAGTAGGGATGTGTCTATAGGGATCTAGTAAACTAAAGCTACAAACAAATACTGTCAAATCTGCGTCATCTCTCAGTCAAGTAATTATATGATCTTGAATCACAAAAGAGTATCTTTACCACTTGCCCTAATCATTTTCCCCTGTGATAAACTCGATGTCTCTGTTGAACGTGACAAAAATATGCTCTACCAAAATAATTTGTTCATTTTGTGAAGCAAAAGATTCTTTTGGTTTCTTCTATTTGGTGGTTTTTTTTTAATACAGTGAATAAGTAAACTCTTTATTCGACTTTAATAAATATGTACGAAAATAAAAATTAAATAATTTGCCATCCAATTTACACCACATCAAGCCGCCACTTTATACAAAGAAGGTAGTATCTGAATCTGTTCCTATATTTACTTTGAAAGCCGACCCTATCTCTAATATCTACAAAACTCATGTGAAAAACCTGTTCCTCCGTCAAGCATCACCAGCAAAATTTTTTTGTTCTATTGCTTCTTTTCAAAATTAAAGAGTATTTTTTTTGGCAAAAGATTAATATTAATTTCTAGTTTACACTTATGTTCGAATTCGAGACCTACAAACGCTAAGTAAGGGATTGTACTTGCATTCGATTAGACTCATCCAACTTTTAGATAAAATTGAAGTAAACTTTACATGTATGTGATTTCGTCACTGTAATTCACCAGCCGAACACAAATATTTTCCCAATTGAAATCATTCCATATTTCCATTATCTGGTGATGCAATGCATGCGTGGCAATTGGATGGATAAATTTTTTTAATCTATTTTATGTTCCTAATTAACCATATGAAGACTTTATATGGCAGTTATTTTCGTCGTGAGATTCAGTAAAATACGGAAACTAGTATTGAAGATGTAAGAGGATATACATACTACAAATGTGATTGGCATAATTTATTTTTTCTTTTTTTCTTATAAATAAGTTAAAATAATGTGAAAATATATGTCTACTGATTTCATGAGAGAAATGATGAATAATCTCATAAAAAAGCAGAGTTTTAAATAATCAATCACGAATAAAGTGGTGATTAAGTGACAATAATTTTAACCTTTCTCTATTAATCACTACTAGTGCTTTTCGGTTTTCCACCGACCCCGTTAGGTCATAATAAAGTAGTATAACATATTGTCTTTTGCGTTGTTTCCTTGTAGTGGAAATTTGGACTTATAGTTGTCAAAGGAATGTATTTTTATTCATTTAGTTTGATATTTTCAAGATGTAATATTGTATATATTTATTTAAGTTGATTTTTTAACATGTAATATAATATTACTTCTTTTATTAAAACTGGTGTATTTTATTATATTATTAGGTTCTGGAACCAAGGAAGAAAAAGGAGGAGGAGGAGAAAAAGTACTCCATTCATAATGCAATAACTATTTCTACTAGGAATATACTATCACATTTTGAACTTGTTGTAACCGTTATGAAAATATTAAAAATCATTGCTAATGACCATTGCAATATTTTTTAACCATTGTTTGAAGTCTTATTGTTTATTCTCTATTGCAACTGTTTTTTTATAATAAATGGCAACACTTAAAAATTATTGCAAATGATATTTTTTTAAAATAATTTTCTTAGGAATTATAGTTAAACATCATAGCCAATCAATTAATATTTACTATAAATAGTTGCAAAAGTAAAATTTATTATTAGTACTTAACAACACGATATTTATAACTTTAACGGTACAATGATTAGATCAAATTGATACCGAAAAGTTTTGTTTTAAGCAGCAATTAAAATGTTATTTTATGTAACATACATATGGCTATGGTTTTTTGACTAATATTGCAATAGTGGTAATGAGGGGGTCAATTTGAATATATTTCTATCATTATTAGCATATTATTTAAATTAATTTGTCTATTGACTCATTTGACATTTATAAATTACCTCTCTTACCATGCTATTATAGAAAGTGCATTTTCTATTTGATAAAAATATATGAATAACCCCTAGAAATAATTAACTATTGTTTGATAAAAATTTTGACTACTACATTACCATTTATGGCAATTGATCCCTGAATGTCTGTCTTTGGCCTCGGATTAGTCAAGTTCTTACAGAATCATATGTATAAATAATTATTAATTAATTACTAAGTACTTTGGTCTTAGCTTGATTTCAAACAGCCAATTCTGTTAAACCTTTTAAAAGTCACGAATAGCAGCTGCAACATGTGCTGCTTTTTGGAAAAGTTCTTTCAATTCAACAGTCAGCTAAAAGCTGATTTCAGAGAAGGGAAAATAAAAAATGAAAAAAAGAAAATGCTAAAAGCTGATTTGGTACTTATATTTGAAGTAAAGAGGAAAGTGTCAGCAATGTGAATGAAACAATAAGTGCTAGCAATGTGAAGAAGTTGCAAATTCCAAGTAGTCTGTGGCTTTGGACTTTTTTATGACCATCAAATCAGAGGCGGCACATGTCAACTTTCTGGTCTTATAGAATTTAAGTAGATTTTAGTGTGTTATTTTGGCACATCATAGAAGAAATTAACAATAGGAAAAATCATTTTTCAAAATTTTTTATTTTTTTAATTAAATAATTACCTTACTTAAAAGTTTAAACTATTAGAAAAGGTATATTATTTAAGCACACACACCCTGAGGTGCCAGCTAGATTAAACATTGCATGGCATAATATATTTATTTTTAAACAGTTGATAACCCAAGATCTTAACCTATTATTGTTTTGGTAATTTGAAGTCTAATATCATATTAAAATTTTCATATATTATTTAAAAGTTTAAGCTATATATTATAGAAACTTATATTAATTCTCAACATGTCTTACCTAGCTGATTCATGAACATTTCATTTATTTGCATGTGTTGTAAATAATGTGAATAAAAGTACTCAATTGTTTCCATAAGATATATAGTTCTAGGAGATGGAAGTCTCGACCTCCCTTAATTTATTTCAGTTTCAAATTTTTTAATTTTTTATATTTTTAGTTTTTTTAAAATTTTACATCTTTTATTTCTTTCAAGGGGCAAAGTTAGGGGTAGGGGTTATGTGTCAGGTGAAAGAGAAAAAGAGAGTTACTATGCAAAAAATATTTTATTCTCCTTGTCTACTAAAAAAATATTTTCTTTCATTTATAACAAATGTTTTCTATTGATCAAAAAATATTTGTAGATTGACTTATCTTGCAGTGTTTTTATCCATTAAAATAAAAATATATATATGTCTAAGAAAAAATTTTCGTGCAAACAAAAGGACCCTAATTCACAACACGACAAGTACATATTTATGTTTATCGAGATTAAATTGGTGAAGGGGAGTTATGGGAAAAAAAAAGTTCATGTTGAAAATAAATAAAATATGAAAGGTAACAGTGATGAATATAATCTAGCTACCATCTAGAATGATACTATGTACTAAAGCTATGAAGGCAGGATCATCAAAAAACTCAAACTCAGTAATAGAATATTATACGTGACTTGCGAAACTAGAAGAGATTTCCTTGAAATAACCAAAGAATAAAAAAGAAGAAAGAAGCGTTTATAGAAATTTGTCTTAATTTTTAACGGAAAATAACACAAACTAAAGAATGTTAGTAATTTTGGTAAATGGTATTAAATTATAATCATGAACACAAACACATAATATAAAATTTTGCACGGTTGAATTCTCAATTAAATTACAGTATAGAACAGTAACTCCTATTGGTTTATTACCCTTGACAGTTCACTATCGTTTTCACTTTGACAAGTTTCTTAAATAATACCTTTTAGTCCTTTCATATTTCCTCAAATTTTTGGCGTTTTTATTGAATTTCACGTGCTAATCTTGTAATACTTTTGTGGACTTTCTAATGAGAGAATTAACAATATGTAGCACAACATAAAAATATAAAATACTTTAAAATGATCATAAATAAAATAAAAACTTCCTAAAAACAAAAAATTATAAGAAATTATCGAGATAATAAACCTAATTTTTATTTATCTATCTATCTATACTATATACTAAAGAAGAAACTATTGTACCAGCACCCATAGCCTTCCCTCCAAAATCTAAATGCATTGTTTTTTTATCTTTTAGCACCAAATACAAGTTTACACTACCACACGACAGCACTACAGCATCTTCTCCATCCAAACGAAAAAAGAAATTAAAATCTATTTCATCATTTCTTTACTTCTTCATTTCCCCTTTTCCTAACTATTTTCCCTATTTTATACAATTTAAATTTTTGATAAATTTTTTCAAACGTATCAATATATTTTACAAATTTGCACATCGCAAGGACTACTCATAAAAAATGGTTACTATATACTAAAAGCCAATCAAACTAGAAATCAATCCTAAATTATTTAACTCAATAGCTTGGTTTTGCTTGTCGTCTACACAAATGAGAAATGGTATTTTTTAAAGTGTCCTCACATGACACCCCTATCCATCTAGGATTACTTTTTAACACTGAAAACTCCCAATTTTTTTATATATAAATAAACAAATCCTCACCACCCCCTTTATATATATATTCAAAGAACTCCACTCTCATTCTCTCAATTCTTCACATCCCTGGTTAACCTTCTACCAAATAAACCCTCCCCGCTCTTCATTGAAACACCACAAATAGATTGCCAAAAAAAAAAAAAATGTCAGGACTCCATTGGTGGGCAAGAAACGCAGCTCCCAACGCCGCCACCTCCGGCTGTGGCCATGGTGGTGGTGCTGCAGCTCGTCAGGGCAAAGCTGGTGCCACCATGATTACTTCTTCTTCTTCATCATCGGATAATAATAACAATGCAGCATCATCAACCAACTGCTGTGGCTTATCTAAGCTTTTGAAAAAGATGATCAAGAAGCGTTGCCGCAAGATGCTCAAAACGGCAGGACGGCAACCGTCGTTCCAGTGCCGGTACGATCCGCTAAGCTATTCTCTCAACTTTGACACAAGTGGGTGTGGGAGCTTGTTGGATGAAGATTGCCAGTACAGGTTGTATGCCTTCTCCTCAAGATTTGCTGCAAGCTCCAGAGCTGATTGTCAAACACTAATGGCAACTCGTTCCCATTAAGAATACAAATGGACAAGATTATTATATACATCACTGACGCAATTTCGGTGTTTACTATTTTATTTTTTATTGTTTGCCTTTTCAAGCCAGCTGTAGCTGTAGATCAAAAAATTTTGAATGATATATATATGTATAAAGTTATTTAGAATCATAGCTTAAATTCTTGCTTCGCTCTTCCTTTATTTTTTTATTATTACATCGATTAAGGCATAAATCCCACAAAGACAAGAAAAAGGAAGAAGAAAGGATCCGAGCGTCATTTTCATATAAGTTTCTTCCTTTTTGTTCTTAATTTCCCAATCGTGAATTCTAACTGGAGCGGTAGAGATCTAATGGCGCTCATCATTAGACGATGATAAGATATAGCATTATTCGTATTTTTCGTTGTTTTCTAGCGGAGTTGACAAACTACGTTGAGGCTTACAAATTAACCCACCTAATCTATAAAAAAAAAAAATTAGGGTTGAGGGTTCTTGAATTCCCACACAAGCGGGTCAACCCGATCTAACCTGTCAAGCAGGCAAATTGGATTGGGTCGACCCACGGGTGACCTACCAAACAACCAGCCAACCCATTATTCCATCTAACTCGTATTTATTTTGAAAAATCATGTATAACTACTTATGTGATCTATGATTAATTATTGTATTTGTATTGATTATTGTCTTACGTTATGATTTAAGAGTCTTATGTATTTAATTTTTTTAGTTATTTTGGAAAAAATGCATAGTTTTATATATTTTTTAAAAATATGTCGGGTCAATTCGCCGACCTGCGAGTCGACTAGGCCTGCTAAACTTCCAACCCACTAAGGATTGGGCGCTACTTTGCACTTGGCTCACCTGACAAAAGTTACCCGATACGCCAACCCGCTTAACCCATCCTAGAGGGGTCGGGTTGACAACTCGACTCGTTTGCCAGCTCTATTTTTAGTGGTTGAAGTTCGGAGTTATAATTGTTAAAAAATAATATAATTAATTACTTTAAAATTTTTAACACGTAATATATTATCAGTAGTGTATAATTTTAATTTGCACTATGTTCCGGCACCAGAAGAGAAAGAAAGCATAGTCAAATAACCTAGTAGGAGGCTAAAGTGTACTTAATCACCTAGTGAAATTATTTTCTGCAAATTATCGCTGGCCTCGGTCGAATCAGCTTCTTACATAACCATATGTATTAATTAACAATTGTCAAGTATTTTGGTCTTGACTAATTGATGTAAACAAACCAAAGCCGTTCAACCTTTTTCAATAATAACGATTAGCAGCTTGCATCTTCATGCTGCTTAATCAAAAATAATTTTCAACTGAGCGTCTGGCTAAGAGCTGATATAGGACTTGTTTGGATTAGGAAAAAATATTTTTTTTAATTAAAAAAATACATTCTTTTTTACAATAACTATTTAACTTGACTTAAAAAAAAAAAAAAAACTGAAGTTCCAAAATTTAAGAGAAAAGTGCCAACAATGTGAAGGAAACTTTTAACTGCTAGCAACATGAAGGGTTAATGTGCATCATAGCAGAGGCAACATGTTATGCCCTGACCATGAAAATCCCAAGGTCACGAGGCAAAACCGTAAATATAATAGATAATTATTTATATTTTAAGTTAATAAGTTAATAATAATTAATTTAAATCATTAATTATTTTCAAACTCAAATATCAATTCTCAAACAAATTGATATGGCATATTACACAAATTAATAACTTTCTAGGCTTAATTATAAAATGAAAGTAGATAACACGATTATTTTCGCATGCAAGAAAAATAACATATGGAAGAAATGACTTTCAAAATTTTTGAATTTGCTTTCAAATCACCCGCATGGCTGCATGCACTAAGCCATAGTTTCGACCATAGACTTTGACCTTACGACGTGAAGAGGTGTTTCTAGGGGTGGTTCAAGGGTGAAGCAATTAAAGTTCTGGGTTTAGACCCTTTAAATTTTTAGGCCCAAAATTTAATGATATTATAATTAAGAATTTTATAATTAAAAAAATCAGGTATCTTATATTTAATGATAAATCTATTTAGTTTCTTTTAATGACCAATAAAAAGAACTCATAACACGTGAAGGCCCCACTAATATTATGAATCTCATTCTTTGTCTTACTTATGTTTAGTCAATTACATTTGTATAATTTTTCAGAACCCCTTATTTTTTTTCTCCTATTCACTCTATATAAAAATTGTCATTTCTAACTATAGTTCATCAAATGTTATCTTTTTTGAATCAAAACAAGTATATTACTTGTTAGTCTTAAATATCTCCCACAATCTCTATCTTTTTCTTCCTAGTTTAAATCTATCAAAATCTCTTTCTCCAATACCAACATTCATATTTTTTCTCTATAAAAATTTAATAAACTTAATTTTGAATCTTCTCTCTATTTTGATAATTTGTAGTCTTGTTAAATTACACTTCATTTCAACCTTTATTTTGTTTCTATCTTATCACAAGGCAATTTTTTTTTTCCATTTTCTTGTTGAAAGTCATGTCATTTGTTAAAGAACTCTCAACTCTCTTTTTCAATCAAATTTTCATTATCAAGTTCTACAAATGTAACCTTTAAATATTATGTATGTATTAATTCTTAATTTACCCTTTTGTAGGTCCATTTTATTAATTTTTCTTGTAATTCGTAAGAATTTAAATATGTCAATTAGAAAGTATGAGAGACCTCATATTATAGTTTGGCTTTAGGCCTTCAAATCCGTTGAGCCACCCCCATCCCCCAATAATGCCTATGTGGCCTCTTGGTTCCCTTACACAAATGGGAAAACAAGGGTCTTTTTCTTGCCGCAAATTCAATTCAAGGACTTTTACAACTATGTATCACAGAATTTCCAATTGTTTGAACCCAATGCACGAAAGATCAAATGCAAAATGAATAAACAACTGTAAGCACCGAAGCAATGAATTAAGATTAGGTTTCAACTAATCATAGATTTTATTTCCGTAAAAATAAGGTTATAAAGAATCCACAATAACAACTCTCTTTGAATACAATTTGATTCAAAAAATAATATATGGTGATACCATAATGTGTAACTAGACAGAACTACAAGATTGCACTAGGACTAAACTACGACTAATTAATTATGTGAAAAATGAAGCTCTCATTCTACAACATGTAAAACAGTAAAATTTGGATGCGCGATTTGGAAATTGGAGTAATGGTGTGACTCGGGTCAAATTTAAGGCATTAAAGTGTCCAAATTAAAATATGCAGGACCAAAATATCAAACAGAACAAATGCAAGGGATTATTAGGGTGTTTAATCTTCCTAAAAGTAGTTATCATAACATATTTTTCGATGCATTTTTTGTTTTTGTTATTTTTAAAAGTTGTTCTGGAAAAATGTTTTCCAAATGTATTTTCTATACAAGGCCAAATATTTAGTGGCCAATTGGTATGTCTTTCACCTTTAGTGTGAGTAGGTCCACTGATCAATTCCCGCTAGTTGTAATGTGTTGAATATATTGGTTTAGTATATTTTAATTATATTTTGATGATGCCATAATTTTGTTTTGTTATCTAATTGTAGCTACTTGTAGTATGTTAAATATCTTACACAGTAGCATTATTGGAGCAAAGAAAAGAGATAGAGCATGGTTATGGTGCATGGGTCATGAAGCTTAGATAACTTGTAACTATAATTTTTTTCTTCCTTTAGTCTTATATTAAGTTGATCTTAGTATGTAAGTAAATGACTACGAGCTCAAAAACTTAGTACATTGCATTTATTCTTCATGCATTTTTTTTCTTAAGTCTTGTTCTCGTATACTTAATCATCTTTTCTCCTTAATACATAGTTATATATTCTTTCAATTCTCTTACACTTATTATTATATGTGCACATGCTTTCATTTGCATTCAAAATAACTTTTTCTGTAGAAAATTTAGCTTTGAAATATGTCTTTTTGCATTATGAAGCTACATATACTATAGTACTTCTATTATATTGGTATTTGATATCTTGATGGACATATGTGCTTATATGTATGTATATATGTATATATTAGCATAGCTTTGTAGTAAAAGTGCACTATTTTAAGTATAGAGTTTGTATTATAGGTAAATAAGCATTTTTGTATAAGACTATTACCTATTACATAAAACTACTACATGTAAAAGCCTTCTTTCATGCATAAAATCTGAAACTCTTGATTTAATCTTGCATTTAATGTTTGGAAGATAAGTCGGTGTTAACATTTATTATTGACTTGATCTTATATGAATAGTAGTTGTCTTGAGCTTCTAAAAATCCGCAGAAAAATGCTTCTACTATTGATTTGATGTATAGTAGCTTTTTGACAAAAAGTTAAAACAACTTTCTCAGCTTTTTCTACATCTATCAACCTACATAGGCGATCGACCAGCTCTGTGCTCCGGTAATTACAGAGAGCAATGTTGCTCTACCTGAAGAGCCTACCGATCGATCGGTAGAGTGTTCCGACAAGGCCTTTTGCGTTCTGGAATTACTGGCACACCTAGGAGTCGACCGGTAGAGTGTTCCGGTAGCCCCTTTGAGTTGCTTTTAAAATTTGACTATTGGGAGACTTATTTTTGGGCTTATAAATACATCCCTCTCCTCTCAACTCAGATATAATTTGATAAAAACATATTTACAAGATCTTTAGCGTTCAATACATTCTCTTTTCTACAATCTTGTCTCATTTATTATTATCTTCAATGATTGCACATTATTGGCATTCATTGATCAAGTTCTTGAACTCATAAATTGCTTATCTACTTAGAGTAACATAAGAAGGTTCAAATACTTTTGTACACTTGCTTAAGAGAAGTTCTTGTATTTCAAACTCTCTACAATCACATTGGGTGTGAATTTCTTTGCTCTTGGGTAGCATAGTTGTGAGGAATATTTATCAAGAGTGAAGGGTTGAAATCATAAAGTATTGGGGTAATACTTCTGGTCCTTATGGTGAAGCAAAGCTTGTGATTGTTACTCTATGCTTTTACAACGTACTAAGCAAGAAACTGTTTCACTAATGAGTTTCCCAAACCCTAAGGGAAGACATAGTGAATTAGACCCTCGGGAGTTCGAATCACTCTAAATCGTTGCGTTTAATACTCTTAACCCTATTCTCTTTATATTTTGAGTATTTACCTCAAATTTTGCATGTGCTTTTACTTGAAATAATTGTAAAGAGTTTTTAGCACTTAATTGTGCCAATAATCCAATTCACCCCACTCCCCCCCCCCCCCCAGATTCATTCTCTGGGTAACATAATGTGATTAGCCTTTGGCTTCCTTTGAAGTGAAAAAAAATACCTTTTTTATTTTCTTTTTAATTTCTGAAAACAGTTCTCAAAAACATTTTTTAAAAACAATTCTTAAACACCAAAAAAATAAATAAATAAAGAACCAATCCCAAAAAAACTTTTTGTCCAATTTTTAATAAATATTAATTAAAAAATCAATAGTGACACAAAATAAAAATATAAAAGATTAAAGATTGTCGCTTACAATAAAAGACTGACTTCTGAGAAACGAAAAATTACGAAGGTTATCAAGATAATAAACCGAATTCTTATAAACTAATGCTAAACCCAATGGCTTGGTTTTTGCTTGTCGTATACACAAATGAGAAAATGTTTTCCCTCTACATATCCTCACATGAACAGCTTTCCTTATCCTATTCCATCTAGGATTAACTTTTAACACTGAAAACTCCCAATTCTTAATACAAACAAACAATCCTCACCACGCCCTTTATATATTCAAAGAACCCCAATCTCAATTCTCACATCCCTCGTTAACCTTCTACCAAACGAACCCTTCCAACTATTCACTGAAACACCACAAAAAGATTGCAAAAAAAAAAAAAAAAAAAAGAATGTCAGGAATTCATTGGTGGGCAAGAAACACAGCTCCCGACGCCACCGGCTGCGGCCATAGTGGTGGTGGTGCAGCTCGTCAGGGCAAAGCTGTTGCCACCATAACCACTTCTTCACCATCATCATCATCAGATAACAATAATAATAATAATAATAATAATAATAATAATAATAATAATAATAATAATAATATTAATAACGCTGCATCATCAAAAAGAAGAAGTCTTATGGCGCTTATTGTTAGATCATAATAGGATGCAACAGGCAGTATTTCCATTACTAGAAAATTGCAAACAGGTAACGGGAAACGTGGTTCAGTAATATTATATCCCGTCTATTAGTTGTTCTTTGTTAATCAGAATTCAGAGTTATAATTGTTATTAATTAGTTTAATATTTATTTTCAACAGAGACATAGGGGTTCTGGATTATTTTATAGTGTTAGGTTCTGGCACCAGAAGAAAAAGGGCGCAATGGTCAAATGACCTAGTAGGAGGCTATTGAAACTATTTACAGCAATTGATCCCTTGGTCAATGTTTATATTTAGCCTCGATTGAATCAAGTTCTTTACGGGATTAGGGGTACGACTATCTGATCCGTATCCGAATTAATATCCGCATCTGCATTTAAACGGATAGGTAAAAAAAGCTTTTTTCGGATTTCGAATATATCCGATCTGATATCCGAATTTTTTTTGGATATTTGGGTAGGATATCGGGTAGCAAAATTGCTACCCGTTCAGATATCGGATTACCCGAACTTTTTTTTTTAAAATTAAAATAATATAATACTATACTAGTCAACAAAAGTTAAGACTTAAGACTTGAAAGTGCACTTCATTGGAAATTATCTTGTCATGTTTCTTATGTTAAAAACTTTAAACTTTATTTAATGTGCGTGGACTACGGATTGTAAATATATAGACTTCGTATTTGGTGTGGGTGGAATGTGGATTGTGAATTTGTAGACTTCTTATTTAATGTGTGTAGTATGGAGCGCATCCAAGGTTTTTATGTATTTTCTAAGTAGAGGCAGAGACTATATTTTTTGTTTAACTCTTATATCTAAGTATTGGCATGTTTTCTATGTGTCTTATGTTGTATGGTTTTGTGAAGGACTATGTTTTTATTTATGTCTATGTCTGGTTTTTTCATATTAAAAAGCGAGTTAATTGCATACGAATCGATAATTTCAAAAAGATATTTAAAATAATAGCCAATATTTGAATTTTTTTAGTTTATTAAAAAATATCCGAAAATCTAAAAATTCGTATCCGAACTATCCGCTATCCAAAAATCCGGTATCCGGCCAGATAGGTAGTTTTTAGCTATCTGATCGGATACTTAGTTTTTCAATCCGATATCCGAACATTCGGTATCCGAATATCCAATCTGATTCCCACCCCTATACAAGATAATGTAATAACAATTACTAAGTATTTTGGTCTGACTTGATTCAGACAACCAAATCCGTCTAACCTTTTTGAAAATACCAAATAGCAAGCAGCTTGCATGTGCTGCTTCATCAAACAAATAATTTTCGGCTGAACACCTATACAGTTAAAAGCTAATTGTGTACGTTATTTTGACTGAAGACAAAAGTGCTATCAACGTGAAGCGATAACGATCATTATAATCGGGATTAAGAGATAACTCAAGTGATAAGGTTATATCTCTTAAGCGTAAAGTTTTGAGTTCAATTTTATGGGAATAGAGGTTTAATGAGGGGAAAAAAAAAAAGTGCATCACCGCAAAGGCAGCATGTTATGCCTTGAGTTCTCTAATCCACTAAGCAAAGACTAGTGTTGTAAGTATTATACATAATTATTTAATCTCAAATTAATTAGTCTAAAGATAATTAGATTAAATTATCAAATTTTTTTTGCAATATCTATTTATAAACAATTCAAATATCACTTCTTAAACCAATAGACATTGCACACATTATGAATTTCTAGTCTTATAAAAATGAAAGTAGATAATATGGTTATTTTCGCATATAAGAGAAGCAACATATATGGAAGAAGTGAATTTCACGACTTGTGAGTTTTTTCTTAATAATAAATTAAACAATAACATCATCTAAGAGTTTAAGAGGTTAAAAAAGAATTATTGATTATTTAAATACACTGCTCCTCGTTGTATAGATTAGATTAATGTTGCACGTGGACATTTTTTAAACTGGATAACAACACGACTTATATCTATGCCCAATTTTCTGATACAGGGCCCAATACCAAATAAAATTATCATTTTATTTAAAATTTTATGCTGTTAGAGAGACTAATTTCTCATCAAGTCTTACCTAATTTACGAAAATTTCATTTTTTTCCTTATATTGTAAGTTATTGAATAAAAGTGCTGAATTTTTCCATAAGGTAGCTGTAGGAAATGAGAGTCTACCTCCTTTTGTGTCAACTTGATTTGTGTCCTTCAACCTCATTAAATTGTGAAATTACCAATTAGCATAGTTTAATTAATTACTTTAATTCTTTATGCACCTAACTTGCGTATTGTCAATTTGCATGTCAAAATATACCCAACATAAAGAGACTTTCAGTTATTCGTCACGTACGAAATTTAATTAGTGTTTAGTGGACTAAAACCCGAAAAATCTTAAATTTTACATATTCTGAAATACCAAATATAATGTTGTCGACATTTTGTGAAACTGGAAAATACGATTATTATTATTTTTTTTTTCAAACGGAGGCTAAGTCGCTTATTAAAAGACTCAAACTGAAGAACTTCTTTTCTGAAAGCCAAAATTTTAAATTTTAAAAAAAATATTTTTCAAAGATCAGACAAAAATTACTTTTTGTGTCAATCCATACATGTTCATAGTCAAACGAGAAGCCCAAGAGCAAAAATTAGGAGTAAACAATTTCTCTTAAAATTTAACGGTTTTTGTTTTGCTTGTCGTCTACTCCAGTGTTGTCACACGAAAGATAGCTTTCCTCTCCTATCCCACCCAGGATTACTTTTTTTCCCTTTAATTTAAAAAGAGATCAAATGCTAATAATTTAACAGTTACAAAATCTTTAAAAATTAATATTAAGATCTCTCATAACGTGTATGAGTAAACCACTAGGGTACCTAGGATTACTTTTCAACGTTGGAACTATATATCAATACAAATACTTGACAATATATATACATATATATATGTATGTATATATATACACACACATACATACGTGTATATATATATATATGTGTGTATGTATATATACATGTATATAAATGTAAATAAATTTGAGTAAATTAATAAACAATCCTCACCCCGCCTTTATATATAAAGAGTGACTACTTTTGCTCTCATCCCTCTCATTAACCCCCACTCCTCCACATCCCTACCGGGTAACTTGTACCACCATACCCAAACCTCCCTAGTACTCACCGAAGAGATCGCAAACAAGAGGGTATAGCCCACTGATAGTATTCTTCATTTGAGATTTACGAACTTTCAATTCAAATGATCATAACAGCAAGGGAGAAATCACTACCGATACTAGATTATGATCTAAAGAAAAATGTTGAATGTTGGGACTCCATTGGTGTGATAGGAACAATACTCCCGAAACAGCCACAACATGTTCAACAACATCATAAGATAATAACAATAATAATGCATCATCATCAATCAACTGTTGTGGCTTATCTAAGCTCATGAGGAAGCTGATATTCAACAAGTGCAGCAAGATGCTGAAAACTGCTTCTGATGCCGGTGGTCGCCGGCAGCAGTCTTAGTCGTCGTTCCAGTGCCGGTACTATCGGTTAAGCTATTCTCTCAACTTTGACAACACAAGCGAGTCCGCTGCAGGAAGCTTGTTGGATGAAGATTGCCATAGGTTGTATGCCTTCTCATCAAGATTTGCTGCAAGCTGTCTCACACGCTAATACCAACCTTTCCTATTAATTAAAAATTATTACTGCAATTACCTTTTTTAACTTTTGTTATTTTTTAATTGTTTTCTTTTTTTTTTTTCCTTGCTAGCTAAAGTTGTTATCTCTAGATTAAAGTTTGAAAAATGATCCATCATTATCTATATATGTATAAAGTTATTTAGAATCATAGCCTAAATTTTGGAAAGACTATTGGCTAGCTTCACTGTTCTTCAACTTCTTCTTTGAGTGACGGTAGTTTTTTCTATCACAAATTAGCGACCGATTACCGATGAAAATCTTTTTCTTCTTAGACATTTCGTTCCTAATTTGTCAGTAATTATCATCAAATTAATGTCTGTCGGTATCAGTAGAGTTCATTGTCCACAACTGTTTTTCTTGTAATTAATGTGTGTGAGTATGAAACAGCTTAAAATTTAGAGTAAATGGCATATTATCCCCTATAGTCTGGCATAAGTGCACAACACTCTCTTAAAGTCTTAAAACTATTTGATTACCCCTCGAACTTTTTAAACATGTGCTCACTACTCTCCCGCTGTCTATTTTTGTTTAGTTTTGACGGGAATTGAATTATATGCACATGTGTGGCGTTTTTTTGTTGCATAATATATATAAAAACTAAATATTATGGACCATTTAAACCCTTACACTTTTTATGAAAATGCTCAACTCATTCACTCCCTGAACACTCAATGGGATAATTTTGAGACTTTAGAGGGGTATTGTGTACTTATGACAGACTACAGGGGGATAATATGCCATTTACTCTATATATTATGCAATAAAAAATGCAACACTCGCACGTAGACTCCAACTCCGGTCAAAACTAACCAAAAACAGACGGCGGGGTTAATTTGCACACTTTTAAGAAGTTCGAGGGGGTAATCAAATAATTTTGAGACTTCAGAGGGGTATTGCGCATTTATGCCAAACTGCAGGAGTAATATGCCATTAACGCTAAAATTTATCATGTTGTCTATGGAATGTGGTATGACTTAAAATATATTATATTATAAAAAAGTTTTAATAACGGTAAATTTATATAATACAATTATCATAAAATTATTTAAATAATTTATGACCATTTGTTGCCCTCGAAACTGTGCGAATGTATGAGCTGGTCAGGGCTAGGAGGGCGAGAGTGGTCGCTCTTAGAACAAGTTATTTGGCATGGACATGCCATGTGCTATATTGTATCTCCAACAAAGAATTATTTGGCACGCTCTTCAAAATTCAGAAACAAATATATATTTGATCGTGAATGGTCGAAAATATTACACATCATTCTCAAGGAGAAAATTACGTTCCCGCAGCTCATTTGGCTTGTGTAGTTTAATCCTTATTTTCTTAGTCACATATCAATTATTTATAAGCATAATATATGATCGTATACATGAATTTATAATATAAAATTCAAAAACATAATTGATAGCGGAAGCACATGCCTGTTTGAGCCATTATTGTTAAATAATTATTATTGAACAAATAACTGTTACCCAGTCTAGACTTAGATCTTCCTTTTCTTACTCTACTCAATATTAACAGATGCTTATGGGAACAACTGTTAGGTTAAGAGTAGGAGAGGGGACCTAGTCCTATTTATAATAAAGAGTAAATGGCATATTACCCCCTATAGTCTGGTATAAATACACAATACCCCCTGAAGTCTCAAAACTATCTGATTACCCCTTCGAAATTTTTAAACGTGTGCAAATTATCCCCCCGCTGTCTGTTTTTGGTTAGTTTTGAAGGAAGTTGGAGTCTACACGTGTGTGTTGCGCATGTGTTTGCATTTTTCATTACATAATATATAGAGTAAATGGCATATTACCCCCTGTAGTCTGGCATAAGTGCGCAATACCCCCTGAAGTCTCAAAATTACCCCCTTGAGTTTTTAGGAAGTGAATGAGTTAAGCATTTTTATAAAAAGTGTAAGAGCTTAAATGGTCCAAAATATTTAGTTTTTATATATATTATGCAATGAAAAACGCCATACATGTGCATAAAATTCAATTTCCGTTAAAACTAATCAAAAACAGATGGCGAGGAGGCAGTGAACACACGTTTAAAAAGTTCGAGGGAGTAATCAGATAGTTTTGAGACTTTAGGGGATTATTGTGTATTTATGCCAGATTATAGGGGGTAATATGCCATTTACTCTATAATAAATTCTGACAATCTTACTCATAAAAGGATTTGTCAGAATATATGGACCTACGCACAAAAGAACCGTATGGATTTATGGGGTGGGCTAAAACCAATATGATCACGAAGCCCAACTTGTGAATCAGATATTCAGCGTATTTTATAAAACCAAAAATAATTAACAGCAGCCCATTTTAAAGAAAAATTTTTCAACAGTCTCCCACTTGGGTAACGTTAATTGTTTTATTTATTTTCAAAAATTTTTAAGAAAAATATTCATTAAGCTGAATAGGAAACAGAATGTGGCCACAATTTTTAAATATTCTAATTCACAATATTACACCTCGAGCGCATATCCGGACCAACAAGATTGTCAAATATCGAATTATGGCAGTCATAGTGTTTCTTATTGACACAAGACTTTCTATGGTCACAAATGTCATCCAACCTTATCGTCATGGACCAAACATACGGCAGCGTAGCAAGAAACTAGCACTAATATGTGATCAAAATGTGCTATTTCTTTGTCAGTCCTTGACATGATTTCTCTAATATCGGCATTTAAAACAAGAGAAATATATTATTTTTATCCTCACAAAATAGCGTTCAATATGCTAGAGGAAAGACACATATCCTCACAAAACAGCATTCAACAGGCCAGACGATAAATTATTCTTAACCTCACAAAACGACGATCAATATGCCAGAGGTAAGAATACATATCTCCAACCAAAATGTGTCCTTATGGAGATATAAACTCAATAGAGGATCTTATCGAAATGGATACCAAATATAAGATCCTCAACAAAATATGAATATGAGTAATCACAATATACAATTATGTTGTAAACCATAAAACAACATGCTATTGTACGAATGCACTAATGTGCAAAGCAAAACATAAAAAATGGGAACATCTAACAGTACATAATGATATAAATCTCCCACTAGACAATAGCATAAAAAAGATTGTAAAATACTCATATTCCTAACATGTTTCACAAAAAACATAAGTCAAAAACCCTTGGACAAGGAGTCAATTTATATGTCATCACTAGCAATTTGTTTTATATGAATGCCATCATTTTTTACAAAGTTTCTGACTACCAAGAACTTGATATCTATATGCTTGCAAGCTTTAATTTTCTTATTATTCTTTGATAATAGAACAACAACTCTATTATCACAATAGAGCTTATAGATCTAGTAATAGAATTTATAATTCTCAAAAGTAGATATCATGTTCTTAAAACATATAGCAGAAGATTAGGTATCATAATAAGCCACAAATTCATATAGTTGAAGAGGCATTAAGTTGTTATTTTACACTCTTCCAAGACATATCCCTTCCAACTAACACAAAAATATACCCAAAAGTAAATTTTCAATCATCTGAGCATCCAACATAGTCAGAGTTAGAATATTCAACCAACTTTAGATAATCTACTTTATAGCAAATAAGCGTATAATTTTTGGTTTTTTATAGGTATTTTATTACCTAATTAGAAACAATCCAACAATCCATTCTAGGATTTATTATCAACCAAATCTCTTACCGCAAAAGCGATATCAAGTCTAATGCATACTAGATCATATAACAGGGTCTCAAAAGCACTAGCACAAGGTATATCTTTCATAGAATCCCTCTCTATATCATTTTGAGGATATTGCTTCAATTTGAGTCCTTTTACAATAAATGCACACAAGACTTGCAGTCCTTTACACCAAAAAAAAAGTTCTAAAAACTCAATCAATGTAAAATTTCATAAAAGATTTAAAAATTCCAAGAGACTTATTTCAACAAAACTTAGTCCCAAGAACAAAAGAAGCATCCTCAAAATCTTTCATATCGAAAGCCGTAAGTAAAATATTGTTTAGTCTCATGGAGCATACCCAAGTCATATATAACTAGAAAAATATCATCAACCGGCAATATTAGGAAGACAAATTTACTCCCACTGATCTTGAAATATATACATGGATCAACTCTATTTTCGTCAAAAAAAATAAGAAGTTACCATTTCATCAGACTTCAAACATTCATTACTTTGAGGCCTGATTCAAAACCATAAATGAATTTTCTAAGTCTACAAGCCATATTATCCTTACCAGTAATAGTAAACCCTCAAGCTATTTAATGTAAACTTAAAGATATATATCACTGTTGAGGAAAACTATTTTCATATCCATAGGAGCCATTAATAGCTTAAAGAATATTTTATAGAAACATGTGAAAAAGATTTCTTTGTAATCTATACATTTTCTTTGGGTAAAGCCTTTTATAACTAATATCACCTTTGGCCTCTCAATCTTCTCTATGAGATCTCTCTTGGTCTTAAAGACCCATTTGCAACCAATAAGATTATCTCATTTAAGAAGATCAACAAGTTCCCAAATTCATTTTCATCATTGGTTGCATCTTATTACTCGTAGCATTCAAGTAAATGCGATAATTATTATAGATGGAATGTCTTCTTCCTCTAATAGACCTTTTAAATGTTGTTCATCATTAAATCATAAGGTTGTGAGATCTCAACATGTAGATTGTCATTAGCTGTAACATCATCATCTATTATAGGGTATCCACTAATATCTTGTCTCTTAATGTGAGCAGAGTACTAGCTTGACTACTTACTAGTAGTGGAAATGAGACAATTTTTTTATCATTATCCTCAGTAGTAGGTTGAGGACATACAACATTACCAACATCCAATTATAAGAATTTAGGCATTTGAGATTTGATAATCTTAGAAACACGTGTAGGAAAGTAAAACTTATATCATTAAAATGAGCCAACTACCCAATGAAACAACGAATAGTCTTAAGGTTAGTGGTTTTTTATTTGAAAATCCTTACATAAGCAATACAACCCCAACTCAAAAATCGATCAAACTGAGTTTTCTCCCTAGCCAAAATTAGAAAAAGAGCCTTAGGGACAAACTTATTGGGAACATGGTTAAGTATTTAACAAGAAATTTTAATGGCTTCCCTGCAAAGGTACTCTAGTAGGTCAGTAACAATTATCATGCTTCTTATCATATCCATAAAGGTATATTTTCACTTTTTGATCATACCATTTTACTCAGGGATAGTAGACATAGTATACTGGGCAACAATTCCATAATTCTATAAGTACTTGATAAACGACCTTATATGTTATCCGGAGATCCAAGTCTACCATAGTGGGCACTTCTTCCGTCAGGTCCAACAATTTTGATAACCTTCCCAAGTTGATTTTCTATCTTTGTCTTAAGAATTTTAAATTTCTCAATAGCGTCAGATTTCTCTTTAATTAGATAAAGGTATCTATAACGAGAAAAAACATCAATGAATGTAACAAAATATTTATTACCACAGAATATAATAGAATAAGGTCCAGTAGTATTTATGTTTATCACTTCTAAAAAGCAAAACTGCGGGTAGCATATTTCTTTTAACTTTAATGCGCTTACCCCTTATGCACCCAATGTAAGTTTCAAGATTATCAAAAATTCAAAGAAGGTAAAGTCTCACTATTAATGAATCTTTCAACTCTTTCCCAAGAAATATGACCTAACCTTTTATGCCATAGCAAAATAAAAATTTCTTATAATTAAACTCCTTTTAGAAGCAAAATTTTCTATATGAAAAGAGTCACGAGAACTTTCTAGGAATAAACACAATTGGTATAAACCATTTGATAAAACATATTCGTCAACAATTCTGGAATTGAAAAACAATTGTACTTGGCCATTTCTAAAGTGAAAATCACAGCCAATCTTGTCTAAAAAAGAAATAGGAATCACGTTCCGTCTAAAACATGACACCTAGAAACCATTTTCTAAAATAAATTCAAAACTAATTTTTAAATACAGACTAACAATCCCAATGTAAGACTCTAATTCATTTGCCTCTCATTTATTTTCTCTTTATTTAACCAAAATTGAACTTGTACAATGAGCTTTTTTATAACCTTACAAAAGTAAAAGTTCTTATCAAACTTATTGATAGCAGATTTGGGACCTCTTACTTTATGATTTTAATCTACGATCTAGATTTGACCTTTACTACCTTTTTTAAAACTATGACCTCTATTAAGAATATGACCCTTTGAATTCGAGGTACTAACGTTATAAGAATAGGGCTTAAAATTGGAAACAAAATATACAACATTTGGGTTTCTACCCTTAATTTTGTTTTCCTTAATAACATAATGGGTAATTTTTTTTTGGTCATCGATATTCTAAGATTCCTTGGTATTTCTCGCCTATAGCTATTAAGAGCTCTTTTACATCTTTAGTTCAAGACAAGTCATTCAACTAAATACTCAGTTATGGTCTCCTCATAGTCATTAAGCAAGACAGTTAGACCTCTCCTATTGCCAATTATGTTACCCTTTCTTTATCACCATTTTTATCAACCAAAGCAGCATGTGCATCAAATTTAATGTCAAGTTAGTATTGACTATACTCAGATAATACTCAATATTTGCTTTCATTTCATAATGGTTTTATCTATTCAAGACATCTAAGTAATGATTGTTCAAAGTAAATGAAACAATCCAAGAAAAGAATGCAATATCAATAAACATTATGCATACATACTATATTACAAGAGTAAGCATTTTAAACAAAAGAGTCCAATCATATTTGCCTTTGGGAAAATAATTCAACATGTAAATAAGCGCTCTTTTAACATAAAGTAATACATATAAGATCACCTCACTGAAAGAAAAGTCAACCACCTTTGGGCAATTGAGCTCCCTAACAGCATTGTAATCTTGGTCTATACTTTATGTTTATGCTACCGGGCTAAAGCCTTATAATGATCTCCTTTGGGAGAACATTGCTCACTTTATCATGGTAGTTTCCCAAACAAAACGAGAAAAGCCATAGATTTAATTGAGCAAATCACTTTGGTGAATTTGCCTACTTAAATCTATGCTATCAACTCATTGAAAAAAATTAATGCTTAAATTTAATCACAAAGTGCTATATATGCAATTGACCACACAATATGAAACAATTCAATATGACATGTCTCAGTGATCAATTTAAAATTGCATTCTTCAACAAATTTCACGAGCACTTATGAATAATCTAGCAATAGCAGATATATAAAATTTCAAATTGAATAAAGAAAATAAATATTTTCATTAAATTCAGAGGACTAAAGAAAACTTCTAGATCAAATCTTTATTTATAAAACATAGAAATTGCCATAGAGAAAAACATAAAATTTCAATGTTTAATTAAATTTATTTTCATAACAAAGCTAAAACAATTGTTACTAGTGCCAAAACCAAATATTAACTTGATCCAATGGCAACTCCCTTAGCAATAGAATTTTATTATATTTGCAAAAACAAATAGATGATGGCACTGCACTTAAAAGTGTCCTAAGGACTCGTTATAGTAAATCAATTAATGATATATTAATTAATTTAATACTTTAAAAGGAATAAGACATAAGCAATAATTATAAAATATCCATTGCAAGAACATGTCACCATTAATGACGCATCTTAGGACATAACAAAATATATTTCAGTTTGTCAATATACAATCAAACTAAAAATTAAAAAAGGAAACTAATAATAATAATAATTTATTATTATTATTTTAATGAGCCCCAAATGCATATATCATATGTACATATATTTATTTATATAATAATGGATGACAAAAAAAAAAAACTCAACCATGATGGTTTTTTTTCCTTCTAAAAATATATACACACATACACACACACACAAAATTTAACATTATAAATTAAATTTAATTCCATAGTAGCAAAAACATTGTTTGGTAAATATAAAATATGCAATGCTATGTCTTTGCTAAGAAAAACCTTTAGCTGAACAAGACCTTCCCAACTTAAAAATAAGGACTTTGTTTGGTTATGCAAATAATTCCAAAGACCAAAAGGCTAACGAAACTAAGTTTTGCCAAACGCAGCCCTTTCTAGCTTAAAACACAATGGCCTTGTTTGGTCACGTTTATATATAACAAAAGCCTAATTATTTCAAAAGGCCTATTTGCCAAACATACCCCTTACTAATTTAAAATCATATGCTGTTTGGCTATACTTATTAATTATAAAGTTTAATCACCCCAAAATCTTAATTACCAAACACGACCCTTCTACCTCTAAATCGGGCCAATACAGAGTATGTTTAGACCCAAAACGAAATCCATGTCATAAAAACCTCGAATCTAATTCGATTTTTGTAATCAAATAATCTAATCCTAGTCTTTTTCACATAGAAATTCAAATTCAACATCAATTTCACCGGAAAAAAGTTGAATTCTTTGCTGGATTATGCAAATAGTTTTTTTAATTTATTTTATTAAAAATAAAAAAATCGCAAATATTTGAAACACATGACCAAAACACGGGTCTTCAAAAATACAAATCAAATCATGAATATTTCCTTTTTTATTAAAAAAATGGCTATTTTCTTGATGTGAGTGACGATTGGCTTTCTCTGAATAATTCAGAGAAAAAACTCAAAAATTAAAATAGATCATAAAAAAATCAAGAACGACCAAGGAGAGTTCTACGAAAGCACTCAATCAAATTTATGAAATAAAATTTAATAATAATATAAAACAATCATCAACAACTTTCGTAATTTATATGTTCAAACAAGTATTCTAATTTTTCTTAAAAAAATACATGTAAATCCATGTATAAGTAGCTCTGATACCACATGTAAGCGTAATATAGGATCGTATACATGAATTTACAATATAAAATTCAAAGACATAATTGATAGCAGAAGCACATACCTGTTTGAGCCATTATTGTTAAATAATTGTTGTTGAAGAAATAACTGTTATCCAGTCTAGGTTTAGATCTTCCTTTCCCTGCTCTACTCAATATTAACAGATGCTTATGAGAACAACTGTTAGGTTGAGAGTTAGAGAAGGGACCTAGCCCTATTTATAATAAATTTTGATAGTTCTACCCATAAAAGGATTTATCAGAATATATGGGCTTACGCACAAAAGAACCGTATGGATTTATGAGGTAGGCAAAAACCAATATGATCACAAAGCCCAACTTGTGAACCAGATATTCAGCCTATTTTGTAAAACCAAAAATAATTAACGGTAGCCCGTTTTAAAGAGAAATTTTCCAACATTATCATGAACCAACAAAAAGAAAAAAAGAAGATATGAGCAAAAAAATGAGAAATAGTTTCCAAATAAAGTATTCTTGGTCATTACATATTATTACGTCATCCATAAATTTCAAAATTATGCGAAAAACTACCGAGGCCTGCTTTATATACTAGGCAATGTATTTTTCTTTTTCACTTAAGTGTATATTTGTTACTTCAACATAAATTGGACAGGCTGGGATTTTTGTTTTTTAAACTAAGAGTACAAGTAATTTCTGTGGTACCTCACATTTCTTTGCTATTTTTAACATTGAATTGATGAAGGAGGATCAATGGATTAACATTTTTCAAATGTTAGGAACTATTTGTACTACTTTTGTAACATCA
This sequence comes from Cordia subcordata, assembly GCA_028554755.1. Lineage (NCBI taxonomy): Eukaryota > Viridiplantae > Streptophyta > Magnoliopsida > Boraginales > Cordiaceae > Cordia > Cordia subcordata. Next base: position 21,037,530 of record JAPTOF010000003.1, on the reverse strand, counting down.
TGGACTAATTTGGGACAACTGATAAACTTTGAGGACCATTTATGTTATTTTTATAACATTAGAGACTAGTTTGGGACAAATGGTAAATATTAGGTACTATTCATGATATTTGCATAAACTATATTAACAATTGATAATATGATTAAATTATGGTGAGATCACGTTAATAACCTCAATTTAGAAAGTTATTTGTTAAAATTTATCATCATCATCGTTATTGATTTCTCTGACAATATTATGTATGAGAAAATGCAACTTTTACCTTGTCTAGATATGGTTTAAGATTTTTTTTTTTTGAAAAAACAAACCCCCAGTTCTCATAGATATATATAAACCCAGGACCTCACTTCTACAAAAGGCAATTTCAACCATTTGATTTACCCCTTAATTCCTTAATATTTGCTTTAAGTTAATTAGACATATAATCTAAAGAAAAATATTTTTTTAGTTGATTAAGCACAAAACACAAGTAAAGTTTTCACTTACATTCGAAAAACTCTATCACCAGCTAAACCTTCAAAGTTCAGAAATCTTGAGTCTGTCTGTTTGCCGCAAAATTTTTTTCTCAAAAAAAAAAAATTGTTTTCTTAAATTTTTTGGTGCGTAGTACTCTCTTATTAGCTTAATTGGAATTGTTAATAAGTGGACATGACTAGATGCATTAGTCATTTATAGTACTATTTACCACTGTCCAATCTTTTATTGACTAGATGTTCACAAAAAAGTAATTAATTAATAAATACAATATCAACAATACTAATGCATATACTTTTATAACCATAATCAATCTTTAGTATGCCATATGAATACCAATGGATCTAATGTATGTGTTATCTGTTATTTTAATTATTTCTCTTAATGATTTGATAAAATTTTAACATATATATCATACATAACATTTTTCAACTAATAATATCATAAATTACAATTAAACTTTAATGAGAGTGAAGTGCTATGCAATATGAGTAGAAACAATGCTAAGAAAAACTACAGAGAGCATATTTATATAAATGCATTACTTATTTTTATTACTATTTACCTCCGTTCAAACTTTTATTAACATCAACAATGCTAATTGCATATAATTGTATTAACAACCATCAACAATTTGTAGGAAATATAACTGAAAACCAAAGCGTCTAACATATTATTTGTATATCGACAATTTGTGTGTGTAATATATACACATACTAACGATATCATAACAATTAAATTTTACAAAAACAAAAAATTAGTGAAAATTTAAATAATATCCTTATAAATCTTCATATTTGAAATAGGAAAAATTGTATCAATCGTCCCTTATCTTTGTCTCTCGTAACATTCCGTAACTAATATTTTTGTATCGCTGTTAGCCCAACTTGATTCTCTGTTAGAAAAATACATTAAATATCACATGTCTCTCATGTGCCAAAGTTGATATCGTCCAAATACATTAAAATTTATTTTCTAAAGTGTAAATTACACCAATCGTCCATTATCTTTCATTTGTGACCTATAACCAATAGTTTTGTATTGTTGTTAATCCCAACTCGATTTTTCATTAAAAAGATCACAAAAAAATCATGTGCACCTCACATGGATCGCATTTTTTGTTTTTTTGCGAAGACTAATATCGTCCAAATACATTAAAACTCATTTGCCAAACAACGAAAGGAAGACTTGAACAACTTTCTTATGCACTTTGATCATTTTTAGATTCTCAAACACAAGATGTTTCTTCACCTTCCACTACTTTGAACACCTTTGTATCCTTACACTCCTATGGCATCGCCTCGATTTCAACCTCCGTATATTCTAACTTATACACTAGCAAAACCACCAATATACTCTCCTAGACTACCTCCTTTACCTTTATCCTCACTACAAGCACTCTCACCCCACCATTCACCCCACTTTCTTGACCCTTTTCACCGCCTCCCTTTCCTTCCAAGTCCTCTAGAATAGCTCTCTACTAGATACTTTACTGTCATATTAATATAATGTTGTTTCTAACAATTCCTCTATTTTTTCCTAAATTTAAGTGATTTGAGCCTTTTTTTTATATTTCATGATCCCTATTTTCAGTTATACTCAATAGCTCTCCTATTTTTCACCAATTATTCAGTGATCTCTATTTTAGTTTCACTCCAACAGCTCCTTTATTTCCTAAGGCCTTCATGACCTAGAAATTTATAGCTATGTGGATCGGGTTTGGGGATGATTTTGGGGGATGAAAAAAAACTAATCCTACATATAAGTATTTTGAGTTGGGGTTGGAAGAGCACCCAAATTTAGGAGATTAAAAAGGAAAATTATTGGAGCACATTAGCACCAACAACATCCCTAAATATAAGGGTCTTTGTTTTTTTAGGGGTTTCTAAGATAGGAGTTAATGAGTGTTGAGAGAAAAATAACCCTATCTACTTGATATCGAGAATGTATGCGTGTGTGTGTCTGTTTGTAGGTTTCTACCTAAGGATTTCTGTATTTTGTGATTTTTTAGGATTTGATACAGTTTTTAATGCATTTAGATAATATTAGTCTTGACAAAAAAAAAAGAGTAAAGAATGCGATTCATATAAGGCACACGAGATTTTTTTGTGACTTTTTTAATAAAAAATTGAGTTAGGACTAACGACAACATAAAACTATTAGTTTTGGAACTAATATGTCAAAAATGAAATATAAGGGATGATTGGTGTAATTTACAATTTGGAAAATAAATTTTAATGTGTTTGGATGATATTAACCTTGGCATGTGATATTTAACATGTTTTTCTAATGAAAAATCAAGTTGGAGTTAATGGTGACATAAAAATATTAGTTATGGGACTAATTTGTTACAAATAAAAGATAAGGTTTAGGAATGTTACGAGAGACAAAGATAAAGAATAATTGATATAATTTACCGTTTAAAATATAAGTAATAAGATGAATTTATACATATTCAATTCAATTTGTCTTTATCAAAAAATTTACAAATTTATAAATATTTATTTTGGGTCAAAAGAAAAAATAATTCACCCAATATATTTTGTTTTAAATTCATATTGATAGTATTAATTTTGTTCTCACCAAACCAAAATCCACCTATAAGGCTTACTATTCCAACGCAACCATCTTTCTACCTTCTTTTTTCAACTAGGCGCGACGCCCCTATGCACAACTGACCATTCTTCCAACCAGCTCTTTCTTTCTTTCTTTTTTTTTTCTTTTTTGTTTTGGTCAATCCAACCTGCTCTTTCCGCTCACTCTGATAGTTGCTGTCTACTTATCTAATTTTTGCCATGTGTTTGTTGCATTTAAATTGTTAACATGTACTTTATGTTTACAATTTTTTTCTTATTCATTAATATTTTATATTTAACTTTATTTTGTGCAATTGTTTATGGTTCAAGTCGTTTTTGATCTTTTGCTGACTTCTTAAACTCTCTCTCTTTTTTAGTTATCTTTTGTATTACTTACCTCATTTTATGTAATCATTTTGGTTTGATACTTATGGTGGTTAGGTGGTTTTGGAATATTCAGTTTTATCAAATGTTAGGGTGTGTTTGGTTTGCCTATTTTTTATTTTAATTTTCATAGAAAACGAAAATTAGTACAGAAAACTCATTTTGTTAACCATTTTTGTTTTTATTTTCAGAAAACAAAAAATAATTTTCTAGGAAAAAAAATCAAAAAAGTGTTTTCTTTGAAAACAATGTGCCAATTTTGTAAATAACTCTAAAAAATTTAGAAAACAAGGTAGCAATTTTATAAATAATCCTAAAGATTTAGAAAACAAGGTGGCAGTTTTGTAAATATCTCCAAAAAATTTAGAAAATAAGGTACCAATTTTATAAACATATCAAAAAAATTTAGATTAACAAGATGGTAATTTTATAAATATCTCCAAAAAATTTAAAAAATAATGTGACAATTTTGTAAATAAATATAAAATGAAAAATACTTTTGTTAACCAAATACATTCTCTAAATTTTAGAAAACAGAAAATGAAATTTGTTTTTAGAAAATGAAAACTAGAAAAAGAATATAGAAAACAGACAAACCAAACGCGACCTTAATTTTTGTTCTTGAGGTTGAAGTATGAAAACAGAGGGACAAACGAGCTAGCATAAAGAGAATCTGAAAATAAGAGGTTTGGTTACTGCAGTCTCGATCTGAAATTAATGTACATTCTATAACACAGAAATATTCTTTTACTTTTTTGAAGTGTAGACTTTATAAGTAGTGGTTTTAGTTTAAATTAATTGTAGACATTTAGAATTTGATATTTAAATTAATGTTATTTTTATTATCTAGTTGGAAGAATACAACTTAACATGCAACTTGTATTTGCATTATCAAATTAAAAGCTGAAGTGAATTCCACCATTTGCACATTAAAAACTATTTTTGATAATTCAAAACGAAAAAGATCTAGGATCTTCAACCACTACAACCAAACAAAAAACTTGCAATATATAATCTTCAGCTGTGACTTAAAACACAATCAATGCACCAACTCAACAACATTAATTTGGGGGAATTGAATGCTTCATTTGTTCCTCAAGCTGAATTCTTATCTTCTTGAGTTTTGCCACAACATCTTTCACATCTGATCGGTCCTTAGGTAATGCTGCAGTACATTGTAATGCTAATTCCATGATAGACAATAAGCACTGCACCTTTCCCTCGAAGTTTTGTTCCTCTTGCCTAACCAAGTTAGCATCTACAACATGAATAATTGAACTAGGAATCGAATCACTTACCCATCTTCGTAGATTCAATTCTTCAACAAACATGTCATCACTAGGCTTCACTCTCGTAAATGTTTCCATTAGCATGATACCAAAGCTATAAATGTCGCACTTTGTGGATACTAATCCTTCCTGTCCATACTCTATGTGAGTAATGCAGCACATCAAACATTTTAAGATATTAGCCAACGATGTAACTATTGATAGAATAAAAGAAGAAAAATGAATACAGGGATTTCCATATAGAGAATTAGTATACCTGGTGCCATATAACCTATTGTTGCAAGAGTCTTGGTCCGTACAAAACTATTTTCCCCATCAAACAGCTTTGCAATGCCAAAATCACTTATGTGCCCAACCATCTCTTCATTTAGTAGAACGTTGCTTGGCTTTAGATCACAATGCACCGTGGCCCTTAATTGACCATTGTGGAGATAATCAAGGGCAGACGCCACATCTATCATTATGTTCAACCTCTGCGAGAAGTTTAAGAAATAGTTATAGGAGTATAACCATTTCTCAAGGCTTCCATTAGGCATGTACTCAAGCACCAGTGACTTAAAATCCATAGTATTAGAGCAACAGGTGATGACTTTGGTTAAGTTTCTATGGCAAATGTTGCGCAAAGCTTCACATTCAGTGTCAAAACTCCTTGCTGCTCCTTCTAGTTGTGTGTCAAAAACCTTTATGGCTACTAGAGTCCCACAGTGAAGTACTCCTTTGTAAACTGTGCCATAGCTCCCTTTACCAAGCAAATTACTTTCATTAAATCCAGCAGTTGCTTGTTCAAGCTCAAAGAAGGAAATCCTTTCATTTGTAACCACAGGTACTAAATCAAGTTGAGAAGGTGCATTCTTTTTCCTTTGCCATCTTATAAGCAACAATCCAAGAATTGAGGCAAGAATCATTCCCACAACCCCACAAAGAATATATATTGTTACATATAATCTTCTTCTTTTTGATCTGGGATTGGTATAGCATGGTGGCACTTGAAACCGACTAGCACCACATAGTGCATCATTGGACATAAAAGATCGACCTGTGAAGTTTAGAAAAGGACCTCCATCAGGAATTTCTCCACTTAGTTTGTTAAAAGAAACATTAAAGTAGTTGAGATATTTTAGATCCTCTAGAGACTTTGGAAGTACACCAATGATACTATTGTAAGACATATCTAAAGCCTCCAAGCTTACTAGTTTGCCAAATGATTCTGGAATTGGCCCTTCTAATCTATTATGTGCAAATGAAAGATTAATAAGACTCTGTAATCCGCCCGTGGTGCTGGGAATTTTGCCTGAGAAGCTATTCATTGATAGATCAATGACTATTACAGCATGTAAGTTTCCAATTTCAGGGGGTAGAAGGCCACTCAGCTGATTTGAGGATACATTGAGTATTAAGAGATCTCGAAGGTCCCACAAGCTTGTTGGCAAACTAGTGAGTCTATTGAAAGCAAGATCAAGCTCTCTCAACGAAGTGATACTCCCTAAGCACTTTGGTAAGGGACCATAAATATCATTCCGTTCCAAACTTAATAGCCCAAGGTTTGTTAAGTGGCAAAAACCATCGGGAACAGGCCCTGTGATGTTGTTATTGTCTATAAAGATCCTTTGAATGCTTTCTAAACCTTTGATCATTGTCGGAATGAACCCAGTCAATTCATTGTTAGAAAGAGCCAAGTAGGTCAAATTACTTAGCTTACAAATCTCTTTTGGAATCTTCCCTTTCAATTTACAACTATGCGCTGAAAATTCCTTCAAAGTTTTCGAGAAATTACCGATGGAAGACGGAAGAACACCACCCAAGGGGTTCAGAGATATGTAAAGAATTTCTAAATATCTGCACTTGGTCAAAGAGGTGAGGAAACTCAATTCTGACGATGAAGATTTGTGCTGGAAATTGTTATCTCTCAACTTTAAACGTGTAAGCAGTTCTAAGTTCCCAAGTGAATGCGGAATTGGCCCGCTAAACCTATTACTTGAAAGATCTAAGATATTGAGCTGGGAAGCATTTGAGATAGAACCCGGGATGACTCCAACAAGGTTATTTGCTCCAACAAATAATTGTCTTAGATTAGGCACCCCTTGGCCTAAGCTTGAAGGAAAGTTACCTGAGAGACGATTTCCGTTAAGTCCAAGAACTTCTAGTGTTGAAATATTAAAGAGGCTGGCAGGGATGGGACCAATTAAGTCATTAAAAGACAGTCCAAGCCATTGCAGCTGTTGAAGATTACCAATCTCTTCTGGCATTTCACCTGCCAAATTCCAATCATTGTTAGTTGTATCTAGCATATTAGCGAAGCTCTTTGATCTAATTTGACCTATGGTAAGACACAAATAATAAGTGATAAGTTTTGGTTGGTTTCATTATAAATGCATATTGTTTCTCGTGAAAGGTACTAAGGAAGTAATGAATATAGCTATAGAATTGCAAGGCAATTGCAATCTATGGTATGGTTCCAAGTGTATAAAAGTGGTGGATCATACCTTCCATGTTGGTTTTGCTGAGATGCACTGTTGTTAGAAGAGAAAGGGGGGGGGAGAGAGAGCGGGGGAAGAGGAACGAGAAAGAGATCGGATCATGTAATTTTTTCTTGTTCCATGAAATAATTAGGAGAGCGTGTACATTGCTTAAGAGGAACATTGTGAGAGCACAGTCTAGCATAATTTGCTAATAAAAAGTTTTAAAAAAATAAAGATGTCGATGTAATATCCAAGTCTGATGGCTTTTTTGCATTCTTATTCGCCAATTGTCACTTAAAATTAAAGCACTAGTTTAGCCAACAATCCAAAAGCTGATAGAATTCGGTTATGCATTTTGTAAGCAAAATTGAGATATTGCTATAGTTCCAGTTGGTTAAGGGCTGGTATCATCTCTTTCAAGTTGTTGGAAACGAGATATATTCCCATTAGCATAGTTGAGTTCCTGATTCCTTTTGGTATGATTCCGCTAAAGTTGTTGAATGACAGAGACAAAACTTCGAGCAACCAACATTTTTCGAACCAACTAGAGAGTTGCAAGAAAGATAAAGACCTTTTAGCTGTGGAGTATGGTGGCATTTATCTACTGGTAGCATACCTGAAAGTTTGTTTCTTTTTAGGTTAATAATTTGCAGGGATGAGATGTTGAAAACAAATAGTAGTATGGGATCTATAAGTAAGGGCAAGGCTTAAGAGGACCAAAGCCCCCCATCCCCACAACAAGCTCCACAAAAATTTCTTATATATACATATACATATACTGTTAAAATTATGATTTTTGATATAGAGGTCAAAGCTACATTGACTTGGTATTTGGGTTGGGTCCTATTCATCTAATGGGTTAGATTTAGTTTTTAATGTTCTAAAATTATGATTTTATGTTCTAAATTTATGTTTTAGTTTTTAATTATTTTAATATGCTTCATTTATTTTTTACATCACATGTTTTTTATTATGAACTAAATTTAGTATATAGGGTTATAATGGATCCTATTATGAATCTTTAATTATCTTTATTTCATTAACTTGATACCAATTAATTTGTTTATCTAAGTGATTGTTCTATGTCGGGTATAATATTTTTAATTGAATTAGCCACTCAATTGATTATTAGGAATTCTTAACCAAATTGGATGAGAAGTTTAGAGTTAGTCCTAAAATAGAATAACAAGATAAGAATACTCATAGGATTCAAGAGATATAATTTTTATTTTCACCCTACAGTTGTGTATTTATATTTTACTTCAAACCAAAGGGGGTTGCTCAAAAAAAAACAAAACTAGAGAGGGAAATTTCATTATTTTCAAAATCAAAGTGGGGAATCTATACCAATTTAACAACTTTTTGTTAACTCTAACGCAATTATTAATGGAAAGAGCTAATGTGCAACATTTTTTAGATCACATGAGTTTATCAGTGAGTTTCAAGAACACAAAGTTTTTTATGATTTTTACAAAAATATAGGACGTAAAATACATTTCACTCTATATTAAAGAAGCAAGTAAGGATGGGACCAATTAAGTCATTATATTCCAGTGAAAGAAAATGTAGCTATTGGAGATTACTAATCTCTTCTAGTATTTCACATGCCAAATTATGATCATTGTTAATTGTATTTCACATACTAGTGAAGCTCTTTGATCTTATTTGACATATGGTACGAAACAAGTAATAAGTGATAAGTTTTGGTTGGTTTCATTGTGCATATTATTTGTCATGAAAGGTACTGGGGATCTAATGAATTTAGTTATACAATTGCAAGGTAAATGCACACATTAGGATGTTGTTCTGTTGTATTAGTCGTGGGATCGTACCTTCCATGTTCTCATACATAGATAGATCTTGGAGCAGCAAACATTTCCCTAAACTTGAGGGGATTGAACCAACTAGAGAGTTTTTATCAAGATAAAGACTTTTTGTGTGTGGAGTATGGTGGCATATATCTACTAGCAGTGTGCTTGTTAATAATTTGTAGGGATGAGATGTTGAAAATAGATAGCGATATGAGGCCTATAAGCAGAAGTAGAGCTAGGAGGCACAAGGCCGACAAAATTATATATATGTGTGTGTATATGTATATGTATTGTATTTAAAGAGCTAAAAACAAACTTTAGCCATTTAATTTTTTTTGTTTGCTTGTGTGATCTTGCATCCCAAGTTTAACACATTACTCATCGAATAGAAAATTCTATTATGTGCAATATATTTAAGTTTTTGGCAAGGTAATTTTATGTAGAATTTTTTTTCTTAATATTAATTTTTTTGGTTGTTAATAGGTATTTTAAGATACAAGACCATTATAATAACCAAGAGTAATTTGTTTCAAATATTTTTCAATAAAACTTTTTATTTGTTGGTTTGAAAATTTGAATTCTTGTTGTAAAACTTTTGTGATTTTTATTTTTGTCTATTTAAAATGACATTTGAGTGGTCAAACTTTTGCATTAGATAGGAAACTTAATTTAGTGGATAAAATTTTAAGATGCTTAATTTATTTATTCTTTGGTTAGGCAATTTTAGAGTTTTGTAGGATAATTTATTTTGGGTATAATTTATTAATTATTAATTATTAATTAATGACTGATTTTCTTATATCAAAAAGTATATTTTTCAAGAAAATATATTCGTTTTTTCTTTAATAAGTCGTTGGAGCAGTTTTTGAAAAGATAAAACTCTTTAAAGAAAATACTTTTACAAGTGCTATAAAAGAAGCTACTTTTCATAAACGAATCCAAGTGGGACCTTAAAACGTTTTGGAGAATTTTAAATGGTTGAACATGACATTATGCATTTAATCACCCTAACTTTTTAAAAGATAACTTGACTTTCTATATAAAAAATATTGTCATGTTCATGTAAAAACAATAAATGAATTTTTCTATTTAGACAAATCCAATTTCATTAATTTAATCAATCATCCAACTTTGTTAACTTAATTAGTTAATGTTCTTTTAAATCTATTTTTTTTGTTTAGATAGTATTTACTATACTTTCTTGTACTTAAAATATTCAATATCCTTCAACTCCTATTCTCCTTGATTAAGCTTGACCCCCTTAATTTTTAATTTCTGGCTCCGCCCCAAAGTATATGGGCGTTGGGAGCACACAATGAAAGTACACGCAGCAGAACAATAGCAAAGAAATCAATGTGAACAACACTCAGGTGGTGTGATATGCTCAATATGGGAATGTGTACCTTGCTCTTCATTGTTCGTTGCATAAATATCATCCCTCCCAATCTTAAAGCTAGCCCCAAGGTCTTTTAAGTGACAAAAACCATCGGGGACAAATCCTATAACGTTATTGTCCTCTATATAGATTTTTTGAATGCTTTCCAAACCTTTGAATATTACTAGAATGGAACCAGTCAATTCGTTGCTCACAAGACCCAGCACGATCAAATTACTTAACTTACCAATCTTGTTTGGAATCTCGCCTTTCAGTTTACAACTATTTGCATAAAATTTCTCCAAATTTTTGGAGAAATTACCAGTGGAAGATGGAAGAACGCCATTCAAGGGGTTCTTATTGTATATTGAGCACTTCCAAATTTTCGTACCTAGGCAAAGATGTGTGGAAGCTCAATTCCGAAGATGAAGAATCTTTCCGAAAATTGTTGTTGACTAAATTTAGATACGTTAGCAGTCCTCAGTTACCAAGTGAACGAGGAATTGGCCCACTGAATGTATTAAGAGAAAGATCAAAGATCTAATATAGTGAGTTCGGAAGCATTTTAGATAGAATTCGGGATAACTTCACTAAGTTTATTTTTCCCAAAATATACTTGTCTTAGTGCTTATTTGGATTGACTTTTTCTTTTTCAAGAAAAATCACTTTTTTTTCTTAAAAAGTTACATTACTTTTGCAATATCTACTTGATTTGGTTTCTAAAAAAGCTGAAACTCTGAAAGAAAAAAAAATTCAAATACAAGTTTTTTAAAAGCCAAAACTTTCAAATTTTAAAAAAAAACTATTTTTCAAAAATTGTTATAAAAAAAAAAAAACACTTTTAAGAAAAGTCAAACGGGCCCTGGGATTAGGCACCCCGTGGCCTAAGTTTGAAAGAAGGTTACCTGAGAGATGATTTCCTGAAAGCGCAAGAACTTCTAATGTTGAAATATTAAACAGGCTGGCAGGGATGGGACCAATTAAGTCATTAAATTCCAGTACAACAGATTGTAGCTGTTGGAGATTACCAATCTCTTCTGGTATTTTACCTGCCAAATTACGATCATTGTTAATTGTATTTAACATGTTAACAAAGCTCTTTGATCTAATCTGACAAATGTACGAAACAAATAATAAGCGATAAGTTTTGGTTGGTTTTATTATGCATATTGTTTCTTGTGAAAGGTATTGGAGAACTAATGAATTCAGTTACAAAGTCACAAGGTAAATGCACAGTATGGTGTGGCTCCTGTTGTATAAGTGGTGGGATCATACCTTCCATATTGTTGCGAAACAGAGCCAGATTTTCCAGCAGCGAGCATTTCCCTAAGCTTGAGGGGATCGAACCAACTAGAGAGTTTCTACCAAGATAAAGACCTTTTAGCTGTGGAGCATGGTGGCATATATCTACTGGTAGTGTGCCTGAAAGGTTGTTTCTGTCCAGGTAAATAATTTGCAGGGATGAGATGTTGAAAATGGATGGTGGTATGGGGCCTGTAAGCCAATTATCCCACAAGTATAGGATAGTCAGGCGGTAAAGATCACCCATTACCTGTGGTATGGGGCCATACAAATTGTTGTTGCCCATATCAAGGGAAGTGAGGAAAGAAAGATTTCCCAGGTGTGGAGGGATGGTCCCTATGAGTTGCAATCCAGAAATATTCAAGGCAGTAACTCTATGATGGCGCGAGCCGCAAATGACACCAATCCAGTTGCATACGGGTGTAGCATTGGACCAGTTAGTAGCCAAGATGCTATTAGGACTAAAAGAGAAATGAGATTTTAAGACGAGCAGCACAGATTGATCACTGCTAATAGTTGGTGGACCAGCCGAAACATAGAGAAGCAATAATGCTAAAACATAAAAAAAGGAGATGCAAGTTCTGTCCATAGACACAAATGCTAGTTTCACATAGAATGCAGGTACGTACATGCAGTAGAACAATGGCAAAGAAATCAGGTCCTGTGATATGCTCACTATGGGAATGTGTACCTTGCTCTTCATTGTTCGTTGCCATTTTATAGTACATGTGCGCTTTGAATTCCTTTGCGTGTAGGCTAGTCAATTGCAGAAAAAAACAACCAAAACTGTGAATGTCTTATCGACATTTATAGGTACGTTTGGATTGGTTTTTTTCAAAGAAAAAATACTTTTTTTTCCTAAAAAAGTTATATTAAATTTACAATAACTATTTGATTTGGTTTCTAAAAAAACTGAAACTCTGAAAAAAAACTCAAATATAGCGTTTTTTAAAAGCCAGAATTTTTAACTTCGCAAAAAAAATTATTTTTCAAAAATTGTTAAAAAAAAACGCTTTTGAAAAAAGCCAATCCAAATGAGCCCATACGTAGAAACACAGTGGCTTTCCCGTAATTTCTTGCTTCTAAGTGGATAAGGCGGAGATTTGCACCACACATTTGTTATTTAACATATCACGTGGTACAAAAGAAGTCCTTCGACAAAATTGGTGTGTTAGTTTAGACATGCAAGGTTAGGGCTGATATTTTAAAGCCACCTGTGGAATTCCAGCTTTTTTAAGGATTCAATTTGTCATTTTAAAAAGACGGAGATAAAGGGGAATGCGCAAGTAAATTAATGTATGGGACCAAACGATTGAGAAAGGATGACTTGTGAAAAAATAATAAAGGCACTGGAGAAATATCATGACGGAAAAAGGACAAGGGAGTAGACTTAGACGCTGATTTTAGAGAAGACGCTGATTTTTGGGATTAAAAATTATGTGATTTTAAAATATGAAGTATTTTGTAGAACTATTTTCCCGCTTGTGAAGATCATAAACATCGTAAATGTCATATAAACTTGTAAATTATTCTTTTTAATATTAATTAATTTTTTCAATGAAATCACATAATTTTTAATATCTTATCAAATTTCTCGTGAATAAGACGCTTGCCACTTGTACGCTCAAATAGTCGGTATCATTTTAACGTGTAATTAGACAAGTTCACTACATGTGTCCCATTAGCGAAAGATTTGCCTCACACGCTCTACTTAAAATATTTACTTTCCCACAAATGGAGTAATAGTTAGTTCATGTAAAGTTAGGCCCTTCTTGATCCGTTATTGCTTGCAAACTATTCAATGATATGAAAAAGATAATTCTTGAAAAAGTGATTGTTAATGATAAAAATTAAAAAAGGACGTTTAACAACTACTACTACAATCATAATAACAATAATAATAATCATCGTCGTCATCATCATTATCATCATCTAAAAGTGGTGTTTGAAATTGGAGAGGATGGGATTTGCGTTGGACACAAGTTTGTAAGAAATAAAGGGAGTGGAGAAAAGTCATCAAAAAAGAGGAAGGAGCCCAGAGTAGACTTAAGCATTGATTCCAAAGAAGATAACGGATAGTTCTCAAACAGAAAGGGAAGCTTGTCAAACACGACGTGCCATGACTTGGAGATTTGAAAACTTTAAAATCCTATCAGATTTTTAATTTTTGAGAAATCTTCAAACAAGATTTACACCACAACAAAAAAAGTATTGGTCATGTTTCATCCCAAATTTTGGGTGTGGCTCGGTATGAATATGTAGGTCTTTTGGATTCTTTCGAGATGCCGTGATAAGTATATTTCTGGAATGAGCATAACAATTATGTATATTTTGGGTCAAAACTTTTCATTCAATATTAAGGTAAATAAACCTCCATAAAACAGGCATCAAATATGCAAACATGACAAACGTGATAAGTATTCGTAACCTTTAAAGTACAATAATATCTATATCTTAATAGTTGTCATTGTAATGAGAAAAGAACATTTAATTTTTTTTTTTAAGTATTAGACTGAATAGATTCTCCAACTGTTCTTTATTTTTCCAAGTATCTTTATGATATTTTTGTTAATTAGTTACGTTAAAGTTAATGAAAATTTGGCTAAATGTACAAAATATCAACTTTGCCCTTAACGAGAAAACTAAAATGGAAGGAAATTAATATTATTTTTGCATGATCTGTTAACCACTTTGGTGGGTAAAAAATTAGAAAGTTGCACAATATTTTTTCATTTTTTTTCCTTTTTTGCATGATTCATTTACAATTTTGCATGTGAAAAGAAGCAAAAATAATTGAATGGTTACAAGAATAACCGTTGGAGAAGTTTCTTCCCCCTTAATTTTTTACTTTTTCTCACCAATCTCATTATTGAATGAATAATATGGAGCTTTGTTATGTGTGGAGCTTTGTCCCATTGAAAGAGAATAAAGAACTAGCAAAAGAGAATAATATGGGGCTTTGTTACGTATGGAGCTTTTCAAATGGGACAAGGAGCCTCTCATAATTTTTTTTTTGTCCTAACATTTTAACTTTTAATCTCAATCGTATATTTTTTTATTAAAATATCAAATAAATATTTACCATTGATTTAAATATCTCTCCCCTCTCCTCTTAATTACCTCTACCAAAAATAATTTTCTTTCTTATACCAAAAATATTTTTTCTTTCATACCAAAAATAATTTTCCATTCTTCTCTTCTCGCATTGCAAAACTTTTTCTTTTACTAAATACGTTGAATTTTTCGTTTTATCTCCTCCTCCAGACTGTAGAAGATAACATTGCATGACAAGTGGTCAAAATAATATTTTTTATTATGCACATGCACGTTATTTGATATTTTTCGTTAAGGGAGACACAGAAGGTTGGATTTTCAGTTCATTTGTTGTGTTCGGTTGGGTGATAGAGTTTTTACAATATTATTGATGTATGCTACTCAAATAAAGAAGAGGCAATGAAGAAACGAAAAATTCGATTTTTACTTCCTATTTCAAGTTTTTTCATTTTACAAAACAATATATTCAAATTATGCATGTAATTTTTTTTTCATTTTACAAAACAATATATTCAAATTATGTATGTAATTTTTTTTTTCTTTTATCAATCTGACATTAAAAAGTGGGTTTTTAAAGTGGCAAAAATGTCAAACGTAAAAAAGGTTAAGAATAACTACTTCTTATTTAACAACTTACGTGGAAAAAATTGTTTATTATCAACTTATCATACAACACCTATAAGATATAAGATGTCATATTTGTAGTTATAAAAAGTATGTTGGATTTAAGGTACTTATATCTTATCTTATTTCTTATCAGTTAGAAAAAAATTAAAAATAAAAATTTGAAAATTATAAAATTTAAAAAGTAAATTAGAAATTAAAAAATCAAAATAAGAAAATTAAAAATTAAAACTTAAAAAATTAAAAATTAAAAATATTAAAAAATTAAATATTAAAAATCCAAAATCCAAAAATTTTAAATTTTAAAAACAAAATAAGTTAAAACTTAAAAATTAAAAAAATTGAAAAATTGGAAACTAAAATTAGAAGATTTAACATTGACATATTGAAAACTTTATAATTTAAAAACATTATAAATGGAAAAAAGAAAATAAAAATTAATTAATATTTTATATTTTATAATTTATTATTTAATCATAAAATTATAATACCACGTTTCAAAATTGATAACATTATTATCAAATTAACTTATAATAGTATTTCAACTCAAACTAATAGAATTGCAGACAAGACAATCTTAATATATCGGACACTTATTTCTTATAAGAAACTTATCAGATAAGATGTTTATCAAATTTCAAATTTAAGATAAGACTATTCCAAACAGACTATTAAGCTCTTCTAGCTGCTTGCATCTCCATTAGTCTTGATTGCATGAACAAGGAGGAAGGAATCAGTTTCAAACACGACATTTCAATATCTCGCCTCCTCCACAAAATAGCACCCCCCCTCTCCCTGAGTAGTGATTTGGCTTCAGTCTTGACTGCACATGGTGAACCTATTTAGCTTTTTTTTCAAGAAAAAAAAAGTTTGTAATGGTAGAAAAGAAGAATGGAAAATTATTTTTGGTATAGGAGAAAAACTAATTTTGGTAGAGATGGAAATTATTTTTGGTATGAGAGGGAAAATTATTTTTGGTATAAGAGAAAAAAATTATTTTTGGTAGAAGTTATTAAGAGGTGAGAGGTGAAATATTTAAATCAATAGTAAAGATCTATTTGATATTTTAAGAATAAAATAAATGGTTAAGATTTGAATTTAGAATGCTAACATCAAAAAGGAGTTAGAAGAGGATCCATGTTTACAAGCCCGAGATTAGGGAGTTAATGAGCCATTTGTTTAGATGGGAAAAGAATAAATGACTGCATAATCAAGGAATTTCCATATGTCTTGCTCAACCATAATTAGAAGTATAAAACCAAGGCTTAACCATGAGATTCATCTCCTTTAAAAAGAGCAATAAAAAGAATAAACTATTCATTTTAAAAGACTCCGTAGTGGATCACCTTCGGATCGTTGCTGTCCTTCTAAAGAAAAGGGGATCATTGGCTTCCTCAGAGAATCAATGATCTTAATTGTTGATGTTTCAACGCTCTATAAGACCAAACTAGATTGTCCTCCGTGCCTTGCCTGGGGATAAAACTTCTCCAAGATTTTGCCGATAAATTTGGTTATCCACTAACAATAATTCTACTTTACAAATTTAGATCCTCTTATAATGTCAAGTTAGACAAAACTAGGTTATCCTCCACACCATGCCTGGGAGAGAACTTCTCCAGGAATTTGCCACTGAATTTGGTTATCTACTGAAAATAGTCCTTTACAAATTTAGATCCTCTCGTAACACAAAACAGATGATCAACGATAAGAGCATAACAATGTCTATATCATACACTCGAAGAACAGTGCGCCACAAATGAATTATGCGCCCCCCCCTCACGTGTTTTACACGTGCTCGTTCAATCCAAACAAAAAACCAACAACAACAAACAAATTAACGCCAATGCCGCACTTCATGCTAAGAAAGGAGAAAGAGAAAAATGAGTAGAAGTTTAATTTTTTTGTAGTTTAATTTCATTTTCTTTTACATTATTTTTAAATTCCAAAAAATTAAAAAATATATATTTCATACATTCATAATTTTTATTAATCCCTTGCTTCCTCGAGTCCCAGGTCGGCAGAAGTGCGGATCTTTTTTTTAATCTTGACTTTTTGTAGCTGCTGCGTCATAGGATTCTAGCTTTAGCTCAAATGCTGTCTTCACCGGCTGCCTTTTCTCCTTGCCGGCCAAGGGAGCCTTTATCGATGCCAGTAACTCCTGCAGCTCCCGGTTTCATGACCCCTTTCACTGGTGGCTTCTTCAAGCCCAACTTCTTCATCAGAATTAAAGAGAGATCTCCATCTTCAACAAGTCCAGACATCTCAACTACAAGCCTCTCCATTTGAACAAAGCCTCGAGTCACCCCAATTGAGTTCTCTGGATTTCCGGCAATTACAGGGGAACGGAAGGGTATTCTAGAGGATCCACAAAAAGCAAATGATGCCTCAACCGTGAAAGCAAACTCATTTCCATTTAATTTTCGTATTCCTATTAGAAACTTGTTCTAAGAAACCAAACCACAACTTAAAGCAACTGATCCACAATCTGCATAGTAGAGTAAAATACAATGACAAACTAAGATCTGCATCTCAGAGCTGTTCTCAATAGTGGACTGTGGTTCAGAAAAGATGGCGCAATCGAGAATTCTCAATGCTAAGATCATCATCTTTTTCGATTGTTTCTTCCTTTATGCATTTATTTATTATTATTACATCGATTAAGGCATAAATCCCACAAAGAAAGGAAAAATGAAGAAGAAAGGATCAGAGCGTCATTTTCATATAAGTTTCTTCCTTTTTGTTCTTAATTTCCCAATCGAGAATTCTAATTGGAGCGGGAGAGATCTAATGGCGCTCATCATTAGATGATAATAAGATATAGCATTATTCGTCTTTTTCGTTGTTTTCTATCGGAGTTGGCAAACTAGATTGAGACTTATAAGTTAACGCACCTAATCTATTAAAAAAAAAAAAGTTAGAATTAAGGGTTCTTGAGCTCCCAGAAAACCGAGTCAACCCGACCCAACCTGCCAAATAAGGAGACTGGGTTTGGTCGACCCCCAGGTAACTTGCCAAACGACTAACCAACCCGACTCATTTGTCGACTCTATTTCTAGTGGTTGATGTTCAGAGTTATAATTGTAAAAGATAATATAATTAATAATTAATTTAATATTTTTAACACGTAATATATTATCAGTAGTGTATAATTTTAATTTGTACTATCATGTTCCGGCACCAGAACAAAAAGAAAGCATAGTCAAATGACCTAGTAGGAGGCTAAAGTGTACTTTAATCACCTAATGAAACTATTTTGCTGCAAATTATCCTGGGTCAACGTTTGTCTCTGTCCTCGGTCGAGTCAAATTCTTACAGAATCATATGTATTAACTAACAACTGCCAAGTATTTTGGTCTTGACTAATTGATGTAAACAAACCAAAGCCGTTCAACCTTTTTCAAAAATTAAATTTTTTTTTACAATAATTATTTAATTTGACTTTCAAAAAAATTAAAATTCTGAAATTTAAGAGAAAAACGCCAACAATGTGAAGGAAACTTTTAACTGCCAGCAAGGTGAAGGGTTAATGTGCCTCACATCAGAGGCAACATGTCATGCCCTGACCATGAAACTCCCAAGGTCACAAGGCAAAAACTAGTATTATAAATATATTAAATAATAATTTATATTTTAAGTTAATTAGCTTATAATAATTAATTTAAATTATTAATTATTTTCAAACTCAAATATCAATTCTCAAACAAACTAATATGGGATATTACATAAATTAACTTTCTAGGCATAATTATAAAATGAAAGTAGAAAACACGATTATTTTCGCATGAAAGAAAAGCAACATATGGAAGAAATGAATTTCAAAAGTTTGAGTTTGCTTACAAATTACCCGTATGGCTGCATGCACTAAACCATAGTTTTGACCATAGACTTTGACTTTACGACCTGAAGAGGTCTCTCTAGTGGTGGTTTGAGGGTAAAACAACTAAAATCTTTGTTTTAGGTCCCTAAATTTTTAGGCCCAAAATTTAATGATATTATAATTAAGAATTATATAATTAAAAAAATAGGTATCTTATATTTAATGATAAAAAATCTATTTTGTTTCTTTTAGTAACCAATAAAAAAGAACTCATAACTGGTGAATTTCCCACTAATACTATGAATCTCATTCTTTATCTTATTTATGTTTAGTTAATTACATTTGTATAATTTTTCGGAAGCCTTTATTTTTTTCTCCAATTCACTCTAGATAAAAGATTTCATTTCTAACTCTAGTTCATCAAATGTTATCTTTTATGAATCAAAATAAGTATATTACTTGTTAGTCTTAAATATCTCCCACAATCTTTATCTTTTTCTTCCTAGAATAAATCTATCAATATCTCTTTCTCCAATACCAACGTTCACATTTTTTCTCTATAAAAATTTAAAAAACTTAATTTTGAATCTTCTCTCTATTTGGATAATTTGTAGTCTTCTTAAATTACACTGCATTTCAAGCTTTATTGTATTTCTCTATTATCACAAGGCAAAAATAATTTTTTCTTGTTCTTGTTGAAAGTCATGTCATTTGTTAAAGAACTCTCAACTATCTTTTTCAATCAAATTTTCATTATCAAGTTCGATACATTTAAACTTTAAATATTATATATATATATATATATTAATTTTTAATTTACCATTTTGTAGGTCTATTTTATTAATTTTTCTTGTAATTCATGAGAATTTAAATGTCAATTAGAAAGTATGAGAGGCCTCATATTATAGTTTGGCTTTAGGCCTCCAAATCCGTTGAGCAACCCCCATCCCCCTATAATGCCTATGCGGCCTCTTGGTTCACTTATGCAAACACAAATAAAAGGGTTTTTTTTCTTGTCCCAAATTCAATTCACGGACTTTTACAACTATGTATCACAGACTTTCCAATTGTTTGAACACATTGTACGAAAGATCAAATGCAAAATTAATCAAAAAACTCTAAGCGCCAAAGCAATGAATTAAGATTAGGTTTCAACCTCACAATAGATTTTATTACCTTAAAGATAAGGTTATAACGAATCCACAATAACAACTTTCTTTGAATACAGTTTGATTCAGAAAATAATATACGGTGATGCTGTAATGTGTAACTAGACAGAACCACTAGATTACACTAGGACTGAGCTACGACTAATTAATTATGTGTAAAATGAATCTCTCATTCTACAACATGTAAAACGCTAAATTTTGGATGAGGGATTTGGAAATTGGAATAACGGTGTAACTTGGGTCAAACTTAAGGGGTTAAAGTGTCCAAATTAAAATGTGCAGGACCAAAATATCAAACAAAGCAAACGCAGGGGATTATTTAGGATATTTACTCTTCTTAAAAATAGTTATTATAACATATTTTCGGATGCATTTTTTTTTTGTTATTTTTAGAAGTTGTTCTGAAAAAACGTTTCCAAATGCATTTTTTAAACAAGACTAAAGATCTAGTGGTTAAGTAATATGTCTCTCACCTTTAGTGTGAGTAGGTTTAATGATCAATTTCTGCTACTTGCAATATAATTAGCCTTTGGCCTCCTTTAAAGTGGAAAAAAAATACATTTTTTGTTTTTTTCTAATTTCTGGAAACAATTCTCAAAAACTTTTTAAAAACAATTCTTAAACACCAGAAACAAAAAAAAAACAAAAAAAAAGAACCATTCCCAAATAAATTTTTCGTCCAATTTTTAATAAATATTAATGAAAAAATCAATAGTGACACAAAATAAAAATACAAAAGATTAAAAATTGTCGCTTACAATAAAAGACTGACTTCTGAAAGACGAGAAGTTATGAAGATTATCAAGATAATAAACCCAATTCTTATAAACTAATGCTAAACCCAATGGCTCGGTTTTTGCTTGTCGTATACACAAATGAGAAAATGTTTTCCCTCTACATATCCTCACATGAACAGCTTTCCCTATCCTATTCCATCTAGAATTAAGGGTTCGTTTGGATTAATTTTTTTTAAAGTGTTTTTTTTAACTATTTTTGAAAAATAACTTTTTTTGAGAAGATAAAAATTTTAGTTTTTAAAAAAAGCTGTATTTGAACTTTTTTCTAGAGTTTTTGTTTTTTTTAAAACTAAATTAAGTAGTTATTGCAAAAATAATATAATTTTTTTAGGAAAAAAATACCTTTTTCTAAAAAAAAAAAATTTAAACAGGCCCTAACTTTTAAGATACCCTCTTTATATATTCAAAGAACCCCAATCTCAATTCTTCAAATCCCTGGTTAACCTTCTACCAAACTAACAAAACGTTCCAAGTATTCATTGAAACACCACAAACAGATCGCAAAAAAGAAAAAAAGAATGTCAGGACTCCATTGGTGGGCAAGAAACACAGCTCCCGACGCCGCCGGCTGCGGCCATATTGGTGGTAGGGCAACTCATTAGGGCAAAGCTGGTGCCACCATAACCACTTCTTCACCATCATCATAATCAGATAATAATAATAATCTAAGCTTTTGAAAAGGATGATCAAGAAGCGCTGCAGCAAGATGCCGAAAACTGCGGCTGGTCGACAAACGATTTCGTTTCAGTGCCGGTACGATCTGCTAAGCTATTCTTTCAACTTTGATACAAGTGGGTGCGAGAGCTTGTTGGATGAAGATTGCCACAGGTTGTATGCCTTCTCCTCAAGATTTGCTGCATGCTCCAGAGCTGATTGTCAAACACCAATGCCAATGGCAACTTATTAGGAAAAGACTATTATATCACTGATGAAATTTCGGTGTTTACTATTTCATTTTTTATTTTTTATTTTTTATTTTTCCCTATTAAGCCTGTTAAAGTTGTAGCTGTAGTTCAAAATTTTGAATGATATATATATTATGTATAAAGTTATTTAGAATCGTAATCTAAATTTTGCAATGACTAATTATTTGCTCACTCTTCCTTTTCTTTTTAATCTTCTTTTTCTTTTTTTGCTACATCGGAGGCATGTAGCCCACAAAAGAAAATAAGATTAGAGTGATAGTTTTTGCAGAAGTTTCTTTCTTCTTCTTTCCAATCAAGAGTTGTAACTTCAGTCGAAAGCCTCTTTGGATTTGAATTTTTAACGTAACATTTGGTCCACTCGTCGAGCTTTTCGAGCAAAACAAAAAGGGCAAAACGTCGTCTAGGAGAATAATTAGTTGGCTAGTTTCGACCTCTTATACCCAAAAAAAATTAAAAAAATAGAAAATAAAATAAAAGAAGAAGTCTTATGGCGCTCATTGTTAGATCATAATAGGATGCAACAGGCAGTATTTTCCATTACTAGAAATTGCAAACAGGAAATGGAAAACGTGGTTTAGTAATATTGTATCCCGTCTATTAGTTGTTCGTTGTTAATCAGAATTCAGAGTTATAATTGATATTAATTAGTTTAATATATATTTTCAACAGAGATATAAGGGTACTGGATTATTTTATACTGTTAGGTTCTGGCACCAGAATAAAAAGGGCGCAATGGTCAAATGACATAGTAGGAGGCTATTGAAACTATTTACGGCAATTGATCCCTTGGTCAATGTTTGTATTTAGCCTCGATTGAATCAAGTTCTTTGCAGAATAATGTATTAATAATCACTAAGTATCTTGGTCTGACTTGATTCAGACAACCAAATGTGTTTAACCTTTTTAAAAATACCAAATAACAAGCGGCTTGCATGTGCTGCTTCATCAAACAAATAATTTTCAACTGAACACCTATACAGTTAAAAGCTAATTTTGTACATTATTTTGACTGAAGACAAAAGTGCTATCAATGTGAAGCGTTAACGTGCATCATAATCAAGATTAAGAGATAGCTTAAGTGGTGACACTATGCCTCTCAGGCCTGAAGTCCCGAATTCAATTTCATGGGAGTAGGGGTTTAATAAGGAAAAAAAAATGCGCATCCCAGCAGAGACAACATGTTATGCCCTTAAGTCCCCTAGTCCACTAAGCAAAGATTAGTGTCGTAAGTATTATAAATAATTATTTAATCTCAAATTAATTAGTCTAAAAATAGTTTAAATTGTCAAATTTTTTTACAATATCTATTTATAAACAACTCAAATATCACTTCTAAAACCAAGAGACATTACACACATTATGAATTTCTAGGCTTATAAAAATGAAAGGAGATAATATGGTTATTTTCGCACATAAGAGAAGCAACATATATGGAAGAAGTGAATTTCAAGATTCGTGAGTTTTTGTCTTAATAATAAACAATAGCATCATCTAAGAGTTTAAGCGGTTAATAAAGAAATATTTATTATTTAAATACGCTGCCCCTCGTTGCATAGATTAGATTAATGTTGCACGTGGACATTCTTTTATACTGGATAACAGCGAGAATTATATCTATGCTCATTTTTCTGATATAGGGCCTAATACCAAATAAAATTATCATTTTATTTAAAATTTTATGCTGTTAGAGAGACTAATTTTTCGTCATGTCTTATCTAATTTATCAAATTTTCATTTTTTTCCCTTATATTGTAAGTTATTGAATAAAAGTGCTGAATTTTTCCATAAGGTAGTTGTAGGAAATGAGAGTCTACCTCCTTTTGTGTGAACTTGATTTGTGTCCTTCAGCCTCATTAAATTGTAAAATTACCAAATAGCATAGTTTAATTAATTACTTTAATTTTTTATGTACCTAACTTGCGTATTGTCAATTTGCATGTCAAAATATACCCAACATAAAGAGACTTTTAGTTATTCTTCACGTACGAAATTTAATTAGTGTTTAGTGGATTAAAACCCAAAAAATCATAAATTTTACATATTCTGAATTACCAAATATAATGTTGTCGACATTTTGTGAAACCGCCAAATAAGATTATTTTTTTTTTCCTTCAAACGGAGGCTAAGTCGCTTATTAAAAGACTCAAACTGAAGAACTTCATTTTTGAAAACCAAAATTTTAAATTTTTAAAAAAATATTTTTCAAAGATCATGCAAAAAATACTTTTTGTATCAATCCATACATGTTCATTTTCAAACGAGAAACCCTAGAGCAAAAATTAGGAGTAAACAATTTCTCTTAATGGGAATTTAACGGTTTGTGTTTTGCTTGTCGTCTACTCCAGTGTTGTCACACCAAAGATAGCTTTCCTCTCCTATCCCACCCAGGATTGTTTTTTATTTCCCTTTAATTTAAAAGAGATCAAATGCTAATAATTTAACAGTTACAAAATCTTTAAAAATTAATATTAAGATCTCTCATAATGTATATGGGTAAACCACTAGGGTACCTAGGATTACTTTTCAACGTTGGAACTATATGTCAATATAATAAATACTTGACAATATATACATATACATGTATATATATATATATGTATATATATATATATGTATGTATATACATATATATATCAATATAAATAAATTTGGAATAAATTAATAAACAATCCTCACCACGCCTTTATATAAACAGTGACCACTTTTGCTCTCATCCCTCTCGTTAATCCCCCACTCCTCCACATCCCTGCCGGGTAACTTGTACCACCACACCCAAACCTCCCTAGTACTCTCCATTGAAACAATCCCGAAGAGATCGCAAACAAGAGGGTATAACTCACTGATAATATTCTTCCTTCGAGATTTATGAACTTTTAGTTCGAATAATTATAAGAATAAGTGAGAAATCACTGCCGATACTAGATTACAATCTAAAGGAAAATGTTGGGACTCCATTGGTGTGATAGAAACAGTACTCCCAAAACCACCACAACTTGTCCAACAACATCATCAGATAATAACAATAATAATGCATCATCGTCATCATCAATCAACTGTTGTGGTTTATCCAAGCTCATGAGGAAGCTGATATTCAACAAGTTCAGCAAGATGCTGAAAACTGCTTCGTCGTCGTTCCAGTGCCGGTACGATCCGTTAAGCTATTCTCTCAACTTTGACAACACAAGCGGGTCTGCTGCAGGAAGCTTGTTGGATAAAGATTGCCGTAGGTTGTATGCCTTCTCATCAAGATTTGCTGCAAGCTCTCTCACACACTAATACCAACCTCTTCCTATTAATTAAAAATTATTAATGCAATTACTTTTTTTAATTTTTGTTATTTTTTAATTGTTTTCTTTTTTTCCTAGCTAGCTAAAGTTGTTATCTCTAGATTAAATTTTGAAAAATTATCCATCATTATCTATATATGTATAAAGTTATTTAGAATCATAGCCTAAATTTTGGAAAGCTCTTTGCTGACTTCACTCTTCTTCAACTTCTTCTTTGAGCGACGGTAGTTTTTTCTATCACAAATTAGCGACAAATTACCAATGAAAATCTTTTTCTTCTTAGAAATTTTGCTCCTAATTCGTCGGTTATTATCGGTAGATTAATGTCGGTTGGTATCAGTAAAGTTCATCGTCCACAACTGTTTTTTCTTGTAATTGATGTGTGTGAGTATGAAACAGCTCAAAATTTATCATGTCGTTTATGGAATGTGGTACGACTTAAAATGTATTATATTAAGAAAAAGATTTAATAACGATAAATTTATATAATACAATTATCATAAAATTATTTAAATAATCTATGACCATTTGTTGTGAGGGAATCGAAATCTTGCGAATGTATGGAGTTGGTCGGGGCTAGGAGGGCGGGAGTGGTCGATGTTAGAACAAGTCATTTGGCATGCACGTGCCATGTGCTATACTGTATCTCCAACAAATAATTACTTGGCACGCTCTTCAAAATTCAGAAATAAATATAAATTTCATGCCTTATATAATTTCTTTTGGTACGAAAGAGACAAAAATCGTGAATGGTCGAAAATATTATACATCATTCTCAAGAAGACCTCTCTTTTACCTTTCTCAGTGATCAAGAGTGTAACGCCCTATCCCACATCAATTTTTCGTGAAATTTGTGTATAATTTATAATTGTTTGGGTTCATTAATGCTATTATTACCGAATTAAGCATTTTGGTCCAGTTGGGTAGGCTCAAGTGGTGGCAGGCAAGTAGTTGAGCCTATGTCGTTATAAGTGGTATCAGAGCAGACTCTAGGCAAATTTCATACTGCCTGAGGTTCTGGATTGTAGTTCTGTTCTGTTTGTGTTTGAAACACGAGGGGAGTCTGTGCCCATGCCACTTGGAATCTGTGTTGTGAATTTGTTTTGTTTGTGTTTGGGACGCGAAAGGAGTCTGTAACGCCCCATCTCATATCGGTTCTTTGTGAGATTTGTGTGTACTTTATAATTGCTTAGGTTTACTACTATTACCATCACCGGCTTAAGCATTTTAGGCCAGTTGATTAGGCTCAAATGTAGTGGTTCTATTCTGTTTGTGTTTGGAACACGAGGGGAGTCTGTGCCCATGCCACTTGGAGTCTGTGTTGTGATTCTGTTTTGTTTGTGTTTGGGACACGAAAGGAGTCTGTAACGCCCTATCTCACATCAATTCTTTGTGAGATTTATGTGCACTTTATAATGGCTTGGGTTTACTACTACTACCATCACCGGTTTAAGCATTTTAGGTCAATTGATTAGGCTCAACTGTAGTGACAGGCCAGTAGTTGGGCTTGGGTCGTTACAAAGAGTATCAAATTTCATTGTGATAAAAAAAAAGTTCTTCATAATTGGATTTCTGAATCCGTTATTTTTAATTATAATGTTCGATCACAGAATCGATGCGCTTTTAAATGGACCAAGGGGGGATCCAATGCATTTTACCAATTAATGTTACAAGAATTTTCACTTGTAATTTTGGCACTTGCAATGCAATTAATGTTAAAAATAATAGATTTTTTAACGACGGGAAGGTGTGATGCACTTCTAATGAATTTTGGTAGAATTATGATGGACTTTTTTTTTTTTTTAATCATAGGAGGATTTGACACTTTAATGACCACTGGGATATGATGCACTTTACCCCGCTATTCAATTTGTTGGACTTCTCTAATTTATTACTTAATTTAGGTGACAAAATTCCGTGATTCTCGTTTTGTCGACAAATAATAACAGCGATTTGAACTTTTCATGCATGCACTTGTGAAAATTCGTGATATTATTGTTCCTGAGGTCCCGAGTCCTCATACAAAGCGTGATTCAAACAACCGACTTTTTTGCATGAATATCTCAACAAATACACGAAGTACTAAAATTACGGTCAAACGTTTTATTGGTTTTGCGTGCTTAATAATTAACAACAATAAATTTTTGAAAGGATTAAGGGACGGCTATAAGCATGGACCTATCCTTTCTAAAAATGGATTGCTCGTACTGTTATTGCGTTATAGCTAAATCCAACTATAATACCAATTAATACCGATATAATGAAATAATTTTAAAATTTTACAATTATTAAATTATCTTTTTGAATTTGTAAGCTAAAAATTTGTAAGAAGTTTGATTTTCTCTCTCGTTAGCCTATTAAATAAGGTGAAAAAAGCCCTTAGCTTGCATTCTACTCATTACTTATCGCTTAATTTCTTCATTTTCTTTTTCTTTTAAAATAGATGGTGAAAATTCTACAAATATTATATAGAAACACCGTGTTATTGATTTGCTAAAATTATATACCAGTCCTTTTAGCAATCTATCATCTATCATTGCTAGATAAAGAAAAGCAATTACATCACGAAAGAGAAGTGTCAATTTCACAATAAGTCCTCAATGTTTCCTTTTTTTCCTTAAATTAGTCCCTATTGTTTTAAAATGTCCAATTTAGTCCTTAATGTTTTATAAAAAAATATTTAAAATTAGTTCTCAATGTTGCACAAATATAGTTAAACTATTTCAATTGTTTCATAATTGTTTATACCAGTCCTTAATGTTTCATTGAAATAGTCAAACTAGTCTATGTTGTTTTTAAAAAAATCATATTAGTACTTAATGTTTTACAAATTTATTCAAATTAGTTCTTGTTTTAAAAAAAAATAAAAAATAAAAAAAGACTGGGACTAATTTGAATAAGTTTGAACTAGTCTTTCACCAACGGTGGCAGGCTAATCATTACCGCCGTTGCACCACCACTAATCTTTCACCAACAGTGGCAGGCTGTTGGTGGAAATGGCCATCAACTTTTTTCATTTTTCATTTTGTTACAGAGGCTGAATGAAGGAAAAGAATAAATATATTTTTTCAAAATTATGCGTCATTTTGGAATTACTAATATTCCACCTAAATTTTTTCATTTCATTGTTATAATGATTGTATTGATAAATTCTGATAGATGAAGAAAGCTTCCTCCAATGAACTTCTCAATCATGGCCAAGATTTTCCTGCTCGAACTCCGTGGGTACGTTGATTAACCTTTCTAATCTCCTTTTTTTTTTTTCTCTTTTTGTGCGAGAGTCTCGAGTGTAAAAAAAATATTTATTAAGATATGGTAAAGTATATTTATGCGAACCTAGTACAATTCTCCATCAGCTAAGATAGATTGAAGGTCAGCAAGAACATTATAAATATGAAGCATTAGCATCAATTTAAGCTAACTTATCTATATTAGCTTTTTTTTTTCCCTAATCAGTGCTAAATCTAGAAGTAGTTGAGGTGATTAAGGATGGAAATGTGATTATGTCCTCTGGTTTTGCACATGCCGCTGTTGGTGAAAGATTGGTGGTGGTGCATTGACGGTGAAGGTGGTTGGGGTTGATTCAGGCAGAAGAGGAAAAATAAAGAAAAAAAGGCTTTTAAAACTAAAAGACAATTTTATCCTTTAAATTTGGTGTTTTTTTTCTTCTAATATTAATTTAATGAAAATGACTAATATTGTCATGTTTTGTAACATTGGGTACCAGTTTTGCCACTTTTGTATATTAGAGACTAGTTGTGTCACTTTTTGTAACATTGGAAATTGTCTGTGTTACTTTTATAACAATGAGGACTAAATTAGCACAATAAGCCAACAATGAGCACTAATAATAGAATTTGTCCTTTTTTAAACAATAAGAAAATTGGACTATATTTGTAAAACATTGAGGACTAATTTGAAATTTTTTGTAAAATATTAAGAAACATTGAGGACTAATTTGAATTTTTTTATAAAATATTAAGGATTAAATTGGACATTTGAAAACAATAGGGGCCAATTTAGAAAAAAGAGGAAACATTGGGGACATATTGTGAAATTTTCCCCAAAAGGGAATCACGAATTGTTAAACAAAAAATTTCATAGATAGTCCCCATTATATTGTTTAGGGTTTTTCCCAAATTAGTCCTTAATGTTACAAAAGTGGTAGAAATAGTATCCAATGTTTACCATTGTTCCCAAATTAGTCCCCAATGTTATAAAATTGGTGCACATAGTCTCTAATATTTGCAAATTGTTACCCCTTTAACCCACGCCACTAATTCAACGTCAAAAGTGACGGGAACAATGCGTCTTGCCACTAATATGACCCTATCTTGAAAGCTAAAATGATAAAAAGACCCAAACTATTTGAGAAGTATCAAAATTGGTCCCTAATGTTAATATCAAAATAGTCCAATCTAACATTTTTAAAAAGGATAAATTGTGTAAATTCATGTAATAACAATTTCATAAGAACAAACACAAAAAATGTAGTTTAATCCTTATTTTCTTTGTCACATGTCACTTATAATTTTACATAAACTCAATTAACCAACAAAAAGAAAAAAAAAGATATGAACAAACAAATGAGCAATAGTTTCCAAATAAAGTAATTCTTGGTCATTACATATTACTACATCATCCAAAAATTCCAAAATTATGGGAAAAACCATCGAGGCCCGCTTTATATACTAGGCAAAGTATTTTTCTTTTTCGCATAAGTGTATCTTTGTTATTTTGACATAGAATGGACAGGCTGGAATTTTTTTTGAACTAAGAATACAGGTAATTTCGGTGTTACCTCACATTTCTTTACTATTTTTAACATTGAATTGATGAAGGAGGATCAATGGATTAACATTTTTCAGATGTTAGGGACTATTTGCACTACTTTAGTACTCTCATATTAGCTTAATTGGAAATAAGTGGACATAATTGTTATATATATACATATATATACACATATATATATATGCACATATGTATGTATATATATTATTACATTAAATATTTATATTAATGCATTCATTTTTAGTACTATTTACCACTATCCAATCTTTTATTGACTAGATGTTCACAAAAAAATAATTAATTAATAATATACAATATCAACAATACTAATGTATATACTTTTATAAATAACCATAATCAATTTTTGGTATGCCATATGAATACCAATGGATCTAATATGTTATTTGTTATTGCAATTATTTCTCCTAATGATTTGATAAAATTTTAGCATATATATCATATATAACATTTTTCAACTAATAATATCATAAATTACAATTAAACTTTAATGATAGTGAAGTGCTATGCAATATGAGTAGAAACAATGCTAAGAGATACTATAGAGAGCATATTTCTATAAATGCATTACTTATTTTTATTACAACTTACTTCTGTTCAAACTTTTGTTAACTCAACTTTCATAGTTAAATAATTAATAATATAAAACATCAACAACGCTAATTGCATATAATTGTATTAACAACCATCAACAACTTGTAGGAAATATAACTGAAAACCAAAGAGTCTAATATATTATTTGTTATATTATCAACAATTTCTGTGTAATATATACACATAATCACGATATCACAAATTACAATTAAACTTTACAAAAACAAAAATTTAGTGAAAATTTAAATAATATCCTCGTATATCTTCATATTTAAAATAGAAAAAATTGCACCAATCATCCCTTATCTTTGCCTCTCATAACATTCTTAACCCTTATCTTTCATTTGTAACAAATTTGTCCCATAACTAATATTTCTGTGTGGCTGTTGGCTCTAACTTGATTCTCCGTTAGAAAAAACACATTAAATATCACGTGCCTCACATGTGCCAAGGTTGGTATCGTCCAAACACATTAAAATTTATTTTCTAAAGTGTCAATTAAACTAATCGTCTCTTTTCTTTCATTTGTGATGTATTAGTCTTATTACTAATTGTTTTGTGTTGCTATTAGTCCCAACTCAATTTTTCATTAAAAAATCACAAAAATATCACGTGCACCTCACATGGATTGCATTTTTTGCTTCTTTGCCAAGACTAATATCGTCCAAACACATTAAAACTCATTTGCTAAACAACAAAAGGAAGACTTGGAAAACTTTTTTATCCACTTTGATCATTTTTAAATTCTCAAACACAGGACGTTCCTTCACCTTCCACTACTCTGAACACCTCTATACCCTTACACTCCCATGGCATCGCCTCCACTTCAACCTCCATTTCTTCTAACTTATACACTGGCAAAACCACCAATATACTCCTTTAGGCTACATCCTCTACCTTTATCCTCACCATAAGCACTCTCACCCCACCATTCACCCCACCTTCTTGACCATTTTCACTGCGTCCCTTCACTTCCAAGTCCTCTAGCATAGCTTTCCACCAGGTACTTTACCGTAATATTAACTAACTGCTTTCATACTCTGTACTTTGCACGAGCTTGTTTAGGTTCTCTATATATTTTTTAGTTTTCTAAATATTTATAGTTGCGATTTTTTATTAGTTTTAGGTTTTTGTGTGTTTTTTATTATTTATAAAATTTAATTCTAGTGGTTTTTTTTATTTTTTTGAAATATTCTATGAATATGATACCATTACATTCAACAATCAGTTATGACTATTAATATTCACTTGAATAATGCAATGACATGTCTTAACCATTTTATTTAGTAAATATTTACATTTAAGGAATACTTTTAGTTCACCAAAGTAGTAAAGTTATTTTAGTCATATTTGGTTAAATATTTAATGGCAGGAGTTAAATTCAATGTTTCTAGAAAAAATCATAATTGATTTGGATATTTCAAAATAATAAAGACCGGATATAAAAGAAAATGATGGAAACTTGTAATGATTATAAATCAAATACTATTTAATAGAAACAAACCAAAAAACTTAATTAAAAGAGGACATGGCATCTTCTAAAATCTTTTAAATTTTGATGACGTATAATCATCATCATCATCATCATCATTGTTATTATTATTATTATTATTATTATTATTACTACTACTACTACTACTACTACTATAATGTTATAATTATATAGATGAATTACTAAATATCATTTCATATTGTAGTGTGATTTTTGTACTACTATTCTTATTTGAATCTTTAAAAATAATAAGGACTAATTTAAGAAAAAGACTGGCACTTCTAACATAATTTCCTCATTTGTTAGTGTATTATATCTCTAAAATCTATATCATATAATATTATATTATATAATGTGACTAATTCGAATAAGTTGTGAAATATTAAGGACTAAAATATAAGTATATCGAAACAACGAAAATTTTGACTATGTTTACTGGTGAGTTTGACTATGTCCTTAAAATATTATTGAATAATTTAAATGGTTTAAAAGTCCTCATTATTTTACATATATTTATACTAATTTGAATAACTTTATTAAATATAAATGACCGATATAAAAATTTTTAACTGATAAAAGCTAACTTGATTATTTAATTTAGGGACTAATTTGACTATGTAGTAAAATATTATAAATCAATTTGACCATTTTAATACAATAAGAGCTTACTTAGAGAAAAATAATAATGTTAGGGGCTTATAACATAATTTATACTTTTGAAATTAATGATCTTTTTAACCTTGCACATCACCATTTGTGAGAGTATAAAATTAATTTGTATTCTCTTAATAGAAGTTGATATGACATATCTCTTTGAGCTTTATTAGGTACAACTTTTATATATACTAGTGCTTTCATATCCCGTGCTTTGCACGGGCTTATTTAGTTTCTCTGTGTGTTTTTTTTGTTTTTTAAACATTTATAGATGTGGTTTTTCATTATGTTTAGGTTTTTGTGTGTTTTTTTTATTTTTAAATATCTATAAAAATTAATTATAGTGTTTTTTATTTTTATTTTTATTTTTTGAAATATCCTATGAATATGATAACATTACATTCAAAAATCAGTTATGACTATTAATATTCACTTGAGTAATGCAATGGCATGTCTTAACCATTTTATTTAATAAATATTTACAATTAAAGAATACTTTTAGTTCACCAAATTAGAAAAGTTATTTTATTCGTATTGGTTAACTATTTAATGGCATGAGTTAAATTGATTGTCTTAAAAAAATCATGATTGATTTGGATATTTCGAAATAATAAAGACTGGATATAAAATGAAATAATGGGGATTTGTAGTGATCATAGAGATTTATTAGTTATTAAATACTACTTAATAGAAATAAACCAAAAAGTTTAATTAAAAGATGACATGGCATCATCACCATCATCACCATCATCATCATCATCATCATTATTATTATTATTATTATTATTATCATCATTATTATTATTATTATTATTATTATTATTATTATTATTATTATTATTATTATTATTATTGTAGTCTAATCATATAGAAGAATTACTAAATACCATTTGATTTTCTATAGTAATTTTTGTACCATTATTCTTATTTGAATTTTTAAGAATAATTGGGACTAATTTAAGAAAAATACTGGTACTTATAGCATAATTTCCTCATTTGTTAGTGTACTACATCTCTAAAATCTATATCATATAATATTATATTATACAATGGGACTAATTCGAATAAGTTGTAAAATATTAAGGACGATTATAAATACATTGAAATAATAAAAATTTTGACTATTTTTACTGGCTAGTTTGACTATGTCCTTAAAATATTATCGACTAATTTAAATAATTTAAAAGTCCTCATTATTTTACTCATATTTATACTAATTTGAATAACTTTATTAAATATAAGGACTGATATAAAATTTCTTAACTAATAAAAAACTAACTTCATTGTTTTATTTAGAGACTAATTTGACTATGTAGTAAAATATTATGAATCAATATGAACATTTCAAAACAATAAGAGCTTAGTTGGAGAAAAATAATAATATTTAGGGCTTATAACATAATTTAAATTGAAATTAATAATCTTTTTAGCCTTGCACATCACCATTTGCAAGAGTATAAAATTAGCTTGTACTCTCTCAATAGAAGATGATGTGGCATGTCTCTTTGAACTCTATTAGGTGCAACTTATATATATATGCCATTTCCCCCCATGAGTTGTAACATGAATCCCAAACTCTCCCATCAAAATTTATTTTTACCCATTTTCCCCTATGATAGTAAGTTTCACCAAACAATGTTTTATCTTAATTATTCTTTTAGTTTTTGTGTTAAGGTTTTAAATTGTTAGTTTATAAAAAGTTATAATTTGAAATTAAAAAAATTAATTTGATACATACACATATATAAAAGAAGATTTTATTTAATTTTTTAGTAATTTGTATAATAACTATTTTTACTTTTTATTTTTATTTTTAAATGGTTAGCTGGTTGAAAACATAATGCAATTGGATAGGAAAAAATAATTCAATTTGAAATATATATTAGAAAACAATTGTTTTAAAGTGAATTTAATTTTTCTTTAATAGTGTGTATAGGGCAGTTTTTGTAAAATAAGTAGCTTTTTTTTTCTTTTTCTTTGTATTTTGATTTTTTAATTCTTTATTTTATTAGTGACTCATCGATCTATGGAATGATTTTATTAATTTTTTTGTCTACTATCTTTCTTTTTCTTTTCTTTTCTATTTTGGGTCATAAAATTGAAAAAAATAAAAAATAAAGATGCCTTTAATATAAGGCTTTGTTTGGGAAAATTGAAGTCATGGGGGGTGTGTGTAAAACTAAAATTTCATGGGGGAATTTGAGATTTAACTGAAAATTCATGGGGGAAAATGGGATTTACCCTATATATATATATATATATATATATATATATATATATATATAGATAGATAGATAGATAGATAGATAGATAAATAGATAGATAGATATAAGGTTGTCTTTAACAATTTCCCTATTTTTTTCCTAAATTTAAGTGATTTGAGCTATCTTCTTATATTTCATGATCCCTATTTTTAGTTATATTCCAATAGCTCTCCTATTTTTTACCAATCACTTAGTGATCTCTATTTTAGTTCACTCCAACAGCTTCTCTATTTCCTAAGGCCTTCGTGACCCTGCAATTTGTAGCTATGTGGATTAGGTTTGGGGATGATTTTGGGGGTTGAAAAAAAACTCATCGTACATATAAGCGTTTTGAGTTGGGGTTGGAAGAGCACCCAAAATTTAGGAGATTAAATAGGGGAATTATTGGAGCACGTTAGCACCATTAACTTCTCTAAATATAAGGGCCTTTATTATTTTGGGGCTTTCTAAGATAGGAGTTAATAAGTGTCAAGAGAAAAATAACCCTATCTACTTGATATCGAATATGTATGTGTGTGTGTTTCTGTTTGTGGGTTTTGTGTTACCTAAGGATTTCTGTATTTTGTGATTTGTAAGGATTTGTTACAGTTTTTAATGCATTTAGATAATATTAGCCTAGGCAAAAAGCCAAAAAATGAGATCCATGTGAGGTGCACGTGATATTTTTTGTGATTTTTTAACAAAAAATTGAGTTAAGAGTAACAACAACATAAAACTATTAGTTATAAAACTAATATGTCACAAATGAAATATAAGGGATGATTGGTGCAATTTACAATTTGAAAAATAAATTTTAATGTGTTTGGACGATATTAACCTTAGCACGTGATATTTAACGTGTTTTTCTAATGGAAAACCAAGTTGGGTTTAACAGCGACCCAGAAATGTTAGTTATGAGACTAATTTGTCACAAATGAAAGATAAGGTTTAGGAATATTACGAGAAGCAAAGATAAGGAATGATTGGTGAAATTTACCCTTTAAAATATAACTAATAAGATAAATTTATGCATATTCAATTCAACTTGTCTCTATCAAAAAATTTACGAATTTATAAATATTTATTTTGGGTCAAAAGAAAAAATAATTCACCCAATATATTTTGTTTTAAATTCATTTTGTTAGTATTAATTTTGTTCCTCACCAAACTAAAATCCACCGATAGGGCTTAGTATTCCAACACAACAATTCGTCTACCTTCTTTTTTCAACTAGGCACGACGCCCCTATGCACAACTAACCATTATTCTAGCCAACTCTTTCTTTCTTTCTTTTTCTATTTTTTTTTTGGGTTTTGGTCAATCCAACCTGCTCTTTCCGCTTACTCTGATAGTTACTGTATACTTATCTAATTTTTGCCATATGTATGTTGCATTTAAATTGTTAACGTGTTCTTTATGTTTACGATTTTTTCTTATTCATTAGTATTTTATATTTAACTTTATTTGGTGCAATTGCTTATGGTTCAAGTGGTTTTTGATCTTTTGCTGACATCTTGAAACTCTCTCTCTTTTTTAGGTATCTTTTGTGTTACTTATCTCATTTTATGTAATCATTTTGGTTTGATACTTATGGTGGTTAACTGGTTTTGGAATATTCAGTTTCATCAAATTGTTAGTTGTGTTCTTGAGGTTGAAGTATGAAAAGAGAAGGACAAACGGGTTAGCCTAAAGAGAATTTGAAAATAGGAGGTTTGGTTACTGCAGTGTCAATCTAAAATTAATGTACATTCTATAACGTGGAGAAATATTCTTTAACTTTTTTTAAGTGTAAGATTTATAAGTAGTGGTTTTAGTTGAAATTCATTGCAGAAGTTTAGAATTCAATTTTTAAATTAATGTTATTTTTATTATCTAGTTGGAAGAATGCAACTTAACATGCAACTTGTATTTGCATTATCAAATTAAAAGCCAAAGTGAGTTCCATCATTTGCACCTTAAAAACTATTTTTGATAATTCCAAACAAAAAAGATCTAGGATCTCCAACCATTACAACCAAACAAAAAACTTGCAATATATAATCTTCAGCCGTGACTTAAAACACAATCAACACACCAACTCAACAACATTATCTTAGGGGAATTGAATGCTTCATTTGTTCCTCAAGCTGAATTCTTATCTTCTTGAGTTTTGCCACAACATCTTTCATATTTGATCGGTCCTTAGGTAATGCTGCAGTACATTGTAATGCTAATTCCATGATAGACAATAAACACTGCACCTTTCCCTCGAAGTTTTGCTCCTCTGACCTAACCAAGTTAGCATCTACAACATGAATAATTGAACTAGGAATCGAATCACTTACCCATTTTTGTAGATTCAATTCTTCAACAAACATGTCATCACTAGGCTTTACTCTCGTGAATGTTTCCATTAGCATGATACCAAAGCTATAAATGTCACACTTTGTGGATACTAATCATTCCTGTCCATATTCTATGCAAGTAATACACACATCAAACATTTTAAGATATTAGCCAACGATGTAACTACTGATAGAATAAAAGAAGAAAAATGAATGCAAGGATTTCTATATAGAGAATTAGCATACCTGGTGCCATATAACCTATTGTTGCAAGAGTCTTGGTTCGTACAACACTATTTTCCCCATCAAATAGCTTTGCAATGCCAAAATCACTTATGTGCCCAACCATGTCTTCATTTAGTAGAACATTGCTTGGCTTTAGATCAGAATGTACCATGGCCCTTAATTGACCATTGTGGAGATAATCTAAGGCAGACGCCACATCTATCATTATGTTCAACCTCTGCGAGATGTTTAAGAAATAGTTATAGGAGTATAACCATTTCTCAAGGCTTCCATTAGGCATGTACTCTAGCACCAGTGACTTAAAATCAGTAGTATTAGAGCAACAGGTGATGACTTTGGTTAAGTTTCTATGGCAAAGGTTGCGCAAAGCTTCACATTCAGTGTCAAAACTCCTCGCTGCTCCTTTTAGTTGTGTGTCGAAAACCTTTATGGCTACTAGAGACCCACTGCAAAGTACTCCTTTGTAAACTGTGCCATAGCTCCCCTTACCAAGCAAATTACTTTCATTAAATCCAGCAGTTGCTTGTTCAAGCTCAAAGAAGGAAATTCCTGAATGTGTAATCACAGTTACTGAATCAAGTTGAGAAGGTGCTTTCTTTTCCCTTTGCCATCTAATGAGCAACAATCCAAGAATTGAGGCAAGAATCATTCCCATAACCCCACAAAGAATATATATAGTTACATATAATCTTCTTCTCTTTGATCTGGGATTGGTATGGCATGGTGGCACTTGGAACCGACTAGCACCACATAGTGCATCATTGGACATAAAAGATCGACTTGTGAAGTTTAGAAAAGGACCTCCATCAGGAATTTCTCCACTTAGTTTGTTAAAAGAAACATTGAAATAGTTGAGATATTTGAGATCCTCTAGAGCCTTTGGAAGTACACCAGTGATACTATTATAAGACATATCTATAGCCTCCAAGCTTACTAGTTTGCCAAATGATTCTGGAATTGGCCCTTATAATCTATTATGTGCAAATGAAAGATTAATAAGATTCTGTAATCTTCCCATGGTGCTAGGAATGTTGCCTGAGAAACTATTCATTGATAGATCAATGACTGTTACAGCATATAAATTTCCAATTTCAAGGGGTAGATGGCCACTCAGTTGATTTGGGGATGCATTGAGTACCAAGAGATCTCGGAGGTTCCACAAGCTTGTTGGCAAACTAGTGAGTCTATTGGGAGCAAGATCAAGCTCTGTCAACGAAGTGATACTCCCTAAGCACTCTGGTAAGGGACCATAAATATCATTCTCGCCCAAATTTAATCTCCCAAGGTATTTTGTGTGGCAAAAACTATCGGGGACAAGCCCTGTGATGTTGTTATTGTCTACATAGATTTGTTGAAGGCTTTCCAAACCTTTGATTGTTACTGGAATGGATCCAGTCAATTCATTGTTAGAAAGAGCCAAGTAGGTCAAATTACTTAGCTTGCCAATCTCTTTTGGAATTTCACCTTTCAATTTACAACTATGTGCAGAAAATTCCTTCAAAGCTTTGGAGAAATTACCAATAGAAGATGGAAGAACACCACTCAAAGGGTTCAGAGATATATAGAGTTGTTCCAAATTTCTACACTTGGTCTAAGAGGTGAGGAAGCTCAATTCTGACGATGAAGATTTGTGTTGGAAACTGTTATCTCTCAATTTTAAACATATAAGCAGTCCTAAGTTCCCAAGTGAATGAGGAATTGACCTGCTAAAACTGTTACTCCCAAGATCTAATAAAGTGAGCTGTGAAGCATTTGAGATAGATTCAGGGATGACTCCACTAAGCTCATTCGCTCCAAAATATACATTTTTTAGATTAGGCACCCGGTGGCCTAAGCTTGAAGGAAGGTTACCTGAGAAATGATTTGCTACAAGAACAACAACTTCTAGTGTTGAAATATTAAAAAGCCTCACAGGGATAGGACCAGTGAAATCATTAAGACCCAGTCCTAAAAATTTTAGCTGTTGAAGATTACCAATCTCTTCTTGTATTTCACCTGCCAAATTACAATCATTGTTAATTGTATTTAACAAATTAGGGAAGCTCTTTTATCTAATCTAACATATGGTTAGAAATAAATTATAAATGATAAGTATTGGTCAGTTTGCATCATACATATTTTTGTCGTGAAAGGTACTGAAGAACTAACGAATTCAGTTATAGAATTGCAAGGTAAATGCAAACCATGGTATGGTTCCAGTTGAATAAGTTATGGAATCATACCTTCCTTGTTGGTTTTCCTGAGATCCAATGTTAAAGGAGAGGAGAAAGGGAGAAAGGGAGAAAGGGAGAGGGGGAGAGGGAAGAGGAAGAGAAATGAGATCAGAGCTAATAATTTTTTCTTGTTCCATAAAATAATTAGGGGAGCACATACATTGCTTAAGAAGAACATTGTGAGAGCGGACAATAGCATAATTTGCCATAAAAAGTTAAAAAAATATCAAGACGTCCATCTAATATCCAAGTTCTATAGCTTTTCACATTCTTACTCACTTTAAATTAAAGCACTTTTTTAGCCAATAACCAAAACACTGATAGAACTTAGTCATGCATTTTGCAATTGAAATTCAAACATTGTTGTGGTTCTGGTAGTTTAAGGGCTGGAATCATACCTTCCAAGTTGTTGGAATCGAGATTTAGTGTCATTAGGTTAACTTTCCGATTTCTTTTGGTTATGCTTGCGCTGAAGTTTTTAAATGACAGAGACAGACTTTGGACTTGGAGCAGTGAAAATTTCCCTAAGCTTGAAGGAGGGTTACCTGAGAAATGATTTCCTTCAAATGCAACTTCTTCTGGTGTTGAAATATTAAAAAGCTTAACAGGGATAGGACCGGTGAAATCATTATCACCCAGTAGTAACATTTGTAGCTGTTGGTGATTACCAATCTCTTCTTGTAGTTCACCTGCCAAATTACGATCATTGTTAATTGCATTTAACAAATTAGGGAAGCTCTTTTATCTAATCTAACATATGGTTTGAAACGAATAATAAATGATAAGTATTGATCGGTTTTCATCATGCATATTTTTGTCATGAAAGGTACTAGGGAACTAACGAATTCAGTTATAATTAGATGGTAAATGCAAACTATGGTAGGGTTCCAGTTGAATAAGTTATGGAATCATACCTTCCCTGTTGGTTTTCCTCAGATCCAATGTTAAAGGAGAGGAGAAGGGGAGGGGAGAGGAGAGAGAGAGAGAGGGAAGAGGGAGAGAAAATAGATCAGATCTAATAATTTTTTCTTGTTCCATAAAATAATTAGGAGAACACATACATTGCTTAAGAAGAACATTGTAAGAGCCGAGCATAGCATAATTTGCTCATAAAAAGTTAAAAAATATCAAGACACTGATAGAATTTAGTTATTCACTTAAAACTAAAGCACCTTTTTAGCCAATAACCAAAACACTGATAGAATTTAGTTATGCATTTTGCAATCAAAATTCAAACACTGTTGCGGTTCTGGTTGTTTAAGGGCTGGAATCATATCTTCCATGTTGTTGGAATCGAGATTTAATTTCGCTAAGCTTGAGGGGACCAGACCAACGGGAGAGTTACAAGAAAGAGAAAGACCTTGTAGCTGTGGAACATAGTGGCATATATCTACTGGTAGTTTGCCTGAACGTTTGTTGTTTGTCAGGTCAAGAATTTGCAGCGATGAGATAGTGAAAAGAGCAAGTCGCATGGGGCCTGTAAGTCGATTACGCTGCTAGTCTAGAATGTTAGGTGATGAAGATCACCCAATGCCAGAGGTATATTTCCTTCCAGATTATTTTGTTTAAGTCTTAATTCTTGTAGCCTTGACGTGTTCGAAGGGAGGATGGTGCAGTATCCAAAAAGCTGTTCAATGAAAGGTACATGAAGTGAAGTTGAGGTAGCAAAATGGAAGAATTCTAGAATTCATCGCTAAAACTATTGTGGGTCAAATTAAGAAATTTTGGTCTCCTCAAGTGAGCCAACTCTTTTGGCACCTTGCCATAGACATTGTTGTTATTCATGTCAAGGGAAGTGGGGAAAGAAGATTTCCGAGGTGTGGAGGGATGGTTCCGTTGAGTTACAAATAAGAAATAAGAACTACTTGATTTGGTTTTTAAAAAAACTGAAACTTAGAAAAAAAAGCTCAAATAAAGCTTTTTTTAGAAGTCAGAATTTTCAGCTTCTTAAAAAAATTATTTTTCAAAAACTGTTAAAAAAAGCACTTCTAAAAAAAGCCAAATGGGCCTTTAGATTAGGCACCCCGAGTCCTAAGCTAGAAGGAAGGTTACCTGAGAAATGATTTTCTGTAAGTGCAAGAACTTCTAATGTTGAAATATTGAAGAGGCTGGCAGGGATGGGACAAATTAAGTCATTAAATTCCAGTGAAACAAATTGTAGCTGTTGGAGATTACCAATCTCTTCTGGTATTTCACCTGCCAAATTCCATCATTGTAAGTGTATTTAACATATTAATGGAGCTCTTCGATCTAATCTGACTTATGGTAACTGGTAAGAAACAAATAGGAAGTGATAAGTTTTGGGTGGTTTCATTATGCATATTGTTTCTCATGAAAGGTACTGGGGAACTAATGAATTTAGTTACAGAATTACAAGGTAACTGCACACTATGGTGTGGTTCCAGTTGTATGAGTGGTGGGATCATCATACCTTCCATGTTGTTGTGCTGCAAAGACAAAATTTGGAGCCGCGAACATTTCCCTAAGCTTGAGGGAATCGGACCAACTAGAGAGTTTCCACCAAGTTTAAGATGTTTTAGCAGTGAAGTATGGTGGCATATATCTACTGGCAGTTTGCCTGAAAGTTTGTTTTCTGTGAGGGCAATCATTTGCAGGGATGAGATGTTGAAAATTGTTGGTGGTATGGGGCCTGTAAGCTGATTATACCGCAAGATTAGGACAGCCACGCGATGAAGATCACCCAATTCCTGAGGTATCTTGCCATAAAAACTGTTGTTGCTCATGTCGAGGGAAGTGAGGAAAGAAAGATTTCCAAGGTGTGGAGGGATGGTTCCGGTGAGTTGGAAGCTAGAAATATTCAAGGCAGAGACTCGACGGTGGAGCGAGCCGCAAGTGACACCAATCCAGCTGCATACGAGTGTAGCAGTGGACCAGTTATTAGCCAAGATGCTATTAGGACTAAAAGAGAGATGAGATTTTAAGGCGAGCAGTGCAGATTGATCAGTGGTAATATTTGGTGGACTAGCTGAAACATAGAGAAGCAATAATGCTGCTGAAACATAAAAAAGAGAGATGCAAGTTCTGTCCATGGATGTAAATGCTAGTTGCACACAGAATGAAGGTACATGCAGTAGGAAAATGGCAAAGAAATCAGGTGCTGTATGATATGCTCACTATGGGAATGTGTACCTTGCTCTTCATTGTTCTTTGCCATCTTATAGTACATGTACGCTTTGAATTCCTTTGCGTGTTGGCGAGTCAATTGCAGAAAAAACAAGTCAACACAGTCCATGTCTTAGCGACATTCCTATGTAGAAAATACAGTGGCTTTCCTGTAAGTCTTGCTTCTAAGTAGATAAGGCAGAGATTTGCCCCACACATTTGTTACTTAACATATCACGGGGTACATCAATTGAAAAGAAGTCCTTTCACATAATTGGTTTAATAGTTTAGACATGCAGGGTTAGGGCTAATATTTTAAAGTCACTTGTCGAATTCCAGCTTTTCTAAGGATTCAATTTGTCATTTTAAAGAGACGGAGATAAAGTGGAATGTGCAAGTGCATTAATGTATGGGACCAAATGAATGAGAAAGGATGACTTGTGGAAAATAATAAAGGCACTGGAGAAAAATCATGACGGAAAAAGGACAAGGGACTAGACTTAGGCGTTGATTCAAGAGAAGTTGCTAGATACACGACTTTCTTTTTCTAAAAGTGAAATGTTATTATGCCATTTAAAAACTTGAATTTGTAAAAAGTATAAGAATTTAGTATATTAATTTATTGAGTTTGAACATGTCCCTTCACATAGGGTTATGATTTGTATAGAACTTGTTTTGTACGTGAATAATTTAATGTTGTGTAGAGACAAAAGAAATTTAGTGCATTAACTTATTCTATTTATGCTTAACATATGAAGTATTTCGTAGAACTATTTTTGGTATGTAGAGATCATAAACATCGTAAGTGTCATATAAACTTCTAAATTCTTTTTAATGCCAATTTATTTTTTCAATGAAATCGCATAATTTTTAATATCTTATCAAATTTCTCGTGAATAAGACACTTACCACTTGTACGCCCAATAGTCGGTATCATTTCAACGTGTAATTAGACAAGTTCACCGCATGTGTCCCATTAGCGAAAGATCTGCCTCACACACTCTATTTAAAATAAGTACTTCCCCATAAATGGAGTAATAGTTAGACAATGTAAAGTTAGGCCCTTCTTGATCTGTTATTGCTTTCAAACTGTTCAATGATATGAAAAAGGTAATTTTTGGAAAAGTGATTGTTAATGATAAAAAAAAAAAAAAATGTTTAACAACAACTACCCCTACAACAACAACAACAACAACAATAACAATAATAATAATCATCATCGTCGTCATCATTATCATCATCTAAAAATGGTCTTGAAATTGGAGAGGACAGGATTTGCAATGGACACTAGTTTGTAGAAAATGAAGGGAGTGAAGAAAAGTCATCAAAAAAGAGAAAGGAGACCGGACTAGACTAAAGCGTTGATTCCAGATAAGATAATGGATAGTTTGCAAACGTAAAGGAATGCTTGTCAAACACGACGTGCCATGACTTGGAGATTTGAAAACTTTAAAATCCTCTCAAATTTTTAGTTCTTGAAAAATCTTCAAACTAGAATTACACTACAACAAAGAAGTCTTGGTCATGTTTCATCCCAAATTTTGGGTGTGGCTCGGTATGGATATGCAGGACTTTCGATTCTTTTGACATGCCGTGATAAGTATATTTTTGTAATGAGCACAACAATTATGTATATTTTGGGTCAAAACTTTTCATTTATGCAATATTAAGGTAAATAAACCACCATAAAACATGCATCACATAGGCAAAACATGGCAAACGTGATATGTATTCGTGACCTTTAAAGAACAATAATATCTATATCTCAATAGCTGTCATTATAATGAGAAAAGAACATTTAAACTCTTTCTTTTTAAGTATTACACTGAATAGATTCTCCAACTATTCTTTATTTTTCCAAAATCTTTATTATATTTTTGTTAGTTAAATTTAATGAAAATTTGGCTAAATTTACAAAATATCAACTTTTC
This sequence comes from Cordia subcordata, assembly GCA_028554755.1. Taxonomy (NCBI): domain Eukaryota; kingdom Viridiplantae; phylum Streptophyta; class Magnoliopsida; order Boraginales; family Cordiaceae; genus Cordia; species Cordia subcordata. The sequence continues at coordinate 20,992,557 of JAPTOF010000003.1, read as the reverse complement.
CCTTAACGAGACAACGAAAATGGAAGGAAATTAATATTATTTTTGCATGATCCATTAACCACTTTGGTGGGTAAAAAGTTAGAAAGTTGCACAATATTTTTTCATTTTTTTCCCTTTTTGCATGATTCATCTACAATTTTGCATGTGAAAAGAAGCAAAAATAATTGAATGGTTACAACAATAACCGCTGGAGAAGTTTCTTCCCCCTTAATTTTTAACTTTTTCTCACCAATCTAATTATTGAATGAATAACATGGAGCTTTGTTATGTATGAAGCTTTGTCCCATCTAAAGAGAATAAAGAACTCGCAAAAGAGAATAATACGGGGCTTTGTAATGTATGGAGCTTTTCAAATGGGACAAGGATCCTCTCATAATTCTTTTTTGGTCATAACATTCTAACTTTAAATGTCAATCATATATTTTATTCTTAAAATATCAACTAAATCTTTACCATTGATTTAAATATCTCCCCTCTCTCCTCTTAATTACGTGTACCAAAAATAATTTTCTTTCTTATACCAAAAAAAAATTTCCTCTCATACCAAAATTGAACCCAAAAATATTTTTTATTTTATACCAAAAATAATTTTGCGTTCTTCTTTTCTCCCACTGCAAACTGTTATTTTGACTAAATACGTTAAATTTTTTTTGTTATATCTCCTCCTCCAGAGTGTAGAAGATACCATTGCATGACAAGTGGCCAAAATAATATTTTTTATCATACACATGCACGTTATTTGATATTTTTCATTAAGGTAGACACAGAAGGTTGGATTTTCACTTTATTTGTTGCGTTTGGTTGGGTGACTAGAGCATTTACAATATTATTGATGCATGCTACTCAAAAAAAGAATAGGAAGCAATGAAGAAACGAAAAATTCGATTTTTACTTCCTATTTCAAGTTTTTTTCATATTACAAAACAATATATTCAAATTATGTATGTAATTTTTTTTTCTTTTATCAATCTGACGTTAAAAAGTGGGTTTTAAAGTGGCAAAAATGTCAAATGTAAAATGGTTAAGAATAATTATTTCTTATTTGACAACTTATGTGAAAAAGATTGTTTATTATCAACTTATCATATGACACTTATAAGATATAAGATGTCTTATTTGTAGTTATAAAAAGTATGTTGGATTTAAGGTACTTATATCTTATCCGTTAGAAAAAAATTAAAAATTAAAATTTGAAAATTTTAAATTTTAAAAAAATTAGAAATTAAAAAATAAAAATAAAAAATTTAAAAATTAATACTTAAAAATAAAAATAAAGATATTAAAAAATAAATGTTAAAAATCAAAAATCCAAAATTTTAAAATTTAAAATTTTAAAAACAAAATAAGTCAAAAATTAAAAAAATTGAAAAATTGGAAACTAAAATTAGAAGATTTAACATTGACATATTTAAAACTTTATAATTTAAAAACATTATAAATAAAAAAAGAAAATGAAAAGTAATTATATTTTATATTTTATAATTTATCAGGTAATCATAAAATTATAATACCGTGTCTCAAAATTGATAACATTATTATCAAATTAACTTACAATAGTATTTCAGCTCAAACTAACAGAATTGCAGACCAAACAATCTTATTATATCTAACACTTATTTCTTATAAGAAACTTGTCAGATAAGATGCTTATCAAATTTTAAATTTAAGATAAGACTATTCCAAACAACTATTAAGCTCTTCCAGCTGCTTGCATCTCCATTAGTCTTGATTGCATGAACGACGAGGGAGGAATTAGTTTCAAACACGACATTTCAATATCTCGCCTCCTTCGCAAAATAACACCCCTCGAATAGTGCTTTGGCTTCAGTTCTGATTGCATATGGTGAACCTAGTACTGAGCATTCGGTTATAACCGAACTGAATTAACCAATAACCAAAATTTAAATATTTGAAGAACTGAAACCGAACCAAATTTTAGAAAAAAACCGAATTATAGGAACCGATTTTTTTTTAGTTCAGTTTCGTTTAGTAACCGAATTAACCGAATAGAACTGTAACAGTGGATGGTAAATCATGTTTGCAAATTAAAAATTTTAGCAAAATTATTTATTTTCAATTTTTCATACTCCACAGCTTGAAACCTGTTAAATGATTCTCCAATAACCTGTTGCATGAAAATAGCATATCAATATAACAATATTTACTAACTTAACCCCTGTCCATTCTTCCAATTGTAATTGTCATGAAAACAACATAAAAATAATATTTATACTAACTTAACCATAATCAATTAGAATCGGCAATAGAACTCCTATTTCAAACATTCTTCCAACTTAACAGTTTTCAAAGTCCAAATATTCACCAGATTCAACATCAAAATAATGCAAGATATCCTACTATTTAATTAATCATACACTTTTTCCAAACTATAGATACAATCACAAGATTATAACAAACACCCAAATCAAAAAAAAATCAAACTAAAATGTAGAAAAGGTAACATCAAGTGAAGGGTCTGCTGCTCCACCATCTATGGATAACTCTGTAAATTATTGACAAGAAAAAACATTAGCTATAAACATATAATATCATAACCACAATGATAAATCAGTAAATCATGTATAGTTGAAAGATTAACCTTCTTCAAATTTGTCCAACTCATCCAAATCTTCTTCAATCTTGATTGGGTCTGATAATGATCGAAGCCAATCCTGAGCACATATGAGAGCTTGGACTATCTTAGGAGTTAAAGAACTTCTAAAAGGACTAAGAACGTGTCCACCTGTACTAAAGGCCGATTCTGAAGCTACCGTAAAAACTGGTATCGCCAACACATCATGAGCCATTAGTGAGAGAACAGGATATCTACCTGAGTTCATGCACCACCATTTCAAAATATCAGATCCTTTTTTGTGCTCTTCAGGAAATTCTGTCAAATACTTATCCAACTCAGATTTAGCATCAAGACCCCCAAAACTACTCTTGTGCTTTTTGTATCTTGCAACCATATCCTTAATCACAATGTCATTTGGTTGAGCATCATCCACAATTCTTTGTGAACTCTCACAATCACCATCACCAATGCCAACATTTTTTTATTTATATTCCTCAAATAGAGCAACCAACACATCCTTCACCTTACTTTCCAAACCATTCCCACTGGCCCCATACATTTCATTAATGGCATAATTCACATAATCAAACTTGTATCGAGGATCAAGAATAACAGCAAAAAAAAATGGTCATATTCATTTTCTCTATGTCTCCCCAATACTTGTCAAATTTTGTTTTCATTTTGGTAGCCATCACACTCAAATCAATGTCCTCATTCAATTGCAATTTTTTTAGAATCAAATAAAGGTTACTAATGTCATGAAAAAAAAAATTTACTTGTCACATGACGAGTACCCAACAACTTTAATGTTAGATTAAAGAAATGTCCCAAGAAAGCAACAATTCTCCTAACATTATCCCAATCTTCCTGTTCAGGGACTCCTGCCCATTCAGCTTCAATACTTGAAAGCTCTACTCTATAAAAAGGATCGTGCTCATCAAATCTCTCAAAAGCTCGTGCATAGTGTAAAGCAACTTTCAACATAGTAAAAGTTGAGTTCCATCTAGTGCTCACATCTAAGCACAATCCTTTCTTAGTATTCAATTTTTCTTTTTCAGCACAATCCTTGAACTTTTTCAACCGAGCAGGTGAACATCGAATAAATCTTACTACTGCTCTAATACGGCTAACTGAATTTTTAATATCTTTCAACCCATCTTGAACAATAAGGTCAAGAATATGGGCAACACATTTAACATACATAAATTTTCCATTAGCAACACATGTACCCCAATTAATCATCTTCCTTTTCAAATATGCAATAGCCACATCATTAGAGCTAGCATTATCAACAGCAACAGTGAAGACTCTATCCAATCCCCATTCAAGTAAACATTTTTCAATTGATTTTCCCACAAACTCACCTTTATGAGAAAAAACGGGACAAAAGTTTATAATTTTCTTTTGCAAATTCCATTGATCATCAATGAAATGAGTAGTAAGACACATATAATTAATTTGTTGATCAGAAGTCTATATATCAGTGGTTAGACACACTCCCCTACTACTGTTCTTCAACAATCTCTTCAACCTGGCCCTTTCATCTTCATAAAATTGGTAACAATCTCTTCTAATAGTAAATCTAGATGGAATGTGAAACTTAGGTTGAAGATTCCACATAAACCTCTTAAAACCTCAACCCTCAACAATGCTAAAAGGAAGTTCATCTTCAATCACCATAGTAGCTAAATCCTGTCGACTTCGTTGTTGATCAAATTTCCAATTTGTTAAAGTTGCCTCTTTTTCCTCCTCTTTTGGCACAAGATTTAATTCTTGCTGAGGCTCATCTAACTTAGATTAAGAGGATACTTTTTGCAAGTTTGCATGTGTTTTTTAAGGGGAGTAGTGTCATTCTTTACAGGGTCACAAGCTGACACATTACCACAATAATGACATTTAGCTTTTTTCTACCTGCCTCATTATTTAATTTGGTAAAATGCTCCCATATAGTTGATCTTGCCTTCATTGCTTTTCTCTTGGGTTGTTATTGAGCTACTTCACTTGAATTCCCAAGATCAACACTTTGATCAATTGATTGAGAACTCCCACTTCTCTGTATATCTTGATCATCTACCATCTGTTCATAAACAAAAACTTAGACTTAGCAATATTGTATACTTAGCAATATTGTATAACCAAAATAGTAATCTAAATGATAATAACTTATATAGTTTGAGATAATATTAAACTTACATTACGAGATGAAGCACTTGATTCCGTTTTGAAGGCTATAAAACCCAAAAAAAGAATTAGTAATGTCTAGAATTTAAGAGAGAAAGAACATATAAAGAGACAAATTTTGAAGCAAAGACAGAGAACAAATGAAACTCATGTAAATCATTTATTATAGCAATCATTTTTTTCAAATGTTTGCTCAAACTATAAGGAGCTAATAATTGTTTGTCATAAGATGGATTTCTCAAGGTCTGCTTTAAGAATATCAGGGCATTTCCTGACCATCCTACAGATGGTAAACATTGATTCAAACTACTTCTTAGCTATGCATTCAATTGATAACCCAAACCATGCAATTTCGAGAAACTCTTAAGAATGCAGGAAGTAAAGAAAATGGAATATATTAACTTTGAAAATAAATGGTAACCCAACAGTAGATTAAATCAAGAAAGATGAGAACTTTTTTGACTTTTAAGCAATATGGTAGGTGAAAAAGAGATTAAAAAGCTAAACAGGTAATTTGAAGCAAAAAGAAAAAAAAAATTACAGCAACAGCAGGAGATGAGCTATAATAGAAAAATGAAAAGTTAAATAGATTAAATTAAAGATGAAAACTTTTTCGACTTTTAAGCAATAAAGCATTTCTTGATGAAGCAATCAAGGATAGATCAGACAATTAGCTTTCATTTCAACCAAGAAGTAAATCAATCAATAGATTTTATTTCAAATTATACTAGAATTGATAGTAGTTTGTTTTATATGAATTAACATTTGCGAAAATGAGTGACCTGTGACGTACCGTGAGTGGCTTGAGAGAATCTCTCAGAGAGATGAGAGAGCTTGAGATGTGTGATGTTGCGAGACTGGCCGGAGGTGTCACTGCGTGAGATATGAGACGATTTTGGTACGAAGTTGGCCGGAGACGTGTGATGGTTTCGGTGCGAGGCTGACCGGATACGTGAGACGCGTGAGCCGTGAGGATTAAGGAGTGTACTATGTAGTGAGGACTCAAGATCTGAAAGGAGAATTTTGGGGCTAGGGTTTTTTAGATGATTTAGGAATCTGATGAGATTAGTGTTTAATTGTTTTAACTTTTAACAAAACTACAAAATTATAAAAGTATAGAAATAAAATTAGTTTATTACTAAAACTCAAAACGACGTCGTTTTATTCTATTTCGATTATTTTGGTTAATAACCGAAATTCTAGAATAGTAACCGGAACCGAAACCAATGACCGATTTTTCCAATTTTTGGGAATCAAAATCGAACTGAAATTTTAAATAACCGAACCAAATTGTTATTTTAGTTCGTTTATCAGTCACTAACCGAATTGTGCTCACCCCTAGGTGAACCTATTTAGTTTTAAAAAATAAAAAAGTTTGCAATGGCAAAAAAGAAGAATGGAAAATTATTTCTGGTATTGGAGAAAAAATAATTGTGGCAGAGGTGGAAATTATTTTTGATATGAGAGGGAAAATTATTTTTGGTATAAGAGAAAAAATTATTTTTCGTAGAAGTCAATAAGAGGTGAGAGGTGAAATATTTAGATCAATGATAAAGAGCTTTTGATATTTTAAGAATAAAATATATGGTTAAGATTTGAATTTAGAATGTTAGCACAAAAAAGGAATTAGAAGAGGACCCTTGTCCGTAAGCCCAAGATTAGAGGGTCAATGATCCATTTGTTTGAATGGGAAAAGAACAAATGACTCCATAATCAAGGAATTTCGATATGTCTTGCTCAACCATAATTAGAAGTATAAAATCAAGGCTTAACCATGGGATTTGTCTCCTTTAAAAAGAGTAATAAAGAGGATGAACTATTCATTTTAAATGGATCACCTTTGCATCGTTGGTGTCCTTCTAAAGAAAAGGGGATCATTGGCTTCCTCAAAGAATCAATGACCTTAATTGTAAATGTTTCAAAACTCTATAAGACCAAACTAGATTGTCCTCCGCGCCTTGCCTGGGGATAAAACTTTTCCAAGATTTTGCCTCTAAATTTGGTTATCTACCGATAATAATTTTACTTTACAAATTTAGATCCTCTTATAATGTCAAGTTAGACAAAACTAGGTTGTCCTCCACACCTTGCCTGGAAGAGAACTTCTCTAGGAATTTGCCACTAAATTGGGTTATCTACTAACAATAGTCCTTTACAAATTTAGATCCTTTTGTAACACAAAACAGATGATTGATGATAATAGCATAACAGTGCCTATATCATACACCCAGAGAACAGTACGCCACAAAAGAATCATGCACATCCCCTGGCATGTTTTACACGTGCTCGTTCAATCAAAAAAAAAAAGAGAAAACAACAATAAGAAACAAATTAATGCAGGCACCGCACTTCACACTAAGAAAGGAGAAAGAGAAAAACAAATAGAAGTTTAATTTTTTTATAATATAATTTCATTTGCTTTTATATTATTTTTAAATTTCATAAAATTAAAAAATTATTGTTAAAAATATATATTTCATATATTCATATTTTTTATATTACATGTTCACCATTTTATTTTTTTTACAAATTTCATATTATATGTTCACAATTTTAATATATTTTAATTATTTCAAAATTTTTTAATTATTTACAAATATATGTTCATAGTTTTTAAACTATGTGTTCACAATTTTTATACTATATATTTATTATTTTTCTATATACATTCATAATTTTTATATTACATATTTATAATTTTTAATTATTTATATATTTCATATTATATATTCACAATTTTAATACTTTATGTTCAAAAATTTTAATTGGTCACAATTTTTATATGATATGTTTATAAGTTTAATTATTCACCACTTTTACTCTGTATGTTCAAGACTTTTACATTATGTGTTCAAAATTGATTGCTGACAATTTCACAACCTCTCCCCAATACGTTCACACCTATAAAAAATGCGCTCACAATTTTGACTAAATATTCACAATTATAAAATGTCATGTTCGCAATTTTCTACACACCTATCAACCACCTCTACCTTTTTCCATTCTCTTTTACAAAGCAAAATGAAAAAAAGAAAAAATGGCAACAATTCCATAACCACCACCACCACTACCACTTCAACCACAACCACCATCCCCACCACCACCACAAAAACATAAATAATTAAAATTAAATAATTTAATTGCATATCCATAGTAGTAAAAACATAAAAAAATTGTAGATACATAATAGCAAGGAGGGGCAAAATGAGATTAAGCAAATAGAAGAAAATAAAAAAGGCAACCTAGCTCTTTTGTCTCTGTCTCTCTCACTCAAACACACACACTCTGCCAAAGCCAAGTAGTGAAGCCAACAAGATCTCATTTTGATCTCTCGGCTTGTGCAATGCTATCCACCTCCTGATCTCTCTAAATCTTCAACAGACACTCACACCTTTTTACAAAAATAACAGGATACGCACACAAAGAGAAGTGAATAATGAGCATGACGACACAAAACAAAAGAAGAGAACCTGACAAAGCTCCCACCAACCCCTACCCCTCCCCGCGATTGTCCCCTCTCTCAGGAGCTCACACACACATATAGTCGAGATTAATATCTCTGTAGCTAGATTTGGTAGCATAACGGACGAAATGAGAGAGAGTGTGCGTGTTTGTATTTGTGAGAGAGAGAGCAGATAAATGGAGGAAAATAAATCAAAAGAGGGGGAGAGAGAGTGCATCTGTTTGTGTGTGAGAGAGTAAAGAAAAATGTGCGAAAGAGAGAGAAGTGTGCTATTATTTTTTCCTTATACAAGATACGCGCCCGAAGGTGTATGTAGCTTGGTAAGTGTACGTAAATTAGAGTGTATGGTATAATTCGCGATAGCATAATTATGTTATTATTTAATCTCCACACTTATGGACTAAGTAGTTTCATGATATCTGCATCATAAGAGTCTTGCCTAAACCATAATTTCTCATCTCCTGAATGATTTTCACAAGAAACCACAATACACATTAGACACAACTCTAGAAGTTTTTTCTTTTCCTTTCCTTTTTGAGGACAGAGATGGCTGTGAAAGAGAACACTGAAATTGTTCTTGCTCTCACACGTGGATCATATTCCGAAAAGCTTACAAACACAAGCTCGAAGAAACAAATGTACTCTAACCGATTATTTGTTAGCAAATTTTTCATCCATAGTGTCAACACTGCCCTTGCATGTTAGGACACAGTAACATCAAAAAGAAAAGAAAAAGTACATCCTAAATTTCAACCTCCAAATACATTAATGTGCTACGAAGCAAAAGCAAAAAACAGCCACCCAGGCATCTCTATGTGCATCAACAGAACATGTTCTTTTAATTTCAGCCTCAAGACACAGAAAGAGATTAAAAGGGATGCTTCTGTCTGAACCCTTTCGAAGACCGTCTCTGATATAATTGGTATCACTATCTCTAAGTACTAAATGAGGAAGAAATTAGTACAAAAAAGACTGCTTTCTGTGAGGTAATCTTAACTGGAAAAGATATGGAGCTGATATAGCCATTGAGTTCATATTAATCTCATCGCATCAAAACTTTAGCTAACAGCTTTCATCTTCTCTATTATTTGTTCTCCTTCTTCCTTTGAGACCCCTTTCTTAAACACTGCTGGTGTCTTCTCAACTAAACCCCTTGCTTCCTCGAGTCCCAGGTCGGTAGAAGTGCGGATCTCTTTATTAATCTTGACTTTTGTAGCTGCTGCATCATAGGATTCTAGCTTTAGTTCAAATACTATTTTCTCCGGCTTCCTTTTCTCCTTGGCCGCCAAGGGAGCCTTTATCGATGCCAGTAACTCCTGCAGCTCCCGGTTTCATGACCCCTGTCACTGGTGGCTCCTTCAAGCCCAACTTCTTCATCAGAATTAAAGAGAGCTCTGCAACTTCAACAAGTCCAGACATCTCAACTACAAGCCTCCCCATTTGAACAAAGCGTCGAGTCACCCCAATTGAGTTCTCTGGATTTCCGGCAATTACAAGGTAAGGGAAGGGTATTCTAGAGGATCCACAAAGCAAATGATGCCTCAACCGTGAAAGCGAACTCATTTCCATTTAATTTTCGTATTCCTATTAGAAACTTGTTCTAAGAAACCAAACCACACACTTAAAGCAACTGATCCACAATCTGCATAGTAGAGTAAAATACAATGACAAACTAAGATCAGCATCTCAGAGCTGTTCTCAATAGTTGAATGGAAAAAATAAAAACAAAAGGAAAAAGAGAGAAAAAAAAAAAATTTTCTCAATACAAGCAGCACATGTCAGAAGAAGAAACAACCACAGTCCGCTTTACAATCTCTGCCTTAGTCGAATTCTAAAGATCGAAAAAGATGACGCCGGAGCAATGAATATTTCCAACCACAACATATGAGCGGAACTTAATTTCAGTAATTGCACCATTCTCTTACAATCAAGCACAAGAGACTAACAATCTTACCAAACAAAGGGCTCCACAAGCTTGCAAGGAAAGAATACAAAGTTCCCAATTGCGATTTTATTCAAGAATCAGAGATAAGGTCACAAAAAGAGAAAGAAAAATTAACAACTCAAACTATGTCAAAAGTCTAACTAGGATTCCTATCTGATGAAAACCATACATAAATTTCAGTAGGCCTCCTAACATAACTATGCGACACAGAGAAATCTATTAGTAAGTGTTAAAAATTAGAACTTTCTAAGATTTATAAAAGAATAAATTTCAGTAGACCCTCCGAACTTAACTATGCATACTCCCAAACTCCATCTTTGCAGCCTTCAATTCGTCAAGAAACCTCTCCAACTCATCAATACTCATTCCCGAAAGATCCAAACTCAGCATGCTCTTGATTTTAGACAACAACTGATGATCATCACTCTCAGGTTTCAGCGAGCCGCAGGTACTTTGCCGGATGATTTGATCAGGTTCGGACAGCAAACGAGGGTCACCGTAAACGTAAGGTTTTCCGGCGGGAGAGAAGACGACGGCGGCAATGCGGGCGTCGGGGAAAAGACGAGAGAGCTCCGACGCCTTCTTGAAAAACCCTCGACGGCGCTTTGAAAAACACACGTTACGGGCTTGAAGATTCTCAATCTTCTTTATTTCGATCTTCTGTTTCCCGTTCCCCATTGGCACGACTTTGAATGATAATAACAAGAAACAATGAGAAGGATTTCTTGGAATTTCTTGCAGTTATTATATATATAGGACCACTATAGTTTTCCTGGCTTGAAGAGAGAAGAATTTCTTGCAGTTCAAGCGACATGTGTGCAACAGAGGAGAGGAGATCTAGAGTTTTTTTCTGTTACTTGCCGCATACGTTATCACTGTAATGTAATGTAATTTTAATGTGGTGAATAACGTCTATATTTTTTTTAAGGTTTTTTTCACGGTGTTGCGTGATGTATTATAAAGTGTTTTTGTTATTTAATTTTTAGTTTAATCTCTATTATTCTAAATTTATTTATAATAATTCTTAAAATTTTATAAAAATTTAATTCATATTATTTGAAATATGCATATGTACATAATATATTGATTTTTAATATTTTACAAAATTATTTAAATTAATTCTCCTTTTAAGCAAATGAGTACAAAAAGAATTAATTTAAATAAATTTTTGAAAATTTTGAAAATTAATATGAATGTTTCTAATAGGATTAATCCATATAATTATTTTTGTGGATTATAGAGGACTAATTTGAGTATTTCAGAATAATAAGGTCCAATTTAAAAGTCTAATTTTTAATTGACTTATTTTCTAATGCTATCGAATACCGAAAAATCTTGAAAATATTTTTTAAGAAAATATTTCCTTACAAGCAAACGGAGCCTTAGACAGCCCTAGTTCTCACCGAATAAAAATTCTGAATTTTAACTCATAGTGAACCAAACTCAATCTTTTATCTTATTTGTTAATGACTTGATCTATTATTTTATAAGTTATTCAAATTATTCCATTTCTATCATTTAGTATTAGGAAAAGAATAAAAAGCTGCAATTTTTTTTAAAATTTGATATTGTAGGTGGATCTCACATACACTTTACCTTACATATACTTCAAATATAATTTACCTTTTAGCACTTATTCATAGTCAGCAAAAACAAATTTTCTCATTTCTAGGAATCCCAAATTAAATTTTTCTAATCAATAACTTTTTTTGTGGTTAAATCAATAAGGTACTTTCATTAACAAAATATTGACAAAAAATCATTACCAAAGTAATTAAATGAGTAATCTACCATCAGTGTTCGATCTATTGCACAAACCAACAATGATTTTCATCCTAACGTGGGAAACAATCAAATGGAAGACTGGACCTTCATTCAAAAGTCTATCACGATGATGAACTCCTCGATTTCTTTCACGCCATAGGTGATACATTGCAAATTGAAGAAAGAGATTACTCAATGTTGCCATAAGTGTCTTACCATCCACATTCTTCACAAACCACGTTTCAATGTCCATCTATTTAAATATCCAATACGGTCCTTGAGCTATTTTCATCTTTTTGATCCAAATTCTGAGGTATCGATACTCAAAGAACAAATGATCTCTATCGTTTATATACGCGTGGCAAAATAAACAATGAGGAACGGAATTCATACCCCAAGTAACCCGTCTCGATCTGGTTGGGATTCTGTTCTTCAAAATCAACTAAGCACGCATTGCATGTTTAGGGAAGTGTCCCTTAAACCAAACACTCTAGGCCATTCAACAGAGGGGGACAAACAGAAGCAATAGGACATCTCTTATAAGTTTTATTTAGAATTTATTTCTCTAATTTATTGGGATGCAAAATTACTAGTTAAATTTCTATAATCAGTTTTCCCAAACATTTTTCTCAATTGACATTGCCATCAACCTATTTACTAAGAGCTCCTCTTTTAGGCATTTTTAAAATTTTACTTCAAATTTATTTGTTTTTTTATTGCTCTTTTTTGAGGTTATAATAAAAAACTAAAATAGAGAGAAAAAATTGCAAATGATTAGAACTAATACAGTGAACAATATTCAATACTAAAACTCGATTAGAGTTTTTACAAAGGTAAACAGTGATATACGAGAAGAAGATTTTAATAGTGTTAGATCAAAGTAAAAAAAAAAGATATTGTGATCGATCTTCTTACATATTTCGTCACTCAATTCCGAAGCAGTTACATGTTGTTGATTCATGCTCCTCAACTCTTTTTTTTTTTTTTTTTTTGGTTAAACCCTCCACCCCAACTGGATAGGGGCTATAACTTCATGACTGAGAGAGATAGTTTTAACTCTTGAGTTATTCCCTAATTCCGCATACCCCTAAACACTAGTTTTAATTGATAAAAAAAATAATAGTTGATGATTTAGTATAGAAAGACAGTTTCTATTTAGAGAGGATTGGAGAGAAAAATAGTTTCATGAAAAATATAATAATTTGATTGTGATTCACTAATTTATCTATATTATAAAATAATTTTTTTCTTTTTAATTTATACCACATATCATCATTTCATATATTTTTACCCTATAAAAAATTTTTAGTACATCTCTTTTATCCGCACGCAACAAAAAAACTTTCTAAATGAATTTATTTCAAATTTTTATCTCACTAATTTATTTCAATACGTATCTCCTCTCCTTTTCATATTTTTCCATCTACTTCGTTTTGAATTTTCTTTTTAAGATTATTAATTTCACACATATATAAAAATTGTGATTAGTGTTAAAGACCCGCTAAAATTAAATTTTGTAATTTGCATCTTGTAATTGGATTTGGGTGGTGGGTAGTAATTACACATTTAAACATCTTTATATAACCAAATAATTACTTAATTAGAGATAAATTGGATGTAATTAAACTTTTTCAATTACATTATCCAATTAGATAAGCAGAATTACAACAAAGGCCTAGAGTAGCCCAAAGAAGGCCAACAAGACATGAGAGAAAAGAGTCCAAACGGAACCCAACAAAAACAGGCCCAAAGGGCAAAACAAAGCAAAACGAACGAAAAAGCCAACATAGAAATTGCTGGTGAAAACAAAACAGTGATGAACGTCCCTTGAAGGAAGATAGAGATTTCTTCATCAACCGATTCAACCCAGACTCCAACTCTAGCAAATGCAACGGACACCAATAGTGGAGCTATCTAAAGAAGGCCTGTTAAGAAGAACTAAGGAAGCAGCGAACAGAAATGTAACAAACAAACAAACAAACAAAAAAAAAAAACCAAAATGCAGAACGGGGCCAGAGAAGATCAACACCAATGTCAAACTCAGCAGAGGATCCTCAGAGCCCCCGGCTTGAACAATTGGCACAAGAGCCACCCTATCACCTTCAGACAAACCACTAAAAGGGGTGGAAAGGGCAGGCACAAGCAAACACCAAACCATGGCAGTTGCAGTTGTAGGAAACTGAAGAAGCTGACTTTGAATTGTAAAGAAAACATCATCAGTCGAAGCAACAAAGACCACAAAAAGGCTTATAATTGCTTCAGCCTAAGGCCATCAGACCACAGTATCACAGGAAAAGCAAGAGGCTTGGTTGTCGGAGGCTCTGGTTAAGGGACGAAGAGAGAGATAAAACCATGACTGGGCCATAAGCAAAAAGAGAAAGGGTTGGTGGTCGAGAGATAAGGGCAGGTAAACCCAAAAGCAGAATCCTCACAGATGGAGAAGAGGAAGCTCGGTGCAGCAGGAGGCCATTTTGGGTAGGGTTGGTAGTTTGAATTTTTTAATTGAAAGAGATAAGTGGGAGGAAAAATCTAGAGAGAGAAAGGCTCTTAGTCGATGCCGTGGAGGGTATTAACTGAAAAGCCGTTGGGTTAACAAAAGTGAAAATTATTCTCTAATGAATGAAAACTAGGAAAACAGGGACTCAAAACATCTTTCTTTTTGACATTTATTTACAAAATTGTCAGCATGTTTTATAAATTGTTTAAAAATATTTACAAAATTATCACCTTATTTTTTAAATTTTTTAAAAATATAAAAATTTCCCACCTTATATTATAAATTTATTTAGAGAACAACTTTATTTAAAAAATTGTCATCCACTTTCAGAGTTTTCTAGAAAATACTTAAAATACTTTTTTGACGTGATCTAATTTCTTAGAAAACTGTTTTTAGTTTTCTAAAAATGAGAACAAAATTAAGTTAATCAGATGAATTTCTATTTTTCATTTTTCATGAAAATAAAAACATAAAACAGGCAAACCATACATATACTAACTTGCTAGGGAAAAATGTTTCTAGGAAGCAGAATCTTTTCTGCTGTTTTTGTCACATTAAATTTTTTTTTGTTTGTTATGACACTTAGAAAACATTCTCAAAAAAAAATATTAAAAAATTCATTTTACTATTGGAGATATATTATTTAAATTTAACAATTGATATAAAAATAAAAATAAAATGAAAACTAAAATTAAAAAATTAAAATAAAAAGTTAAAAATTAAAAAAAATAAAATTAATTTTTTATATTTTAAAATTTATATCTTTTAGTTTTTAATTCTTTTATTTTTAATTTCTTATTTCTTTAATTTTGAATTTTAAATTTTTATTTTTAAATTCTTTAATTTTTATTTTTAAGTTTTATTTCTTTGATTTTTATTTTTTTATATTTTTTAAAGGAGTAGGGGTGCAACACGGTGGCGTGGGTTGAAGTCTGGGGAGAGAGAGTAGGAGTGTTTACTGGGAATTTGTGCCCCAATCAACATTTTTTTTTTCTCAAAATAATTTTTGAAGAAAGGATCTTGTTCTATTCCCTGTACCAATTCACCGATGGGAAATGCTATTCGGGAAAATAAGGAATGAGAAAAAATGATTGGGGATTGAGAATCTCCAAAAAAATTTTTATATAAAATTCAAAACTAAGTTCCCTTTAGCATTAAGTCTTTAACTAATCCTTTTATCCCAATTACACCATTAGAATCAAAATCTTTTTTTAGTTCATCCCACATCAAGATTGATGAATGAACTAACCAACAATATTTCTAAAGAGTATTGCAAGACAAATTAAGGTATTAAACATTATGTCAGTCTTTTACATTTCTAATTTTTTACTGCTAACATAGACATAGTAACATATGCCCTGCTCATGCTTGACGCTTGGATAGATGAGAATCATCGTTATCAAGAGCCAAAACATCAACAAAAAAAGTGTATAATAAGTTCGTGTCTATCACATAATTCAACCCTCAAAACACAAATATAATATATATATATATATATATATTTAAAAAAGTGGGTTTTGGGTATTCCTCGAAAGAAAAAATCTCTATTGTTCCCCAACCCGATTCTCCGAAATTTTTCCTAATTCTCTGATTCCCAAAAAAAAATTTTCCCTTTCCCAAAATATCGGGTCGGTATTCGGGTTTCCCCGATGAATGGACACCCCTAGGAGAGAGGGCCTAATTTTTTCATTGACTAGAAAATATCTCTTAATTTACTTATTTTCCAGTGCTATACGGAAAAATCAGGAAAGCAAACAAATAGAACCTTTGACGGGTTTTTCTATGGCATTCCAACTCCTCTATAATATTTAATAAATGTAAACAAGCTTATGTTATGTAGGTCTTAGTTCTCACCAAATAAAAATTCTGAATTTAACCTGATAGTGAACCAAACCCAATCTCTTATATTATTTGTTTAAGACTTGAACTGTTTTTTCTAAGTTTTTCAAATTATTCCAGTTCTATCACTTAGAATTAAGAAAAGAACAAGAAGGTGCAAATTTTTTTAAAAATTGATATTGTAGGTGGATCTGTAATACACTTTACCTTACATGTACTTCAAATTCAATTTACCTTTTAGCCCTTGTTCTTCATAGTCAAAAAACAAATTTCTTGTTTACAGGAATCCCAAATTTAATTTTTCTTATTGCCATCTACGACTTGTTAAAATATTTCCTAAGTTGTCTTACGTTGGAAGATCTTTTTTCTTATTTTATTCCTGTTCTAATAGTAAAACTAAGAGTTTTAAGTCATTCAATAAACATACAAGTCCTAGAAGCTCGTTTAGATTGTTTTCTTTTAAGATTGTTTTTCTAATATATGGCTTCTTGAAAAAGGTGAATTTGAGGTTTTTTACTTTTTTTAAGTTTCAATTTTTTAAAAAATAAAGTTAAATAATTATCGCAAAAAATTATCTGCTTTTTCTAATAGAAAAATGATTTTACATAAAAAATTTAAAGAAAAATTCCATATGGACCCTAGTTCTTATATATCTGTTCTTATTAATTTATTCCAAATTTTTCACTTTTGAATCCCTTCCATCATTGTACAACCAAATATAGTAATAAACAACTTCGACTATTGAGGGAAACAGACATGGCATAAAAGAAGCAAATTAGGATCAGAATCTTGAACGGGTGAGGTTTGATCGTCTTTGAGAAAAACCATATCCAACATTTTGCTTTTGAATTTGGTTATCTGCCAACAAGCGTACTACTTGACAAATTCAGATCCTCTCATAATGCAAAATGGACTTAACAAATTTAGATCCTCTCATAACACAAAAATGATGATGAATGATGATAACATAATTATGTTATTGTTTAATCTCCATACTTATGGTCTAAATCCTTTCAGGATATCTGCATCAGAAGAGACATGCCTGAACCATCATACACTGGTTTCACATTTTTCGAATGATAATCAGAAGAAACCACAGCACACATAAGAGAAACTCTCTAAGTGCATGTTCGGCAACAACTTTTTAAGTAGCGTTTAGCGTTTTGACTTGTCAAAATGCTATTTTGCTAAATTATTAATGTTCGATAAACTAGCGTTTCAAGTAGCTTTTAACGTTTCAACTAGTGTTTTTCAAAAGCTAAAAATTTTAACGTTTCAGATAACTTTTAACTTTTCATATTTTTTTGGACAATTCTACCCTTTTTGTATTTTTTTATTTTTCTATTCTTTCTCCAATCTCTCTCTATATATTTTTACCTTTTCTTTCACAAATATAAATAAGAAATAATATAAAAATAAATTTCAATTTCTATATAATCAACATTACTAAAAGCATAAATTTTATTAGTACCTTCTTTTTTACAAAATAATTTTGAATCTATTAAAATTAACTTTTGTAATATTGATATAAATATTTTATCAAAAAATTAGTTATACTTTAATATTAAAATATGATTATGAAAATAAATATTTATTTATTAAATATATTATCTTATTTCTATAATAATAATAGTAATTACAATTACCATAATAACAATAACAATAATAATAATAATAATAATAATAATAATAATAATACGATATCAATGTCCTTCTACGTCATTTAACATTCATCAGCTAATCTAACAGCTAATTTTACCAAACACATTTTTGTTCAATCAACTAGTTAAACAGCTATCTACTAACAGCTAAAATACAACAGCTACCAGCTACCCAAATAACTATTAGCTACTCAAACAGCTATCAGCTACTCCAACAGCTAAATTTGCCGAACAAGCCCTAAATGTTTTCTTTTTTCCTTTCCTTTCCGACAATAGAGATGACTGCAAAACATAACACTAGAAATTATACCTGCTCCTTGCACCTGAAAGTGTGATCAATTCATCAAATCCTGAAAAGCTTACAAACATAAGCACAAAGACAGAAATATACTCGACCATTTTTTTTTTTTTTGGTTAGCACATTTTTCATCCACGATAACATCAGAAAGAAAAAGTACACTAAAAATTTCTCCCTTCAAATACATTATCAAACAACAGCAACCCAGGTGACTCCAATATGTGCAGCAACAGAACATTGTCTTTCAATTTCAGCCCTAAGGCACAGAAAGAGATTAAAGGGATGCTTCTGTCTGAACCGTTTTGAAGACCGTACTGATATAATTGGTATCACTATCTCTAAATACTAAATGAGGAAGAAACTAGTACAGAAAAAGATTGCTTTCTGAGGTAATCTTAACTGGGAAATTTGTGGGGCTGATACAGCTATTGAGCTCATATTAATCTCACTCCATCACAACTTTAGCTCCAACAGCTTTCATCTTCTCTATTATTTGTTCTCCTTCTTCCTTTGAGACACCTTTCTTAAACACTGCAGGTGTCTTCTCAACTAAATCCTTTGCTTCCTTGAGTCCCAAGTCTGTAAAAGTGCGGATCTCTTTAATTATCTTGATTTTTGTAGCTGCATCATAGGATTCTAGCTTTAGCTCAAATACAGTCTTCTCCGGCTTCTTTTCCTCCTTGGCCGCTGAGGGAGCCTTCATCGCTGCTACAGAAACTCCTGCTGCTCCCGGTTTCATGACCCCTACAACTGGCGGCTCCTTCATGCCCAACTTCTTCATCAGAATTGAAGAAAGCTCTGCAACTTCTAGAAGTGTAAGTCCAGATATCTCATCTACAAGCTGCCACACTCTATCTGTTGGAGGACTGCGATGTTCTGTGGGATCAAAAGTTGCAGGATCATAATCAGCTGGAAGCCTTCTTTGGTCAATCTCTATTTCCTCCTCCTCCTCCTCTTTCCTTGCCGGTTGACCGAAGTGTCGAGTCACCCCAATTGAGTTCCTTGGGTTGGCGGCAATTACAGGAGACGTAATGGGTATTCTGAAGGATCGACCAGGCAAATGCTGCCTTAACCGTGAAAGCAGGCTCATTTCCAAATAATTATCCGATTCCTATCAGAAACTAGTTCTAGAAACCAACCATATATATCAATTCTTAAAGCAGCTAATCCAACAATCTGCGGAGTACAGTATAATACAAAGTCAAAATAAGATCAGAATGTCAGAGCTGTTTCCACCAGTTGAATGGAAAAAAATAATAATAATAATAAACAAAAAAGCAAAAAAAAAAAAAAGAAAAGCCAGAATTCTCAATACAACAGCATATATCAGAAGAATTAAACAATCACAGTCCGATTCACAATGTCCGCCTAAGTTGAACTCTAAAAATAAAAGAAAAAGATGCAGAAAAAGACTTTTAAATTGTGATAGCCAGAAAATGGTAATTTTTCCAGCCACAGCATATGAATGAGATACCATTTTCTTACAATAAAGCACAAGAGGCTAACAATCTGAACAAACAAAAGGCCCCACTAGCTTGCACTGAAAGAATACAACTTTTCTAGCAATGTTTCTGTCAACATCCAACATGCGTACCAAACGGAAACATCTCTCAGTCTTGATCAGCCAAGAACCAGAGAGAAGGTATGGGCAGGGAGGCAGCAAGCGAAAAAAGAAATTAATAACTCAAACAATGTAAAAGTCTAACTATGCTTCCATCTCAATGAACTATCATACACAAATTTCCAATGAATCCATTGTTTCACTAATATTTCGTATCATATTCTATCAATGCTTTCCAAGTAATAGTACAGAATTACTTCCTTTATTCTTATCAAGTATTTATAAATAAACAACCATCTATCACTTACATGAGTACACACAATTAAGAAATATACCTTTTCTTTTACTAAACAAGCTCGTACAGGGTCGCACAAAAGGCCATAAGCTTCATATAAAGAAGTAGATACACATTTTAGCTGCAAATATAATTCAGTCTGCAAAAGTAAAACTTCCATCCAGAATCCGATTTCCCGTGTTCACACGAAAAACACACAAAAAACAGAAAGTAATTAAAACAAATCCCTTAATTAAGCCCCATGCTAAATAGATCACCAAGGAATAACCAAATAATGTTCAAGGCATAAATTTTAGCACACACAGGATAGTACAGTGTCCAAAGGATGTTATGGACCGGACCCTTCATTAGGCTCGCATGTAGTGAGATTTTCGTGCATTATGCTGACCTTTTCTATTTTCTTTTTTCCTTTTGAATTTGAATTTGAAATTTATGCATATAAATCTATGGTGCAACGAACCCAAGATTTACAACTTAACCAAAAACTATTGGATACCCATTTCAGAATGAATATACAAGAAGAGACATTGGTGATGAAATGCTCATGAAATGTGATCGTAAAGCTGAATTCATTAGATGCATAGGGTCACTCATATCAGTGAATGTGTAAAGCAACATATTAAATAGTTATAGAGACAGAAGAATAGTAGAGAGAAAGTACCTAAGAAGAAGAAGCTCAAACCCACTGCCGAGAGAGAAAGAGTGGGCGCGAGTGTGTGTGTGAGTGTGTGCGTGTGTGTGCAAGCAACCCTAACTAAGAAGGGGGGGAAACGGGTCAAAAGCTCGAAGGCACTTTTTTTTATTTCTTTCTTCTTCTCAGTTTAGAAATCATGGGCACGTATGGATTATCATTTTTTTAAAAAAATTGAAAACTTTTAAAGTTTTATTTTTTTAATATTAAGCCAAATTTTTGTTATAAAAAATATTTTTTTCAAAAAAAAAAAGTATTTTTTTATGAGAAAAGGTTAATTCAAAAAGGCCTAAATGGTTCAAATGACAAACATTTTCTTTGGGTAAATTGTGTAAAAGATTACAAAACTTGTGCCAAGTTTTAAATTACTTACTAGAGATTTCAAAGCCCGTGCTTTGTAAGTACAGGTCAATTATTTTTTTAATTTTTTGTAATTGTGATTTTTAACTTATAAAAAAGATTATAATTTAAAAATTATATGATTGCTAAAAGAACTTGGAGGAACAAGAAGACAGTTTCAAAACAAAGAAGATATAGATTTGGAATATTTAACTCACTAAGCAAAAGATAAGTATTATAAAATCAACGATAATATTTCAACCAAATATCGAAAAAGTCATAAATATCAACTCAATTTACAAGTTAGATATACAAAATTTTCAAACCATACACAGGGTTCTTTTGAATTAGTAGTGATGAACCCTTTTTTAGACATGTGATGAACCCTAATGTAGATAAGTAACAAACATGGTGAATATTTACGGACTATACGATACTTATGATCTAAAATTTTGTGGCAGAAGATATTTATGTTGTGTTATAAAATACTTTAAAAATTCACTATATATATAGGTTTAGAAAGAGACCAAGTTATCATTTCTACATTTATGAAGGATATTTAAAGGGTCTCAAAAATTCCTTGAATTGAATTCAACTCAAGATAGTGAAGCAACTCAAAAGTTGATATATTCATGTAGGAAATCATGATTGAAATAATCCATATTTCTCATGAATTAAATAAGTTAGTAGGAAAATCAAAAGGACTTTAGAGATAGTTTATCATTCATCTCATAATTTTTCAATAATAGATAGATAGATTATATGATATACATTTAAATTTAAAATAAATATAATATGTTATAAAATTATAAAATAAAATCAATTAAAATAATAAATTCAAAATTACTTTGTACATCACTATTTATAAGAGTGTAAAACTTTGATTTACTCTATATTTCGTTAACTTATGTGGTATTCAAATAATTCCAAACTCACTTCAATTTAATTTTATATAATAGTACAAATATAAATGTGGATTATTTTATTAATATTTCATGATATGAATTACATGGGCTTTTTCTTTTTTAAATTACAGGAACTAATCTGGGTTTTTTTTAACAATTAGGACCAACTTGAAAAAGAAAAAAAGGAAACAATGGGGACTTGTAGAATAATTTTCTCATTTGTTACTATAGAAATGTAACTAATAAAAATAAATTTCACAAAAATTAAAATTTGATGATGTTGCATAACTTTATCACTATTATATATAAATATAGAGATTTTGTATATTTTCTATTTAAAATATCCTATAAATTTATTTTTGTATTTTTTATTTTGACTAAATATTTTAATGTGATATTCTCACATTCTTACTCCTCCATATTTTATTTAATAAATATTTGAAATTAAAGAGGATAATCAATTTACATCTTTAAGCTCACAAAGTAAAGATGATTAAAAGCAGTCATTAATAATTTTTAAAGCTTATAAATTAAAAGTGATGTGGTAAAATGTAATATAATGTAGCATGTTAATGGGGTTCTATACATGTGACATGACAATCATGGCGCTCATTTGTGATAATGTGTCACGATTATAGTAACAAATCAAAATAGTGACATGGCAACCGTAGAACCCATATGTTATCTAGTAAAATAACTTTATATCTGTTGTTATACTATTATATAGATTCAACTATTTTTATTTCAAATCAACTATTAAGCTTTTTTTTTTTACCCACTCTATTAATGTTTTCAGTTTGTTGAACATATTTTTTTCACACCCACCACCATGAGATTGAACCTAGGACTTCACACCTAAGGAAGATAGTGTCAAGCGCATGAGCTATCTCTTAATCCCATTGAACGATTTTCCACGTTTAGTCGTATAAAATTGTCAATTTCTACATTATTACAAGGAAAAGTTTGAAAACACCCACTGAAATTGATCAAATCACTATGGATTTTTATTTAATTTCAATTAACTCACTTTTTTAATTTTTAACTCAGTTAAACAAATTTTTATTCTTGTCCAGGCCAAAGTATCTTGTGGCCCACCCCTTTAGAAGCAGGCACTAAAAGTTTTCATATAAACATATCCCATTGCGCATTATTTCTTGCAACAATTTTCACATAGTTGTCTTGAGTAAATAGATTAGAAACCATAGTTTTTTTTTTTTGTTTGTTATTTCCCACATCGATAGGATTAAATTTATAACCTTACGCATGAAAGAAAATAGTCTCAACCACTTAAGCAACCATAAGTTTATAATTTAATTATATTTTCTTTGAATGGTAGATATATTTGGTAAAATATTGCTTAATCTGAATGCCTTTATATATTTGGGCAACATCTTTCGATTATTTTCAGAGTATAATCATTTTAGTATAAAATCTTGATTCATTTAAAATAGTATAGCATATAATAATTTTATTAAATTCTAGTGAAAAAATTAGACTAACTAGGATAAAATAATCAAAAAAGTTTAGCGGAAAATTTGAAAGTACAAAGATAAGTTGATCGTAACTAAAGTAGAAATTCGTTAAAATCAATTAAGTGGTAAAACAAAACATGAAATTAATTTCAGTTAAGAACTTAAAACAAAAAGGGGAAAAAAAAAACTATGATTGATTCAAAACTTTAAACGAGTTGACTCGTGACACAAAAATTGATTTACTATAAATGAACATATATAACCACCTTAAATTTACAATGACCCGTCAATAACGCCATTATACTAAATCTTGCTATAGGATAATAGCAGGCCATAAACCAAGACCTTGACTAAACAACTAAGTTACAGATGTAAGCATAAAGAAAAGAAAAATAACGAATAAAACCATCCATGTATAATGAAAATAAGGCTTATAGTTAATTGGCACTCACTATATATATAATATATAAAACTTATTTTTATTACAATATTGTGTCAGAGATCGTCAAGTCTCATTTCTCAGATAACTAGACGAAAGATTGAAAAAAAATTGAGCAAAAAAAATCAGAGAATCAGACAATAAAATCTATTAATAAGAGATTTCACAAGGCGCATGGAAAGTTCTTCCCCTGCAAGTAGCTTCTAAGTTTTCTCCAGCATATGAACAGAGGGGGGAAACCTCCACACCTGGTTGAAGAAAAAAGAAAGGCCAAAACTCTGATCAACAAAATGGAAATTATACGCGTGAAAATTGATCTAGTAATCTGCTTCTTCATGTTATTGAGAGGCATCCACCTCTGTTTTGAGATAGAATTCCTCAAAATATCAGGATCAAGCTTCCTTCGCTTAGATACGATAAGATTCTCCTAGGTCGTGTAGCAGTAAGCCTCTTCCTTACATTAGAGCATGCATGAAAGAGTTTTCATTACCTGTTGCATATAAGGGCACCGAATGTGTCAAAAATCCGCCAGCTGCAACAACCCAACGGGCATGGAGACGAAGAACAAGTAATCTGGCGCTGTCTGGGGTGTCAAAGTTTGCCCCATTGGCATTTTTCACTGGTGCAAATTCTTCTTCTCGTAAAACCTGTATACTCAGTTCAACATATACATAAAAAAATTCATTCTCATGATACAGATATGCAACCAAGGGAAAAGGAAAAACAAACAAAAAGAAGAACAATCTGTGATGTTGGCAGAAAAACTGTTAAGTTTACCTCAAAAAGTGCTGTTGAAGGTGAATAAGGAAAAGCATCAAATATAAATTGCTCAAGTTTGTAACCTACTGTATGTCCATGGATTGAAGGAATTTTCTTCTCAGCAAGATGATATCTGCAAACACATTGAAGGAGAGATTTATGAGAATTTCTCGATGAAAAACAAATTTGATAAGGAAATGACCAAGATTGGGAAAAAGATGGGAAAATTTGTAGAGCAGGGGAACAATGAGTAAAAGATGGGAAAATTTGAGAAACAATCAAAAAATGCTCACTCTTTAGATAGTAACTACCATTTTTGTGAAAAATCAAAATAAAAGCATAATCAACCAATAAATACCATGTTGAATGACAAGTGGCAACTTAGTCAAACAGCTAAACTATGCATACGAGAATATGACTACATAAAATGAAGATAAAACTAATATATTATTGTAGATATAACTCTGGTATAAGAATAAACGGGACTCTAGCTGTAAGTTTGATAAGAAATATAGTTTTGGAGTTATAAATCTAAATTCCAACAAAATGAAGAACTGATTCTGAAACAGTATTTCCAGAAAATTGTCAAGCAAGAGGAAACTTTTTTATGGATCATAAGTTTGATATTTCACAAGTCACATAATATGTTGTTGCAGTCAGGTATCTACAAATAGCCCAGGACGGTTGCATTGAAAGTGAGATTGTTTCACATGTGGACATCTAATTGTTTAGCACTATTTATCAGTTAATATTGATTTTGTACAGATTGCAAACTATATTTCATGATTACATGATCAATAGCGGCAAGACTAAACAAAATACTCATGTTCTATAGGTAAACCGCTATTGGAAATAACATACAATAAGAGACATGAGATAAATAAAATGGACAATAATTACTGACATGCTGTCTTTCTCCAGGCCATTAGCAACTTGGTTCAAAAAATCTAAAGTAAACATATGCAAGCAGACCTGAAAAGCAAAATCCATGAGAACTCAGATAGACAGGCAAATAGAAGACATAAGATGAATGAAATATTATTATCTATTTTTAGAGCAGCAAGTCAAATGCACAATAATAACATTCAACTTTTAGTCGATATTGGTAAAATTATCTAAATTATGTCTTTCAGTATGATCATTACATCACTAAACAATTGAAATAGAACTACAAATCCGACCCAATACATCGCCATCAAGAAATGGACAACACCAAAAAAACTAATGGATTAACGGCCGAAGGGAATAAATTGCCACCAGCCTCCAAGCTAGAGATTATACTTATCACCAGTAAAAGCAATAAACACATCTGCTGGGTGACTCATCAGTATAACATCAACAGGCAGATGCATATCCAATATTTAACTAAATCAAGCAATTCCAGCATGACAGAAACCTTCCATTCATCTTCCTGTCTTCATGGATAATGCAAACCTACTACTCCTCATTTCGAGAGAGCAAAGCCCAATTCCTGACTACGAATACTTCTCTCTCAAGATGACTGTGTAAAATCTGATAGATGCTACAGGATAATTGTTTGTCAGAAAAATATCTCACATTTTTCTCAGAAGGGAAAATTTCATGATTATTCCCTGTTGTTTTCTCATTTTCTCAAATTGGTCCTTATTGTTTTAAAATGTCCAATTTAGTCCTCAATGTTTTATAAAAAATTTCAAATTAGTCCTTAATATTTTACAAATATAATCAAATTAGTCTCTATTGTTTAAAAAACATTCATATTAGTCCTTAATGTTTTACAAAAAATAGTCAAATTAATCCCCCATTGTTTGAAAGAAAAATCATGTTACTCCTTAATGTTTTAAAAACTTACTCAAATTAGTCTAAGTCTTTTTTATTTATTTTTTCTTAAAACAGGGACTAATTTGAGTAAATTTGTAAAACATTAAGGACTATTATGATTTTTTTCCAAACAAGGAGGACTAGTTTGACTATTTTTGTGAAACATCAAGGACTGATTTAAACATTTCCTGAATAATAGGGACTGCTATATTTGCCAAACATTAAGGACTAATTTGAAATTTTTTGCAAAACATTTAGGACTAGATTGATATTTTAAAACAATAGGGACCAATTTGGGAAAAAGAGGAAATGAAGGGGAGCTATTGTGAAATTAACCCTTCTCAAAACAAAATGTTTCTTCTTCTTTCTGGCATTTCTTACTTTTTGGCATGCAACATAGTACAATTGGGCATTATGTGTTCCTTCTAATAAGTTAGTCTCTTGTCTTTGTCCTTAGACTGGATAAGGGAAAAGGGAGTTTGAACATGGTAAATGGCAAATAAATCCATTCCCAAAAAAGCTCAATTGTTTCAAAAAGCCATCAAGTGTTGATTACACTAGCAAGAGATGTACATTGATAGTGACAAGAGAATCTGCAGAAGAAAATTATAGTAAGAAGAGAAGCTGGACCATTTATTAATATGAAGTTCAAAGCGCTTCACAGGACATTTTATAAAAGCATATATAAAGTAGGTGAAGCTTTAATGTGAAACTACTAATGCAATGGAACTATCCTCCTCAATGTAATACTGCAAATTTATAACATTAGCATACACGTTCCTCCAAAATGTATCTTTCAAATAGTTAAAATGGGACCTGAACTAAAACTGTTTATTGATACTAGAACACATAAGTCTAAAATTTTTAGACCCAAGAGAAGTCACATTTTTCCACCTATATATTCTATACACTTAAGAATGAATTCCATTTTCTCCGATTTCAATGGTGCTTCAAAGTGTTGCAATCCTGCTTCCTCTCAACTTCACAGAAGTATCTTATCCATCTAAGCAACAATTTCCTAGGCCAGGGGAGATAAGTCTGGTAACTATCCAGAACTATTCTGGAGACAATTTGTGAAAAGACTAGTTACAATTATCAGACAAGCAATCCCAAGAAAATCAGCCAGAAACTAGCATGTTGAGCTTTGCTAGCAGACACTATGTCCAAGAACAAATTAATTGGGTGTGAATTGATAGTTAAAGACTTGGTAATCCTTAAGCCACAAAAAATAAAATAATATGAAATAAAGACTTGTCAAGCACAACCAAATTGACAAAGGAATCAGGAGTCAGAAAACATTACATTACTCCAGCAGAATCGAAGACGACCAGTTTCCTGATTTACGGCACTAGCCAGTGATGGATCTAATTCGCTGTATTCTACCACAGCAAGAGGTCCACCTTTTCCTCTTCGTACAAACACACCAACCTTCTCTTGAGGGTAAGCCTGCAATAGGGTTAGCCAAAAGAGATGTGAATAATTAACTAAAGGAAAAAACATAACACAATCAAATAATCTTCAAATATTAAAGTGCATTGAAATGGAAACTGTAGCAGCTTACCAGGAAAACACTAAAATACCAGCTAGTTGATTAAGAACAATAGAGCTGACATCTAAAATCCATATTTTAGTATTTAAGTGGATAAAAAGCCACAAAAAGCACTTGTTGAGGGAAGGGAGGGGAGAACTGAAGTATCATTTTAACTATCAACAAAAGTGGCATTCTTTGTCTTCTGAAGGAATATGACCATGACCAACTGCAACATTTTCTTTAAGACTATATGGGAGGATGTATTCATAATAATGCAGTCTATGAAGTGGCTAAAATTGACACTTTCCGATGGCCGTCTGAAATGTTTCCTTTGAGACTATACAATCTGTAGAATTTTCTAGACTATAGAAATTGACGTATTCATAGTGTCCAGCTAAAATTAGTGATTCGTTGTGCAGAAGAAAATATGAAAAATGGTTTTATGAATGCTATCTACAATGGAAAGTCAACCTAGAGAAACTATTATTAGACATATCAATTAATTGCATTCTACAGGCCAGTAACAAAGGTGGGGTCATTTCTCTTTCATCTTCCCCTTTGTCGCTGCAGATCAAGTTATGCCATGAAGATTGGGAACAGGGAGGTCTGTAAGGTTCATGATAATATGTTTCTGTGCAGCATAAAACAAAACCTTATTCCCATATTTGGTTTTATCTCTCGCTGCACATACCTTCATTAACAGTGCACCAAGGAGCTTCTACATGCGGTAATTTATTTTCAGAAAACTCATGTTAAATCAAAGGATTATCTACAAACGCCCATCATAGTACTAGACCATTACCCAATGAATACATATTTTGTTAGATAAGCTAAATCATGTCAACTATGAACTATTATTGTCATTTATATTAGAACTTAAAGTCGAACAAATTTTTCTTTCTTTGAGTTTGAAGAAACATATATAGTGCTGAAAGTGCATGTTCTCAAAAGTTAACAGCAAGAAATTCAAAATCCTTTAGATTCCATAAATTGAAATTGAGATAGTCCATAAGGGTCCTACCACTTGACGAAAAAAGACATGGACTAAAACATTAAAAAGTGAAAAAGCAGGAAAATTTTCAATCCCTTAGGTCAAAAGAATCAAAGTCCTTGCAAAATATTTTTAACTTACTACACAAAATAACAACAAAAAAAAGCCAAATCTTACTCTTATGCTTTTCTGTAATCGTTTACTTTTCAAAGTAGCTTGGTCTCTCTATCCTGCTTTTCTATTTTTTTTTTCTCTCTTCTACTTTTCATTTACACGGGGCTTGGGTGACAGGGAGTGATAATAGGCTATATACAACTACTAGAAAATGTATTTTGTGTGCTCAACATTCAAACCAAGAAATATAGACATTGAACTCACCACAGAGGTAAATATGCAGTGTCCAAAAAAAAAAGTACAGGTCTGTGATGTCCCATACTGGTATGAAACATAATACAAGAGTGATTTAGTGTTTTAAATTTAAATAATAACTCATATTAACCATCCTGGACAAGTGGATTTGACAGTTCTTAAGCATATGACAAAGGTCTTTGGGAGCTTGACGTTCTGGAGGGGGTGATTGAGATCCCACATTAGCATGAGACATGATAAGACAGTTGTTTATAAGTTAGTATTATGAGTTGAAGTAATAGACAATGTTTGCCATTTCGGATGGCCCAAGAAAGTTACTTAAAGTGTATGACATAGGTCTGCCTGAGAAGCTCATGGCACTCAACGGGGGATGATTGTAATTTCTCGCATTAGCATGAAACATGATATGATAATGGTTTTTAGATTAGTGCTATGGATCTAAGTAATAATTTGGGTTTGCTATTCTGGGCGGCCTACGATTGTAATCTCAAAACCTATGACACATGTCTCCTTAAGAGTCTCAGTGTTCTGGGCATGAGGTGTAACAAAGTCATTTTGATTGTCCAATCTCAAAATAAACCTAAACACTCACAAGTTTCTAAAATAACTCCCCAAATCTATGAACACAATTCTTAAACACAAAAATGTAAAGGCATATCTTGGCCACATGAAATAGTCCCTCCATATAAGATCACAAAGTAAAAACTAAAAATAAGAAATAATCATCTTAAAGTTATTCACCTTCCGGACAACTTTAGCCGCTGCTGCCGCACCTTTATCGATGAAATAACCCAAGAAAGTTGGGTCAGCAACTCGGACCTGCAATGAAAGAGATAATTACAACACTCCAAAAACAATATATGATTTGACAAAAATTCAACCAGACAGGTTCAATAGTTTATTCAGGTCCATTTATTTAGAAGGGAAAAGAAAGAAAACTCACCAAAGCATTATCAACTCCATAGCAATCCACATACTTAATGCCTCTTGTGGCCATATCTTCAAGTAATCTTGAAGTCTTAAGCGCTGAAATGTTCATTTGAGGCAGTTCAGCAGTGATATTGTCAAACAGTAACAGGAAAATAACATCAGAAAAATAAAAAGCGAGGGTCAGCCAGTCAGGGACTTAGACCCTGCTATTGCAGAAGCCTTATATATTAGATACAACCTTAAGGAACCAAACCAGCTACTTCATAGAGATGACATGCTTTTCAAGACTTAACAGGTAGTCCCACTTAATCATTACCTGAATAAACTCCTCCATTTCCGTCTGGAGACTTTGCTACCTGGAGTTGGAGAAAAAGATTTTCATTACTTTAGCATATATATAAATTATGCCTGGTGTAAAAATTTAGTAACTAATGAAGGAAGTTGGAATTCAGAATGAAGATATTTTAATAGAAGCTAACTGCATATCACTGAGCTAATGGTAACTCCATTATCCAACAACAGAAAGAAAAGCTGATCTTTCTCTTTTGAGCTTCGATATGCTTCAACATGGACAAAAAGAATCTTAAAGTTCACAAGGGAATTATCAGATTCAACTGCTGTTATGCAGACCTTGATATGGTTACTATCACAGAAACAGAATTTCAGAGGATGAGACAACATTGAGATAGAGGAAAGAACAAAAAATTAGAAGTTAGCCACCAAACTTCCCAAGTACCTCTTCTCTGTTTGAGTACAGAGGCAAACATTTACTACAAAATGGTCATAAGAAAAGATTAGACTTTTGTAGAAGTAAAGATAGGAGAAATACATCAGCTGAATCAATTCTCTATCATCTATTAGTGGCCTCTAGTCTCTTCTGCAAGGACATAAGTAGAACTCTAGAAACCAAAAAATAATATATTGTGAGTGCACGTCGAGGCATAATTCATCATTGGGGGGTTGCAAGTTGCAACAGTATTCATGCAAACAAGATAAAATAGCTTCATTAAGCTGTGAGTTCTAGAAATGCATGCAATAATCTGTAAATAGTCAACCTACTTTATATGGAGTCTCCATAATCACTCTACCGTCTTTTGAAACACAAGGAATTGTCCCCTGCTGAAAGAAAGTTATCTGCATCCATACATTAACTTCCCTTATAAGCATAGACAGAAAAATGTGAATACCATGAAAGATAGAGAGAGGAAGACAGCTTACTTGATCAGCTTCAAGGCCAAAATATTTATGGCTTTCAAAGAATTTGCGTGTGGCTTCATCAGTAAATGGGCTGGTCATTATGTACCAGTGAATAGGTGTAACACCAGCGGAGCCTACAATTACCAGATAGATTAACATTGCAAATAAAATAAACTATGCTTTCTCTAAAACAACAGATTTGGCTCACCCTCATTTACAGATTGGGAAGCTAATTTCTGGACACATAAAATTCGCTCAGCTTGCAATTGAAAAAGTGACTTCCCAGATGGCAGCCCAATATCTGAAAGAGATGTCAAGTTAGCCATAATAAACACAAAAACAACAGCAGAGAGAAAGAGTGGGGAAAGAGCAGCAACAACAACAACTTGATGGTGGGTCTCACAATTTGCACAGTCAGACATCACTCCACGCAAAATCCAGTAGTTATAGGCACTGGAGGTCATAAACTGAAATATCAATCACATAGTCCCTTTGGTACCAAGACATGGGGGAGCAAGCTAGAAATACAATGAAGAAGGCTAAATACTCACAACTGGAAAGTGGAAAGAAGAGAACAATAATAACGAGAGAAGAAAATGACTCTATCATCCATTTGCTTTCATCAAATATAAAACCAAATAGGAAAGGATACAGTTTTGCACATTGTTACCTGGAAATTCCATGTATTTTTATCATGTTCTAAAGGTCAAAATGTAGTACTAGCTACTATTTACATGATGCTTTCATCCATCAAACTATAGAAGATTATATTTGAACTTCCCAGTAATTACCAGTTGAGTGTCCAGAGGTGCTTAACATGTATCAATCCAAAATAAGGACTTCAACTTTCAAGACATGTCAAATGTGAGAGTGTGAACTATGTGTTAAAGACGATCCGAGAATGTCAGTGTTCCAAAATTTCCAATACGTCATCCCTCGAGTATCTGATCTCTACAGGCAAATCATCTAAAAAAATTCTTTCGAAACCATCCACGAAAGAACTTGTGGCCCACACACTAGACATCAATCTCATGATCATTTAAATAAGATAAAATAACCAAACCAAAGAACGACTACAGGACAGAGTTCTCCATCCTCCATTTCATCTCAAGAACATATATAGCCTAACGGGAAAAAACAAATGACAAAATCAAGAATATGGAATCACAGATTCAAAGCATTCAGTAAGTGCTGAAATACTCACTAAAACATCCTTTAGGATCTGAACTTCCAAGACGAGTACCCTGCATTAAGAAGTTAACCAAAGGTAGTAAATTAAAGAACTAGTTAAATAGAGAATTGAGAAGGCATCATATTGATTTAACAAAAACAGGGGAAAAAAAATGTCAGACAAAGTGAAAAAGACAGTAAAGCCTATGAAGAAAGGTAGCATCTTATTTCCAATATCTACATATAAAAGGTCATCAATATCACTCTAATTTTCTGCATTTACCTACGGGACTTAGATGTGGGAAAATTTTATATTCATATAAACATGCTTATAGGAAGTAGACATATTTTTCTTGCCTGTTCAGATTACACATGGGGATGGGTATCAAAGAGATCAGTTTGGGACAGTGCATAAGACTTAGGTTCTCCAAGGTCAGAGGAAAGCTAGAGCAAGCAGGGAGAGAGAGAGAGAGAGAGGAGGAGACGGAGAGGAGGAGGAGACGGAGAGGGGGAGAGAGGGACAGAGGGAGAGAGATGAAGTTGGTCATGTTGAATACGCCAAATTTAGAAGATTTCTAAAGCTACATATCTTTTAAATCAGTTAAACAAACAGATTAAACTAGAAGTTCCACTTTGAATTAGATTTCATGCTAGATTAGGAGCAACGTAATCAAGCAGTTGCAAAATGGGCGCACTCTTAACAAATTATCAATTAAAATACGAACCTCTGCTGAATGAGTAAGGACACCACATGCCAACAAGTTCAAGACCAGATAAATCTACCTCGTGACAGGAAGAATGTAATACTTCACATTATGATGAAAAACCATCCAGATCATGAAACACAAAAAAAATCAAACGGCACCATACAACAGTAGGGTACTGCTACAATATAATCTTTTACTTTGCTAATGGATCGAAGCTTCTTTATCTTAGTTAAACTAACTATTTTCTTCATTAGAGAAGACTTGCTAATCTCTTTTATCCTTAGTTTGCCTCTAACTCACAGGTTAAAAGTGATTTTTAGAGGGTAGAATTGACGTACATAGTCTCAGGAGAAACTAACCATGAATTCATATGCAATGAGGTCATAATCAATAAATTAATACTAACAGTGGCCAAAAGGTATCATAAATGTATAATGCACACTCTTTCAGCTGTGATCAGAAAGACATGCTTCATGGATATTCCATTAACACATGTAAGTAGCACAATTAGATGGATGAATCGATTGGCCATGAGACAACCATGATTAATTAGTATTGTAATAAAACAGTTTTACTATATTTGTTATCTTTTCTCAAGGATATGACAAAATCTGAAAGAACAGAGTTGGGTGCTAGAACTATGGCTGCAAGAACCAGCAACAAGCAGCCTTACTCTTTCTTCACTTCAAAATTCCAATCCAATCTCAAAATTGGGTTCGTATTCTTTGTTTTCGTTTTTAATAATATGAAAATCCAGATTTGACTTGTGTTGCAAAAAGAAAAAAGACCCAAATCAGAAAGAGGAAATCTTGTTAATATTGCCCTCATTTATTCATTTTCAATATTATAGCATATTTTCTCATAGTAATTTCTATTCTACTCTCGAAGGACAACCTAAGCCGCTCATCAAAAGGGAACATGAATTTCTAGTTTAAAAATTTGTTGAGTCCCAAATGCACGTGTTCTTTGAATTCCTTTATACCAGCTTTACAGAAGAATCACTTTTCCTTACTTCACAAGGATGATCATTCCAAATCTATGAGCATAAAGTGGTTTAATCCTCAAGGAACAAATTGTCAGTGTAATCTCTCTGCTCATAAAGCCTCATAATACATCTGCTTTTCGTTCCATTTATATGCCAAGACTTCCATTATCATATTTTAATGGTAGTCCCTGAAAGGTACATCATTGCCTCCATTATAAAATTAAAGAAACCTTTTTCTTTCTTTATTAAATTATTCATTAATTGTATAATAAATGAGTTCATAAGAAGTTATTAAATAAAGCTGTACTATACTATAATTAAATCTACAATGATTAACTGGAAAAGCAACAGCACCTGTCCCCCAGACAAAAGCAAAACTGCTAATTTCCCTTCAGAGATGGCCTTGAGTCCCATCTTCCACCACCTCTCCCTCTGTTCCATGGTCCGCTCCTCCACTGTCGATACACTGCTTTCTGGAACCGGCTCTATTGCAGCCGCCGGAAGCCCTGAAAAATACATAACAAATTTCACATCCACAAATTCATTATTTCCAAAAAACAGAAAATCAACCGAGAAATGTTTTTACACGAGTTATGAAATGATAAGTACCTTGAAAATGAAACGAGCAGCGAATTATCCGATCAATCCTTGGGAGATCTAGGCTCTGCAGTTAATTATATTTACATTAAACAAATCCAGTAATAAGACCAACGCAGTTGAAGCAATATGACTACTCAAAATTGATAAATATACGTATACTTTTGATTGTATTAAAATAAATAAATAAAATTCTAGTACAACGAAACGTTTTATACTACATTTTATTGCTTAATCACAAACTTTAACACAATATAGCAAGAAATAATCCAAATGTAAATTTGACAATAAAATACAATCAAGATTCGTATTACCAAAACAAGAAAAAGGAAAAGATCAGAACCATATATTTCATATAAATCACAAAAAAAAGAGAGAAAAACAATCCAGCATTCAAAGGATACATAACTAAAACAAGAAACATTTCCACAAGAGAATTAGAATTGATTGGGAAAAAAAAAAAAAGATGACCTCGATGTCCTTGATGAGGAGGTCACGTTCATCGGGGGAGAGCTCATCCCAGAGGGCAAAAACGTCTTCTTGGCCATAGTCTTTAAGCCTCTCCAGTAACGCCTGCGGCGGTGCCGACACCATTACGCCACCGTTGTTGCTGCTGTTGTTGTTGTTGTTACCTTCCGCTGCCGCCTCTCTCATTCTCTCTCTCTCTAGATCTCTCCGAATCTCCTCTCTCTATATAGAAAATATCGATATACACAATATGTATATGTATATGTATATGTATATATATATAAGTGTGTGTAGTGTGTGTGCAGTTGGAGAGTGTGTTTTCAGCGAGTTGTGTGTGCGTGTTAGGAGTGAGCTGTTTATGTTGTTGTGTTGTCTGTTACTTGCTGTTGCGGTTGGTGGTTACATTTGACACGGGAAAGAGAGAGAGAGAGAGAGAGTGTGTGTGTGTGTGTGGAAAGTGATTAAAGTGAAATTAGTGGGGGAGATGAAGACAAAGGACGTAATCAGTAATCAATCTTTACTAGATCATCGCATTATGATGATTTGCGTCCTTATTGTTTGTTCGTCCGTCGATTCCGATTCGGTCAGCTGCGGCAAGCAAGTGATCGCCTACGCAGATTTAGATCCTCTCCTAACAAATTATTTGTAATGGATTATACTTAAGTTGAATGTCAATAATTACTGGAAGAGGGTTTGTTTGGATTCATTTTTTTAATAGAAAATATATTTTTGAAAGTAATACATTTTTTTGTAATATGTATTTGGGTTAAATTTAAAAAAAAAGAAACCTAATTTCAACTTTTTTAAAAAAAATTAAAAATTTTAATTTTAAAAAAATTGTAAAAAATGCTTTTGAAAAAAAACTAATCAAAACAAGCCATTAATGAGTTATTAATGGTCTACAAAAAATAGTCAAATGGTCAAATTGTTCCCTCTTTACTTTTCTCTCAAATAAAGGAAAGGGAACTCACAAAATTAGTTTCACGTTTATCTTTTGAATTTTCGATCATGCCGACATATTTATTTAAACTTTTAAGTTAGTTCGTAATATTTATTTGAATTATCGAATTCACTCTTAGAAAATGGCATATCTAATCACATGCTCGAGGAAAAATAATGATGGGTAAAACAAGCATGCATGTTAATACTCTTTGGCAGTTATTTTTTCTCCTGCTCTCTCACTCTTTGGGAATGACGTGCTTTCTTATCTTCTTGTGGTAGATTTGTGGAGGGTGAACCACGTGTAACGTAACGTTGTACTAATAGAATTGCTAACTTGTTACGAATATTAGACGGGGTTTACTTCGATCCCTTCTAGATGGCTTGAAGCCCCTCCTATAGGGCTCTATAATATAAGTATATGTGTATGATGTTACTAGTGTAGGATAATTGTATTGTTGAACGTTGTTATAGTTTAATAAATATTTTTCTGATTAAAAAAAAATTCACATGGTCGTGAGTCACATTTCAACCGAAAAATAATTGTGGTAACTATTGTGGACTCTAAGAAATTCGAGTAAATATTGGGCACTGCTGGTAATTTTTTCCAAGATAATATTAATGGTACAGTAACATGGTCATTGGTGAATATATCATAATTTTCACCGTACTCTTTCAACATCTTGCTTCCCTGTGTTCTCTCATATTTGTTCACAGTATTAATACTTTTTGTTTACAATATTAATATTGTTTGTTCATAATATTAATACTACGTGGATTTATGTGTATAAACGTGCTTTTGTGTATATGTGTGTGCAAGAGTGTGAACAAATATATATAAAGTAGCGAGCTAATAAATTATGAACAAATAGTAAAAAAGTTGTGAACAATTTAATTGATATATTTTTTTCATAATTTTTATACTATTTATTCATAAATTTTATAGTTTGTTCATTAAAAGGGTACAGCAGTTAATCAATACACACTTCTTAAAGTGCATGGTATAATGTTCCATGAATATGCTAATTTATGAATGGGTTGATGACATGGTTAAAGTTCTAAGAACTTTTAAAGTTTCGAGATATTTACAAACATGTTATAAGAAGGCATAACAAATGAAAGTTACAAAGGGAATAACTAGTGCTTTCTAAGGTGATTTTGTAGGGAATTAATAGGAGCATTTTTTGACCTGATAATTGAACCATAGCCAATTTAGAAGAATAAAAATGAGTATCATACACCAAAAAAAGGGGTCAGGTTTGGAACTCCTTGATCTAGTATAATGAGGCCATCAAACAAATTCGAGAGCAATATATATTTTGTGTATCTCTAACAAAATATCTAACATGAGATCTCAAACTAAAACTTGTTCAAGCCACCCATAGATAGGTAACTCACATTGAGCTCTAAACACTATGCTTAAAACCCTTTGTATTAATATAGATTGGACCTCTCATTCCCTTCCATTCTCCTCCCATTCGGACGGATCAATTACAAGGAGTTTGAAGGGATGAAACTCATCCTTTAATTATACTATATCCTTAATATCCTCTAAACCAAACAAAGGAAGGGATTAAACAATTTTTCCATAATCATTCACAAAAAAAAAAAAAACAAAGAAAAATCCAAAACATTGTGTCAGGGTCTACACTGAGACAACTAATTTTGTAGTTAGATAAGATAAATTTTGTATACCAAACTAAATTGATAACTAAGTGAGCTAGGTTGCTTTTATATATCAATATTAGCATTCTCAAAGCCCTTGCTTTGCACGAGTTGAGTTCATTTTCATTTAGCAGAAATTATGTAACTTTAAAATATTGCATTTGAGACAAGATATAATATTAAAATATTTTGGATACATTTTGTGAATATGAACTTTTAAAGTAAATATCTAAGTTTTACAAACACTCAAAATGAGATTACTTTTTATGCTTACCTAAATTATTCATCGCCTATCTGAAGAGTCCTAAAACTCGATCAAGATATGAATTAATAAATGTTTACTAATTAAAGTTATTGAGGAATGTGATTTTTTTCAAAGTTAAAGAGTAACAAAAGTTAATATATCATATTTTCTTTTGTTTGCAAAAACAAAATTATTAAAGGGCTAATTACACAAAAAGTCCCCCATGTTGTCACACTTTTTCTAATTAGCTCCTACTTTGTACGATAGTCAAATTAATCCTTAATGTTTCACCAATATATTCAAATTAATCCCTATTGTCAAGAATCATTCATTTTAGTTCTCAATTTTTGTAATTTTATTCAAAATTAGTCTCTATTTTTTAATTAGTTTCTATGGATATGGACTAATTAGAATAACGTTATGAAATTTTGAGGAGTAATATGAACATTTTTAAATTATAGCATTTGTGAAACATTATAATAAGGACCAAATTGAAAGTAAGTGACAACCGTAGGGATCTATGGCAAAATTAATGCTAACGGTAAATACCTCAATTAACTTTTTTTACTTTGTCCGTTGATATTTTTAAGATTATAATTTGACCTACACTTTTTTTTTCCCTAAAAATCTAAAATTTTACTTGAAGTATAATTTTATATATATTATCATTATATAGATAGATGGATATGATAGCTATGTATTGAATAAATGCAGTGTGTATATTTGCGCCTAGTAATTGACATTTCAGCTTCATAGAATTAAGTGTCGCCAAAGAAAAGAATGATGAAGAGAATATCCAAGTGTGCTCTATATTAGATTCCTTTCTTTTCTAATTATAGAGACTTCCAGAAGTCATCTCGTAGAAACTGTTATTACTTGTATATTTAGATTGTTAGGTACACTACATACGGATTTCCTCTCTTTCTAAATTATAGAGATCTTGAGAAGTTATCTCGTGGAAATTATTTCGATGACCGAAATAATATCTTATCCAGCTTATGTGTTTTGTTAAAATAGTATAACTTTTTTATGTTTCAACAATCACCAATTACTCCAATTTATATATTATAAAAGTTGTTGCGGAAAGTTCCTAATTTTTGGGATTATGGTTTAACATTCTTTATAGCATAAGAACAGTAGTAATATTTTTTTTATATAGTATAAAGGTATTAATCAGTTTTCAAACCACATAAACTTTTATATTATTTCAACAAAACACACCAGGAATGTATTTTACCCAATAATCTATGTATGTTATAAGTTATTTAATGCCATCCTCCATTATCAAAATTTAGGCCCTGTTTGGTAATAGTATTTTAAGTAATATTTAGTGTTTTGACCAAGTGTTTTTTTTAACCCCACCTTCATATGATCCGAACCCAAGACCTTACTCTAGGAGAGATACTCCCAGATACTGAAGCTATCTCCTAATCCTAGTGTTTTGACCAAGTTATAACATTACTTTCTCCCATTTTGGCATTTCGATAAAATAGCATTTTAAGTATAGTTTTTATTTCAAATATTGTTTGAAGTAGCGTTTGTGAAACATTAATAATATTTAAAACACTTAAACATTTCAAAGTAGAATTTAGCAGTTCTTTCTTCTTCTTTTTTTTTTTTTTTTGCAGTTCTACCATCTTTTCATTATCTTTATGTTTTTATATTTTCTTTCACAAGTATAAATCCACAATAACACGAAAATCAATTTCAAATTCTATCCACATCAAAATATATTTTAAAAGTTAGGTCCTATTTGTCCATCTAATATTTTTCTTTAAAAATAAACTTTTAATCACTTAATTTTTTTTTTGTGACAAGAGAAATCTAATTGACAGAGCCTGACCACTAAAACATCTGGTGGAGCCCGACCACAAACTGGCAAACCCCGAGTGCTAGCATTTTTCCTATAATGTGCACCAGGTAAGTCGAGGGTACTCAACCTTGGGAAGTAGACTGGATTTGAACTCGAGTCATGAGCCTTGTCCGTCTCCAGCTTTTACTGCTGAGACATCTGTGAGAGGACCAATTAAAAATATTTCTATAATAAAAATATTTTTTATAATATTAATAAAACTAATTTATCAAAAATAATTTAATTATTCTTTAATAATAAAATATTATTATAATAAATTTCTCTTTAATTATAAAATAAATTATCTTATTTCAATAATAATAATAATAATAATAACAACCAACAACAATAACAAACATAATACCGATGTTTTTTTTACAGCATTTTGCATTTATCAGTTAATCCAACAACTAATTTTATGAAACACATTATCTTCAATCAGTTAGTTAAACTGTTAATTATGTGGAAGGCCCTTAATATAGCCCTTCCTTGAAACAAAGAAAAAAAAAAGTTTGTTTCTTAACTTTTACACCTTCACCATGCATGAATTGAAGGAAAGAAACAAAAGGCCATTGTCAAGTAGCTGCATTTTCCTGTTAAAATTTCAGATCTACTCTATCCCCCGCGCCCCCAACAATATTTAGGCCAGCTAGGATGTTGCAGATCGTTGCTTCAACAACAATATATATATATATATATGTGTGTGTGTGTCCTTGTAATACAACATGATATTAACGGAGCCCTTAATTTTTGCAGATCTCTATATATGGTATAGATTTAAATACCATATCCAAATCGGTTTGGGGTCTTTTTTTTTTCTTTTTTTTTTTAATTCCACTTCATATCATTGTTCTGATCAGATATATAATGATTAAGAAAATTTTTATATGTGAGACTTTTTGGCATGCAGAGCAATCACCGATTGCTCATCATGTTTCAAGAGATTAAAATATTGTGATACAATTTGTTTGATATGCCAAAAAAGGTGGAATCTTTACTCCAATCAATTGCATAAGATTGGTTTATCAGTATTGTACTTGTTGCAAACTTACAATAAGTTGCAGTTGAATGATTGCTTTGATTTAAGCACTATTGCCGACACACACAAAAATAGAGAGAGGAGGAGGGAAAAGGGAAAGAGTATTGTCGGAGACGTTATGGAGCGTTTAATTTGCGAATTTTACAAGATTCTAAAATATAAAATCAAAAATGTAATAATTTTTTACATTTGATTCTTGAAACAAAGGAATCTTCCTAAGAATATAAATATTTTTATAAAATTTTCAATTATTTATTTTCATGTGAAAGGGTAGTAATAATTCTTTTGGTTTTCTCTCTATCATGGTCTCCCTTCCATCGCATGGGGACGGTCAATATCAACTCGCATCCATAGACACAGTCACACAGTCAAACATACATAGTCTTATGCCCAAAAACAAATGTGATATTTTTATATTTAAGGATGGTTTTTAAGAGACACTCATTATTCCCAAAAATATTAAATCTAAACTAAACATAACAACATAATATTCTTAGAAATTTGTCAAGATGTTCCTGTCAATATATTTAACATACCAAATAATGTTAATCACATTTTATTTTTTTTTTAAAAAAAAATCATTTTGTGAACTAAAAACTCTATGAGAAAACAATGATCAATGTCGGCAATCAATAGAAAATGTAATGACCTCCAGATGTGGGCCTAATTTTGGAGTGGTAAAACTTTGCTTCCAAAATCCCTCATTTTGGGCCCAATTTTTCTTGGATATTCTTTTGTGACCAGGACTGTTGTTTGCGTGCTTGCGGGCTTAGAACCTGATGTGAATAACATGGACTTTGCTATTAAAGACCTATTTTGGGTTGACTTTTTCAAGAAAAAAGTAATTTTTTCCCCAAAAAAGTTATATTAAATTGTCATAACTATTTGATTTGACTTTAAAAAAAGATTAAAACTCTGAAAAAAAACCTCAAATACAGCATTTTTTAGAAGCCATAATTTTCAGCTTCTTTAAAAAAGTTATTTTTCAAAAGTTGTTAAAAAAAATACTTTTGAAAAAAATCAATCCAAACGGGCCCTAACTTATGGAGGTAAATAAGAATTTCCCCTTTTCGAATTTACCCAATTAACAAATTGCATTTATTGAAAAAAATTTAATGAAATATGCTAATAGATCGTAAAGATTATTATAAATTTTCCAACTTGTTTTAATGGGTTGGGAAGAAAATCTTCGTGAACTTATGCATCTTTTCAAAATAATTTAAAAAAATGAAATATGGAATTAGCGTTTTGTTTATATGACATTCGAAATATTTTAAGAATCCAAATTGTAGTTTTCAATTATTGTGTACAGAAAAAGAAATTTTGATTCTTGTATAGTTTAATGTTAATTCTGTATAAGTTTAAAACTTGATTTTGTTATTGTTTAAATCTACTTTTGCATGAATGATTATCTGGACCTCTTCACATAAAACAAAAATGAGGGACTGTTTGGGCCTCAAACTCACCTTGAATCGCTCCATGTACGATGGGCCTGTTTTTATATTAGTATGAGACACGAGTCTTGATTCGAGTGTGTTTTATGTGTTTTAAACTGTTAGAACTTTGAATATTTAACTTGATGATGATTAATGACGTCATGAAAAAGAAAAATAAGGGACTTTTTATCTAATTTTAAATATGCAAAATTTAAATGTCAAAATGAGTAGAGATGTGAAAACATAGGTGTCATTTACCTTTTCTTTCATTAGAGTTCTTATTTTTGTTTAGAATTTTTCTATTAGTTATAATTTTCTTATATCGAGGCATTTTCTAGAATCATTTTATCTTTGACTGTGTATTTCGGAACAAATGAATTTTATAAAATTTTGTGGAATTCTTTTGTAAATCCAATTTTTTATGTTGGATAATACTTTCTTGAAATATAGAATTCATTTGAAGTTCTAAGATTTACAAATTTTGGATTTGCTCAACCTATCCTAATTCAAGAGGTGGAATTTGTAATTTCATGAAAGAAAAATCAACAAAAATCTTATAAAGACCTCTATAATTATTTATATAATATCATACTACTATGTTTAAACTACAACATTCATTATTTGTCATTGACTTGTAAACTCAATTACTACTCGTTCAAAATCTTTTTTGATTGGTAGTTTTCTTATAAAATTATTTCTATTCCCTTTGTTTTATGAAAATTATGATAACAAAAATATTATAACGAAAAGTTATTTAAATAAAATATACATATTAAGTACGCATATATTGGTGCACAGTAAAATAACAAAACGCTATTTAAGTGCACATATACTAGTGCATTATAAGGGGAGTGCTGCACACCCGAAATTTATCAATTGGTGATCGGGCTCTGCTGGATGTTTCGGGGCCAGCAGAATTTCTCTTGTCGATATATATTTGTGTGTATTTTTCAAACACAATTTAGATTTACAAATAATATAATTGACTTAAAATTATTTTATAAATTCACACAAAAAAATCCTTTTAAAAATACAAGTCATCATAGAATGCATTTCATTTCATTTATTCGTTAATTGCATACCATAAGTGTTTTCAAACGATATGTTGGCTTTATCCCACGGTATCCGCTGGACTGCATCTGGTTTTTCATGCTTCCGTGATTTGTCATAGACTCTAATCTGTTTTTAAAAAAGTAACTAGGTCTTTATTTATTAAATTTAAGTAAGATTACAAGCTCTAAAGTCAATAAATAAATGGTAAATGAGGAACTCTAGAAGTTAACTTCTATAAGTTACTTTTGACGTGAACCTCACAACAAAAAGTTAGATAAGAGTGTGTTTGGCAAAGCTTATGATGTGATGAAACTTGAATATCAATAAAAATAAAATAAAATTTACACATTTGACAAATTCTATTTTTAAACAAATAAAAATGACTTAAAAACTAATTTTGTTTCATAACATTGTCAATGGAAGGTTTTTTTAAGTTATTTTAATAAAAGTTATTGCTTAAAAACACATTTTTACCAAATATGATAATTATAAGCATATTTTATTCAAATACTTTTTACTTATTCGTTATTTATTTACGAGTATCAAAATGCTTATAAGCCAAATTAGCTAAGAGGGTGTTTGGCTTTCCTTATTTTCGGTGCTTATAAGCATCTAAAAAAATACCATCTCACGTGTTTTTATTATTTAGGTGTTTATAAGCACTAAATAAGCAAAGCCAAACATCCTCTTAGGGCCCGTTTGGATTGATTTTTTTTAAAAGTATTTTTGTAACAACTTTTAAAAAATAGTTTTTTTTTTAAGTTAGAAATTCTAGCTTCTAAAAAATACTGTATTTGAATTTTTTTTAAAATTTTAATTTTTTTAAAAGTCAAATTAAATAATTATTATAAATTTAATATAATTTTTTCAAAAAAATTAATACTTTAAAAAAAAAATCAATCAAAACTCGCCCTTAATAAGTGGATTCATAAGCACAAGCTTGTGA
Source organism: Cordia subcordata (assembly GCA_028554755.1). Classification (NCBI taxonomy): domain Eukaryota; kingdom Viridiplantae; phylum Streptophyta; class Magnoliopsida; order Boraginales; family Cordiaceae; genus Cordia; species Cordia subcordata. The sequence continues at coordinate 20,947,954 of JAPTOF010000003.1, read as the reverse complement.
GCTGTCACCGCACGTCAATCAAAATTGAGAAATGATGTCTATTCCTACAAGCTAAGCACTCTGACAACTTTCTCGCCTTATACACCAGACGAGGATCCCACTTCTGAAGACCCTGACGTGAATTTTGCAACATGTTTGACCAACTCATGTAAGTCTTAAAAAGTGTCATAATTATTGAACAAGACCACTCATCAATCGGATAACAATTATCCCATAATGTTATAATGTATGATGTTTTTTAGCCAAGAAAAAATGTTACAATGTATGATATTATGAACGTATTTTAATAATCGCGAATTTTTAAATTATATGATTTATAGTATTTTGGTACCGTGCTTTGTACTAGTTGAATTTTTTTTAATAATTAAGTGAGAAGAGGGTTAAAACAAAAAGTTGGAATCTTTTTAGGTTATTTTGTAAAGGTATGAAATTTCTATAAAAAAAATCTCTTAATAATTTTATATATAATTAGTAGTCACTTTTTAATAAATTTTTTCTTTTTTCTCTTTGTCTTGATTTAATATAAATTTTGATATATATTTTTTGTCTCTTAATACTTTATTTGACAGCATAATTACTTGTTCTTTATAATTTTTATTTTATTTTCTCTTTATCTAATAAAATTCTCGCTAAATATTATACAAAACTCCAAAAATAGATGTAAAATAATGAATTAAAATTACTTTATATTTTCAACAATATTTATCGAACCATTATTTTGTCATATTTTGATGGTATTACTTGGAATTGGTAGTTAGGCACTTTTTGTATTTTTTTGCTTTCTCTCTTTCTCTTTGTTTTATTTTATTGATAAATTATTTTGTCAAGTTTGTTTGACGATTCACTTGATGTTGTGATATTTTCTTTTCCTATTTGCACTTTAGATGTTACTATTTGCGAGATTTTACATTTTTACTTGTATTATCTATTTTATTAACTTATAACAAAAATTGCAAATCGAATGAAGTCGAGACCTAAATTTAACTTAGTATCCTTAAGGTTTTATTGCTCGCCACAAATGCCATATGACTTCTATAGCAAAAGTCTTCCCCGACACAACGACTTATTTCTTGTAAACGTAATATAATGAAAGAAAAAACTTGCAAACTTAATACTTGAACTCTCTCTACTATGTAAAACTAAAAAAGTTAAAACTATACAAAAACCATATATTTTAACTAATTATATGCTTTTTGATGTGTTGTGTACCTTATTAAAAAACTACTATATATGAGTGTTAAAAGAGATCAACCCTTCAACATCACATTCGTGAATAGATACCAAGAGTTGTAAAACTACCAAATAATAATATAAGATTATGGAAAAATTTTAAAGGTATCATAATCCCTTGGAATTCATATCCAAGTTAATGAAGAGGCCAAAAGGTCTCAAAATAATAATGAGAAAATATTTAATTTCTCATTCATTTCCAATATATATAATAGTATTTATTATATATTGTATAGATAAATAGATTTAGGACTTACTTTGATATATCTTTGAGCGTAATAAATAGCCATGTATAATTAGTTGACCCACTATCCAAACTATATAATGAGGTCTTATAATATTAAAATCACTAGATCTCCAAAGTGCATGGATTTATTAAAACTTTTTATATACTTTATACCTTTTTAATAAAATTCTTTAAATTTGGTTTGATGTGTGAATTATTTTTTTTATGATAACTTGAGAATCTTCACATATTTTATTTAATAAATATTTAAAATTAGATAAGATAATTGGGCTACGTCATTTAAGTCATATATGATTAAAAACTTGACAATAGAAATTAAATTGAACATTTTTTTAAAATAATTAAAATTGATTTAGCTATTTTAAAACAATGAGAATCAACTTGGAAAAAAAGAAGAAGAAATAGTGGAAATTGTAGCATTTTTTATTTTTTGTATTAAAAAATAATTATTTCCAAGATAAATTAACAGAATGGAGCATAGAAACGTGAATGTGACAAGTCCTAAGACATTAAAAAACATGAGGCATAACTTTATAGCTATTATTATTATTATTATTATTATTATTATTATTATTATTATTATTATTATTATTGTTATTATTATTATTATATAGATTTCTTTTTTTGTTTTCTTTCTTTTCATTTGATTGCATTAATCAACCATTTTATTGTGTTTAATAAGTAAATTAAATGACGTACTAATTTTTTTTTCAAAATTTGAATATTGATGACAATTGCATTTTAAAAATCACACTTGCAAGAGTATTATCTTTTATGAGCTTATGTGGTATTTAAAGGGGAGATTATATGGTATCTAAGGAAGATTATATATGGCATCCAAATAAGAGTTTATATGTCATTCAAGAAGAAGCTTGTGTGACATTCAAATATCTATTAACGTTACTTGTGATCTAACTTTATATAGATAGTATAAATAGTATAAATTCTCAATCGTGACATTATTATAGTTATAAGACAATAACATTATGATTTGTTCCATTCTCCTGGTGATGAGGTTGTTTTTTGTGCAGTTCTTGCACCTACTATTTTTCGAAGATTAATCAATTCTTTAAACAATGAAAATGAATCTATTTATAATGATATCATGTTATTAAAAAAAGTACAATAATTATAAATTGTTAATAGAATTAGTATTATATATGGACGGTCAATATAACTAGCTATGCTCCCTTCATTTCTCTGGCATATAAAAGAGAAGTAGACAGAACAAAAATGTAAAATAAACTAAAGGCAAGTTTGAATTGGCTTTTTTCTTTACACAATATATATATATATTTTTTTTTTTTGTGGAAAAAATACATGATTTTTACAATATTTTTGTTTGGTTTCTAAAATAGCCAAAATTATATAAAAAATCAAATTTAACTTTTTCAAAAACTAAAAAATTTTGCTTTTAAATTTTTAAAAAATACTATTAAAAATAAGTCAATGTAAAGTGATCCTAAACTCACCCTGGATTGCGTGAGCTCGTTCTCACTCTCGATTGTGTGAGCTCGTTGCTTACTTTCATTTTATAGAAGGAAGTGTAATTCACAAAGGAAAAAGGTAAATGCAATAGGCTGTTATCGATTAGGATGTTAGGGCCCGTTTGGATTGGCTGTTTTTAACTGTTTTTTTTAAGAAGTTGAAAATTTTGACTTTTTTTTTTAGAATTTTAATTTTTTTTAAAGCCAAATCAAATAGTTATTGCAAATTTAGTATAACCTTTTAAAAAAAAAAAGTATTTTTTTCTAGGAAAAAAAGCCAATCCAAATTGACACATAGTCAAACCCGAAAGTAGCATATGCATTGGCATTTAGGGGCTACAACCCTATTCATGTAAAAAAACAATTAAATATCTGCCTATTTTTAACAAGTAAAAGTAAAATTATCAGCAAAAGAAAAGGTCAATTAATTTCTAAAAAAAAATTGTATTATTAGGATTAGATAAGTTATGTGATTAGAGCTCAAAAGAATATCCGAGCTTATCTTGTAAGATATGTTTAAATTTTCAAAAGAAAACAAGTAACTCTTGGTTAAAATGAAAAGGTCCAAAATTTTCAATCTCCTCGCTTGACAAAAAAATATTGCAACATATTATGATGAGACCTGACCATGCCGTAAGTGTACAAGGGACGGGATCGTTGAGGATCGAGGTAAAGAAAAATAATATCGTAATAAAAAATTCAATAACGAAGTTCAATTATTTAATCGGGGTGGACCCGGCCAAGATCTATTAATGCGTTTAAATGAAAACCATCGTCAAGAGATAATATATTATAAAAAATAATTATTATAACAATAAAGGTTGGTGATACTATATTTTTTAAACATAAAAAAGTGTAAAAAATATTATTTAACAAAATAATAAAAAATTATGAAAATAAACTTTTTTTGTTTTTTCTTTTTCACCTCTAGAGGGAAGGAAATAAAAGTTTAATGATTCAGTTGATTCAATTAAGTTCTTCACTTTTTTGTGATATTACCTAGCCAAAATAAATACATAAATAATATACCAAAAACTCTTTCAATAAATAAGTTATCTATGAAAAAGCTACCTAAATTTTATAAACTTTTAAATGTATCTTGCAAAAGAAACCACTATGTACCTAACCATCAAAACAAATAAAATACAAATCACTAAAATTTCGTTCGCTAAAATGAGTTATTTATTGCAAAAATTCGATTAATAATATATCATCTACACATAAAAATATATAGTAAAAGGATTATTATGAGAATATTTTAAACCAAAAAAAAAAAGAAGGGAAAAAAATTACGGGGGTCATAAGAAGAATTTAAAAAAAATTTACATACACTAATGTATATTTTTTGACGCTTGGGTAGGGGCGGGGCCCGCGCCCCCCCCCCGCCCCCAAACCCCCTGTATTTAATCCTATAACGGGCAATGACCACGTCAGCGTAGCATGCGGCAGAAGCATTTTGGCATGTAAAACAAGTAAAAATATATATCTTTTCTATATGATTAAAGCTAATCAAGGGTAGCTTGCACTATGCTATCAAGGGTTGTACAATACTATGATAGTTTTTGGACCTACTTTTAGTATTCCGAAAAACCCTTTCGATAAAGTGGTTGCGTTTGCTCTTTGCTTGGAGCGCTTATACACGTCAGCATCAGCATCTTTCTTCTTTTTTTATTAAATTTTTTTACCTTCTATTTTCAGGCTCTATCGCGGCAGCTTTTTCTTTTTCCTTTTTTCTTCTCCTAAATTTTCTCTCTCAATTATGTTAAAAAATAAATAATAAATTGAAATATTCTGTTAAAATAAACAATAACAAAATAGTAATATTTTATCTTATTCTTTGATCAAAAACTAGCAAAAATATTTTAGTTTAGGTCAATATTGTATAAAATTAATTGCAATGCATAAACGACTTAAATTTATATCAAATCAAAGACCAAGTATTAATTAAAATGATTTTCATTTCATTTTAACTTGTTAAAATAATTTTATTGAACGCATAAAATAAAACAAGTATTCCATTCAAAACACATGAAATAAAACAAGTATTCTATTCTAACTTTTTCTACAGTTTTAAACAAAGATAAGAAAATTTATAAGTATTCCATGAATATTTACATCAAGTAATTTCATTGTAGCAAACAAGCCATTAGTTCTAAAATTTTAAATGTTTAGTGATAAAAATTTAACTTGTAAGGATAACAATATTTTATTTTATTTTTAACAATTTATCCAAACACATTCAAATAATATTTTTAAATATATATTGGGTCCCGTGCATATGCATGGGGTTATTTTTACCAGTAAATTCATAAAGCTCAGATTGTCTAGTCTAATATATAGGTGAATTTTAGCACAAAAACACATGATTATATTTTTTGTAAGCATAATGCTGCAAAGTTAACATAGTGAGTCTGTAATGCTGTTTCCTAAGCGGCACACCTCTCGAGATTAGAAGACAACAATAACACCGTCTGTCTTTCGAGCCATTCAAGGGATATATATAATACGTTTGGTTCCGGTCAAGAGTTCTTAAATAATCTTTTTAAATCGAGAGTTTATCAAATAATAATCAAATGATCTGTGTGTACATATATACGTGTGTATGTGTCCGTGTGTTTATTAGACAGTAAGCATTCGAGGAGTAAAAATAGGTAAAGTTAAATTGAATAGAAATATTCAAACAAATTTTGTGTGCATAGACTTAAAGGACAAGACAATGGGACCTTATATCATGGTCCTTCTGGTGCACAAGACAGTGTGCACCTACTGTTGCGTGAACAATACACATTACTGTTCATGCAACAGTATACTAAAAAAAATTATTATGCTCGCTTATATATATTTATTCACCACCTCCAACTATTTGTTTAAGTGACTTTCATATATATATATATATATATATATATATATATATTAAATATTTGTTCATTACTGCATAACTATTTGTTCATTGACTATTCATTACTCCACAACTATTTATTCACTACTTTTGCACACACAGACACAAAACACAAACACATTTGCATATATGCATACTTGAGGTCAAGTGAGTTTTAATGGCAGATTGATCTTCGAGCTTCTAAGCACCACGTGGAAGGTATGATCAGAATCGCGATGAGAAGAGAAAGGGTTTGGTAGTTGCTGCGTGGTGAAATGATACAGTAATTTTTGTCGGCATGAGGAACAAGACGAAGGGTTTTAATGGTGAATTAATATCTAGGAGGTTTTCTTGTATGATGCATAATATTATGATCAATGAAAAAGGAGAATTTTATGATTGTATTTATTTAGCGTGAGATAACCGATGGTGTCATAGATGAAGAAAAGAAAAGAAGAAGAGAGAAGTGAGGAAAGAGAATAATGAAGAGAGAGAAATGAGAGGAGAAAGAGACGTGACGCACAATGCTGAACTTTTTTTTTTTTTCAGATGTGAAGGAGTATGAAGTTCCATAAGAACACCATAGTATATTTTGTGGAAGACAACTCTAGATAGAAATAAATACATAAATAAATGATATTATTCATCTAATCAATTATTTCATTTAATGGAATGAGACTTAATTTGACATACATACGTGCGCGCGCGCACACACGTGTATATATATATATATGTATATATCATCTAGTGCCAAAGTTACTAAATAGGTAAGTTGTCAATTTCTAGACTACGTGACGTATTTATCTACTAGGTTATGGGGAAACATTTGCTTAGTTTTTCTAATATATATACTCTTGTATAATTCTTATCGAAGAATATATATACTTAAGGGTGTGTGCACGCCAAATTTATCTATTATACTAAAATAATTAGCCGCATTTATTTTTTTTCCCATTCATTTTTGCTACCTCTAAATTACGTACACGTTTTAGTGTTAGCATCCATTAGATTACCCCTCATCAATGGCCTAAATTTTGGTCCCAATTTAATTTCCCTCTTGCTGCATCTTATTGTTTTGGCCTTAATTACAATTTCTTTCCATTTTCAATCACCCTATTACTCCATTCTGCCACCAACTCCAATTTCTTTCTTTTTTAATTTATAATTCTTATTAATATTTATTGTTTATAAATAACAAATAATATTCTTTTTAAAAATATTGAAATACTTATACGTACACAGACATACACTTATTTACAAATATAATTATTTTTATAACTCACTCCATGCAAGACACGGTGTAAAAAACAAGTAATATTAAAGTATACTCTTCATCATTCATTATGATAGAGAAGATCACCTATTCAGAGACCAGACCAAAATTCTCTGCCTCAGCGTTAGACGTGCTTCTATCGAAAGCAAAAGAAGAAGAAGAATAAAAAAGATCACCAAAATTTCGTAATTCATTATCAAACTTATTTTAATTTTAAGAGTTCGGATTGAATAACATCGATACAATGCAAGCTCCCTTATTTAATTTCTCATTTAACGAGCCTTAAGTGTTTGTTATTTACAAAATGAACATGGCCATTGTATAATGAACAAAAAGGAAAAACAAAGGATAAAAGAATCAACTGGTCAATTGCGGGGTTCACGTGGGCTCGTTGACAAATTGCGGCTTCATATGAAGATATTTATGGATTGGCTAAAAGCTAGTTTGAATTGATTTTTTTTAAAATATTTTTTAATAATTTAAAAAAAATAACTTTTTAAAGAAGTTTAAATTTTAATTTAAAAAAAAAAATATATTTGAACTTTTTTTAGAATTTTAATTTTATTAGAAGCCTAATCAAATAATTATTACACATTTAATATAATTTTTTTAGGAAAAAAATCTTTTTCCCTTAAAAAAATCCAATCCAAACATACCCTAGTTAGAAGATTTCTTTTGTCAAGTAATTAGAATATTGAGTATTCTTGAGGTTTCAGGTTTTAGTTCCGCTGTCATCTTTGTATCATTAATCATATTTTTGAGGTGAGATTTACATGCTGAGAAATTAGGCTTATTGAAGTTCGTGTATACTAAACTGGGGCACCATACTTCAAAAAATTTATATACGCCAAGACAGGAGATATTTAAACTAAAAGATACGTAAATGTGAGAATAATTTATCTATATATATGATGATCCGTGGTAGAATTTGGAGTGCACCCAAGAACTAATTTTCCGTTGAAATACCTATTTTACTTAATGGTTAATATCGTGCAGTTGGTTCATCCACTTAAGATTTATCAACTATCGAAACTAGATGAATTTTTTGACAATAACAAAAAAAATTATATTATATTATTTGCCCCCCTTCCCAGTCAAAGAAACTATTATGCAACAACCGACCATTCATGATGGAAGAAGACCAATGTACAGTGAAATTTCAGAAACATGGAAGTCATGTATGAGTCAATACCCCAAAAACTCAACATTTCTTACAATGGAAAAACAAGCACATGGAGACCCAATTACTATTTCTCTTAGTAGAAATGGCATGTAATGAACCATCAGACCAAACTCCAACAATTTTCTTGTTTTTTCTCCATAATGTAAAAATTGAATGCATAACTTTTATTTTTAAGACCGTTCTATTTGATTTTCACTCCATTAACACTTTATAGAGTGACTCCCTATTGAGAGTTTATTGGGGTTAATGTTTGTGTCAGTTAACGAATTTAGGAAAATTGTTAGAAATTACTTGAGATCTTGTTGTCCAGATTACTTTTAGAGTGTGTTTAGATTGTTATAAAAGTTACAAAAAAAAAATATTTTTTTTAAAAAAAAATCAATCTAAAGAAACCGTTAGAGGATAAGATCAGGTTTTGGGTATTGAAATGCCTAAATAACTTTATGGGATTTTTGTCTCGCAGAAGAAGTAGACATTGGTTGGCGGTGTTCTCTCGCCATACGCACCATTGATGATCCAATGGCACCGCGCCCACTGTTGTTGTACGACCTTTTTGCTTCGCAGTAAATAACCCAAGAGAATAGTTTCTGATTGTTACCACTACCTCTTATCTCATTTAAACAACTCATTTTTTTACAACCTCAACTATCAGTACAAGGGCACTGTATTGTGGTTAACAAAACAAGAAAGGCATGTGAGCCTAGCCACACCTCTTCCAAAGGAGCTCAAAAAAAAAAAAAAAAAAAAACCAGAAACCAATCTCTCGTCTCTCAATTTGTGGTGTCCGGTTATATAAATATCAAAATTGACCAAAACCCAAACCTGCCGTCCATATGTGGCGTCATAGTCTATTCATGTGTGATGTCCTGTCTGATCAATTTGTAGTGTTCGATTATATAAGGATCGTTTCTCGATGTGTATTTTTAACAGTTGAAATTAGTACTCCTACTAGATAGTTCTTTCCACTCTCACTCTCTAAACTGTCGGGAAAGAAAAGAGAAACAAAGCAGCCAGCTAAGCTAGAAAGTAGTCGTTGACATGGGAGGAGGAGCTGAGCAAATGGTGATGATGAAGCCTGCATGGCTACAAGGCCTCATGGCTGAGACATTCTTTGCTGCTTGTGGGTTCCATGAGAATCGAAGGAAGAATGAGAAGAACATCTTCTGCTTGGATTGTTGTCAAAGCTTCTGTCCTCACTGCCTTCCTTCTCATCGCTCTCACCCTTTACTCCAGGTCATATATACATCTAACTCATATGCATATCTCATCACTTTCACGCACTACACACACTTAATTTTCCATCATCTTTCCACCGCTCGTAACTGTCTGATTTGAGACACAAACTTTTGCTTATCACAATTGCTCTAATTTTGCTTAAGTACTTCTTATCAATAACTGTGTATGCTGGATATCACCCTTAATTGTATCTTTTTGGACCAAAATTTTGTGGTAGTTCTATTAATTATATCTTGAGAATTATCATAGGTTCTTGATTTTGATATCAATATAGGTTAATTGTATTTTTTTGGACCAAAATTTTGTGGTAGTTCTAGTAAGCATATCTTGAGAATTATCATAGGCTCTTGATTTTTATATCAATATAGGTGTTCATGTCATCTTTCTTCTTTCTTTATCTTGTAGCTCCTATCTCTTCTTTGGTCTTCTTCTTGACCCACAATTTTGATTAGTCTAAGAATTTTTACAGATAATTGGAACTTAATTAATTGTCTACAGATCCTCAGTTAAAATTGGCATGTCATAATCTTAATCGATAATCAATCATTGTCAAAAAAGTCAAAAAAACATACAAAATTCAATTTGCTGTCTGTTAGAGAATCTTTGTGTTTTTTTTCTTTATTGGGATTCATTAAAATGTTTGCTGGACTTGAAGTTGTTTCTTCAAATTTTTTTGATTTTTTTTTATTTTAAGTACTTATAAACACTTTAAAAAATACTTTTTTATATATTTTTTACTATTTAAATACTTATAAACACTAAATAAATAAACCCAAGTGCCCTCTAAATTACGTAGGCCATTGGGGCATGGATCTTTTTGGTACCCCACTTTCTCAAGTTGTCTCCTTGCCCACTTATAGAAGATTTTCCTTTTAATCCCTTCACCCCCCCTCGCAAACTGCAAAGGTTCCTTAGCTGTTGCTTTCATGGATAGTTTGACCCTATAGTCAAAGCAACTTTTCGACTCTTTTGTCTTTTCTCCACCGAGTACTTGGTCCATCATGATGCACTCCCAAAGCTCAGTTCATTTACTCCTATTAATGGCTCAGGCGTGGAAAGTTGGTGGGAGTATATTTGCTTCAAACTTCAATCGAGACCTAATTGTTATAAATTATTAATACAATTACGACAAAATAACATGAATAGGGTCACAAGGTGATGCTCATGATTTACGTGATTAGATCTTATGCTATTTTGAAGGCAATAGTTTCCAAACTTTTTGCCTTTATCGGTTTATAATGCTATGACGTGTTATTCATTTATTATCTTCCTGTTTCTGTTATTGATTTTTCAATTACTGAATCAAATTATTTTGTTATAATTCAGTTATTCTTAGAGGTATTTGGAGTTCAACAGAGTAAAATTGATATAGCTAATTATTATGCTATAGCAAGAAGAACCCACTTCAAAAGTTTGGCTGTGTGACAGGTGAGAAGATACCTGTACCAAGATGTTATTAGGTTGGATGACCTTCAGAAGCTCATTGACTGTTCCTATATTCAGGTACTACTAGTAGTATAAAATTATTGAAGTACATAAAACGTTATTAAGGAAACCTTATTATAGTTATTCGTCCATGAGGAAATTTTGGGAGACAATTAACCAATGTATTTGTAACATTATAATGTTATAATTGTTTAAACCCGAGGTATAGAAATCTTATAATATAATCTTTGTATGGCAGTCCTACACAATAAACGGTGCTAAAGTTATATTCTTGACTCAGAGGGCACAATCCAGGTCTTGCAAGGGTTCTGTCAATGCCTGTTTTACCTGTGACAGAATACTTCAGGAGCCATTTAACTTCTGTTCTCTTTCATGCAAGGTACCTCTCTCTCTGTCTCTCTCTCTCTCTCTATATTTTTCTGACGCGCACACAACTGGCAATTTCTGTTTTTTTATTTTATTTGTCAGGGATTGTGTATTTCTTGGAAGTGTGCAACCAAAACATAGCACAAAATGAATAATATTTTGTACACGTTTAGGACAATTATGCCTCAACCCACTGTACTAATTTTCTGCAGGTTGATTACATGGTATACCAAGGGCAAGATTTATCTAGCATTCTTTACAGGTTTGATAAATCTGATTTTGCCTTGTCGCAATTCGATGGGCTACGTATGGACGGCTCCGGGATAACAGAGGATGACGACTCTATCTTAGAGGCTCCGTTAGAATATAGTGGCTCGTCCGGGTCTAATAATTCGAGACAACTAGACATGATCAAGAAGAAGAAAAAGGGCAGTGGGTTCTTACCAGGCATCATGCTTTCCTTGAGCAGTCGACGCAAGGGGGCTCCTCATCGGTCTCCTCTTTCTTGATACTATATATCATCACGCCCTCACTTAAGTACGTAATATGTTGCACGGTTATAGAACACAATCCTTAAAATTTATTGTATTTGTGGCTAGGTGAATTTGATTAAAATCAATGGATTGAGAGTAGAATCATCACGGATTCCTCTAGGCAATTCCTGTTATAAACCTTATAAGGTGATTGTTGGGGAGATTGTTCTTGGGAATAAGCTCCCTAATGGTTACCAATTTTGCACAGGTTTCAAGGAATTATTATGCGTATGGGTATACATACACAAGTTCATTTTATTTGTTGGTATTCAAATTTTTGGCTCTAGTTTTTTTTTTTTTCCTTTTCTTTTCTTTTCTTTTCTTTTTTAATTTTCTTTTGTATTCTTCATAGGAAAAAAGAAAAGGAAGTAAAGGTGAAAAGCCAAGGAAAATTTAAGCAGTAGTAGTATTCAAGACTTAAGAATAAGTAATTTTGATTTTAAATTTGTTTCCTGTATTAATTAACTTAGGTCATTAATTAAACATATAATGCTAACTTTTACATCACTCTTACATCATGTCGATTACCTTATTAATTATCAAAATGTTCTTGTTAGGGGCTGAGTTATACTTGTTCTAGATATCATTCTTTCACAAATCTAGACCCCTAAATATAATTAAAATAATATATATATATATATATATATATATATATATATATATATTTGTTCATAGACATAAACTCCTCTTGATGGGCAGGAACTAAAGTCTCATCATTTGGCGGCAGAACTTCCTTTTTTTCTTCAATTCGAAAAGTCTATCCTAATTATGCACAAACTTTTTCTTTTTTTTAAAAAAAACTCCTCAAACTTACTTAAACTCAATTTTAAGCAAGTGAATGCATTTATTTTATTAGAAAAATATTTTTTTAAGTGGCTTTAAGCAAAATTTTGAAAAAAAAGCTTCTCACCTCCAAACTTTTACTTTTTATGACTTTAAAGCATTTTAGTAAAAAAAATAAAGTTTAACCAAATCATTTACTATTTTTTTAGCACTTTATATATAGTCCTGATCTATCATTAACAGAAACTAAAAACATTGTTGTAATAACATTTATCTTTCTTCTTTTAATAACCTATATAGTCATATTGCATAAGATATTTTACTAATGTAATTTTTTGAAAAGAGTTAAACTATTATGTTTACATTGTGCTTTGTCTAGCATTGCATTTTTATGTCTTTAATTGTCATTTTGATGATATAAGTTAACTTTTAACATTATTTAAATGTTTATTTTTATAATTAGAATTTTTATTCACAGATAACTACTTAAAAGTTAAAAAAAAAAAAAGAGTCACTTAAAGCCAAAATTACTTTTCAAGGGCCCTTTGAATTGGTTTTTTTTTTTTTTTAAGAAAAAGTACCTTTTCTCTTGAAATATTATACATACATATATATATATATATATACACACACACACATATGTGTGTGTGTTGTATATAACTATTTGGTTTGACTTCTAAAAAAGCTGAAATTGTCAAAAAGTAAGTTTTTCATAAGCCAATCTAAAAACTTATGTGTGTGTTAGAAAAAATACTTTTAAAAAAGACAATCCAAATGAGCCCTAAATAACTTTTTCATAAGCCAATTGAAACGCCCTCTAAGTGATACAAAATAAATATTACAGGATAAACATGATATTTTATGTGTCTATATATATCATAATAATAAAGTGATATTAACACAATATTTTTAGTTAATAAGCATAAAATTAAAATGCACGTTTTGAAAAGTTTAAGGCATTCGAAGCTCTAAATATTTTTAAATTAGACCAAATTCGGATCCTAAAGTCGCACTTTTCTCTTTTACGTAGACTCATGATAACAATATTTTTTTCTTTATAAAAGTACTTTTTTTTTTTCTAGAAATAAATCAATTCAAATGAATTTTAAGTGTCATTGCATGTAAATATTAGATTTGCCAACTAGATTTACCTATATTTGAAATAGAAACAAAATCTTGTGAACTAATAATATTCATGAAAATGTTGATCTTGTTGTGTGTTAAGAAGAGAAATAAAATGAATTACTGAAAGATATTTAACTTTATACAAAAAGCTAGAAAATGCTAGAAATAAAATGAAAGACATTTAATTACATATAAAAAGCTACAAACAAACATTTTATGTAGGAGTATACATAAAACAGCAATTATTGTTTTAGTCAAATTGTTTCAGCCTTAAACCAATAGTTGGTAATGTGATTCGATAGGTTATAATTTTATTTTAAAAAAATTGATGTGAAACTATTTCTTTTCCGATTTTGAAAAGTTAAACTCATAGTTCAAATTGAACTGCCTAGTGTTTTATATTTACATCTATACTCGTACGCGCACTGGCGCACATATATAATATTAGGGTTTTTAGAAGCTCTAATTATTTATATCACGCTCTCGTTATATATACTTATAATCTTGGAACTCTATTAATTGTTCACTACTGTCCGTGATTATTACTGTCGTGAATCATCATCTCCAATGATTATATCGTTTCTTTATGTCTCCAAGTTGCCATGGGTGCTTTCACGTCAAGGACCTCCATCTATTGTCCAAGTTATAAAGTGTTAGCATTTCTTATTTCACTTGAGTAAATTTAGTTTTCTAAATCACTCGAAAGTTGAATTAATCAAAACTGTTGGTTTTTCTATTCTTTTGAAAAGCTAAAAATCACCCGTATTAGTTCAATCAAAAAATTAATAAAAATACTACACCAACCGTCGTGTTCATTTGAATCAAACTATTTCTTTTTTGGCCGAAAAAACAAAATACTGACGCCCGAACAAAGCTTTAATAAATACGCTTTAAAACGCATTATTGAAGTAAAGCTAAAATCAAAATTTTCTAAAAAATTACAAAATTATAGGGAGATTGTTTGAAAATGAAATAGTGATAGTGCACTCACTAGCGGACCGTCCCGGTGGGGGGCGGGGGGCAAGTAGGAGTAGCTGCCCTTAGCCCAAAAAATCACAAAAAATTTTTATACGTATTTACCAAAAAATAAGTTTATATTTGTATTTTGCCCCCAACTCAAAAGAAAAACATATATATGCATTTGTGTATAAGATATTTTTTTATAAATTTTTTCATTAATTTTTTTGGGTTAAAAAACTTAATATATCGTCCCGCTATGTCAAACCCTAGCTCTGCCACTGAATGCACTGACAAGCAAATAACAAAATGAAGATAAATTGGAGAGTCCGTTTTCAAAATCCAGTAGACCCGTTCGCTTGTTTGTTCTCAATAAACGGGCTCCGAGAAACGTCACGTGTACGTTGATTTTTTTAAAAAAGCATTATTTTTTAACTTAAAAAAATATTTTTTCATAAACCCTTCCAAAAAAAAAAAAAAAAGTTTTCCCCAAAAAATTAATCAAGTACTTATTATCATAAGAAAAAAGAAAAGCAATCCAAATGGAGTAATCTCAAATTCCCTACTTTAATTATGTCCGCTACAGCTGCAGTTTGCAGCACCAGCTTCCAAATGCACGATTAATATTACACCGAGAGAGCAAAAGCGTGAGAAAAGCTTCCCACTTGCAATTATATAGCTCGCCAAAACACGCTTTTTTATTATCTTTTTTTTTTTCTTCTTTTTTATGCTTTTCCATTTTGTATCTCAGATCTCTCTGTTTCTTTCAGGTGAGTAAACCCTAATCAATTGCTCTCTGGAGCTTTTTCTAGATTCGTTTCTCTCTCAGGTATGAGCATATTATTTATTTATTTATTGATTTATTTATTTTTGTATTCGAATTCTTGGGAATATTTCTGCATATTTCTGTATAGTGGATATGTTCCTACATCTCTTTCTTTACTCATTTGTTTGGTACTTTTTCTTTTTGTTTTTTTGTTTTAAGGAGAAATTTGAAATGTGTAAAATATAAAAAATGATAATTAAAAAAAGGGTTTTTAGTTTGGATTTAATTAGTGAAATTTACTTGAGATGAGAAGGTCTCTGTATCATTTGCCTATTAGGAAATTTCCTGGGTTCAAATCTTGCTAGTAGCATCACTTTTACCACGTGCAAGGCTTAAGTCTAGCTTGCATGTGAGGGGGGCATGTTGGAGATGATAACCAATAGAGTAAACCCTATCTTTTAACATGTTAATTTTTTTGTGAATTGGTCATTTTATATGGAACAATTTAGGGGAAATTTGATGGAAACTGTTATGACCCAGGATGGATTGGTAGAAGGGGAAGAATTGGGAAAGAAAAAGGAATTGGATTAAGAGAAGAAAGGGTAAGGAAGAGTTACAGAGTGCATAACTAATTAAAGCTAGTAAATGGTTTGGAATTTAAGTTATTACAGGGAAGAAAACTCGTACGTGGTTGATCTGTAACCCGTACCTATTAAATTGCAGCCTTCTTGTATTTGTGGAATGGTTCTTCTACGTGATATGGAAATAGCACATTGAAATGCAAATGGAATGAACTGGAAGAGTCTCCTAACACAATATAATCAAATGGTACAAAAAAAACCCTGCTGACTGTGGGAACTAACCTGAAAGGAACCGAACGACATGACACCATATTGCCATATAAAGTCAAAATTTGTAGCATACTGTTTTGATGACTAAAACAACCAGTTGTTGTCTTTTGAACCAGTTCGAGGAAAGTCACTGTGGCACTTACTTTTTTAAAGACCCATCTATGTATAAAGAGTTGTAATTGCCTTTACTAATGATTCATGATATAAAAAGCACTGGACCTTGCTTGGAGGAAGTGTTCCAAAATGCCAGTGCCGTGTAACATGCGGTTAACAGCATATGCTGGTGCATCTACACATCCATATGGATCAGCTTACCTAAAGAAAATTTATTCTTTGAAACCACCAAACTGTGTCATATCTGTTCTCATTATTTCCCTGTAGTTAAACTAGTATATTTATATCTATATAGCAAAATTGCAAAAATTCATGACAAATTAGTCATTCTTTTAAATGCTGTTTAAGTAATTCAGTTTGTCAATCTTGTGCAAGGCTTAAACCTCGCTTGCATGTGTGGGGGCGTTTTGGAGATGATAACCAACAAAATAAACCCTCTTAACATGTTAAGTTTTCGCTGTGAATTGGTCATTTTATATGGGAACAAATTCAGGAAAAATTTGACGGAAACTGTTATGAACCAGGATGGATTTCTAAAAGAGGAAGAATTGGGAAAGAAGGAACTAGAGAGACGTGATGGGATTAAGAGAAGAAAGGGTAAGGAAGAGGTTGCAGACTGCATAACTAATTAAGGCTAGTGATTGTTTGGGAATTTAAGTTATTTCAGGGAAGAACAGTCATAGGTGTTTGATCTATAATTTTAATTCCTACCTATTAAATTGTGGCCTTCTCCTATTTATGGAACAGTACTTCTGACTAATATGGAAATAGCTGATAGAAATGTAAATGGAATGAACTGGATGAGTCTCGTAACGGAATATAATCAAATGGTACAGCCAAAGGAAAACCTGCTGACTATGGAAACTAACCTGATAGGAACTCAAATGACACGTGACGCGATGTTACTTTATAAAGTCAAAATTGCTAGGATACTTTGTTGATGACTGTAACTACTCGTGGTAGTCTTCTGAAACCAGTTTGAGGGAAGTCACTATGACACTTTTTTTTTCAAAGACCCATCTATCTATAGGATTTATAGTCGCATTTACTAATGATTCATGATATAATCAAACTCTGGACCTGGCTTCAGGGAGTGTTCCAAGACGCCCATGTCATGTAACATGTAGTTAACAGCATATGCTCTTGCATCTCCACGTCCATAAGGACCAGCTTACATAAAGAAAATGTATTATGTGAAACCATCAAACTATGGCAAAGAGTTTGTTTTTGTTATATCCCTGTATATGAACTGCTGTATTTGCAACTTAATGTTGTTATTTCTCTGTATATAAACTACTATATTTGCAACTTACTAGCAAAATTGTGAAAATTCATAACAAGTTAGTCATTCTTGTGAATTCTGTCTAAGTAATTCGGTTTGTTCAATTCTCCTTTCAGTAACTCTTTTGTGCATCTGACTTTAGTCATTGTCTTGTTATTTTTCTCATATTGACTAGAAAATGTGCACTTGTCAATTTGATGGTTTTATGAACCAGACAAGTGCTTATATCTCTGTTCCAGATTCATTTTATAAGTTGCAATGAACTGTCCGCTGCCTTACAAATTGGTATATCCTCCTGACAATAGCTTTAGGTGCATAAGCAATTCTCCAAGCAGCATTCATATTTTACTCTTTCAAGCACTTAAAGTCTCTATACCTGCATAAAAGCTCATGTCTAAGACAATTGTCAGGTTAATTGGTTCCACACAGTTTTTCAAAAGGCAAAGGCACTAACTCATAAACCCGAGATTTGGGCCATCGATTTTTATTATATGACAGGACTTAGAAAGGATCCCTGGTGCTCCGAGTTGTACACATCTGAAGGCATTAGGTGTATGCATTTTGATGTTCTACAAAAGAGAGAAAAGATGAAGAGAAATGAATTATTTGGATGATGAACAATAAAGAAAATGTAAGATATTAAGTTATATGACATATTACATCCATGGTTGGACAAGCAGATGGAAGAGGTTTTGTTTTATGGTTATAACATTTCTTTCTCAAACTAAAAACTATGGTTAGGAACAAATTAGTCCCAAATGTTTTTTCAAGTCTTGTTGGGCTAAAGCCTAAAAAGAGCGAACACATTTGCAACTGAGCATAATAAACATATATTCTCTAACCCAAGAGAATCTCATAGAAAGCGTATGCCTGCATGCCTCAGACTGGAAAGCCCGCCTCAATTGAGAAGGCACAGACCTTTCTGGACAGAGCACTCATCCTCATTGCCTCAAGGCAACATTCTGATGCTTTGCCTTGGCCTGCACTTAGTAATGAATTGCAATAGTGATGGTTGTGAGACAACTTTACTCATCAGAATCAGCTTATCCTCATGGGATATTTCTTGTCTGCTAATGTTTAAGAATGTTTCTGTGCTTTTCTTCTCTTGACAAAGCAATTCTAAGACTCTTCCTTCCATTGTTAGTATCTAGTCCTTGACTTATCCGCCCTTGCAGGTTCCAATAGTGGCAGTTTATCATTAGACTAGCTGAATTGATTTCCTTAACGCTGCAAGAAGCTATGCAACCCACTGGCCCGAAAGACAGCCAACCTCGTGAGAACAACAGCCAGAAGGTCCACCCTCAGCCAATGGAAGACGCCACCAATCAGAATCCAGAAGCAGTGGAAGCCTTAATTTCTAAGATTTTCGCCAACATCTCCTCACTGAAGTCGGCATACATCGAGCTCCAGTCTGCTCATACTCCTTATGACCCTGATAAGATTCAAGCTGCTGATAAACTTGTGATTTCAGAGTTAAAAAATCTCTCAGAACTTAAGCATTTCTACAGAGAGCACAACCCAAAGCCTACCTGTGTTTCTCCCCAGGACTCACGATTAGCTACAGAAATCCAGGAACAGCAGAGCCTTTTGAAAACTTACGAGGTCATGGTGAAGAAATTCCAGTCTGAAATTCAGAATAAAGACACTGAGATTCTTCAGTTGCAGCAGCTGATCCAAGAGGCAAACCAGAAGAAAGTCAAACTGGAAAAGAACCTTAAGCTCAGGGGCTTGTCAATGAAAGAATCAGAAGGCTCAGCTGATGAAAATGGATTTTCCTCCATGGGCTTGACCCCTGACCTCTTCAAATCTGCCGTGGAAGCTGCATATAGAGCCATTCATGATTTTTCTAAACCGTTGATCAACATGATGAAAGCAGCCGGGTGGGATCTTGATGCAGCAGCAAACTCCATTGAGCCAAACGTTTCCTATGCAAAGAGAGCTCACAAGAAATATGCATTTGAATCCCATATTTGCCAGAGAATGTTCATTGGATTTCAGGAAGAAAGCTTCTCCTTGACATCTGAGGACTTAACAGTCACTAGAGAAGAATTTTTCCGCCAATATCTTGCATTAAAGGAAATGGATCCACTTGATGCCGTAGGGCAAAGCCCAGATTCCATGTTTGGAAAATTTTGTCGGAGCAAGTACGTGGTAGTCGTACATCCTAAGATGGAGTCTTCATTCTTTGGGAACTTAGATCAGAGGAACTATATCACAGGGGGTGGACATCCCAGGACAGCTTTCTACCAGGCTTTTCTGAAACTCGCCAAGTCAATCTGGCTTTTACACAGACTGGCTTATTCATTTGATCCTCCAGTTAAGGTTTTCCAGGTCAAGAGGGAAACTGAATTCTCAGAGGTGTACATGGAAAGTGTCATAAAAAATATAGTCATGGATGAAAACGATCAGAAACCGAAAGTTGGCCTAATGGTAATGCCTGGTTTTTGGATTGGAGGCAGTGTGATCCAGAGCCAAGTCTACTTGACTGGCGTGAAAGTTGCCGAATGATGGCTGATATTGCAGGCTGGCGTCTTGTAGAATACATATGTAATCTCGTGTATTTTTGAGTTTGTGACATTGCCTTGATGTATGCCTCCTGTTGGTTGTATACTTGTTGACTGTTGTTGGTATGTGCACCTTCCTTTTCTCTGTATAGCTCATGGTTATTTGTTGTGGATCAGCCTGAAGAAATGCTGGATTTTTGCACAAAAGAGGTGTGTTGAGCAATGGAGAGATACAAGTATTTGATTTTAGGGTCTTGCTTTAAGAAAGAAGTGAATTTGAAAAAGGAGATTGCCAATGTAGTGAAATATAAAAATATGTAGTTGGTGGTAGTTGTCTTTAACATTGATAATTGTATAATCGATAGCATGTCTGTCTAAGGCCACATTGAAATAATTGAATAAAATATTTAAATTGAGAAAGAAACTGTAGAAAATGACTTGATGTGGGGACAAAGTAATATAAGATTTTTGGATATTATTTTTATATGGCAAAATAGTATTATTAATTAGTAATTAAATAGATTCAAATTAGGTAATAGTTATATGTAATTATAATAAGGTAGAAGATTTGAAATGCTAGACGTCCCTTGCTTTGAGGAATAGTGGGACGCATAGGACGCTTTTTCCTCCCACTTGAGTGTAAGAGGCTACTATAAAAAGCTTATATAGTCTTATTACTTTTTTGAGGATATACTCTTTAAGGAGGTTATTACCTCATATATAGTCTTATTACTTTCTTGACTTTAAGGAGGTTATTATCTCACTTCTTCCTCGTATGCCCCGTTCCTGTACTATTTGAGTACATTCGACACGAGTCTATTAAAGTGCTTACACACCTCCCAAATAAGAGGAGGAATTGCTAGAAGGTATATATGGTTGTTCAAGTTATGTTCTATCGAGAGATACGTGACATATGCAGAAAATGCATGTATCTTTTTTTTAATATATATAGAATATAAATATAAATTCATCAACAACACACCTGTAAAAAAATAAACCAATTAAGAGAGAAGCAAGACAGATGAGACCCCAAAATGTAAACGAGAAAAAATATAGCCTATAGGAGAGGAAAGAGGTAAATTCATGTCAAGAGTATTTTAGCAAAAACTAAACCGGTTAAGTAATTGGTTTTCACCTTTAAAAATACTTTGGACCTCTCATAAAATAAAAATTAATTTGTTATTTTAGTTAACAACTTATAAAAAATGATAAATTTTTTTAAACAAAAGGAAACATGCATCTTTTAACTACAAAATAAGCTATAATAGAATTTTTATTTCGTAAAAAATCCAATACGCTTTTAGAGGACCGTAAATGTAACAATTTGCCCATATTTCAATTCTAGAAGGCCTCCCTTCTTTGACGTCGACGTGACCTCTATTTGTGTTTTGCCCACAACCATTCAAAGTCGGGCGTCAAACAAAACACCCCCACTCCCCTCCCGCACGCGCGCACTGAAGAGAGATTGATCCAACCCTAATCTAGAAGCGGTAAAATTAACAAAGCAAAATCTTTTTATTTATATTTTATTATTTATTTATTTTTTGGCCTCTTGTCAGATCTCTTTCAATTGGCATCAATAATGAACAGGTCTTATTATTATTATTATTATTATTATTATTATTATTATTATTTTTGTTAATTTATATTTATAGGTGTTGATTTTTGGGGATCCAATTGATTGTTTCATATTGGAGGTTTGTATAGCCGAGGGAGGCTAATTTTTGAGCAGCAAATCATCATCATGTCTTATCAAGAGGCAGAAGAAGAATTGGATGAGCATGCATTTGATGATTTCGAGATGGCTGAAATGGATGATGATCTCTTCTTCCGTGGCCGTGTTTTAAGCGCCTCTGATTCCGACGACGACGATGACGACGATGATAACGATTATAACCGTTTCGTATGTTCTACATAATCATTTGCTTGTACATATACGCATTACATATTTATATGTGTGGGTATGCGCCTGTTTCTACAATTGTTGCATGTTAGAGTGGGCATATATAGTTGCTTTATATCTCATATCTGTATATATATCCGTCGCTGTGTGTATTTGAGAGACTAGTTTAGATGGATTTGACTAGTAATGGGCTAAGAGGAACAAAAATTTAAGTGTTTGTCCGTTTCGGGTACGAACTGAAAATCAATTTTATCTGAGAAGGCACTGGCTAAGCTACAACTGAAATGGAGATTGGACGAGTACAAGTTTGTTGTTTTCTTTTTCTGAATTGCTAAATTTGGGGCAATGTGATAGGGATAGGACAATATAAAGATTTCTTAGACGCGGTATAGGAAAAATGTTATTTCTGAAATAGAAATGTTCAATGTCTAGCTATTTGTTCACACAAGATGTACAAATTACTAAGAGACTATATTCCATGATTGTCAAAGAATTGACTTATACAGACGCACACATGTATACTGCTCTGCTAGCCTGTCTTTGCTTATCTCTTATCCACACGTGCACACACACATTGTGACAGCTTCTTTAATCTTTAGTGCATCCGTTGTTAATCGGGAGCTCAATCTCTATTCACTAATTCTGCAGTAAGATGTACAACTGAATCAAAGTTTGGGGTATGTATGGTGTTGTTCTTTGTACATTAGTGTGTCTCGCATAATTTATTGTTGTAATTTGATTTGCAGGACAAAAAGATAACGGATACTAGTGCAGCAGAGGCTAGGAAAGGGAAGGATATTCAAGGGATTCCGTGGGATATTCTTAGCATCTCTCGTGACAAGTATAGACAGACAAGATTAGAGCAGTACAAGAATTATGAGAATGTGCCACAATCCGGAGAAGCTTCAAAGAAGGTGAATATATTCCTTTTAACTGAATGCTGGATTTTATATACTTTTCAGATTTAATATTTTAGATAAGTTATAAGTATATAACAAACACAGCATTAGTTGTCATCTTTCTGACTGATGGATTATGTTTATGTGTTGTATGTGCTAGGATTGCAAGCCAACAAGGAAAGGAGGCAACTATTATGAATTTTGGCAGAATACAAGATCTGTGAAATCAACAATCCTTCATTTTCAGGTAAGACAAACTCTTTCTTGTTCTCTCATTTTCAAGTAAGACAATCCTTTACGTAATATGTTGTGTCAAGTGGGACAAAGTTGTGTGCAATGAAATGTTTGTCGCATAAATTACTGTCTGGAAATGACAAGACTTGCTTTTTGTGAAGATTTGTCGCTAGCCATCCCATTATACAAAAGAAGCATTACCATTGTGATCTGCTGCTGCTTCGACTCCATATTTCATTGACCCTGCAATATCCTTAGCAAGAACGGCAAAAAGGCTGCCTGAGTAACGAAGAGTGGGCCATATATTTCTGATTTAATAGGTGACAGAAAGTTATTGAACCAGAAGAGGACAGGCGTAAGAGTTTCTGCTCGTACAAAACAAGGTTCCCTTGATCTTCGGAAAGTGTCTAGGGTCATACAGGTTTCATGTAATCAAAGCCTTCTTCTTTAACAGTTAAGGCCTAATTTGGCTTTCCAATTTAGAGAGCTAAATTGACTTCTACAATCCAAAACTCCATAGCAAAAAACATGAAAAGGACTAAGTAAAAAACTGGAACTTCTTTGAAGGCCAAAGTCGGCTTGGCTTTCTGAGCCTAAGTGGGCTTCTCTTTCTTCCCCATAGTGAGACTCTTTATTGTTTATGTCAGCATGTAGAATGGGATTACTATGTCAATGGGAAGATACCATTCTCCTCATATTCCTTATGAGCTCCAAGGAGGAAGACATCTTTTTTGTCGCTGGAATAGATCATTCAAATGATGTCTTGTATATTTTGAAGGAGGACAATGCGTTGAACCTTTTCCCTTTTATCCTTATTATAGCACAATTGGAAAGTGTGAACTTTCCTTAGATTAGGACCTTAAAGTGATGGGCCAAAAACAGAAAGCCATAATTGAATGCTTACTTCTAACTGCTACATTCCACGTTGTTTGATCTGCATGCTAATGAATCATTGAGTTGTAACTGCCCTACCATGCCAGCTATTCAGAATAACTCCATTAGTTTTGTCTTCAAGTGTTTTTGATCTCTATATCAAGTTCTGCTCTGGCTTTCCTCGCTTTGTTTTCCATATAATTTGTTACAGAACTAGGTTACTAGACAAAATCAATAGCAGTGAATTGTAGATTTCAGCATGTATTCTACAAATTTTTTTTTTGTAAGAGTACAAATTTTGGATATTATCTCAAAATGGACATGTGAATGGCAAAACCTGAATCTTAAACTTCAATTTAATGGTGTACTGTTGTCTCAGTTTTTGGAATCAAACATTGGTTTCTCCATCAGTTATCCTCTTTGGTAAATCTTTTTGTGATTTTAATGAGGAAAGTAGGTCTCCAATGAAATTCTTGTCCGGATTTTCCATGAAAAGGAACTCGTGTTTCCACACAGACACTTCAGTCTGAATTTCAATGGATTTGTTTATTGATCAATGCTTAATTCCATATAGATAGCTATTGCAAAATGTACAAGCCTTCATTCACTTAGTACAGTCAAATAAGTTGTCCAAATATCTCCTTATGTCACCATCTAAAAGATACTAGTAATGGTTTCCGTCTTACTGTTATCTGTCTGTTTTTCCTTTTACTATCCCAGTTTTTCTATTACTTTTACAATATATATATCTAGTTTTAGAAGTTCGTGTATGTTGGCATGAGTAGAAGATGAGAAAGCCAGAACTAGGAAATCCTACAATTGCTGGTTGGAGTCAGCTTTCTTTCACAAATCTACATTGTTACCTACTTCTTAATTTCACCTGAATGCTCAGTGTCTGGCTTCAAACAGAAAGCCAACCTCATGGGGCTTAGTCTTCTAGATCTTTTAAGAGGAGTCTTTTTCCCCCTCCAATTTCTGGGCTTCGGAGAATGTTAGGGAATGATTTAGCTGTAAAAATACCCATTTTATCAACTTGATTTTCATTTTCTTATGCATATTTCTTTCTACATAAGAACTATACAGGGAGTATGTAAAATTTTTTAATGTTTGAGCTTTCAATTGAATATGTCTCTTCTGGGGACATTGGCAGTGATTATTTATTTCAAGAATTAGAGTCTCGCACAATCTTATAGAGTTTTATGTTTGATACATATTGGTCTTCTGCTAATGAACTTCTCTTGATCTCTCAAAATTGGAACTCTTTTATTGACAAAGTTGTGTGGTTTGCAGTTAAGGAACTTGGTTTGGTCTACATCGAAGCACGACGTTTATCTCATGTCACATTACTCTACCATTCATTGGTCTTCAATAAGTTGCAAAAGGACTGAAATTCTTAATGTTTCTGGCCATATCGCCCCATGCGAGGTGCATACTTTGGACTTGATTGTTAGTTTTAATTTGAAATATATTTGATCTTTAAAAGTTAAGCTTTTGGATTCCCATGTTGTATTATCTGACAGAAACACCCTGGAAACTTACAAGAAGGATTTACTCAAACGCAAGTAAGTACACTTTCAGTGCGGGACAACCTTTTGATTGCTGGAGGATTTCAAGGGGAACTTATCTGCAAGGTATTTGTTCCTAATAGTTGCTTCAACATTGCTTGTTACATCAACCATGTTTGTATGTATTGACCCTTGTATAAATAACTTTGAGAGATCTTTGACAGTGCATACTGGTTTCACTGCCACTTTTTCACCTATATTTCGATATGTTAGAATGTCCAACTCTGACTCTTCTGTGTCTTGAAATGGAATTAATTATAGATAATATTCAACTTTAATTTCTCACTGGTTTAGTTTTTCACTTCTTTCTGATGATAGCCGTTTGTTCTCATCTTGCTGGTGGTCAAATACAAGTAAGAACTAGAATGTGACTTCCCATAGTGGGTCATTTCCTTTTTCAGCTAATATATCCTGTGTTCTTTGTTGAATCTGAAGGAAAAATTTTCTTTTCTGTTTGGGGAAAAGATACATTTTAGTTATTGCAGGATATACAATTCAAGCAGATTTCTGGTGGTTTAAAGTGTTTTTCTGATGCTGATATGTTGTTCTGCTGATATCTTGTTCTTGTTGTGAGACAGTATCTAGATCGACCTGGGGTTAGCTATTGTACGAGGACAACTTATGATGACAATGCAATAACTAATGCAGTTGAGATCTACAATAGTCCAAGGTGTGTTCTCCTAATCTTATTTCCTTCTTCCTTTTAAGGATAATGGAAGCAATAGGACGTTGCTCTTGCTTGATCTCCCTTTTCTCTTTCAAGGTTGAGGAAGAAGTTCGCTTGTTCCCTTAGAAAATCCCCTGCTATACTTTTGCATGTTTACTGAGACTTACTTTGATTCAAATTATTACCAGTGGGGCTCTTCGTTTCATGGCTTCAAATAATGATTGTGGAATTAGGGACTTCGACATTGAGAGCTTTCAGCTCTCTAAGCACTTCCACTTTCCTTGGCCTGTGAATGTAAGTATGAACTCCTTAAAATAGTTTGATTTTGAACAATCTGAGACACAAGATTTTGCAT
Organism: Cordia subcordata; assembly: GCA_028554755.1. Classification (NCBI taxonomy): domain Eukaryota; kingdom Viridiplantae; phylum Streptophyta; class Magnoliopsida; order Boraginales; family Cordiaceae; genus Cordia; species Cordia subcordata. The sequence goes on along the minus strand of JAPTOF010000003.1, from coordinate 20,921,197 downwards.
TCTTCTATTGCTCATCATATACTCTATATGAGCATATGATAGTTGCTGAGCAATATTGGTTTATTGTTACGCTGTTGTTTATGTCCCATTTTACTGTTGACTTCATAAATAGCAGCAAGCTTCATAAATATACAAGATGATGGTTACTTATGGGCTTTAGCATATATGCCATGCCAATGAACTTCCTGAGAGTTGGTCAAATATCTCAATGACCTCTAGCTAAAGTTTTAAACTTCCATAAACTAGTAATAACAGAGTGCTCTATGTTTTGTCAAATGAATGTGTCTCTGCAAGTTCTGTCGATTTCGGAAGCGCATTTGAATTACTGAATGAGCAATTTTATTATTTTCTGTTCTGCTTTAGCATACCTCACTGAGTCCAGATGGTAAACTCATCGTCATTGTTGGGGACAGTCCAGATGGTTTGCTGGTGGATTCTCAAACAGGAAAGGTAATATTCCTGGGACTCCTCTGGAAACTTTGGTTTTTTTTTTTTGGGGAAAATTTTTATCTTGACATTTGAATGAGTATATATAGAAGTAGAGCAACTTGGCAGGTTCTGGCATAAACAAAACTATTTGCTGAACCAATCCTGTTGCTATTGTAGACTGTCACATCTCTTTGTGGACACCTGGATTTCTCATTTGCGACAGCATGGCATCCAGATGGGCATACATTTGCCACCGGAAACCAGGATAAGACTTGCCGCATATGGGATGCTCGAAACTTGTCAAAGTCTGTTGCTGTGCTCAAGGCAAACATGGGTGCAATTCGGTCAATCCGTTTTACATCTGATGGGCAATTTTTGGCGATGGCTGAGCCAGCTGATTTTGTCCATGTTTATGATGTGAAGAATGGTTATGAGAAAGAGCAGGAGATTGATTTTTTTGGGGAGATCTCCGGAGTCTCTTTTAGTCCTGACACCGAGTCCCTCTTCATTGGGGTGTGGGATCGTACTTACGGTAGTCTTCTTCAATACCACCGGTGCAGAAAGCACACGTATCTTGACTCCATGTTTTGAATCCCATTTGGTTCTTTTGGAGCTCTTGGAGCAATAATGGGAGAGGTAATTTTACCCGTTGCTTATACGATCCTTGTGCGCTCAAATAATGCTGTCTATTGATATTTCAGAACTTGTGAAGAGGGTATACAAGAGAAGTAAATCAAGTCAGAGTCTGAGACGCAGCGGAGAACACTTTTGCTGGAAATACAATTGTTAATTAAATAATGTTAGGATTGACCGCATATGATCCATATCCAACACCATGAAAATTATGTCAACCGTTTACTAAGTTTGTCATAAATGTAAAAGCTAGGAATAATTGCAGAAACGAATCTTCAACTTTAGTTTTGATACATTTTAGCATCTCTCTAAAGTATAGTCAATTATTGTGCCTTTTCCTTTTACTTTGATGACTTCGATTGTAATGGCTTCATTTGGATGATTGCATTTTTTCTCCTACTATCTTTGTTCGGATCAATTCTGACGAAGTGTTTGAGGGCCGGAGTGGGCTTCGGAACATTGTCTATTGGTCGTGGGTGGGTCTCAATGCATGTTGAGTTCCCATGCCATACTGTTGTCGTTTTCAATAATTTTCCTTGACAAAAGGGCTTACTTTTCAATTCCCATTCCTTTATTTGTTAATAAGGAGTTACATTTGGTGGGACTGATGTTAATCATTTTTGTTACCCCTAAATTTTGCAAATACTAAAATATTTTCATTTGAAATTGGGATAGGGATCTCATTTTTTGGTGAACTCTTAACAATTTATTTATTTATTTTTGCGTGTAGGGAGTTACCTTCTTTCTCTCTACATTTAGAGAATATATATTTTTTTTAGATTTACTCCAATAGTCTTCTTATTTTTATTTTACAGAAACTCTTTATCTTAGTTTACTCTAATAGTTTCATTATTTTTCACTTCTTTTTAATTTTAATTTTTAACATTTTTAATTTATTTTTAATGCACATTATCTTTATATATATATATATATATAATTTAAAAATTAATTCTTAAAGAATTAATTAATAATTAAATTTGCAAAAGTAATTGATGAAGTAATAACTTGTAAACAATAGAACTTAAATGTTAAAATTACAAGAAGCTCAAAAAGCCGAAGTATTAACTATAAACCATCAAATGAAAAATATCAAAATTATAACAACAACAAAGCAAAAATTTAAAATCAATATTATAACTAATAAATAACTATTTATTATATATGAGAGGAGATAGGGAGTGAGAGTTAACCTGCCAAATTTGTGGAGCCAAAAAAATTTTTTTTGGAGCTCCCTAAAATAGAGAGTTTTTAGAGGATTATCTCTATACATGCTTCCCTACATTTTTGTCATTGCGAAAAAATTGTTGGAGACAACCTTAGTAGATAGATATTTCATATTAAATATATAATAACTATTGTATCATTTTCAACCATCATTCACGAACATTTCAACAAAGAACTTGTTCTCTCATCACAATAAACAATTTTTTTTTTCTTCCAATTTATTGGACCCCTCGTGTTTGTTTGGGGTAGAGTGACATTTGAATATTAGCAAGTGATTGATCAGCTGATGTCTGCAAATTGGTGTTTGCTTGATTTGGCATTTGTTTAGTGTCATAAAATCTATTGTATGGATTTCAGATCTTTTTATGTCAAATTAATATAATGAGAGATGTAATAATAATGAATTTTTTGCACTATTTTACCATTATTGTATATAATTAGATGAATACTTTGTTATTATTTTTTGATCTTCACATAACATTATAATATGACATGTATAATCCATCAATGGATAGACAAGGATGCGTTATTAATTATCCTGTTAGTTCAAAATAATAATTTAGACAATTATATGGTGTATGAAAGATGGTGGATCATTACAGAAATTATTTTCAAAAAACAAAAAAAAAGGGTTATGGTATAGGAGACCGATGATTAATTGAGGTGGGGGCTATTTGGTCCGTAATATTCATATATCACTGACATTGGGGTTGTTTTTGTGATATTAAAAGATAGGAAAGATTAGGGGTAAATACAGGTTGATTAAACAGGTTAAACTAATTTAAAAGTTAGGGTTGATTTGGTTATTTTATATGATTAGAAATCAACTAGTTAATTTCAAATAAAAACCAATTGGTTTACTTTGATTTGAAATAGATCTACAAATCGAACCAAACTAAACTAAGTTCTATTCGTTCTAGTTTTATGTATATATTCATATATGTTAGGAGTTGAACTGTTAATCTCAAGACCATATTTTAAAACTTTAACCACTAGACTTAGCTATATTTGTGCTTTGTTTTAATGATAAAATCCTGTGATATTAAATTTACTATATGAATAGTAAATTGAGTTATTATTTTTAACTTTATTACTAAAATTTGAGGTTTTTTTTTTAGTTTTTTAAAAAAATGAAAAACCAAACCAAATTGAACCAACAAATCTATGTTGGTTTTGATTGTATACATGATAAAAAAACCAAATCAAAACCAATTGGTTTTGATTTGGTTTGAAATATATATGATCAAAACCAAATGAAACCAAATCATGTATACACCTAGACAAGACCAAGAATAAGATATTGTTTGAAAAATTCAAACAAACTGAAATATGTCCTAAATACTACCACAAATAAAGTTGTCATCAGAAATGGTCAATTCTGGTGCAGTGATTGCAAAACTTTGATGCCCAACTAGACACCAACGTAATTTCCCAATTGGCTTTTATTAGTATACGGATTGCCAAACAAATTATACTGCGTGCTCAATATTTGCCCGCTTAATATAATTTCAAATTCAGGCTCGATTTGATGGTTTCTGACATTATGGAAAGACAATCTTTGTTCTGTTTCATGAAGCGATCATGCAGTTATTGAATACCACAGCCGCGGAATTGAGCATGAAAATTCTTCAGGTAGGCTCAAAACAAAAGCTCCTTCCACTTCTACTTGCGTGTTGCATTGATGCAAATATCGTGTTTACTTTCTAAACTATAAACGCATCCATGAATATGTCGGAGGTCCAAAAAGAAGACAAATTTTCTTCTTCTTCTTTTTTTTAAAGATTTATTTCTATTTTGAGTTCTTTTTAGAAGAGAGAAAGAGTAGAAACAAAGGGTATGCTTTGAAGATTTGATCGAAGCTGTTCATTTTCATTTGGTCTCCTGGTATCTTAAAACCTCTTTGCTTGCTGGGACAAGAGTAGAAATGTCGGAGAGAGTACTTCGCGAAAGAATTGTGTGGCTTGAAGATAAGTTTTGTTGCTTTAATAGAAATACAATTTTCTATTTTTCCCAACATAATCTAGCTACCATTTACGTTACATATTCGTATTGCCTTCAACACATGTAGTCCGATAAATGATAGTTGTTCGGAACCAACAGCACAATTTTCCTATATGTGCCTAGCCAATATTTTACATTAACTATATTAATTGCCAACAAATAGGTGCTTACTACATTTGTAAATTTCAAAGTGTTGAAATCGCAATAAGCTTTTCTTATTCCAATTGAGGAGATATCAAGAACATTATCGATTAATTTTTGTATGACTAAGAAATATGTTCCTAACTTACACCATCTTAGTATCAATCAAATAACATTTCTCATCTTTTCCTGTTAATTTAATTCATTTTACCCGTTTCAAAGGGTCACATATCGCATTCGTATAGTAAGAAAATCCTCAGGCTATCATTTTCACATGTTTGTGGGATTCATTTACCCTGCATAAAAAAAATGGTGGAACCTGCATGTCTTTTTCACTTTTATACCTAAATTATATTCTTGGTTTCACAAAGGATAGGTTGATTTTTTTATCCAAAATGTACAAATATAAACATCAAATAAGCTAAATAGTTTTTTGCCCAATAAGCATTATATTTTTTCCTTACTTCTTTGTGATTGACATAAATACTTACAACACTACAAATACACTCTACTACTTTTTCACCAGATATACATATACATCGTATCCTACTTTAAGAAATCATTTTATTACGATCTTGCTCCTTTCTTATAACAAAAATTTGTACACTCAAATCCTATGTGTAGCATGGGTATCAAACTAGTAACCAAATATAAGAGAGAGCACAGATTATTTTTATACTCTTGCAAATTTAATGATTAAGTGAAAAAAGTTATTAATTTTCAAGTATAAAAAAAATTAAAATACAAATCCAATCATAATTAAAAGAGGAAAAAAAGTTTATATCTATATATATAGTTATTTATATAACATATATAAACTTAAAATGTTTTTTGTCCTCTTTTTCCTAAGTAATTAATAGTAAATTCTCATTTACCCAACAACGGCTTAAACTTGAGGCCTATAACAGATTTTCAATTTGAATTTGTTCCAATTATAATTATTTTGAACTCATTCCAATTACAATTATTAATCAAGGAAAATGATTCAACTAAAAGTTAAACTGCAAAGCTCTAAAGATGTCACATAAACAAATAATAGAGCGAGTACAAGTTATTTGAATACTCCCACAAATTATGATGTTCAAGTGAAAAAAGTTATTAATTTTCAAGTACTAAAAATCAGATTAAGTGAAAGAGGAAATATATATATATATATATATATATATATATATATTTGTTGATATTATGGCTAAGATGTTACTTATGTTCTGATAATGAAAATCGGATTATTTGTTGAATATGTGATTAAGTATACTATGCTTGTGATGAATGATTATGATGATCTTATGAGAATGAATGATGATATGTTATAAGTTATGGATGAATGGCATATAAAGTCAAAAGGTGAATGATTGCTCTATGAACTCGAGTAAGCTTCCATTGTTACTAATGAATTTTTTGAGTTATTGAGCAATGATACTAAGCTCATGCCTTGGAGATGACCATCCGACACCATGAGCTTTTAAAATTGCTTACATTAAGTGGAGTGGTAACATAAGGAAGGAGACGGAAGACATAAGGCGAGTGGCCGTATAATATTTTTTTGTAAAGTTGCCTCGCTTTTTGTCTTTTATCTCTCTATAGCTTAACATTGATATATTATATGGCCAAACTTATTTTTTAAATGTTTTCATGCTTTTCAAAATGATTTTGTGTTGAAAAATATTTTTAAAACTTGTTTTTGAGATGATAGATCATGTTTTTATTTAAAAAGTAGATTTTGAGTACTGTCAGTTTGACTTTGCTGGGGTACCGCATGAGTTTTTAACCCCTCTTGTCAAGAAGTTTTCAAACTGTTTGTTTTTTGCCCTTATTGGAGTACCGAACATGATCTACCTTATCCAGAGCTTGTTGGGGGAATTTTGCTGGGGTATCAATACGAAGAGATGTCCTTTCGAAAGCTTGAAATTTTGACTTGGAAATAACCATTGTTAGTATGATTTTTTATTATGATTTTTCTACGATAGTCAAAAACTCAATTTTTGGTCTTTGTCGTTGTGTCTAACAGTTATTTTTCAATATATATCATTTATTTTCAATTTTTTAGTGAAAACATGAGAATCCAAGAAAAGAGAGCTTAAAAGTTTGAAAAAACAAAAGAAAAGATAGAATAATACAAGAAAAGCTTCACTTTTTTCAAGGCAACTATAGGTTTTGTATTGTTTATCAAATCCAACTTGTGCTTTATACTTTGCTATTTTATTATCTTGTAAAAGTTGAAATTTGGGTATTTAAAAAACAATTGCAAATGGGTTTCTTGATTTTGTATAGAAATCAAGGTTGTAATAGTTAGTTTTTGAGCTTAGCCAACTTGTGAAAAGCTCAAATTTTTAGTGGAGTTGTTAGAAAATCCAGGGTGGGAAGCCTAGGTAATGAATGTATGCTTGGTGGCCAAACTATTATAAATTACCATGTTCTTTATGTTTCTTCTTGTCTTTCGATTTTGCTTGAACTACGCTATTCGATTTTGCAATACGCTTCTGCAATCAATGCAACAAAAGAATTTTTGAAGTTTGTAATCAAAGATTTTTCAAGCTCTAATCATCCCCTCTCTAAAGCTAGCTTGCCACTCATACTATCTATTTAGAATATATAAAATTAAAATACTTTTTGCTCTCTCTTTTTTTTGAAAGGAATTAATAATGATTTTTCATTTATTCTAACAATGACTGAAAATTGAGGCTTATAAAAGAATTTTCAATTTGAATTTATTCCACTTTGTAGTTATTAAAAAACAATTAAACTAAAATTAAAAATTTAAAAGAAAATTTAATTTAGAACTATAAAATTATATTAATTTTTTTTTTGAGATAAAGATAGTTTTTGGGGATTAGATTTAAAATTTAAATGAGAGAAATAGAAAGCAAAATAGAATAAATTTTTTAAAATTAGAATTAGACTCTTTTTTTGCATTTAGAATTGTAATAAGAAGAAGTAACTATTGGATAAATTTACCCGTGCAAAGTACGTGTTTTGAAATTACTAGTCTATATATAGTTTAAATTTATATGGAATAGAGATCGAATAGGAATGTCACATCAGTTTCTATTAGTTTGCCAACTCAACTAAAAATAATTTATTATTATTAGAGATAAATTTATACCCCCTTTTTGTCTAATATTATTATTAGTAATAAATTTGTGTTAGCTCTCTCTCAATTTATACTCCCTTTTTCTCTAATATTATTATTAGTAATAAATTTGTGTTAGCTCTTTCTCCACTACACACATATTAAAAATGAAACAAAATTGTGCTCTTTCTTTCACACACACACACACATACACACACACACACACACTCTCTCTCTCTCTCTGTGTTCGTTACCAAAAAAAAAAGAAAAGAAAACAATATTAAAGATCTAACGAAATTGTGCTTTCTTGGTTACTCTCTAAGTTTACTATCTAAAAAATACTTTTTGTTAGTATTATGTGAGAATCATGTCAATACTTATATGGTAATCGTTATGTTGTTATTAGCTTATATAATAATTTATTATTTATTTTATTTTTATTACTTTTATCTTTATGATATAATTGAATTACTAGTTTTAATTGAAAAATTAAATAATCAATCAATTAGTACTTAAAATATAATTCATTTGTGAAGAAAATAATTAAAAAACATATACTAATTTGAATATTAAAATATTGAGCATAATTTTTCATAAATTACTATAATTTTAAAAAAAGTTTATATTACTCCTCAAAATTATTCAAATTTGTGTTACCTGTCTCTCCAGTACACACACATTAAAAATGAAACAAAATTGTGATCCTTCTTTCCCACACTCTCTCTTTGTCCGTTACCCAAAAAAAAAAAAAAAAGAAAACAAATATTAAAGTTCTAATGAAATTGTGCTGCCTTGGTTACTCTCTAGGTTTACTATAGAAAAAAAAATTACGTTTTTTAGTATTATGTGAGTATCATGTCAGCATTTATATGGTAATCGTTATTTTATTATTAGCTTATATAATAATTTATTATTTATTTTATTTTTATTATTTTTATCTTTATGATATAATTAAATTATTAGTTAAATAATCAATTAATTAATGCTTAAAATATAATCTATTTATGAAGAAAATAATTAAAAAATATAGATTTGAATATTAAAATATTGAGCATAATATTTAAAAAATTACTATAATTTTTAAAAAGTTCATATTACTCCTCAATATTTACAAAATTCTTCAAATTCTTCTCTATCTTAAGAAGAATAATTAAAAATAGATTAACTTGAATAAATTTGTAAATGATTGAGAATTAGTATGATTGATTTTAAACAATAGAGATTAATTTGACTATATTTGTGAAATATTGTAGAATAATATAGACTAATATGGAAAAGTACAACTAACCAAAGGAAGAAAAGATTTATGTTGGGAGGAAGCATGGAAATAATAATAGCATCAATAGGGCCATTTGTGGAGCTTGAGAAATTGACCTTGGCCTATTTTTTGTTATTTCTTTGTACCTGAAACATTTGTAAGTATTTTTTATTTAATGAAATTCACATGCTTACTTAGTAAAAGAGAAAGTGCTTGCTAATAGCCTGATATTTCGAACAATGAGACCCATACTGTGAGGGATACATTCATGGTCACGCATCCGTGTGACCTACAAACACCTCAAGTTGTTTGCTTATGCATCAATTATCAATCTAAAAAAATAAATAAAAAATAACAATGAAGATAATGCAAGGCCATGAGTTAAAAAACTTAGTTCGCATATTTAATGTGAATAGATCTTGCTCGATATTTAGATATTTGAAGGTGCACGATGATTTTGATAAAATTAATCATGTCTCTTTATGCCCATGGCGTAGGATCCAATCCAAGGAAAAAAATGGAAAAGGAAAAGCAAAAGGTATTAGGGGTCGATACAAGTCAACCAAAAGTAACAAAGCACAAAAGATAAGCTTCGAATGAGCCTTCCCAACAGAAGTGAATAATTCGTTTAGGGTAGTCCTAGCTTGAAGACGATGTTTCAGCAGACGTGAAACACAAGCAAGGCTGAAGGCGATGTTTCTGCAGTTTCTCCCAATCGGTCCCCTCTTCAGAAGTAAGCTCGGCCCAATTCTAAGGGTGGAGTTGAGATGGAGCAATAGCATAGATGGCAAAGGACAGAAAGGCGGAAAGAAAGGAAAGGTAAATGGTAAAGAAAGGTAAAGGTGAAGGCACCTTTATAAAGGTTTGGCTCGCCATCGCTCGGGATGCAAGTCCATTTTTGTAATGTTATAGTCATTGAGAATGGCTTGATAGTGCCTAGGACGGCCTACAAGTTCCAATTATAAGGGTGGATTTGAGAGCACCCGACAAATCCCGATGAGACGGAATTGAAGCATAAAGTTACAAGTTTACTATAGCGATTAATTTGATTCTCAAAATAACTAACTTGATTGCCAGGATCCATTAAGCTTTCACCTTACGAATGTCCTATTCGAAACTCAGGCAACAATTATTTTGTAAGTTGAGCAACCTGAACAACCAGGATTAGTCATTACCAGATCGAGTTACTTGATACTCACCCTATTAGTATCTAATGCCCATGCACACCTAAAGTGATTGTCCTTCCTTTTTCCTTCTCATGTATTAAACCTTCCTTGCCATGAATCCTTTTTCTGACATAGAATCCAAACAATTTTGGAAGTCGAAATGTCAATCTATGCAATGCATCAGTGCATGCTTCCTTAGTTAACTTGAAAATGTTCTATTTTTTTTTTTTTTTGGTGCAAACTTTCATTGACATATTTGACCCTTTCTAAATAAGTCAAAAACCCTCAAACTTTCTGGTTATATTTTTCTATCTTTTTGACCAAAATAAACAATGTTACTTCTCTGCCTTATTGTCTATGCCCAAATTAATTTTTCTTCCCTGTTTTGCTAATTGACCTTATATATAAAATACACACATGAACAATTGCAACTCTTATTCTCAATTTGGTCTATTTGTGGTTTCAGGAGGTTAGAGTGACCGACACTCTTATTCTAAACACCCTTAGCTAATAAAAAACAACATGAAACATAAAATTACATTGGAAATCCAAATATATACTTTTTAAATTTTTTTATTTTGTCATATGAAGCGTTACAACTCTAAACAACAATATTTGGGTTTGCTCTAAAAGCTAATGGTGTTTTTCCCCTTTTAAACAGTGCCCGTCTTATATTTCTTTTGATTACCAATGGAAGTACAAAATAAGTTTTGAGCACTAAGAAAAAGGAAGAACCATGTTTATATTACTGTTTGAAGAAAATGACCCTATTTCTCTAAATGGGTCTTTCAACTCAATCTTGCCCCAAGGTTGAGGAGATGTCAACAAATCGGTCGGCTGAAGGCTCCTCCGACGTCTCCAACTCCCTTAACTCAACTCTTTACTACAAATTCCATTAACAAAATCAATTAATGAGAACATCCAACTGATAGTGCATGAGCCAGGCTCCTACTTGTGGAAAATTTATCAGTAATTTAGCATTACAAGAAAAGCAAGATAAATTAGCCTTGACGCAATATATTGCGTAGAATTTTTACTATTTTACTTGGATTATTAGCTATAAATCTGATCATAGGCCATCCATTAACAAGTACACCACCTATGCTACGCAGAAGAGAATCAACAAGGTTGAACTTTAGCTATGTAAGTTTTTGATTGAAATTTCCTAATCCTTTGGCATGTAGTTAGAAATTATATCCATGAAGATGAATTGGATGGTTCTCAACAGTGAAAACGCTCGTCCCTTGCAATACAACATGCATTTGAAATTGTATACCTTGGTCCCTCGAACAGGTTTCCAAAGTGATTGGCTAACGTCACCAGTGTAATCTAATCTAATTGGTGGCACCCTTGGGAAGTCAGTAGTAAGAACTCTAGGCGCACCAGGGAGGTGCGTAGCAAGGAGAAACTAGAAGGTAGCATGAAAGACACATTGTTCATGCTAGTAGTGTATGCTCATATTCTATTAACAGGTTTTTCTCAATAAAAATAGGCCTTGGATAAAACACTTGTAAAGATCACCAGGTTGACCATAATGGTATATGCATCCTAAATATTATAAGCCAGTTCGTGTTCTTTTGGCTTCTCTTGTAACATTAATTGGATTTGTGTCCCATTACTTACGTAAAAATTAAGATCATCGTAAAACTATTAATTTTTTGAACTTCATTAGAGAGTTCCATCACAGAGTACCCAAAGAAAAAAAATTACATTACGTAAAAGAATTGGTGTTACTCATTGGCCTAGATGTTTGCACAAACATTTTTCAACCACGATAAAAATATCATTTCGAATGTAATAATTGATTATTAATACACAGTACAATGCAAATTTGTTAGCTATAAACTTGATATTAGACAATTTATCAATGCACAGGGTCTAAAACTTGTTAGTCTATATATACTAATAGAATGTTTGAGTGATGGCACCCTTTCCACTCATTTTATTTTCTTTAACATTTTTTGTACATGCATCACAATGGATAATTAAAGAGACATAATGCAAATATAAATACGAGAAGTCTCATTAAATACATGCATTATAATTTTTGGAATGTGGCCCTCAATTACTTCTTCAATTTTTGTTAACAGTTAGAATAATCTTTTTTTTTTAAAATTTTTTTTTTATGTTTGAACTTACAATTATGTTAGATAGAAATTGAAAATATAGTAATAATTTATGGATATTGAAATTAAAAGAAATATACTGTTACGTCCCGATATCTTTTAAGTTAGGTTTAGATGATAACAATAGCAATAATAATAACAATAACAATAATAATAACAACAATAAGAATAACAGTAACAATAATAATAATAGTAACAATAAGAATAATAATAATAATAATAATAATAATAATAATAATAATAATAATAATAATAATAATAATAATAATAATAATAATAATAATAATAATAATAACAATAAGAATAACAGTAACAATAACAGTAACAATAACAATAATAATAACAATAATAACAATAACAATAAGAATAACAGTAAGAATAATAGTAACAATAACAGTAACAATAACAGTAACAATAATAATAATAATAATAATAATAATAATAATAATAATAATAATAATAATAATAATAATAATAATAATAATAATAATAATAATAATAATAATAATAGAGACCTACCAAGAATAGGTTTCTTATTAAAAAAATAAAATAAAATTTTGACCAAATATAAGAAAACTCTTCTACGCTCTGTAGAAAAGAACACCTAGGGTTAGGTTATGAGTTGCTTTCTAGGAGGAGGTTTATGATTAACAGAGGTTTTCACAAAAAAAATCAGAAAGAGGTAAGTGGTTAATCCTTACTTTAATTTATTTAGTCTCTCAATTTGTTTTTCTTCTTTTTTTTTTTTTTTGTGTTACGTTGTACTGTCAAGATCATGTGAACCTTTAAATTTATTTATGATGATAATGTAAAAAAAATAAAAATAAAAAAGTAACCTTTAGAATCATGAACAGTGATATAAAAAAATCAATTTTTGATTTGTTTTGTTGTCAGTTGTGTATGAAAAAGGGGAAAAAAAAACTTTTAGTACGATGAACTGTTGATGCAATGTTATGAATCCCGAAGGAAAAAAAAACATAAGTATCATGAACAATGGTGCGGGAAAAGGGTTCATGTATGGTACATGAATAGTAATTTTGTTTTAAAAAAAAAGAATTTGACTTGTGATTTGTTTTGTGCTCTTTTCTTTTGTACTTTCTCTTCATAATTATAGTTTCAAAATAGGATTTTAAAATGATGTCTTTCTTATGATTTTATTAAATTAAATGTTGTAGTAGTTCTAGCAAGTAAAATTAAATATTGCATGACCCATGATTTTTATTATTTCGTTTTGAAAAATTGTGAAGTCTAGAATATACCTGAATGGCTGCGAACTGAGGACCCTATTGGTGGGGGTTAAACACTAATAACATCGAGATAGTGCATTATCATAAGATTGGAATTCCTCTTGGGCTTTTGGTGGTCTTAAGCTTATCAAACTATACTATGTCAGAATGGTGCTACTCGTCTGTAACCACAGCCACCTTATTGAATATGTGACTTTGGTATTCAATTTGTTACTCTCTACATTTATTCATAGATAAATTGTGAGACGCTAGTTGTGTGGTTCTGTCATTGCGAATTCGTGTTAATTGGTAATTATTGGTGACTAGGTTTTGGTATCATTTGATTTTTGCTTGTCTTACAGATTATCATTTTATTGTTATGAGCATTTTCTTCCTGAAATTGTTCTCATTGGTCTCTATGTGTTTTTGCGAATTTTGTTTTTGTTGTTGTGCTGCAGAGAAAGAAGAGTAGACTTGGGACATGGCTACTTGGAACTTTTAAAGTAGATTATTAATAAGGCCCCTTGTCCGGATGATGTCAAACAACTTTTGCTTTATTTGCTTTCGAACAAATTGTTGCAATTGCATTGTTTTATTTTAGGATAAAACTTGAGACTTAGAAGTAAATTGAAATCTCTTGTTTTCTTGCTTAGAAGTATCATATTTCACATTAACTATTGTCAGTTGCTTTGATTCTTCATTTTATTATATTGAAAGTTAGAGCCTTGCGCATTCGGGAAGGTCGTTTCTTTCTATAGAGTGGCGCGTTACGTCTAATAAAGATTTATAGTTCTTGGGGCGTGACATATACTTTTAATTAATTGATAAAAGATATCAATAAAGTTAATTGATATTTTTATATGTTGTGGATAAATCATAAAATATGTCTGAGAAATATATATTATGCTCGCAGCATTGCAGGGTCATCAGGCTAATTAACTTGATGATGTTTCACTTGTTTCTTGGTGAACCTACGAGTAGACCTACATTGACCAAAAAAAGACTTACATCGACAAATCTATTCCTTCCTTGACAAGTCATTAAAGTTGATACTTTAACTATCCCTGCATCATTCCCTATACCGTGAACCAAAATTTCGTGTTCTTTTCTTGTTTTGACAATCCCCTTTGAGTTAGGGGTGAAGCCGGAAATTATCAAAAGGCAAAAAATTTCTATATTGTGATAATGAGACATTACAACTAGATCAACAATATTTCAATTTGATAAAAATTGAGATGGTGCTCTTGTTTTGCTACATATGTGCCCATATCATATTTATGTTAACCCAATTATCTGTAAAACAGGAGCAAAAACAATAAATTGATTACTGAATCAATTATCCGAGATGGGGTTCTATGTCGACTGTCCAAGTCAATATTTTACCTAAATTAAAAACGTAACTTGATTCTTCTCCGTTCCATGACATACAAGAAGTGTATACATTTATTTTTTTATAATTAGTTTTCTTATTGGTCTGGAACTCGAAACCCTTATCATGTCAGTCCACATACTTTGGTCCAACCAAATATTTGTAATTGACACTCAAACCATTCTCATGTCAATAGATATTGCATACATATACATTGAAGCCAAAAATTACTAAAAGAAAAAATTTTTCTATATTGTGATAATAATGAAACATTACAACTCGATCAACAATATTTCGGTTTGGTCTAAAATGAGATGGTGCACTTGTTTTCCGATAAATGTGGCCATATCATATTTATGTTAACCTGATTATCTATAAAAAGAATGGAGCAAAAACAATAAATTGATTACTGAAACAAATACAAGACTGTATATAATTGAAATCTGGAAAAATTGGGTCATTGAAATTCATTTTTAGCAAATGTTTTAGAGGTGTCAACAGACCGGCAAGTCGGCTGGAGGATCCTCTAACGTCTCCAATTTTCCAACTCCATCGTCGACTACGAATGCCGTGGCCAACCCCCAACCTATGTGAACATCCAAGTGACAATGCATGATCCAAACCCCTGTATACACAAAATTGATCAGTAGCTATCAAGCATTATATAAAATACAATTAGTTTTCATGTTATATATTACATAAAAATTTTGTGTTATTTTCACCTGGATTATCAGCTACAAATCTGATGACAGACCATCCATTAACAGGCACACTAGCTGTGTTACGCAAAGGAGGATCAACCAGATTGAACTTGGCTGTGTCAGTTTTTGGATTGAAATTTCCAAATCCTTCAGCAAGTATGTAGAAATCATATCCATGAAGATGAATTGGATGGTTCTCAGCAGCGAAAATGCTCGTCCCCTGCATTACAACTTGCACTCTGGATCCGTATTTCAAATTGTATACCTTAGTCCCCCGAACAGGTTGCCAGAGTGATCGGCTTACGTTACCAGTGTAATCAAATTTAATGGGTGGCACTTTTGGAAAATCAGTAGTAAAAACTCCAGGTACACGATGGTGATGTGCTTGAAGCAAGGAGAAATTGGAAGGTAGCGCGAAAGATACATTGTTCATGCTAGCAGTGAAACGCGTCCCATTTGGACCTTGACAGCTTCGAGCCCTTGTACCAGAGGGGCAATTTTGGAGTCCTAGACCGACTGTAATGAAGAGATTTTCATCAATGTCGGTCGGCACATCTACCTTCCTTGGACTTCTGAATCTAGTTGTAAAAGCTGTGGCGGTGGCTGTGTCGTTATATGCTGGCAAACGAGGCATAATAGGCTTACTGGAAAGGCACTTGGCTGAGCAAGGAGTGGATTTGTATTGAAAAATGGCAGTGGTGGTTGTGTTGTCGAATGGTGCACCTTGGGCGCTGGCATAAGCTCGTGCTGCCATGTAGTATCGTGCTGGTGGCTGATCAGCCTTGATGAGAACATCAGTGGTTTGCCCTGGTCCTAACATGAGGACCCTGGTGGTGAAAGGTTTGACATATGAGGCATCTGCTCCGACAACTGTGAGTTTATGGTTGGCTACAGTGAAGAAAAGTTGTTGATTGAGTGCAGCGTTTATGACTCTAAGGAGGATGGTTTTACCAGCACCTACGGGAACTATGGTAGTATCTGCATCACCAAAAAAAAAAAAAAAGAAGAAGAAGAATATTATTTCTTTTAAATGCTAACATTACGACTTAAATTCTTTTTAACTTGGAGGCTTTTATATTCCACTGTAAAGGAATGTCTTTTCCCTAATAAGAACAGACCTTGGCTAGAGCACTTGTAAAGATCGCCAGGTTGACCATTAATGGTATACGCATCTGACACATTAGGAGCAGCTCCTGTTCTTGTGGCTTGTCGCACAACATCCATTGGATTTGCATCCCACCATTCACCTGCAAATCAAAATTATTGTGAAACCTACCGATTCTTTTAACTTTATTAGAGAGTTCCATCAGAGAGTACTAAAAGAAAATAAATTATATTACCTAGAAGAATTGGTGTCTCGCGCTTTGGCTTAGGAAACGGGTAGGCTTCTCCTTCTTTCGGGCGAATAATTAAAGCGCCATATACAGTGGCTCTGAGCCATGAACTGTGAGCATGCCACCAAAGTGTCCCCTCTTGTCCTTGAATCCTAAATCGATAGGTGTAACTTCCGCCAGGTCTAATTGGGCATTGAGTGATAAACTCAGGTCCATCTGCCCAAGCTGTCCTCATCTGGCGGACACCATGCCTGTCGAATATAAAAGAAATTATCAGGAAAAGCTTCGACCATTGTGTGAATCAACTTAGTGCAAGAAGCAAGCTTCTGGTTTGCATACACATTTTGACCCAAAAAAAAAATTTGCATACACATTAATTTAATATTTGTAACAGAGTAGTTGATCATCGTAATTTTTTTTTTCCTTCTTTTTTTCCTCTCCTGATGTCAGCAAAAACCAGTTACATGCATGGAGAGAGAGAAAGAGAGGGGCTAATCACCAATGAATGGTTACGTTGTATCGAGCTCTATTGACCACATTGATGACTAGAGAGTCACCATTATTCACTTCCAATGTAGGTCCTGGAAATTGACCATTCACTGTAATGGTGTTGTGTGTTTTGCACAACCTCTTCACTTTTGTCGCTTGAATCTGTTTCATTAATTGCAACAACAATCAGGATCAAAGGGTTCATTAGATGTAACGACAAGAAGGAATGAGTGACCAAAAAGAAAAAGATGACTTACAACAAAATCGTGGTAGTGAGTTTTTGCCTTTGCCAAATGCACACCATTGACATAGAGAAATAACAAGAGTAAGAAGATGCAAGAGAACTTGAAAGCCTCCATCTGATGTGATATTGATAGAGATAATTATTATGCCTTGTTGAATTTTTTGTGAAAGAATTTGGGAGATATGACCTTCTTTTATAGTAAAAAAAGAATAAGAGAGAGAGAGGGTTGTTCTGAGGTTGGCAGATTAGGTTCTCTTGATTCAAGATGAAGGCCAATAATCTTAGTTCAACCCTGAGGAGTTCGGTGCAACCACTAGCCCTATCAAAAACTGAAGATTTAGTTTCCGTTAATGCTTGGTTCACAAGTTTATCTTCAACCTTGACAAATATCAAACCATCGTTATATGAGTTACTTCAAGCACATTATTTTGGAAAGTCATCCATAATGATATCCTGTAAGAATAGCTCACTCGCTAGAAAATTTCAACTGAAAGAGATAACTAGTATGGCCTACCTTATTGCCATAATCTTACTACATAATTTAAAAAATTAATTAAGATGACAAATATTAATTGTAATGTCCTACATAAGTCCATAGGGTGGATTTGGCTTGTTTATATGTGGGTAATGTAGGTATATCTAATAACTAAGGTTAGTTATTTTGGATCAGTTGATTAGAGGGTCTAAGTAATTTTTAGTTATGCTTACAATATAAGTCTTGCTTGCGATTCTGAGGGCCTGAGGTTAGAGGCGTAACACATACTATGTTAAAATTTTTTTATTTTTATGTCAAGGGTAAAATGCACTAGATTTTTAATGGTCAACTATAAGTACATAATAATGCCTCATGGTGTCAAAAGTGTCTCATCACACTCCTGAAAGTATTCTCGCACAACCCAACACCATTAACTAGATCAATAGAGTTAAATTTTATAGTAAAAAAGACTTTAATATGTCTGTTACATCCTTTATATATATATATATATATGTATTTGGGCTAAATACATCTATCACATTTTACCATAATTAGTTATACACATTTTTTTCCCTCTGATCTCAACCCCATCCGTGCCCAGCCACGAACCCTTAAACCCCACACCCCTTCCCACCCACCCCATGATTCCCCATCCCACCCCCTGAACCCCTCCTGTGATTTAAAAAGCATTATAAGCTCAAAAAATATAACATATAATGATATATATTCAGTTCCAGTACATTTATATTACAAGAGAAGCAAATATGAAAAGATTAAATCTTTCAATTGTTCCAAAAACTAAAAGCGTCAAAAGTCAATAAGCATAGCACAAAAGGACGCCTTGTGAGTAAGTTGTGAGTGGTGGTGTGGCGGCGGCAGTGAACATGGTGGTGGCTGATTTTTCCTAGTTATGAAAGTATACGATATATTTATTTTATGATAATAGATCAAAATATAAATTATTTATAACCTAGTTGATTAGAGTGTTTGTTGATTTAATTTCAAGTTGAGAGTTCAAATCGTTTTAGTAGCATTTTTTTGTAAAAAGAAAATACAAGGGTAGCTTTGGACCTAAAGATGTAAAAGGAAAAGACAAGGGTATTATTGCTCCAAAAAAAATTAATTTGGATAGAAAAAAAATATTATGGTTAAAGATGGGAATTTTTTTAATACAACCGTAGGAGATTATGAAGGACTTTTTAAATAACAAAAGGTTCCAATATACTTTTGATCGACCAAAGGAGATCTAGTGTATTCTATCCTAAAATCAGATCTATATTTGAAACGAGTGGACATTAATTCTAAAGTAAGAGACATAGTCAACAAGTACTAATTTATCCAAAGATTTGGATTTCACCAAATATTTCAACTAAATAATATAGCAGTAATTCTTTTTGTCTTCCGTACCCATTTCATCAGCAATGAATCAATGATGGTAAACAAAATCCCATTGCGTAAACCAAAATGCAACTGAAATGTTAGTATAGTGACATTCTAGATCAGATGCATCGCCTCATCATTATGGAAAAATTGGTGAACGTTTCTTCTTAAAACTCAACTAGGGCCTAGAGTAGTTAAGTGGGTGTCCCACCATAGCATTTGGAGTAGCATTCAGTATTTTGATTGAATCAAAACATTATTCTTTTTTATTATTATTGTGTTTCAAGAAGTGTTTTTAAGAGCTTTTAGCCTTTTCTCAAACGTTAAAAATATTAACATATTAAGATTATGAATAGTGTTTCATATTTCTTTCTCAACATTATCCCCTTTTTTTTTCCTCAATTCTATCTTATCTTGATTTTTTTTTCTCAATCATATCTATCCCATATAAAATTTTATATGTTAATTATTATTCTACACAATTAATTATTATTCTACCCAATCTGCATAAATTTTTTAATGCAAATAATTTATCCATTTTTTCTTTTTTAATTTTGTTAACAAAGAAAAACCTTTATATATATCTAATATATATATATATATATATATATATATATATTGTCATAGTGATGAAAATTGATTATCAAGAAATCATTTTTATCATGCTTTAATAATAAATTATTGTTATCCTAAATATATAATTATAAAATTTTCATCTTATTTTAATAATAATAATAATAACAACAACAACAACAAAATAGTATTAATGTCTTTTTATGTCATTTCACATCCATCAGCTAGCTTAACAGTTAATTTTACCGAACATTTTTTTTTCAGTCTGCTCGTTAGATAGCTATCTACTAACAACTAAACTTTAATAGCTATTAGCTATCTAAACAGTAATTTCTGCTGAAGAGGGCCTAAACCAACTATATTAAATTTGATTACCGACAAGTTATTGGTTGAATAGTAGTAGTCTCACTTTTCAGAAAATACAATTGTTAGAAGGCTTTTTTCTTTACCCTTTTTCTAATCTAATGTGAATTGAAAATACTCTATTTCAAAGCCAAAAAAAAAAAAGAAAAAGAAAAAAGAAGTATATTATATTTGATCGAACGTAAATTAAAAGATAATTGTCAAGGGTGTCATGTTTGATCAAACCCACCTATAAAAAGCTACCTTGAAAAGAATCTTCAAGTAACACAGAAATGGATAGTCATATTTGACCCGTTCATAGACTTTCAGCTGCTCAATCAATTTTCTTCCACCAATCTCAATCCACGACTTAATAACTAAGAGTCATCGGATGTCAGTAACTAATTGTTCACCAACTTCATGTATGTGACTCCTTTTCTTGTTAAACAATCAAATTCTGACCTTCCCTACATAACATATGTTCCAAACCCAACTTCATATGTTTGACTCGCTTTCTTATTATGTTGTCGCTTTCGATTTCGTTATGCCTAATGTGGAAGATGATCAATCGTTTTAATATTGTTTTTGTCTTGTGAAAGATTTTAGCTTCGGATTGAAAAAGTTTTTCCACTCTCAATTTTGTTTTTATTTTTTTTTAATAATTCTCATTTTAAGTTTTATAAAAAGATTTTTTTCCCTTATAAACCTTCATGTGGTTAGGCCTAATGACACTGTTAGTATTTGAATTCACGAAATTACAGTATATAACATTTGTGTTTTTTGAAATTTGCACACTTGCCCCTCCGTCAAATTTTCTGTTAATTCATTAGTGGATTTTGAAAAAATACCCATTTTGCCCTTATCTTATTTAATAAAATGTCTATTTTGTCCTTAGTTTATTTAAAAAAATTAAAAAAATAAAATCAAAGAAAAGGAAAAAATTCCATCAACCACACCTACAACCCCTATCCTCACCACCCCACCACTCCTACCGCTCAAATCCCCATCACCACCACCCTTACCACCCAAACCCCCTCATTCTCGGCACCTCCACCACCCAAAACCCCCATCCCTTGCCACCCCTCACACACACACATGAACATAAACACACTCATATTAGCTCCCAAAGTAGTGGTGGTGGTTGTGGGTTTCAGTGGTGTTGGTTGGCACTGGTTGCGTGGTGTTGGTGGTGGCGATTACGTGGTGTTGGTGGTGGTGGTTGCATGGTGTTGGAGGTGGTGGCTGACGGTGGTGGTGATGGTTGTGTGGGTGGTGGTGGAATGGTAAGGGTGGTTTTGTTTTGTTTTGTTTTTTTTTTTAGATTATGAATTAAGAAAAAAATAAAACACAGGGGTTATGCATGCAAATAAGGACAAAATAACAAAGACGAACCAATTGTGGTTAAAATGAATGGAAAACTTGATAGAGGGACCAAATGTTCAAATTTCAAAAAAGCACAAGAGGTTTATACTGCAATTTTGTAAATTCAGGGACCAGCGGTATCATTAGGCCTAAAGAAAAGGGTTTATAATTAAGCATAAAGCCCTTTATAAAATGCACAATATTATAAAATTGTTAATTATTGTGGATATTCATATTTGGGCTAGTTTATTATTATCCAAACTCCAGATATGGTTTATTATTATCTGGACTCACATGTGATGTAGTTGAATCAACTTATGTATTATAAGTCCAAGTAAATTCTAGCCCTATGTAACTACTCTTGTATTGCTCCTATAAATAGGGCCTCTGCATTATAAACTTGTATCATGTATTAAGTACCAACAATTAAGAGAAGCAATAAATTATTCTCCCATCTTCTCTGTCTCATATTTTCTCTCTTTACTTGTTACTTATATTCTCTTTATTTCTATTGTTCATATATCTCTTTTTCTATTTTATAATTATTTTTATAATACGTTATCAGCACGATTAGTCTCTACTAATTAAGAGATATGAAGAGATTATTATGAAGATCTGAAGAGAAATTCTATTTTATAGTTATTTTTATAATATGTTATCAACACGATTAGTCTCTGCTAATTAAGAAATATGAAGAGATTATTATGAAGATATGAAGAGGAAGAATTCTTGCCAACATGAGAATATTCATACTGCAATTTTTGGTAAAATGATAGTGCGATTATCGGTGAAGTTTATTTTAGCCTTTTTAATTTTATTTTGAATTATATATATTTCAGAATGTTAAGTATCACAAACTAAAAGTTTGTTGTTTAGTTACATTATGCAATTTGCCTGGAAAGCTAAAATTGATATCCACATGGTCTCGAACTAGAAGTTCGATGTTTTATTATATCAGGCAATAAAAATATGATATGAGAACCCTTTGAGGTTAAAATCCATATGGATGATATGAATTGTGGAGAAATTCTTTTATGGAAGGAAATTACGCATCCCTAAAAGATTGCGATAAATTAGTAATATTCCTTCATTATCGCCATAAAGCCAAGCCTAAATATCAATTGGCAAATGATTCTTAGATCCTAAAATATGAACATCTAAAAGCAATATCTCAAAACTCGCTATGAATAAATTTAACTGCGATTGCAGGATTCTAAAGTTGAAAGCGAGTATAAATCCGCAATATTTCTCAAATAATTTTATGAGGAAAAAAATATGGATGCTCTGAATATGCTCCAATATTATCAATATTAAGAGCATGATTTGAAAATTATTTTTTAGGCATCATCACATCCTATGAGCAAAATAATTCGTGATGAATTATTATCAGTCATATCAATTTGCTCTAAAATCATTCCTTGAAGAGAATGATATATTATCTTATTATTATGGATGTGATTATAGATATTATGATGGTCATATAGGTACAATAATAATGAGGAGAATTTTTAAAAATTTATATATGTACCATAAATGTGTTGCTTGTTCCCAAGAGGAAAAATGATAAGTAGACAATCCCCTCTAAAGATGTTGAATCATCTAAATGTCTATAATAAATTCAAAAGGGGTAAATAAATTGGTCTAGTGAAATCTTTTATTGAATGTGTAAAAAGCGCATGTTCCTAGATCATTATTAATGATATTAAAAAATTTCCTAATTTTATCTTGGAACATGTTATGTAAAATATTGCAACACTTAAAGACCAACTGCTTGTCAATTACTACTCCCTATTGGTCTAGAAAAAGAAATCCCATCTAAATACTTTGTTGTTGCGCAAAATATATCTCTATTGCTTCACCATAGTGCATTAAGATGGGAATGTGAAAAAGGAGTTGGGAATTTATATTGATTTTGAATCTCAATCAATTATTAGATATTTTGTTTCATCGACTGAGGATATTAAAATAGCATATATTACTAATTGTTGAAAAATATTCCTAACATTAGGGGGAGAAAAACAATAGCTAGAAAATTGAAAAGGTTTATAGAATGCATTTGGTCCTCACATAAGTCAAAATGAGTTAAACGTTCAGAAAATTATTTATTTGCATGAAGTTGCAAAGATCAATATGAGTTGAACATTCAAAAAATTATTTATTTGCATGAAGTTGCAAAGATGCATTTATTGATATGAAAGAATGTGACAAAGTCACATATACCAGCTATAAGTGCTCCCATTAATGTCTTAATAGACAAATTACAAAAATATATCCATCGGATGCTAAAAGTATATTAGACTTCGGTTCCAACTATAAAGAAGCAAAATAAGCAAGTTGGCATTTTTTTGGGAAATATTTGATACCTTGAAGATATCAAGCCATTCATGCAAGTAAAATATATATAACTGGTAAATATTACTCTATTATAAAAGAGTAGTAGGTACCTGAATATAATTAAAATTATTGAGAATAAAGAGATCTCAGTCAATTATATTACTTTATTCTTGAAAAGAGTTGAACCGAAAAGAAAAATGATCATGATCAAATATTTGCATATGCAGTAGCTGCTTATTATGATGAAAAGTGAGAATCATAAATTGAAGTCCATCTAAAGATATCAAAATAAATTTGGCCATATATGCAAAAGCTGCAATTCAGGCATATCAAAATGCCTTGATTCTTATTGATCAACACATATTGCATATGGGATTGAAGGGAGTGTGATATAAACCAATCCCATATTGCTTGAGAATTTCAAAGATATTTGCCACATGATTGTCTAGCTTTTAAACTGCTAATTCTAGTTAGAGAATGGGCTAGTGTGTCACGTGGCCATACTTTGCTGTCATACTCCTTTCTTGTATAAACCAAGCATTAGTTACTTGGAATTAATTATAAGGAGAAATGTTTTAATGTGGTGGATGCAATTATATTAACTTGGCATTTTTTGAAAAGAGGTCAATTATGCGTCTTATAAATATGAAACAATACCATGCATGTGTTTCATGAGTATCTTCGGAGATGTATATTTAAAACTCTTTATATGAGCTAAAACATCTTGAAATTGAAAAGTATTTGTTTTAATGCAAATCTTCTAAAGAAAAGGGTTTTAATAACCCACATGTTTCTATGAAGAAACTATATAAGAGAGACTTATGAAGAGCTTTCATAAAGAATTTTGAGGTGATTATTTTGGCTTGGCCTAAAGTTCAATTATTATTTAGATATAATATTATCCATCAATCACTTTGGCAAAAGAAATTTTGAAGCCAAAGAGCCATACGTTGAGTGTCTCCATATTTTGATGGACCATCTTGATTTTGAGAAGATAACGAAAATTATTGGTTCTATAGTGTCATACCTCAATAGATCTTGCTATACTATATGTGCTGGCACAACTATCACTTGTTTTATTAGTAAGAGTTGGTTCTATACCAATAGAAAGGCCTTGGAGGTATCACGCACAAATTTTGTTATCATTATTATCAAGACACTCAAAGTCAAAGTTGATTGAGCATGAAAATTATTGAATGTTTGTTGACTCATATCGAGCATTATGTTTTTATATATGCTAAAATTATTACGTACTCATGCTTGTGAAAGCTCATTGTTATTGTTATATCCCCAAAGCATGGCAATTTATTACTCAGCAAATGAATGATATGAATTGTTTGAGTAAAAGAAAATTATATTGAAAGTGATTGAGCGTAGCATATAATGCTGAATCCATGCATGAACTCCTCAAGAAATATGGGAAAAGGCTCATCATGTTTTTCAAGCAAGAACTTGGCAAGTTCATCTTAATTGATAACATGTATAATGATATTTGAGAAACTATAAAATTGTCACGTGTATTCAAAGAATTATTGACATGTTTAAATAAGGGGGAGACAAATACGCACTATACTCTTTTTCCCTTAGCTTAGGTTTTGTGCCACTAGATTTTTCTGGCAAGGTTTTTAATGAGGCAGCATAAAGCGTATAAAAAGAATATTGTACTATTTTTCCCTCACTAAGATTTTGTCCTACTGGGTTTTTTTGTAGTAAGGTTTTAACAAGGCATGTTCTTGAGAAATGAACATCCAAGGGGGAGTATTATAAAATTGTTAATTATTGTGCATATTCATCTTTGGGCTAGTTTATTATTATCCATACTCCAGATATGGTTCATTATTATCTGGACTCACATGTGATGTAGTTGGATCAACTTATATATTCTAAATCGTTGTAAATTCTAGTCTTATATAACTATTCTTATATTGTTCTTATAAATAGGGGTCTCTACATTGTAAACTTGTATCATGTATCACGTACCAACAATCAAGAGAAGTAATAAAATATTCTCCCATCTTTTCTGTCTCATATTTTTTCTCTTTACTTGTTATTTATATTCTCTTTATTTCTCTTGTTCATATATCACTTTTTTTATTTTGTAGTTATTTTTATAACACACAAATATATTTGGCTGGTAGAAAAACAAAAACTGCTTTCCAACAACTAACAACTAGGAAAAATGGTAATCGTATTTGCAATGTTCGCCTATCCTATTAGAATGCTAACTCTGAGACTAGCTTTATATATATATATATATATATATATATATATATATATATTTATTTATTTATTTATGCATTGAGTTGTTCTCTCCGCCTTTTCATGAAAAATGAGAACCATATTTTCAATATTTTCCAAGAAAATAGTGAAAATATCGACTGTATATTTTCTGATTTCTTAGGAAATAGCTCTCTGTTTATAAAAATGAAAGCAAAAATAAGTCAACCAAATATTTTTTCTCATAATTTTCGTTTTTTCTTTTGTAAAAATTTAAATAGAAAACAAGCAGATCAAACTCAATCTAAAATTTCTAGAAATGTTATCCTCTAAATTCAACCAGCAAGGGAAATGCACAAGTTTGATACGTATAAATGTAAAGAAGAACAGTGATAATACAAGAGACCAAATAATACTATTTATGCAATTATGCTTGTAAGCACATTTTTCAAGCTATAAGGTCATGAGCCTACGCTTTCTTTTATTTTTCAGCAATAACCCAACACGTGAGGATATCAAAACATTGCTGGGTCTCTTTCCAAATAGAAAAACATTTTTAATAGACCACCTAATTTGCCATGATTTATATATAACTTGTCGTCATAAGGTTCTCCAACACTGATTTTTTTTTTCTTTTTCCATAAAAATCTCTGACTGATATTCTATAATTGCTCTGAGATGGGGTTCTATGTCGACTGTCCAAGACAATATTTTACCTAAACTAACAAATTAACTCGATTCTTCTCCATGCCATGACATACAAGAAGTGTATACATTTTAATTTGTTTATAATTGGTTTTCTTATTGGTCTAGAACTCGAAACCCTCATCATGTCAGTCCAGATAATTTGGTCTATCCAAAGTTTTGTAACTGAAACTCAAACCCTTCTGATGTCTATATATATACATATACATACATATTGAAGCCAAAAATTATTAAAAGACAAAAATTTTCCATATTGTGATAATGAGACATTACAAACTAGATCAACCACATTTCGGTTTGGTCTAAAATGAGACGGTGCACTTGTTCTCCGAAGATGTGCCCATATCATATTTATGTTAACCTGATTATCTATAAAAAAAAATGGAGCAAAAACAATAAATTGATTACTGAAACAAATACAAGACTGCATACAACTGAAATCTGGAAAATTTGACCCCTTTATAGGTCATTGAAATTCATTTTTTGCAAATGTTTTAGAGGTGTCAACAGACAGGCAAATCGGCTGGAGGCTCCTCTAACGTCTCCAATTCTCCAACTCCATTGTCTACTACGAATGCCGTGGCCAACCCCCAACCTATATGAACATCCAAGTGACAATGCATGATCCAAACCCCTGTATACACAAAATTGATCAGTAGCTATGAAGCATTATATAAAAGACAATTAGTTTTCATGTTATATATTACATAAAAGTTTGTGTTATTTTCACCTGGATTATCAGCTACAAATCTGATAACAGACCATCCATTAACGGGTACACTAGCCGTGTTACGCAAAGGAGGATCAACTAGGTTGAACTTGGCTGTGTCAGTTTTTGGATTGAAATTTCCAAATCCTTCAGCAAGTATGTAGAAATCATATCCATGGAGATGAATTGGATGGTTCTCAGCAGTGAAAATGCTTGTCCCTTGCAATACAACTTGCACTCTTGATCCGTATTTCAAATTGTGTACCTTAGTCCCACGAATAGGTTGCCAAAGTGATCGGCTTACATTACCAGTGTAATCAAATTTAATTGGTGGCACCCTTGGAAAATCGGTAGTAAAAACTCCAGGAACGCCATGGTGATGTGCTTGTAGCAAGGAGAAGTTGGAAGGCAACACAAAAGATACATTGTTCATGCTAGCAGTGAAACGCGTCCCATTTGGCCCTTGGCAGTTTCGAGCCCTTGTACCAGCGGGGCAATTTTGGAGTCCTAGACCAACTGTAATGAATAGATTTTCATCAATGTCGGTTGGCATATCTACCCTCCTTGGGCTTCTGAAGCTAGTTGTAAAGGCTGTGGCGGTGGCTGTGTCATTATATGCTGGCAAAGGAGGCATAATAGGCTTATTGGAAAGGCACTTGGCTGAGCAAGGAGTGGATTTGTATTGAAAAATGGCAGTGGTGGTTGTGTTGTCGAATGGTGCACCTTGGGCGCTGGCATAAGCGCGTGCTGCCATGTAGTATCGTGCTGGTGGCTGATCAGCCTTGATGAGAACATCAGTGGTTTGCCCTGGTCCTAACATGAGGACACTGGTGGTGAAAGGTTTGACATATGAGGCATCTGCTCCGACAACTGTGAATTTGTGGTTGGCTACGGTGAAGAAAAGCTGTTGATTGAGTGCAGCGTTTATGACTCTAAGAAGGATGGTTTCTCCAGCACCTACGGGAACTATGGTAGTATCTGCATCACAAAAAGGGAGAATTTTATTTCTTGTATCATGTGCAAAGGCCTGACTTGTTCAATTCTGTTTAACTTGGATGTTCATATTCTGTTAAGAGGAATGTTTTCTTCTCCAATAAAAACAAACCTTTGCTAGAGCATTTGTAAAGATCACCAGGTTGACCGTTAATGGTATATGCATCCGACACATTAGGAGCAGCTCCTGTTCTTGTGGCTTCTCTGATAACATCTATTGCATTTGCGTCCCACCATTCACCTAAAACACAAAATTATTGTAAAAAGTATTGATTTATTTTAACTTCATTTGAGAGTTCCATCAGAGAGTACAAAAGAAAAGAAATTATATTACCTAGCAGAATTGGTGTCTCATGTTTTGGCTTAGGAAATGGGTAGGTTTCTCCTTCTTTTGGGCGAATTATTAAAGCTCCATATACAGTAGCTCTGAGCCACGAACTGTGAGCATGCCACCAAAGTGTCCCTTCTTGTCTTTGAATCCTAAATCGATAAGTGTAACTTCCGCCTGGTCTAATTGGGCACTGAGTAATAAACTCTGGTCCATCTGCCCAAGCTGTCCTCATCTGACGGACACCATGCCTGTCGAATATATAACAAACTATATGAGGAAAAGCCGCAACCATCGTGTCAATCAACTTAGTGCAAGAAGAACACCGTAGTTTGCATACACATTTAATATTTGTAATAGAGTAGTTGATCAGTGTAATTTATTTTTTCTCCCTTTTTTTCCTCTCCTGATGTCAGCAAAAACCAGTCACATGCATGCAGAGAGAAAGAGGGGCTAATTACCAATGAATGGTTACATTGTATTGCGCTCTATTGACAACATTGATGACTAGAGAGTCACCATTATTCACTTCCAATGTAGGTCCTGGAAATTGACGGTTGACGGTAATGGTGTTGTGTGTTTTGCACAACCTCTTCACTTTTGTCGCTTGAATCTGTTTCATTAATTACAACAACAATTAGTATCCATGCGATCATTAGATGTTACGACAAGAAATGGGCTAGTGGCCAAGAAGCTAGATGACTTACAACAAAATCATGGTAGTGAGCTTTTGCATTTGCCAAATGCATTCCATTGGCAAACAGAAACAAGAAGACTAAGAAGAAGCAAGAGAACTTGAAAGCCTCCATTTGATGTGATATCGATAGAGATGATTATTATTCTTGTTCAATTTTTCATGAAAGAATGGGAGAGGACAACTTTCTTTTATAGTAAAAGAATGTGAGAGAGAGAGATGAAGGGCAATCTTTGTTGGCAGATTAGGTTATGTTAATTCAAGATGAAGGCCAATCTTATTCAACCCTATGGAGTTTGGTGTAACCACTTTCCCTATCTACTGAAGATTTCCGTAATGCTTTGCTTGCTTCACAAGTTTATGTATCTTCAACCTTCATAAAGATAAAGCTTACTTTATATAGTTTGTGAAGATTTATACAAGCACATGGATTTGAAAAGTCAAACATAATGGCCTCCTCTAAGAATAGCTCAGTCACTTGTCAATTTCATCTGGAAAAGATAATGAGTACATAATAGTATGGCCTACTCATTCCCACAATCTTATTACAAAACTTAGAAATTACGATGACAAATTATAAGGGCCAACCACATGACATATCTCCATCAAATTTCTAAACCATACTGACCGGGGATTAAAGACAGCACAAAGTAGACACATGAATGATTAAAATGTTTAAAAAAATAAAAAATTGACTTACAAAAAAGCGGAAAAGATAAATAATTGCTGGTTTAATAAACCCAAACTGTAATATATACTTCTTACTGTTATATAAATAACATTAGTTTATCAGTAGGGGCTAATTCACTTTTAACATATGTTTAAAAGTTTTAAAGATGAGTCTAATATCATAACAATTGTCTTGATCTTCAAATTCATCGATCCCGAGTTATGTATTGAGTTTCTAACAATGAGTTAAAGTCGGGAAGTCTATAGTTGATGCTCCAATACGAGAAGTCTATAACTAGTGAAACAACTACCTCTTAGCAAGGCATGATCAGTGAGGAGTAAAAGTGGTTCGATTTGATTTAGGGATTTGAAAATTTTAGCTCACCAAATTTTTGGGTGTTGAAAATTTTTAACACCAAAATCATACCTTAAGAAGAGATCTCCATTTGATATTCTCTCAAAAATTCGGTATGGCTGTTTGGGTTTTTTTTTTAATAGTACATTTCAATTATTTACTAAATAATTAGATCATCCCAATTAACTCATACTAAAAATATATAATTTAGTATTTTAAAATATAAAGATGAAAATATAAATAATTACATGAAGTCATTAAAAGTAGTTAGGAGAATAAAAGAAGAAAGTTCAATCATAAAAATATGTAAAATTTACAAGTAATAGGGTTAGCACCATATTATAACACCCATTAAAGTGTAACACAAATTAATAGAAGGAATTGAATTGGATATGCAACAGCACACTATAAAACAAAATAAAGAATAGATGGCGTTTTCACCAAAAAATTAAAAAAAAAAGGAATAGGCGGTATATAGGAAGAGGCAATGGCGGAGCTATGTGCAGTTGAGGGGGCGCCAAAGCACCCCCTGAAATTTTCATGAGAAGAAATTAGTATATCAAAGTTAATATAAATTAAAAAAAAAATACCCCCCCCCCCCAAAATTATGTTTTAATAAAAATTGCCTCCCCTCCCCCTTAAAATTTTTGTGAGGTTCAAGTTTTTTAATATTTTACATTTTTAAATCAAAATAGAATATTTAAAAAATTAATGGTCCCCTCCTCAAATTTTGTTTTTAGCATACTTTTTCAAATAGAAAATTTCATTTTCTTGTCTTTTCTCATAAAATTTTCAAAGTGACCTATATTGTATTCTCTATTCACAGTATGAAACAAAGTTAAAGTTAACTCATGATATTTGGCTTTGAATTTTTTTCATAGTTTCTATAATTTAAATTAAATTATATTTTTTAATGTTTCTTTCATATTTCACATACTTCTTTGAGATAATAGTTACCTCATAGTTTGTGTAATTTAATCACTTAAAAATTGACAACTTTTATGCAAAGGCTATTATTTTTTATTTATGTATAATCAGAACAATCATTCTTATCTTAATTTAAAATTTTATTACTTGTTAAATTAGACATAATGTGAGTGATAAATTTTTAAAAGAAAATTAATATTTGTGATTTTTTTAAAAAAAAATCTGATATAATAAATATGTAAAATAATACGCTAAATTATTGAAATAATCTTAAACTGAGATTACTTTTAGAAGAACTACTACTAACTTCTAGTTACATCATAAAATTTCATAGAGATACGTGTATTTAATAGTTTCAAGAATAAGTTGATTATTTAATGATTTTTAAATAAAAAATACACCGAGAAAAATTATAAAATATATTTCATATATAATTTTTTAGTTATTTATTTATTTATCTCTTTTTTTTTATTAAAATAAAATTTACTAGTAGTATAATATTTTTTTGTTATGAATTTTCTATTATATATATTTATTATAATATTTTACAATTCATATAAAAACTTATACATTAATGATTGCACCTGCTGACCTTGGGTCCTAGCTCCGCCATTGAAGAGGTTTAGGTAATACATAGATATATTGTTATGTGAAATAATTAATGAAATATATTTTTAGTTTAATTGGTGGATGATTTGATTATATTATGCTCCAATGAGTAAGGTTCAATGTTCAAATTGTGGATAGATTTCGAAATTATCACATGTGATGCACAATAGACAAGATTAGACTAAGCTCCTAACTTTAATAATATATTAAAAATCACAAATTTCAACTTAAAATCATTTTTTTGTTAAAATAGAATTCCTTAATTCTTAATAAGTATCTGAAACAAGTGGACATTAATTAATTTCAAACGTCTAGATGCATCATTGAAAAATTGGTGAATGTTTCTTCTTAAAACTCAAGTAGAGCCTAGAGTGGTTAAACCATCTAATGTTAAATTTGAATCAAACATAAATGAAATTATAATTGTCAACGCCGTTAATGTTTCAACCAACCTATAACTAACTTGAAAACGAGTCTTCAAGTAATGCAGCAATAGTCATTCTTTGACCCGCATGCAAACTTTCAGCTGCTCAATCAATTTTCCATTTTCCACCAATCTCAACCTGTGACTTAATTATTATGTTTTATGGTCTATTAATAAGTCACTGAAGGTCAGTAACTAATTGATCACCGACTTCATATATCTGACTTCTTTTCCTGTCAAATAATTAGGGCTCATTTAGATTGACTTTCTTATTAAAAAACGAACACATCTTTTTTATAATAAATATTTAACTAGACTTTCTCAAAAAAAAAAAAGTTGATTGTTAAAATTTTTTTTTAAAAAAATTCAAATTCAAATTCTTCTGAAACCAAAAAAATTAACTTCTAGAATAAGCACTTTTTTCAAAAAGATATAGAAAAATATTTTTAATGTAATAAATGAATTAACCAATATCCTCTCTACACGTTTAAACTTTTGTATGAGGTGGCAATTTTAACATGATATTAGAGCTTAAAAACCAAATGGTCTTAGGTTCAAAACTTACTACTACCTATTTAAAAATATTAAATTATCCATGTGCAAGGCTAAAAAAATAAACTCCACACTTATGCATTAATATAATAAATGAATAAATCAATATCTTTTCTATAAATTTAAACTTTTAGATTTTGTCATTGCTACAAGTTTGGGTTTATAAATGAGGTGGCAACTAAACATTAAAACTATCTACATGGAAGGTTAAAAAATAAACGTTGGACCTACGTGTTAATACAATAAACAAATAGACCAATATTCTCTGTATATGCTTATTAAGTTTTTGGATAAAGTGGTGATTTTAACACTTCTCTACATAATACATGTGAAATTAGAATTAATATGCATATTTTATGTAAATAACTTTTTGTCATAATATTTTTTGTTATTATAATTTTCATTGAATAAAGGGAATAAAAATAATTTTATAAGAAAACTATCAATCAAAAAGGGTGCTCGAACAAGTAATAGTTGAGTTTAAAAGATAATGACAAACAATGAAGGTCTTAGCTTAAACATAGTAATAGTATTATATAAATAATTATATGAATATTTTTGTCTTTATAAAATTTTTTGTAAATTTATCTTTCATGAAATTACAAATGCTACCCCTTAAACTATGATTTGGGTAAAGTTTGAGCAAATATAAGACTTACAAATCTTAAAATTCTAAATGAATTTCATATTTTAAAAAAGTGCTACCAAACATAAACAAAATCCCATGGCGAAAAGTAAAGTGCAATTGAAATGTTAGTATAGTGACATTCTAGATGCGATGCATCACCTCATCATTCTGAAAAATTAGTGAATGTTTTCTTCATAAAATTAAACTCAACTAGAGCCTAGAGTGGTTGTTAAAGCAACTAATATATTAAAATTGATTCAACATAAATTAAGTTATAATTGTCAACGCTGTCAATGTTTCAGAGCCACCTATAACTACCTTGAAAACAAATCTTCAAGTAACACAGCAACGTACGTAAACTTTCAGCTGGTCAGTCAATTTTCTATTTTTCCAATAATCTCAACCCACGACTTATTATTATATTTCTTGGTCTCGTAATAAGAGTAGCTGAAGTTCTGTAACTAATTGGTCACCAACTTCATATATCTGACTCCTTGTCTTGCTAAATAATAGGATCGTTCTGAATTGAATTTTTTTTTTATAAAGAGTACTTTTTTTGAAAAAAAAACACATTTTTTATAATAAATATTTGATTTGACTTTCAAAAATAAAAAATTTTAAAAAATTTCAAATTTTATTTTTTTAGAATTTAAAAGATTTAACTTCTAAAAAAGTAATTTTAAAAAAATTATAAAAAAATTAAGAAAAGTCAATCTAAACGAGGCTCCAAATGCTGACCTTCCAACGTAACATGCTTCAAACCAACTTCATATATCTGGCTCGTTTTCCTATTATGTTGTCGCTTTCGATTTCGTTATGCATGATGTGGATGATGAAGAATTGTTTCACTATTGTTTTTGCCTAGCTTGCAAAAAAATTAGGTTCTCCTTGGATTGAAAATGTTTTTCCGTTCTCATTTTTTATTCTTATTTTTAAAAATAAGTTTCATTTTTTGTTTTATAAAAGGCAAAACCATTTCATTTTTGGCTGGTAGAAAAACAAAAACTGCTTTCCAACAAATAAGAAAAATGATAATCGCATTTTCGATGTTCGCTTTCGCTATTAGAATGTTAAGTCCGAGATTAAATTTATATATATGCATTGAGTTGTTCTCTCCGCTTTTCATGAAAAATGAGAATTATATTTTCAGTAGTTTCCGATTAAGAAAATAATGAAAAAAACTATGCAGTATTTTTCTGATTTCTCAATCTATA
The DNA here is from genome assembly GCA_028554755.1 of Cordia subcordata. NCBI lineage: Eukaryota > Viridiplantae > Streptophyta > Magnoliopsida > Boraginales > Cordiaceae > Cordia > Cordia subcordata. Next base: position 20,886,296 of record JAPTOF010000003.1, on the reverse strand, counting down.
AAAAATGAAAACAAAAAAAAAGTCAACCAAATATATTTCCTCTAATAATTTTTTCACTTTTTCTTTTGTAAAAATTAAAATAAAAACAAGCAAATCAAACTCAACCTAAAAATTCTACAAATGTTACAACACGTGAGGATATGAAAACATTGTTGGGTCTCTTTCCAGAGAGAAAAACATCATTGATAGGCCACCTTATTTGGCATGTCCTCATAAGTTTCTAAAATATATATAACTTGTTGACATAAATTTCTCCAACACTGAACTTGTTTTTTTTTTTTTGGTTTCATAAACGAAAATCACTAACAGATTTTGTCTAATTGCTTTGAAAAGGGGATCTATGTCGGCTGCCAAAGTCAACATTTTACCTAATTAATTAACAAACTTGATTATTCTCCGTTCCATGACATACAAGAAGTGTAGACATTTTAATTTGTTTCATTAGTTTTCTTATTGGTCTGAAACTCGAAACCCTTGTCACGTCAGTGCACATAATTAGCTACCGTTGACAAACTAATATTATTTATATAATAATAAAAAATTATATTTTATAGTTTAATATGGGTTTATTAAACCAGCAATTATTTATCTTTCCCGACTTTTATAGGTCGATTTTTTTATTTTTTTAAGTGAAACATTTTAGACATTCATGTTTTTATTTTGTGCTATTTTTAGTCCTCTGGGCAACATGGTTTACAAAACTCCTGACCCTTAAATGTGTCGTCTTAATCTTTAAGATTCGCAGTAAGATAATGAGGCTGATCAGCCACCAGCACGATACTCTACATGGCAGCACGTGCTTATGCCAGCGCCCAAGGTGCACCATTCGACAACACTACCACCACAGCCATTTTTGAATACAAATCCACTCCTTGCCCAGCCAAGTGCCTTTCTAGTAAGCCCATTATGCCTTCTTTGCCAGCGTATAACGACACAGCCACCGCCACGGCTTTTACTACTAAATTCAGAAGCCCAAGGCAAGTAGATGTGCCGACCGACATTGATGAAAATCTCTTCATTACAGTCGGTCTAGGACTCCAAAATTGCCCCTCTGGTACAAGGGCTCGAAGCTGTCAAGGTCCAAATGGGACGCGTTTCACTGCTAGCATGAACAATGTATCTTTCGCGCTACCTTCCAATTTCTCCTTGCTTCAAGCACATCACCATCGTGTACCTGGAGTTTTTACTACTGATTTTCCAAAAGTGCCACCCATTAAATTTGATTACACTGGTAACGTAAGCCGATCACTCTGGCAACCTGTTCGGGGGACTAAGGTATACAATTTGAAATACGGATCCAGAGTGCAAGTTGTAATGCAGGGGACGAGCATTTTCGCTGCTGAGAACCATCCAATTCATCTCCATGGATATGATTTCTACATGCTTGCTGAAGGATTTGGAAATTTCAATCCAAAAACTGACACAGCCAAGTTCAATCTGGTTGATCCTCCTTTGCGTAACACAGCTAGTGTACCTGTTAATGGATGGTCTGTCATCAGATTTGTAGCTGATAATCCAGGTGAAAATAACACAAGTTCTATTCAGTATATTGCATCAAGGCTACTTGTCTCTCTCCTTTTCTGTTGTAATGTATGCTAAATCATTGATAAATTTTCCATAAACAGGAGTCTGGATCATGCACTGCCACTTGGATGTTCACATTGGTTGGGGTTTGGCCATGGCATTCGTAGTCGACAATGGAGTTGGAGAGTTGGAGACATTAGAGGAGCCTCCAGCCGACTTGCCAATCTGTTGACTATAACACTTAATAACCATGCATATTTTAAGAAAGAAAATGCTTATCATATTAGGAATAGAAGAACTCTAATGTATACTATAGATAGTAGCTATTTTGTTGTATTATTGTTATAATAATGTATAATAGATATTCAATTATTATAGATACGCTATAATTTTAATGATTTTTATCCAATATATGATTGTAATTAAACGTTAAGGACAAAAATGAACAAGACAGTTTTTATTGTCTTATAAGATATAAGACGTGTTTTATGAAAATTCAAAACAAATCACACTTTTATTTTTATAAGATAGATATAAAATTATTACTAGAGATAAAGTTCTCATAAGATTATTACTTTTCTTTAGTAATAATCTATAATTTAAGATAGATATAAAAAATTTTATAAAATTATTTTAGAGACAAGAGAGTAATTTAAAAGAAATAAACATTTAATAGGGTTCAATACATAATTATAAACAATTAACATTTAAACATGAATTAAATATAAAATAATAAAGATTAAAAAACTTATTTCATGTCATATGACTTATGAATATGACTTATATCTAACATCTTTTGATTAAAAAAAAAAAAAAGAAAACTCACATTTGATACTAACCCTAAAAGCTCAAAAGTTAAAACATAAAACATTTCATCCTTTCCCCAAAGACAAAACTACTGCCCACTACCTTCTTCTTCATGAACGCCAAAGACAAAGCTCTCATAGTGACGCCAAACATCTTTATTCAGCTCTCATAGTGACGCGTCACACCTATCAGTGCCATCGGCTAGCAGTAGTAGGGCTGTTCAACCATTCACACTCACCACCGCCATCAGCTCTCTGCAATGGCACAATTGGCTCTCACTTCTCAGCATTAGGTTTGCATATTTTTAAAATTAATTATAATAAGGACATTTACGGTGTCATAACTTTGTCTTGCACATGAACTTAATAGCTAATTATCTAAAATCATATGAGATAATTAATTATTACCGTGATCTCGAATGCTTCGAGTAAAATTGTCCACCTTTTCTCCAAGTTTATTCACCGCACAATCATTCGTTAAATTTGCTTCCGCACCATCGGTTGCTAAAAGTAGCGACCGCAACATCCGTCCCTAAATTTCGTGACCGCACAATTGGTCCCTAAATTTAGCAACCGCACAATTGGTCGCTAGTTAGCAACCGACAAGTCGGTAGCAAAATTGGTCATAAAAAAGTTTAGCGACTGATCTGGGAGTTGTGCATACTTAGCGACCGTCTATTTAGTGACCAACTTATCGGTTGCTAATTTCAGTTTAGCGACCAACCATTTAGCGACCGTCTATTTCGGTTGCAAAATTAGTCGCACTACATTTTAGCGAGCCGTTTAGGCTGTCGTAAAAGGCCTATTTTCTTGTAGTGCAAGTTAATGATTTTGACAATGTAATTAATCGCTATAGTAAGCTTGTAAGCAGAGAGCATGATAGAATTTTAGTGTTCAGACCATTGCCCCTAGGGGTGGAAATATACATTCTGAAGCTAAACCCAAACTTGAATCCGATCAAATGGAAAAATCACAAAAAATTCGGAATTCGATATTCAATAAAATTACAGAATATTGGGTAATAGATTGGATTTAGTTTTTTACAAAAAAAATAAAAAAAAACTTAACTTTTTTGAAAAATTATAAAAAAGAAATAATCAATTCAAATTAATCCCAAATTTTGTCCTTCCCTACATAACGTGCTTCAAACCAACTTCATATGTTTGACTCGTTTACTTATTATGTTGTCGCTTTCGATATCGGTATGCATGATGTGGATGGTGAAGAATTGATTTATTAGTTTGCCTTGTGAAAATTTATAAGCTGGTGAGCCTACCTTTCTTTTGAACTATATATACGAAGAATCTTCGGCTCATTCTTCAGCAATAATCCAACACGTGAGGATATGAAAACATTTTTCTTTTTTTGGATGAAAGAGGATATCAAAAGATTGCTGGGTCTCTTTCCAAAGAGAAAAACATCATTGATAGGCCACCTAATTTGGCATGCATGATTAATATATAACTTGTCGTCATTAGTTTCTCCAACACTGATTTTTTTCATTAACAAAAATCTCTTAACAAATTCTGTATAATTGCCCTGAAATGGGTTCTATCTCAACTGTCGAAGTCAATATTTTATCGGAAATAAGACATCCAAATTTTCAATCTTTTAACATTGGGACAACTAAATCCTCCGGTTTATTATTTTTTCTTTAAAGGTCCTCCAAAACTAATGGTACCAAACTTTTTTAACCGTCAAATAGTTAACCAATTCAAATTCTTCTTTTGCCCTCAGTGTACTTTTCTCCGAGTATATATTTATATACTCCACACTTGCATACTTATAGACCATATGCTTTTCTTTTTGAAAACAACCACTCCATTCAAGCAATAGGTCAATCATTACATGAAGATTTATCATTAAAAAAACTCATTCAATTTACATCAATATCACCAAATTTCTAAAATAACTATGGTTTTGGTGGTTAAATTGAATCGGATCGGGTCTTTATCTTGTGGCTGTTAGTTTTAGGGATTTGATGATGTTGATGTAAATTGAATAAGCTTTTTTAGTGATGAATTTTCATTTAATATTCTATATATTGCTTTAATGGGATGGCTGTTTAAGAAAGAAAAGGATATAGTCTATAAAGTGTTTGTATATGTATGTGGTGTATATAAATGTGTATTCAAGAAAGAAGTATAATAAGGACAAAAGAAGAATTTTAATTGATCAATTAAAATGTTTAACACCGTTAGTTTTGAATTTAAGGACCTTTCAAAAGAAATAAAATAAACCCAAAGACCTAGTTGTCCCAATACTAAAAGGTCAAGAACTTGAATGTCTTGTTCCTGATTTTTATGTTACTGAAGTTACATCTCTGGATTTATTAATTTCAGAATTCTTTCCTCAACTCTATTTGGTAATAAATTCATTTCCTACCTCTTCCTTTTTCCTAGATAAAATAGGAACCTTTTTAAGTTGAACCAAAGAGTGTAAAAAACATGTTGGGAAAAACATGCAAACACGAAAAAATACGAGAAGAAATAACGGACACAAGAATTACGTGGTTCGGCTTTAAAGCCTACGTCCACGGGCAGCAGAGAATAATTCTATTATTGATCACGAATGCTACAAGGCTCTCACTTTGGTTTCTCTCTTACACATAACATAACGAGTATTGTTACATATTTATAGTGAAAAGGTTTCCTAAACTGATTTTTATGTTACTGAAGTTACATCTCTGGATTTATTAATTTCAGAATTCTTTCCTCAACTCTATTTGGTAATAAATTCATTTCCTACCTCTTCCTTTTTCCTAGATAAAACATGATATTATGTTGGAAAACAAAAAATTTTCTATTTTGTGATATGAAGTATTACAACTCTAAACAACAACATTCGGTTTTTGATCTAAAAGCTAATGGTGTTTTTCCCCTTTTTGAGAGTGCCCATCTTATGTTTTTTCGGTTTTCTATGAAAAAGTACAAAATAAATTTTGAATACGAAGAAAAAGAAAGAATTTTGATTATATTACTGGTTGAAAAAATTGACCCCATTTTTCTTAATGGGTCTTTGAACTTCATCTTGCAAAACGGTTGTAGGGATGTCAACAGATTGGCAAGTCGGCTGGAGGCTCCTCTAATGTCTCCAACTCTCCAACTCCATTGTCGACTACGAATGCCATGGCCAAACCCCAACCAATGTGAACATCCAAGTGGCAGTGCATGATCCAGACTCCTGTTTATGGAAAATTTATCAATGATTTAGCATACATTACAACAGAAAAGGAGAGAGACAAGTAGCCTTGATGCAATATACTGAATAGAACTTGTGTTATTTTCACCTGGATTATCAGCTACAAATCTGATGACAGACCATCCATTAACAGGTACACTAGCTGTGTTACGCAAAGGAGGATCAACCAGATTGAACTTGGCTGTGTCAGTTTTTGGATTGAAATTTCCAAATCCTTCAGCAAGCATGTAGAAATCATATCCATGGAGATGAATTGGATGGTTCTCAGCAGCGAAAATGCTCGTCCCCTGCATTACAACTTGCACTCTGGATCCGTATTTCAAATTGTATACCTTAGTCCCCCGAACAGGTTGCCAGAGTGATCGGCTTACGTTACCAGTGTAATCAAATTTAATGGGTGGCACTTTTGGAAAATCAGTAGTAAAAACTCCAGGTACACGATGGTGATGTGCTTGAAGCAAGGAGAAATTGGAAGGTAGCGCGAAAGATACATTGTTCATGCTAGCAGTGAAACGCGTCCCATTTGGACCTTGACAGCTTCGAGCCCTTGTACCAGAGGGGCAATTTTGGAGTCCTAGACCGACTGTAATGAAGAGATTTTCATCAATGTCGGTCGGCACATCTACTTGCCTTGGGCTTCTGAATTTAGTAGTAAAAGCCGTGGCGGTGGCTGTGTCGTTATACGCTGGCAAAGAAGGCATAATGGGCTTACTAGAAAGGCACTTGGCTGGGCAAGGAGTGGATTTGTATTCAAAAATGGCTGTGGTGGTTGTGTTGTCGAATGGTGCACCTTGGGCGCTGGCATAAGCTCGTGCTGCCATGTAGTATCGTGCTGGTGGCTGATCAGCCTTGATGAGAACATCAGTGGTTTGCCCTGGTCCTAACATGAGGACCCTGGTGGTGAAAGGTTTGACATACGAGGCATCTGCTCCAACAACTGTAAATTTGTGGTTTGCTACAGTGAAGAAAAGTTGTTGGTTGAGTGCAGCGTTTATGACGCTGAGGAGGATGGTTTCACCAGCGCCCACGGGAACTATGGTAGTATCTGCATCACAAGAAGAGAGAATTTTATTTCTTGTATCATGTCCGAAGGCATGAGTTGTTCAATTCTATTTAACTTGGATGCTCATATTCTGTCAAAAAGAACGGTTTTTTCCAATAAAAACAGACCTTGGCTGGAGCACTTGTAAAGATCGCCAGGTTGACCATTAATGGTATACGCATCTGACACATTAGGGGCAGCTCCTGTTCTTGTGGCTTGTCTCACAACATTCATTGGATTTGCATCCCACCATTCACCTGAAAATCAAAATTATTGTAAAAACTATTGATTCTTTTTAATCTTTTTTTTGGTTTTTTTTAACAAACCTCTTGTTCTCACGAGATTCAAACCCAAGTCCTCACTCATGAAGAAGGCAGCTTTAACAGAGTATTAAAAGAAGATAAATTATATTACCTAGAAGAATTGGTGTCTCGTGCTTTGGCTTAGGAAACGGGTAGGCTTCTCCTTTTGGGCGAATAATTAAAGCTCCATATACAGTGGCTCTGAGCCACGAACTATGAGCATGCCACCAAAGTGTTCCTTCTTGTCCTTGAATCTTAAATCGATAAATGTAACTTCCACTGGGTCTAATTGGGCACTGGGTGATAAACTCTGGTCCATCTGCCCAAGCTGTCCTCATCTGACGGACACCGTGCCTGTAGAATGCATAGCAAATTATGAGGAAAAGCTGCAACCATTGTGTCAATCATCTCAGTGCAGGAAGCACGACTGCGATTTGCATACACATCTAATACAGGTAATAGAGTTGTCGATCATCGTAATTTATTTTTTTCTTTTTTTTTTTTCCTCTCCAGATGTCAGCAAATAAAAACCAGCTACATGCATGCACAGAGAGAGACGGGCTAATTACCAATGAATGGTTACATTATATCGAGCTCTATTCACAACATTAATGACTAGAGAGTCACCATTATGCACTTTCAATGTAGGTCCCGGAAATTGACCGTTTACTGTAATGGTGTTGTGTGTTTTGCACAACCTCTTTACTTTTGTCGCTTGAATCTGTTTCATTAATTACAACAACAATTAGTATCCAAGAGAGCGTTAGATGTAATGACAAGAAATTAAGCGGGCTAGTGACCAAAAAGAAAAAGATGACTTACAACAAAATCATGGTAGTGAGTTTTTGCATTTGCCAAATGCAATGCATTGGCAAACAGAAATAACAAGACTAAGAAGAAGCAAGAGAACTTGAAAGCTTCCATTTGATGTGATATATTATGCCTTGTTGAATTTTTTGTGAAAGAAGACTTTCTCTTATAGTAAAAAGACTAAGAGAGAGAGGGTTGTTTTGAGGTTGGCAGATTAGGTTGTGTTGATTCAAGATGAAGGCCAATCGTAGTTCAACCCTATGGAGTTTTGGTGCAACCACTAGCCTAAATATCAAACTGAAGATTTCTATTAATGCTTGCTTCCAAAGTTTATCTTCAACTTGATTAATATTAAAGCATTGCTATACGAATTCATTATTATGCTTGTTTCTACTGAAATATATAGTCTTCTTTGGTCTCTCTAATTGTATCATCATTGTTCTTCTTTACATTTGTATATATATATTAAAATTGTGCATTTGCCTTTCTAATTGAACGCAGAGGATAACATTTCTAGAATTTTTAGGTTGAATTTGATTTGCTTGTTTTCTATTTTAATTTTTATAAACAACTGAACATTATGAGAGGTGTGTATATATATATATTGAACGTAGAGGATAACATTTCTAGAATTTTTAGGTTGAATTTGATTTGCTTGTTTTTTCTATTTTGATTTTTTTAAACAAACTGAACATTATGAGAGGTATGTATATATATATATATATATATATATATGTATATGTATATGTATATATATGTATATATATCGTTTCTCGGACTTGTGAAATTAAAAATGAAAATAATTTTTTTAAAATATAAATAAAAATGAGGACAAAAAAAAAATAACATTTTTAATCCAAGCAGAACGTAAAATTTTTCATAAGGCAAAAAACAATATTAAGACACACACACACATATATATATCTCGGTTCTCGGATTTGTGAAATTAAAAATGAAAATTATTTTTTAAAATATAAATAAAAATGAGAATGAAAAAAAAAAACATTTTTAATCCAAGCAGAACCTAAAATTTTTCACAAGGCAAAAACAATATTAAGACAATTCTTCAATCATCCACATCATGCATAACGAAATCGAAAGCGACACATATACAACAAGAAGACGAGTCAGACATATGAAGTTGGTTTGAAGCATGTTATGTAGCGAAGGTCAAATTTTGGGCCTCGTTTAGATTTTTTTTTTCAAAAATGTTATTTTTAATTTTTGAAAAAAAAAAGTAAATTTTTTGAAAATTTTTGACTTTTAAAAAAAGTTGAATTTGAATTTTTCTTAAAGTTTTAGCTTTTCTCTGAAGTCAAACTAAATACTTGTCATAGAAAAATACTTTTTTTTTAAAAAGAAGGCAAAGCCAAGTACATTATAAATGAACAAATCTAATGATCGTCACCCCACAATTATCTTCCCCTAACATGCGAGGAAGCACCTCCGAAGGCCCGCTCAACAAAGAAAAGAAAATTACTTTTCATGAAAGGGTGGGGGAAAAAAAATCTGCGCATCTGCCGATTGTTCAACAAGAAAAAGATTCAAATATATGAAGTTGGTAATCAACCAAGAAACATAATAATAAGTCGTGGGTTGAGATTGGTGGAATATGGAAAATTGATTGAGCAGCTGAAAGTTTACGTGCGGGTCAAAAATGACTATCCATTGCTGTATTACTTGAAGATTCGTTTTCAAGGTAGTTTTTATAGGTGAGTCTAAAACTTTTTGTTTTTGGGGTCAAAATGGTTTTTTTTTTTTTTTTTGCTTTGAACTAGGATATCACAAGTTACATTAGACTCAAGACTAATCCTTATCACATCGACAGCAATGAGGGAAAAGTGTTCCAGACAAATGTCCTTTCAGGAATTCCCTTTTTTTCTCTGAAAAAAATTACAAACTTAGCCAATCCCAATGGACTGGAAATCATCTTTTAACATTCTTTTAGAGGGAAGGAAATTTGAATAGTCTAAGGGCAAGCAGTTCTTAAATAATTTCACCTTTGTCAGCCAATTACAATCCTAAGAATGCAGCAAAAATTCGAAGGAAAAAAAAAAATCTTTTACAACAATTTTTTTAATATCCTCTATAATTGGACGTGCTCTCCAATCAACAAACAATGTCCTATGAAACATTGAGAGCCTACACAATAATCAGTTAACCTATGTTGGATCAAATTTAATATAGTTGCTTTAACCACTCTAGGCTCTCGTTGAGTTTAAGAAGAAACATTCACTAATTTTTCAGAATGATGAGGTCATGCATCTATAGAATGTCACTGTACTAACATTTCAATTGCATTTTGCTTTACGCAATGGCATTTTGTTTACCATCATTGATTCATTGGCTCATTGCTGATGAAATGGGTTCGCAGGATAAAATAATTTACTGTTGTATTATTTAGGTGAAATCCAAATCGTCGGATAAATTAGTATTCTTTGCCTTACATTTGAAATTAATATCCACTTGTTTGGAATGACAACAATATTTTACACGTGATGACAACAATACTACGAGATAACAAATCAATGACACGTGACAATATAGTAACCTTTGTTACTTTCTTTGTAAATTCTTCTTCGCTAAAGATGAATCTTATTTTTTTCAAGAAATGTTTCTCATCGTGAAAAACCTAAACCAAGGTAGCATTGTGCAACATCTTTCCAAAATCGTAAATGTGGCACTTTGTTCATAAGTTTTTCCCTAAGGATCAACCTGATTTTTTCAAGTAATGTTTTTCATCCTGAGAACATCGAATCAAGGTGGTCTGCGCATCATTTTTCCAAAGTAGTCACCAAATTTTGGGTTGCTAACAACGATATTTATACAGTAGTTGTAATGATCGTGAAAAATAATAATAATAAGTAAAATAGGGCATTGATTTATATAGTGATCTTAAAATTTTTATTTATCAAACAATTGAAATTATAGAGACGTTGGTGGTTAACAGATTTATTGGGGTGTAAGTAGTGGCCTAAAAATTAGGTATTTTCCTTTTTGTGATACACGACTCATATGAAGAAAGAGAAAGAAAATGATATAGTTAGAGTTCTATTTATTTTCAAATAAGATAAAGCTACTAGAGTCCAAGCAAAACAAAAAAATTCTACAATCTCCTTCCTCGTATGTACTTGTGGCATCATACGACCAGAGCTATAAAAATTGACCATGCACAGAAATTAAATGATGATAAAGCTTTTAGACAAACGAAGTCTACTGCTTTAAGGTAAAATCCTTGCTATGAATTCACTCGTATTGGCATAGAATTTTGTTTAGAAAGAAAAGGGATACCATGGATTACTCTGATGATTTCAATAATTTTTGGCTTTTAGAGAATAAATTTTTGGAGTTGCTCTTTGGTTTGGGGGCAAAAAAGAAAAAATTACAACTAAAGTTACAAGCATTCCGTTATTAATCTACAATGTTGAATTGGAGTTTAAGATGTAAGTGGGGTCAATTCGTATTCCAAATTCCTGGATTAATTCTACGTTATCCCCAAGTTCTATTGAGTTATTTGTTATACGATAATCCTTACCTTATTCCTCGTATCACGATCATATTACTTCCAACTTATTTGATCAAATTTTACGTTATGTTGATCATCATTTGCCTATCAAATTACCAATTCATATTCATGTAAACCACCAATCACTATGTGCATATGGGTCTTTCTTGAAATATATACACACACGTAAGTTTCCATTGCTTCTGTTGATAATTTATTTTGACAAATTTAGATATATATCTATATTTTCCCAACTCTCACGCATGGCTGCCAAGTGCAATCCTTTTCAACTTCTTTTAGTGTTTTGATGTTTAGCCAAACTCAACTATCTGGAGTTTTGCTTCAATTAATTGTATTTGGTCATCTATTAAATATATTCTTCAGTTACTTTTTCCATCTTGCTCGGACTCCAATTTTTTTTCCTGGTTTGATCAGAGGAAAAAAAATATATGTTTAAAAAAATGGTTTTGATTGTCTTATATTTATATACATTAAACTTCGTTTCATGCTTAAATTCTTTTCCCTTTTATTGCCTATCTTTCCTTGATAGTTTACGATTACAGCAATTTTTGTTCTTCCTTTTATATTGTCTCCAAACTCAAACCACCGCTCATATTATAATTAGTGAATAAAGTTTGACTCACATTATCAGAATACTCTTACTAATGAAACATGTATTATTTTAGTTATTTACTTTTGATATCCTTATTTTATTTAGTTTTACAGTTAATAAATATTTCTTTTTAGTCCCAAGGCTGTTAACTTTTATTTTGTCTCTGATAAACTCTTTTAGAGATTATTTATTTATTTATTTTTATTTCTCATACAAATCTTTCCACATGTAATTTTCCAAGCCCATATATGCCGGCTTGCTTACATATTTCTAAGATATAAATAACTTTTGTGGTTCTTCTAAAAGAGACCCATTTTAATAATATTTGACTATTGTTATTTATTTCTTTATTTAATTATTTATTTTCTTTTAACTACTTATTTGTTTTTATTATTACTAAATATTATTTATTTATGGTTTATGTAACCATTGTTTTAGCGTCATTCAAAGAAAAAACAATGCACATCATGAATTCTTTTAGGTCAACGTTCATGACCTCCTCGGTGAACCCATGCAAGTTCTTGTGATATTAAGAATGGATAGCCATCAACCTATGTGGCACCATAAAAGTGACCTTAATAGTTTTATATTCGAGATCATAATGCAATCTGAATCTTTCACCTCGATTCTCAATCAAAAATAACTATTCTATCATAGTATTATTACCATGTTCAGATTTGACTCAAATAATAAAAGTTATGCTATGACGTAGCATTTTATCATAGTACGATACGATTTGGTATGATATGATTTGATGCATGATAAGACATGACTTGATTAGCGGATACTCGCCTTCTCATAAAATCTTAGGATTCCACTTCTGGTATGCTTATGCTTGACGGAGCCTATACCCCTATTATGTGAGCTTGTGGAGACCTCGTACCCGGCTATGATTTGTGTTTGTGGGGGCGTTGTACCCCCCTATGATCCGTGCCGTTGGGGGGCCTTATACCCACTATTTGATATAATCATAATTGATTCTTGGTTATAACATGGGGACCTTATCTCTTACCATGAGTTTATTATGATTAAATCGCTCATAGCATAGTCACAACTCATGTTATATGATACTTGATAAACTCTCTTTATCTAAACCTGTTACAAGTAACTCTTGTTATGATAATATGAATTCTAAGTTTGCATGATCCCATATTTTCTTATTGTTTTTCTGGGAACGTGTTACTTGTCTCAACTTTCCTATTATTTTCGAAATTCACGTTTGTTCTATCTTGGGGAAAGACCCTTACTTACTGAGCATTTGATTCGCTTACCTCTACATTTATTTTCTTACAGATGATCACGAATAAAAAGGTGTACGCTATCAATACAGGATGACCTTATCTTTATGAGTATTTTGAGAATTCAATTGTAGTAATAAGGCTCTGCTTTGTTAATATTTTGGTTTATGTTAGATGTGCCGACTTGGTAATGGTCTGTAATAATTATTTGGAGTTTTCTTACTATATATTGATGCTCATAGTTTTATTTCGATAATTTATGATATTTAGTACTCTGTTTGATTGTTGAGGTTTTAATAGTCTTGTAATTCGAGAGGCACTCCTCTTGATTCACGACGTATCACGTCTTGAGCCTTAAGTTTTCAAGGCGTAGTACTACAAGATGACAAGTCAAGTAACACGCGAGAGTATCACAACTATTGTCATTCTGTTAATAAGTTTTTCCTTATGATAAACCTGACTTTTCCAAGGAATGTTTCTCAACTTGGGAAAAAACGAATCCAAACAGTATGTGCATCGTCTTTCCAAATAAATAAATAAAACAGCACATCTTACATCATAAATCTACGACTACAATTTTCATTCCGGAAGAGCCTCATATCATACAAGCAAAAATTTGTGGGGGTTATCAATTATTAACGTATCAAACATCAGAATATTACAACAAAATGGATCTCTTTCCTGCCATGGAAGGAATGGCAATGCAAAAATCAATTTTATTCTCTTTGGCTTGGATGAATGAATTTGGCATCAGAATTCAGACACTGAACAAGGAGCCAGATGAAATCAGAGAGGAAGCAAAGCCTTTCTGAGGGATACTGATTTTCACTCTTGTTGAGATTGACAAGGCTTACCACTATCTAATTGAACCAAATGTGCTCTTAAGCTCCATTCGTTCACCTGCAAAAACATTGGATCAGTTAAATAAATGAGACGCAATAGTGACACATGAAGCAACAAGGACAAGGCCCGTTCGCTTCAAAAATGAGAACTGAACACATGATACGTTAAAACCCAAAATCTCCCCTTGAAGGATCTCTAAAAGAGATTGTAATCAGACAATGCTCAACTAAGAAGTCCATATATACAAGGATGGCAAGACAACCTGTGATGCATGCGTCTTAAAGATTAAGTCTCCACATTCTTCAATAAGACCTCTTTCTCGTCCAGACACCCAAGCCAATTCGGAAATTAAATTATCTAGTTCCTCAGCCTGCAATAGAGAAGTGCTTTTATATGAAAAGGTGCCAAAAATATATCTAAACAGAAATAACTCATGGAAGCAAAAGGTGACGACGCCACGCAGAGATTTGTATAGGAAACTCTTTTGTCTCCTCCATACAGAACCATCTGAACTGGAAGTAATGTTCTGATCTGAGACACCGCTATCAAGGTTGAAAAGGATTGAAAACCCAAAAGGAATTAATCCCAGGTAGTTTACACATCCAAAATGTGATGCGAAACTCTTTTGTCCCTCTTGTACAGCACCATCTCAACTGAAAGTAATGTTGTGATCCGAGACACTGCTAGATGCTATCAAGGCTGAAAAGGACTGAAAAACCAAAAACGAACTGATTCTCAGGACTTTTAGATGTGGAAGGAACCCCAAAAAGGAATTAAACCCCATTGGGTTCCTCTATCGTTCCCTTTCATGTATTTATGGAGAAGAAATCATCTGAGCTCCAATCAAGGAAAATAAATCTGCTCAAGTACTGGAAAACTGCCAAAGAGTGCTGGCTAGCTTAGATAATAACTTTCAAGATGTCTTTCCTCAAATACCTAGGGTAGAAGCTATAGGGAGAGAGGAATTCTTTGTAGGGGAAAATGAAAAATAACCTCCACACTGGACTCAAGCAGTGGACAAGTTGATTCGTAGAAAAGAAGAAATGACCTATGAAGTTGGAAGATGGTTGCTATGTAAAAGCCTCATGTTAGGTCTAGGAACAGTCTTTTGGTAACTTTCAGGACAAACTATTTTCCAGTTTATTACCTTTGGCATAAAGCTCTGGATATGCAATGCTATCATTTCCATCACCATCTTAGCTGAGTTCAAAACCTCCCCTAGCTCTCTCACATCAGCCTGCGAGATAAAGCCTAAAATATTTTAGTTCCTGTTGAAAGAAACCATATGCAAAAACAAAAAAATAATCTGAGAAATGATTATGAGATGGGCAATAAGATATCTTACTCGAACTTCACCGCTGACTGGAAGTCTGAGAGAGGTATTGACTAAAGCACCTATCATGCCTGTCAAGGAAGTCGAATAATCCTCCTCCACACCCGACCATTCATCAAGGTATGGCATCTGAAATTAGGACAAGCAGAATAATTATATAAGAGATGGAAAACTTGCAAACCTAAAGACATAAAATGAGGGGCAATAACGAACAATTAACACATCATCCTGTTCCTATACTAGTGTTGTAATCATATTCATTCATACTTTGCAGTAATCAGATTCATTCATACTTTACTGGTCAAATTACAAAGGGTGTGAAGGAAATGTATTCAGTCTTCTTTCTGTTATGTCGGCACCATGCAGCAACACATTCCCACTTTCCTCAAACTATTGGGTGAAAAATTTAACTCCCTACCTCTTCCTTTTCACCAGGCAATAAGAACTTCTTTAAGTTAAATGAAAGAGTGTAAATAACAACTTTTCCAATCACTCACAGGTAATCCATTATAACATCACTATCCCAAAACACTATAAGGAGTCCCTTATGAGATCTTCAAAAGAAATCAATTGTACTAACCAACCAGAGTGCGCCCAAAACATCACTAGCTATATGGTCCTCTGTTTCAACAGGTTTGTTCTATGACTCGAGCCTTATTTTCTCAAGATTTTTCAATACTTGGGGAATTTGCAATTAACAGCAACACAATTCACATCAGCGAATATTGAGATAACTTCACAATGAACGGATATCTTCATACTTCACGAAAACGTATACAAACAATCAAACGTCATTTATCAGACCATCCAACAATTCCACTCTTTACTTTGATAAGTGAAGTGATCGATCAAAGAAATTACAATAGATTTGATCAAGGATAAAAGCCTTACATTTCGTTCAAGAATCGTAGATATAGTTGTTATTCTCCGCAAAGTTTCTAGTTCAATGCGTTTTCTTTGCACAACAGCATGAAGATCTGCTATCTTGCTCCCAAGAGCATACAATTTTCCCTGAAGCAATAAACAAAATGTTAGCAAACTAATCAATGACATGGTAATAAATAGTCGAGAATAGAACGTTGAGATATAATTGTTGAACTGTTGATGATGTTCATTGGAAATGGAAATCAAACCTCGGCTTCCTTCTTCTGAGATTGCATAGAGGCCTCTGCTTTGGCATTTGCATACCTCCATTGAAGATGATGGTTATGCAGAAGCTTCAACGAATACAAATCCTCTTGATGATTCGGGAGCTTCCTCCCTCTTCTCGCATCTGCTCCTCCTCCGAGTTTTGAAGACATCGGATGAGGAGGAGGCAGAGGAAGAACTGCCCCCACCTTTGACGAGTGCAAATCCAAAGATCGCGAACAAGCCAACTTCGAAGACTCACAATTATTCAAAAAACTAGACTCCAGCATAGAAGACCGCGTGTCAGCAACCACCGGTGACTTGCTGCTATAAAAACAGATCGGAGAATTGGGGCAAGAACGTGGCTGCTGCTGATGACTCTCAGCCTCGCCCGAAGTCACGATTTTTGGAAGCTTCTTTTGAACGATTGCTGTGTCATCACTACAACTAGAAGTGGCTTCCTGCAATAGCTTCGCGGCCGGCGTGATTGGGCCGCCAATCGAACGGTGAGAGCTTTGTGACATCTGCCTATACCTCGACGGAACAATCCGATCAGTACCCATAACTGTAGGCGTATCAGGCCTAGTTGAAGAGCTCCTGAGCACAGTCGCACTACTTTTCGATTGCGAAACGTCGGAAATCTGCCACTGCCGCTGCAGCTCCTCTGCTCCCTTTTCAACCCCTACATTCTCTTTGAAAAGCTGTTGCTTCGCTCTCTGTGATTGTTGATTCTGCTTCCGAGAAGACATTACACTAGCCGAAAACAAGGGAGTGTCTAAGCTTCTTCGGATCGTCGTTGGTGGCGGAGGTCTTATGTTCTCCGGTTCCTCCTTGTCGTCGTGGTGGCGCCGCCGGTTGGCCGATTTCGAGCGGTGCTGCGCCTCGAAGATGTTAGGAGTTGGTGTTGCTGTCACATTTGAAGACACCAGAGGTGACATGAACCTAGAGCTAACTTCCCTAACTCTCGGCCTCCGTTGCGGTAACGGCGGTGAAGGAGGAGCAGCCGTCGCCGATTCGTCGCCTTTCATTCTGAGTTTTCTGCTGCTACTCGAAGAAGGGAAAAATCGATTTTAAAATCCTAACAATTCGATTTCGATTTCAATTTTTTGTCAAATGCCTTCTCTTTTCTCTTTCTGGGGAGAGATTTTGAGAGAGAGAGAGAGAGAGGGAGAAGAGTTTGATAGTGTGATAGGGGCACAAGGAGAATAACGGGCAAGAGATGGAGAAAACTAGCCGTTGGGGCATATGAATGCAACTCCAACGGTAAGGGGTTAATTTATACAAAAGCCCCTGATACTGTCAAAGTTTTCAAATTAGCCTTTATTGTCATATCATATTGAAAATAGTCCCCAATATTTTATAAATTTCTTAAAGTCCGTCCTTATTACTTCACAACACTCGTATCAGTCAGCAATATTGAATAAATTTATTCAAATAAGTTTCTATTTTAGACTCAACAAACCAAACAATAAAATGTATAAGCTTGAATAAGTGAAGGAAATTGTAATACCAACCAATTAGCAACAAGATAATATATAAACTTCGGGGCTTCTTCATCCAAAAGGAATGATATTCTTCAATTTTGTGATTTAGCTCAAGGTGTTTCATCATATATTCTCTATTCTATTGATCTTATTTTATTTTTACAAAAAATAAAAATTCTTTATGATTCCTAATTACTTTTTCCTAATCTCAGTTTTTTAAAGTACATTCAAATATTAAACATGTACATAGTTTAGAATAAAAATCATTTTTTATCTAATTATTTTCATGAAATTTAAAATACTTAACGAAATAAGAATTCCCAGTGAACACCCCTAATTATTATAAAGTGGACCTATACAAACATTTATTTCATTTTTCTCTTGGAGTTCATGGGAAAGAATTTTGGAATGATATGCTTAAATTCATTATGTAAAGTGTATTTGGTCTACCTTGTTAAAGTTTTACCAAGAAAATACTGATAGCAGAAAAGTATAATAAAAGGGAAAAAAAAAGGTACACAAAAAAATATTTTCTCCTCTTTATAGAGACATGGTTTACATCAACAAAACCTTTTTTACAACACTTTCCATATGAGTAAATAGCATATTACCTCCTTGAACTTAAACAAAAGTGCACATTGATCCCAAAACTTTCGAAGTTACTTGATCACCCCCTATACATTCTAAAAATAAGCTCATACCCCTCTGCCGTCAAGAAATCGTTAGACTTAATAAAGAACGTTATGCACCCCCGTGTTGAGAGTTTAAAAGAATATCTTTTGTGAAAAGTGTCTTCTTGGACAATATTACCCTTTTATCTTTATTTAAAAACTATAATATAAATATATATATATATATATCTTCTTCTTGACCCGATTTCACAACAGGGCAGCCCAAATTTCTTCTCGCCTGACCCGAGTGGATCTCGAGACTTGCATTTGAGGTTGTCAAAATTGGGGCAAAATATAGATTTATATGTGGGCATAAAAGTCATTTTATGATTTATTTTAATTTTTTTAACGACATTAATAAAATGGGGCAATTGAGCTTATTTCTAGAAAGTACTGAGGATGATCAAGTAGTTTTGCAAGTTCAGAGACCAAGTATGCACTTTTGTCTAAATTCAAAAAATAATATGCTATTTACTCCTTTCCATATTGCAAAACATGGATATATTTTCATTCATGAATTATTAGTCTTTGTGAATCCGCATGAAATGAAATATTAACATTATTCTAATATTATCAACAAATAAAAAATTAAGAAATATTAATATAAATATTAAAATTGTTAATTGTCATAAGTTCTTAAACGATTCATACCTCCTTTCAATCTTTCTTAGAAAAGAAATGAATCCTCATATTATGATCCTCTTATATCAAATAACGTCACATCGAAAGAAGAATTTTTGCCTAGTGAAAAGAATTTCAATTTATGTACTTCAGAATAAAACAAAATCAACCTTCCATTTCCCTTGAACCCAAAAATAATGTAGAACGACCTAGTAGCCTCATAATGGTGAGAGACCAAAGCATAAATTGGTTGATTTCAAAATGAAGCTTATACTACAAAACTGAAAAATGAAGGAAATGATACAACGTACACAACTTACAACGGGTGGGGTGACAGAAATATCCCCACCGTTCGCATGAAATAATAAAACAAAAAAGAAAAAATGAAGGGGAACAAAAAAAAAAACTAATGCACATAAACACAGCGCCGGGTTTCACTTACAAGGCTTTTCTTTATACCTGTATCATCATTTCACAATGATACTGACAAGTCCTTTTTTCTTGTACTTTAGATTAGCAGCTCTGGGTTCTACTCTACAGTTATCTCTAGTATTGTGGTAAGTCGAGGTTTCCTGTATCTTTTGAGAAACAAAGAAGAACAAACAACACTGACCGATGAGAAAGCCATGCATGCACCAGCTACCCAAGGTGGTAACTTGAGTTTTAGTAAGGGGTAGAATACTCCGGCAGCAACAGGTAAAGCAACTACATTATAAGCCATGGCAAACACGTAATTCCATCTAATGCGACGGAATGTCTTCCTGGAGAGGTCAACGGCGGTGATGACATCTTCCAAGTTGTTCCTCATTAAGACATAGTCGGCCGCCTCTATTGCGATGTCTGTCCCTGCCCCTATAGCCATACCAACATCAGCTGCAGCCAAGGCAGGAGAATCGTTGATTCCATCACCTACCATTGCAACTACACTTCCACCTTTTTGGAACGAACTTATAACTTCTGCTTTTCCCGCCGGCATCACCTCTGCCCTGACGTCTTGTATACCGACCTGCACAGGTGTAAATGACCAACTTCATTATGTGATAGGGATATATTTTTCCTTTTCTTTTTAGAAGTCATAGTGTGATGAATAGTATGTGACACGGAACATAGGCCCAAGAAAATTAGTTTTTGTGAATCCCATACCTTTTTACTTAACCTCATCTAAATCTGGCAAGCCAGAGCAAAGAAACCAAAATCAGTTTTCTAAACAGACCAAAATGGGTTTTTATGTATTGTAAACTAGATCTTTATCGACAAACTCAATTACACAATCACACTACAATTATTCTCCAACTTGTCATCTACAAACTTCAAAACTTGAACATAGACACTGCTTCTCTATATCTATTCAATGAACGCCTCCCCTCTCTCATACATATCACCGCCCAAAACCATTATCTGTTTCTGTATATCCGCGTTTATATATATATATCTGCATATCTGTGCTCCTGGGTGAACTTGACATGTCATCATCCCTTACTACTTGCACACAATTCCTTAATCAATTTCCCCCTTTTATCCCATTCTTCATTACATTTTGCAAAATGTGCTTCACAGATTCAGCTCGTCATACTTAAGTAATCTGTGACATCAACCCTGTGGTACATTAAGACCAGCCAGTTGTCACCCAAGTTACAATTTTGAGGCACTAATACTGAAATTAATCACTTTAACCTCCAGGCACACTATGTCTTGCATAACCAACATAGATCCAAAATCCACCACACCTTCACCTTCGCATATTCTGAGAGGGGAAAAAATTGTGAACCAGTGAAGAGGGCAAGATGGAGAGAAAGGAAAGTGGACAAGTTGATTGGAGATGGTGGAAGAGGAGAACTCGTTGCAGCTTTGTGCTTTCATTTATGATGACCTTTCCCCATTATATCAGGTCAACTGAAAGCTACATGTGAAGGCTGCATCAACTTTATCCAACAACGTTCAATATCTAGGCCACATAAGCACATTTCTCCAAAAATGAGGGTACAATTTGAGAAATGTTTCGTGTCAGACACAAACAAGGTATTCAAACCTTAACCAGGAGGAGGGTGGTATTAGCCTCAGATATGATGACCAAACTAACTGCATTACACCATAAATGTTGCAATTTCCACGTAACGATATAGATAACCAGTGAACTTATCAAATCAAGAACAAAAGCATTTATGCAGTATTGGTCTCAATTCTTGGGACCGCACCATAGAGACCAATGAAAAAGAGAACTTTCACACCATAGAGATTTATGATTGCAGAAGAAAAGCTGTAGCTTTCTTATGCAGAAACGCAACCAAACATGTTTTGTTACAGAGCTTTTTTTCGGTTACCAACTCTTCCTCTAACCCGCAACACCACCCACGGCACCCAACACCTTGCCCTCCCCCCACTGCACTCCACACACCAAGAAAAATGAAGAACACCTCTACTTTCCTTATTTTATAGGAGTAGCTCCCAGAAAGAGAAGATTTAAGGGAGTATTCCATGGCCATGTTTCAAAGGCAATAGTACTTGTACTTCCAGTTCTCATATTCTAGATAGTGCAACCACTTACCATAGAAAAGAAACGTAAATGCAAAAACAACATGATTTACCAAAATCATAAAGCCATGTATACTCGCTGAGAATAAGAATTTGTAAAATCTAAGATCAATATAAGATCAATACCAACTCAGAAAATTCATTTTTAATGAGAATGGAGAAAGAAGGGACGAGAAAAAAAATCATAAAACGATATGTCTGTTCTTTGTAACAGAAAAACATGTGCAGATATATGAATGAAGTAGCAGAAGATACAAACCTCTCTAGCAACAGCTCGAGCTGTTCTCCAATTATCACCAGTAACCATGACAGGATTAACACCCATTTTCATGAGGCCTTCTACAACAACAGCGGCTTCTCTTTTCAGTGGATCCGCCACCCCAAGAACACCAATGAGATTCTTATCATATGCCACAAGTATTCCAGTCCTAGCACTCTCTTCCAACTCTACAACAAAACTTTCTATATCTGGTAGTATATCAACACCATTCTCAGTCATCAGCTTGCGATTACCAACCTGTGCAGCAGCGACATTTTACAATCAGAAAAAAATAATTCTGAAGCAGATTTCTTTGATTCTGTGGAAAATATATAAAACATAAAATATGGAGAGAAAATATGAAAGTATTGAAGATGGTTGGAGCCCCCACCAACGGTGGCTCTAGAAGAAAGATACTCATGAAGAATACATTGTGAATTGTTGATATTTCATGAATACAATATAAAAGCCTATTTATAGGCATGATAACTTGGTGAGCAAGAGTAGAAGCCAAACTAATAAGGTAACTAGAATTCTAAGGAAACTAGAATAATAAGGAAACCAATTTAACTAATTACCTAATCTAGACTATTGCCTAATTCAACACCATAAGATAAGGAAATACATTAATAACTAAAATATTCTTCAACAGATTCTCTTAAGCAATTAATATAAATGGTCGAAACTCACCAGAACCTCTTTTCCGCCAATAAGGCACCGAACCCCCCTTCCTGGCAGACTAGAGAAATCTGAGATATCAAGAAGCCATCCAGAGAACTTGGACTCAGACCCACAATTTTGTACATCTTTGGTAGTGGAATGTGCATCAAAGAAATGGAAATGGCGAGCATATTCCACTATTGCTTTTGCCAGAGGATGTTCACTGCTAGCCTGTCACCATGATAAGCAAGCATAGTTCAAGTAAGGGTATAAAAAATTTACTTTCTTTTGGAGAAAAATAGAACTTCATGTTCAAAAATTCTTTTTCAGGTTCCACAGCAATACAGGGTATAGTTCGATTGCCATCCCAGAGATAAAGTCATGCTCTGAATAACCTCTTTCCTTGTCGAAGTATGAAGAAGGTAGGGGTTAAAAAAAGAGACAGAAAGATGGAGAAAGAAAAAAAACGTCTCAATGGAGGTTCCAAGGGAAAAAAGAGAGGTAAGGAGGTAGAACGATGGAGTTTATTCTCCATAATGTGACCTATATCTGTGCTTCAGTCATCACTGCACCTGAGGGAGGGGAGCCAATGCTCGCAATCAGGAGAACAGAAACACTCAAGGTTGGACAAGAAAATAAATTGAACAGCAGAAGAACATAGACAGAGAGGAATACCTCTGCAGAAGCTACCAATGTAAGGAATTCACCACGATCCATATTGGTGAAAGCTTTTGCAGTGGTCACAGTGGCTTTCCCTTGGGTTAAAGTGCCAGTCTTATCAAATATAACATGCTTAATCTTTTGTGCTCTCTCCAGCGCGTCTCCTCCTTTTATCAGTACACCATTATTAGCTCCAACCCCTGTTGCAACCATGATTGCAGTTGGGGTAGCCAGGCCAAGTGCGCATGGACATGCAATCACGACGACTGATATTGAAAACATGAGTGCAAAAACAAAATAGTTGCTGTCTTTTGGCAGCCAATCTTTGGGGTATACTCCAACAATCCCAGCAAGATACCTGTAACAATGAAACATAGACAAGTTTCAAACAACCAAAGTAGGCGAATAATTACCACTAACTTCCAAAAGCAAACTGTAAACTTACCATCCAAATAACGTCAATAATGCCATTGAGACAACTGCAGGGACAAATATGCTTGCAATCTGTCATCATAATAGAAGCCAACATAAGGACAGTCGAATAAATTGAACTCTTAATATCATGAAATGATACAGCTGATTTCAATATGGAAAATATGTGATGATGTGCAATATGGTTGTTGTTTCCAGTGTCTAATGCTGAATAAGGGAAACTTACGCCACAGTCAGAACTACATTTGCTCTTTTTATTTTTTCTCAACCTCTTTCACGTTCTGTATAACTGTCATTGAATTCTTTAATTCACAAAGAACCTTCCTTCCTTGACCTTTATTAGCTCTCAATTTTACATTTAACCATTTGCCAGCAAAATGATACCAGTAATTGGTTAGCCTAATTCTTCTTCCTTGTATCTTTACTAGATGCCTTCAGAACAATCAAGGAAAAATTGTTGGCTTTATACCCATAATAAGGCTGAAATAATGAGCAAAACACTATAAGCTCAGAAGAATTTTAGATTTATCACTGCCTGTCCAATAGGTAAAACAAAGGCCAGGATGTGAAGTTCACAAAGAGCCAAGTATCATTGAACAGTAAAAAATCACTTCCATGTGCTTTAAGGATATATGCATAAAAGCAATTAAAGTAGTTGAAATAACTATGCCAGTAGAGCAACTTGATGATAGCACAGAGAAGAAAGTGATCATAGAGAAAAGATACTCACAAGGTCTGCAAATTTCTGAATTGGAGCTTTCGACATCTGTGCTGTCTCAACTAAAGATATAATCTGGCTCAAAACTGTGTTAGATCCAACTTTGGTGGCTCGTACATGAAATGATCCATGTAAATTGATCGTACCACCAACAACCTGTGAACTGACCTCTTTCAAAACAGGAGCTGCTTCACCAGTAACCATGCTCTCATTCACATAACTGGAACCCCATACAACCACACCATCAGCAGGAACCTTTGTACCAGGAAGAACCTTCAATATGTCACCAGGTTGGATCAGCAATGCATCAATTTCCCTTTCTCCTATGACCTTTCCACCTGAAGAATAAGTTTCCCCTTGATCATTCAACTGGATATATAAGGAAAGTATCATACTTCTTCAAAGCTTTTACCAGACATAAAAGGTTCAAATAATTTACACTGTTTAGATGATTTGAAGTCTTCAATTTAATGAATTAGAAAACATTACCTTTGTCTTTAAGAAGCAGAATAGCAGTTGCAGGTGCTAGTTCTACCAACTTCTTGATAGCATCTGATGTCTTTCCTTTGGCAAGAGTTTCCAAATATTTCCCCAGCAATACAAAAGTTATTAACATTGCACTTGTTTCAAAATAAGTTGGAGATTGGAAGCCAGTAATTGCCCCGTATAGTAATGCATACACAGAGTAGAAGTAAGAGGCCGACGTTCCCAAAGCAACCAAGACATCCATATTTGTTGAACCATTTCGCAGTGCTCTGCCAGCTGCCACGTAGAAACGCTTGCCAATAACAAATTGAATGATTGTCGCCAAACCCCACTTCAGCCAATCGCCCATTTGGAAGGGACCACACCGGCGAAGAAGTAAAGAGTACAACAGAGGAATGTGAGGGCAGACAACTCCCATAAGAAAGACTGGAACCTACAGGTGGCACACAAAGAGTTAAAACCTCCAATTAAAAGTGGAGAGAATGATACACAGTGATCGAGGAAACTTGAGTCTGGAGTAGTGAAGAAGCAAATCATATCCGGAGGGGTGAAAGTAAATGGATTAGGCATGACCAAGAAAACCTTTTGATATATAAAATTAGCAGAAAGGTGGTGGATTAAAGGTAGAGAAACAAAGAGGATGAAAAATAAAAACTAAAAAGATAGAAAACTGAAAAGAAAGAGGTGGCTAGAAAAGGTTTAGCGGCTCTGAGAAAGTAAATTGCTTTGGGGAAAAGATCCACATAGTTGACCTCAATATAGCTTCATAGGATTAATCGTATAACTAGAGAAATATGTTGCCACAGCTCAATTTCCACCTTTTCCCGTTGTTTGTTTCACAATAAAAAATAAAATCTATGCACCTTTAGAGCCATTAAAACAGATAATACTTTAGAGTGTATATCCATTTTTGAGTTGCATAGAGAAATTATATTTCTCAAAAGCACAAAATAATTTCCAAACGTGGATATGCATTCTCCACATGTAATGAATTAAGAGTCTTAAAGATTTTACATGCATATGCATCTAATGTCAAAAAATTAGAAAAAAAGAACAGAATCCAATATTTTGAATGACCTAACCACGAAAGGAGATAATAACTATGATCATATGATGACCGAATTTTATTATAACTCACACTGAGAGTCAAACTGGAAGTGAAAAGCCGAAACATATTTGTTGTTTCTAATCTGTCCTTAGAGGCCATTCTGGAATAAGGGTTCTTCACAC
This sequence comes from Cordia subcordata, assembly GCA_028554755.1. Classification (NCBI taxonomy): domain Eukaryota; kingdom Viridiplantae; phylum Streptophyta; class Magnoliopsida; order Boraginales; family Cordiaceae; genus Cordia; species Cordia subcordata. Next base: position 20,860,198 of record JAPTOF010000003.1, on the reverse strand, counting down.
GTAACCTAAACTTTCCGGAGCTCCCTCCCTCGATTTCTTCAACTAAGAATCTAGAACTAAGCACCTCAGGGTCCGCAAGAACTTCCAATTCTTTTGACATGCGATCATAATAATATTGCTTGACACCTTTCAAGTTGCTAAGCATGCTTTCTAAGAACTGTATATCCATCTCGCTTGATACCCCAATCACCCCTACCACAATCTTATCCTGCTCATTACTCTGTAAAAATGAAGCTTCAAAACCAGCATCTTCAATTGCGTTAACAATTTCATCTTTACTAATTACTGTTGGATCATACTCAACTTCCCCTAATGAAGTAGCCAAAGCAACTACTGCTTTTCTTACACCTGGAAGCTTTCTTAGGATACCTTCCACAGAATTCACACAGGCTGCACATGTCATGCCCCCTATGGTAAACTGTCCTACTAGTGTCGCCCGTTGCTTCGAATGGGACGTACTTGGCTCAGGTAGAACCTCAGCTTCAAACCCAGCATCTTCAATAGCATTCTTGATGTCTTCATCCTGGAACAGGAAAACAAATTAGATACAGTCCATCTAAAACTAAATATCAGATTTGCATTAAACAATAAAAGAAATACAAAATGGTGAATTTCAAAATTTGGAGATTGTTCAATACATGAGATTCAAAAAACAAAATTGCCATGGGATACAAATCTTCTTTGAGAAAGTCAGCTGATCTTCCAAATATCATAATCACAAGGAATCCAAAATGCTATCAGGGAACTCATTGGAACTATATCAAAGTTCAAAACAACATCTCGTCTGCAAATTAATAAATTATTGGGAATGAACACATATTATCTGCATGCACCACCGTTTACAGACACAAATATTATTCCGAACTGATGAACACGGTAGCAGCATATCCAGCATACAGCTTACTTATTTACTTCTCCTACAAACTTACAGAATTATAAAATGATCAACTTGACAGTCATCAACTTTAACGAGTAAGAACTTGATCACTTCACGACAATGGATTCCCTTGGAAACTTCATGAATGATGCTCCAATCAGCAAACTCTTAACATTGCATGCCAAATCCATTAAATTTTTTCAAAATTTAAATTTTAGCCCCTAACAAATTTTAATTCCAACACAAATATTCACCTTAGACTAGTTGCACGAAGCAAAATTAACATATTAACTTCGTTAAACATGTAATTATATCTATCAAAATCTTAAAATACACCTAAAAATAAGTAACAATAACAAAAAGAAGAAAAAGAAGAAAAAATTGACCTTGAGTAAGCTAGGATCGAAAATGACGTCCGCGCGGTTCTGGAGCAAGGCGACGGAGGCCTTAACGACGCCGTTTAACGATATCAGAGCTCCCTCAACGGAATTAGAGCAGGCTGCACACGTCATCCCTGTAACGCTCACCTGAATTCTCCTCCAATTCCCCGAATTATTATTCTCAACGTCGTAATAATCAACATCATCATAAGCGTCGAGAAGCCTCACCTCCTCTCCTCCTCCTCCTCCTCCTCCTCCTCCTCCTCCGCCCTCAGCCGCCGCCGCCGTCGTCGCCACCAGCTGCACATCCCTTACACTCGGTCCCATCCTCAAACTTAAACCTACAGTTGACTCCCAATAGCAATCAATATACACACATTTACATATACATATATATATAGAGAGATGTATTTATAATATTATCTTTGAGAAAAAAAATTTAGAAAATAAAATAAAATTATATTTTGTTACAAGTGTACAAAGTGTATGAATGTATATATAGAGAGAGAAAGAGCGGAAGAAAATCGTTGGGTTGGTGGAGGTAGAAGGTGGAGACAGCGAATTTGGAACTAAAATATGGTGGTTTTTTCTATTTGGTAAATTGCACCAAGTCCCTCATCTTCTTTATATTGGACACTATAATCCCCATTTTTCATGACATACTTAGCCTTAATGTCTTTTTCCGCTAAAAACTTAACAGTTTTAGTTTGGATCACACCTGAGTTACATGCGCCTCACGTGATTAAACCATTGGTTTTTTAATGGAAATGTGTCTTAGGACGAACAATGTTAATGGAATGAAACATATCGCGATAAAATTGTCGTTTTGAAAGATTAGGAATTAATGTGGTTAAGGGATTATTTGTGTAATTTATCTTTTTTTTTTGTTTGTTCTTTTAGGACAAAAAAGGGGCTCGAGAAAGGAGCAAATTACGATAATGGGATGTGTACTGGATTGCTTTTATTGACTTCTCTCGTTGTGTTGTACAGGTTTTGTACTACGCGGGGAACAAAGGGGGGTGTCAAAACAAGGCTGCTCATGTCGTGTTAAATGAGTCAAATGTCAATGATTTGGAAATATTTTGGGTGAGGCATTATAAATTTGAGTAGGTTGTTTTAATGCTTTGTGGGAGATATAAATGATAATATCTATGTTCTGAAATGGATTATTATTATTATATATGATGATTGCTTACTTTTTTTAGTTACTTTTTTTCTAGTGATGATTATTAATTTATTATTATAAACTTTTTCTAGTTTAATTTATTACTAATTAAGTATTTGGAATATTAAAAAGTTATATGACCAAAAGGGGGCTTGATTAGGGAGACTTGGTCTTTTATTAATAAATGTTGAATAATCTAACAAAAAGAGAAAAAAAATAAACATGTCGAATCGATGCTTCGGGAAATGAATATGTTAGACTTGACTTCTATGCTTATTCATGACCATAATTCGTGATTTTTTTTTTTGGTTAGACCAATTATTTGCTAAAGTATATAAAACATATATTATATGCACCTAAACTTGAAGTAAAAATAGTAACAAGATTTTAAATTAGAAAGACAGACATGTTAGAAAATATTGCAAGTCGGGTAAATTAATTAAATTATATTACCATAAAATAAACATTTGCTTGGGATATTGCTTGTGTGATACTAAAAGGGCAAATGATGTGACAATGCATCTAATAACAGAAAAATTGGTGCAGCTACAAGTTTGTTTGTTAGTTTTTTTTTTTTTTTTTGGGCGAAGTTTCTAGCTACAAGTTATGCTGTTGAACAAACCAAAAATTAGTAGGAGGAATAAAGAATGAAAAGAGATCATTATACACTGCCATTTCCCCTTGGTAGTCATTTTATTTACATAAACATATCCTCTATCGTTGTTGATCACTATAAGTTTGGGACGTGTATTAATAGTTTCTAATAATATTTTGAAATAGTTCGAAAATAAAATATAATGATATCTTGAAGATTATGATATGAAAAGTAGAACAAATATCAAAATTTAAATAGAAATGTTACAAACACTATTGATTTGTGGAAATCCAATAACAAAAAAAAATTAGGGTTATTGATATGCATCTACTAACACACGAAGAAAAAAAAAATCTTTTTTCCGCCCATAGTTTTGATATGTAGCACATTGTTTAACTCAATATTTAATGCATATTTGACTTTTATTTGACAATTTTGTTGATATTCGTTATTTATAATAATTTCAACTTACATTATTTAGTCATGTGCTTCAGATTATATTTGTGGTTGCAAGATTTAAATAATTATAAAAAAAAAGTGGATAATCCTTATTTTCTCAAAGGAATTCCAAGACAAAGTAGGGAGAGGGATGGTGTGAATGACGTAGAGCCGAAATGAGCATTAAGTGACCTTTTAGGTGAGATATTGCGGTACAAAAATTTTTTTATTTTTCCCAAAATTCACTACATTACCATCGCTATTTTCTAATTCCGAAAGGACATTAATTGCAATTACTTAAACTATTTTATAATCTCTAATCCACTCTAATGAAGCTCCACTCAGCTTAATATGGAAGACATTAAACTCAAAGTAGCTAAAATTTCTTTATTGAATGATGAAGACTTTTATAGTTTTGATTGGGCTCTTTTCATCCTCAAAGGATTAGGATCTTTTTTTCTTTTTTTGTGTTAATCTCCAACTAGCTAGAGTTGCATTGTTGTACTCACAATTTATTTCTTTCAATGAATAACTTTTAATTTTGACCCAACCAAAAAAAAAAAAAAAGAAAATTCGAATATTTCGATTCTACCGAACTTATTCCAATCCCAAGAGAATATAGATTCATTCCGAGCTTTCTTATTGAATTAATCATTCAATCAGCATTCTCAATATTATACTTTGTATGGAACTCGAACTTCCATGCTCTTTAGCACTAGATTTTTAGTTTCGCGTGTCCATCATTCCACCACCAATCAAAATCTTTTTGTGTAATCTTTTATGTTTGCTTAGTAAATATTCTTCCAATTATTTATCCAATGAAAAAAAAATGGTGAATAGTGACAATGTAAGGGGTTAGGTGTGCTAAGGTGGTAGGTGCATAGGAGGAGCTGGTGAACCCCCTCCAATAATCGTTAGCGTCGGTCACGTTTGCTTTGACAAAAACAAAGAAAGCGTTTCATATTTGCTGCGGGATCCCTTTATTTCTGGTCAAAAAAAGAAAAAGACTGTGTCAGAAATTCTTTCATAGCTCTGACCAAATAAAATAAAATTAAAATGGTTTCGGGGAGTCAAATTTTTTCTAGAGAAGGGCATAATTGGAATTCCGTGCAAAGAGTAGGATTATTAGCGTGTGACCGTCGCCGGTCGTCTCTCGTGGTGGCAGACACGGCGGTCGTCGCAACTCGTTGACCACGTCAGACTTTCGTTGCTTACGAAGGAACTTTCCTGTTTTCTTTTGGTGGGGTCGATAAAGGAATCTTCCTTGAGTCACACATTTTCCATTTCTGCACTCTTTTAAAGACCCTTTTAGATGTAACTTCACTCTACGTTACTTAGAGAGGGGGGTTTGGCTTTTTTTTATTTTAGGTGTTTATAAGTACTTAAAAAAATATTTTTTATATATTTTTTATTATTTAAATATTTATAAACACTAAATAAGTAAAGTCAAACACCCTCTTAAATTGGACAAGAATTTGACAGTCGGACGTAGAGCAGGAAAACCTAGGGTTCTATTCGTGTGATGCACGAATTTCAATAGTAATATTATAGTATAATTTTTTTTATAAATATTAAATACTTTGGACAATTATATTCTTTAGATTTTAGGGTTAAATAATTAAAAAAAGATTCAAGAATTGTAAATGATTAACAACTCTAAATTATTTTAGAGAAATGACGGTAAATGAATTTTATGAATAAATAGGAAAATTATATCATATATGTTAAATCTATTTATAAAGCAAGCCGAACTAGGTAATGCATATGCATAATGCTGCTAAAAGAGAAAAATAAAAGAATGTATTGCTTTCACTTAGCATAATATGGTGAAATGACCTTGGAGGAAAGTTATGTGGGACTTGTGTTATTTCTTTTATATATAGTATAAATTGTGAAAATTTAGAACTTTAAAACTCAGTCAAGTAAGTGTCTTGACTTTATACTTAGACTCGAGAAACATGCATTATAAAATTACTAAAATCGTCTATAGGCTTGTCAAACTAAAGAAGAAATTCTGTATGTCAAATATGTAATTATAAGACAAGAAGATAAAAACTAAAAATTGTCTTGCAAACAAATAGACATTTTGATAAAATATAAGAAACCTACCTCACATTTTAACAATATTTCAATTTAATAATTTTTTTTTCAATTTAAAGTGTCAGAGAATAATGTCTTTTTTTCTTTTAAAGTCCAGACTCTTTCGGAGAGTCGTATTTTGGAGTGTCTTGTCTTATAAACACGGATATTTACTCCACAATTAAAAAGTCCGAGTAACATAGATTTCACTCTATAAGGGATTGTGTGTCTATGCTTCCTTTTTTTTCCTTTTTGATTTGTGTCTCATTTTTAAGTTGTTTTGTGCCTTGTTGAACTATTTTCTCAATCACTTAAAAGTCCAATTTGTTAAGATGTAAGCGTTTTGTTTATTTAAGTCTTTAATACACCCTTTTATGTCCAAGCAGATTTAAGTCTTGTACATTAATAATATGATACTCATAACCAAACTTGAAGCAGCAATCTTTTAGGATCTAGATTCTGATATTACAATAAAATAACCACTCTATATAACTTTAACCACTCTAATAAAATCAAGACGTACCAAAAGTTCGAATTAAGAGTTTCATCTAACACAGAGAATGGAGAGTCGCACCTTTTTGTTCTTTATATTTTGTTTTCGCTGTTACGTGACTTCTTTCTGAAAACAACCACAAAAGATTTTGCAAGGGATCGGAAGAGCAAAATTTAATTAACAAAAGCTGTCACTAGATTGCGATATAAACCAGCTGTGATTTTACGCAACAATAATATCGGTATTTGAAAACTTAGGATAATGTATCGATGATATGGCATGATGCATATTTGAATTTTTTTTTAATTATTATTATTTTTATAACAAGATGCCTAGCACGTAGGATAAATAAGCAGTCCTTTTCTGTTGGTGATTATTTAGGATGAAAGACACTGCTCCAACTTTAATTGACCATGCTATTCTTGAGAGGAATTGTACAAGGAAAAAATATACACGATGTATTTTTAAGTTGAAAAATTATTAGTCTCGAGTGGAAATATACTTATATATATTTGTTAAATTATGATTTTTTTTGCTAGTTTAAATTATGAGTTTTTTAAATTTTACTATACGAAAATATTGAACCTGCCTCTAAAAAGAATGTTCAAGAGTGTCTTAAAGGAAGCTCTTGTCTCGTTTGGAACGCTACAAGAGATAAAGGAATTTTAGGGTTGGTTCCGATTGGTCTTTTTGAGAAGCGTTTCTCCTAATGATTTTTGGAAAAAAGTGTTTTTGAAAAGGTGAAAGTTTTATCTTTTGAAAAAAAATTGTATTTGGCCTTGCTTTAGAATTTCAATCTTTTTAAAAGGCAAGCTACTATTGCAAAAAGAATATCCTCCTTCAATGACAACACTATTTTTTTCTTAAAAAAAAAGTCAATCTAAACAAGTCTTTAAAACATTGATAATATGTTACATAAATGCTTTGTATTGTCCGTCATTAACAGAATAACTATACAAAAACATTAATTTCAATACCTTCGACCTTGACAACGGTTGAGAAATCTCAAGAAAATTTATTGAATAAAACTAATTAAATTTGTTTTTTCAATGGATTTTTTTAGAGCAGTGTGCTAGATCGAGGCTAGAGCTTAATGAATAAAACCAAATAGTTTGCAAAATGGTAAGTCAAACACGATCACTCAAATGTTTTAACTCTTCTTTAATTTGGTTGTTTGAAAACGTGGTATTTTAAATTGCCATTTAAATGTACAGTGGAATAAATAATATAATGATAGATATATTAATCTGGTAATAAAATTCCTAACTATGAGATTTAGGAATACTTCTTGTAATGAAAATTTCGGTGAAGATCAATACATAACTTTGACAGCTCCCCAAGCATGAACCTCCAAGAGTATCCACACAGAATTGCGAATTAACTAATGAAAAGATCTAATCTATAAGGAGAAATATTTGTGAAGATAGAAAACTAAACCTCCAAGAGTATCCACACAGAATTGCGAATTAACTAATGAAAAGATCTAATCTATAAGGAGAAATATTTGTGAAGATAGAAAACTAAAGTGCTAGCTTCTGTATTCTATCTCTCTATTCATAAAACTCCATAAAATCCAAATTTTACGTGAAGTGAGAAACCTAATTGGACTAAAATTTAATCTGGAGATTAAGATATACTCAAAGGCCAAAGAGTGCCACTTAATAATTAATTCTTCATGATTAATTAATTCCAAAATTGAATTATATAATTCAAAATTACATAATTTTTCTTTTCTCCTTATCCATTAATTAATTCCAATTCCTATTTGTGTGTGACCTGTCAGGTTATTGGTAGTAGAATTAATTCAACTAATTAATTTAATTAGAAATAAATTCTAATTTTTACAAGTTATAAGTGACGTCTAGCAACATATCACGACCACCCACTCGGTGATGAAGTGAAATTAATATGAACCAACATAAATATAATTTTCACGTAAATAATTCCTTCTGCCTTCCGTCCCAATTAAGTCAAATGGTCATGGTCAAAGTCAAACATTGACTTAATCCTTCCAAAACATAATAATTAGTAACTCTTCCAGAAACCATTTTCGGAGAACATCTACCTCGACCAAGGTTTTTTTTTTTACTAATTAATGAATTACCTTGGGATGTCAAACTTTTATATACAAGTAGACAAATTCCATCTTGACCACACATAAGCCTATATATGTGTGTGTGTGAATTAATCATGACCATATTGCACTAGGTCTTTCTCATAAACAAAACGGATCTTTAAGTATTAGGCAAATCATAATAATGCATGTACTAGACTACAATGGTGTCTATGGTCAAAGGAGTAAATACACTATTATATGACTAATCATTGACTTAATTTAAGTCCACGTGATTGTCATATAAACGGTCATGTTCAATAAGTCATTCACCAATGAGTTACTTATGTGATTGCTCGTGACATGAGACTCATCGCTCTGACTATTAGTAATCTCATACTAATCAAGGTAGCAAACTCACATGTCGATTTTATGGAATATAATGCCCAATTAATATTCCAATAATCGAGAACCAATTTAGAGAAAATTACCAAATTAAGCTTGTCACTCATATTTTTAACATCTTAAGAATAAGTCTAATCCAATTTAAATCTCTTGTACTTATTTCATAATGTTTAAACACAAACTCAACACATATGAAATAATAAATGCTCATAAAATTAAGATAAAATATTTCTAAATCAATTACAACTAATTGGCTTTAGGGCACCAACTCTAACATTGGTGACCTATCTTTAGTGGTGGTTAAGGTGGGCTGACTCATGAAGCAAGTTGATTAACTTCAAAGTGGATTAGGGTAAAGAAATTATTTTTATATATTGATGTATTTCTTACATTCTTTGAATCTAAATCTTTAAGTTCATAGCGGAATTAGTGTTGTAATAATAACTTACTTGGGCATTTACTTTATTGGTCCACAATGATTAACTCAAGTCATTTTATGAGTTATGTATATATTTATAAACCAATCAAATATCTCACTTTAAGCCGATAAGGGCATTACATTATCAAAAATGGAAATTGCTTTAAATAAAATCAGTATAGAGGATTGTTGTACACTCAAAATTTATCAATTGGTAATCGAACTCTATCCATTGTTTTGATAGTTCGATTTCGTCAGTTAAATTCCTCTTGCCGTGAAAAAATATTAGTTAAGACATCCCAAAGTTCATGTTTCTATTACATAGATCATGGGATCCGAGTGATTTGGAAGACGTATGATTTAAATTTTCTTCTAATCATCAGTGACTCAGAATTATTACGATGCAAAATTTTCTTCATTTATTTCACATAAATGATTGAGGAGTGGAAAAAACGTACTTGTCACTTGCGAGTAACATACTTGTCAATGTCATAGAAAAGTAAAAGAGAAATGCACCATTATTTTCTCCGCAAACTCCACAAGAAAGACAGAAAACCACCAAGTACCTCGTCTCTTTTTCCTCACTCCTTATGGTAGGAAATAATAGCGTCAATTTAGATAGCTAAGTATCCGGCACTCTGCCTTTGGAATAATATCATCCCCCTTTATTAGTTTAGGGACTGTGTGGTTTAAGATTTTAACTACTAAATTGTAAAATTTTTGTGTTAGAGTTTTAATTAGAAGAGTTATTATTAAACAAAAATACTTGATTGTTTGGTCTTGCTCCTTACTTATATAGTTTTCAACTATTATGAACATAGTATTAAATTTTAAAAAATAGAGGGGCATTTTCTTTAAAAAAAATAAAGAAAATTAACTTTCTCATGATGTAAAAATAGTTTCACAAAATCTTTTTTTTTTTTAAATAAACAATCTCAAAGCTTCTATTTTTTAACTTTTCTTTTTTTCATCCAAAAAAAATAAAAATAAGTCAAAAAAGTTAGTTTCAATTTACAAATCCAGATAAAGTACTTTTTAAATGTCTAAAAGCCGGTGTAAATTGACCTTTTTATTAAAAATATATATTTTTCAATTATTATTTAGATTGACATTTAAAAAAGACAAGACTTTTAAAATTGCTAGAAGTTAAAATTTTGAGTTTTCCAAACAATTATTTTGTTTAAAAATTTTTTAAAAATTCTTTTTCTTGGAAAACTCTTATAGTTACCACCACATTTAAAAGTTTAAACTTATATAGAAAATATTGGTTTATTTATTTATAGTACTTAACACGTCTGGGTGGTGATAAGTTTCAAGCTTGAGACCGTTTGATTTCTAAGCTCTGCTACCAAATTAGAGTTATCACCTCATCTACGTTCAAAGTTATATAAAAGATATTGGTTATATTTATTTATAGTACTTAACAGAAACCAGTCTAAACCAATCCTAAAAGTTATGAAAGTTGGATCAGACAGACTTTACTTGCTAACGATGTTAAGTCTCCTGGTGCAGGCTAAAATGATTTGATCCTTTTATTAACGGAAATCTTTTTTTGACCAAAAGGACGGACAAGCCAAATGAGTGCAATCTGATACACACACACACACATATATATATATATATATCTGTATTGTTAGATCATTCTATGATTTAGACAATCAATTAAAAAATTTCAAGTAAAACAGTAGAGCAAGACGGGATTTGTTAATTAGGTACAACTAAAATTAACAACTTTTAAGGCATCAAAACATGATGCAAATGATCACGTAATTCTACGTATTGTTTTTTGACCACAAAAAGCCAGAAAATAGATAATGCAGCAACACGGCGTGATAGGCCACCAATTAAAAGCAAAGAATGCAGAGAGCTTTTTGATCTCGTTGGAAAAATGAATTCGTTTCCACTACTCACATAACCAAGAAAAAAAAAAAAGAAAAGTGAATAGCGATAAAGATATCAAACGAAAAAGAAAGTTAATAAATGGCAGTGCACACTAACAAAATAAAGTGCAGTCCATGTTTGTAAAATGGTGGTTGATTCATCCTCCAACTGAGTCTTCCTGATGTGGAACCCATTGCAGATGCGCCATGCCTTTCAATAATTCACTTGTATATTAAAAAGAAAAAAAAATCTAGAAAAATATTCTGTCATTGTTACAGGTGTGAGGATACGTGAATCTTACATGGATGTAAAACCTATCATTTCATTAAATCCAATCCTTCCGATGAACCCATATAGGGTAATGTTGACATAAAAGTAAGGGTAAGTTGCTATAGACGTTGTAGTCATTTAAAAGTATATCGGATTATCTTATACTACAAAAATTCCTTCATGCCCCTTCTGTGGTGATTGAAAATAAGCACACTCCTCTTATCCGTTCAAAAATTTGACATTTTTAACAAATCATTAACTAAAATAACAAACTGACCTCTATATTATACAAGGGTTGATGTACTTTTAGATGATCAAAAGGGGTCCGATGCATTTTTAGAAGACCACAAGAGAGTTTGATGCATTTTTACAGGACCACAGAGAAGTAAAATGACGATTTTTTAAATAGAGGGGAGCGTATGTTTATTTTCACTAATAATAAGAGATTATGAGGAAATTTTTATATGTCTAATACACTTTTAAAGGATCATATAGGAATATACAACAATTTATCCTAAAAATAATATTTCAATATAATAATTTAGAATGCGTCTGGATGGACCCCTTTTTTTATATAAAAAGTACTTTTCCCTTGAAATAAACACATTTTGATTTTTTGTAAACCAACAGACCCGAACCCATCCCAATAAGAAGGACCTGAGTGAGCCCAACAACAAACGAAACACGTAGTAAAGAACAAAGGATCGCAATGACAACCCAAGGCCCAATAATACAACCTTAACAACCTCTATTTCAGAAAGTCTTTACATTCCTTGCAAAGTTCAACACTAAAAAATTAACTTTTTCCCTTTGGGCTCATTTGGTAACGTTGTCAAAAATTTTAAAAATAGAAATTAAAATCATAAACAGAAAACTGTAAATAACAACTAAAAACATAAACTGTAAATATGTCTGTTTAAATTGCAGAATCTATAAAAGAAATAAAAACCTATTTGGTTACCCATAATTTATAAAGTGTTTTTATCTTTCATTTCTGTTTTAATATTTTTTTTTATTAAATAGAGCATATTAAAATATGAAAATACTTTTAATTATTTACAAACTTTTTTGCCTTTGATTCAAGTAGAAGCCACCACGGTTTGCACATATTGAAAGCACATATATATATATATATATATATATATATATATAATTCCACAAAATCAGTCCCCAAATAGTGAACAATGATCAAGAACCAAAAGTCACGCGACCATAATTTGATTGATTGGAGTCACCAGGGAGGAGAACATATATCTGTGTGTATATTATCTATCAAGAAATCATATATATTATCTATCAAGAAATAGAAGCAAAGAGTGGCTATAAAAAAAAAGTAAAATTTTTTGTTAGAGTTGGATTCTATATATTTAAAGCTTAAAAGGGGAAAAAAGAAAAGAAAAGAAATTGCAATAGTTAGCAAAGCTCTATTTAAAGGTTTAAAAAAGAAAATTTCTATCAACAGAGAAAAAAAGTTCCAATAATTAGCAGAATTCTATGATTCTATCTAAAGATTTAGAAAAAGAAATAGAAAAAGCAAAGGTTTCAGTAGCTAGCAAGAGTCGAAACCCCCACGTCGTCAAAAGATCAGCACACATGCCAACGCTTGACTCTTGAGCAACAAGTTTTGTCCATAGGCAAAAATCACTTTTTCTAGTTCCTTCAGTTGCCAAAAATCGTTGCTCCTTTTCCATTTTTCCTATGAATGCTCAACAAAAACAAACAAATTTTTTACATTAGTTTTTGCAATCACAGCAATAGAAACAAGAAACGCGCAACAGCAACGTCCCTAAACGAGGCCTTAATGTTAACTTTACTGCTTAGAGCTTGGCCTATCAACGAGGACTAATATAAATAAATGAGTTTTTCCCCATTTTTCTACCACTTATTTGTTATACCTTTTACAATATTCAAAATTAGTGAAGATTAAATTTTAGTCCGTGTTCACTACGTGTAAACTTTCTCGAAGAATCCTCGTAATAGGTTAAAGGTCACCCGTAACTTAGCAAATAATGGCGTTCTTTGTCTGTCTTAATTTTTTATTGATTTAGAATAAACTTTGAATTACTGAATTTTTTATCAAAAACAAAGTAACATTATCAATAAACAATTTAGCAACTAGCTAACACTAGTTACTACAAACACACAGTCAAGTATATTAAATAACCCTATTAGGGAACCGACTTCCAATAAGAAGAAAGAGATTTTTGTCAAATATTTTTTGCTAGCCAATTTACAACTTTATTAGCACTTCGAGATATGTGAAAAACGTGTTAAGAACCAGCATCTCTGAGATAGCGCCTAGCATCCTTCAAAAGGTGCTTAATTGACTAGTACAAAGTCGATTAGCAGTTAAAATCCTAAACAAGGTTATCAGACTCAATGACTCAAACCCCCATGAGAACAAGAACTGGCCATTGCACAAGCCTCACACAAAGCTAGAGCCTCTTGTCACGCCCTGCCGATAGAGACGCCACAGGGGCAGCAAGATGGCAAGACCGAGGCTTGCACGGGGGCATACAGGCTTGCACGGAGGCATACAAGGCACTCTCCCGTGCCAGCACAACCCCGATGATGTAGGCGCCATGCGAGCAACCTTGTGGCAAGGATGACAAGGCTTGTTCGGGTGCACGCATGGCACTTCTCCCTAGGAAGGATCTAGAAGATAAACTAGATAAGGAGAATATCAATCCCCTTTGATTAAGGGATTATTATTTGTGATTGATTGTAAATATCCCATGATTAGGGTAGAATAATCTAGAAGCTCATAGTAGCCATTAGATTGAAACCATCTTAGCCATTCATTAGATGGGAAGCATGTATAAATAGCCTAGCTATTTCATTTGTAAAACACACAGAAAAGCTTGAGAGTAATACAAAAGTCTTATTCTCTCAACTCTTTACTTCCGCTGCTTTACTATTTGCTTTGCTAAGCCTTTTGTTCGTGGTTTTCAGGCTGACTTAGCCACTTTTCTTTGTAGAAAAGTGTCTAAGTGCATGCACGCTTAGGTTAGGCTAAGGGCGTGACAAGTGGTTACCAGAGCCAAGGTTACACGCAAGGTGTTTGTAATTTTGCTCCTTTGAAGGATGTCTTCTTCAGGTATTGAGAAGAGCGTTGATGCTGGTAATGACGGAGGGGAAGGGAAGTTCTACCCTCCCGCAGAGCCAAAGGCAATAAGAGGAAAGTCTCGTGATGTGCAAGCCGCCAAGCACGTTTGACAAGCGGCGTAAGACGTTGTTGCGATTTCATGCAGAAATTTCAACAGCTTGGGTTTGATGATGAGGAGGCACTATGTTTGGGGGACCTCTGTCAGGAACTCAAAAACCTTCAAGCTAGAGTGGAAACGGCAGAAGAGGCGGCTAAGAATGCACTAGTTGAGAAAGAAACCATTGCCGATTGGTTGCAAGTTAAGATTACTGAGCAAGATCGCAAAATGGCTGAACAAGACAAGATCCTTGAGGAGATGAAAAAAGACTGGGCTATGTGTAGAGAGGTAATAGCCCGTGGCGCGTCAACCCACCATGTAGCACCAAAGGTGGACGTGCCAAGGCCTAGTCCTTACAACGGGGAGCGCGAAGCCAAGGAGGTGGAAAACTTCTTTTGGTAGATTGAACAATACTTTGATGCGGTTGGGCTCGAGGAGGATGCTAGCCGTGTGAAGACAGCAACACTTTACTTCTCAGAAGATGCAACTCTATGGTGGCGTATGAAGCACCAAGAGTTCCAAGAGGCCAAGAGGGGGCTTCCAACTTGGACTGCTTTCAAGGAGGATGGTTATGCCCAATTCTATCCTGAAGAGGCCGAATGGGAAGCTCGTGACAAGCTTAGAGTCCTGAAGCATATAGGGACCATACATCAATATGTTCAAGAATACATCTCCCTTAAACTTCAGGTACGTAATAAGCCCGATTATGATCATATGTATGACTTTATCAAGGGTTTGCAGCCATGGGCACAACAAGAAGTACGAATGAGAAAGCCCAAAACCTTCGCTCAAGCGGTTGCCATGGCCGAGTCCTTGATACAGGTAAAGAAAAAGAACAACCCCACCGAACCTCCGGGAGATTTGACGGAAAACGGTGGGGAGGACGAGAGTCCCAAAGGGCAAGACAGGGATAGACATGGGAGACAACCTTTCAACAAGGACGAGAAGAGAGATAAGAGATCCATCAAGTGCTACTTTTGTCTCGGTTTCCATCCATGGAGAGAGTGTCCAAGAAGACACACACTCAACATGTTGATTGAGGAACGTGAGAAGATCGGCGAAGCACAAATGGGTTCTCTTCAGTTGCTGAATGCTTTGAATGCCAAGATAACACCAAGGGCCACACCAAGGGTGGCTTGATGTATTTGGAGGAATTGATTCAAGGGAATCTCTCTAGGGCCATGTTGGACACTGAAGCTTCTCATAATTTCATGGCAGAAGAAGAAGCCAAGAGATTGGGACTTACACTTAACAAGACTCAAGGGTCCTCAAGATCACAATTCCGCCCACGATCATTGCGGGGTGGTGAAAGATGTTTCTCTAACAATTGGTACCTGGCAAGGGAAATTAAATTTTACGGTGGTACCCATGGATGACTTTGAGCTTGTCCTTGGTATGGAGTTCTTTAGACAAGCAAAGGCCATCCCTACACCCCACCTTGAACATATGATGATTATGGAGGAGATCACCCCTTGCATGGTCCCGGCAAAGATCCAAGCGAGACTCGAAAAGAGACAACTTTCGACCCTCCAGGTGGACAAGGGAGTTCGACAAAATGAGGGGGCTTACTCAAGAGCCATGAAAAGAGTGGATAAGGGTGAACAGGTGGTAGATAAGACACCAAAGAAGGTCGCCAAAGGCCGTGGGAAGGTGGAAGAGCCCACATCACCCTTGTTACAAAGGAAGGCAATACCTATGGGAAAGGTGGACCCTTCTTATGATGCAACCCATGGTGGCAAATCAAATAGGAGGGCAACCATACCAGACAAGACCCAACTCTCCCTTAATCTCTATGGGAGCCGAGCAAAGGATAAAAAGCCGATTGAAGTAGAAACAAGTCAACAGATCCTTGCTGCTCGCACCAGGGTGTCAGAGACCAAGTGTAAGGCTAGCTACCTTCAGACAGAGCAAGCCAGTTCATCAAGGATCTGCCTTGACGAATCAGCTTGCGAAATGACCAGCAGAACAGGTCGAGGAAAGGAGGACACAACCACGAAGTGTCTAGCAATTAAAATGTTAGACCCTCGTGATAAGGAAGTCAATTTCATCGAAGCCGATTGCATAAGGGGACTTCCACCACGGCATGAGTACTTGGTACACTGAAAAGGCTTGCCAGCAAGTGAGGCAAGTTGGGAACCAACAGACTCCCTTGGAAACTTCATGAAGGAGATTGTGAAATATCATGAGGAAATCGCGACGAAGACGTTCGCGAAATTGGGTGGGGGAGTATGTCACGCCCTGCCGATAGAGACGCCACAGGGGCAGCAAGATGGCAAGACCGAGGCTTGCACGGAGGCATACAGGCTTGCACGGAGGCATACGAGGCACTCTCCCGTGCCAGCACAACCCCGATGACGTTGGCGCCATGCGAGCAACCGTGTGGCAAGGATGACAAGGCTTGTTCGGATGCACGCATGGCACTTCTCCCTAGGAAGGATCTAGAAGATAAACTAGATAGGGAGAATATCAATCCCCTTTGATTAAGGGATTATTACTTGTGATTGATTGTAAATATCCCATGATTAGGGTAGAATAATCTAGAAGCTCATAGTAGCCATTAAATTGAAACCATCTTAGCCATTCATTAGATGGGAAGCATGTATAAATAGCCTAGCTATTTCATTTGTAAAACACACAGAAAAGCTTGAGAGTAATACAAAAGTCTTATTCTCTCAACTCTTTACTTCTACTGCTTTACTATTTGCTTTGCTAAGCCTTTTGTTCGTGGTTTTTAGGCTGACTTAGCCACTTTTGCTGTAGAAAAGTGTCTAAGTGCCGCACGCAGCGCTTAGGTTAGGCTAAGGGCGTGACACTCTGCTACCAAACCACAAGGAATTATAGTATTGTTATACTATGAAATTTATAATTTTAAAGTGATTCTAATCTAATCTTGTTAGAGGAAAATTCTCGTCATTAACACCTTGTTTGAATTGAGGGGAATGGGAGGAAAGGAAAGGAAAGGGAGGGTTTTTTGTATCCCCTCCATTATTTGTTTTGGAAGGATTGGGAGGGGAAGGGTAATGAGAGGAAAAACAAAATCCACCCATCCCTCTAATTTTTCGTACATCCAAATTGGGGTGATTTGGGGGGAGGGGATTCTTTCATCTTATGTGAAGACAATTATGACCCTAGTCTCTTGTGCTTTATTTATAAAACTTGGATACAAAATAAAAAAATAAGGCACATAAGTAAATTTACATAAAAAATTTATCTTTTCCTCACATTTCCTTCCAATCCAAACATAAGATTTTCAAAATCCTTTATGTTCCTTTCTCCTATAAAAAAACTCCAATCCAAACATGAATTACCCATTTCCTCTCCTTTATAATCCTTTCCTTTCCTTTCCTTTATTAAATTTCCTCCCTTCAATCCAAACATGAATTACCCATTTCCTCTCCTTTATAATCCTTTCCTTTCCTTTCCTTTATTAAATTTCCTCCCTTCAATCCAAACAGACCCTAAGAAAATATAACAGGTTCTCGATGGTTCACCAAGGTCACAGGTAGTAATGAGCTTTCTTGTGTTAATGAAAATATCATGTGACTTTTTTTTTTTTTGGAGTCGAGGACAAACTTAAAATTTATATTAACATTAGAAAACAAAAGTACAGAGATGTTAACAAAAATACAACACACAAAATAAGAAAATTTTATACATAAATAAACATGGCTCCAAAAAACTAGTACAACAAAAAGAAATAAACATATCATAATCGCATAAACGACCCAATCTAGCATGCAGTTGGCACAATCATTGACATGCTCGATTACATAACTAGGACTGAAAGATAGGAGGAATTTTTGAATAGCAAACAAACATTTCCAATCGGAATTCGAAAAAGCCACAAGGGCACAAGTAGCAATAGCCTATTATCCCAATCAGAGTTGTCAAGAGAACAAAATACCTAAAAGCTTTATATATCTGGTGGAGAAGCACTACAAAAATAAAATGAAAAAACACAATAAATACATAACAAAAAGATGATTCCACCAGCCTAAGGTTGGGGCACGAAGAAAAGGGAGAAAAAGTCCCGAAGATCAGCATTGCACAAACTAAGCAACCTGGGAAGGAAGAAGAGAAAAAAGAAGAAGAAGAAGAAGAAGAGAAGGGAGAGGGAAGGGGAGATTTCATCTCTCTTGACAAATCATAATAGAGTATGTTAATTAGTTTATTAGTTTTTATTAAGTTTTACATTGTTTTTGTGCAACGTGAAATTAATTATTTATAGAGTTTAACCGACACATAAATATGTGACGAAACTAAAAACTTTGTACTCAAGCTCGTTAAGATTTTAATCCGAATTATCCAAATTGACTTTGAGAATTGAGATACATATTAGAATATCAATATCTTGATCAATAAATTCGAAACAAGATCAAACACAAGTTGATTTAATTAGAGTATGATCTCCAATATTAATTAGTTTGGCTTAATTATCCTCATTTACACCCTAAACCCAAATGACTTTGACTAATATACATAATACATGATTTTTTATAAAGGTCAATGGCACGTAATAATATTACCCAAAAATAATTAGAAAAAGACTAAGTCATGATCAAAATAATGACTACATAATTTAAGGATCTCCAAAACGTGAGTATGGCCTGTTTGAGTTAGTTCCCCCCCCCCCCCTAAAATGATCAAAAAATTATTACATAATTTAGAGCCCATTTGGATTGACTTTTTTTAACAGTACTTTTTTTAACAATTTTTGAAAAATAGTTTTTTTTTAAGAAGATGAAAATTTTGACTTTAAAAAAAAGCTGTATTTGAGCTTTTCCAAGATTTTTAACTTTTTTTGGAAGTCAAATCAAATAGTTATTACAAATTTAATGTAACTTTTTAAAGAAAAAAAAATATTTTTTCTTAAAAAAAAGCCAATTCAAACAGCCTTAAGGATTCCTAAAGAGAAGTATGGTCGGTTAGAGTTGTTTTAAGGATCCCCAAAAGAGAAGTATGGTCCGCTAGAGTTGGCCCTTTTTTTTTTTCTCCCGTAAGCAAGCATTTTTCAACGAAAAAAGGTAAATCATTTTTGCAATGGGCATTTGACTTGACTTTCAAGAAAAGTTCAAACTCTGGACAACAATAAAAGCTCAAGTTAACTTTTTTTTAGAAGTAAAAAATTTTAATTTCTTAAAAAAGTACTTTTTCTTTTCAAAAGCTATAGAAAGAAAGCTTTTAAAAAAGTCAATCAAAATGAGCGCTATATGTTGAGCCCCAAGATTTCCTGATAGATGATATATGTACATATATATATATATATATATATATATCAACCCATCATAGTGTGTGAGCTCTATATATGGCACAACCGAACATTTTCATAAAATCAGATGGTTTAATTGAACATTAATAGAGGACAAGCCCAAAGTAAACACGCGTGTAAGATGGACTTCTATGGGCTAGCACAATTAACGTCAGAACCCAGCTTGGAATCCTAAAGGCCGAGGGGCCCAATTCGTACGGCTGAGATAACAAAATTATCTATTCTCAACTTGCATCGCATTAGAGTTATCATTCTCAACGGGAAAAGTTTTAGGTGTGCTTTCTCCATCAACAAAAAGATCACTCGTCACGGGATCGTTGCAAAGTCCGTGATCGACATTAACATCTTGTTTGGACTTTGGAAAATCGGAGAAGGGAAAGAAATTGGTAGAATTTGAGTTTGGCTCCGAAAGACTTTGAAAAAACGGTGAAATCTATGTGGACTAAAAAAAAAAGAGTAAAGTATCTTGTGTCACATTCATACAAACTATTCAATACTTGTCAAATTAAACACATAATTAAAACATTAAATAAGACCCAAACGAGGAGCCACCATCTAGTTTGGGGGAAGAGAATCTTACCATACGTTCTTAACTAATCAATTAGCAAGCCTATTAGCGCTCCTACATACGTGAGAAATACGTGCCTGCCTTTGGAAGAAAGTGTCTAACATAATCACAAGAAGGAAAAGACAAACAATCCTATGAAACAAAGAGGAAATTCATGTGAAATTTTCATTGATACTCATGTTACATATAGAAAGATACTAGAGTAGAAAGAGTTGAACGAATTAATAATTTTTATATACATGATAATGTTTGATAAATAACAAATTTTCAACTTATAATAGATATTTCCATTTAAAATTTTTTTTCCCTTAAATAAACCAATCCAAATAGGCCTATATCAAGCTACAAAATAGTGCAAGCGAGTCATTGGTAAAATATCATGCTCTGGGCTGAAACACATAGAACTGTAACTGTTTTTGCAAATTAAACAATTGTGAATGTGCTTAATTTATTTATAATAATTTAAAAATTAAATTCAGGTTCTAGTTTTGTCAAAATTTATTATCAACCCAATTGATTACTCAGAATATCCTTTGAAATATTTAAGCTTAACTAATGCTACAATGTTGATTATTACACATCGTTATATTTTCGTGATCATCTATCTGCCATATAAAGTTCAAGAAATAGTTCAAATGCCCCCAGGGGCATAGGTGAGTTGGTAAGTGGCCAGGTGATTAGGGTGGAGACACTCTGACAACGCGGGATCGAGTCCGTGTGGCGATCTTTCCATTGAAATATTGCGGTACATTCTTTGGATTTACGCTGCCGTTAGTCTCTCGCAGTACCGCCACTCACGCACATCCTCGATTTACCTCGGAAGAAATAGTTCAAATGGTTAAAGTAATTACACGAGTTGAGAGACAAATGGATAAAGAAATCATAATTTCTTTATTCACTTTGCTGTAAATATTGAGAGACAGGGAATTAAATTGCCAGTTGGCGTTGGCACCACCTCTGGTATTGGGATTTGTGGTGCGTGCCTGGACCGCTGTTAATTTGCACTAAGCAACATTATTTCACTTTGTTTTCCCCCTCTTTCTCATGACCCCACATATTTCAAAAAATAAAAAGTTTTTCATTTTTAACTAAAACGATTGAATAATAATTTATTCTTTAAAAATTACAAAATCAAATTTATAACTTTTTTTTTTTTTTTAAAAGGGTTAACTAAAGGAGAACCCCTTTCCCACTGTGATGCCTTAACTGCGGGAGGTAAATCGAGGATGTGCGTGATGACACTGCGTGAGAGGACCAACGGCGTAAATCCAAAGAATTTCCGCAATATTTCAAGAGAAGATCGCGCCACACTGACTCGATCCTCGATTGTCACCACCCTAATCACTCAATTTATAACTTTTTATTATAAATATTGAAGTTGTTTAGATATATTTCTTGCGATCACATTTATTTTTGGAAAAATAACAACTAATTTAAATTAATTTTTTTCAAACGTTGAAGATTGAGTTTTTCAAAACAACACTTTTTTGAAATATTTACAAGGAGCTTGTTTTTATCGCCAATCCAAACGGATCTATTATCTAGCCCTGGCAGATACAATGTAGTGTATTATAAGGTGTTGTTGTATTACGGGTTTATAGGCTCGTTTGGATTGTGTTTTTCTTTATGCGTTTTTTTTAAATAATTTTTGAAAAAAATATTTTTTTGAAAGTTAGAAAAAATTATAAGTTTTAAATTTTTTTAGAAGTTAAATCAAGTAATTATTATAAAAACAATGTACACGTTTTAAGAAAAAATATTTTTCTTAAAAAAGTTAATCCAAACAGGGTCGGTAAATTCTGCATTGTAGAAGGAAAAAATAATAAAACAAAGTGAGAGGAAAAAAAAGAGGAAAGAAAAAGGAGGAGAAGGGAAAAAAAGGCTGTTTTCTTTGGTTTTTCACTTTCTTCTCGCTTCTATTTCATTTTTGTTGGAGAAGAGTGAAAAAAAAAAGGAAAGAAAGAAAAAAATTGTTTCACTAAATATAGTAAGCTTAGCTCAGGCCTCGTTCGTTTCCAGATCGAGCCTTTTCTTTCAAAATTAATTAATTTTTTCCTTTTCTTTTTCTTCACAAATTTCCCCTGAAAAGAAGAAGGAAAAAGAAAAAGAAAATAATAGTTGTTGGGTGGCTCAAGATTTTTGAGATCTGAGTGAAGCGTATGAATTGGGTTTAGCAAAAATGTTGTAGGCCACAATAATATGGATATGGTGTTGTAAAAGTAATAATAGAACTAGCAAAGTTTTTTTTTTTTTACTGCTTCAGTTTGTATTAGCTGCAGATGTTTCCAGTTCTCATCTCAGAAATATGATTGAGCAATTCATAAATTTCGTTATTCGCCCACCCAGGTAATCTGTTTTTTTTTTTTTGGAAGAATTTTTATGTGGTATTATTTTGTTTTTGCTTTTTGTTATAAAATTTATTGCGTTGTATAGAATTTAAATTGTAACCCCATTTGTATTCTTGTTAAATAAATTGTTCCATAAATGAGCTTTACCAAAAATGGAGATTTATATCTAGATTACTGTCCTAAAAAATGATAAATTATTGCCGGTTTGAGAAGTGGAAACAAAGGGGTTAAGTGTGCGCATAGCGAGGCCATCGTGCACGGCCATCGTGCACGGAGTAAAAATTCGGGGGGAGGGGGGGAGGGAAACAACATTGTTCAATCTGAATCGGAATGGGTCATCTCTTGCTTTGGGTGAATGCTGCTTGTAATGTAGTATACCTATGGTGGGTGCTAATGACGTTGACATGGTACAGGCAATTTGCAGTTCTCTATGAAACATGAATTTAACAAAGGCCAGATTTTCCCATGACCATGGCCGGAATCATTTGGTACATCTCTAGTGAATATTGCTTAGATTCGTAAGTGTTATCAAAGGGTAGTGGCCATGTCTTTTGACAAACTTAACACGCATCTTGAGGATTTTGTTCTTAATTTGTAGTGATGTTCTTCAATGTGCATCGGTATTTGATTCTTACTTGATCCAGTGAACCTTGTGCTGTTAATTTGACCTTTATGTTTGTCAAAACCATGCAACTTTTACCTAATTTTCTTGTCTTCTTAGTGGTCACTGTTCTTTGTATTCCTTTGCTGTGTTCCATTAAGAAATCTCTATTTGCGAACAGGGCAGAGTATAACCCAGATCAGTATTTATGGGAAAAAGAATTTTCTCTTGGAGGCAGAAAATACAAAAGACAAGACTTGGAGGCAAGTATGGACTACTGTTACTGAAAACTCTTTTCTTTTTTATTTTCCTCTTATTAGATCGATCTTGTAACTGCATGTTCTGATGGCCTTTGGCGCTGTTTGCTTTTGACTTTTGCAGCTCAAAAATGAAAGAGGCCACACCCTTCAGTGTAGTCATTATATTCCTTCTTCTTATCCGGATGACACTCCTCTTCCTTGTGTTATATACTGCCATGGCAACAGGTACATACCATTGACCTCATTCAACTTGCTGCAGAGTTTCTCTCTCGTAATATGAGTATGTCCATATTAATCAATAGTTTGTGTTGTGTAAAGAAATTATGTAATAGAAGTTCACTCTATTCGTAGTATGGTAGATGCCTTGCACTTAAACAAGTAATGATGCATTAGTTTTCTCTTATGAATGCAGTGGCTGCCGGGCAGATGCTAATGAAGCTGCTGCGATTCTTCTGCCAACAAATATCACTGTCTTCACTCTGGATTTCTCGGGATCAGGTTTATCCGATGGTGACTACGTCAGTCTTGGCTGGCATGAAGTATGTTATCCTCTTTCTACTGTTATGCAATTTATTGAAGTTGAGGTGGCGTTAAATATTTCTGCTTGCTTGACAGAAAAATGACCTGAAGGCTGTGGTGTCTTATCTGAGAAGCAACTCAAAGATTTCATGCATAGGTCTTTGGGGGCGGTCAATGGGAGCTGTCACTTGGTAGTTGAACTTCACTTTTCCTGCAATATTAGCCTGGCCAGTCACTTTGTTGCAAGCATCATATAACTAATGCTTTCATTTTTCCCTAGCCAATGAGTTTTACTGCTAGTTATTTTGATATTAGATAGAAATCATTTATGAACAATACAAAGTGAACTAAGAATAGTTTAAGATGGACTGAGGAAGTGTTGATTAAAGTTCTCCTTCGAGATATTGTTGATTGTTGATTTTCTTCTAGCCGAACAGTTATTCCAGATTGGTCAAAATTGACTCAAGAACTCCTTTTGGTTGTAATGCAGCCTTCTTTATGGAGCAGAAGATCCTTCTATTGCTGGGATGGTGCTGGACAGTGCCTTCTCTAACTTGTTTGATCTGATGATGGAACTTGTGGATGTATACAAAATCCGGCTTCCTAAATTTACTGTATGGATCTTAGTCTCAATATGGTTTGTTCTTAATTCCAACTGTAAGATGACGCTATTTCCATACACATGCATAAGGTTCTGGAGCAATAAAGACATTATTTTATGGTAATACGGAGTGTGAGACTATTTCGTTTTAATTTCATTTTCTGTGGTTCTTTCAATGCCTACAGATGTGTGTAGATATAAATATTATATAGTTGTCCAAGACCAACCGTTACGAGCATAAATGCATTTCCTTTTAGTTTTGATCTTTTGTTTTAAGAGATGTCATCACAAGTCTGTTATACGTACACCCTAATGTGTCGGAAAGAATAAATGTATTTGGGTATAAACGTTATATAGTTGTGTAAGACCAATAGTTACAAGCATAAATGTATTTCCTCTTAGTTTTGATTTTTCATTTCAAGGGATAACATCACGTCTGTTATAAATACACCCTAATGTATGGGAGAGCTGTCTTTTGGGGGCTTGGTCAATGCAATAATTCTAAAATTACTTTTCCACAGATCAGTAATGGAATCTGTTGATTTTAAGAAGCTTTATCGTCTTGCCTGTCCACGAGTTCCTTGGGATAGCTGGTGACCTTGCAATTCACAACTGCAAAGTGCATTTCAGTGCATGAAAGTATAAATCCTGGTTCATGAAGAACTAAGTTAACATTTTAAATGTTCTCTGACCTGTACGTCTGTTACTTAATTTAGGAATATGCTTGTAGCACAGGTCAGAAAAGCAATTTTGTAAACATATTTGAAAAGTGAAGGAATATTGGACGATGTCAGAAGCTTTTTCCCTTAGGTAAATCTGTTTCTACAGGGAAGTGGAGAAATTTTGTTGTACGGCAAACAATTAAGGCATAAAAGATTGGAATAATCTAAATAGACTTGACTCGGAAATGTACTCATTTTCTGTCCAAACATACTAAACTCAAAATGATTTTCATGCTTATATACATATTGTCACGAATTATTTTTCGGTAGTATATGAACAGCTATATCCTTTTATAGCATAAGAAAACATTTCTTGCTATTTGGATAGTGCCGAGACATATGATTGTGAATATTTTATGTTCTATGCCACATTAAACTTTTTAATAGATGAACTGCTGATTTGCATTCTTCCCGAACAGTATCCACTGTTGCCCTTCATGGTCTAAATTGACAAGAAAGGGAAACCATGAGATTTAAGCTGGCAAAAATGATTGAAAAGTCTACTAATTGAAAGAGAATAAAACAACGTGAAATTTTTCTACTTTCTTTAGTCTAAACTCCACCATAAGGTAAGGGTGGCAAGGAGTAAATAGTGGTTGGCTACAGCCTTAGGCTAATACCATTGACTTATTGGGGAAAAGGTGGGGGATCACTTTGATCTCTCTATCTCAAGGGCAAATTTTTTATATAATTCTGCAAAAGGAAGAACAAGAGAAAAAGAAAGCACAACTATTTGATCACATAACTGGGAGTATAACCATTCAAATTTCGATATTATGGATTATCTCTGTGTTACTGCTTGCCTGGTCAATGCCACGTATTATGTCTGCACAACTTTTTATTTAATGAAACTATCAATACTTGACTTCACAAGAGAAAGGAAACTTGGAAGAGTTTGATTGTTTGTTTAGGTTTCGCATGCTTAATCATATCCCGAGTCCTCTTTCCTGTGTGTTCAGGTTAAGGTGGCTGTTCAGTACATGCGACGAGTAATTATGAAGAAGGCAAAATTTGATATCATGAACCTTAAGTGCCTACAGGTTCGTAAGCATACATGGTATGATAATGATGAGTTGTTTCCTGGACTTGAGGTCTAGTCTTATGTGTCATTACAAGATGAACAGTGACTTTGTTTTATTGACTTTTTATTAGCTATATCTTTGCTAAAGTACTTTCCCCTGGAATAGAGGTTACTGTACTTGACATTCAGTAATTAATTTGTCACATATTCGTATTAAATTTGCAGGCTGCCCCCAAGACATTTATTCCTGCCTTATTTGGCCATGCTAAAGATGACAAATTTATTCAACCTCGTCATTCTGATCTCATAATTGCTGCCTATGCGGTAAAAGATATGCTGAAGATCTTGATTTTTACTTGATAATATGCAGAGTTGTCATTCTCTATTTGGGCGCAATGCAGGGTGATAAGAACATTATCAAATTTGATGGAGATCACAACTCCTCCCGTCCACAATTCTACCATGACTCAGTATCAATTTTTTTCTACCATGTTCTTCATCCTCCTCAACTGCCATCTGCTTTTTCAACTAAATTACAGAAATATCATGATCTGGGGAACCTTAAAGTCAACGGGGGGATGGATGAGGTAGTTTCTTCTGTTTTTTCTTTGTACTCCTCTTTAAGTGCACAAAATGATCGCTTTTTTTGATGGATCACGTGACAGCTTTAAATAATCATGCTATTCTAGTAAGATATATTTTATGCCTCAATTGTTCTAAGATTGATAGAATATCTGAGCGTAAATGATGAGTGTCAAGTATTCATGAGGACTTTTAATTGCCAGGAGAATCAATTGAAAACTCTACAGAAAACTATGTGAGTGTACATACCTTCAAGTACTGTGTCTATTCATATACTTGATAGACTTGAACTCCTTTAAGAACATTCAGTCAAAGTGGCATTTTCACTGCTTTTCACCGATTTTTAACCTTAAGTTAACCTTTTAAACACTTAGCTATCTTGTGGAAATGATAACTTTATGATAGACTTACCCCTGATTATGGCATTAGGGGTCGTATTACCTAATTATTCAACATATTGCAATATGATAACACATTTCTTGAGACCAGTTGTTTAGGCTTGGTCAAAAGCTCTTATTGCCGATATCTATGCTTTGGCTTTCAGAATTTGTTGTATGATATAATTGCTGGACTTCGTAATTTGGGAACTGATGCTGCAAGTTCATCATCTGCTCCACCTAACATTTCAATCACAAAGTCTGTGGACGAACTTCTCTCAGATATTGCGCCAGTTGCTACAGTAATTCCATGAACCTACTTCTTGGTTGTAGATTTTGATATGTGTTCACTGAAATAAAAATACCATTATCCCTAGTACTCCCTCTGACCAACTTTGTAAGAGACTAACTTATTTTAGAATGTGCAGAAATGTTTGGTATCTTCATCAGATTTAATGCTTTTGCATGTCCTATGTATTTAATCTATGCATGAAGTCTACGACTGGAAAGGATTCTTTACCTTTTATATTGTCAATATTAGTCATTTTCTCTATTTTAATGTCCAAGTCAAACAGTATCATGAAGCTGGGACAGTTATAGTAATATTTCTCTTCCAAAATCATTCTGTTTACTTGTGTAAACAATTTCTTTGATATGTCTACAGGATTCCTTGGTCATTGAAGATGTTATGCTTGGTGATGATCCATCACAGCTTCAGGTACTTCCTTTTGTTATCTGTGTCCTATCTTGTGTTTAAAATGACCATCCAGTTCACAAACTCAATTTCTAAGCTAAAGCCAGTTTTGACAAGTTAATAAGTATTTCAATGAGATAGAAAGACCTAATAGGTGCAATTCGTGTATCTGAACTAAATGTTCAAATGGTGAAAGAGCTTATAGCTGGACCTACAACAGCATTAATCTTAATGGTAAAAGAGCTTATATCTGGAATCTGATTTCTACATATTATTATAGAATTAATCTGATTAAAGTGATGAGTTCATTTAGCCATTTTTGTGGGCATTTGACAACTTAATTTGCAACACATTACAAAACCATATTCATCTTAATGGGATCTGGATTCCAATCTGTTATGGGAAGTGTAAAATCTTGAAAGTATAATAATAACTACCAAACAGAAGTACAAAAATACACCAAATAATAGATGCTGAAAAAATGTGATGACATTAGAGCACCAATGCCATCCAGCATCCTCTTCCTCGCACTTAAACGTAGATATGAAGCAGCTGTATTAGATTCCTTTTTTCTTTTTTTGGGCTAATTAGCTGTATTAAATTCTTATTGGAATGTGACTGTATCTTCCATGGAAACGTTGTCTTCTTTCCTTCGAATTGGTAGCATGCCAGAGCTTGCCTCAAAGCTTCCTTATTCTCAAAAATTGCCATCCATGTTAGTTTGCCAATTGAAGGTGGCATGACACGATGCAATCATGATAGCCAGATCTTTATCTACTTTTGATGTGGCTATTAGCTGAAACTATGCAGTGTTTGCGTTAGTAATATTTTTTTGACTTGAAAGAAAAATTGAAGTGGAATTATCTTCTAAATTGCACTTAGATTATGCATGGATGATAATTTTGTTAAAGAAATCAATTACATCAACTGATAATTTTGTTAAAGAAATCAATTACATGAACCTAGAAAAGCTTAATGATAGTTTTGGTTCAATTAAACAGTTATTGCATCATTACGTGTTTCAAGCTGCTCAGTGGCACGTCTCATCAAAATTGCATGTTATAGTCCCCTTGCATGATGTGATTGTGTCATCTCTGATTCTTGTGTCTGAAAAATTTAATGTATAGAAATCATTTCACTTTCCTCTGTGGTACATATCTTTTCCTTTATTTTTTTCATTTTTTAATTTTTATTTCTATTTGACAATTTGACATATCCAACTTAATTGGTTTGCCTTTATTGACACTGCTACATAGTCATTTTCTCATGGCGCCACAGCTGAGGTGCTTGTTGGATGCTTAAGACTGTTTCAGCAAGTTGCTAATCTATTTTGTCATGCCCCAAGTCCCAAACCCTGTGCCCAGTAAGTGGAGACTGTTGTCTTGAGTTTATGGATAAGTGTCTTGGGCTCAAATATACTGACCTAAAATGGTTGGCTGATTATTTTTCAAATCCTATAACCGCTTATAAATCTCTTTTTCATCATGTTTGACACCAATTTGGGACATAAAAATTGCACTGGTTAAGGATGTTCTCATTAGGGGCATAGTCACAATCTACAAACCTGGATTAATTAAGTGGTATAGGACTCTAAAGGTGGCTTGTATGGGTTCTAGAGGTGACTTTCGCTTCTATCAAGTTGGTACTGCTTTGCTCCACACAACAGTTAAAAGTGTCCACACTTTCATCTGGTGACCACTTTCATACCATTCTATTACACCCCAAGTTCCCTAGGCCTATAAACGAGATTAATGTGGTAAGCTTAAAGATAACTATGATGTGAAATCAATTCAAAAAAGGGTTAACCCTAATAATTAGTTAGATTCATGACACTCAGTTATATTGCAATCTTATTTCGTGTCTTGTACCAATATAGAACATCTAATATTTGTAGGAAGCTGTATAGTGCAAGTAAAATTATTGTTTCCATATATTCCATATATGTGGGGAATATTTGGTAAAAGAAAGAGAGTGACTTCTAAAAGTGTTATTTTGTCGTTTTCATCTGTAGTTGTAAATTTATAATTAAGTTTGTGTTTGATTAAGAAAGCACGCTAACTGAAAAAAGAGCCAAATACCTGAAATGAGAACTTAGGAAACTCTGTACTATATTCATTGAGGTAGTGACGGCCTGTTTTCTTGTTTGTAGCGGGCATGGGGAAATATACTTATATAGTGTGTATCATTCTGTTCTCCTAAGACCGTGGACCAGCTTGACAATAAAGGATGTTTCTCTATTTTGATTTGTGTAGATTGGTGGAACATCTACCTCATAGTTGTGTTGGTATGGAGTGTGTTACTTTTCTTTTTGGCTTGTCTCTG
The DNA here is from genome assembly GCA_028554755.1 of Cordia subcordata. Lineage (NCBI taxonomy): Eukaryota > Viridiplantae > Streptophyta > Magnoliopsida > Boraginales > Cordiaceae > Cordia > Cordia subcordata. The sequence continues at coordinate 20,830,057 of JAPTOF010000003.1, read as the reverse complement.
GCTTAACACTGAAGTCCCTGAATTTTGCAAACTGAATTTGTGTAATTATAAATGCCTCAGGAAAAGCCAGAAAGCCAGAATGAGGAGTGTTGCTCGTATACAAGTTCTAATAGGGAGAGTTGGGGAAGATGCTCCTCTCTTGGTAGCGATGATGAGTCTTCTGTGAATTGCACTGCAGCTACCCACAATGACCAGGTGTAACCCTTTGTGTGCAACCCCCACCCTCCCCTTCTTGTTTCATACATACAAAGGCAGTCATATAAAGGCATAAAATATAGATTGAACATGCAATTTTTTTGTTCTCTAATTTCCATTTGTTTGGCCTTCTTTATGGAAGTTAAACAATATGTTCTTGCAAAGTATCTTGCTATTGGTATTCTGATGAATGAAAGGCGTGCCATGTAATCAGGAGCTGGGCTAAATATTCCCCCTCTTTCTTTCTTTTGTTTTCCCTTTCTGGGTTCTTTTTGGGTTTTTTTTTTTTTTGGGTGGGGAGTGTGGGGGTGTTCAACTCCCCCTCTCGAAGCTTCACTGCTTGATCATACTCAGCGTCACATGTGCATGCTGAGGAGATCTGGTCTTCGAAAGCATTAGTAGTTTATGTGATGGCATAGCACCAAGGAGATCTTCTAATTTACCCAATCCTCTTAGTTTTTCTAGATTTCTTAATCTGTTTCTTGGTCCTCTCACCTGTGTGAAGAGTATCATCAGATGCTTTTTCTGATTTTAGGTCACTCTAAAAGTTCTTGCAACACCCCTGCGCAATACTCAGCAGACCCAATTAGAGCCAGAAGTGGAAGGGAAAAAGACAAAGAAGATGAAAGTTCCAACAAACAACAAGAAGTCGAAACGCGAGAAATTTGAAAAGCTGGAAGCTCTGAGCCAGCGTCTCCGGCTGTGCATTCTAAAGAAAGTTAACCACAGGAGACATTGCTCCTCATAACCAACCCTTTTGTTGTGTCAAGGATAGATTTTCCATAGTCGTGTTAGTTTTTGCTTTCGCTGCCTTTTCCAGGTCGTCTGATCCCTATCTATCCGTGTAATTTTTCTCCTTTATGGTTTTATATTTCAATGCATGTATGCATATGTACCGTGGTAGATTTTAGGGTGCCATTTTCGTTTGTTGCCATGTAATTTCTGAACTATGCGCAGACACGTTTACTTGCGCATGTGATTTCTTCTCCTAATGTGTACTGCTTGATGGAGTAAATCTATGTAAATGTTGATTTTAATTGTGCCCTTCTTTAATCAACCAAGCCTGTTGCACTAAAATTTAGATGAAAATGAGGATTATGACGAGGGAGTTGAATTTACACTAGCGCTAGCCAGTTTGCAAGCATACATTTGGGCCTCGTTCGATACATCTTTTGGAGTAGTGTTTAGTATTTTGACTCAATTAAAATACCATCGTCTAGTTATCCCTGTTCAGTAAAAGACCCTGTTTGGTAAAAGAGTATTTTGAGTATGTAACATTTGAAGCAGTGTTTAGAGGGGTTGAGGGACGGTTGATTTAGCTGTAACAATCTGACATTTGGGATAGATTCAAATGAGATGCTCGAATGAGTTAAAAATGTTTTGAGGGTGAAAATTTACCAGGTGGAAAGTCTTCGAACTGGAAGTTATTCAAAGCATAGTAACATGGTGGTTGGGTGGCACAAATGGAGGACAGGGGTTCCACTTTTGGAACACCATAAATTCTTCCTGATGCTATTGTATTCCCTTATATAAATAACATTCTAAGAGAGATCCAATAATGATAAACTATTCGAATATGATAGTAAATTATTCAAATTTAAACGTAACTGCACTATCGAGTTCACTTTCAGTACTCTGCAACTGTGGTACATTGAGCTCCCAGAGTTGGCTGAAACAATGAGCATCTTCTGTGATATCTAAATACTGTAAGTAATTCTCTACACGCTACAATAACTTCTTTCAGCTGCCAAAGTATGATTAAGCCAGGCTAACAAATGGCTGAAATTCCTAAATGGTCACAAACACAAACTGCTAGTGGTTTTAGCTACGAGTGAGTACATGATAAGTTGAAAAGGGCAACTCTTGCGTAAAGTCTGACAGAGGCTTTACCTTATCAGCACCAAAAGGAAAAATGATCGGTAGAGAACTGGGATTGTCATCTGAATTCTCGTTTTCACACAAGCAAAACATCCAGGCAACTTGAGCCCTCACAGACCCCTCCCCCACCAAAATTTTACGTAACCAAGATGCACTACCGCATCATGGATATGTAACGCTGATATTATTATATCCATAGCATACGAAGTGAGTCAAGTGACCTGCAATTAAGCAATTCAGTGGAGCAGTGGCCATTTTAAGACCAGAGGATGATAAGTGCATGCAATTGATAAAATACAGATTATAATGATAGGCAGATCACTGTTAGAACCTTGGGAGCACCAATTTTAAGCTGGAAGTGGATAAGTTCACTACATTTTCCCACCATTTTTACAGACTAGAAGCGATCTTTGCTTCCCATGAAATTAATTGCAAACGAAGTACTTATGTCTCCTGGCAACATTAGTTGATGTTATCTGACGTTCTTTATGCACCAGCAACTCCATTAGATTTAATTTGCAAAAGGTGCACATCTGGGGTTTTCAAGTCTGATTCAGCCCAAATAAGAGAAGCAGTTGTTGAATCCATGCTCAGCATGCGTTTCTTTCCTCCAGATGGAGATCCTTCCAGATGCAATTTAGCAGGGCTATCATGTGAAGTCAGACAACTTTCAGTGGAGCAATCAGCGTACTGTGGATGGACTCCTGGCGACACTTCTTCAGGGCCAGAAACTCCAGCAACGTTAGCAGAATCTAAAGGGCATAAGCCAAGCTGAGCATTGGAAACACTAACTGGTCTATCTGTTGCAGATGTTTGATAATTCTCTCTGTCCAAGTTCATGACCCCAGCAATTTGATCAGCAAGTATCATGCAGGCCGTCTCCAGCATGCTTAAGTACCTTCTCTGTGCATCTTGACGAAACTGCAAATGCTTCTCAGCCTGCATAATACAGTTAAGAACATAATCAACTGTCTGAATACTATAGTTATAATTAGAGCACATGTGCATCTACACATATGCAATCATAACTGTGCAGGCAAACAGACGAACAGACAAATGGAGTCTGCACAAACTTCACGAGTTAAGTTCACACTGCAAATATCAATCAGCATACAGCAGCTATTTTATTTGCACACAATTAAGAGCAGTTAATGATCGTTAACAAGACCAGCTATAGATGCAAAATAAAAGGGGATATAGGGGGCAGGAAAAGAGAGGGTTGGAAAGAAAGGTAAAGGAACAAGAACAAAAAGCAAGTTCGTGTTAGGACAGTTTATTCTGTTATAGAATCTGGAAGTTCACATGAGGCTTCAAACAAGTGCGCTTATACAAAATTCTGAAAGAGAGCTTACTTCGACTTGCAGATGCAGTTTACTTTGGACTTCCATCTGAGCCCTCAAGGCCTCCTTGACTTCATAACCCCTGCATATGGCTACCATTTCTTAAAAACCGAATAAAGAAGCCTCAGATGATGAAAGAGGAAAAGGAAAGGGCGCATGTAGGACATGCATGTTTATACTAGAGAAATTCTCAGCAGAAAGAACTCTTACTCATTTGTATCAGAAGCCGGCAAGCTTTGAGGAGAATTTGTGGCATGAGGGCTTTCTAAAAGGTATGAAGCTGACAGACCTTTCATTTGGTAGAAAAGAAATCAATATAAAAGTAATGCTAAGTCGAAAAGAAAAGCGAAAAACAGAAAGATGCTTTGCAAACCAATCTCCCTTTAACAAGCTTGAAAGTCTCACTAAACAGTCCTGATTGCACTCTTTTTTTCATGTTTGTGGGAGTTCACTTTGTTATCCTTTTCTCCTCTTGCTGCATTGAGGGTTTCTGTATGTGCGTGGGGGTGGGGGAAGAGAGAGGGAGGGGAGGGGAGGAGGAAGGATTAAAAAAAACGTAATATAAAGGAGTCCATGGGTCTAAGATGTACACATCTGTTGTTAGGGACTGAGCAGCGGGAGGTAAAGCAAGATGGGAAGATAATTTAACTAAACCTACCATCTTTTGAAGCCTCACCCATATCTCTCCCAGACTGCTTACCTAGTCTGTATTTCTGAAACAAAGCAGAAAACATCATTATCAAATAACTTTCAAGAGGTTTCCAGTTTCCATAAATGTAGCTCTATAGTGAAATGGGAGAGCGCAGTATTCATTTTTTCAATTGGAAACAAAGCACACCTGGAGGTGACTCTTTAAATGGAAGAGAGTCAGTCCTTTTACACCCATAGTTCGCATTATGGCCTTTGGAGTTGCTTCTGCATATGGGATTCATGTGGCTATGATCAAGACCGATGAAGAGATTACTATAAACTTGATTGAGTAGAAATATTTGTGTTTGATACACATTGTCAAGCAATCATACATATTAGAACTGAGAAGCAACAAAGGGGAATCATACCATCACCAGCTGAGTGCACATGTTTATGAATAAAACCATTTTATGATCCAACATGCCACTAAGATATACTAAGCACCAATTTTTTACCAGCATGATATGTTCTGCAAGAAATATAGAGGGAAGGCTTCATTTTACAAGGATCCAGGAGATTGGTGAAGCTTTTGTCATGCAATAGGTTAATTGTGTGCCTTTGAGAGTTAAATTAGGCCCCTATTCCCCTCTCTTAATTTCAGAGAGTTCACGTTGTTTTGCTGTAAATGAATTTGGAAGTTTATTCAACTTTTGAAGAGAAAGTGCAATTCCCATGTCAGACAATCAGATGAACAGGCAGTTTCAGCTGCTGGGATTTCTCTTTCAATAACACGAATATGTTCAAGTCATTTGTTTTCTTTTTTCCTTTGTATTTTGTTCTTCCCCCCCACAAAAAATAAAAAAAAAGGAATAATGAATTTGCTGTGCATACCGTGCATTCAACATGAAGTCCGAGTTCCATTTTATTTACGTATTGCAGTGAAACAAAAATCCCATAGAATTCTAAGTGCACTTTCATACTAGACAAAATAATATAATGTCAATGTTACCTCTCACATCAATGATAACAGAATATCTCGACACGTGTTTATTGAGACTTAAGCAACTCATACAAAAAGGCTCAAGGAAGTTCAAGCAAATATGTAATGCAAGTGAAAGATGATAGTAAAGGGGAAGCAAACTAGTTCTATTTGTCTGATAACAAGGTGAATGCAATACTACATTCGTGCAAGCAAGATAATGATTTTTTGGGCATGCATGAATTGGTTTAGTCAAAAGAATAGACTTTTTAAGTAACACAATCCAGCTAAGGTGACAGAAAGCTCCTTCTATCCTTTCCCGTTTGTAATTATTCCAGCTAATGGTGATAAAGCACCAAATACACAATGTGAAGACCCATAAAACAGCTTAAGTATAACAAATAAGCAAGCAAAGGTATTTAAAAGAATATAAAACAGGGGTAGGCATGAGATTAATCAAGTAATGAGTTAGATGACTGTTTTAAATAATGTTTCTCCTCATCTTAAATTGTTTGGTCAAATCCCTGATTATAGTCATCTTAGAGTTTATGGTTGTCTTTGCTATCCCTGGCTTAGACCATATACAAATAAGAAACTTGAGCCTAGATCCAAACCATGTGTGTTCATAGGTTATTGCTCTACTACTATGGGTTACAAGTGTCTTGATCCCATTACTAACACTGTTTATATCTCAAGGCATGTAAGATTTGTAGAGGATCAATTTCCCTATGTAACTCAATCTTCTTCATCAGTGTTCACAAATAGTCATGAGTCACAACCTATTCTTACACCATTTTTGGCTACTCCTTCATCTCCTTTGGCTTCCACTTCAACTTTTCAGCCTATTCAGTCTTTCACCCATGCATCAGAACAGGAAATTTTTCCTCCTCAACAAGGTTCTATTGGGAATTCTCTCGGTGCTAATGTGGTACTTGATCATGCTCAGCCTGTTGAGTCTTTACAGTCTGATTCTTCACAATTACATTCATCTCAGGCAGTCAGTCATTCTCCTCACTATACTCTCTCACCATCTGCTACTATCTCATCATCCTCTTCAGTTTCTGAGTCTTTAGCCCCTGTACAATCATGCATAATGATGCTGAACACTCACTTTCCTCCTATGTGCATCCTTTTAATCATCATCCTATGCAAACCAGGTCTAAAACTGGTTCTCTACCACCTCCTTTATATCATATTAATTCTCTTATTACCACACCTACTATCACAGAACCTAGCACTTATAAAGAGGCTGCTAAGTATGAGTGTTGGGTTAAAGCAATGCAAGAGGAATATCAGGCTTTAATCAGTCAGCATACCTGGGATTTGGTACCTCTGCCACCAGGCAGAACTCCAATAGGTAGTAAATGGGTTTTTAGAATTAAAAGAAATGCAGGTGGGAGTGTTTCCAGGTACAAGGCAAGGTTAGTTGCCAAAGGGTATCTACAAGAAGCAAGTATTGATTACACAGAGACCTTCAGTCCTGTGGTCAAGGCTCAAACAATAAGAATAGTGCTCTCTTTAGCTTTACATTACAATTGGCAGCTTAAACAGTTGGATGTATCTAATGCCTTCTTACATGGTACCCTTACAGAGACAGTTTATATGTCTCAACCCCAAGGGTTTATAGATCCAGAGGCTCCTACAAAGGTGTGTTATCTCAAGAAGTCTCTTTATGGTTTGAAACAGGCTCCAAGGGCTTGGTTCCAAAGACTGTCTTCATTTTTGCTGCAACAAAGGTTTAAAAATAGCAAGGCTGATACTTCTCTCTTTATTCATAGGACTCCTCATGACTTCACAGTCATGCTCATCTATGTAGATGATATAATTATCACTGGTAGTTCTCAGTCTTACATTGCTACACCACTTCAATCCATGCACATTCAATTTGCTATGAAGGACCCTGGTAGTCTTTCCTATTTCTTAGGACTTGAAGTAGTTCAAACAGCTCAGGGCCTGTTACTTCATCAACATAAATATGCTCTTGATCTTTTGAAGAAGGCAGGCATGGACACATGTAATGCAGCTCATATTCCTACAGTGTTAAAGCCATCTCAGACATCAGATTCTTCAACTCCTTATCCTGATGCTACTTTGTTTAGAAGCTTGGTAGGGGCTCTTCAATACTTAACAGTCACAAGACCTGACTTGCAGTATGCAGTCAATACCTTGTGTTAGAAAATGCACTCTCCTACTCAGGCTGATTTTTCTAGTCTTAAGAGATGTATCAGATTTGTAAAGGGCACTATATGGCAAGGGTTACATTTCAGACCTAGAGATTTCATTCTATATGGCTACACAGACTCTGATTGGGCTTCAGATGTTGTAGACAGAAGATCTACATCAGGGTTTTCAATCTTCCTAGGACCTAATCTCATCTCTTGGGTTTCCAAGAAACAACACACTGTTGCTAGGAGTTCTACATAAGCAGAGTATAGGGCAATGGCCTTGGCAGCCACTGAGGTGAAATGGTTGTCCTACATCCTGCAGGATCTGGGCATTGAATTTCCTACACCAGTTCTGTTTTGTGACAACCAGTCTGCTATGGCTCTTGCAGCTAATCCTATTTTTCATGCCAGAACTAAACATATAGAGGTTGACTATCACTTTATCAGAGATCAAGTAGTCAATCAAGTTTTGAAATTGGCCTATGTTCCTTCTCAGGATCAACTGGCAGACCTGCTCACCAAGCCTTTAACAGCTCAGAAATTCAACTACATCAAGAGCAAACTACCCTTGGCTTTTGCCACAGTTCAGTTTGAGGGGGGATGAAGACATATGTAAAATAGTTAGGTATTTTGTCAAATAGATAGGCTGCAGTAGGTTGTACAGTGTAAATAGTAAACTGAATGTACATCTAAGTGTGGTTAGTTACAGTTAGTTGGAGTGACAGCTATAAAGTGTCCAGCTGTCACTATAGTTAGTTATTCTAACTACCGCACCTATAAATACTAGATTGTATGTGATTATCAATAACAGAAGATGATTTCAGAAAGATATTTTCTCTCTCACTCTACTTCTTCATGCTCTGATACCATGTTAGAGTTACCACCTCATCTAAAAGTTTAAGTTTGTAGGGAGGATATTGGTTTATTTATTGTGTAGCGTGATTTGTTTAGAGCTTGCACGTGGACAATTTAATTAAATAGGTGGCGGTAAGGATCGAACCTGTGCCGTTTGGCTTCCAGGCTCTGATACCATGAATAAGTAGAGAGAGAGAAAATATCTTTCTGAAATCATCTTCTGTTATTGATAATCACATACAATCTAGTATTTATAGGTGCAGTAGTTAGAATAACTAACTATAGTGACAGCTGGACACTTTATAGATGTCACTCTAACTAAATGTAACTAACCACACTTAGATGTACATTCAGTTTACTATTTACACTGTACAACCTACTGCAGCCTATCTATTTGACAAAATATCTAACTATTTTACATATGTCTTCACATAAGTCTTCTCTACGTGTATAGATCTACAGATATCACTCAACTATTCGACATCCACAACAAAATCCTTGTACGATGAACTATTCAACATCCACAACAAAATGCTCGTCCGATCATATCCAGCGGAATCTTACCTGCCACTACCTGAGCTTAATTTTTGTGAAAATGTTTACTGATGCAAATGGTCCGAGCAAATACTAGTCTAGATTTCAATGGAAACTAAAATGTAGGAGGCAAAAACAGTCATCCTATAAATTAACATATGAATATCACAAATTACTCACAAGCAACTCTAACTCAATATGGCATACCATCAATACCAACAAACAAGGGGTTTCTTCGGATTGACCTTTTTTCAAGAAAAAAAATACTTTTTTTTTAGAAAAAAAAAATGGACTCTTTTTGCAATAACTATTTGACTTGACTTCCAAAAACTTAAAACTTTGAAAAAAAAGCTTAAATACAATTTTTTTTAAAAGCTAGAAACTTTAACTTCTCAAAACAAAAATACTTTTTTCAAAAATTGTTAAAGAATGCAGCTTTGGCACTTAGAAAAAGTCAATCCAAATGATCCCAAAATCCAGCAAAGAGATTGAATCCCAAATGGTAATAAACGCCACATTGGGGACAAAATGGATTCTCTCTTTTTTCTTTTACAATTTTTTTTTCTTTCTCTTTCTTTTAAAATATTTTGGGGTTTACATAAACATTACCATGTCTACATTGGTGCGAAACATAATACGAGATTGGTTAATAAGTTAGCTTCGCCAGCTCAGGTAACAATTTGGGTTAACCAATACAATGCATTTATATTTATTCCTGTCAACTCAGTGTTGAACATAATATAAAAATCGTTAATAAATTCGCTTCGGGTGAATACCTAATAATTTGGATTAACCATTCTAATCTTTAATCCTATCACGCAAGTGTGTCATGGTTCTGGATTCGGAGACATGACAATGCTCAGTTACAGGAGCTAGGGAAAAAAAAAAAAAAAAAAAGAGAAAATAATACTAACTGGAGGGGCCACCCAGCTGAGTAACAGCATCGACGAAGCGCTCGTGGAGGTCAGCAGTCCACCGGAGGCGAGGCTTCGGATCGGAGGTGAGAACCAGGCACGGCTCCGCGGCGGCGGCGGCGCCGCCACCACCACCACCACCAAACCCCCTGGAATCATTGTCTTCACGGGGTTGAATCAATCTTGGAAGCATAGCAACAATCTTTGGATTTAAGAGAAACCAAAATCAATAGACTAAAAAACCCAACTTGAGACAGATCAAATCAAATGGAAATTGTTAAATTCTAATTTTTACTGCATAGAAGATGAGAAAAAGATTTTTTTTTAGAAAAAAGTTCCTTTTTTTCTTCTTCTTTTTTGTTTGTTTGTTTGTTTTTCTTTTAATTCTAGCGCATAAAGCCAAGTCTAGTGACTGCTGAGTTGGACAGCCAGCCCTCTTGATCGATTGATGTGGTAGGGAGTATAAGGAGTAAGGAAGGAAAAAAGAGTTAAAAGAAAAAAAAAAAGGTGAATTTCAGGTACGGTTTGGTGAGAGGAGGCAAAATGTACAATCGTACAGACACAAAGAAAAGGCTGGCACCATTTGGTTTTTTTGTATAAATGACACAAATGATAAAATTTCTTATAAAAATAATTTTGTTTTGAAATGAATTTTAAATATATTATTTTTGACTATTTAAAAGTTGAAATGGTCAATTAAAAAAATGAAAATATTTTGAAAAAAGTAACCTCCTTATTTGACACGCTGGCAGACAAATAATCCATTTTTGACTTTTTAATGACCGAAAATTTAGCTTTCGACTATACAATAGCCGAAAATTATTGGAGAATATATTCCTTTTTCAGTGTGGCAGGTTTCGGCTTTTCAATAGCCGAAAGTTTGTGACATCATTCATCCATCACGTCAGCAAATATATTCTTGACTAGGTGGCAGCCAAATTCGTTTATTGGATATGCGAAATCCCAATTTCGGCTATTCAATTAACGAAGTCAGCCTCACAAGTCTCTATGTAAACCCCTGTCCCGTTGCTTCCTTCATTCATTCAAATAATTTGCTTCTAAAACTTGCTTCTAAAATCTACTTTCAACTATTATTTTAACACTTCTTTCAACCTGTCCAGATTCTTTCAAACTCTTAAAATGTGCTTGTAAACCATCCAAAATTTCATACCAATTCTAAAAAATAATATAAATCCAAACACATTAACTATTATTTTACATTATGATGGCCAAAAAATCAATGTCCTTCACATTGGAGATAGAGGCGGCTAGGTTACCACTATGGGTTCACATACCTCCTCTCCCCATGTATGACGAGCGCACTAACCTAGAGAACCATATAAGCATCTTTGAAAGCACTCTTATGATTCATAGATTATCAGATGCACTGATGTGTCAAGCCTTCCTAACTTTATTGGTAGACACCGCGTATGATTGGTATAAGTACCTACCCGACAGGTTGATATCTAGCTTTGATCTATTTGCTCAGTGATTGATTGACAGGTTTGTCAACAGTCAAGTTATCCCAAAAACATCTTTAACTTTGTTCTTATATCAACAAGAACTGAATGAATCTCTACGTGAGTATACAAAGAGGTTTAACAATGTAGCACTCAAGGATACATATCCGAATGAAAGGAGCACCCATTATAGCCTATGTCCGAGGGTTGAAACTAGGACCTTTCTAGTTCGATATCTCAATGCAAGACTATCGTTCCTTCGTCAGCTTGATGAAAGAAGCTGAAAAGTTTATTCATGAGAATGTCAATCGTGGTACTAAGGTTGCTGCGAGAGAGGAAGAGAGTACCTAGGGAATTAAACTAAAATTTGCATACGTAGGACACCCACAATGCAATAGACATGTAGAGTGACAAACTAAACTTTGCTACATGGGTTAAAAGCTAATAGGGGGTACGAAGGGCCTGTGGGTGGATGTACTGCAAGAAGTTTCGTGGTACATAAGGAGTACCCCAAGTACTGTGACTAAGGAAACCCATTTAGGTTAGAATTTGGAGCTAAAGCAGTGATACCTACTGAAATTAGGTGTCAAAGTTGAAGACTTGCAAATTATGACCCAAGGCTTAATGACCAAAGCATGAAAGAGTATCTAGACTTGTTAGATGAAATAAGAGATATAGCTTGTCTTCGGACCACAACGTACAAGGAAGTGACGGTTCGGGGCTCTGCTAAGAATATAAAGGCAAAGTTGATTCATAAAGGGGGCTTAGTCTTGAGAAAAGCCAAATTCAAAGGGGATAAAGGATATGGCAAGCTGAGAACTAATTGGCAGGGTCTATACCTAGTTACAGAGGAAATTCGTCATGGCATGGACAAGTTGATAGACATAGATGGCAAGGAGCTCAAGAACGTTTGGAATGTAGAAAACCTCTACCCACATTATGCTAAGCCTATTTTTAAAATGAATCTATTGTGTTCAATTAAAGCCTACGAGCCACGTGGTTGTATTCAATCAAAGCCATAGAGCCAGTTGTATTCTCACTAAGATTCAATGGAAAGTGTTCACTCTGTAGTTTGAATGTCAATCTATTTTTATCCTATTGTAACATTTGCTTTAGCGAACAAAGAGGGAAAATTCTGTAAGGAAAAAACTCTCATGTATAAGCCTAAGATGTTGGAGTACAATGCGCACCTCAGGCTATTCTCTACCCAACTTGGTTACTAAGGGGGCATGGGCCTTGTAGGGTGTGTCTAGAGTGTATAAACCAAACTTCAGTGAAGAAGTGGTAAAACATTAAGCCAAACCTACCTACCTCGCGTAGGTAAAGAACTTGGTTATCAAGGGAGCATGGGCCTTGTAGGGTGTGTCCAGAGTGTATAAAACAACCTTAAGTGAGGAAATGATAAAACATTAGGCTAAACCCATCTATCTCGTGTAGGTAAAACAAGCGATGCATTAACTATGTGAACACAAACAAGTATAAGCTATAGTAGAACAAGTAATGCTAAGGTAATTTGAAAAATCCATTCTTGGCTAACAAAAAAAAGGTCGAAACCCTTATAAGTTGCAAGACAAATATAATGACAAATTATGACAAAGTGTCCATTGATATAAGGCACAAGTGAGTCAAAGGCAACATTTTAATATGAAAACTACACAATTCCTTGCAGGCTACGTATCAGCTATCATAAAAGTTTACAAACTCCGTGTTCAAGAAAGATGAGTCCAAATTTTGAGGGAAACAACTAAAGACATAAGTGAGAAGGCATAAAAGGCTTCCTAAAGAGCTAAGCCTACAAAGAAGAAGTGCTCCTAGCAACCACCTCTGGATGTTCCACGTTAAAGAAAGCGGGGACACCATAACCTGGAGTGGCAGCACCGTGAAGAAAAGTCAAAGGGACTGGAGCTGGCATGAAAGGGATGGGATTGAAGCTCGGGATCGCATAGACAATGGTCGTTAACAGTTGGATCGTGGCCTCCAGGGTAACCAGAGCATACTTTACTATGAAGAGGATTTAGAACTCTTCGCTTTGCTTGAAGTTAGCTACGACCTTCTTTGCGCCTCTTTCCCGCCTTTCCCGACTAACTTGATAAAGGCATCCTATTTCTCCTTCTTAGCGGTGAGCTCTATATGCATGGCCTTTAGCTCAGAGAGTGCGATATCATACTCTCATTCAGGTTTAGCAGGTCCGGCAGGGGGAGAAGGCCGACGATGCTTAGTAGGTTCAATAGGGGGAGAAGGGCCAGCTCCAGAAGCCTGGCAACTTAGCCTAATCTTTCTGGATTGGGAAGCAACAATGGAAGAACAGATCTCTTATAGTCACTTCTTGTCCATGCCTATAAGAGAAGAAGCATAAGGAGGTTAGAGTACAAAGAAAACAACAAAGATAAAAGAGAAATGTGCCTCTTATAAGGGGACTTACCTCAAGCAAAGCAAAGGTTTTGTCAACAATGAGGGCGGTCAACTCTATAAAAGTAGAGAAGTCATCTTTGGCCTGCCTGGGAACTAATATTGATCCTTGTATTTGTCATTTGCCGCAAGTATAGATTGACCCTCGTTTATAGTCTCATTCTCTAACTCACTCTCGAAGACTATCGGATTAGGAGATAAGGGAACCGCTCTATGGCATAGCCCCTCCTTTGTCAATATCACTTGGTTAAAGCTTGGTATCAAAAGACTCCGATGCCCTATCTTTCCTATCCAAGATCAATCAGTGAATAGGCTTCACTCTTAAAGCCTCTAAACCTAGTTCCATAGGTGAATGGGTGATTCCCCAGTGCCTTGAAGCCATTCAAGCTTGACTATCTAACTTGATAAAGTAAAACTTGCTTTACTAACTTTCCCTTGGTTTTTTCTTCTTGAGGCTAGATAGCATGATGTACCCATGTGGCGAGATATAATACCACCCAACCAAGCCTGGGGACTTGGAAACTTTAAAAAATTGGCTGAAGACGTCAGTGATGGGTGTGATCTTATGGTCCCTCAAGATAGATACGAAGACCACCAATGTCTTCCACCCATTGGGAGTAAGTTAGGTGGGGCAAAGATTATAGAAACAGAACCATTTGTTGAAGAGCTCCTCAGGAAAGGGAATAGTTAGACCGATCTCCAACATCTCCTTGTAAAAAGTGAATTCACTAGGGGGCAAGGAGTAAGCTCATTCTTCAAGCCCGAGAACTCTAACCTTGACATAGGGACGAAACTGCCCATAATCTATGAATCTTTGGAACTTGCTCATCTTTTTCCAACTCTTGAGTTTAAGAGCGGACCATTCTGGTAGAGGTTTTACCATCTAGGGCTTCCTAGGACCGTGCCTCGTGTGACCCTTACAAACTATGATGAGGCAGAGACCAATTTCCCATTACCAGGGACGGACTGACTATAAGGTGTAGCAAGAAGAACCAACTTAAACCTGCACCAAAGAAAATACCCACTGTAGAAGGGTAAAAACTAGAAAACAAAAAGCTTGAGTAAAGAGATGGTTGTACTTGTTATGATTGAAAGCAAGTCAAGCTGGGGCGAGGAGAAAAGCTTACAAAAAGATAACGCAAAGAATATGTTTGGGGTTAGTGGTTAAAGTTGGAATCCAAAGCCATAAACCACAAGGCACACTGACCTGTAAAGAGCTAAACGAGGTAAGGAACGGGTATCCTTGACCTTTAGTCGAACCAGCGAAGAAGTTGGCAAAGAAGCACAACTCATAAAGACACTTACCTGCACAAATCGAAGCCCGAAGTAGACCAATAGAGGGGTAACAAATATGCAAGAATGGTGTCCAGAGTGAATAAGATAGCCGAAGCATAGAGTCAAGGCTTCGTTCGTGATTATGGCTGAAACAAAGGTTTTAGCCGCTAAAAAGTACTTTGCTGTGCAAAGCGTGTTGTTTATGCCAAGGAGACCTGTGAAAAGGTGATGAGCAAAGCATAAAGTTTGGGGCCAAAATTAGAAATCTTACAGTTCAAAACCAAAGCTTGGACCCTCGCATTTACATATCAAGCAAGTGTAACAATAAAAAAACCATGAAAGGAGTTAAAGTCTCGAGGCATATCGTTGAGCGTAATATGAACCAGTGTGTGTGTCTCAAGCAATTATCCTACTACAAAACCCAAGCTCTAAATTTGAACAAAGACGAAGTTTAAGCCAACCATCGACTCATCTTCAAGAAAAGGAACCACTAAAATCGCATGAGAAGCCAAGGCTAAAGCCGTGAACAATAAGAAATTAACCTGAAAAGAAAGCATGAAGAGCCCCCGCTTTGGACGTGGAACAAGTGAAGCAAGGCGCAGCGGATAGGTTTCGAGTCAAACACATATAGGTGAAGCTTCTCCTTAAACATAATATGAATTGCGGGGCTAATTAGCTCCAGAGAGCTGTAACGTAAATGTCGAGCTTGTTAAACTTATATCAAATTTTAGCTGGTACAAGTTCAAAGCATGTTAGAGAGGCTTCGATCAAAAAATTTGAAAGTTTGATCAATGCTGAAGCGAAGAAGAAGGGCTTTGGTTTAAAAAAGAAGCTTGCCATACGCATATAGCTCCAAGTGCAAAACCATTAGATGTAGAGTAGAGCTTGGACCAATTCAAAAATAGGCATTGAACTTGTAAAACAAACGTCAAACTTATAAGCTGAGACATGGCTGAAGCATATTAAAAGGGCTTTGGTCAAGAAACTTAAAGTGCAAATAAAGCCGAAGAAACTTAAGGAGGCTCCTCTCAAAGGGAGAAACTTGTCGTAGGCGTAGAGTTCAAATAAGAAGTGTGAGTCTTTTAATATCAATTTAATTTGGTAAGACCTACTTAAAGAGGCCAAGCATTCATTTGTGACCAAAGTAGATGAGTTTTACCCAAAGGACAATTAGGAAGCGCAAACCAAAGAAGGGCAACTTTGGCTCGAAGCAAGTTTTTATGCACAAAGCATAAGTCTTAGGCCCAAGAGGTACAACCTTTGGTCAAAAAGCATGATAAGGGGCGAACTAATGGTAGACAACTTTGACTTGAAGATAATTCTTATAAACGAAGTCTTCATAAGCACTAATATGCTAAGGGACATGGTCTGCGTAGTTAATGATGCCTTTGATTTATTCTATTTTCAAAAGGGTGAGCACAATTAGAGCTCAAAACAAAAGTAACTAGATGCAAGAAAACAAGTTCAAGACTCATACGTGTCCTAACGCGTCGCTAAGGAGGTAGTTGTGACTTGAACGTATGAGCGAAGTACTGAACTGAAGGTTCGGCCAAAAGTTTTCATGTTCGAAGCTTAATGGTGTTGGTTAGTAAGTGTGCAAATGTGTCTTAGCGGGGAAAGGCACAATTACAATTGAAGAATGAAAGACATAGACTCACATGGACTCCATTGACACATTCCATGTTTCAAATGAAGTCCAAGAGGGCAATTGATATAGGTAAAATAATCCACTAATACAATAATGCCACATGTACGAAGGAGGTCACTTCGAACTTATAGTCAAACTTTTGTGGAGTGGGTTCGGCATTGTTGATTTTCCTCCTTAATAACTGAGCTTGGTGTATGAGGCTCTGACCATCATTTCACCTGGCATGATTTTTAGCTGAAGCAAGAAAGATAAGGGGTACCCAATAAGCAAGTTACTTAGAGTATGGTCGAACCCACATAGGGAAAGTTTGTAGATTTGTTGGCTTTGTCTAATTTCATGGCCGAACCCACAAGGCGGGGCTTTGTCTAAGTAAAGAAACCTAATAATGACATCACCGTTTCCCTAAATAGGGGAAGACAGGCCTAAAGGTAAATAGCCAAAGCCATTAAAGCAACACGAAAGAGGTAAGTCTTGTAAGTGGTGTCCAAGCACCTACAATACCCCCTTATACCATGAGGAAGGGGACTTTTCTCTCTCAACTCATTTTAGAACATTTCTCTACAAATTCTCTTAACACCTTAATTGACTTAAGCATCGAAAGTGAAACGGGGGAAAAGCCTTGCTCCCTTGTTTTGTAGGTCGAAGCAACCCACGTGTGCTTCGGAGGGTGAAGCCACTCATACACTCTTCGGAAGGGCGAAGGGTAAAGCCACATGCTAACTCTTTAGAAGGCGAAGGGCTAATCCGCATGCCAATTCTTCAAAGACCAAAGGGAGACGCCACTCATACTTCCTTTAGAGGGTGAAAGGCAAAGCTACACATCAACTCTCATGTGGTCGAGGGGCGACACACCAACTCTTTGGAAGGCGAAGCCACCTATGCACTGTTTGGAGGGCGAGGCCGCACCACCTCTTTGAAATGCAAATCCATACCAACTCTTCAGAGAGGCAAAGCCATCTACATGCCTTTGGAAGGTTGAAGGCATTCTCCATTATTTGAATGCTTAGGAACTGTTTCATTTGCTTAGGGGTGCTGAAGGAGTTAAACTAATTTACTGACATGGAAGAGAGTAAATTCACAACCACATCAGGTCTTTTTCTAGTATGAAAGATTTCTTTTTAACCGTGGACTTGTTAATTACACAAAATTAGCCTTTTTCTTTTTCATTTAACTGCTATGTGGTATTGTTTTATACCCTTTATTATGCAAAATCTTATGCGGTATTGTTTCTGCACACTTTTAAGCAAATTTAATAAGGCCAATAATTTGTGTCTAAAGAGTGATGTCTCCAAAGAGTGATGTAGTGGCCAAACCTTAATTACAAGTCTATCGACACATTAAGTTTAAATAGTCAGTCTAAAAAATTTAATTATGTATTAATAATAATAATAGGTTCAAAATAATGCAAATTGAATAAAAGTCTTACACACCACTGTTATGCAATAAGACAACACAAATCAAATATCATATGCTTATCCACATTGATTTATGGGACATTGGTCTCTCATCTCTCTCAACAAGAGACGACGTTAGTCGGCGAGCTATTTTCAAGTCTTTCATTTCTTTTGGCAAGAGACGATGTTAGTCCACGAGCTATTTTATTATCATATATTTAATATAAAAAGTACATTCAACTTATGTGGTTGGGGTTTCATCCTATGTGCATGTGCTTATTCTATGAAAAATTTGGCAAAAAATACTGTGACTAACGTCATGGTATCTCTTATTTTGTAAGATGAATGACCATTATCTCCCATTAAAAAGATAGGGGACCAAAATATCCTGAAGAGTTAAAATATAGGACCATTGGGATAATTACCTTTATAATGTGTAGAGTTAACAAATATATGCAATGATCAAAGTAATTAAAACTTTTAACATCTTACTATAGAGTTTCTGATCTTTTTATTTTTGAGCTTTTTGACATTTAATTTGGAATTTCTCTTAATATTTTTTAAGGTTATCTACGTAGACAATGTTTTTAGTTTTTCTAAAGTAAATAATTACGAGTAATGTTATAAACAGTGATTTTCAACAAATATCGATTACAGTTTTGATTAAAATTTATATTAAAGGATTAAGGTAACCTTAAGGATAAATTAAATGAATAGTTATTTATCATTGCCATCTGTAACAATCTTATTCTTTTATCTTTTATTAGTGACAAATTAGTTTCTTATCTAACATATCTGTATAATTGTTCATTCGAACTCGATTTTCTATTAACAAATATGGTTAAATGTCACGTGCACCTCATGTAAATTGCAATTTTGGACCATATAGCCTTGGTAAAAGAACAAAACTGTAATGCACATGAGGTGCATGTGACATTAATAGGATATTTTAACAGAAATTGAGTTGATATTAATAGTGATACAAATATATTTAGATAAGAATCTAATTTGTTGTGAATTAAAGAGAAAAATTGAATTATTACAAATAACAAAATAAAAGACTGTTAATATAATTTAATCTGACTTCAATTTCATTTTTGTACAAATTAACAAACCAACTCTGACATTTACGCCAGGTTGTTTAAGAAGGCGCCAAATAGTCAATAATTTTTGTCTTTTGGCATGCCACTTGATGTTTTGCCAGTCGTTTTGCTGAAAAGGTTAGCCCACCCACATTCACTTTTATACATATACAGTTATTGTTATTATATTATTAGGTAAGTAATAATTCAAGTATAGGACCACTGCAAAAGATTTCATGCGTCTGTTTGAGATTTCGTAGATCAATCTTCACAGTCTGTTCATATATTCCAACTCGTGGTTAATTTGCTGGAACAAGCAAGTATATGTTACATCTAAAATTTGATATTATGATATATCGATGTATAATATATATGAATTCTTTAATAATTTTTTAAAAAATATTATAACACATTTATCATCAATCTTTTCACAGTGTCACAATAAACGAACACTCTAACAATTAATATCTACCCACAATTAGAAAGCGAATCACCTAGTAGTATTTCATCGTCACATGCATCTCCAAAGGCGTTACATGACATTTTGGGAAGTTGAACAGCATTATATTCCGCGCCCTTTGAGTCGATTACTTAATTTGCTTAACGTAATTACTAAATTGATTAATAAGCAAGAATCCACCTTACTTGCATGCAGTATAAAATTACTATTCCAATAGCTCACTCGAAATGGATAAACTCAATCAGAAATCCAACCAAGCCCCTTTGTCATCTGTGTACAAAACAACGGGTCACATCGCCATCCAAGTTATTATTTTGCCGTCACCATTTCTCATATCAGATCCTCACGGGACTGAAACCAAAATTTGGCCACCAACAGTATCCCTCAAAAAAAATGACTACCCAAAAATTTCCTCTCCAGATCATCATCACCATTCTCATCTGTTGCTTCACATTAGCAGCATGTTTACCAATTGTTCCTCTACCTGCAGAGACATCTAACCAACTGGCTCACCAAATCTGCAACAACACAAAAAACTACGCCTTCTGCGAGGCGACGGTTTATTCCGACCCCCGTGCGCCCACGGCAGATCGATACGTCCTTGCCTACATAGCCTTCGGCAAGGCGTATCGTAACGCAACTAACACCAGAGACTACATTGACTCATTACTGAAGAAACCCAACAAGGACGCAAACCAAGATCCGAAGCTTCTGGATGGTCTCCAGAGATGTCGGGGATACTATGAAGAAGCGGTCGGGGCGCTTGCGGAGGCATTGAATGATTTGGACTCGGAGACATTTGATTTGTTGCAGGAGCTTGCAGCTGATGCTGATGATGCTAGTCAAGATTGTGAAGCAACGTTTAAGGGGAAATCTCCATTGTCGAAGAAGAATCAGGACTTGAGTGCACTCACTAAGATTTGTGTTGTTGTCTCTAAATTGTACACAGTTTCTTAATTGATGTGAAGAATCAGGACTTTGAGGCACTGTTGATATGCCTTTCTCTGTGTTGGGCAAGAAAATTATCAGATTTGATAGCGTTTGCTACTTATCTTTTGGTCTTCCTTTTTTTTTTCTTACACCCATGTTAAATCTGAGGATAATTCGAGATTTTTTTCTTTTTTAATAAATGTTAAAGAAATATAATACTTAATAGTTTGAGTCTCATAAGTTTACCAGTTAATGGTTGTGTTTTTTTTTTATAAATTTTAAATGATCACACTTCACCGGTCGGTTTCTCACATACTCAAAGGGAAAAATGCTTAAGAAACTTAGTATAGCACTCATATGGGTAATTTCTCTTCATGGGGGATAAAATTAACTTTCTGCTTATAAATATCTTGAAAAAAAAACAAATTTTGAGAAAAATATAAAGCTCGATGGACTCTTTAATGGTTCTGACTTCGGTTGCACCTATATCTGCTAACCAGCCAAGATAGTCACGGAGAGACAAAGTTGCTCCACTTAAAGCAGTAATAAGGTTTTTTTTTTTTTTTTTTGGTAAAAGGAAAAAATATAAAGCATCATCGCTAGAATTAATTTACAAATTGCTCGGGCTAATAATTGTTTTGAATTCTTGATGATTATTGGGTTTGGTTGAACGACCAACAAAATGTGTGTTATAAGTTTTTGAAAAGTTGGCAAATATGTAATTATAAGTTATAGTATTTATTAAAATGACTTAAAAGACCTTTAGTTACAGTAGGAAAATGTTGTTTTTCTTTTTATAAAACTAGTAAATTAATGCTATGCTAGGCATGATTATATTGCCCAATATTATTATCATATAAAATTTAAATTATATAGTAAATATTTATTAGAAAATTCAATAATTTTGCAAGGAGTCAATTAAGTTGTAATTATATTTACACCTCTCTTTATAAAAATTGAAATCGAAAAAGGTGTTAATTTTGTCTCTTTGCTGTTTTGACAAATTTAAGATGAGATTGATTATAAAGAGGAAAATAATTTGTAGAATTAAAGGGGGTTGGGTGAATATTAGGGTGGAAAATATCTAAATTTTCTTTTGGATTTTACTTGATCTAATCAAATTGAAATTTTCTATGTAGAATTTATATAGGAATCAGATTGAAAAGTTATTTTTTTTAATTTTTTTATTCTCATAAGTATTTTAATGTAATTTGAGATGATTTTGTAATTATTTAATTTTCTTCAAATTTTCATATTTTTTAAAATTTAGTATCAATTAGCATAATACGATTTAACATAAAATCAAAAACACATAAGAAAAAAGATAATGAAAAATTTGAAGACCAAAACCTGGGTCTTTAAATTATGATCGGGTTTTTTTTAAAATTTTTTATTACCTAATTCAATAGTTTTTTTTTTCTTTTGAGGTTCAAAATTCTAAACCTGAAAATTCAAAGATTCAAATCAATTTGTATTCTTATGTGAAAGCCAAAATATATTTTCAGATGTATTATAAATTAGCATAATATAATCTAACAAATGTATGTATTTTTTTAATTTAGTCCAAATTAGCATGATATATTTAACAAATAAAAAAATCAAAAATCAAAACTTGAATTTAGGAAACTTGAAACTCAAATATCCAAAAATACTCAAGTTTTATAATTTTAAATGTTTAATTTAATAGTTTTTAGCTCTAAAAATTCAAACATTTGAACTTAAAAATCCAATTGAATTCCCATATCTAGTATGCTCGAATAATTTTTTGACTTGAAATGGAAAAAAATTAAAAGTCGAGCCAAAATGTGAGATTATTAGAGAAATGAAAAATAGAATGCACATCATTTTTATTGAGAAAGAAAGGGAAAAAAAAAAGATAGAGCATATATAAAATTATCTAATTGAATAGTTTCTTTGATTTTAATCATAAAAATTTAAAAATTTGAAATCAAACTAATTCTTAATCCAATTTGAGCTTTATGACTTTTAAAATTATAAATTTAATTTCTACTCCAAATAAAAGTTGAGAGACTTGATTAGCAAAGAAGTCGGAAAAGAAAGAATAAATCATTTTGCTAGGAAAGCAAAAAAGGAAAAAAAAGAGTAAATGTAAAATTATAATTTTGGCATGATAAACATAAAAATTATAAATTTGCCATTACAAACATTATATACATTTTCATTGATAATCATGAATTTTTTAAAATTTATTTCAATATTGCCATTTTTAGATACTATTCATTTATGGAGGAGAACTATGACTGAATAGTACAGCAAAAAGTGATTCTTTTTATATTAGTAGAGATAGAGAAGTAGAGTTGGGGGATTTGTTTTCTTTTTTTTTTTCCCCTCTTATTTTACTTGCTTATAAGCAAAGGCAAACACTGTTAGATTGTCACAAGCTCTATTCTTTGGGAGTTAGACATATTGTTTAGTGATATAAATTATGATTTGCTTTAAATCTTTTACAATTTTGTGAATTATGATTTGTATTATTGTCCTCAAGAGTAAGTGAAATGTTCAAATAATAAAAGGTTTAAGTTTTAAATTTATTTCCTTTCTTTGTTAATATTATCTAATTGTTGACAAGTTAGAATATTTATTAGATGCCGAGTTGCACCATAATATTTGTAACATTTGAGTAGATTTAGGGCTTGTTTGGATTGGCTTTTTTTTCAGGAAAAAATGCTTTTTTTAAAGAAAAAGTTACATTAAATTTGCAATAACTATATGATTTAGCTTAAAAAAAAGCTAAAACTCTGAAAAAAACTCAAATACAGCTTTTTTTAGAAGCCAGAATTTTCAGCTTCTCAAAAAAAGTTGTTTTTCAAAAGTTGTTAAAAAAAACGATTTTGAAAAAAGCCAATCCAAACGAGCCCTTAGAGGGTGTTTGGCTTTGTTTTCTTAAGCTGCCTATAAGTAATTGATGCTTATAAGTAGTTTTTGATATTTATAAGCAAATAGCAAATAAGCATAGAAGTGTCTAGATAAAATTTGCTTGTAAGTTGTTGACATTAGATAAATATATATATATATATATATATATATATATATATATTTATAAGTAAAAGTGTTTGTTAAAATGTCTAAAAAAGGACCTTTTATTAATTAAGAAATAACTTTTGTGTTTTTAAGGATATAAATATCGGTCAACTCTTATTGCTTCTATGTAGTTAAAAAAAAAGTTGGGCGAGTGGTGCTTTTTCTAGTTGCTTATAAGACAACTTTACTTGCTTATAAGCACGATTTGCCAAATAAATTATATTTTTTACTTATAAACAAATTTGATCAACTTATAAATACTTTCAAATACCCTCTAAATATGAATAATTTTTGGTAAAAAAAGATAGTTGGTAGTCTTTATTTGTGAGCATTACATAAGAAACTCCTTAATAAACAATTTATATATCTCAACAATGTCAGCACCTTAAGAATTTTATGTAATTGAATTAGGTCCGCTTGCAAGAATGTGGGACATGATCAACTTGAAAACCATAAGTTCATGATTCATCAGTATCAAAAGACAGCCTGTTTGGCTGAACTACTTTTAAAGTTTTTAAAGCATAAGTTACATTAGTCGTTTTTTCATCTTTATTACTTGTGATAATATTATATCTTATTTTTATAAATTAGTTCTACAACTAAAAATTTTATATCACCTTTAGCCTGTTCTTGGTTAAAAACACATCAGATCTCATGTGAGACACACAATTATAAACTTAAAAAAAAAATTCGCAATTCACGCACACCTCAACATAAATTGCTACATTTTTCGTGATAATGTGGACACAACATGTCTTTGTGCAAACCTTGTCTTTCTCTCACGGATGAAACACATTGCTACTAATTTTCACTTCGTTGGAGATTAAGTAGCAAAACGAGCAGATCAAGGTGTCACATGTAGTCACGTACATTCAGCATATCAACCTTCTGATTCACTACAAAGCCACAGCCATGCAATCGATTTTTGGAGAATAGTTCCGAGCTAGACATCCTAGATGGATCACCTGTCTTGCAAGAGCATGATAGGATAGGAGATTTATCTTCAACTTATCAGCCGAGTAGTTCAAAGTAATTACTATATTCCTTCGCTAGCATAGCTATCCGTACTCATTAGAGCTTCACCCCTGCGAGCAATAGAACTCCATATTTTGCCGGTCAGTCCACGCCTCGATTCATTTTCCGATAAACATGATAATGAGAAAAACCTTGGTTATAAGTATTGTTTTCTGAACTATTTAAACTCAAGATGTACCACGCTGATGTGAGTGAAATCTGCACAGAAAAATTTATTATTAGTTCTTTTTAGGTCGTGTTTGATAATGACTTTTCAAGTAACTTTTATTGTTTTGACAAGTCAAAACTCTATTTTTCCAAATTATTACTGTTTGGTAAACTAGCGTCTGAAATAGTTTTTAGCATTTCAATTAATGTTTCTCAAAAGTTAAAAATTTTAACCTTTCAAGTAGCTTTTAGCTTTTCATTCCCCCCCCCCCCCCCAAATTCTACCCTTTCTTCATATTTTTTTTTTGGTAATTCTATTCTTTCTCCAATGTCTCTCTATACTTTTACCTTTTCTTTTGACAAATATAAATAAAAAATAATATCAAAATGAATTCCAAATTCTATATAACCAACATTATTAAAAAGTATAAGTTTCTTTTTTTTTGACAAAATAATTTTAAATTTATTAAAATTAATTTTTATAATATTGATTCACATGTTTTACCAAATAATTAGTTATATTTTTATATCAAAATATGATTATAAAAAATATATATCTAATTATGAAATATATTATCTTATTCCTACAATAGTGATAATAATTATAATTATAATAATAATAATAAAAACAACAACAACAACAACAAAAACAAAAACGTACTAATGTCTTTTTATGTTATTTTACATTCATCAGCTAATCTAACAGCTAATTTCACAGAATACATTTTGTTTAGTTAGCTAGTTAAACAACTATCCACTAATAACTAAAATACAACAGCAATCAGCTATTCGAACAGCTATCAACTATCTTAACAGCTAAATTTGTCGAACAGATCCACGAGGTGCAATGATCAAATAACCACTTGTTATATTCAAAAATTAACATTTTGATATATTTCTTTGCATTTTGAAAATTGCGTTACTCTTGGTATATGTAGAGCGTTTATGAGGTGCATTACTACACTATGATATTTATAACTTGAAAAATATTTAATATGATTAACTCTTGGTAGATGTAGAGCATTTATGAGGTGCATTACTAGGATGTTTATAACTTGAAAAATATTTAATATGATTTTATCTAAAAAGTTTCTTATGGAAAAGCTTGGTTTTATTTATTTGTTAAGACTTCCAAAGGAAACACATTATGCAATTTATATATCTCAACAATGCCAAAATCTTTAAAGAAATCATGAAATATTGAAAAGGTTCGCATGCAAGAATGCGGGACATGATCAAGGACAAAGCAATAGAGATGATAAGTATCAATATAATGATTAAAGACGCTATTTGGATTTACTTATTTTATAGAAAAAATATTTTTAAAAAATACTTTTTATAAATTCAGAAAAAGTATCCTATTAAAAAGATGTATTTTACTTTTTACTTTTTTTTTCCTTCAAACAAAAGTTAATTCAAATGCATATAACGTAATTAAAATATTTTTCTAAAAATTCCATTTTCTCTAAATAAACCAATTCAAAATGGGTGGTGCTAACTGCTAATAAAGAAAATGTATATCTCAACTAAATAATAAATATCGCTGAATTATACCGGGTTCAACTCCTCTACGATATCCCCTCCCGATAATTTCACGCATCACGTCTCCAAAATAATGCCACAAGTTATTAACGAACTGAACTAATAAATCCTTCTAAACTTTGTACAAATAATTAAGAACCATTAAGTATGAAAATATATAACTAAACTAAATCAAGCTATATAAAAGAAATTTTTCTTAAATAATTCTAAAAATTCTTAATGATTAGATATTTATCAAATCAAAAAGTAATCAAACTAAACTAGCGCAATTATATTTCGTGCCTTCTTTATTTCCATCTTAAACATTGAATTCTCTATTTCACAAATAAATCTTATTTTAATCATTAACTAATTGACAATAATGGTCAGTTTAGTATTATTATTGCAATATGCTATTGTTATATAGAAGTGTTGAACCCAATTTTGCAATTAAAAATTTGTTCAATTGTTTAGTGAAAGAATGAAAAATTTGCAGTATACTCAGTTAAAATTATTGTTTAAAATTCTATTTGTTTATTTACTTTTTTTAAATTAATTTACTTTCAATTTTTAAAATTTTTAATTTTTAACTTTTTATTTTAAATATTTTGATACTTTAATCCTTTAATTTTTAATTCTTTATATTTTTATTTTTTACTTTTTATTTCCTTTTTAAAAATTTTTAGATCTTTGTTTTGTTAGTTTCTTAGTTTTAGTTTTAGTTTTAGTTTTTACTTTTATTTTTTATTTTAACAATTTATAGTATGTTACCCTAAGATTGATCTTTAAAGTTCTATTTATTTATTTAAATCTATTTACTTGTAATTTTTTTATACTTCAATTTTTAAATTTGAATTTTAAATATTTTGATATTTTAGTTCTTTAATTTTTAATTCTTTATCTTTATATTTTTTATTTTTTAATTAGTACTTCTCTTTTATTTCCTTTTTTAATTTTTAGTTTTTTAGTTTTGTTTTTAAATTTTATTTTTATTTTTTAAAATTTATTTTTTATTTAATACATAAAATATATTAATAAATGTTCATATATTAGAATGACTTAAAAATTGAAAAAATCTAACATATGTCATGCAATCAGTTCCTCATTTCAATTTCCATCTAGTTTGTGTCTACATGCAATGATGTAAAATAACGAAAGTAATTATTGCATATTATTGTTTTTCCATTCTTGTAAAAGTCAACCCGTGATTGTAGACATTAGAACATGATTGTAGGCTTTAGTTTAGAACATGATTGTAGCATTACTCTGGGTAAAGATGGAGCCCTCAACCCAAAAAAAAAAAAAAAAAGGGCGAATTGCTTCAAGTGTCTAATGAAAAAATTTTCCTCATTCTAATGTCCAAATTTTTCCTAAAACATATACGTGCCTATGCTATTGTTTCTTTAAAAAATGTGTGTATTATAATATGAAAAATTAAATTTAGAGAATTTGAGACATCAACTTGAAAATATGATGTGAATTTAACCTTGTGAATGTTTACTATTTTTGGGTTTGTTCGACAAAATTAGTCGGTAGGATAGCAAATATTTGTTTAGGTAGCTAATAATGGTTGTATTTTAGTTATTAGTGAATAACTATTTAATTAGCTAATTGAACAAAATGTGTTTGATCAAATAGCCGTTAGATTAGCTGATGGATGCAAAACAACAAGAAAAAGTCATTGGCATTAAGTCGTTGTTGTTATTATTGTTAAAATAAGATAATTTATTTTATAATTAGATATATGTTTCTTATAATAGCAT
The DNA here is from genome assembly GCA_028554755.1 of Cordia subcordata. Lineage (NCBI taxonomy): Eukaryota > Viridiplantae > Streptophyta > Magnoliopsida > Boraginales > Cordiaceae > Cordia > Cordia subcordata. The sequence continues at coordinate 20,802,401 of JAPTOF010000003.1, read as the reverse complement.
TTTATTATTAAAGCACAAAAAAATTATGTCTTGATAAAATCAATTTTATTAATATTATAATAAAATTAATTATAGAAATATGAAATTTTATTTCCCAAAAAAATGGACGAATAAGAATTACAAATTTTTTTAATATATTTTAATGTGAATATAATTTGAAATTGATTTTTGCGTTATTATGAATTTATTTTTGTGAAAGAAAATATAAAAATATAGAAAGAGGTTGAATAGATGATAGAATTGCCAAAAAGATATTAGAAAAAGAATATAATTGTAAAAAATAAAAAATACAACACTAAACTCTACCTTGAAACATTTCATGACTTCATATGATCATTGAAGTACGAATAATGCAATTTGTTTTTTCATTATTATTGATTTCAACCAATGAACTTAAAAACAATTTAAATCTCATTAATTCAGGTGCTCATTGGAATTCGAATAGTGTAATAATTTCTTCTTTTTTTTTTCTGATTTTAGCCATTCATAAATTTTACTATCGTCTTTATTAGTTTTTTTCTCTCTTGAAAGAGAAAGAAATTCCATTAAACAAGTAAACAAATACAACTAGGTCCAAGTCCTAAAAGACTGGACAAGAACCAAAGCAAGACAAGTGAGCCCAAATAGACCCACAACCCAAACAAGAAATAAATACGAGAGCCTAACACAAAGCAAATTACAAGCCCGGACACTAAAACATACCATAAACACAATGCCCAAAGAGACCAAAATAACCTAATCCTAAACAAATGCTAGAAAGCTTTCATGGTGAACAGCGACTCTGCAGAGCAACAAAAAAGACAAGCTTCCGTCAGTACAAGGCAGATCATCACCACAACAAACCTCAGATCTCTCACCAATGTTGCCAAGGAGAGCACATCACCAAACTTCAACAGATACAAAGCCAACACTAGCAACACAACGACCAACAATCAAAAGGCAATTCAAAGGTGAGTATATCAGAACTCACGAACCCTACCAGAGGCTGGGCCATGAAAAAAATTCGACCAAGATGGTCTAAACATCTTTAGAGAAAGGATGGACCCTCTAGTCCCGTGGCTTGAACAAGTGGCATTGTGTACCACCTTATCACCTCTACAAACAAGAAGCAGAAAAAGATCAGGAGCACAAGACCAAATGGGTTTCCAGCAACGAATGGCAAGGGAGATCAGTGGATGAAAAGCATGGATCTGACCCATTTTCAGCACATCATCAGGAGTTAGCACAGTGTAAGCATCATGGAAAATTTTCATATAAGGCCACACACGAATCAAAGCAAAGAAACCACAAGAGGATGGTCACTCTTGAGATCTGAAGCCATAAAATTAAGAGGACCTGATAGATTTGAATGAGATCTAAATCCAAAACACCACAACAAACAAAAAGAGAGAAATGAAACAACGAAAAACACAAGAAAAAATGAAAAACACAGAAAAAGAGGACAAAAAACAATTAAATGGTAAGACCCACCCATGGTAGAGAGAAGCATTACCGGAGATAGGAGAAAACGATAAGAAAAACCACCGGAGAGACTAAATGTTACTCTAAACTGGTAAAGAGAACAGAGAGACAACAAAGAGAGAAAACACAATCTATTTTACAGAATTTGAAGAGTACAATCTATTATCAAAATAAATTCATCAATGTACCTATTAGAGTATGACAATCTATTTAATAGAATTTGAAGAGTGTAATCTATTACCAAGATAAATTCATCGATATATCTATTAGAGTGTTACTCTTCCTGTATAAAAACTTCATAAAATATAATGCCACTTAATAAGATCTATTGACCAATTAATTTTTAGGATGGAATTTCAGAATTCTTTACATATATCAGAGTCCACGTTATGGGCTAATTATATTTGTTAATTTGTCTATGTGTGACCTCTTTTTCAATTATCAAATTAGTGAGTTGTATTTGTCAAATTCTCCATGTGTGACTTTTCTTTTAATTATCAAATTTGCCAATTTATCCATGTGTGACCCTTCTTTCAATTATCAAATTAGGTTACACATGAATTTGTCAATTCGTCCACGTGTGACCCAACTTGTCCACATGTAAACCTTCTTTCAATTATCAAATTAGGTTACACGTAAAGGAGAGATCAAATTGGGTTACACGTAAAGGGGAGTGTTTGAGTGTTGTTCCTCCTACATAAAGCCATTTAATAAGATCTTAGGTTACTCCTCCTATTTGACCAATTAGTTTCCAAAATGGAACCTCATTATTTTTTGCACATATTACCATTCATACAAGTATAATTTTATTATACTTCAAAAATTGGAATTTTTTTGGAGAGGTTACGTGAAAATTGTGGGCTAATATGAAAGATCCGAATTTAAATTATATTCTAAAAAGTGGTGATAGAGAAAGAAGGTTAATTTAGGCACTTAATGTAAGGTTAATTTCACCTAGGTGTCCATTATTGTCAATCAATTTCAATTTTTTCTTATTTTAAAATATTCTTATTAATCATTAATACTTCATAAATTAATTTAAATTAGTCGTTATTTTAACTCATTCTATCTTAAGATGAGGCTAGTTTGAATAATTTTGTGAAGTATCAAGGACTAATTTATATAATTTTGTAAAATATTGAGGATTAATATGAATATTGTTAAACAATACGGACTAATTTGACTATGCATGTAAAATATTTTATAATAATGGGGATTAACTTAAGAAAGTTTAATAACTTTGGTTCTTTTCTTTAATTACCTTTATTGTACTTTATTTTCCTCCATCTCAATTCTTATTTCTCCTCTTTTTTGGATAAAATATAAAATAAAATATGATATATCAACTTTTTAATTCTTTAAGGCTTTAACTTTGACAAAATCACCTTATACATAAAAAACTAAATAAATTACTATTAAAGTTATTGTGTATTTGTATTGAAAAAATCTATAGAAAAGTACTATTGTGACTGTAAGAAACTCTTAAAAAATTAACGTTACTAGTGCACTTTTATCCGTGCTCAGCACAGATTTATTTTTTGATAAAAATATTAAAAAATTAAACTTATTTATTTTTAATAGCATACAAAAAATTTTAGTTATGAATATTTTGTGCTCTACATGAATATTTTTAAACAATAAATATTAAATTTACTCATGTTTAAACTTTACAATTCACAAATGAAAAATCCTCTAAGGCTTTTAAGAATTAATTAATTAGTAATTAAATTTCTAAATTAAAACCAATAATATACACACACACACACATTCATATACATATATATGTATATCCATAATAAGAAATGAACCTTTTGAAATTCATGAATGAATATTATTTTTAAAAATTAATTAATTGACAATTAAATTTCTAAGCTAAAACTAAGAATATACTTCCATAATAGATAATAAGTGAACCTTTTGGAATTCACAAATGAATTATATTTTAAGCATTAATTGATAGATTAATTAATTTTTAATTAAAACTAATAAATTAATTATATCCAAAAAATTATATAAATAAAATAAATAATAAATAATAAATTATTGTATAAGCTAATAATAAAATATCTATCGCCATATAAATGATGATATGCTACTCTCATAATGTTGAAAGAAATAATTTTTCATAGTAAACATTAAATTTACTCGCACTTGATCTTTTGAAACTCACAGATGAATATTATTTTAAGAATTAGTTGATTAGAAATTAAATTTTTGATGCTGATAATATATATATATATATATATATATATGTAAAATAGATAAGAAATAATTTTTTTAGAATTCAAAAATTAATTTAATATTAAGCATTAATTGATTGCTCATTTAATATTTCAATTAAAGCTAATAATGTGTATTCATAAAGATAAGAAATAGTAGAAAGTACAATAATAAAAAGAATAAAATAACCATGCCATGTAAGTGCTGACATGGCACTTTCAAAATGCTCAAACGTGGCACTTTCATGATGCTAAAAAAAGTATAACTTTTATATACACACACTAGTTATTTTCATATCGGTGCTTCGCACGGGTCAAATTTTTTTATTAGGTAGTCCTTTTCTAAAAATTTCAAATTACAGTTTCTAAAATTCAAATCAAATTCTAATTTTGGACTTCTAAATTGTAATTCTTTATGTAAATTTGAAATTCTTTTTTATATATGTAACTGAAAATTTTCAAATTAAAAGTTCTTTTATAAATCTCGAGTTCAAGTCATTGTTAAGATAGATATATAGATAGATAGATAAACATATATGGTGGTAATATATGCCTCTAAAATATCTTGTGGCACCAAATCTTTTGAATTTTTAAATTCATTTCTTATTTGCATAGTAATAATGGTACATTCAAAAGCCTTCAAAACATGATATATAAATATATGTATTTATACAATTTTAAGAATAATTTATTTTTCTTTGTCTGTGTCCATATAACACAAGTCCTTAGAGGTCATGTAACAAAAGTCCTTAGAGGTGTTAAATTAAAGGATTAATGGTAACTTTTAGTTCTAAACTATCTTTTGGCACTAAACTTTTAGAACTTCTAAACTCTTTATTTATATTAGTAATGGCATATTCTACGGTCACCTGAGCTCTTATGAGGTGAATAATCTATAATCTTATATATAAGATGTCCTTTTGTATTTGTTTATATGATAGAAGTCCTCAAAAGTGTCAAATTAAAAGATTATGACAACTTTTGGTTCCAAATTATCTTACGGTATCTAAACTTTTGAACTTTTAAACACATTTATAAATTTTTCAAATTAATAATCGTACATTCTGAGGTCTAATCACCATGTAGATTATTTTGATTCCTTCGAACCTCCTGTAAGGTATGTACACTTTTACATAGATTATTGTTATTATTATATATAGATATATCAACACATATACATAAATGTTGGCAAAACAATTGCAAAAATAGAATCTAAAATTGTACAAAATAAGAACTGCTTTTAAGCAAAATAATTTGAATAATATGAAAAACACAAAATTGAAAAACTAAAATATAAATTAAATAAAAATGAATAATATATCAAAGAAAATCAAATAAATGAAGAGTTTTTTGATGCAATCCTACCACGATACATTGTTTATACATTTTGTGATGGTAATTTTTCAAGCATAAAAAGCCTTTGAATTATTTAGTAGTCAACCCTCTCTCAGACGTGTGGCGATGTAGATGAGAAGTGAAACATGATGAATACCTACTGCCTATATGCTACTTATGCTTTAGAATTTTGTAGTAGAAGAGATTTCTGCTATGTTATACTCCTAGAAGAATCCGTATATAGATGCAGAAGGAAACCAAGTCATTATTTCTATATTCATGAAGGGCTCTCAAATAGTTTGAAAACCCTTAATTAAACTATTTTTAAGATAGTGGAGAACTGAAAAGTTGCAAAAAATCATGATTTGAAGAAACTATAACTCCTATGAACTAAATAAGTTAGTATGAAAGTTAAAAGATCTCTAGAGATAATTTATCATTCATCTCATAATTGTTCAATAATAGATAGACAGATTATATAGATATAATTTAAATTTTATAGATTTAAATTTAAAATAAGTATAATATGTTAAAATTTTGTAAAATAAAATCAATCCAAATAACAAAATTCAAATTTGCTTTATATATCATTATTTATACGAGCATAAAATTTTGATTACTCTCTCTTATGGTAGCTTGTAAAACTTACTTAATTTTAATTTTTTATAGTTGTATAAATATACGTGTAGTTCTTCTATTAAATATTTTGTAATATGAAAAATTAATTGCTTTCTAAAGATAATACGAATTGGTTTGGATCTTCTTTATTGTTTTTTCGAGCCAAGATCTTTCTTAACGATAAGGACAAACTTGAGAGGAAAAAAAAATGAAAGGAATAATAGGGACTTGTAGGATAATTTTCTCATTTCTTAATATAGAAGTTTAATTAATAAAAATAAAAATCACAAAAATTAAAACTTCCACTCCTATCTGCATTCTCATCAGATCTGTTCCTCTTCGTCAAAGGAAAAGAGAAGAGAAGTGGTATCCCAATGGTTGACAAGAAAGAAAGCACACCAACTGCTTACAATCCATATAGATATATAAAGTGTGCAGCGAGGGATCTTTAAAGGTAGCCAGCCTTTTTTCACTTGATCCAGGCTTGACTTAGCCCAAGCAATACCCAAAGACTTCCATGCCTTTCTTGGTTGGACCAACCCAATTGGAAATATCCAACAAGTCTTTCTTCATTTTTACATATATTTATATATACTAAAATTTTAACGTCATCCTATAAACGTTAATTAAGACTCATTAACCCATTTAAAAAAGAAGAAAATTGAAAAAGAAAAGCTGATGTGTCACAATTATATAACACATCAAAATGGTGACATGGCAACCATATAGCTCCTATGTTATCTTGTGGAATATATATATATATATATATATATATATATATATATAGATAGATAGATAGATATATATATAGATATATATCGGGTTGTGTTTCCATTTGGCAATCATATCATGTAGTTGCACTACTTATTGAAGATATCGTAATCGCCTTTGGTGGTTGGGCAAAATGAATTATTTTTCGTATTGCTTTGCTTCCTATATTTTAATAACAATTAATTCACTTTATTATTTTGTATTTGACATAAGTTTTGTCTCATTTTGAACAATTGATAAATTACACGTACACCAGGGGTGGTATCAAGGGAGATCAGGAGGCCTGGGCTCCCTAAATTCCCAAAAAAATTAATATACATATGTTTTTCTGTGTAAGAAGAAAAAAAAAAAAAAACCTCACCCCGTTCCTATTTAGGTGATATGTACTTTAGTGGTTAAATTTCTATAATAGATAGGAAATTTTAGTTGATAAGTTTTATTGTCCACTTATTTTAATTGGTGTTAAATTATTTTTAGGTTAAAATATGCATAAATCTAAAAAAATTATTCCTTTTTGCAAAAAAAAAAAAAAAAGAATATTGACTCAAAAGCCAGGTTGATACAAATGTAGTTTTAGAACCTTTAGCAAAATCTTTACGAGTCGAACATTAAAAAATTGATATAAATTTTATTTCATGAAGGAAAGATGGGGACAACTTTATTAATCCAATTAGTAAATTTTTCTTTATATAATTTTAATTTATTATTATTAAATAATATTTTTTAATTTTTATTTGTATAGAAATATTTAACATGAATAATTCTTTTAATTTTTTTATAAGATTTGTATTTTTGTGTCCACCTTCTTCTTTTGACTTACTGCAAATTTTAGAAAATCTCTAGCCTGAACCAAGACTCGTGATTAGCTACATCTTTTCCTTATGAAGCATCAATGCTATCATGTCACGCCTAATGCTTGATTCAATTTTTTTTTACTTTTTATGTATTTTATTTTAACTTTTTTTTAATTCATAAACTAACCACCACTGCGAAGCCTAACTTTAGTATTTTAAAATTTGGTCAACCTGCAAAAAAAAAAAATTTATAAAAGGGCAATGAAATATTGAATTTAGTTTAAATGACTCTCAATTTCCTTTTTCTGCTCTCTTCTGCTATTTAGCTAGGGTTCTACCTCCGATATGAGAAGTCATTGCAATGGCCATGTGAAGCTTGAAGATTGAAAAATTGAGGTTTCACATTATCGTTAATGAGGCAACTGGAAAATTTGTAAGCGCTTGTTGCCTTTTGACCGAGGAGAATCAGGATTTGGTCCTCGCTAATGCTGACAAAGCGGCTGTGGTGATATTTTGCGGGCTTCCAGTTGCCATGAATATGAACGACGATTCAAAAAATTTGAAAATAAAGTCAACAGCAAAACTTCAATCCTACACAAACCTTGATTTGTGCAAATGGGCCCTTGTAGTGAATCAAACCACGAATATCAACTCTCTCGCGTGGTGTTCATGGGTGGTCAATGTTTCTTGTACCCATTGACTCGTACCTGATCCTGGTTCGCCAAATACTATCTTGGTGCCATGGTTTCTATGTACTAAGATTGTTTCTCAATATACGGATGCGTGCCACGACACGACGCAACACGTAAATACGTATTTTTTTAAAAAATTAGGATACGATATGTAGGGATACATTACATAAAATGTATTTAAATTCATTATATATACTGGATAAGCTTAATTCTTATCATATACTAGATATATTCACCTATTGCCTATTGTTGACCAAAGTAACAAATAAGTATTTTGAACGGATTATAAAAGGAAAAAGAAGATAGAATTAATCCAAATGTAGGGTGAAACAGAGAGTTAGTAAGTTAGCATTTAATACAAACGTAGAGTAAAATAGAGAGTTAAGTAGATTAGCATTTAATAATATATTAGCTATTTATTATTTTAAAGATGATAGTTAAAATATTATAAAATTATATTTAGAAATATTCTATAAAAAATATATTTAAAAAGTCATATATTATATTTCTAAAGAGTATTTTATTTTTTACCTCTAAATTATAGATGTACATGGCACCGTTGCTGGGGAACATAGCTTTAGTTGTGATTAATTTTGATATTATTTGTTGCTCTGATATTCTATTTAACTTTGTTGTTTTGGTTTGAAATTTTAGGGAATCTTGGTAGTGTATGACTCAAAGCTAGTGGGCAGCCACTAATACAATTGGACCTTGAAATCGAGCGAACTTTTTACAGAGAAATTTGAAAAGCAAAAATGGAGTAGGCGTTAAATAATCGAGATGGGCCGAACAAAAATCAGATTGTTCCACAAAATAATCAAGAGAATAGTGAGGCGGTACGAACACTGCAAGAATATGCCATGTTGACTGTGGGAGGGATTGCAATGAACATTAAAAGATCCCCAGTGCAAGCTAACAACTTCGAGATTAAGCTGGCAATCATCCAGGTGATCCAGCAATCCATCCAATTTGGAGGCGTAAGTAATGAAGACCCAATTTGCATATAGCAGATTTCTTGGAGATTTGCGACACTTTCAAACGTAACGAGGTCACCTAATGTGCAATCCTTCTAAGGCTTTTCCCATTCTCATTAAGGGAAAAGGCGAAGAATGGCTCACTTCTTTGGCTATAAGATCTATCACAACTTGGGAGGGGATTACCCAAAAATTTTTGAGCAAGTATTTTCCCCTTCAAAGACTGCCAAAATGCGTAACGATATTGTTAACTTTGTGTAAGAAGATTCGGATACCGTCTATCAGTCATGGGAACGGTTAAACAATTGATGCGGAGATGTCTCCACCATGGACTACAAATGTGGCTATAAGTTTAAACATTCTACAATGGGCTCAATAGACAAACACAAAGCATGATCAATGAGGCAGTCGGTGGCACTTTGAGTAGAAAGACACCTGAGGAGGCTTGCGAGCTATTAGAAGGCATGACTTTTAATACATACCAATGGCCATAGAGAGAAGACCCGAGAAGAAAGCATATGGAGTTTTAAATGTTGATGCCATGATAGCAATAACGGCACAATTTGTAGCCTTCCATAAGAAGATTGATGTATTGCAAGTGCAAAAACCTGTAGTGGTAGCTGCTTTTTGTGATCTTTGTGGAGGAGAACATCCTAACCATGTTGCCAAATAGGTAATATGTTTGTTATGAATTTTGTTCCTAATCAAGATAATTTTGTCAATAACTTTTGCAGGTAGAACGATCCATATAGCAACACATACAATCCCGGTTGGAGAGATCATCCCAACTTCTCTTGGAAGAATAATGCAAACCAAGGATGGCAACAAGAACCAAGTTTTGTACCTCCTCAAGAAAAATTTGGAGAAACTGTTGACCAATTTCATCAATGTTGCAAAAACAAGGTTTAATAATCAGGAAGCTGCTATGAAAAATTTGGAGGTCCATATTGGGCAATTAGCCAATTCAATAGCTAGTAAGGCCGAAGGACCATTGCCTAGAAACTTAGAGAAAAATTTAGAGGTTCAAATCTTTTTAGCAACATCTTTTTGTAAAAGGAAGAAAGGTAGTTTGGGTAATTTCAAATAATCATGATTAAAGATAATGAATTTTTTAACGGCAAGGGGTTTGATGTACTTTTGTGGACCATAGGGGCGTTATAAGAGACTTTTTTTTTTTTAATCATAGGGGGTTTGGTGCACTTTTGATAAATCACAAGGGGATTTGGTGTATTTTATCCTATTTTTTATTAAAATAAAGTATTCAACATTCACCTAACTTTTTACTCTTATCATTATTCTACATTTATTGATCAAAATTTGAACATTGGATTGTTTTTTAAAAAATATTTCATAAAAATGTGATAAGTATGCAGTTGTCTTGGTTAGAGACTAACATATAATCCTAATCTATACATAATTATTAAAATAAAAGTACTTAGTTAATATTAGAAACATATTATAATTAAGGGTAAATTACACAAATTGTCCCTTATCTTTGCTCTCATAACATTCTTATCCCTTATTTTTATTTGTGATAAATTAGTCCCATAACTAATATTTTTGTATCGTTGTTAGTATCTACTTGATTTTTTATTAGAAAACACGTTAAATATCATGTGCCTCTCACGTGCCAATTTTAATATCGTCCAAACACATTAAAATTTATTTTCTAAGGTGTAAATTGCACCAATCATCCCATATCTTTCATTCGTAACATATTACTCCCATAACGAATAGTTTTATATTGCTGTTAGTCTTAACTCTAATTTTCAATTAAAACATATTAGTCCTGTAACTAATAGAGTAGCTATTGGAGTTAAAACTAAAATAGAGATTTCTTAAATTGACTGATTGGTAAAAAAAAATAGGAGATCTGTTGGAGTATAACCAAAAATCGAGGTCTTGAAATATAAGAAAATTGCTAAAATCACTTAAATTTAGAAAAATAGGAAAATTATTGGAAAAAACCTTATATTAATATTACGGTGAAGTATCTGGTCAGATTTGTGCTAGAGGACTTCGAAGGGAAAGGAGGAGGTGAAAACGTTCAAGAAGGTGGGGTAGATGATGGAGGTGAGAATGCTTATGATAAGGATAAAGGTAAGGAAGGCAGCCGAGGGAAGTGTGTTGGTAGTTTTGCCAGTATATAAGTTAGAGGAGCCAGAGGTTGACGTGGAGGTGTTGCCATGGGAGTGTAAGGTGCAAAGGTGTTCGGGGTAATGGAAAGTGAAGGAACATCTTGTATTTGAGAATTTAAAAATGATCAAAGTGCATAAGAGAGTTTTCTAAGTCTTTTGTGGTTTGGCATATGGGTTTTAATGTATTTGAAAGATATTAGCCTTGGCAAAAAAGCAAAAATGCCATCCATGTGTGGCACATGTGATATTTTCGTGTGATTTTTAAATGAAAAATTGAGTTAGGACTAACAGCAACACAAAACTATTAATTATGGGATTAATATGTCACAAATAAAAGATAAGGGATAAATGTGGTGTAATTTACAATTTGGAAAATAAATTTTAATGTGTTTGGATGATATTAACCTTGGCACGTGAGGGACACGTGATATTTAACATATTTTTCCAATAAAAAATTAAATTGGGACTAACGGTAACACAAAAATATTAGTTATGGGACTAATTTATCACAAATGAAAAATAAGAGATAAGAATGTTATGAGAGGCTAAGATAGGGACGGTTAGTGTAATTTATCCTAATATTAATAAATGGTATCAATATTAATTATAAAACTTTTTGTAAGTATATGTTACAAATTATTTTTAAAGTTGGATTACTTACCTTTATTTAATATAGTGTTGTTTCCTTGTAAGATGGATGAGTGTAAGTATTGAAAATTAAATCTTAAAAACATTGGCCAATGAGATATTTTTTGTGTAAAGTTTAGCTTGTATTCTAATTGGTGTCTGAAGAATATGGACTGTAGGGTTTGAGACCTATCTTATTTATTGTCCTACCAATCTCTAATCTTACCATATTTTGGAGTACCACCATATTCGTAGCACTGTCATATTTGTTATTTTTTGTACTCTATAAATAAGAGCTTTGTCTATCGTATTAGAGTGAGACAGAGACAAAAGGCGAAATAAAGAATGAGTGACCTTGAGGGTGAGGAGAGCGTGAAGGGCGAGGGCCCATAGGCACGTGTCCTCTCTTCGTGTGTTGTATTTGTTCTTATCATAACCGTAAATATAGGTAAAAGGTCGAATCACGTTAAAAATATTGGTGTCCATTGTGTTTACATCTTTCTCTATTTTGTTTATCTTCGTTTTGAATATTTTGATTTTCCAATATTTTGAAAAGTAAATCTTGAAAACATTAGCCAATGGGATATTTTTCATACAATAATTATATTATATACAGAAATAAATAGTTTTGGTAGAGTTCTAATAGAAGCAAACAACTACGTAACTTTAATTTTTAACTTTTTTAAGGAAAAAAATTCTGAAACTGTCATGCGGCTTCAAACCATTCTACATCTATATATATGTGAGCATTTATAATATGAAAAATTAAATTTGGAGAGCTTAACATGTCATCCAAAAAATATGACGTGAAATTGAAAATATGATGTGAGATTAGCAGTAGTGAATTTTAATATTTTCATGACTTCATATGGTCATTAAAGCACGAATAGTGCAATTAGGTTTTCTTTTATTGATTTCAACAAATGAACTCAAATACAGTTTAAATTTCATTAATTCATATGCTCATCGGAATTCAAATACTGTAATATTTTTTCTGTTTATTTCAGCATACTAAATTTTACGATCTGTGTTTTATTAGTTTTTGCAATTGATCCTATAAAAGCAATATTTAGATTATGAGAATTTATTTAACAGAATTTGAAGTGCACAACCTATTACTGAAATAATTCATCAATATACCATTATAATTATAAAGAAAAAGAATCGTATAAGAACTAAATATACGTTACTAATAACATTATCAAAAGATACAACTACAATAAAATTCTACTTTTGCAAATATGGGTACAATAAAATTCTACTTTTGCAAATATGCGTAAACTGACATATAAGCTTACAAAAATAGTGAAATAGTCAAATCGAAAATGATAAAAGATATGAGATTGGTTCTTCACATATGGGTCTGAACTGCGTTCCATGGATGCTTTGTTTGCTAGATTTTTTTTTTTTTTTCCCTCCTCTAAATAAGCGGCAAAGCTTACAGTTGGTGACAAATGAGCTTCAGAGAATGCTCGACTATTTTGTGATCCAAGCTGATATGCAAGTGAAGTACTTTTTCAATCTTTATGATGAATGCTGAATTTTTGCTGTATATGATTACCTTGGTAGAGTAATTGCTTGTGATCAAAGTCTTCACAAATGTGGAAATCTTATCAATTAGAAAAGCTTCTGTTGCTCCAGTAATAGATTTCCAAGTAACTACTAATGGATTCTTTCCACTGCCTGCATGGTTGTTGATCTGACTCATGAGAATATCATTCAAAATTACCAGGCATCTTGTTACCTTCCTTTCCCTTCAAAGAGATGATTCAGGAGTCGTGTTAAACGCTTTTAACCCGAAAAGAAGTCACATTACAATTTGATTAGGGTGGTCATCAAGGGTGGAAATAACTATTAATGTTTGGCTGCTGGACTTGAAGATCCCGAGCTCAAACGTTCCATTTGGCTCCTGTCAGCATCTTCATCTGAGTCAATTGAAAATCCGGAAAGGTAGAAAGCCGTTTTCTGTTCGAATTTCTGAAATGTCTGCAGAGATGCTTCAAGTCCTGTATCCCTGCAGGTGTTTAGCCCATCTTCTTGCCATAAAGGGATCGTGATAGTCCCAATTCTCAACACTGCTAGTTCTTCCACCAGTGCTGCCAACAGCTTTTACATCATCATTTCTTTCTCTTTTATCGGCTACGCCCACTGCAATTTCCCCTGTTCTGCATTCATCAACTGCTGAGTCAATGTAGCTATACTCCACATGGACACACCCGTGCTCGTTCAAATTTACTGGAATTCTCCTTTCCTCGCCACCTCTCAATTCGCCAAGGTTTATAATCATTGTATCCTCTGTCACCCTCACCTTTACATCTTTGATTGCTCCCCCTAGTATTCTTGCAAGAAACTCTTCAAACTCATGCATGACAAAACCATTTGAAGTACCAAATCCAAATCCTATATGAATACGATGGATAGTAACAGGAACCTCCATGGCAGGGTGATGGTAGGATCTTGTTGGACTATCGGACATATGAAGTATACAAGAGTGGGGGTTTCGGTGGACACGATCTTCTAAGATCTTTATTCCTTTCTTAAGGCCTTCGATTGGATCTGCTTGCCCCATGTAGAAAAGGCGATCAATAACTTGAAGTGCTGTTCGCTTCCCATAGGAAGTCATACATCTGAGGGGGAAGACTCGTGCTGCAGCAGAAGAATAGGCGACAATGGCCAAACGATCAATGGGTCGGAGTGAGGAAACAACCAATGCCATCGATTGCTTCAGAAGCCTCAGGTGAGGACCATTGGGGCTTGCCACCAAGACCAAGTCCGTCGCAGGCTGGTCCGCTACCGTTACGCAGAGATAAGCTCTATTAGTAGATCCACATGTAAAGGCATCATGTGGAGCTGAGGCAATATGCTGTCTAGGTGATTCTACCAACAGAGACGAACTACTAAATGGACTTCCCAATGAAGTTGTGCAAATGTGGCACAAACATGGAGTTGCATATGAGCACTGATGGAAGCAAAAGTCAGTGGGAAGGACAGGTAGGAGAGAGAGATGGAGACGGGGATGATCTAGTGTGTGGTTAGGCTCAATAGGGTCATCATCATCATAGCGAGCAGAGCGTAGAAGGGAACGTCTGTGAACTCGAAATGTTGTAATAGAGTCATCAATGATCTGGAGAGCTGGATCGGCTAAATTTGAAACACGACGGATGGCACGGCGTGCAACTAGGTTCCGAGGCAGCTGAGTCCAATGTGCACGGCAAATTGGGCAGGTGACATTACCATGGCTGACATTGGACGAGATGCAAGAAAAATGAAAGGAATGAGAGCATTGTGCTGTGAATATAGCCTGTCCGGGGCTGCTTCCTGAGGCATAGTTCAGGGGATCAAGACATATTGCGCACAAGTTCTGCCAGGCAAGGTGATAGAAAACATCAGGACTATTCTCTGTATGATAATTGTAAATATCTTGGCGAAATTAATGGCCTTGCAATCAGAAAGCCAAAGCAATTTACAGTACAACCATATAAAACTATCAAGTGCAAGACTCCAGCCATGTATTTCAGGTCTTGATAAAGGCATAAAATTCTAAAACTGAAGACAAAGGGCTCGTTTGGATTGATTTTTTTCAAAAGCGCTTTTTTTAACAGTTTTTGAAAAACAGCTTTTTTGAAGAAGCTGAAAATTCTGGCTTTTAAAAAAAGCTGTATTTGAGCTTTTTTCAGAATTTCAGCTTTTTTGGAAGCCAAATCAAATAGTTATTGTAAATTTACTGTAACTTTTTCAGAAAAAAAAGTACTTTTTTCTGAAAAAAAGTCAATTCAAACAGGCCCAAAGACACCAATCTTGCACAATCCATGGGCCCATTGAGTTCTTAAAAATCATAATTTTTTTCATTTAAATTACAAAATGGATTCCTTTTTCTGTTGTTTTAAAAAAATCCATTCCATTATTTTTTTTTTATGATACTTCTGAAAAATTAACTTCATTTTATTGATCGATTCAGAACACCTGTTCCTTGATAGTATCTATCGCTACTTTCCAAGTTAGAAGAACAAAGGAATCACACAATTTCCTGGAATATACCTTCCTTAATCAACATCTAAAGCTGAAAGCAACCGCCAAACAATCCCAAGAAAGGTATATGTATTAAGTTATCACCTCATTAAAAGTTTAAGTTCATAGCGAGTAATTTATTATATTTATTTATTATATTTAACAAGTTCCTTCATATACCAATCTAATTCTTGAGACTGGCATGTCGGTAGTTTTAATGTTTTTAAATACAAAACGGTGAGTTCTGACCCATGATATCAGGGTCTGAAACCATGATAATTGACCAACTTCCCTACCAATATTCTGAAAAGAAATTAACAATTACTTACAAGTTAGATAAAAATGGGAAGAATACCTTATTTGAGGCAGAGCTGGGGCTTGAATCTGCCTGGGCTGCACTTTCAATTTCTGAGGAAATTCTCAACTTACCACTGCAACCATTCTTGTTTGGCTTTGTAGTAGGAGATGAATAATTAGCTGAATCAGATGTTACCTGCCATAACAAACCAATAATTTAAGGGAAAAAAATAAAGCTGCTCCCACACATGAAAAAGTTCATTTCAAAGAATCCAATAAAAGCATATATAAATTTCTTATTTTTTTTTTCCTTTTTGGCATTTCACACCCCAGATAATGAGATAAACATAATATTTCAATTGTGAAAAAGAAAAACAAGAATCAGATAGATAGATAGAGAGAGAGAGATTTACAGTGGAAGTGGCATTGGTGTTGGCGTCAAGATTATGGTTTTGGTGTCTCCTGGAAAAGGAACCACATGTTTGCAGAAGAATTTTCTTTGCTGCCTTCTTCAGCTTCCATGATCTTCTTTCTTCTTCTTCCACCATTACCACCACCCAACCCCCCCTGGTAGAGCAGCCCTCTCTCACCAACTGTGTGTATTTGTGTGTGTGTGTTGTAACAGCTTCGTGCTTTGTATGCTAATGGCAATGGATGATTGAATTTGGCAGGTGAGGAGGAGACAAAAGATTCTGCAGAGGTTTTTTACACTTGGCTCAGTTAATTATGGGCAGCAGCACAGTTTCATTATGGACTGCTGATGCTGCTGCTCCTCTTTTTTCAGCTGCTGTAAAAATTGTATAATGTGTCTCCAACTCTATGGCTTTGGTATGAGTGTAATAGTTGAATGTCTATATATATTTATATTGAGACAAAGGAATTAGTTACCAAAATTCGACCATTGATATAATTGACGAAATTCAATCACCAACTAATAACATTTATTTATATGTTGCCTTTTGCTTTGTTTTGAGCTTTTGGGTTGGAATATGACTGAGAGAGGACAACTACTTTTTTTTGCTTTTGCGAATCTTGTAATCATATCTCTTTGAGCATTGTTATATGTGCTCAAGTAACATGTGCTTTGCCATTTGTTAGCAACATTTGTCAATGCCAATTCCTAAAGACCCGGTTACCCAAAAAGGAGAGAACTCCAACGACTCCAAGGAATTAAACGAAGTGGCCAACATGCAAATGCTTATTAAAAGTGGAGCGAATCTCATTTCTCCCATGAATTTAATGAAAATTCTAAACTCTCCTATAAAATATTGATTTTGTCTATTACTCTATATACTTATCTCACATAAATAAAATAAAATAAAATTTAAGATCATCTTATAAAGTCCTAGACTACTTTTCATATTCATTAATTAGCTTTTATGACGGAACTCTAGTGATTCTTGACATGGAACTAGAACTAGACTTTTGATCCAATCTTGTCTTGCCCACATCTGTTCACATGTAACTCGTTAAGCTAGTTCATTGTGCATCTAAGCAATAGGCCATCTAAGTGGTGCAGTCTTGTCCTACGGTCATCTATTCACGTGTGACCAGTCAAACTCGTTCATTGTACATCTAAACTATAAGCCATTCAAGTTTGTAGTCTTGTCTTGTACACATCTGTCCATGTGGGACTCGTAAAGCTCATTCATCATGCATCTAAGCCATAAACCGTCAAAGTTATGCAAACATTTAACTTGTAAGTCATTCGAGCAATGCAGACACTATTCCATTATCTTTATGGAATAAATTTTAGAGGCTAAAAGGACATTTTAGTTGTCAATTCCGACCCAAAAAAAATAATCAAATCATTACCAACCCAAGCATACAGCAAGCATATTCTATCCCTCCCTTTTTATTATTTTGATGAAAATAAAATTTGAATTTTTAGCCACTCGCTTTTTTCTTTTTCTGATACACTTGCATGTAAGCACTGACACGTGTATGCACAACACTACAAGTATACACGTACACGTCACGGGCACGCATAGATTCATTAAATTCATACATTCGGAGTTTATTTGGACACTATAATGTAATATTAAGTAGTATAATTATTACCGTAATAATTACATTGCCTACTAATTTTACAGTAATTTAAATCATATGGTGTGTTTGATTGTCATAGCGTAATGACACCTTAATTTCGTATTACATGTTTGGTAACACAAATGCTAACTATACAGTTAAATAATTTAATTTTAAAAATAAATATTTAATTTTAAAATTTTTATATTAATGCTAACAAATATTTAAAGATGTAATTTATTAAAATATTAAAAATGAAAATATTATTTTTTATAAAAATAAATATGACTAATTAAAAATATATGAATTATAAATATAAATAGATGAAACTAAAAATTATCCGCTACTAATATTTTCAAATTTGAAATATTTTTATCAAAAATATTATTTTTTTATATTTTTAATTTCATATTTATATGTTTTGATTTATTTATTTAAAAAGTATTTTAATTTTATTAAAATTATTTACTTATTTATGTCAAATATAAAAAAGAATAAAAAGAGTACGAAAAGTTATTAGAGAGTAATTATACAGTGTAATTACATCATTTCACACCTCTCCCATGGAAATTGGAGAGTGTAATTGAGGACATTCAATTTACCTGACCAAGTAATTACTTGGTTGGACAAACACGATCAATTGTGTAATTATTCTCAATTACACCCAAATCTAATTATAAAGTGGTATTTCAAACACGTCCTAAACAAATGTAATAAAGCCCTAATACGATTTAGAGTGTTCCGCTTAAACCCATCAAGAAAAATGGTATTTTCTTGTTAAAATATAAAAAAAAGGAAAAGAATAACTATCTATATGAAATAAATAAATATCTATATGACTATGGTTTGTTCTAGAAAAAAATCACGTGTTTTCCTGTTCTTTTACCATTTTCTCTAAATGAACAGGGCCTACACGAGTCACAACAAACCTAAACACTAACAAACAAAAATTGTCCAAAGCAAAATAGAAAAAAAAGAAAATCACAAAGTTAAAGTCTGTCTCCTGTTTAAAGTTCGTCCCGGTAGCTGGCTGGGCCACTATGTTCACTTTTTTTCAATGTTTAGATGGAAGAAAAAATATGCATATTTTTCGTGTATTAAAAAAAGGGGAAAAAAGAAGTAGTAGAATCATTATAAAGTATTGGCCTGTACACACAAGTCATGAGACCAGACCATCTTTTGCTAATAAATGGGCACCTGCAAGCATCACTTACCTTTCAATTATTATGAGGATAAACTTCTTTTTTTCTTATCTTTTATTTTTAAAATTCAGAATAGAGGTTTAAGATTTAAGGTTTAGGGTTTTTCTTCCTCTTACTGCCAACACTAGTAGAACTTCCATATTCAAATAAACATGTTTTGCCAAGGTTTTTCCCAATCTGTGTTGCAAACCGTAATTGGTTAACCAGTTAATATACCTATTTGATGCTCAACAAATATGAACAACATAGATGCCAGGACACTGTAATGACATAGTAAAGAAAAAAGAAGCTACAAGATTAAAATTCAGATCTAAAATCAGGATTAGTTTCTGTCACTCTTGTTTGATATCTGTTACATATATATAAAAAATAATAAAAAATTCACTTTAAATAAAATTACATTAAACTCATTCCACGGTGCAACAAATTATCGAACTCGGGGCCCAAATCCCCAGACTCGTGAGCAAATTTAATGCTTTAGATATAATAATTAAACCTTTAAATTAACTAGCCTAAAATAATCAGATCAAATTATCAGTTATACTCACGTCACATTACGTACTCGTAAACGGCTCGCAAATTAACAAACCAAACCATCAGAAAAACTGTCTAGACACATGCATGGTAAGACAGAAATGGTATTTGGATGTCGTGGCGGGGCACTCAACTACTGAAAAAGGCAAAAAAGGTTAAAGATCCCGACACACATTACGATGGAGGGGGCCATATTAAGTTTGAAATGACCGAGACCAAAAAGGGCTAAGGCCAATCCAACCTCGATAGGAAACCGGAAAAGCAAATTACTCTACCTAGAGAAAAAGAAAGGTTTAAGATTTGAATTCAAGTTTTGAGTTTGTGTTGATATCAATGGAGATGGGTTAAATATTAGTTCCTTGTCCCTTTTAGTCAAAAGATAAAGAGGTGGTAAAAGAAAAATATTGTGGGGTTGGCCCAAATTGCTCTAGAGAATGACATGTGAATCATTTAAAGAATTTTACGCGGAAATAAAATGTTGACACTTGTAATAATGATATTCAGAGTATGCTTTGTGTAATGTGCAAAATACATGCATGTTTTAATGTCTGGTACAATGCGTGAAAAGATATTTCTTTTAATATCTTTATTTATTATTAATGAACTATTTTTACGTTTTATGTGAGCATGAAATTATACCTTTTTAATTTAATCTTTAGTAAATTGTAAACATTAATCATGTTTTTATGAGAAATTTCAGTAATTAAATAGAATGTTTAAATTATTTATGAGAGATCCTTATAAATTTAATAAAATATTTAAATTGAGAAGGTCAAATTAAAACATGATATGATATGGGGAAAATATATAAAAAAAAAGTAGAATGTTACTTTTGGATGGAAAATAATATGATTAATTGGTGATTAAAAGGTAATAGTTGTATATATGGACGAGAAAATTAAATGCTTTGTTGGATAGAAGAATAAGGTTGGAATAAAAACATATGGCATATACCAAAAGGGTGTGTAGCTTCTTTTATATAATATATAGATATATAGATATAGACATATAGATATGTATTTGAAATTTATAAGTTCTACTTATCTTATTTACATATCGCATATCACTCCTCCGTCTATAGTGCTTATATAGTGCACTTGAAGCACTGTATATCCAATTAGCATTGCGCACTACACACTACATGGTGCATGAATAGTATGCTCATTTACAGTTTTTATAGTACATGTTTACAAGTTTTATATTATATGTTCACAACTTTTAATTATTTACAAATTTCATATTATATGTTTACAATTTTAATACTTTATATTCAAAACTTTAAATTGTTCATAATTTTTATATGATGTGCTCATAAGTTCAATCATTCATTACTCTTACACTGTATGTTAAAAAATTTTACATTATATGCTCACAATTAATAAACTAGCTGTTCACGATTCTTTAAAATATGTTCACAACTTGTAACTAATATATTTACAAACTTTTTGTTATGTTTACCAATTACGAATGCTATGTTCACAACTTGCAAATTTTAAGTTAACATATCTTATCATAATAAAAATTAAAACCTACATCATTATTTTCTCATCATCATCTTTTTCTTTCATCTTCATCAATTTTTGTTTTTGAATCTTTCATACTCAAATATATATTTTGCCATAAGATTTTCTTTAGAATTGTTGAGTAGTTGGAGACGGAAGAGAGAGGAGAAGAGAGAAGGCAGCAGCGCTGTGAATTAAAAAGGAGCAAATAATGCTAAGAGAAAGATTAATAAACGATTATAAAGAAACAAGTCTGAATTACACGAAGAGCTTCATCGTATTGCGAAAAGATGGTGATGTTGATTAGAGAGCGAAGGACGTCGTCAAACTTGGAATAGAGCCATGCTTTTAGATGAACTAGAGGTTAGGATTGGCATTGGGTCTGGCGTTATAAGCCGCAGTAAATGCAGTTCTGTCTTCTTTTTAATTAATTAAAGGGTGTGCGCAAGAGATGTACCATACGTAAGTTGTACAGTGACATAAATATTTGCGATCACTCTTCATTTTCTAAATCAAGCTGTTTGCTTGGAAATTTTCCTTTTTGGTTGCACGCTTCTTGCCACAATTTTGACCTTACAATAAGAAGACTTAACCTCCCTGCATCGCTTCTGCGGCCTCTTGGTTCTTTCATGCAAACTCACAATGAAGTGCCCTTTTCTTGCTCCAAATTTGATTCAGGAACTTGTGTTACTATAAGTTACGGATTTTCCAGTTGCAGATAATCAATTCTCATGAAAGATGAAACACTAATTGAATAACAACAATTGGAAAGGAAAAATCCAGAGCACGTAAATGAAAGAACAGGTTTTGCACATGGTCATTGATTATATTACTGTGCAATCAAGGTTACAAAGAACTCACGATAACAACTTTCTTTGAATATGGAATTTGATTCAAGGAATCAATGTTACAATGATGCCGTAGTGTTTAGCTAACTGAACTAGTGCCATGCGAAATTACACTAAGACTACGCTAAGTAGCTAATAAGAGCTAGATAAGATAAAAAGAATTGGTAGTTGTGGAACCCTTGACTTCTGATCTTCATCTCACTTTTACTCTCCAGACTCTTTGAAAAATCGCAATTGGTCAGCACATTTCAGAGTCGTAATGGCTAGGCGGGGGTCGTGCTTGATTCTGCACTAATTTCCTTCCTAAATTGCTCTGAAGTTGTTGATAGACCTTCGCATGTTCACTGGTTTTATTTTGACTTGGTCTTCTCTTTCCCGCGCCAAGTGTGTGTTGATGGCTGTAAGTAAGTGTAAGCGGTACATAGATAATATCCCAACAGACATTATGCACAAATTTAAATGGCTCTTGATGGGTTAACAATTGACGATGAGTAATTTGCACGATTACTAGAAGTGATTAACTTAATTACGAGCTAAAATTCGTGTCCCGCGCCCGTGTTAGCGCGATGAGCACCCTTGAGTTTTGTCAATTAGAATAGTGAAAATTATTTCTATGTTAAATTTTTACGAGCCACGTAAAGGCGAATGTAGCTTTCATTAATTTTAAAAATACTTTTTAATGTGTAAAATATATTTAGTTTGATAATTCCTTTTCATTTAAAATATTATTGATATATAAGTATTAAATTTGTCACAAGAGACTGGAAAAATTTTAAAACATGCAACTGAATGGATACAGACAATTATAATCTTAATTATCAAACTATGTAAATAAATCCTAGAAAAGGAAATTGTTCCAGGCAACTCAACCGAGTTAGGTCGAGTTATGATGTTGGTTTAAGAAACATTTCATGTCATAAGTGATTCCCAAAAGTTTCATACTTCTCTTTCATTGTTTTATGATATGTGCACAAAATCATCACTAGTTTTCAACAATCCTGAAATGGATGAATCAGGTTAATGGAAAAATTATGTCATAGATTTTCAATTTTCACTTTATTTCAATTTAATTTCCATTATTGTAAATGTATATATGAGTCTTAATTTTTCAAACATAGTTAAAATTATTAACTAGTGCCAATTTTTAAAAGTTTATATTAGTTTTCAATATTTCAAAAACTTATTCAAATTAGTTCACAACTTAATAGAAAATAAGTAGAACACCAGTGATGACTAATTTCAAACAATTAGTAAAATATTGACAATTAATATGAACATTTTAAAATAATATGGATTAATTAAACTATGTTTAGAAATATTGAAAACAAATATGAACATTCTAGAATAGAGATTAATTTCAAAAAATATAATAACATTAGAGACCTTTACATAATTAACCTCAAAGATAAGATTTTGCACCTGGATTATCATATAAATTATCATCTGTAAAATTAATCCCCCAACAAACTTCTAGCGTTCTTCATTTTCTTCAAAAAAAAAAAAGAAAAAAAGAAAAGAGATTTAGATACAATGTGATTATTGTAGCGGTAAAAAATTTCGAAGAGAGCGGCTTTTGGGCTTGGGAGCTAAAAAGTAAAAGATGTAGGGTAAATTCTCTGGAAGTTGGAAAGAAATTAATTATTTTATTGTATTTAAACTGCCGAATCAGAAGACTTTTCTTGCCTCTCTTTTTTTGGTCAATTTTCTTGCTCCTCAAAAGAAGATGAAGAGAGATTGTCCTCAACACCTTGAGATGTAGCGCAAAAAAATATTCATTGTGCCCAAAAAAAGTGTGATAATTGACCAAGTCAAAGTCTCTCTCTAAGGGCACTATAGGGTGTTGAATTTGACTGAAAGTCACCGTCTGGATCCGTTTCATGTCACGAGATCTTGGAGACCCACCACACTGACTAAAGTACGAAAATTAGGATCTTCTAAAAAAGGGATTCTTATTCGATGTGTGCGTAATCACGTGGATAAACTCATACTAACTCAGTAATTTAGAATGCAATTCGAGATTTTTTTAGGAGGTATTATATGTAGCGGCTAAAAATTGGCTAGGACCTAAAGCTCCACTACACTCGTTTTAAACTTTGAATTTAGATTGTAAGAGTAAGGTTGCAGCCTACACACGTCCAAGGAACCTAAGGATTGTTTCATTAAAAGTTCACTCCATTAGCGAATAGTCATATTTGGGTCAAGAAATAGGCCACGACTGTCATATGCTCAATCAGTCGTAATCTATCCAACTGTGAGCTCATCCCATATCCAAGACTTTGGAAGAGCCCAGCTTACGGCGGATTGATCATGAAAGGATGAACACTCTTGCTCTTGGACTTCTACAGTAATGCAAACTCTGAAGGCCTTCGGGTGCCCAACTACCAACTCCACCATACATGGATATTAGGACAACTCCCAAGAGTCTATGAGCAAGCAACTTTTAAAAGTCTTTGGGCTATCGGATTCAAGATCCATAGAATAGTTCAAGTTATACCTAGTTGGTCATCTTGATACAAGACCAGCTGTTAACTCTATCCTATCTGTTCGACTATGGTAACCGCTAGTAGGGATCAAACTTACCAGTTGGCTTAAAAGGGATAGACATCCAGCTGTCGACCTCACCCTATCCAACTCTAAGAGTTAAACGCTGCTGCATTTGAAATCTAGTAAGAGGAAAGTCCTATAAGTCCCCGGACTTACGGATGCCAACAACTATAAATTGGCATTCCCACTAAAGAGAAAGACATCAAACAATCTCACAATTAACATTCTAAGTAGCAATTCAGATATTCTCATATATATCCTATTACTCCTAGTAGCACTCTAATTGCTGCTGTACATAAGCCTACCATGCACACTCCGATGACCCCCACTATGGTTGACTCCTAAACCTTCTCTTTGTATTTATTACTTTTCACTCAAATTACTGCTCGATCAATGACTTAAGCATTGGAATATCTTTGGCCAGCACCAACTCACCAATGTCAAGGATTTACCCTACTCTTCTTGCCTTTTGTCTCGCTGGTTATTGATATCCTAAAATTCATGACTATAGATTTTAGCATCCACATCAAAGAAAGAATCAAAATGAAAAAATATCGATTCATACAGAATAAAGGTTCTCTATTGATTCAAAGCCTGTACTACTTAATGATAGGGGCAGAGAAGAGGAAAAAAATCGAAGATTTTACATAGTACTTTTTATTGAAAAATTAATCAAATTTATTTTGTACATATTTTTTAGTTTAATTTTTGTGTGATTAAGTAATTGTATAATTAAAAATTAATTAGTTTTTTAATAAAAAATTATTAATTTATTGAAACTATATTTTTTAAAGTTTCTTTTATTAATTTGTCAACGGTAAGTCTAGTTGTTAAAATGATAATTAGAAGTTGAGAGTTAATTGTTAAAAAAATAAAATATAAAAAATTGAATAAGCTAGCATGAGGTGACACCTGCCACCCCACTTACCTTTATAATGTACCATAAAGATTTCATCAATTTATTGAAGATACTTTTTCTAAAAGCATTTTTGTGTTAACACACCTGTTAAAAAAACTCAAAAGATGAGTTTAACTCTTAAAGAAAATAAAATGTAAAAAAATTGAAGAAGCAACTAATGACATGCCACGTGACACCTTACCAAGAATTATAATTGTGGACTCGTTCAATGCTGCGATTGTCATATAGTTTTCCTATACATTTTTTCTCCGCCAAGGTGCTCTCTTCTATCTCTAAGAAGAGAAACCTCTAGGTCTTTCCCTTGATCTCCTGTGTTCAGACTGAGTAAGTGACACCTTTTAAGGGCCTGGCCCTACTCTGGCTCGTTTATTTTCTGCCGCTATTTTCTTGTACTAATGTTTTTCTTTATGTTTGTTTTTCTTTTGGTGTCTTTTTGCTTTGCTGTTGTGCTGACGTTCAGATCTTTGTCGATGTCGTGTTTATCTGCTAGATCTGAGCTTCTTTGGCAATTGTGATGCTTTCAATGGCTGGAAATTTGGCGAGCTTCGGTGATCGTCGTGTATTTATTCTCAAATGATGTGGAGATTATTGCTTGGATCTACGCTATTCATCTTCTAGCAACCCATTCCTTGTGCTCCTTAAGGTGCTGTTGAAAATGGATGAATGAAAATTTGATGATAAAATTTTTTATATTAGGGTCATTATTTATTTAATGACAATATTTATGTATCATCAAATTAGAAAAATGTTGAGCTAACATTACGGGCTTGATTCTTTGACGTTACAATGAATTATAAGGAGGAAAAATATGCTTGCAGATGGACGTTACAAGGTCCAATTCTAATTGCTCATTTGCATGGCAATGATTAATAATGATTGCATGTAATGATGGCTTAACGATGTCAATGCCTTAAGTGCATTATACAGTGAATGTTTAGAGCATTTGTTGTGGACGTTTTCTTGAGTGCAATGTTCAAGAATTATATTGGTTTTGTCCGTTTCATTTCCTTATGTGGAGTTATTTGGTTAGGTTTTGTCTTCTATGAATAATGAAATCTTCTCATTGCTATGATACTACATTTTTTTTTTTAGCATTTTGTCTTTCTAACATATTGCATATACACTTCCTAACATTTTATTAGTCTGTTAATGCATTATAAAGAGAGAGTTTTACTATTCCAATTCACAAGCTCTTACAAAGGTGTGCCACCCGATATAAGAGGTAAAAAACATTATATCCTAAGAGGGATACGCCAAGACCCTTTAGCACTATTGTGGGAGGGGGGGATGTAAATTCTTTAAGGACATCGTCCTACGAGCCTCAATTTTGTTCTTTATTTTCTGATTACATATTCATATTGTACTGGTTTAATTTTCCAAAAGCAATAATATAATATTTCGGTTATTTCCTTTAGTTCAAAAATTCCAGTTTCTATTCTTATTTTGCATATCTTTTCCTAATTATCTTAAGGGATCTACTATCTTCATTTTTTATGGGTTTGCTAAATTGTGGTATTTATTGCCTACAGTTTTCAAATCTGTTTCAAACAAAAACAAAAGTTTATCTTTATATTTTCTGTTGGGCTACTAGTATATATAATATTTCATTATTCTAATTTACAAATCTTGGTTTTTGAAGTGCAGAAAGTTTGATACCTTAACCATGTCTGGAAATAACGAAAATCAAACTCAAACTGAAAATAATGATCAAGTCCAATTTATGGACAATACACAAACTTGGAACGCTGGGGCTAGTATGATGGGGGTCTCAATTGTTACATCAACTGCAACCACTACCTCAACTGGAGTTATCATAACTAGGAATGTTGGAACTACTCCAACAACTAACATGATTGTGCAAGTTCCTGGGATTGTGCAAGGATTCAGCAGTTTTAGAGCCACGACTGGATCAAGCCTTAGCTCATTTGGTCAAGCCACTAATGTTGCTAGATCGAGCAGTGGCTTTGGAGGCGCTGCAAATGTTACTGGTCCAAGTAATGCATTTGGAGGTGGGCTTGTGTTCAGGACAACCAGCTATGCACTGCCACCACCACATGTAGAGAAGCCAGAAAAGTTTTCTAGAAAAGATTTCAAGACATGGCAGCTTCAAATGAAGTTTTATCTCACAACCTTGGGATTGTTCATATATGTGCAGCATGATGCTCCATCATTGGGAGATAGCCCAGATGTACAGATGGTGGCAACCATGGATACTTGGAAGTACTGTGACTTTCTTTGTCGAAATTATATTTTAAATTATTTAGATAGTGCTTTGTATAAGGTGCATGCTAAATGTAAAACGGCAAAAGAAGTATAGATGTCATTAGATAAATATGAGCTAAAAAGTGCAAGCACGAAGAAATTCGTGGTGACCAGGTTTCTAGAATTCTCTATGATAGATTTTAAACCAGTGATGTTGCAAGTCCAAGAATGTAAGTTGATTGTCCTAAAGCTCCATGCTGAGGGAATACCTCAAGTTGGACAATTTCAAGTGGATGTTTATAGATAAATTGCCCCCTAGATGGAAAGAGTTCAAAAATCACCTCAAACACAAGCAACAAGAGATAACGATGAAGAACTTAATCCTATGTCTTAAAATTGAGGATGATAGTTGTTCAACTGAAAAATGAGGAATTCATGATGAAATAAGCTCCAAGACCCACATGGGAGAACATGGTCCTAATCCCAACAAAAAGAGAAAGTTTACCAGTCAAGCTAACCGTGGGTAAAAGAGGAAGGTAGCTACAGGGAAATCTAGGTCTGACATGAAATAATTCAATGGGACATGTTATATATGTGATAAAACTGGTCACAAGACGAAGGACCCTAGCAAATGTTATGGAGGACTTGGGGGACAACGTGTCTGATCTAGACATTTTAGCTGTGGTGTCAGAAGTGAACATGGTGGGTAATCCTAAACAATGGTTCACTGACACAGAGGCAACTAGACACATCTATTCCGAGATAAGGCTATTTTCTTCCTGCACAGCTAACTCCGGGGAAGAAGTCCTATACATGAAAAATTCTGCAACTTCTTAAGTGGTAGGTACAAGAAATGTTATTTTGGCGATGACTTTTGGAGTTAAGCTTACTCTTAAAAATGTGTTGCATGTACCCAACATTAGAAAGAATTTAGTGTCTAGTTCTTTGTTATGTAAAGCCGAATTTGCTATGTTGTTTAGTGCTGATAAAGTTGTAATCAAGAAGGGGTATGATTTTGTAGGTAAGGGCTATCTCCACGAAGGAATGTATAAGTTGAGTGTTAGAGCCCAAGTCCCAAAAGGAAATGTAATTGCTAGGCCTTTTGGCCAAAATGAGATAGATGAAATTGTTCCTTTTGTTTACTTCTTTGAATCTCCTACTTTATGGCATGAAAGGTTGAGACATGTAAATTTTGATTTTTTAAATAGACTTGTAAAAATGGGACTAATCCATGGAGTAGATTTTTTTAATCATAAAAAATGTGAAGTTTGTGTAGAATCAAAATTAATAAGAACTTCTTTCAAATCGGTAGGAAGGACCACAGAACCTCTTGAGTTGATTCATAGTGACATTTATAATCTAAAATATGTGCAAACTAAAGGCCGTAAAAAGATATTTTATAACTTTTATCAATGACTGCACAAGGTATTGTTATGTATACTTGCTTAGATCTAAAGATAAGGCTTTGGATACTTTTAAATAATACCAAGTTGAGGTTAAAATCAACTAGGTAAGAAGATCAAAACTTTGAGAAGTGATAGGAGTAGAGAATATGTATATTCTTTTGAAGCTTATTGTGCTAAACAAGGAATAATACACCAAACGACAGCTTCTTATTCTCCACAACAAAATGAGTTTGCTAAATGCAAAAATAGAACTCTCAAAGAAATAATGAACGTCTTGTTGATAAATTATAGCCTACCTCAGAACTTGTGAAGGGAAGCGGTTTTGACTACAAATCATGTCTTGACTAAAGTACCCTACATGAAACTGGAAAAGATGCCGTATGAATTATAGAAAGGCCGACCGCCTTCTTACAAATATTTGAGAGTATAGGGTTGTTTAGCTAAGGTAGGAGTTCTAACTCCAAAATTGATCAAAATAGGACCAAATATAATTGACTATATTTTTATTGGATATGCGTAAAATAGTGTTGCATATAGATTTCTTGTACACAAGTCATCTATTTTTGACATCCATGAGAACACGGTAATTGAATCTCGAAATGCTGAGTTTTTCGAGACAACTTTTTCATACAAAGGGTCAAAAGAATTGAATTTTTCTGAGCCAGGTTTGTCTAAGAGACTCTTGGCCATTCAAATATAGATAAAGATGTTACAGCTGACGAACCCAGGCGTAGTAAAAGGGCGAGAACATCTACGTCTTTTGGGTCTGGCTTTATAACTTTTACCTTAGAAAATGAGCCCAAAACCTTGAAGGAAGCTATGTCTATCCCAGAGGCACCTCTTTGGCAAGAGGCATGAGCAGTGAGATTGTGTCCATCATGCATAATCACACTTGGGAATTGGTGGATCTACCTCCTGGAAATAAACTTCTAAGATGTAAATGGATTTTCAAAAGGAAGATGAAGGTAGATGGAACAATAGATAAGTTACAAAGCTCGTTGGGTTATAAAAGGTTATAGTCAAAATGAGGGTCTTGACTACTTTAATACTTGTTCATCGGTAACAAGAATTACATCCATTTGAGTGTTGATGGCTATTACAGCTATATATAACCTAGAGATACATCAAATGGATGTAAAGACAGTTTCTTAAATAGAGATTTAAAAGAGGAGATCTATATGAAACAACCGGAAGGGTATATAATTCCAAGTCAAGAGAAGAAAGTCTATAAGTTTTTAAAATCTCTTTATGGATTAAAACAAGCACCTAAACAATGGCATGAGAAATTTGACCAAGTCATGCTCGCAAATGGATTCAAAATTAATGAGTGTGATAAGTGTGTTTGTTGGAAAGACACGGATTAAGATTTTGTCATTGTTTCCCTTTATATAGACGACATGCTTATTATGGGAAAGAATAATGAAGCGATTGTGTTTACAAAGAAGATGCTTTCCTAAAACTTTGAAATGAAAGACATGGGTGTCATAGATGTAATCCTAAGCATAAATATCATTTAGACACCTGAGGGTCTAGCCTTGTCTTAGTCTCATTACATTAAGAAAATACTGGACAAGCACAATAACGGTGATATTGGGATTATAAAGACTCATTTAGATGTAAGTGTACATCTAAGGACAAATGTGGGTGAAGGGGTATCGCAATTAGACTATTCCCGAATTATAGGAAGTCTAATATACATAATGAATTGTATAATACCTGACATAGCCTGTGTAGCGAATAGGCTAAATAGGTATACTAGTAATCCAAGTCAAGAACAGTGGGTTGCACTTCTCAGGGTCGTAAGATACTTGAGATACTCCATGAACTACGTATTACACTATACTAGGTTTCTAGTATTGTTAGAAGGGTATAGTGACACGAATTGGATATCTGACATAAAAGACTCAAGATCCACTAGTGGATGTTTCTTTACCTTAGCAAGTGTAGTTGTGTCATGGAAATCTATTGAGCAAATATGTATAGCCAGATCCACTATAGAGTCTAAATTTATTGCTTTGGACAAAGCTAGGGAAGAAACATAATGGCATTGACAATTCTTAGAGGATATTCTATATTGGTCGAAGCTTGTGGCTGCTATCAATATTCACTATGATAGTCAATCAGTGATTGACAGAGCACAAAGTGTCATATATAACAGTGAGTCTAGGCATATACGTCGTAGACATCACACCATTAAGCAGTTGCTCTCTAATGGGGTTATCACTTTAGACTATGTAAAGTATAAGGATAACATTACAGATTCACTCACCAAAGGTGTAAATAGAGAGCAAGTTCTTAAGTTATCCAGTGGGATAGGTTTTAAGCCTAAAAAGTAACTAAAGGGTCACCATAATTGTCAACCCTACATTGCTGATAGGAGATCCTTAAATCTTGGTTCAAAGGGGAAACTGGATTATGTGTGACTCTACTAAAGCATTGTGGGGACATATACCTTCTTTACCCATTCCTATGGTAAGCAGACAATGCAGCTTGTGCGGTTAAGGATGAGCTTAGCTTTTAATGATTCTCGTAGTTTGGGAAGACCAAGTGGGGTATAGCAAGGTACTCTTCATGAAGAATCTCCTATATGAGTAAAGAAAGGCCACTCCTAAGAGAATTAAAGCCTGAATTCTCTGAGTACTCATAAATACCGGGAATTGTTCAAAGCTGAAATGAACACAACCGTGAGAACTGGTATTAAGAGGTGCTGTATGTGTGTTGTTGTCTTGGTTTACACGAAAGTTGAATAGTTCAAGACCCCGAGGCTACTAGTCAGCAAGTAAATTCAATAATACTCACTAAGGAAGGTTCAAAGCCACAAGCCATCTATCCTGAGGTTGTATCTGTCTTTGAACTCTGTCTAGTGTCTGCATGTTCTGCATCCTGACCATCTAATTTCTATTCATGTGGGGGAATGTTAAAAATGGATGAGTGAAAATTTGATGATAAAATTTTTTATATTGGGGTCATTTTTTTGTTTAATGACAATATTTATCCATTATCAAATTAGAAAAATGTTGAGCTAAAGTTATGGGCCCGACTCTTTGACATTACAATGAATTCTAGGGAGAAAATATGCTTGCAGGTGGACGTTACAAGGTCCAATTCTAATTGATTATTTGCACGGAAAATTAGTAATGATTGCATGTAATGATGGCTCAATGATGTCAATGCCTTAAGTGCATTATACGGTGAGTGCTTAGAACATCTGTTGTGGACGTTTTCTTATGTGCAACGTTCAAGAATTAAATTGGTCTTGTTCGTTTCATTCCCTGATATAGAGTTATTTGGTCAGGTTTTGTCCTCTATAAATAATAGGTTCTTCTCATTGCCATGATACTACATTTTTCTTTTAGCATTTAGTCTTTCTAGCCTATTGCATATACACTTCCTAACATTCTATTAGTCCGTTAGTGCATTATTAAAAGAGAGTTCTACTCTTTCAGTTCGCAAGCTCTTGCAAAGGTTTGCTACCTAACATAAGAGGTAAAAATCGTTATATCCTGGGAGGGATACGCCAAGACCCTTTGGCACCATTGTGGGGGGGAGGGGAGAGGAGGGGAGGGTAAATCTCTTAAGGACATCGTCCTATAAGCCTCGATTTTGTTATTTATTTTTTGATTACATATTCATCTTGTATTGGTTTAATTTTCCAAAAAGCAACAACATAATATTTTGGTTGTTTCCTTTAGTTCCAAAATTCCAATTTCTAGTCTTATTTTGCATATCTTTTCCTAACTGGTGCGATTTCCTCGTTGCTCTTAATTCCGCTTTATTTCTAATGTGTAAAGGTGAGAAGATGGCTTTAGGCACCACCTATTAATCTCCCTTGGACTTAGAGGGTCTATTCCTTTATTTGGAATGTTTAGACCATCTAGGTTATTAACTTCCTTGGCCCAACCTCTGTCTTGTCTGCTAAGTACCGTCAAACCCATTTTGGTGGCATTTTTTGTTAGTCTTTCTGTGTTTGCTGCATTGCCAGCGTCTTGTCTGGAGCTTCTGGAGTTTCTTGTTCTTTTTTTCTCCTTGGTAGCTTAGAATGAGTTGTTGGCAATTGGTGAGGCTTTGGTCGACTTATTGCTAATGGAATTGATATTTCTTTTATCGGTGTCGGTGATTTTAGCCGTTGAAGCGGCAATAAATCAATAGTAAATAAAGATATTAAAAACACATGTTCTTTTTTCATATATTGTACGGTGTATACTATAGTTAATTTCAAAATCTGACCAAAAAAAATTTAATTTCAAATTCTATCTACATCGAAATATACTAAAGTTTTATTAGTTCATTTATTATATTTCTTTGATAAAATAAAATTTGAATTTACTAAAAATATTTTATAGTACTAATACAAATGCTTTATCAAAAAATTAATTTTATTATGCTTTAATACTCAAATATTATTATAAAATAAGTATTTAAATATAAATAAGTGATTTTATTTCAATAATAGAGTAATAACAATTTTAACTATCACAATAATAATAATAATGTAATATCAATGTCTTTTTATATTATTTTGCATTCATCAATTAATTCAACCGTGAGATTAGGAGATAGCTTAAATGGTTAAGACTATTTCTCTTAGGAGTAAGGTTCTAGGTTCAAATCCTACAGGGGTAGGGGTTTAAAAAAAAAAAAAAAGGGTTAATCCAACCGTTAGGTTTTCATGTCTATCTTAAGAGCAAGTAGTAATATGGGGCTCATTTGGATTGACTTTTTTTTAAAGTTCTTTTTTTAACAAGTTTTAAAAAATATCTTTTTGAAAAACTAAATATTTTGGCTTCTAAAAAATTATATTTATACTTTTTTTTCTCAGAGTTTCAAAGTTTCAATTTATTTTAAAAGCCAAATCAAATAGTTATTACAATATATATATATATATATATATATATATATATATATATATATACACACACACACTTTATTTCAACAAAAATGTATTTTTTCTTTTAAAAAAAAAATCAAAATGAGCCTGGAGCCCATAGCATCTATTATTTTAATGTTGGTTGTTCAAACAAACCCAATAATCATCAAGAATACAAAAGAATATTAAGCCGAACAATTTGCAAATTTGTTTCTCGCAATAAAGCTATAATTGTTTTCCTTTAAAAAGAAAAATTCTTAACTGCTTTATGTGAAGCAACTTTGCCTCTCCGTGGCTATCTTGGCTGCTTAGCAGATAATGTAACCAGAGGTCGGAAACATTAAAGAGTCGATTGAGCTTGTATTTTTCTTAGAATTTATTTACTTTTAAGATATTTTTAAGCAAAAGAATTAATTTTATTCCCTAAAAAAAGAAATGACCCATACGAGTGCTATATTAAGTTTCTTTAGCAACTCCTTGTTAGAGTAGGTGAGACATTGGGCTGTGAAACCTGATCACTAAAAAAAACAAAAGTAAAGTGCAACCATTTATTGGTAATTAAATTCATGAGTGTAAATGTATGTTCCAGTACACTAATTCAATGAAGAACGAAACCTTAGCAGCGAGGAGACTGAAACTCAATTGTTATGTATCTTTTGTCTCGATTTTTAAAAGAGAAAAAAAGAAAAGCATCTGGAATTGTCCTCGGATGTAACATGGGCGTGACACAAATTAAAAAGGAGACCAAAAACAAGTATCAAACACCATCAAATTTGACAATTTTCTTGCCCAACATAGGAAAAGGCACATCAATAATAAACTTTGTACAACTTGGAGACAACAACACAAATTTCGGCAAGTGCACTCAAGTCCTGATTATTCTTCGACAATGGACTAGAATGCCCCTCATCAAACGTTGCTTCACAATCTTGACTAGCCTTGTCTGCTTCAACTGCATACTCGTCCAACAAATCAAATGACTCAGTGTCCAAATCGTCCAAGGCCACTAAAAGCGCCTGAACGGCTTCTTCATAGTATCCTCCGCATTTCTTGAGACCATGCAGAAGTTTCGGGTCTCGATGCGCGCCTGTGTGAGAGTTTTTCAGTAACAAGTCTATGTAGTCTCTGGTGTTAGTTGCGTTATGATACGCATTGCCGAAGACTATGTAGGCGAGAACGTACCGATCTGCCGAGGGCGCGCGCGGGTCGGAATAAACCGTCGCCTCGCAGAAGGCGTAGTTTGTTGTGTTCTTGCAGATTTGATGAGCCAGTTGGTCAGGATTTTCTCCAGGTGAAGGAGCAATTGATAAACAAGCTGCTAATGTGAAGCAACAGATGAGAACGGTGGTGATGATCTGGAGAGGAAATTTTTGCATAGCCATTTTTTTTATGGATATTGCTAGTGGCCAAAATTTGGTTCCGGATTTGAGAAATGGTGACGAGAAACAACTAACTTGGATGGTGATGTGACTCGTGGTTTTGTGCACAGATGACAAAGGGGCTTAGCTGGATTTCTGATGAGTTTATCCATTTTTGGACAGTTATTTAAACTAGTAATTGTATATTGCGTGCAATTAAGGTGGATTCTTGATTGTTAATCAAATTAGTAATTGCGTCAAGCAAATTAAGTAGTCATCAACTCAAAAGGGCGTGGAAAGCT
The DNA here is from genome assembly GCA_028554755.1 of Cordia subcordata. Lineage (NCBI taxonomy): Eukaryota > Viridiplantae > Streptophyta > Magnoliopsida > Boraginales > Cordiaceae > Cordia > Cordia subcordata. The sequence continues at coordinate 20,766,755 of JAPTOF010000003.1, read as the reverse complement.
TTTCAGCTTCCCAAAATGTCACGTAACGCCACTCAAGGTGTATATATCACTTGCTTATAATTGCATGTCAGTAATGAGTGAGTATTTGGTTGGTTTTGACGTTAGAAAAGATTTTATGGTGCTTAATTTGTTAAATGTTTTTACAAGATTATAAGAAGATTCATATAGAAGACACACTTGAATTAACATTGTCTCATATTAATACGAGGAAAATCTAACCATTCACGAGTAAGGCCATCTATGTTAAATTTTTTTCAAAAAGATTTTCTCTCTACTATTACCGATAATATCAAATTATGGATGTAACGTACACCTAGGTGTTCCCACTAATTAACCACAACTTAGAATATGAACAGGTTATGAATATTGATTAATCTAGGAAATCTCACTAGATACATGAAATCTTATGGAGTGGTCCTATTATTACTTCCGTTGTTCCATAATAATAATAATTGTATATGGATAAAACTAAATGTGGATGGACTAACATTTAAAGCAAAACGACTGCCAAAACTTCAAGTGGCATACCAAAAGACAAAAATTGGTAAATTATTGACTATTTGGCGCCTTCTTAAACAATCTGGCGTAAATGTCTGAGTTGGTTTGATATTTGCACAAAAATAAAATTAAAGTTAGAGTAAATTCCATGAATAGTCATTTATCTTTGTTACTCATAATAATTTCTCTCTTTTTTTTTGTTTGTGACAAGTTAATCTTTTATCTAACATATTTATGGTACCATTAGTCCCATCTCGATTTTCTGTTAGAAAATTCTGTTAATTCGTTAAATGTCATATAAATCTCACCAAATCGCAATTTTGTTTTTTTTTTTTTTATAAAGATTAATATCGTCCAAAATTGTGATTCATGTGAGGTGCACGTGACATTTTTTTAAACCGAAAATTAAGTTGAGACTAATAGTAATACAAACATGTTGGATATAGGACTAATGGCAACACAAAAATGTTACATTTGGGACTAATTTGTTACAAATACGGGCAAAGATAAGGGATTATTCATATAATTTAACCTTAAAATTTACCTTAATCCTTTAATATAATTTTAATCAAAACTGTACTCGAGACTTAAAAAGGGTGGAAAATCACTGTTTATAACATTACTTGTAATTATTTGCTTTAGAAAAATAATAAAAAAGACTTTGCCTACGTACGAAACCTGAAAAAGTATTAAGCGAAATTCCAAATTAAATGTCAAAAAGCCCAAAAATAAAATGAACCGATACTCGTACAGCAACATGACAATAGTTAAACTATATTTACTGATCATTGCAATACTTGTAAATGTATATTATCTGCATATCTATTTTCATAAATTAATGTATACTATCTATATATCTATTTTCATAAATTATCTGTTAGTTTAGAGTTTTGAAACATATAATGCCAAAAGTTTATGACTAGGATTGTTACCAGTCAATTATCTGTCTATTTCACATGAACACCTGACTACAAAAAATGCATCAAACAACTTTTCAACTTTTAAGATATTTATTTTTAGCAACCTTAGCAACTAACTGAAATGACAGTGTTTAAATACTTCCTGTTGAAATCCTAAATATTGCATAAAAGATTTTTTTTTTTTTTTTTTTTTGGCAGGCCAATATTGCATCAAAGATATATATGCATAAATCTAAATATAGCTAATGAGAGAGAGAGAGATTTAATTGCAATAAGGCAGTTAAAAGTCATGAAACTGATTCTCAACTCTTAAAAATTTGATGTCGAAAGCAGAAAAAATGACAGTATCCCGCCAGCAGCATGATTTGTCGATCTGCAAAACGATTGCTCTAATATCCAGACTCTTGGATGTCATTCTTCATAAATCAGCAAAATCTATGAAAAGGGCTAGGGGTTGGGAGAAGCAGTGAGTTGCAGACACAACGATTGGAAACGAACCAACAAGTTTTCTTCTGTTCTAACTTCATGCCATTATCTTGGCAGATCTCACAAAAAGGCTATCTACAACCTTGCCCATATTTGAGATGGTGTCCAATGCAGCAGGGTAGATTGCTTGTGTCTTTGGATCGTCAAATATAACAAGGCATCCTGCACCCTGGTCTAAAGTTCCAGCAAACTTCTTATCCAGGATCATTTGAGATAGTTTTCTTTCTACATGGTCAGGAGGCAACTCGATCAACTCAGCAATGTGGGCAATCTCAACACGAGAGAAAGGTTCAATCAACCTGCACAGATTCTGCTCCAATAGAGTGTCATAGAGGGATGAAAGATGCCTATGAACAATAGGGTCTTCATCCAGCTGGGCCTTGAAGTTCCGGAGAGCAATCTCAAAGAGCTTCAGAGAGCGCTTTGAATGAGCATCAGCAACAGCTTTCATCGCGTCAAGCTCTGGCCCCTGGTATTGCAAACCCACTTTTGGTGATGACACTATTCCTGCTACATCATCTGCCTGATTCACCATGATTTTGGACAGCAACATGTACTTGAGGCTATAGATGGCGTGGGGATCTTCAAGTGCATTGAAAGCTTCAAATGCTTCAAAGAAATAGCTGTAAGCGGTTTTATAATCCTTCTCTTCAGCATGAAGTATCCCACTTTGCAAATCTATAGCTCCCTGCTGAGCTGGAGGCACATATATTGCATTAGCTGCTGTTCTTGCTGCGGTCAGTGCAGCCTTAGCTTTTGGAAGGTTTCTTAAAGAGAAATGAAGCTTGCTTTCCAGCAAGTCAATTTCCACGAGCAGCAGCTTGTCATCTAATTTTCTCACTTCCTTGATCAGGCCTGAAAGGAGAGTTAATGCTTCAGTATACTCCTTGTTTTCCATCAAGAGAGCAGCCAGCTTTGCCTCAATGCGTTGCCTCAGGAAGGTTCGCTTCTCTGCACGTGTCCATAAAACTATTTCTTTGCAAAGCGCAATTTGAAGCTGCGATGTGCCCGGTATCTTAGCAAGTGTATCAACTATGCTGCGCACAATTTTTGCAGTTTTTGCCTTTGGGATCAAGGAAAAGAAGGGACGCAATTTAGTCAGAAGGTTTTGAAGATCCTCTGCCCTGTTTTCTTGCCTAAGAAGATCCGAGAGATTTGATATAGCCTGTTCTTTTATTCGCAAGGCATCAGGAGAAGATGATGGGTCTTCAAGTATCCGATACAGGATAGTGATGGCCTCAGCTGGCGCTTTGGCTTCTGAAGACTGAACAAGTGACTCAGTTGTGGCAGAAAGGTATGAAGAACCCATATCGCAACTTCCAACAATAAACTCCTGCAATGTTTACCTGAACAACTGAATACAAATAGCTGTATGCTAAAAGATTAAAGAAACATATTTTGACCTAGAAGAGTTCTGGCAGTTTGATAAGCATGGCATTTAACATTAACAAAATTCCCAGAAGATTCCGTTTCTTTCTCCTTTCCTTTAGTGCTATGTTAAAGAGGCAGGGCAGAGAAAATGGAAACTCAGAGCTCCAAGAATATATGCATCTTATTTAGAAAATCTAAAAGTATGGATTATGGAATGGTAGAACACAAAGATAGTTTCTTAAGGCTTCCAAGTTTCTCTGTCCAGCTGACTATTAGATAATATTGCCTTGCTCACTTGACTATCATGCAGTCACATAATAAATTTCACCTGTTCTGTTGAAAATAAAAAGTGACCCTTTTATATGTGCTTATGAGCACATCATCTGGTTACTTTGACAGCACCTTCCCCTAGTGTATATGTAGGTGCTTGCAGGCGCAATACATCTAAGGAAGTTTGACTAATCCTTGTCACTGTGCACTAAACTTACCTAATAAAGTTCTATAGCTTGTAACCATTTTCTAAGCCAAGCTACACATTCTCTCAGTATCTCCTCATTCAACTTTGGTGCTCAGTCAAACTAAACTCTATGGATGGCCTTACACCTTTAATTTAAAGTTTCTGTTCTTTAATATCTTACGACTTTATCAATATATCATTTTATGTGGAGGCCCTCAAAGCAAACATGATTTCACCCTTCTTTACATATGTTTGAGATGCAACTGACATCTATTTGTATGAAAGGTATGATATCAAATAGTTGTGAATTCTAACCTGGATCAATTAGCGATAGTCACATGCCCATAGCTAAAAATTTCAATACTTCTGCCCCAAACGCTCAAACCCAAAGGACATTGACTCGCACATATTTGATATCAAAATAGACATATATTCTTATTGCTATAAAACCTAGACAGATTCAAGAAACAATGCTTATGATTTAGCCTATATGAAATATATATATCTCTCCTGAAGGAATTATAATCCCCCATATGCTAATAAATAAGATTGATTTAGTAGCAATTAAAGCAAAAACAGCCAATTGGAAGCAAGAGTGCTTTCAACTCTCCAAGTTACCAACAAATATCCACTGTTTACATGAAAAAGAGTTTGAGTCCCGCAGGCTATTGGGACTTGGCAGGCACCCACTCGTAAAAGCCTCAAGATGGTTCCTAGAATTTGCTCTTAGTGATCTACTAACCTATTCTTTCAGTACATGTATTCCTACTACTGTTTCTTCATTCAGCTCCAGCCACTCCGTGTTGCAATCCTCCCTATCAGATTCAGATCAACCTTAAATTCATTTCTCCTAATGTGACGCAAATCCTTTCTCTATCATTCTTTCTTCCAGATCCTCGGAACATAAAAGACCTTTACACCCTTCCAGAGCCACAAAGCAGGCATCTTCACTCTCCATCAACATATCCGAAAGATGGTATCATAAACCTATTGTCGCAGCAAACTAACATTTAAATTAAATTTAGTCTAGCCACAGCCGCCGCCCTCCTCCCCCCCTCCCCCCCCCCCGGCAGCGGGGGCCCGGATACGGATTCTAGGAGCTGCAGCCTCACTAACACCACAAAATACATGGAATAATTTGTGTTTTCAATATGTAAAACCACTTAATCCCCGTGAATTTCATTCCTTTTGGTCGCTAAAAATTACTTAACCCCACAGACAAAACATCACAGATCTGCCAAGACCCAATTTAGGTTAACTTTCATAAATCATAATGGGACTACTCAGGCAATAAAATCTATTCCTGTTAAAAAAGAATTATTCATAGCATACACCCTTATCAGAATTTACAAAAACAAGTAACCATGTAAAAGGAAAAGAAAAAATAAACTAAAAATCGCGCGCATATTTATATGCATCTAGCTCCAAACACGATGATGGTTGCTAAATTATACATAAAAAATTACCAAAAAAAAAAAAAGTTAAGAGCATGAACAAATATGAAAGAGAAAGAATAACTTACAAGAAATCGAGACCCGATTTGAAGAACACCTCGGCTTTTTGCTACAAGTTGGACAGAGTATTAGAACACTGCACAAGGAAGGTATCGTGACTGCGAAGAATACTTTTTCGAAATTTTATTAATAGTATTGCAAGACCGCCCCAAGAGTATTTGAGGGAAATTGCATTCTCACCCTTCTAACTTTTCAAAATTTTTAGCTGGTCTTTTTATGTGACTTTTTCTTTTCTTTTTCTTTCTTTGTTTTATTATTATTATTATTATTATTATTATTTCATTTAGACACACTTTGTGCAAGTTGTTTGTGGCTTTATGCTAATGAAACTAAGCTTTTGATCAAAATTGAAGTTTCTTTTCTTTTAGCTGCAAAGCGTTCTAGTTGAAGCTAGATAAGGATTGAAACGTAATCAGTATATAGTGTAAGTGCTTGAAAGATTAAAGTGGAAAGAATGTTGTTAGAATTGTTGTCCGGGAAATTATACTATGCACCTTAAGGACCATGCACCCAATAAGTTCCGTGAACAAAGGCCATAAAATTTATGAACAAGTAGTATAAAAATTATGAACAAATACATTAATTAAATTGTTCACAACTTTTTACTATTTGTTAATAATTTATTAGTTCAATTTGTTCACCACTCTTGCATATACATATACACAAAAACACATTCACGCACGCAGACCCACACACAGTATTTATGTCACGTACAAAAAGTATTAATATTTTGAATAAATAGTATTAATATTGTGAATAAAGACGAGAGAGTACGGAAGAGCATGATGGTAAAGTGCATGGTATAAATTGTTGTTGTCCTATATTATACATGTTGAACGTGTCAAATCTATGTCCATAAATTAGATTGAAAGAGAAATATACTTGTGTAATTTTTGTGTTTGAGTTTGAAAAGCGATATGTTAAACCAAAATGAATACATGGACAATTACTAGAAGAAATTTTAAGAAAGTAAATACAAAATGACCTTTATTTACTTAAGCTTTACAATTAATATACCTTCATAAATAGGAGTGGATAAAAGTTGAGTATAAGCACTGGAAAAAATTGTTTCATGTTGTAAGGATACAACATAGAAATTCAAGCATAATTATCCCTCGACAAATGCTATACTTTTGGCAGTTTTGTAATTTATGAGTTTCCTATTAGAAAAATAAAATGTGTTCTCTACTTATAACATAGAATTATTGCAACTTCTTACGAAAAACTTCATAAATGAGATTATGCATAAGAGTAATAATGCGATGAAATGTTAGCCACACCAAATATAGTTGAATTCACTATCTTTTTATGACTATTTTATTTGTTCCTATAGATAATGCAAAATAGAGGCCTACACTTTGAAGGATGTTATCCTAGAGATTTTAAGGCCATCAACTCCACATAAGTTACATATTTGATTGACTGTGTTACATTTCTGTCAAGCCCTTAAGTCCAGGCGCTTAGGTCTACGAGTGAAATTAGTGTGATAAGTATAACTAATAACTATTCCTACCTTCAAATTAACTAGTTCAAAATGATCAATCCAATTTTTTAGTTACACCTCACCACCCACTTATAAACAAGTCATAAATTACCCTGCAAAATCAATTACGGGACACTGCAATTTCTGTTTGAGCCATCGAGCCCAAATCTCTAGGCCTGTGAGTAAGATTAGTTTAGGAAGTATAACTAATAATTATTTAGGCCCTCAAATCAACAAGCCAAAATGGTCAATCAAGTTATTAGTTATACCTACACTAGGGGTGAACATAAAATTGCAAAAACTGAAAAAATCGTTTAACTTGAATCAAACAGACTATAAATTGGTGGTTTTTAGAGTAATTCGATCAATCATGGTTTTAGTTTTTAAAATCCGAAATGATTTGGTCTTCAGTTTTATGAGTAAAAAACTCGTGGCCAAATCAAATATATATATATATATATATATATATACATATACATACATATATATACATACATATATGTGTGTATGTGTGTGACACTTAAAGTTTCTTAATTTTGACGAGGAAACTTCATGATGCATGCTCACATATCATGACTTTTAGTTTCTATTTTTTTCTCTTACAGTCTTTTTAAAAAATAATAAATAAATAAACAAAATAGAAAGAGCTCTTGATAGTTAAAAGATATTGAAGGATTGAACTATTAGGTTTGTAATTGTTGTTGGGATTTAGGAAATTAGTGCTAAGTTAGTATGATTATACTATATAACTAAGTATGTGATAAACAAATTTTAAAAATGCCCAAACAACTCAAAAACTGCTCTAATTGAAACTGTTCATTTCTCTATTATTTTAGATGGTTTTGGTTTCATAAAATTATAAATCACCAAATTCGGTTCGACTAAAAAATTAGTAGTAAAACTGCCCAAACCGTCTGTCTACTCCCCTAACCCACCCCATCTACTATTTATAAATAAATCATAAATTGCCCTACAAACCAATGTGGGACATTAAAATCACCTCCATTGAGGACCTAACATCCTTATCAGGGGCACACAATCACAATCATACAAGGAGCAGGCGGTGCAGGACTTGGTATAGCATTTTGTCCTACATAGCACTTAGCTTTTGCATTTGGTTGGTAAATGGCTCTGATACCATTTTGTCATGCCCCGAACCCAGATCCTTAGGCCTTTGAGCAAGATCAATATTGTAAGCATAACTAATAATTTCTTATGCCCTCAAATCAATTGGCTCAAAATAATTAATCCGATTTATTAGTTATATCCACACTACACACTTAAATAAGTCACAAATCACGTCACAAACCAATATAGGAGATTACAATATGTTACACAAAAACCAACTTAAAACGACTACCCAAATTTATTCTCCATGCCAAAATTCAGCTTTTCTAATACATTTGCAATTTAAGTTTATGAGAATTTAGCTTCTCATAATTTGACTGCCAAAAGCAACAAGAAGTTTTCATTTTTTTTTCTTTTTGGGTGGAGGAAAATTTAACTTGAACATAAAAGTTTAGAAAGAATAAGTGAACACACTTTACGCCAAGAAAAGAAAGGATACAAGTGTTTGGGCCACAAGGCGCCAGCAACTTAGAAGCCCAATGGACAATAAACAGGAAAAGAAAAAGAAAATGAGCCGAACACTCGGCCCAGTACCAGAAAGTAAAATCCATACTTTTAGAAATCTTAAAACTTGGAATTTCAAATTTCAGGTTTGTGGGATTTAATTTCAAAAAAAAATCTGAAATTTTTTATAATTCAATTTCGTAAAAGCAACAAAGTTCAATCAAGTTAAAACACGTTAGGCTGTAGAATAGTGCATAAAAAAATATATATGTTTGCCCTGTCCAAACTTGCATATTCTTTTAGCAATCTCATGTGAACAATTTCTGAATATTAAACACATAAGTTTTTATTTTTATTTTAAACCCCCACCTCAATCTAATTCCGTCCCCTGTGAGACCCCAACCCCGGTCATCGCTCTTCAAAGTAGTTTCAACTATTTAAGTTACTCATTTATCCTTTTCAACTTGAATATACAGAAGCTTTACATCAAATTTATTTAGAAAAAGATCTTTTACTTATAGTTTTTCAATTTAATCCTCTCATAAAACTCTCGTTATTGAGTTAGTCATACACTTAGATATATTTCTACTGATTCACATGGCGTGTATGACTTTTTCATTTGAAAAATGTAAAATTATAGAAGAGTTTAATTAAGTATCTTCTTTCTTCATCATTGCCATGCTTTCAGACTTTTCCTTCCGCTAACCTTAAAGATAAACGTTATTGTGACTTTCTTTTATTTCTTACTTATTTTTTGGGATGATTTCTTTCGACTGGGATGGTTTTAATTAAAATCAGAAGTACTTTTAAAGTAAAATTAAAATAAAATCTTTTTAAATAAGAATTAATTGAAGTTATAAACTGCAATTTAGAGTAAAATTGAAATAATTTTCTTTTTGGAAAACGAGGAACCAACTGTTCAATTCTTATTTCCAAAAAAATAAAAATAAAAAAATAAAAAAGCCGTTAAAGTTAGCTTAACAACCAAGACAAAATGAAGTTGCTTAAAGCATACATATGATCTTGACCCAAAAAAAAAAAGTATACATATAATATAGTTAGCTGCTCCTGGACAAATTCTACAGTGTTGGTGGGCTCGCACGTGAGCATGTTGCTGGACATTTCTTCCTGCGGCTTCTCTTTCTTTCTTTTCTATTCTTTTTCATAACAAAAAAACTATCATTTCAACACATACTCCAAATCAATTAAAAATTTTCGATAATCTAGTGGTCAAGTAGTATGTCTTTCACATTTAGTATGAACAGTTGTCGAATCAATTCCCACTAATTACATATAATTGACATTTGGCCTCTCTTGAAATAGAAAAAAGAAAAAAAATCAACTAAAAATTGTAAAAACATAAATTCAAATTAAAAATTTTTAATAACAATAAATTAATTTCGGAATGCAAAATGACAGAATTAAGTAGAGGATCTATTGTATGTGTAATAATAATAGAAGCAATATTTATTTTGAGTCCAAGTGTTCTTACCATGGTAGTAATGGAAAAACCTAACCGGAGATGTCGCTACAGCTGTCAGGGGACCCAACAAACAACTGTCAATCATATGCATTCCATGTTCAGCCCTTGAATGACTTAAAAGTCGATTGTAATAAATCAAGCTACCTAATCGGAGAGCCCAAAAAAAAAAAAAAAAATCACACTACCTGCCCATATAACCATCCCAGTTATGGAGATACATCTACTTGTAATCATAAAATACTACTCTAAAGAAAATGCATACATTTACGTTATGAGAAAGATCAAAAGACAACGAAAAATGACGCAACTATGATGAAATAATCTTAACAGTTCATCATTATTAAGTCTTACACGTAATAAGAATATGAGACAGCTCAGTAGACAAAATTCCTATTACGTCAAACTTTCAATATCAAGGTCGGCCTATTGTATACATCTTGCCTCGCACTTTCACATGATATACCAACAAGTTTAATTCCAATTTGGATTCTCCAACCACATTTTCCTTTTCATGATCTCTGCAGACTCCACAAGAGCGACTGAGCAGTGTGATGCTTACAAGAGAGCTTTGTTCTTCAATAATTTGTGAAGGTCCACCACCAGAACAGCCAAATGACCAAAACCTGAACCTGTCCAAGGTGTTGGGGGGGAGGGGGTTTGAAGTAGAGCTATAAAAATGGGACTCCACATCTCCATGGATTAATGACTTGACTCTAACCAATGAATCTGCCACAATGCTCTACCGGGAAAAGGGCAAAAAAGGAGAAACCCATACTATTAATAGTGATCACAAGGGAACACCCTTGTCTAAAAAGCTTTTGCCAGATCACAAAAGCAGTTGACAAGTGATGCTAAGGAAAAGCAGCAAACAAAGTCACAGGAATCATGAATGGAAAGAAAACCACAGCAGAAGTACAGAGAAGAACAATATGATTGCAGGACCTTCACTCACCAATAACTGCGTTAACCCTTAGAATACTGCACGCAGTTACCGCACTAATCAAAAGAATTACTAGCTGTGAGTTCTACATACTTTAGACAGGAAACACAAGAAAACTTCATATACATAACTTTTGAAAAGATGATGGATACATTTCAATGGAACACTGCAAAAAATTGAAGGTTGAAGGACTACGCTTCGAATCATTTACAAAATACGTCTGCACTTCAGCAGCTCTCCAACAAATCGATGTAAAAGAATGAATGTAGTGCGAATCAAGGCCCTAAGCCTACTGCACTAAGCATATATATACCTACCCGAGTAGCTTTTGAACAACGAATTTCAAGAAGGTTAGCCCTTTAGGAAAATAATAGACCTGTAAACTGAATGAGCGTTTTCATCTCAGCAAAGTCTATCAAGGAGAAAATCTCAAGTGACAGTTTATGGATTGATGTTGCACTCTCGCAGATACACTTGCTCATAATCAACATATTTTGTCCAGTAGTCTCGGAACTTCGGTATGCCAATTTCAAGCCATGGCTTCAAGTTGCCATTATAGTGGATGACTGCAGCACGAACAATATCCTTCTGGCTTACATTTGGATTGTAACCAAGGCCCAGAACATGCCAGGAGCGATTCAGGGCATAAGTGCAATTCCAAAAGGTTATTAAACCAGGTGGCAGGGTCCCCAGCCTCCACAAAAGCCGGTCATGATTCTGATTTTGCAGAAGACAAATGCATCAGCTTCAGAATCAGAAAGGAAATTGAACAGACCAATTTATACTGCTAGTTATATGAGAAGCTAGATGAAAGTAATGTCAGGAGAATCTGAATATATATAAGTGATGAGAAGATGATAATCTAGATAGAACACTGGTAAACAATATGATAAAATGCTACTTACATCAACCTCCATCTCGAATGTATGTGACTGATTATACCATTCACCACATTACAAAGTTAGAACTCACAAGCAGTTGTCAAATCTATCTATCTAACAAAAATACCAAATCTTCTCTAGCCAATAGTCTAGATAGAACACTGGTAAACAATATGATAAAATGCTACTTACATCAACCTCCATCTTGACTGTATGTGACTGATTATACCATTCACCATATTACAAAGTTAGAACTCACAAGCAGTTGTCAAATCTATCTATCTAACAAAAATACCAAATCTTCTCTAGCCAACTGCTAAACACATTCTAAAAGCCAAAAGAAGAAGCAAATATACCAGAATTAACTTTCTTCATTCAGTTTACAGATATTTATACGTAACAGCACATTCAAGAACAGAGATGATAATTACAACTAGGTAATATCATATCTAATGGGTATTGGCATAATGATAATTGCAATTGGGATATTGTTTCCAACAAAGAAGAGGGGGTGATATCTTGTTAAGTTTCATGGGCACCTACCTAAGGGCAAAGGCGGTTTAATAATAAAGTAGTAAAGATTTAAGCATATTAACCAAAGAGGGGCCTAAGTCATAAGCAAAAGCTCCTTAAGTAGATTAAAGGAAGACTAGTTAAAAGTCAACAGCTTCCACATCTAGACAAAATGATTTACAACTTACCAAATTCTGCCATTTATGGTACACCTCAGTGATATTTTGCCTTTTCCACTCCTTCAAATCAAAGATGTTCATTCCAAATGCCCATCCACATGCACGGGGGTCAAAATTTTTTGATATTAAAGGGTTGGAAAAGTTGAGATAGCGATCAAACCGATGGAAGCTCTCTCCGCAAGTCTCCACCACCCCAATCACCTTTCCTTTTAAGTCAATTGACCAAAGACCAGTAAGATCTTTTTGCACAACTACATCATCATCTAAGAACAGAACCTTATCCAGCTTTGGGAAGATCTCTGGCAGGTAAAATCGGAGGTGATTCATTATAGACAGGTATTTTGGATTCCTGAACTTCAAGTTTGTATCAGACTCGGCACGACGAGTCCTGAAGTAATAATCTATCATTGATGGAGAGCCTAGCTGCTTAAGAACTGGACTGTAACTCGAATTTAGCCATGTGAATTCCTCCACACTCTGAACCTGTATTGTAGCATCGCGAGGTGGATTTGCCAAAAACCACATCCTCATTGCAGCATAATTCAGCCTATCAGTGACAACGTGGAATACGTGATTTGAGGGGTGCTGCACCATATGAAATGAGAAGTTAATATAACATATGGAGATCTCCACATAGGAAAACGCATATAAATTGGGAGACTGAGAGAAACAAAACTGGGTGTTTTGTGTGGTCAATACAAAGTTATCATAGCATGCAAATGGATTTTGACCAACTGCTAAATTACCTTTGCATGGGAAACAGTTGAGTTCACAACAACTGCTGCTGCCAGAACATTATCTGAGAAAAGTGCATAGTGGTACAGCCTAGGATTTTCTAGCTTCTCTTGATTGGGAAATTGCTGCTGAGATGAATTTAACATGAAGTACTCGGTCGAGAGGCGTAAGGGAAGACAATGAAGACCTTTAGGAAGTGTTTTGGTTGTTAAGTGTGTCAAAAACAGGGTCTGCTTCTTGTGTGCCCGGAGCTGCTCTTCTGTTGAGTGGAGCATAGCACGAAGTTTCTTTACTACAGCAGCACAATCATCTTGAATTTGTTTGCCTTTTGCCAGTGTCAGCTCCATGGCTTTTAACTTTTCATTAGCACTGTAAATCAGGAATCCCACATGGATCAGAAAGGATATGTTGGCAAAATTTAAGAAAGAGAATACGTAATCAGATTTTCATTAGAACAAAAGAAACCAACGAAATTTCTTTAACATGGGACTGGATATCTCACAAACAGTCGAAACAGAACTTGTATCTGAAGTGAAATACTTACTTCCGGTTTAGCTCAGAATCCTTGGTGGCTTCTCCAAGTGCTCTTTGGACTTCCTTCATCCGTGTCCGAAGCTCTCTTATGAAAGGGGCATTACTTCTTGTTGCTGCTAGTGATAGGTAAACCTTAGCCCTGATGAGCTGATCTTTAAGTTGGCGAACATGAGCATCTGATGGAGCTGTTTGTTCATATGGCTTCTCTACTCTGTTCTTCACTGATGCTCTTGAAACTTTGCCAGAAGTTCTGGAAGAGTGTTCGCGATTTGTTTCCTGGAAATCAGCTCAAAAAGAATAAGAACAAAATTGATCCAATGCCTTAAGTTCCTTTTATTGAACCATAGTTTTAAAATATATCCTATCCATCAGCAAGATTTGGAATTTCATTAGCCCATATTAGAAGGAAATGTTTGCAAGTAGAGTTAAGTAGACTAGTCGCTAGACTCAAAGACATGATCAATAGAAAACTATATTTGTTTCACACAACAAGCTTTAACAAAGAGTTCTCTAGCAGTCATTAGAAGCTAACGAAGGAAATAAAAAAGAGAAAACTCTCTAAACCACTCAATGAACTATATTAGGTAATTGGTCTAACATGTGCAGAGAAAGACTAATAGACTGCCATCAGCAGTTGCAACATCTCATAGCTTTGCTCCGTATAATACGTTGCCATCACAGCTTGCTCAGTATACATTGCCGGCTCAAAATGACTTTACTTACCCTTGTGATTAATAGAACCAAAAGAATAATAGTTCTCAAAAGTAAAAGAAGAAAGAGAACAGTGAGCAGAAGAATAACAATTCAATGTTTCCACTTTCTAGATAAGTTTAATCGCAGGGCACAGGAAAGCAAATGAGTGACCACGTTCACAAATTCCGCTACATTGGTTTCTTTGGATAGAGAACTATTAAAAAAAAAAGACACCCTTCAATCCTCAAGTACAGTCCCAAGTCCAATTTCTGAACTTCTGAATTATGTGTATAAATCATATCTAAGTTCAGAGCAACTAAATAATGATTTCCATCTAGGCTGTGGAGGAATGAAAGATTAAAACAAGAACAAGCTCCAGAAAGATAATCACTTTATTTCATTTCTTTTGCAACGAAAAGCACTTTTTTCCCTCTTTATAACCAACCCATGATTGATATCTTACTCTTCCATACAACAGAAAAAAATGAGAGGGATTTCAATGTATCCATAACATCTAATAATCAAGCCAATAGAAGATAACTTAGCGTTGACATGCTTTAATAACAACCATGAAAAGAATCAAAAAGAAGAAATAACATAATTCACCATTTTTCGAGATGCATCATCAGATGTGTGCTTTGGATCTTGGTGATTGTACTTTCTCACGGCATCTGATTGTACTTTCTCACTTTGACTTTCCCCAGTCGACTGACGTATCTCAGAATTTTCATCACCCTTATGTGCTTGACCTGCTATCACAGTAACCTGTCTTATGGGATTATCATCAACCACAGACTGATCACCTACTATGCCACCGCCACCCTCGGAGGATGTAACTGAGTTCTGCTGCTCAACTGATTCTTTAAGAAAAAACAAAAGAAAGTTTAAAATACAGATAGCAAAAGTATCACAAAATTGAAGCAAAGGCACAACATATAATAAAAGATGAGAAAGTCAAGTCCAAAAACCTTCAGTAAGTTGTCTCGTTTTACGGCTTGAAGCATCAGCATTAGCATCAGACAAATTCAAGGTGGAATGACTTGAATTTTCCGAATACACAACACCCAATGGTTCTTTCAGTGCACTAGATGATTCCTATTATCAAAATATAGCAATTCAACATTAAAAGAGCCCAAGAACTTAGTACTTTTACAATAAAAACAAGAAATATTAAGCATTAGAAAAAGGAAAACACAAAATTGAAAAGATTCACACCTGGGGTAGCACATTCAGAGGCCTGATGTCGCCACTAAATGTCTGCATTTTCAATATTCAGAGAAACGAAATCAGGGGGAAAAAAAACTAACCCTCACATAAATCATATTCAAGAAGAATGAAAAATTAACACAAAAACAAAAAGTTTCATATTAACAGAAAATAAACGAATAAAAAGAAATAGACAAACTTACAAATGCGGAGACATCTTCAATGTATTCACTTCTAGCTGAAGATAGGATTAAAAAAACAAATCAATCAAAAATTAAAACAAAAAAAAAATTTAAAGGGAAACATAATCAGATACACAAATCAATTAAAAAAGGGGCAAAAACAAACAAAAATTATTGTTAAATTGTTAAAAACTTACAAGAAGGGGAAGTGAAGTAGGGACCAAGTGTGTTGGTGTAGAGAACAATGGGGGCAAGAACTGTTACCAACAGCAAAACCAGTCCTACATCTCTCAATTTCAACTTCATTTTCATCTTTCAATTTTTTTCTCTTCAAACTTTCTCCAAATCTTCCCAATATCTGAATACTAAATTGAATTGAATCAAATGGGGTATGTTTTTTGGGTATTAACAAGCAAGATTCACATTTGTAGGCCCGAAAAAACCCCGGAAAAATGGGTCAAAATTGCAAAGAAAAAAAGAGCAAAAAACAAAGCAATACAATTTTTAGATGGAAAGAACTAAGAAGGATGTGTTTCTTGAAGGGAGAAGTGTGTGTCTGTGTGTGTCGGCCACTGGAGTAAATTTCTTAGTGATTTCTGATTTTCTGGGGAAGCAGTAAAGTTATATGAATGAACTGAAAAATAAAAAAAATAGAAATTAACTGAATAGCAATGATAATAGCGACAACAAGATTAGCACGAGAGAGAGAGAGAGAGAGAGAGAGAATAATTGGTTTCTTGTGATGACAGTGATGTGCGGCTGTCAGGTATGGTCTCTGTATGGTATTGTTTTCTTTCTTTATATTTTTCTCTAAAATATAATTCTTGAGCAAAATATTTAAAAAACGTTCATGCTCGTGCACAATCACACGGTATTGAGCATGGGCGTGTGACTTTTTCTTTTCTTTGATACGAGTAAAACTTAATTAGCGAAATTCAACCATCAAATATTTAAAGAAATTTAATCATTAATTAATAAATTTAGAGTGGAAGGATCGACTTACAACTCAATCACTAGGTAACTCATACTATTCAATCCAAAGTAAGGGACATCGAACTAGATTTCTAAGTCATGTTCGACCCTAATTCTTTCTGTTAGAGGTAGAGGTGTAACCTTTACACGAGACATGTATATACTAAGGGTTGGTTTAAGTTGAATTAAATATTTTTTTAAAATAAAATATGTTTTTCAATAAATATTTGACTTGATTTAAGAAAATAAACTTTAAAAAAATTATAAATTCAGTTTTTTCAAAAGTTATAAAGAAATTGGCCGGGAGGTGCATATCAAAACTGAAAATTGAGAGTCTGTAAGAAAAAATTAGAAGAAAATTTTGATAAATTAAGAATTAATTCAAAAAATCATGAAAGGCATAGTAAAAATAATTGGTTACTAATTGATTAATTATTGTAAGTCTTAAAGAATGAACAAGCTTATATTACTGCTCACCACCTTAGACGATTTTACACTTCTTGCGTTTGTTTATTTGTTTTCTTAAATTTTCATAATGAGGAATTAGTTTAAATAGGACCACATAAATGTTCTTTCAAATTATAAGTCAACAGGCATATCAATCATGCTTTAGATTTAAAGTCTAAATAATATTTATATTAAAAAACAAATTTAATATGAGATTCTTATAACAATAAATTATTATCTAACTGCCTTTTTTTTTCCTCTCTCTCTCTCTTTCCTTCTTTAGTACTTTCTTTGAGTTCATCCACATACCCTGTGGACTTTTTTGGAGGGGTATGGACAGGGACGTATAACGTTCTTGTCACCTTGATTGCTGCAATTTCAGTAACGGTTCGGTAATCCTATTAGCGACATTTTATTCTCTTATTTAAAAAAAATGAATTAAATTTTAAATTATCAAATCTGATTTTTCAAATTAACTTACTTGTTCTTTTAAATAAATTTCCTTGAAAAAGACAAAATATATTAAAATTTGTAGGACTAAATTTAATAATATATGATTTATCTCATTTTAAGTATAGAAAATGAAAAGAGAGAAAAACTGAGACCGCAATCGGAAACATCCCTATAAGAAATCTTAATTATAAACCATAAATAGGTAAAGGTAATTTGACCAAGAAGAAGGCACATAAAAACATATAAAAAACATTCTTTCCCGAAAAATCACTTTTATTTTTGCAACAAATATTTGTATCAGATTTATTAAAATTTTTTTTTTAAACTTTCAAAAAAAAACTCAATTCCAGCTTCTTTTAAAAGTTAGAATTTTTTAACTTTCCCAAAAACACTTTTTTAAGAGCTCATTTGATTGACTTTTTTTAAAAGTATTTTTTAATAAATTTTGAAAAATATACTTTTTTATAAGTTAAAAATTTTAGCATTTGAGAAGAGTTGTATTTGAGTTTTTCTCGAAGTTTTAATTTTATTATTATTGCAAAAATAGATACCTTTTACAAGGAAAAAAGTGCTTAAAAAAAGAATAATCCAAACCGGCCCTATTCCCTAAATAGAAAAAAGCACTGTTAAAAAAAATTAATTCAACTTTTTATAATATTTATAATATTAATTTTTTATAAATAAATTAATACACTGCCTCAAATAAATGGAAATAATTATGCGTAGCCATCAAAATTTAGCCGTGACTGACGCCTCGGGGTGCTGCCGACATTCTACGTCCTAATTACATTTATGGTGACTTACTAATACTACCTAATAATTTATTTATTTATTCTCAGGCCAACATGACTTTTATATATAACTTCTATTTATTTATTTATTCATTGTATCTCTCTCGGCAATAATGTTTTACTATTTGAGCTAGTCATCTATAATCCCGTGCTTCGCACGAATCAATATCTTTGTATAATTCTCAAAGATTTGTAAATCATTTGATCACATAATGAAACTTAAACTATTTTTGCAAATTTTGAATTAGGAAATTTGAAATATTTTGAATTAATAATGAGAAAGAGTAGAAGAAATAAAAGATAGGAGGGGATCATTTGCTGATAGACACTTTTGAACGCCTCAAAATTATAAAGGGCTTTTCTCAATTCCCTTGGAATTAGGGCTATTTTGTCTCCATTAATGGTTTTCTAGTGTATGCTATTTTGTTTCCCATATGTAGTGTTTTTCGTGAATTTGTTGAGTTACTTTTTTTATATATTTTTTATACTTTTTAAACATGCTATAAATATGAATTTTGTACTTTTATTTTTGTAATTTTTGTATTTGTTCTTTTATGTACTAATTGTGTAATTAATAAAAATAGAACCAATAATAATTAAAGTTATTGATTTTGCCTCAAATTAAGAGATAATTAAGACGATCCAATACCTT
The DNA here is from genome assembly GCA_028554755.1 of Cordia subcordata. Lineage (NCBI taxonomy): Eukaryota > Viridiplantae > Streptophyta > Magnoliopsida > Boraginales > Cordiaceae > Cordia > Cordia subcordata. Next base: position 20,747,793 of record JAPTOF010000003.1, on the reverse strand, counting down.
CTGTGAGTTCTTAAAAGATAATTATTGTTAAGCTTTTTATATGTTCTAGATTTCTTATAGATATAATTTTATGTGTTTTTTTAACATTTTGTGTATTTTTTTATTTTACAAATCCTATAAACATGATTTTTTTATATTTGTTATTGATTAATTATTAAAAGCAAAGCCACAAAAATAAAACATTATTCATGTGGCCTCAAATTAGAAGACAATTAATATAATGTGTCATCTCCTAAGACTTTTTGAGAGATGAAATGGCATCTTTCAAAACTTTTTAAATTTTTTAGGTATAATTTTATTAATAGTACTATATAAATATTATTTTAAAAATCTTAATTATAAACATTGGGTAAATAGTCTATGATAATATAAAATAAATCTAGAAAAGAATAAATAAGAATTTAACATGTATATTATGAAGATTATGAAATGAACAAAGATAAATTACAACTAAAATTGCAAAGCGAATAAAGTTGAGGCCTGAATTTGATTCGATGTCTAAATTGTTCTATCACGGAAAACTACAAATGCTAGAATTATGTAAAACTATATTCTGCTAAATAATCACATACTCAAGATCATTAATGGGAAGGCCAAAAATCTCAAAATAATTAATGATGAGAAAAATCTCTAATCTCTCATTTACTTTCAACATATTATAGATAAATTTGAACATGTTAAAATATTAAGAACTTATTTTAAACAAAATGGCAATATTAGGAACTGGGCTAACATAGTCTGCCTCTTGAAAATTAATAACTTTTAGATGAAAATGATTATATAGAGATATATTATATATACAGATTATATATAGATATATAGATATAAATATAAATATAGATATATAGATTAGCTTTAAAAAATAGATTATTGGTTTACTTTGTTAAATTTTTTTTTAACCTCGTAAACGGAAGATGATATGGCAAAATAAAAGGTATTATGAAGGTGACATGACAGGCATGGCATTATGAAGGTGACATATCATTCATACGCAGGTGATGTTACATGCTATTAAAGATCAAAAAGGCTAACATGTCATGGAGAAAGCTCATAGCGGAACAACAACTTTATATATATAGTGAGCATGGATATATATGTCAGCTTTTAAAGCTTTGAGGTGCAAATATATGTAATAGAGTATAGATAGATAGTATAGGTAATATAGATAAATATGTATAAATAGAATATTTTAATTCTAATTCCATAAATTTCAAATTCTATTATATTTTATGTTACTCTTATTTAAATTTAAATTTTGCTCGAGAAAATTCTCAATAGAGAAGAAAGGAATGGGTTTGATTTAAAATTGTATAATTAAACATATATTTTATGTTAAACGTATAACTAGACGTATATCTGGTTAGTTAAAAGTGGTCACTAATAAGTTTTTAAACTCATAAATTAAAGGTGATTAAAATTAGTTGTTAATAATTTTTTTGAGCTCATAAATTAAAAGTGATGAGCCAAAATGTGATATGAGGTGATATGTTAGTAGGGCTTTATACATATATGTGGCTAGTTATTAGAGCTCAAGAAATTTGATGTGACAACCATAGAGCTTAAATATTATATTTTGCAATAGCTATATATATATATATATGTATGTATGTATTTGTTTATATAGATATAGATAGATGAGGTCATGTTTAGTAGTTGCTAATCTTTCCTTGGCATCCATTTTTTTTCTAGACTTGTCTTGGAGGAAAGAAAGCATGACATCACAACCTTCATGTTTTCTTATTTTTTTCCATCCATTATTGCTGGGGGAATGCCCTTATCTTAGTGGTCTCCATTTAATAAGACAAGGTCCAATTTAATTTGGTTTAATTATTAAAAAAATAATTTGTACAAGCTTATTTATTTTCAATTAAAAGACGATAAATTTAATTATAGATTTTGAGAAATCACAAATGAATTTGTTTAAGCGTTAAATGAGTGGTAATGCAAGCACTAGTATAGAATAGATCAATAGTAGAAATCTCATGCTAACCATCGGTCTTAATAGATTAGTAGGATAATGGCTTTTAATGAACATATCCTAAGTACAAATTTACGTTTCTTCTACCATAAAGATTATTAGGCTTTTGATTAATATGAAACATGCATTGGAATGCATTATAGCATTACGACGTTTATATCTTTGCCATAAATTTAAAAAAGACAGATAAGGAACTTCCATTTAATAAACCATCACAAAAAGTAGATTACAAGGTTTTGCTTAACGAAGAAACTAGCATTCCAAATGATAAGCTCTATCTCGCCTGGTAAAATGACAAGCTCTATTTCTCTTCCATGGCTCTTCTTTTGCGGTTCCTGTCTTAAATTTCAAGTGACTTGGAAACACATATTAGAAAGTAGTGCTTATGTCTTTGTTTATTAATTTCACGTGTCATTGTTCTAAAGCTTTTTTTCTTTTTGAAGGACTTTAAGTCCATTCCTTTTATCAATATAAAATTATTTCCTTATATGCTTCTCTCAAGATGTTTACTAAATGATGAAATTTATCTATACTTCATTCATGTATTCTTTCTAAAATTATTTGATTTTATGAAAATATTAAAAAAATATATGAGTACTGTTGAAAATTTGCTAAAAAGTTAAATTTGACAAAATATATCTATTTCAAATGAACGGTAAAAATTGACATTTATCAACAAATGAAAACATAAAAATAATTAACTTTTTCCGTGTTTAGCACAAATAGGATACTAGTTACATGTAAAGCCAGAGTTCCTTATTTACTAAAAGACCTTAGATCAATGGTGAAGAAAGGATGACTTAAAAATGTGTTTGGCAACTTCACTAATAAATAATTGGCAACCCCTTGAAGCAAACTTTAATGGCTTGATGACTTAAGATGGGCCATTCTCACCAAATTTAAATTAACACGACTAAACTTTAGTAGTTATAAGCTAGATTAGAAGGACATTGTCTTTTTTCTTTTTCTAATTGCAGTTTGGATCAAATCAATCTTGTATGCTGATACGAAAATTTCACTAATAGCTGAGCAAATCACCATACTAATAGAGTTACCATAGGGTGCAGATGCTGTTTTATTTTTATTATTTATTTTCTATATTTAGAGATGACAAAATCATTCCACTCTATAAATCCGCTCGGGTGGGAGCGGGGTTTTTGACAAAAACCATTGAACCAATAGAGTGAGGCTTTGTGCTACTACCTTGTTGATGAGGCAGGGCAGGGTGGGATAGATAAATATTTCCTCTATTTTATTATAAGTATTAAATAAAAATCCATGGTTACTAATAGAGTTTGTCTTATTTCACCATGAATTTTGTTTTTTTCTTTTTGTATTATTACATTTTTTAACAAGTCAAATGTTAGACTTAATACCGAATAGTATTCTTTTAAAACATTTTTAATGTTATTTTAATTTTATTTTTAAACAGGAACAAATTTGATCTCGAATCCATTCTGTTACCACTCCTATTGAGCATGTTGTCCAATGCCTCATAGGTACGACATTTTTTTTTTCTTCTCGAAGTTTATCAAGTATCAAATTTAGGGTGAGATGCAAGGTAGAGGTAAGCACACCGTACCCTGTTGCATTATCATCCCTAGTTATATACATGTTTAGAGAAAAAAAGAATTCGTTAAGTTAGTACTCCAACTATATATGTAGATATGAGGTGATAAATCTATATATATTATAAAATAATATTTTTATCTTATTTATTCATGTCATGCTTCACGCTGCGTGACTTATCTCCCTCTAAAACTATCTTTATCATTTGCTTTTATGATAACATAATAATTCAATTTTCAAAATTTTCTTTATGGTTATTTATAGAAAATCATTTTGAGGATTCAGTTATCTGTTAAGAATATTATATATATAAATGTGTGTGTGTGTGTGTGTATTTATATATATAACACCAGTAATGTAGAAAATATTATGACACTTTTGCAAAATCTTAAGTGCCCAACACTTACCTCATTTAGATGGTATAAGAATGTGTTTCTTAGCAAGATAATGGAATTGCCTAAGACTAGACAAGCCTATTGAAAGTCCAGATCTATAGAAGGTCTTCCTCAATTATTTGTAGAAAGGGTTAAAGTAACTCTCTTAATAGGAAGAGAATTCAGGCAAGAATTAATAGCACTTGGTCATAGTGGTGTAGATCTTAATTGTATCCAAGAAAGATTAATTTCTATGAAATATTCTGAAAAACTACTTACTCACTTAGCTCAGCTAGTGGTGATAGGATGGAGATATTATACAAACTACTTAGCTCAGCTAGTGGTGATAGGATGGAGATATTATACAAACTACCAAAAGCTTATATATGTAAAGATCACGTTTGTATACCAACCAACTTTGTATTAGTCAAAAATATGACAAATCAAATTATTCTTGGAACCCTTTTTTTCCAAAAATTTTTTCCAATAAAGGAAATTACTGAAAAAGGAATAAGGACCTGTTTGGATTGGCTTTTTTTTTTTCAAGAAGAAGCACTTTTTTTCTTGAAAAATTTATATTAAATTTGCAATAACTATTTGATTTGGCTTCCAAAAAAGCAGAAACTCTGAAAAAAGCTCAAATACAGCTTTTTTTAGAAGTCAGAATTTTCAACTTCTAAAAAAAAGCTGTTTTCGAAAAACTGTTAAAAAAAGCGTTTTTGATAAAAGCCAATCCAAACGAGTCCTAAGAGGAACATTTGAAGGACAACAAGTTAAATTTCAATTTATTATTGATCCTGTTACTAGATTGTTAAACCAAATAACTGATCTAATTAAAGAAAAAACTAATTAGTTAAATTTTCTAAAACAAGAAATTTGTATTTTGACCATCCAGGTAAAAATAAGTAACCCCAAATTACAAGAAAAATAAAAATGATGATAAATCAAGTTTCATTACACATTTATAGTGATCATCCAAATGCTTTCTGGGATAGGAAAAAGCATATTGTTTCATTACCTTATGAAGAAGATTTTAATGAAAAACAAATTCCCACTAAGGCAAGACCATGTCAAATGAATTTAGAATATTTAGAATGATGTAAAAAGAAAATCGTTTCTTTTTTAGAAAAAGGCCTTATAAGGAAATTACACTCCCTATGGAGCTGTACTGGATTCTATCTTAATAAGCATGCAGAATAGGAACAAGGCGTTCCTAGATTAGTTATTAAGTACAAACCTCTAAACAAAGTATAAAATGGATAAGATAACCAGTTCCTAATAAAAAGGATTTATTGGATAGATTGCATAATGTTTCATCTTTTTTCTAAATTTGATTTGAAATCAGGGTATTGGCAAATCCAAGTTGTTAAAGCAGATAAATATAAGACTACTTTTACAGTCCCAATAAGACATTTTGAATGGAATGTTATGCCATTTGGTTTGAAAAATGCACCCTCAGAATTCCAACATATCATGAATGATATATTTCTCCATTTTAGAGAATTTATTATTGTTTATATTGATGATATCCTTGTATTTTCTAAGGATATTGAAACACATTTTAAATATCTTGATATGTTAAAGAAAATAATAATCCAAAATGGGTTACTCATATCTAGGCCAAAAATTCTACTTTTCAAAACAAAAATAAGATTTTTAGGCCATAATATTGAAGATGGACAAATTGTTCTAATTAATAGAAGTATTGAATTTGCTTCTAAATTTCCAGATACTATACTTGAAAAAACCCAATTACAAAAGTTTTTGGGAAGCCTACATTATATTTCACCTTATTATAAAAATCTTGTTTCGGGCACAACCATTCTATACGATAGGCTAAAGAAATCTCTAGGTGAATGGACTGATAAACATACTAAGATAGTAAGAAAAATTAAATGTAAAGTCCAAAAGTTACCATGTTTGATACTTACTCATCCCAATTGGGAAAAAATTATTGAGATTGATGCTTTTGATATTGGATTTGGTGGGTGCTCTTAAACAGATTCATCCCACCTCAAGACAAGAATACCTTGTCAGATTTTTACTCCGGGAAGTGGAATAAGAGCCAACTTAATTATGCTACTGTAGCTAAAGAAATCCTAGCTATTGTTAAATGTGTTTTAAAATTTCAAGATGATTTATATAACCAAAAGTTTTTAATAAAAACTGATTGTCAAACTACAAAATTTATGTTTAATAAAGATTTTAAACATAATGTTTCAAAACAAATGTTTGCAAGATGGCAAGCTCATTCGGCCCCTTTTGATTTTGAAATACAATATATTAAAGGAGATAATAATCATCTCCTTGATTTTCTTACACGCGAATATTTACAGGATGCATCCCTCTGATAGAGAATGGGGAAAAGCCCAAGGAAGAGGAACAGGGATCTCACATTCCAATAAAAACCAAGCTGCTAATAAAGCAATGGTACAAGCAATTGAATATGCCCAACATCGAAGAAATATAATTTGAGCTCAAAAATTGGAAATTCTTTTACCACCAATTGACTCTCCTTTTTACCAAAAAGTTGTCTAAATGATTGAGGAAGGCGAAGAAAAGGCAATAAAATAAAGGAATAAAACCTCTTATTGCTACTACTCAATATAAAGCAGGATGATACCTTGTCATATTTACAAGAATCACAACAAGAAATAATCTTGTATTTATCACAAAAGGATTTGAAATACTAGAATGATCCTTGGTTACTTATGCAGAAATATCTGGATGACTTTGCACTTTTGACCTTATCATATAAACAAAGTAGCATTATGAGAATATACTCATTAAACTGGATACAGCAGAATTTGAACATTTTCTCAAAAATGGAAGGGTTGAGAAAATAACCAATAAGCAAAATCTTTATTAAAAATATTATTAATGCTGAATAGTGGTGTTTATCAACCCTAGAACATAAAGAATATTTTCCTCCAAATTCGAAGAATCCCATGTAATTTACTTATTGGGATTATGTGGAAGATTTTACCAAAATATTCTATTTTGAAAATGAGACTAGAAAGCACACATGGTTTATAAAAATCTCCTCTAAAGTGCTCACAAAAGAGATATCATCATGGTTCCTAGTATGGTGGAATTATTTTAGCCTGAACCCAATAATTCTTTCTGAGCCATTTAAAAGATTTTATACAGAATGGCTGAATTGTTCACCTAGACTCATAAATCTTGAGAAAAATCAATAATATGTTGAAGGATCTGCACTAATGTATTTCTTTATAAATTCTCAATATCGTGGATTGTCAAATGGACGTTGGAGGTGGGACATACACAACAACATCTTCCTTGTCTCAAAAGGACATTCTTCATGAAATTTTGGCAAAAAATGGTTCAAAAAGGCCCAGCCACTAGAGAATATTACTCATAAGATCAAATTTGTCAAATTGAAAAGGTTCTTTTGAAATATAAAGGAGAAGCAAAAGAGAAAAGGATCACAACTCAAATACAATTTCTATTGGAGCAATTTGCACTCTAGTTACAGGGCAAAAATTCTAGCATATCCCAAAAGGAGATTATGGTTGCTTATATACAACAAATTAAACAAGAAACGATTTAATTTATTAATACTGAAGAATCACCTTCAGCATCAGAAATGTTGATTGACAGTTAACAACAAGAAAATAAGTACTTGTGTTTGGCGGGAGAATCGCAAGAGCCTGAAGGATGTTATACTATTGAACATGTGTTGGAATTTATGGAAGATGCATTAAAAGGACCATTACAATTGAAGGTGAAAAAAGAGGACATTGTCCCAAAACCACCAAAGAGGAGAATTGAATAAAGACAAAAAGATGAATATTTTAATGGAGCAAATTTATAGTGGAGTTTGCAGAGACATAATACTAAAGACATGAGTATTTTAATGGAGCAACTTTATAATACAAATGCATACCAAAGGACAAATAGCCTTTCCCAGAATGACTAAGAATCTAGCCTTTACCAAGAACTATAAGATTCTTGCAAGAAACTTTGTTGTAATCAACAACTAATTGTAAATACTTTTCCAGATGCAAAATAGTTGAAATTCGGGGAACGTTGTATTCAATTGTGTTTTGAGTTTCATGGACTCCAAAAATTTGTCTATAAAAGAAGTCTTGTGTGGTAGTTAAAGGGAGAGTTTTTAAGAGGAGTCTTGTAGAGTTTCCTTTTAAGCTTTCTTGTTTTTCATATTTTGTAAACACTTTTGTGTATTTCCATTTCAATAAAATCTCCGGGCAACTCTCCTGCCTCCAAGGTACTACTACTAGTCTTTTCGTTTATTTTAACTTTATCAATTGTTTATGTTTATCAGCCTAATGGCAGGCTGAGTTTCTGATGGACTATAGTATCTTATATTATTATTAAGCATGTCTTAGATCATTTTAGGCCCATAAGATAACTCTCAAATCCCTTCCCTTGACATTAATAGCATCTTAAGATTAGAATTATGTTTACGAAACTGCTTATAGCCATGGTTGAAATATATAGCCATATTCTTATTAAGATTTATAAGTCGTATTTTGCCCATTTATTGCCAATTTGAAATTATTGTTATGGCATTCTTGCCAATTTGAAATTATTGTTATGGCATTCTTATGGGTTGTATGAATTGACACAGATTTAATAAGGAACCGAGCCATATAATATCGTAAAATATTTTCCATTAGCTTGTATAGACTGGTTAAAACATAGCCTAAGCTTAAGGACTACATATTGTATGTGTACTACTGATAATCTTGCAATCTTATCCTTTGGGCCTCTAGTGGTATCAGAGCCATCTCTAATAATATATAGTGGTTACTATAGTCCATTATTATTTGTAGAAAATGATGAATATATTTAGGAAAAATGAAAATACTGTTAAAAATAGTAGAAAGGAAGAATATGATATTCCTAAAAATTTAGATCTACTTAATAAATGGACAATTCCAAAAATTGAACCCAGATTAAGGGCCGATTTGGATTGGTTTTTTTCAGGAAAAAGCACTTTTTTCTCCTTGAACAAGTTACATTAAATTTGCAATAACTATTTGATTTGGTTTTCAAAAAAGCTGAAACTTTGAAAAAAGCTCAAAAACAGCTTTTTTTAGAAGCCAGAATTTTTAGCTTCTAAAAAAAAAAGCTGTTTTTCAAAAGCTATTAAAAAAAACGCATTTCAAAAAAGTTAATCCAAACGGGCCCTAATTTACTCTGTTGGTACTTTTGAAAAACTTGGACTAAAACAAGGAGTAAAAACGACAGAGGTATCTATCCGGCCTATTTATAATTAGGGATTGACAATTAAATTATTATCCCAAGATGATATTGATACATTTACATCTATGCACAAGTTCCTTCATATAGGACTTGTTCATGTTGCATTCAAACCATTAACATTATCTGGCTTGCCTGAAACTTTATGGCAATATTACATGATAAATGAAATCTTAACTAGAGACAATCTTTAACAGGAACCATGGAATCTATCTTTGTACATGGTCCTATTTATTTTAATGCGTATCCAAATTTACAATTATCTTTGTCAGATGTCAACATACTTGATGCATTAACATTATATGTTAAAACACATGGTTATAATTATGCTCCTGGAATAGAAGTTATATGTATGTGTTATAGAGTATATTATAAACTTCTTTATACATTAAATCCTAGATGCAAGATTATGAATACAAATCAAAATGAAACAATAATTTTTGAAACTAATTTCAAAAAATCTAAGATAACTTCTAGAAGATTTATAAGTGGGATGAAATAACATTTCCAGAAACATGGATAGTAGAAAATGTTGTTCCTATACACCAAGTGCTTAATGACCACTTAACTAATGTTATTCAAACCCCAGAAGGAATTGTTCAAATACAATTTAGAAATGATAGAAGACTATTACGATATTCTTCAGGAATATATACAATACCTAGATCTCTTTCAATACAATCATTTATTTTTCCTATAGATTATGCAGTGGAATTCCCATATAGGAGTTCAACATCTCAAATGAGAGAATCTACAAAAGAATTCTTTAGTGAAGAAACTCTGGAAAATAGAGTTCAAGAAATAAGAATGACTGAAGAAAATATAATAAAAAGTGTTTATAATAATACCAGAGAACCAAAAATAAGCGAATAAGAACTTAACTTCCCAATTTGATGGATAAAAAATTAATTTTAGTCCTGGCAGTCTAGCCAGAAAAAGATTCAAGATGAATTTTATAAGCCAATTTTTGAACCTTTTTAGGATTGGTTTTTTACAATTTCCATCCAGAAGAGAGAAAAATTCTTCAAAACTAATTTTATGATCAACTGAAAGAGATTAATGAGATCAGAGTTTTTATTCCTTGGTTTTTAGATAATTATTTAATTTAGTATATAACTATTTTAGAGAGACCTTGGAAACTTAAAAAAGGAGAAAGAATAGAATCCATGTATCCTTCAATAAACCAACCAATTTCAATAGAGAAAGAAAAAATGACTCTTTATGCAAATGTTTTTTATTATACGCATGAAAATGAAACTTTGGCTGTAACCACAAAGCAAATAAATGATACAATAAAACAAAATAACTTTTCAAATTTGTATTTAGTTACTATGGGGGAGCAATTAACCTTTTTAAGTAATAGATTACATAAAGCTCTTTTTGAAATTGAAGGACTAAAAAAAGGGATAAAGGATATGAGAGAAGAAATGAAAAATAGAGAAAGTGACAATAATAATATATCAACTGCTCCAATCCAACCTCCACTTGAGATAAAAAATTTTATAATTGAACTAATAAGCAAATTAAGTAAATTATTGGATGATAAATTCAAAAATCTAAATCTTAATGTTATATCAGAAGAATTTTCTGGAATGATGGATGAAGATAAACATGAGATAGTTATCAGAGATGAAATTAATAAGTTAAAATCCTATGATAGCAAATATGCTTCAAAACCTGCTTACAAAAAATATTATTGTCCTAGACCTACTCACTAAGATATTCTTATAGAAGAATCTTTCACAGAACAATCTTGTTATGATGGAAAACTCATTTATGACTGGAATATTGATGGTATTATAGACCAACAAATTTACAATACCATACACAGAATGATGATGTACGCCACCATTTGTAAACAATCCGGTAATAGTGATAAAATTATTGCACTTATGATAGTTGCCGGATTTACTAGACAACTAAGAGGGTTGGTGGGAGAATTATTTAAATGAATAAGGAAGACATATTATTCTTAATTCAATAAAACAAGAAAATGGTCCTCCTAAAGAAGATGCAATCTATATACTGACATTAAACATTTGTGAGCACTTTACTAGAAGAATATATATATATATATATATATATATATATATAGTAGATAAAAAATATAAAATTAATTACTTCCAAATTTATAGTAAACTATTGTATACAATAAATGCATAACTTTCAATGCCACATACAACGCACACGCGCATACGCGCATTTTATTCAGATTAGAAATTATATTTATCTTAATGTCACATGTCTTAATTCAAAATGATTTAAACTCTAATACATATATTATTTATCTTTTTTGGCTTTTCTTTTTTTTTTTAAAATCATATCTTTTTCTTATTTTGATTTCTAATTTAAGTTTCAATTATAGCAAATATATCATGAAAACATGATTAGTATTAAAAACTTACAAATGATTAAATTTTACAAAATATATTTTTATTTTATCTCACATAAACTGTAAAACTGAATATTATTAATTAGCAACTACATCAAAAGAACTCATGTATCCCGATCACATTATAGTTAAAAGTGAAACCAGTGTAAGATATAACAAGTATATAACATTTCTCTTACATAAAAATGATGGCCCCCAACAGACTCCAAATGATTGATTAAGCCATTCTTCAGCTAAACCTCAAGAATTCAGAATGATTACAATGTATCCCAATAAGAGGGCAAGGTGAATAAAACAAAAGCTGCAAGAGACTTACCAGGAAAACCAAGTGATCATTTTTAGGAGTTCCTAACACTAAAATTCCTGTAGGAAAAATTTTGGTACCATTTTGTCAGGAAAACAAATGAACCCTTAATTTTACTATCTCAATCTCAAATAAGCATCAAAATTTCCTCTGTTTGATGTACAATTTCTCAGATTCTGATAAGGCCAAAAAAAGGAAAAAAAAAAGCTTATTAATATTGTTGATTTCGAGATGAGGTAGTAGTTCAAGTGGTTGAGGCTACTTTTCCCAGGATTGAAGTCCTAGATTCAAATTGTTGAGCAAAATTGGTGGTGTGTCTCAAAGTGTGGCATGGCAAGATACAAACACCTATTCCAGGAGATCTGCAGCAGCAGCATCACATTGTTCTAATGTAGCTACAAATTCTCACAGGTCATTGCCTGTAGACCTTGTTCTTCAAGGCAATATCAGGAGGCTGCTGATCAAACACTGAGCTCCAGTTAAAATCCAAAGCCTCAAGTTCATCAAACTGGAGGCTCCACAGATTGTCCTCAAATTTTTCGTTGCAAAACATCGGAAGAGGGGCTGGCTGCTGACACACATTCTGTACAAGGAGTTGGTCAGCATCTGCTGTGGACGTGGTGGGAGTTTCACTGAGGTAGGAAGAGGGAGCCAATGTGTCTAATTCCAGGCCGAAGCATTCGTCTGATCCTTTGCAGATCATGCCTTCTTTAAGCCATGGGAAATCAAACACTCCAAGCTCATTGCTGCATAATCTCAAGCTGTCAAATTCATCAGCATAGCTCAATTCTTGCTTCTTCACGTTGCATACTTGTTCGCTTTGCTCCTCCCCTTCTTCTCTTCCGCGCTTCTTGTTCTCCCTTTCCATGGCTTCCTTTCTTCACAACGCAAAGAAAATTGAATCAGAGAAGTACTAATTTTAAATCTGCAATAAGTGCAAACAAGCCTGACTGACCCTGAAGAAATTTAACAAAAAGACTAAAGATATGCAAGATTAGAGGTGAGCAAATGAAAGCATAGCGAAACAAATCCCTTCACTAAAAGGGGTTGCCTGGAATACGAAGATTATGCACCAAACGAAAGCATATACCGATCTAGCAACAACATCAAACAGATTTCAACAATGAAATTCTTGTGTAACGTAAGTGACTATGATGGGTTACGTGTCAATTTCTTTTCACATTATAAACAGAAACAAGAAACGAAAATCTTACTAACCACCCACACATCAACGGAGATCTTATTGATCCCCGATCCCATCGATTGACTTACCTTTTCTTTTTCTCCTCCTCTTGGGGAAAAAACTATTTGCTGAAAGCTGTATCGCAGCTTCTGTTGCTGATGAGGAAATGAATGAATTGTTACGAGCTTTTTTTGAACTTTATTCACACGCTACGCAATATAGAGAGAGAGCAAAACAAAAACTGACTCAACCAACACACACATAATGAGAATGCACACAAAAATCCAGATCTTTCCATCACAATTTACGCTTCCTTTTTTTACAAATCCAGGCTTTGTCTCTCTCCCTTTCTTTGTAATGCTACGTAAACCAACAACTAAGTACTTGGAATCCTATTTTCATGCTTGTTTCTCGTCCTAATCTTTCTCACTACATATATGTAAATAACATATCTGTGTGTGCTTATAGTTAATTACTGAGGCCACAAGAAAACGCGTATTTTTCGTTCAATTCTTCATTGACATTTGTTTGGAATGCCACATACTCAAGCTTCTCCATTTTGGGAAAATGGATAAATGATAATAACAAACCACATATACATTGTTAGGGAAAAGCTTCAGAAATGGATGGCCGAGGCATTGCCAAAATTTTTACTTGAGATTTCTACAATCAATGTGGTATGGTATGCTGATCTACTCAAATAATGAGTGGCACTTAGAGATTATGACAATCTAATAATATCTGAGCGAGGAAATGACTCTCGACAAAAATGAATAATGTTGTCAAATTTATTTGATACTTTTCTGTTGGTAAGATTGGGAGATTTGTTAATTAAACAAGTCTTTGACCTTGTCTTGTAAGTTTAAAGAAAGAAAATCCAAATACAACACCTATTTGAATTGCCTTTTTTCTATAGAAAAACTTTCTTCTTGTTCATTAAAAAAACATTTCTTTTTTTGCAAAAAGCATTTGGCTTAATCTTAGAAATAACTCTTTTTAAAGTTCGAGACGAAGCCAAAAATTAAATTTTTCAAGAAAACACTTTTTCTTAAAGTTATACAAAAAACGCTATTTCCAAAAAGCCAAAGCAAAACAAGCCCATAGCCGTTGGCAGACAGGAATTTGATAACCAATACTGTTGTCAAACATATATTGCACACTGAACGGAGAGCTTATTCATAAGAAATTTCCATGGCAACGATAAGTAAGACACCACAGGCAACTGGATGACATTGGTCAAGACAACTTTTCATTGTTCAAGAAAGATTTCTTTTTTTCTTTTCTTTTTCTTGTTTTATTTTATTTTTTCTGAAAAGTGTTCAAGACAGATCTCTAAGGAAATATACAAACAACAAAAGCAAATATTTACATGATGAACAAATCTGCATCATACTCCTCCCACCACATACTGAATGGCTCTTGAAATGTCTAACTCTTAAACCCAACATCATGAATCCATTTTAACAATATGACTTTGCTAATGGCACAATGGGTGAACATGGAGACTAGATGCCAGTTTTACTGTCCAGGAAGAGAAGATTGTACAAGAAGGAAAAGCTGTGCACCAGAATGCATCTCGAATCAAGTCGTGTACTGCAACAACACGAGGTAACAACTTAACCATCATGTGGAAGAATGGCTGAAGCTTTGTTAATTCTTGTAAACACAATTCAACTGCAACAGCCTCCACTTTGAGTTGATGAACCATCTCTCCCACCAGAAGGCCCCGGAACTCCACCATAAGGGCCGACTTTTATGCCATAAGACTGCAAAAGAAGGACGAGATGAGAATTCATCAAGCATGTTACCAGCTCCGAATGCATCTAATATAGTAAGCCAAATAGTGCCCTTTGACGACCCAATTAAAAGGATCACTATAATGACAAAGAAAGATCCTCTAAAGAATCTAAAACTTATCAGGAATGGTTCTGCAACCCCCCATCTAGCCAAAAAGCAAGCTCAATGCATTTGATAACAAAATGATACAACACATTCAAATGTGAGACAACAAGTTGACCTCATTTGATACATCAAAAACTCCATCTTGTATCTTTTTGTAGATTGAGGAAGCAGTTTTGATAAATGCCTGTGTGAAACTCTCATTAGTCAGAGGTCACAGGAAAAGAAGCCAGATTGAAATCTTAAAGTTGTTGAGAAGGATCATGAGAAAAACCTCCTCAACATTCTGAGCAGTTTTTGCAGATGCTTCCATGAATATCAACCCATGCTCTTTAGCGAACTGCTCCCCCTCCTCTGTGCTGACAGCCCTTCTGTGAGTGAGATCACACTTATTTCCTATTAGCATAATAGTCATGTTTGGATTTGCATGTTGTCTTGCATCTTCCAGTAGAGGTGGCAAAACGGGTTAAGACCCGCGGGTCGACCCGTCTAACTCGCCAAAATATAGGGTCAGGGTTGATTAGTTAGTGACCCGCCAGATAAGCGGGTCGACCCGACCCACCAAATTGGCGGGTTGGGTTGGGTTGGGTCAACCCGAGAGTGACCCTCGAATCTGTCAAAATGACCCGCATAACCCGCTAACCCGCGAAACGTGCAAAAACGACCCGTGAACCCGCCTAACCCGCTAAAGTGACCCGCAAACCCGTCAAAAATGACCCGCGAACCGCCAAAGCGACCCGTCTAACCCGTTATAATAACCCATCTAACCCACCAACCCATTAGGGTCGTTTTAGGGTTCAATACCCCTGACCCGTTTATTAAACGGGTCAACCCGACCCGACCCGACAACCAGCCAAACCCGCCGTAAACGGGTCGGTTTGACCCGCGGGTACCCGTTCGCCACTTCTATCTTCCAGCCAGCTGCCCAAATGGTTAAATGTTTCTCTCCTGAATTCCACAATAACAGGAAAAGAAAAAATCAATTTAACCTACAGTGCCAAATCATCTTTGTCTCTCACTCTCTGTGTTAGTATATGGGTCCCCTTTAAAGTGACACTCATCTCAAACTCTATTAAGAGACTTGAGATGCGATGCAATATTTGCAAGAAGCCTATCCTGATTCCCATGTGCAGTTATATATGGACATAAATTTCTCTTAATTTTGACATTCTCATGGATGTGAGGAAGGTGTCTTACTGATATTTCACTGCATTACAGCATGTAGTTTCTAAGTTTGGCTTAACCTTTAATGTATAATTATTCACCAGAAATGCGAGGTCAAAGCATAACCATATCACAAACATCTTCAGTGCAGATGAGGAGCATTTCCAGATGAACGTCATGTAGAGTTTCATAATCACATCATCTGAAATTAGAAGTATTACCTTGTGATGTCATATACTAAAAGTGCACCAGCTGCACCTCTGTAATAGGACCTTGTTATAGATCTGAAGGACTCCTGACCAACCTGACATTTAATAAAGTCAAACATAAACCCCATATGACATTGGCTTAAAGAGACTTCAAGTTGCAGCAGCGAAGGAACTAAAAGCTTTAAATTGTTCAGACTTTATAGATCAGAGCACATTTTTCATAAAGAAAAGGGCTGACCCCGTACTACTTATCAGTATACCAGAAAACTACAAATGGCAGCAATCTTGAATTATAAAGAAAGGACTTGAAGAAGACAACAAATAGACATGTTAAGCATATCATCCATCAAAATGGGTATCAATTAGACCCCGCATCAATTGATCAACCACTACAATAATTGCTGTAGCAACAAAGTCGAAAGTTGTCTGACAGCACATATCCCAGACAAATAATCATTTACTTGCAAAAAGAGAACATCTAATATGCCCTCCCTCACAACAATCTATAAACAATCTCCAAAAAAAAAAAAACCGTAATAAGTAAAAATGAAATTCTTTTTTCAGAAAACACAATTAATTGGCTTAAAATTTCATCCTAAACAGCATAGGCAGTACTTCGGCAATGCAAAACGATAACCACATACAAAATATCACAAATTTGATATGTTTGTTTGATTAACGAGATCTTCTGATAATTATATCCGGCGTGAACAAGTAAAATATTCTAAAATCTTCTGACCAACAAAATTAAAATGAATATGGCTAATGTCAGGCATGAGATACAGTCAACAGAAAGGTCAAGTTAAACAAAGATGAGGGTTGTAATATAAGGGTCTGTTTAGTTGTCGAGATCATTTTCTGTTTTAATTTTCCAAAATGGGGTAGTGGTAACCTGAGGGATATAGAGAACGTATGCAACTAGGCTGTACTGAACTAGGAAGTCAGACATAAGGAAAACTATACCTTCATTCTTTCAACTCCGCTTCAATTATATTTCCTATTCACCTTATTCTTCTCTAAGCGAAGGTCAATTTTCAATAAAACAGTGATAGGCAACAGACCCTTGGTTTTTGGGAGAAAAGCACTGGAAACTACTAGCCTGATGATTGCAAATTGTATGATGACATAAAGCACTTTTTCAGCTAAAGAAGATTCATTCCTCAGAATTTTCAGTTGAAACAAAATCCAAGCAATTATAAATGAAACAAAAATGCTACCCAATTCTCATATACTATAGTACTATACATGTGTATAACTCAATCTCATCTAACACTAAGGTGAAGTCCAAGAAATACCCATCATGAACCACCATTGGATCCAATCAAGCTGGTCCAGATTAAGTTTTAGCTGTAAATTGAAGGTTACAGAGGCATGTTAATAACATGGAAAACTAAACTGTTTAAGGTAGTCGAAAGGAACATACCGTGTCCCATATTTGCAACTTAATGGGCTTGTTATCTATCGTAATCATCTGTGCCCCAAACTCGACTCCAATAGTTAGGTCATGCACTGGCTGGAAACGCTTATCAGTAAACTGAAGAAGAAGACATGATTTCCCAACTCCTGCAACAGAATAATAAGATAAGAATATAAAGATAGGATGAAAAGAGTCAAAGATGAGATACTATTCAAATGATACTATTATCTAGATCTTGCATATCATTCCAAAAGTCAACAGATTAGTCTCATCAATGATAAACTAATACATAATAAGTACAAACGCAGCTAATCAACATCTAGATTCATTTCTTCAATTCCATACTGTTTGCCCGAGAATGTCTCATCTAAAATATATTGAAACTCCATCATCACGATAGTACAGAAACATGAAAAAGTTACTACCTGAGGAGTTTGTTCGCAGAAGTTATCTGCAAAATAATGGACTAAAAGGAAGACTATGAGAAACAGTTCCAGAATAACTGTTAACTGACAATTCTTATCCTTATGTATCAATATATAATAGGCATCCTTTATAACTTAAGGAACACCATGATTCTGCCTAAAATCTGCCCTCGACTAGTTGAACTCGGGCAGATTTTTCCAATAGGCAGAGCAGCTCTCATAAACAGATTAGAAGCCATAGGCTGGGCAGTTATCAGGTGCACTGTGGTGGTCGAGTGATGGCAGTTATTGATGGTAGTATGGATACTAAAGGAACAGAGCCTCTCTCTTTGCATATCAACAACAACATCATATTGTATGTTTTGTACATTTTCCTTTGACAATGCATTTCTCTGATCTAGTCCGTGTCTAGGCCTGATTTTGTAGTTGTAACTACCAAGACTTCAATACTTTGTAAATTCTACTCGAAACTACTTCTAATCACAATTTTTATTTTGCAAAGAAATATTCAAATCTAAATTTTGCTCCAAGGGCCTAACATTTTGTTACAACCTTAAAGGAGGTCAAAACTGATATTTCTTCATGCATTGCAGGTGTATTACTAGTTTTTGTCTAGCAGCCGAACAGCAGTTGCTATTCCCGACTTCTGCCAAGTTAATATAATTATTAAGTCCTTTGCATCTAAGTCAAAAATGAATCCTGCAAATCTACAGTCATCACTGATAAGAAACATAAGGTTCCCATGTCTTTTATCATGATATCAAAAGACAGGCAACTGCGAATATAACCCATCAAGATTCAACTGATTCTTGTTTCACGCATGGACTACTAGTACACAACTCTTACAAATTCAAAGTTGACTCTTCTACCGCGTCAATGCATCTTTAACAATCAATCACGGGCACATTTTGTTAAAGAATAACTACAATAAGTGGGTAAAATCATGAATCCTAGATTCGGATGGAGAAGACAAACCAAGAATCCAATTGTGATACCCAAAAAATGACGATTTGAATATGAAACCCCATGGTTTTTATCCCCAACCGAAAATTCTTTGGATTGAATTTTGCACCTCAAAAAAACCCGGCACGCCATAGCCAACTAGTAGACCAGCAAAACAAACCAAACCCACCACAGAAAATCAAATCTTTTTTCATCACTCGATGCGAAACATGATTCATCATCAGTTTTAATTTCAAGATTCAGTGAATGTACAGAATCATATGCAACAAAAGATTAACTAAATGAACATTCAATAGGCAATCTAATAATTGCAATTAAAATCAATCATAAAATCAAACAGTAATGAATTTTGGTAGAAAGATTAGTTACCAGTATCGCCAATAATGATGTACTTGAAGAGGTAAGCATAAGACATTTTTGGGTTGTGTTGCTTTCAACTGCTTAGGGATCAATTAAATGGCGATGGTTGGTTGGTTATTATGCTAAGACTCAATGATTAGAGTTAATCTCAATCAATCTAGAATGATTTCGAACTTCTTGGCGTTTCTTTTCTTTATATGATCTTTTTTCTTTTCACGAGTTATTTATGTATTGTGTGTGTGTTTAAATGGGGGACTATGATTACAATATTGGTGGAAGATGGGGGTACTGCATATAAAATTGTGGGAGATACGTGATTTAACTGTATCCATATCATTCCATCCAGCAGAGCACTGAAAGAAGCCAAATGGCAGTTGGTCAAATGGATCATATTGTGGTTTACGGAGTAGCTCCAATTCTATTAGGGTGTAGCGGGATACAAATTGAATGGAGAAATTGGTCATCTTTATAGAATAGTTCAACTGGTTAAATCAGTGATTCGATTGGCCAAGTGGTTGAATTGATGACTCGGTTAGCAAGTTAAGGATTAAGGCGGGGTTAACAAGATAAGAATTGAGGCGGATTAAGGTTTAAGTGGTTGAATTTATGATTCGGTTCGAATTTCATAAAGATAAGCGTGATAAAGATTGAATTCGGAGTAACTGGACTAAAAAGAAATAGTCAACTACAAAATGAAAAGCAAGTAATATTATCATTGCAAGGTCACTTGACCCTGAATGATTTCATCCCGGTAGCATTACTTTTGAATCATCTTATAAGAGGGTGTTTGATTTGGCTTTTTTTCTGGTCAAACTTACTTAAAGCTTAATTTAAGTTAATTGAAGTGTTTGTTTTAATTAAAAATGTGCTTTTTTTAAGTAGATTTAAGTAGAAAATAAAAAGCTCCCCAACCCCAATTTTTGCTTTTTATGGCTTTAAGCACATTGAAAAAAAACATGCTTGACCAAATCATTTACTATCTTATCCTTACCTTTTTATTTTTATTACTAAAATATCTTTTCTCTTTTATCTTATACTTACTTTTTTAAATTATATTTTAATGTTCTTAATAGTTATTTTAACTATATAACTTACTTTTCAACCCACTTTAATCAAATATGTAAATACTTATTTTTATAACTATAACTTTTATTCAAACACGTAACTACTTAAAGTTGACAATAAAAAAAAGCCATTTAAAGCTAGAAATGCTTTAAATAGCTTTTTTATAAGCCAATCCAAACATCGTCTAAACCAACTTTTGCGACTGGGCATAACAAAGACGGACAAAAAAGATAATACAATCTCTGAAATCATCGAAACATAGATTTATTCAGCAGCTAAACAAATAAAAATATAAATGTTCCTAGAAAAACTATGAATGCCAAGATGATATGAATTTCTCGGATTTCTGCTAACCATAAAAGACTGCATTATACTTTTCCTGCTTGTAACTAAAAAAGGAAAGGAGGATTTGCTGTGTAAAGTTTTTAGACCAATTTAATCATCAGCAGGAATAAGAACTACTATTGGACTTCTCACATAATGCCGACCATCAGACCATAGCAATTCTCCGAACGCATATTCATTCTTTGCAAGCCCTTTAGGTTGCAGAGTCAACTTGAAGGTTTTCTCCTCTCCGGTTTTTTCGAAATGCAGGGTGTTGGGTTCCACAGAAATTGTAACGCCTGGAGGATGACGAATCCTGGCAGCATAAGTCCCTGGAGTGCCAACATTTTTAAGTGTTCTCAAAACTGTGACCGGCCTGGATAGGGTTGGCACTGATATGGAGGGGTTGTTGAAGTCCAGGAG
The DNA here is from genome assembly GCA_028554755.1 of Cordia subcordata. NCBI lineage: Eukaryota > Viridiplantae > Streptophyta > Magnoliopsida > Boraginales > Cordiaceae > Cordia > Cordia subcordata. The sequence goes on along the minus strand of JAPTOF010000003.1, from coordinate 20,726,497 downwards.
GTTGAAATTCTTGGGGCATTCATAAGGGGCCTCTGAGAACTGCTTGATTTGTGTCTCATTGTAGCCGAGGGTGCAGAGGAAGTTCAAGTAGTCGTTCACAGTCAAGTCGTATACCAGGCCGGGATCCATGGCACGGTTTGGCCGGATATGTCCAGCGCCATAGCCAAAGGGTGTCGCCTTGTCAAAATTTTCATCACGCATTGGGTTCACTGTGTTGTCTCTTGTGCGCGCTGTTCAAAACGGGTGGAAAATCAGTAATTTCCGTGTTATGAATTGATTTTTAAGCAGTTCTGCATATGGAAAAGGGATAGAAATGGTGATTACCGGTGGTCATGATTGCAGATCTTATGGCTGCAGGACTCCAGTCAGGGTGGAGGGTCTTAAGTAGACCAACAACACCAGAAACATGAGGACAAGACATTGATGTCCCAGATTCTGTGTTAAACGGAGTCTTGCGATTGTCAAACTCTAGACCAGAAGGACTTGTTGCTTCGGAGTAAGCAGCTATTATATTAACCCCTGGAGCTGTAATATCCGGCTAAAACAACCAAAACAGATCAGATGACTGGCGAAATTCATGCACGAGAGCTATAAAGTGAAGTGAAACATGTTGAACGAATATGTTCCTAACCTTGAGAATCTCAGGGGTTATAGTGTTCGGACCCCTAGAAGAGAATGCAGCCATGAAAGGAGCCGGCTTTACGTGCAGTTTTGGAGTAGTTGCAGTGATATATCCCTGGGGATCACTGTAAAAAATAGAATAACATTATGGATGGCTGCTAATGTGGAATCTAAAGAAAGAGAACGAGAGAAAGAACGATACTTGGTAGAATTGACGTAGTTGAAAAGCAATTGCCCATCTGTGTAATTGATGTGTGCTGCCGGAAGGAGATGAGGATCCGACAAAATATCATTGCCGCTGGCCTCGTCATTGCAGAGGACCATGCCAACAGCACCAGCCAGAGCAGCCTGCTGGCCCTTTTCTACTCTTGCACTTTTGCCTCTGAGACAAACTAATACTTTACCCTTAACCTTCTTTGGGTCCAATGTTCCTTTCAGGCATAGTGTCCTGCATAGATTGAGAAAATCTAAAATCAACCAAAAAAAAAAAAATCAAATCTCAAAGGAAGTTCTCTGGTGGACTACTCTTACGCATCTTCAGCTGATGCATTGGTAGCTTTAGCTTCTGTACCGGTTATCAATGGATAGAATTTCTCCACTGGAATTGGCTTGGAAATGCTCTCCCCCTGATGCAAAAACACAAGAGCTTAATGATGCTCATGGGAATATTATCAAGCTAACAAAACACATCAATATACAGACTTGGTGAAGTAATGAACCTTTAGTTGCAGTCCATTATGCAATTTGATATAAGTTTGAAACTCCCTGTCCATGGTACTTGCTCCCACAGTAATAATCCATGGTGCTGTATTAGACACAGTTCCAGGAAACGGTCCACTATTTCCAGCGGATGCAACTACAACTATGCCCTTCTTAACAGCATGAAATGCTCCAATTGCAAGACCATCATCAAAGTAGTCAGAGGGGTCTCCTCCAAGAGACACAGAGAGCACATCCACGCCATCATGTATTGCCTTTTCAAAGGCTTGCATGATATCTGCATCAAAGCATTCGCTGCCATTGATCGGCTGCCAGCATGTTTTGTAAGCTGCTACGCGAGCTTTTGGTGAACCCCCTTTGGCTGTTCCATTTCCTACGCCTAATACATTTGCTCCAGGCACAAAACTACCACCAGCAGTTGACAATGTGTGAGAACCATGCCCGTCATCATCACGTGCAGTGCTTAAGGAGGAATTCACTTTAAAACCCCCATATGCAATATAGCCTTTGTTGAAGTATCTGGCCCCAATAAGCTTCCTGTTTTGACCAAATAAGAACAAGAAGGAAAAGATTAGAAAAGAAGCCTAGTGACACAACAGTTAAATGGAGTTAAACAAGAAAGTTCCAATACTGTTACCAAACCAGTTCTCTATACTAAACAAGATTCTATACAAATTCCTACACAAACCTGGCTAGGAGAGTGATGTATTTTCACCAGTGAATGTAGTAGAACAATGCTATCTTGTACGTTGTTATCCTTTGAGAAGGAACAAATAAATTTGCATTCATAGAACAGAAAATTAGTTGAACTATAGCCTAAGATGACCAATCATCTTCATTACAACCACAATTCTTTGCCTTTTTCTGAGACGGGTTTAAGTAGAATACAGCAAAGTTTGATTAAAAAAAAAATTGTACTTTTGACATGATCAACTAAATTACGCATATAAAATTGAATAGTTTACGAATACAAATGCATACAATAATCCCCCATCTATTGCAATGAGAAAAGAATTCGAACACGATTGCTGAAGTAAGAAATTCAATGATTGAGCTCTTCAGGCCTTAAAAAGAACAAAATGGTGAATTGACAATGAACATAAAATGCACACAATCTGCGTGCATCATAGCAGATAAAAAAGCAATTGGAAATCATCATAAAATTTTAATCTAATAATTGTGTAAAATTAGAGAGAAAAAGCATGCCGATTGCAGGTGACTTCAGGACCATTCTTGTCATTCTGACAGATTCCTTTCCACTTTGATGGAATGGGCCCAAACCCTTTGTCATTAAAGCTCTCTGACTCAGGCCAAACACCTAATAAAGTCAATCATATAAAATTATTCATCATTCCTCGTTGGATCTTAATTGAGGAAAAAAAAGCAGCAAACTAAAGAGATGCAAGAAAAAGAATGAAAAGATACAAACTAATTATAACAAAGTTTTACCAGTGTCCAGGTTGCCTATGATGGTATCTTCACCATATCTAGCCTTCTTCCATATCGAATTGGGATGCACAACACCATGGTTTTCTAAATTGAGAAACTCCCATGAATGAGTCGTGTGCAGCTTTCTGCCTCTGTTCGGAAATACAGACACCACGCCCGGAAGCCCTGATCGCGAAACAGATTCCGGTTTTAGTACGAAAAAAAATTTCGACGATGTGCACAATGCACAAGAAAATATGTCTCACTTGCAAGCTCTGCAGCCTCCTCTTCTTCAAGAATTGCAGCAAAACCATTGATCTCCCTTTTATACGAGTAAAATATCGCATCCTTTGCCTTTTCTTTACTGCATATGAAAGAATGGATATGATCACACAAAAAGATAGAAGGAAATGAACAAAATACATTAGTAAAGCGATTCGCTACCTGCCCAAGACAGAACTTAAAAGCTCATAATGTGACTCTCCGGCACGGCGAAAATCAGCTGCTGTGGCTTGAAGTCCATGTGAATGTGCTCCCAGGTAGACTATGTAAGACTGTTTTAAACACAAAGAATGTTACTGACTGCATGGTGAATGCATAGTTTTGCATTATGTATGAAGGACAACACGTACCTTTCTGATGGCTAAAGCTGGCGTTTGTAAAACAGATAAAAGAATGAATAGTATGAGAAAAATTGAACACTTGACCAATAACATTATGCTTTTTTTTCTTTTCTTTTTTCTTTTTTTTTTTGCTATCTCACTGTAAAAGCCTGAGGCAGTGATGCTCTATAATTGTTTCTTAATAATTAGACACTTTTCATAAAGAAAAAAAGCAGATCAGCACAGGCAACTTTTGCACACTTTATTTGAATCTTCAGTTGTATTTTATAGGGAAAAGAAGAAAAGAAAAGAAAAAAAAAAAAGAAGGAAGATTGATACATGGAATATGCAAAAAACACGATAATTTATTATGGTGAGTTGTAGAGTCCTTTGCTAATTTGAAGTCTACAGTTTAGTGGAAGAGTCCTTTGCTAATTACAATTCTTTACAAGATAATCACGAAATTAATTGTGTGTAATTAATGTAGAAACACTGGACCAAATTGAAATTTAATTCGTAATTTTTCTTTTTCCTTTTAAGTTACCATTCTTTGTATGATAATCATGAAGTTGACTATTTCTCATTAATGCGAAAAACGTTGAACTTTTTCTCTTTTTCATTACGTCCAAAGATTTACATTCAAGTTCAAGAACATATTCAGTGGATGTTTCCTTGATTCTAGTAAATATTCAGCACCATTTTGGACACATTCTTGAACAATTGAAATTTATTTGGGAAACTAAGCATTCATGATTCTATGTAATCATTCATGGTATCGCATTATATTATCATTTCTGATACCCTCCTCCAGCATACCATACCATAATAGTACATTATTTTTGAAACAAAAGATTCATGATTCTATGTAATCATTCATGGGTCATGGAATCATTGTTATGGCGTTACATTATCCATTTCTGATGCCATACTATAATGGTACTAATACTAGATTTATACTCGGACACTATAACAAGATATTCTTTTGAAAAAATAAAAAATATTAAAAATAAAAGAGTACGATGTTGTAAAAATTAAAAATGAATATTAACATAAAATATATTTATTAATAATAAGACATATTGTATGAAAATGTAAATAGTAACACATATTAAAATAAATTGATTAATATTTTTTAGAGGGTTTATTCTCCTAATAATATCTAAATTATTGATTTTGTCGTATTTTAATCCTTTGACCTTCAAAATAAACCTTTTAGTTCTTGGACTATTGACTTTGTCGCATGTTAGTCTCTTAATTTTCAAAATGAATCTTTTAGACCGTGAACTTTGATAAATGGGACATTATTAGTCCATTGATTTTGATAAATGAGACATTATTGGTCCATTGATTTTGATAAATAGGACATCCTTAGTTCTTAAAAAGGGGTTCATTTTAGAGGTTCAAGAACTAACAATGTCCCATTTATCTAAGTTTATGGACTACAAAGTTCATTTTGAAAGTCAAGAGACTAAAACGTGAAAAAAATCAATATTCCATAGACTAAAAGGTTTATTTTGAATATTAAGAAATTAAAATGCGATAAAGTCATAGGGACTATTAAGGGAATAAACCCTTTTGCAGAACATATGAATTAAGTTAGGGTAAATGATCCATTTGATCTCTTTTTTTTTTTGACAATTAAATCTTTTTTCTTTAAAACTTGATAATTTAGTTTCTTGTCTTTGGAATTAGTGATGCATTTATTGCAAGTTCAAAAAACATCAAAAAAAAAAAAATTGTTTGAATCCTTTATCTTTGTTATTTGTGCCTTATCTTCACAAAAAATCTACACAAGCCCTGGTCCTCGGAAGGAACTTTAGTCCAACTTCATTAATTTCTTGAGTTTTTTTGAGTTTGGGACCCACAATATTACAAGTGGCAAAGATAATGGATTGAATTATTGCATTTTAACGATAGGGGATTTTATCATCAAAAAGATCAAAGATAAAGTGCTAAATGAGTCATTTACTAGTGAACAGAATAACTAGTGGATGCTTCATGTTTGAAAAGATATGATTTTATATAGGGATAGTAAAAAAAAAAAAAAAGATAGAATTTATCCAAGTGTGGATAAACATAAAGTTAAATACATCCTCATTTAATAAAACTTATTTATTTATTACTTCTATAGATTAAAAGTACTATCGGAGATATTTAGAGACATTGTATGATTAATATTATCGAAAAGTGGAAATGTCTATTATTTAAGAGAATTGTTCGTAACCCCTAACATGTACTATAGATGTATGTTTATGTGTATATATGTGTGTGTGCAAAATAATTTATGTGAATGCGAGTAAATTGTTAAATTATAAATTTGAGAAAAATAAACTATTATGAAAAAATTAAAATATTTATGTATGATTACATTGTTCTATGGATAGTGTTGTAAGGTGGAGTAACTATGTTAAAATTTGTGTTGTAACAAGATTTTTTTATATTTGAGTAATATTTGTTTGTAATAGTTTAATGAAAAAATGTACAACAAAATGATATATCCCAAATATGGATATGTAGATACATTTTTAGTAAAGATAAATATTTTTGTCATATAAATAGAAAGGGATGGAATATAAGATTATAGATGGGGCCAAATATATGCACAAATTTTCGGAGAAGATTAGGTAATATAAATGGTATAAAAGGTAGTAAATCAGGATTGAAAAATTTTCATTTGTTGACTAAGAGAAAATAAGGTTCAAATCGGGATTGGACGATAAATTAGGACTGAAGTGGGACATTAGGGTACGAAAAGGGGTAAAAATGTGTGCTCAACAACAAATCCTGAAACGTGTTTTCAGTTACAAGTTGAATATGCTCAGCCAAAAATAAATAAATAAATGAATAACTCTATACGAAAACAACATGTGGCAGCAGATTAAAAGTGACACTTGGCTATAGTATATTGTAATGGTTCAGCTTTAATATATAAAGTAAGTATAGATAGATAGAAAGATGTTATATTATTACTCTAGTTATAAAATAAAATAAAATTTCAATTTGAAAATTTGATTTTCCGCCAAAATTTATATATAAAAAAAGCTGTAACAGCCATAAACAATAATGCTAATAAATTTCACCTGAATAATATTTGTTGCCACTCTCTTTCCTCTTGCATTTAAAAACATAATACAAACCAGCTCATGTAATAATTATTGAACTATTTGCCAACAAATTCGAAAAATGTAGTGCATAGTTAATGTGGGATTGTGTTTTTCCACCATGATTTTTCTTGAAATGTTCTTGATTGTTCGCCAATGCTTTTAGGGTTAACACATTTTCTTTTTGTTAAATGGATATAAATAAATGGTCAATGTTAGAAAGTCCCCAATGTTGTACTTATTTTCAAATTGATCCCTTTTTTAACATTTTCAATTAATCCTCAATGTTGCATAACATAAACCTATTCAAAATATTTCAAAACATTCATATTAGTTTTTAAATTTTCATAAACTTATTCAAATTTATTCCATTAGTTTACTCAGTTGGATAGGTATATAGGTTGAGGTGGGGGTGGGATGGGGTTGGGTTTTGTGCGGGTGAGGTGATGGGTAAAGGTGGTTTGGGTTAGAGTTGGGCGTGGGCGTGGGCGTGGAGTGGGATTGAGGGGGTGGATTGGGGGTGAAGGGGCAAGAGGTGGGTCTGAGTGGGGGTTGGGAGGGAAAAAAATTTTAAATAATGAAAATTTTCTTTTGGGAACAAAATATTAAAAACACATGAAAATAATAAAAATGTTTTTCAAATTATTTGCTTTTAAAAATAATTTTTGAGAATAGTTTCTAATCAAAAACAATTTTAAGAAAGAACTCTCTCCAAATAAGTTTTTATATATTTTTTATTTTGGAAGACAAAAAAATTGTTTTTTAAAACAGTGTTAAACATGCCGTTGAAATCAAATTTAATGCGTTAGGAACCTATAATATAAATTTTTTTCTACACGAAAATGTGGAATGAAACTTATCAAGTAACTGATGAACTGTTTGCTGCTCAAATTAAAAAACGTGACCTTTTACTTATCTATAGTTTGTTGCAAGGTATAATTGATTTGGGGGTCCTTATATTGTTGAAGGTGAAGGTGGGCTTTAATAGAAGGTTGATCTTGAAGCATCCAAACATTGAGTAAGAGGTCCAGTCAGAATTGCTACAAGAAGAGAAAGAGATTGGTAGTTGCGATGCAGTAAGATAGTGCCAGAATCTTCGCCAGCATGAGAAAGAAGACAATGGATTTTAATGATTGATCGATATTTAGAAGTTTTTTTGGACATGATATACATCATTACGATCAGCAAAGGAAAGTGAATTTTATTGTGGCCTTTTTCCGACATGAGATGACCGGTGATGTCCCTGGTGAAGAAAGAAGAGAAGAAAAGGATAAGAGAGAGGTGAGAAAAGAGAAGAACGAAGAAAGAAATTAGACGAGATAGAGAAGTGTGTTTTAGTTGTATGATTTTTTTTAATACATGAGGGAGCATGATACTTAATGAAGGAGTACCTTATGAGGGACTATAGAATAATTTTCGTGATTTGGGTATTCGTGAATTTCAAATATAATTTTTTTCTTGATCATTTTTAACTTTAGAAACTTTTAAGTTGTTTTATATATGATATATAGACATATAAATTATTACAAGATGGATCTATGAGTTATGATCTGTTCACATGAACAAATACGCGCACGTGCACACACATATAACAACAACAACAACAACAACAACAACGATAATAATAATAAAGTTATATTTCAAGATTTAAAATGTCTTAGAAAGTATCACATGTCATGGTTTAGAAGTGTCTTAACACGTGGCCAAATAAACAAATTTTCAAATTTTTGTAGGCTCCATTTTAATTAATTATTTCAAAAATTTTAAATCAATTCTAATTGTTTTAACCAAGCCATCAATTTAATTATTATTGTTAAATATTAAATAATAAATGATTAAAATAATATAAATTGATTATTTGCTCTAATTTCAAATATTTATTAAATAAAATATGTGACAATTTTCAAATTATTATTGGTGTCTAAATATGGGTATCACATTTATAAAATGTTTAGACAAAATAAAAAATAAAAATCAGATTTGTTGAACTTTTATAAAAATAAGAAACCAACAAAAGAAAGCTTTAAAAAAAAAACAACATGCATTTTAGAGATCTAAAGTTTAATATGGTGACACTTTAACATATAATCTTTTAGATAGTGTATTAACTAATTGTACACGACGTTAGTTTATGTGGTTTTTTACATTAAGGTCAAAGCCACTTTAACCTAAAATTTAGGTCATGTTCTTTTTATTTAATGGGACTCTTGGTACCTTTATGTTCCTCGTTTCGAGTAGATGAGCATAGTATATTTACATGATAGAAGCAGGGTTGTGGTAAATAAGAAATTAGCAATTAAAGTTATTGTTGAGATTAGTTTTAATTGCTTAAAAAGGTATCTCATATGTGATGTTTTCTACATAGAAAGTTTACAAGACTTCTCATCATTTTATATATGAGAGCCTTGTTAGGACACCTAGCTGAGGGTACAAGCTTCATACTATTGGCAAGGCCTAAAGAGCACATTACTCATCTTTCATCATTCATTAAGTGGCTTTTGTTTTATTTTAATTTAAAATTGATTTTGCATATCTTATTGATTCTCATCAATTGCCAATAATGTCTAATTTGATTAATTTAAAGATCTAGTTATGTTATTTTTGTAGTCATTAAAAAAACATTATTATATAGTTAATAACAACCTTACTATATTTCAAACACTTGTGTGTTATTTCTCTACAACTTTATTTCCAATGTGAACAATTTTCTTCTTTTTTTTTTGCAAGTGCTAAAATTGACTACATGTAACTAGACATGCATCATAATTCTCATCTAATGGTGACTAATTTTCAAGAGGTAAACTATATCATAGATCCCTAATGTTGCCATCTTTTTTTAAATAAGTTGACATGTTCAAATTAATCTATAATATATTGAAAGTAAATGAGAAATTAGATATTTTCTTATCATTAGTTTGAGACTTTTGGTCTTCTTGTTAAGTTGGATATAAATTCAAAGGGGTCATGTAACCTGTATAATTTGTCCATGAACTTGAGTATGTGATTAATGCAATGTTTTGCAAATTTTGGAATTCCTCTATGAATGTGATAGTGAAGGCTTTATTTCTTCCAATACTTATATGTAGTGATCTTCTAGCAAGGCATGAGACACACCAAGAAGCAAGGCTTACTCTATTATTTCTTAGTTAGTAGCATATAGTTTTATATAGTTTTAGCATTCGTAGTTTCTCGTATTAGAAAAAGTTTAGACATTGAATCAAATTAGACCTCAATTTTATTCAGTTTGCAGTTTTAATTGTAATTTTTCTTTGTCATTTCACGTTCTTCATAATTTACATATTAATTTCTATTTTGATTTCTTGCTAGATTTATTTTATGTTATAAACTATTTATTTAATGTTTATAATTAATATTTCCAGCATAATATTTATATTAGACTACTAATAAAATTACACCTAAAAAATTAAGAGGTTTTAGAAGATACCAAATTATCTTCTAATTTGAGGCCACATGAATAATTTTTAATTCTTTTGGGCTTTGCTTTTAATAATTACTCAATAACAAATATAAAAAATACAAAATATTAAAAATTTATGTTTATAGAATGTCTAAAATGAAAAATACACAAATGTAAAAGAAAAAATAAACATAAAATTATGTCTACAGAATATCTAGAATATATAAAAAAAGCTAACAATAATTATCTTTAGGAACACATTGAAGGTATTGGCCCATCTTAACTATCTCTTAGTTTGAGGTAAAATCAATGACTGTAATTGTTATAAGCTCTATTTCTATTAATTACTCAATAAGAATGTAAAATGGAACAAATATAAAAATTACAAAAAAATAGAAGTACAAAATTCATATTTATAGCATCTTTAAAAGGATAAAAAAACATAAAAGTAACTCAATAAACCCGTACAAAGCACAGAATATCAGAAACTAGCCTATCTATCTATCTATATATATATATATATATATATATATATATATATATATATAAGTTGTACCCAATGGAGCTCAAAGAAAAGTGTCACATCAGTACCCATTTATTTGCCAAGTCAACAAAAATAATACTATTAATATAAAGCTAGCAGAATTAATATAAAGATTTTTTTTTCTTTGAGTAAATTTATCTCCCTTGGAAAATTAAGAGCAATTATATCTTGGAAAGCTAAGAGCAATTATATCATTGATATAATTTTTGTCAGTAATTTTCGTTGATATTATTTCGTTTACTCTTAAACGTAAAGCTTTAATATTGAAATTTGTAACAGATGCATGAGACATGATGGCCACAATCAATAGGTAATCATTTTGGCAATGACTTACTTACAATTCAAACAACACTATGGCTATTAAGTGGACGTTGAGAATGGGTTTGAAATTTACATCTGTTGAAAATTTGTGAAATGTTTTTTTGAGCGTTTCACTCTGCACGAGCATCCGTTCAGCTCCAGCATTGATACGATTTTATTTTATTTTATTTTTTGCATATAATTTATGCTATATATATATATATATATATGTGCCTATTGCATGGTAAGCTTGGACATAGTGGTTTGTCAGATTTTGATATCTTGGATATTAAAAAGCTAATATCAATTTTCTTTTTCGGTTAGTCTCTATAGATATTGATTATTATTAAATTTCTCAGTTGAATGAAAGAAGAACTAACTGGAATTTGGTTGCTAGAGTTTGTCATTTGTGGGATATTAACAATTTCAAATCAAACAACGAGCTGATAAGTGTTGATATGGTTTTGACAGATGCAGAGATGAGTACTGTATTCTCACATATTTTCACCAAATTTATTATTGTTCTCCTCTAACATATTAAATTTTAGGTGGAACAACATTATACATAAGAATGATTCAAAACTTATAAAAAGAAAAAATAGGTCAATAAATTAGAAAAAAAGGAAATAAACCCATGCGAAGCACAGGTTCCGGCAATACTAGTAATAGTATATAATTGTGCCTCAAAAGATGTTCAGAGAGCTCTAAGTATGCCACATGACACCACATTTTGCATATTGGATCAATTTTATAATTCAAGACAAGATTGTTCTTTAAAGCACATTTTGACTCAGTTTTATGTATCAAAGATATATGTATATTGCCAATAAAAATAAAGGACTTTATCAATAATAAAGGATAATAATGATATGTTTCTTGCCAAGAAGAGTAAAGGACATTATGAAAAATAAGAGATAGGAATGATATATTTCTTGTCAGGAAGCTTAAATGGCCTTGTCAACAATAAAGGATATGCATTGTTTGCAAGAATGAAGCCTCTCAACTATGCTTCTTACCATGATTTTTTTTTTAACAACAACTTTTCTATTATCACATAATTTATTCCCAACTAAACAACTTTTCCGTTATCTCGTTATCTTCTTTGTTCAAGCAAAGAAATGATACAATGTTTTATTGTTTTTTCTTTGTTTATTGAGGAAATCTGATTCTTCTCGTTCTTACATTGAAACATTGGTATAGAAAAGATATTCTGGAGAGGATATTTGCCTTTAGAGGATTGAAGTGGAGCACAGCTGGATGATTAGCAAGCTTATCACAATTGCTCTTTTGCCTTGTTTGTTCACTCGGTTTTTGCTACCCATTCATATTATAGTTTTTTAATATGTTCGGAGAAAAATCTTGTGTTATCCACCTTGTGGCTATATTCTTTTGGCTTATGATATTTGTCCTTAATTTTTTTTTTAATTTTTTGACAAAGACATGGATGTTCTGTTTTCTCTTACTATAAATTAAAATTTTTGGTGTGGTATGATTAATGGTTAGTTTGATCTTATTCTCCAAATCAAAGAAGTGGGAAAGATCTACCAACCAAAAGAAAAAGAGATTTAACAACAATATAGCTTTTCTCTTGTTCATTGGTGAGAGCTAGCCTATTTCTCCTTTCATATGCCATGTTCTGCTTCTAGATGAAGAATATTTATGTTATGTCTTACTATATATGCTCTATTGTTGTTTTATCGATTTTAAGGTATTATAAGCATGGTGATTTATTACTATGATTGTGGACATTATAACTTTATTACAACTAAACTGATCTCTTCTTTCTCTATTTGTTGCTAAATGAGTTTAGCTCTAGATTTTTTTAACAAATCCAGCACCCAATGTGCATCTTTGTAACACTTTAATCAAATCTTTTGGTATTTTGGCCGATAATTATACATACTCTTTTTGCTTAAGTCCTATACGTATTAATCTTGGTTGAAAGTTTTGTGCATGATTATAATCATGTTGAAAACACTGATTTTGTAATGACATATTTGTGCCCAAATCTTAATTGACGTGAATTGTACATGTGGAGTAATTACGTATTAGGGAAGTATAGAAGTCATTTAGTATTATCTATATATATATATATATATATATATATATGTGGTATCCAATAGAGTTCAAAGAGACATGCCGCATCAACTTCTATTGAGAGAGTACAAGCTAATTTTATACTCTCGCAAGTGTTAATGTGCAAAATTAAAAAGATCACTAATTTCAAAGGTATAAATTACGTTATAAGCCCCTAACATTGTTATTTTTCTCTAACTAAGCTCTTATTGTTTTAAAGTATTCAAATTGATTCATAATATTTTACTACATAGTCAAATTAGTCCCTAAATTAAACAATCAAGTTGCTTTTTATTAGTTAAAAAATTTTATATCGGTCCTTTATATTTAATAAAGTTATTCAATTAGCTTAAATATGAGTAAAATAATGAGGAATTTTAAACTATTTAAATCAGTCAATAATATTTTAAGGACATAGTCAAAATGACCAATAAATATAGTCAAAATTTTTATTATTTCAGTATATTTATATTATTCCTTAATATTTCACAACTTATTCGAATTAGTGTCATTATATAATATAATATTATGTGATATAGATTTTAGTGATATAGTATATTAACAAATGAGGAAATTATGTTATAAGTACCAGTATTTTTTTTTAAATTAGTCCTCATTATTTTTAAAGATTCAAATCTATATACAAATAAGAATAATGGTACAAAAATTACTACAAAAAATGAAATGATATTTAATAATTCTTCTATATAATTATACAATTATATTAGTAGTAGAAGTAAGATTAGTAGTAATAATAATGATGATGATGATGATACTTCATAAAAATTTAAGAAACTTTAGAAGATGCCATGTCATCTTTTAATTAAGTTTTTTAGTTTATTTCTATTAAATAATCTTTCATACTAATAAATCTTTATGATTACTATAAGTCCCTGTTATTTCCTTTTATAGTCTTTATTATTTCAAAATATCTAAATCAAAATCATGATTTTTTAAAGAAGCATTAAATTTAATTCTTGCCATTAAATATTTAACCAAATATAACTAAAATAAATTTACTAATTCGATGAACTAAAAGTATTCTTTAATTGTGAATATTTACTAAATAAAATGGTTAAGACATGTAATTGCATTATTCAAGGGAATATTAATAGTTATAACTGATTGTTTTAATGTAACGGTATCATATTCATAGGATATTTCAAAAAATAAAAATAAAAAAGCAAGAGAATTAATTTTTATAAATATTTCAAAAATAAAAAACACATGAAAATCTAAAAATAAAAAAATCACATCTAAAGCATTTAGAAAATTGAAAAACATACGAATAACCTAAATTAACCCGTACAAACAATGGGGTATGAAAGCAATAATCTATACTATTGTATATAACCGACCCCGTTGTATATAATGTTGCCAAGTAACACTGTCAGTTTTATGCCACGTGTATACTGTCCCACTTAATTGTTTAAAACAAATTTCTACGATATCTATCCTCCAAATTAATATATGGATATCACAAGTCTGTTGCCTAAATTATACAATCAACTAAATCAGTTATTTGTTATTCAATTCACTTTCTTCCCTTTTCCTACACTCAAAAATCTTTCCTTTTTTCTTCTTCATAAATTATTTACACTTAATCACTAGCCTAAAATCATGGTTAAATCATTATTTTGGCATTATATTTAAGCTCCTACATTCCAATCTCACTCATAGCAGTACAAATTCACTTCCTTTTTGTTTTAGATAATTACAATTCGATCAATTTTTTTTATCACCACAATTTCTCTGTAATTCCAAATTATGTTCTCTTGCAAATTTCAAAATTATGCATATGTAAGTAAATCACATGTATGTGTATTATTATTGTTTAATATATTAAAAATAGTTCATATAATTTGTTTGAAATATTTAAATGGATAAAAACTAAAATTTTTTAATATATCAACATATATATATATCAGATCCCGTGCAATTCTATGAGTGATATACTAGTATTTTATAATGCAAAAACCAAAGAGAAATTCTGAGTTGCTGATGTAAGGTGCTGTACGTCATAAATGTGTCATTTTGGCACCTTCGTCTGGGCCATGTGGCAGTGGGACCGTGTGTCCTTACTTGCCATGTGGAAATTGTATCATAATGCATTTTAAAAGAAATATATAGCTGGATTTGCATTTATTAATGCTGCACGCACTAAAAATGTGGGGTCCACCGAGTGGAAAATGTGGACAATGAGAATTTGAATAGTCCTTTTATTGCTTTTTTTTTTTTGGTCGAAATTTTATGCCTTTCTTTTACCATGTCAAGGTTGAATGGATTTGGCCCTTTTATATTTCCTGTGCACGATATTTTTTCCAACCCTTTTAACAATTTAGTTGGTGCCTTGAAAGACACACACACACAAAAAAAAAAGGTTGGCTGGTGCCTTAAATTGATTATCATAAATTCAACTATTATTTCTAATATCATCCAAAATCATAATTTCCTGACAACTAATAAGTAACAATTGATTTACACTTAGTAAAAGAATTCACAATCTCTATGGTGTAATTCAAATTTAAAGTTAATTTTGCCAAACTCTATAAATGAGATTGTGACTTTTTTTAGTTAGAAAAGCGTATAATACATTTATTTTATAATTTTATTTTATGGTAATAGGTTAAAAATAAATTATTTATGGCTCAGATGGTTAAAGTATTTTTGTTTTAATTTGAAATTAAAGGTTCAAAAGCTCTAAAGAAGGATAATTTGAGTAATTTTGGACACAAAAACAATTTTATGATTAAAGATAACATAATTTTTAATGGTAGGGGGTTTGATGTACCTTTGAGGATCATAGGAGGATTGTGTGGGTCTTTTTAGACCTCAGGGGCGTCTGATGCATTTTTTTATAGACCATAGGTGGTATGGTGCATTTTACCCTTAAAAATATGCCACCTCAACAAAATACAACTCTTAGAGGTGCCACATTTGTTAAGTGTTAGGAGATATTTCTAACCAAAAGAAAAGCCCTATAAAGGCATGTAAAATTTTAATTTTGATATAAATGTTTGAAAGCTTTAGGGCCTTATATCAAAGAATATAGAAAACTCTTGAACTGTGATGGTTATACACTTCAACATGTTTATAGAGTGGCTAACAATTGTGCAAATTAGCTTGCAAACCTTGGACTCACTCTACCCCTTGGTGTGCATTGGCTACGTGAGCCCCTGGAAGCAATG
Source organism: Cordia subcordata (assembly GCA_028554755.1). Taxonomy (NCBI): domain Eukaryota; kingdom Viridiplantae; phylum Streptophyta; class Magnoliopsida; order Boraginales; family Cordiaceae; genus Cordia; species Cordia subcordata. The sequence goes on along the minus strand of JAPTOF010000003.1, from coordinate 20,710,499 downwards.
AGAGAGTTAATTGGGAAATGACATGAGAGGAATATCTTACCCAGATTGGTGTTTAATTAATTTTGGCTTTGCCTCTTTTGAAGAGAAAAAAAAATTAATTTTTTTAGATGTGATGCCATCTCATCAAAATAAAACATTTACTCATATCTTTTCTGTTTCTTTTTTTTAGTGGGTTTTTATCCAACATTTGTTTGCTTGGATATTTTTACAATACGAACTAACAATAAATATTCGAACTGAAAAAGAATCATTTTGGGCTCACAACATTTTATGCCATATTTTAAAAAGCCAACCTAAATTATAAAAGAATTGAAAAAAATTTACCCAGATCTTACAAATTAAAAAAAATACAATTTGAAAATCCATGCACGGAAACTTGTTCAAAGCATGAGGGTGCAAAATTATTGTTTTATTTTATTTTATTTTAATGAATGACACTTCATCAAAATAAAGCATCTAATTATGTCTTTACTTTTATTTTAATAGGTCTATTTTGATATTTAATTTGTTTCTTATGTTACATTGCATACTAACTATAAATATTTAAAATGAAAAATATCATTTTTGGATCTCACAATATATATATATATATATATATATATATAGTATATACTCACCAATTTAATAATATTATTTTTCATGCAAAAATAACATTAAAAGATCTTTATTGTTTTTTGCCAATCAAATTATTTTTTGACTTTACTTTATCAATTTAAATGTTTTATTCAATTATTTAAGATCTCTCATAAAATTATAATTAGGAGCCACTATCTTTCCTAGAAATGAGGTCTTGGCTTCAAATCCTATGGGGATTAAGGGATTGGGTTAGGAGTGAGGAGAGGCTTTTTCTTTTTTCTTTTTTTAAAATAATTAGTATTGAAAAATTAAATATCAACAATAAAAATTAAAAATACGCATCACTCCATGTATTATATAGGGGTACTCTAATTTCTTTAAATATAGAATCCATAATTTATAGCCATTGGATTTGTCAATCATAACCCAAAATTCTGGCCTAAACTTAAATATAGCCCGATTGGTGGTCTGAGCTCGATTGTGTGTATATGTTAATAATATATATATACACACACATATATATTTCAAACCCATCTAGGAAAGGCCTTCACCATAATTGAGAAAAAAGCCCTTGCATTTGCTCTTCACATGAAAAAGCCGAAAACGTAATACACTTGCATCATTTTCTTATTGTCCAACCGCCGAAGTAAATGCCTACGCACATTAATAGGAACTGTACATTATTCACACTCATGCCTTTTACCATCAAGGTTAAAATGCGCATTATTCTGTTATACACTTAACTCACTATTTTCTTATCTTTGTCACAAGGTGGTACACTACTTTTATGATTTGTCTAGTTAATTGATGGTATCTATGATTTGTTTAATTAGCTAATTATCTCTTATATTTTTAAAAATTGTCACATTTCTTCATATATTTTTAAACGATGGCACAATCGCCACTTTTTTTTTCATATTATTAAAAAGTTAAACTAAAAATAAGGGTATTCTTAGAAAGCTACATAAACATTATAAATTTTGACACTTACACATGCAAAAAAAGAAAAAAAAAGCATATAAAGCACAGTAAATTAATTTGGATGGAATCATTAAAGTAGGAGGATTTAGACAAATATAAGAAGGGGTAGGGATAGAGGGTCCCTGTATCAAATCCCATGACGAGGAACTATGGGTCAGAGTGGGTTACCACTGAATAAGACTTGGAAAGACAGTGGATATGCAAGATTTGAAGAGCAGAATATCATCATTTGCCTTACTCTTTGTCCTCAAGTTTTTCTTCGTGATTTAAGATAGAACTAAAATCACCCATAAAAAACATGGGGGCAATTGTCCATGGCAAGCAAAAATTTGATTCTGCCCCAAAAATCCAAAGAAGGATCTCTTATCAGGGTTGACATAGATGAATGTGAATCGCAACGGTCTTTATCAGACTCTAAAATACGAGCACAAATACCATGAGGGGTTACTGAACCTCATCTCGATTTTGACACCCTCAAAGGCAAAATACAGCCATCCGAGTCTATAGAACAGATGATTTTATAGCCACAACGACGGGCTAATTTTATTCAATTTAATATCCTTGGCTTTAGTTTTAGAAAGTCCAAATATTTGAGGCTTGTGCAGATGAAGTATATCCTTCAGGTTTTCCGCTGTCAGGGAAGAGCCCAACCCCTGATAGTTCCAGCCCAATACCCTCATTGGTCTGTTTGGGGCTGTTGAAAGACAGCACCCAGAACCTCAGCAATTTTTGGATTTTTTGGGGATGAGGAGTTTTTTTTTGGGGAGAGGAAGAACAAGTCTTTGGGTTGTTTTTCTTTTCTTGCAGTTTCATCGCTTCCGGAGAAGCTTTCCTCAGAATGACCAGCCTCAACAATTGGGATTTCAACAAGGCCCAAGCCATCTTGGCTTTTGGGTTTGCTTTTGTTTTCGGGGGAGGCAGATTTACTACCTGGATTAATATCTGGGCTGGACAGATTATGGCGACCACTAGCGCGGGCCAGCCTGAAGTGTACACCCATCAAGGCGGGGCCCAAAAAATAATCATTTTTATCAATAGGCCCACGAAGCCCAAGAATAGATCGAAAGCGTTTCTTTAGTGAGAGAGGGCCCTTCCCGGAAGGTGGGTTAGGGAACTTCGTACGTGATTGATGTGACAAGATAGGTGGATTCAAATTTGAAACTCTGGTGTCTGGGGATGTCTTCATGTGCCGTTTACGGAATGTCTCTATTTGTGGCAAGAAGTGTTGACTACTTTTTTTTTTAAAGGATTAACCAAAGGAGAGCACTTTCTGTCTGGGGCGTAGCTAGCGGGAGGTAAATTGAGGATGTGCGTGAGTGGCGGCCCGAGGAGAAGGACCAGCGGGCGTGGAAATCCGAATGACCGCATGATATTTGGTGATCTGCGCGCTGATTCGATCGCGTTGTCGAGTGTCTCACACTGTCGCGCCACTTACCAACTCATGCGCAGAAGTCAAGTGTTGACTACTTTTCTCTGAGATAGTGACGCCTTTTTGGGAAAATTTTTTGACATAATTTTAGACATTTTTTTGCAAAAATAACTTATTTTTAGATTAGTTTTCAAATATAATTCAATTGTGTTTTGAAAATGTGCTTGCCGCACTTTGAAAATGCGGGGTCCACTCCCAGAACAAGAGCCTCGTTCCCAGAATGAGACTTGCTTTCCTGGAACGTGTCCGCCCTTCCAGAATGACGACCGCGTTTCCAGAACGCGCCCAAGCTTTTTCCCACATTTGCAGAGGTTCCTAGGCCGAAGTGACATGCGTTTCCATGTAATGGCATAATAATATATCATCAACTGGACTCGGTCTAGGGTGCTGTAATAGAGGTCAGATCCGGTTATATAATCGCTTTCTTAGATAACGTCTTACTTCTTTAATCCTTCTCAATTAGCACACGATGTTGAGCGTCTGGCGGCTCACTAATAATTAACGAAAATCTAATTGGATTGCTAAGAGCTAAATTTACTAATTAATCCGCATATTGTTAGTGTTTCGGAACACCCACTAGTTAGCTTTCCTACTACTGGAAGATAAAATTTAAGAATTTATAAGCAACCTGTGTTTGCTAAATAGACTCTGTTGTTTTCCTCTGTCGCTTGTTCTTGACCCTATCTTATTATAGTAGAACGACTCTGATAAATATTGGTGGATGCTATGTCATGCTATGTTTGTCTCAATTTTAGATATCATATTGGATCAATTTAAAATTCATGACGACAATAATAGAAATGATTGAAACTTGAATTAAATGGATATATAATATTTTTGGGGACAAAACTTATTCCTGCGCGTAATTGAGTGATTTCCATGGATGATTTTATGCGTAGTTTTGTTATAAAAGTGTAATTCTATAGCTATTTCACATCTACAACGCTTAAGATATCTGTATATCCAACTTTCTTCCTCAAGCACTTAGCCAAGTGGACAAAATCAATCTCATTTCCAATAACCACCAGTTGATTTTTGTCTTGGCCTTCTAATCCAACAGAGTCGACGCCTGCATCCCAGTAACAAAAGAATTGCTTTGTTTACCGTTAATCACGGTGAATTAAGTTAGTTTATAAATAAATTGAATACAAATTTTACATGAAAGTGACATGAGATGACACATTATGAATTCTCAATAAAATTATTAGATCCGTTCTAAGGTTTTGTATCCATAATAGTAGTGAGCATGTTTGTGTCGTCATGAAATTACAAAACTTTGTGCCAAATAGATGGACCCACTTAATATTTTTACTGAACTATGATTGATCGTGATCAAGTAAGCAAATGACGAACCCCTGAGGTTAACGTGTGAAAATAACGAGGGATTTGGGGAAGGAAGACTAGAAAAGGTGCTAACAACTGTGGGACCTTCACAGAAAATGAGAATCTTTGGAAAATGAAGCCGCTTTCTTTGAAATTTCACAATGTAATTGCAATAAAAATCAAAAAGAAGAGGCACAAAATAATAAAAAAATGATTTGTAACAGTGAAGTATAAAAAGATGTCACATCCTATATTTTGCAAATGACAGTGAAGTTATAATAAAAAAGTGAAAGACAACAAGATGAAAGGAATAGACTTTTGCTTAACATTTCCCCCTTGTTTGGATTTGGGGAAATGGAAGGAAGGAAATGGATTTTGAAGATTTCTTAATTCTCTTTTTTAGTTTGGGTTGGAGGGATGTGAAGAGAACAGATTAAGGAGGAATATGATTTATTTCTCCAAATCCTTTAAAATGGCTCCTTCTAATTGGGTGAAAAAATGGAGGGAAAGGAATTAATTTCTCTTGTACTTTTCTTTTTTTTTTTTATGTTTCTCTTTATATTTAAACATAAAACCAAAAAAATGTATAAAGATCCATTTTAACATAAAATTAATCCTTTATTCTATTTTCTTTTCAATCTGAACAAGATAAATCTATAATCCTTTATTATCTTTTCCTTTACAAAATTTTTTTAATCCAAATAAGAATTTATCCTTTCCTTTCATTTCTTTTATAATACTTTCCTTTTCTTTCATTTCCTTTATTAAACTCTCCCTTCCGGATCCAAACATAGTGTTCATGAAAGACCGGCGATTCCTTCGTTAGGTAAAGTTGATCATGATCCTCAAGTAGTTGCCAGAATATGACAAAAAAAAAGTTGCCAGCAAAAGAAAAAGAAAAAAGCGGGGAATTTATCTGCTTTATTTGATGGGTAAGCATGGGTGATAATCTTGTGGTTTTGATTTTTTTTCCCCCCCACATTTCACACCCAAATGTAATCTTTTACCTCTCATGTCATTCGAATTTTAAACCCAAATTATCACTTTTAAAAGAAATTGGTACAATCACCTTGAATTATTTCTTAAACTCCTTTGTGATTTAGAATTTCAGAAATACATCTCACTATTGTTTCTTGTGCTTCATTTTAAAAGATCATGAGTGTATAACCTGTGTTTCCATAATCCTTGGAAAAAATAATTTTAAAAAAAGTTATACACAGCTAGTTGAGATAAATATGTGGGTCTAAGACTCTGTAACCTATCACAAGTGTTTCCCATGCTTTAATATGGAGTGACTAAAGTATAACACCAAAAGAAAAGAAACAAAAAACTTTAAAATCAAATCATGCCAAACCAAATATATATTATCACATTAGGTGAAGTCGGTTAAAGAAAAAAAAATAAATAACGAGGAAATAAAAACATGCATAATCACAATAAGGAGATACAAACCAACTTCTTCTGCCGCAATTTGTAGTGCCTTTGTCCGGCATTTCGCGCAAGGCATGTGCACTTTAAAAATCCCCTTTTTCTGCATCACCATAAGCCAAAAATATTAGATGCATGCATGGCTTGTGAAAAAATAAAATAAAATAAAATAAACTAGCTAGTATGAATTTTGAGAGCCCAGCGAACTCGAGCCATACCTTCATATCTAGCAACTCCTTTAGATGAAAAATTGAATATTTTACTCTAGTTTAGCATACAAAGGAGATGAGCAAACAGTATATATAGAGGGCTCATACAAAAGCTTGTTGGATAAGCAATATATAAGTCTTCAATATATAAGACACTACAACAAACGATATCAATTGAAATGTAATTAATAATTTGTTTACAAATGTCAAGATGAGAGCGTAGTCAACACGACAATGACTTTGAAAATGCACGTTGTACTATGTTCAGATATATCAATATTCAGTGATATACCTACTTATGGGTTAAGGAGTTTTGTCTTGGCTTCGTTAAATCGAGCTGCAACTTTTCTTCCGTGTTGAAGACGTGTGTGCGAAGTTGCATATTATTAGTTACGTTATACATTGGATAGCTGTGAGTTCGGTTTATAGCTTATTTGGTTTAAATTTTTGTTTTTGTTGGTTGAAAGACAAAGTAATAATTGTTTTGTTGTAATTTTTGCTTTTAACTAATTACTAATCCTACCCAAGTCTCAAGTCCTAAGACCTGAAGAGCATACTACGTACATCTTCAATTCAACCAGTGGCGAAGTTATGGCCGCCTATCTGTGGCTATAACATCTTCAATTATGATATAATTTCTTTAACTGTGTATTATTTTAGTGATATTTGATAAGGTGAGATGTAATTATTCAATATTGGCTATTAATTATTATAGTCCTATAATTCTAAAAAGTAAGTATATTATAGTCCTATAATTCTAAAAGGTAGGTATCTTTTGTTTATTAACATTTCCCACCATGAGTGTGATTAAGAACAAACTAAGAGATCGAATGAGTGATCACTGGATTGACATATACTGAAAGGGATATATTTGATATTATTAGTAATGAAACCATTAATCACTACTAGAAATTGGTGAACTTGGGATGGAAAATTTTCGTCTCAAATTGAGATGGAAAATTTTTGTCTAAATTTGAGACGGAAATTTTGGACTAAACTTTCTAATAAGTTAATACAAATTTGAAACGGAATTTGAGATAGAAATTTGAGATGGAAAATTTTTTGTTCAATTAGAGATAGAATTTGAGATGAGAGTTTTTGAGACAGAAAATTTCTATCTCAAATTCCGTCTCAAATCTATTTTGAGAGGGAATTTTTTAAGTTTGAGATGAAAATTTTTCCTCTCAAATTCATAAATTTTTTGTAGTGATTATGCATCATTTTCAAAACTCACAAGGAACTCTTGTAATTTCATCGTAAATTAGTAAAATATTTACTCTGAATATTTATATTTTAAGTTGTTTATATTTTCTTCACCCCTTTGATAAGAATCTTGACTCCTTCACTAGTTAAATGGATTCGATTATTTTTCTCTGTTGCTTGTTGACCCTTTTACAACAGAATGTGTCAAATAAATGTTGATGGTTGCTCAACCCATCTACTTGTCATGCCATGTTTGTCTTAATTTTAGATATCATATCCCATGCGGCCCAAAACTCGTGACAGCAATAGTAAAAGCCATTGGAAGTTGCATCAAATGGTATAATATTTATGGGGACAAAACTTATTACTCCATATATATAATTATTTGATCTCTATTTATGAATTTGTGCATCATTGTTGCAAGGAAGTATGATTCTATTGCTGTTCCACCTCTTCGATGCTTAAGATATCTGCATGTCCAACTTTCTTCCTCAAGCTCTTAGCCAAGTGGACAGGATCAAATCCTCCTCCAGTAACCACCACTTGTTCCATGTGCTGGCCTTCTAATCTAATAGAGTCTAACCCTGCATCACAATACCATCAAAAGAACTGCTTAGTTTAAAGCTATACATGGTGAATTTTAAGTTATTATATAAATAAATTGAATAAAAATTTTATAAAGTTGATGTGGGATGAGATGGCATAAATTCTCACTAAAATAATTAGATTCATTCTAGGGTTATATGGTATTAAGCATGTTTGCATAGACATTAAGCTCCACAAGGTCCTTATTGTTTATAATAAATGTTAGTTTAGTCTTTATTATCTCAAAAGTGACCCACTTGGTCCTCAATGTTTGCAAAAGGAATCCAGACACTAACCCGAAAGAAAGTACTTTAGGTTCACTCCAAGAGGACAAAGCAAAGTCAACAATTCAACCCTTCATTGGGAACTAAAATTGATGTGATTTTGGCCTAATGATGAGCTATTTAATTTAAGTAGGCTCGCAACTTCGTTGGAAGCGAGGAAGAAGGGGTTGGGGGTCAAGGGAGGAAAAAGAGTCGAGTCGATTAGACTCTTCGCTCGCTTGTAATGCCTCAACTCAAGTTTTCATTGTACGGTTGAGTGAAGAGATTTTTAAAAGCAATTAACTACAAAAGAAAGCAGAAACAGTTTCCTCTACAAGTAAAAGAGAAAGCCCCGAATTAGATGTCTTTTCTTACAGACCCCCTCATGAGAATAACCGTCGGCTACTAGAGCCCCCTGGACATGTTTTTCCATCTGGGCTTGGGTCTGCACAAACGAGTCCCACACTCCATGATTGTAAGAGAGACCAACTAAGCGATCATTGAGCTTTTCTCCGTATAGATATCATTATCTACATTCATAAAGTCATATGCTTTTGAGGAAGCTTGTAGAGTTTGGGAAAGGGTTTTTATTAATTAAAAAGAATAATCTACTTCAACGAATATGTTGCCTGAGATGTCTTTCATCTTTATTGTCTTTGTTCTGCTTTCAACTCCAAACCTAGCATTAAAGGCGTTATAGTGGTATATGAGAGACATAGAGAAAAACTCGTGATTGGAGTGGTTCATAGGAATAAAGAGAAGCAAGTTTGTTCTATACTGTATTAGTGTATGGGTTGGTTCATATCAATATGGAACTATTACCTCATGCCCATGACAGTTCCTATAGGGCGTAAGCCTCCCAAAAGGTAACGGAGATGTGCAAGAGTTTTCTCGGGCCTGATGGAGATTGGCCCTCGAGTGGAAAGCAGAAGGGAACTTGACAATAACACCCACCATTAGAAGAACACCTAATACTTTATTGGGTAATGTACAAAGTATTTTCTGAAGTTCTTTATAATGTTGTAAAGTTTGCTTCACTCTTTGCACAATTTCATAATGTTCCTCACCAACCCTCATAACTGGTGGACAGAAAGAACGACAACTCTTCTTTTGCTTGCAAAGACATATGGTTGGTTTAGTCTAATAATGGCCGGAGAGCCGCTCGTTGTGATTAACCACCCAGTTACATCAGGTGATTTTATATGCAATCTAGTCCATAGAAAGATACAATTGAAAGGCACAACTAGACAAGTTGGCCAGCACAGCTAGTCCAAAGACAGTAAAACGCTTCATGCTTAGCTAGATGAAACGATCCAAGGTTGAAGCATGTTTGACGTTGAATTTAAAGGATCTATTGCTAGATAGATTCCTTTGAATTGATTTTTTAAGTAATGGTATCATTTTCATAGGATCTTTCAAAAATAAGAAATAAAAAAGCAATAGAATTAATTTTTATAGATATTTAAAAATAATAAAAAACACATGAAAACTTAAAAATAATAAAAAATCACATTTATAAGTATTTAAAAAAATTTAAAAATGCACAGAAAACCCAAATTAACCCATGCAACGTACAAGGTATGAAGGTACTAGTCAATATATACAAAAGTTAAACCTAAAGGAGCTCAAAGAAAAGTGCCTCATAAGCATCCATCTATATGCCAAGTCATCATAAATTCTATTTTTAATATTATTACATTATTATAAATCAATATATTATAGTGTTTAATTACATTTATGCACCACTTTTATATTTCTTTTTAATGAGTTTAAAGTGATAAAGTCCAAAAAACTCATTAATTTATGCATCATATCCTAATTAAAAAGTTAAAAATAAACACTAGAATTAATTTTTATAGATATTTAGAAATAATGAAAAAATACATGAAAACCTAAAACAATAAAAAATTACATTTATAAATATTTAAAAACTAAAAAGCACACAGAACTTAAATAAGCCCGTGCAAAGCACGGGGTATTAAACCACTAGTTTATATATATATATATATATATATATATATATATATATACATATATTAAACCCAAAGGAGCTCAAAGAAGAGTACCACATCGACACACATCTATTTGCCAAGTCATCATAAATTCTATTTTTAATATTATTACATTATTATAAATCTATATATTATAGTGTTTAATTACATTTATGTACTACTTCCTAACATAATCATTGCACTGGAGTTACAAGATATTTAATTATATTTATGCACCATATATATATATATATATATTTCTTTTTAATGAGTTTAAAGTAATAAAGTCCAAAAAAACTCATTAATTTAATTAATTTATGCATCATATCCTAATTAAAAAATAAAGATAAGAATATAAAACACTAGAATTAATTTTTATAGATATTTAAAAATAATAAAAAACACACAAAAACCTAAAAATAATAAAAAAATCACATCTATAGAAAAGTTAAACTCAATGGATCTCAAATAAGGGTGTCACATTAACACCCATCTATTTACCAAATCATCATAAATTCTATTTTTAATATTATTATATTATTATAAATCTATATATTATAGTGTTTAATTACATTTATGCACTACTTCCTAATATAATCATTGCAATAGAGTTACAAGATATTTAATTATATTTATGCACCATATATATATATATTTCTTTTTAATGAGTTTAAAGTAATAAAGTCCAAAAAAACTCATTAATTTAATTAATTTATGCATCATATTCTAATTAAAAAATAAAAATAAAAATAAAAAAGTACTAGAATTAATTTTCATAGATATTTAAAAATAATAAAAAACATACAAAACCCTAAAAAAATAAAAAAATTACATTTATAAATATTTAAAAACTAAAAAATATATATAATTTAAATAAACCCGTACAAATCACGAGATACAAAAGTATTAGTATTCTATAATGCAAAATCCGAGAAAGAAATTCTGAGTTGCTGATGTAAGGCGTGGTACTCATACATGTGTCATTTTTGGCATCTTTATTTGGGGCCATGTGGTAGTGGGACCGTGAGTCCTTACGTGCCATGTGGAAATTGTATCATAATATTTTAAAAAAATATATATGTAGCTGGATATGCATTTATTAATGCTGCATGCCTAAAATCGTGCGGTCCACCCAGTGAAAAATGTGGACAATGAGAATTTGAATAATCCTTTAATGCCTTTTTTTTGGTCGAATTTTTATGCCTTTTTTTTACTATGTCAAGGTTGAATGGATTGCCCTTTTATACATCCTGTGCACGATATTTTTTTCCAAACTTTTAACAATTTGGTTGGTGCCCTGAAAGACATACACAAAAAAGAGGGGGGGGGGGGGAAGAGGTTAGCTGGTGCCTTAAAAGGCACAGACGAAAAAGAAACGAGTCTGACTTTTTGTCTTCATATCTGTTAATCCTTGCAGATCTTTGCAACCAAAAAGAAAAAACCATCAAGGTTGCTCAGGAAGCTTTTGTTTTTAGTAAAGATTTAAGAACAACCACGCTACTAACATCAGAAATGGTTGCTTCAATTTCTATGGTTGCCAATCCTCTTACTCTATGAGTCTCTTTTTCTTTTTTTCTTTTAATGTTTTTTTATCAGCTTTAATATATGTTTTAGGGGTTATTAAATAGTTTTATTTACTGTTAACTATTCTTACTTTTTGTGATCATGATGACAATGATACTATGTGGTAGAGGTGGCAAAACAGGTTGAGACCTGCGGATTGACCCGTCTAATTCGCCAAAAAATAGGGTTAGGGTTGATGATTTAGTGGCACACCAGATAAACGGGCCGACCTGACCCGGCCTGACAAATTGGCGGGTTGGGTTGGGTCAACCTGCGGGTGACCCGCGAATCCGACAAATTGACCCGCATAACCCGCCAACCCGCTAAAATGACCCGCCAACCCGTGAAACTTGCAAAAACGACCCATGAACCCGCCAAACCCGCCAAAGTGAACCGTAAACCCGTAAAAAATGACTTGCGAACCCGCCAAAGCGACCCGTCTAATCCGCTATAATAACCCGCCTAACCTGCCAACCCATTAGGGTCGGTTTAGGATTTAATACCCTTTACCCGTTTATTAAACGGGTCAACCCGACCCGACCTGCCAACGCGCTAAACCCGCCGTAAACGGGTCGGGTTGGCCCGCGGGTACCCGTTTGCCACTTCTACTATGTGGTGATTTCCCAAAAAATTTATATTTGTTGCCTGGGCTCTGCATGCTCCATATTCTGTGACCCTCGAGCAGTCTCTTCTCATACCAACAGAAAAAAAAAAAGAAGAAGAAGAAGATTGCCATTCTTTCAAACTAAAAGTTCATATCTATAATTTTTTTTGCATTAAACACTACTAGAAACTAACAGTTTAGAGACGAAAAAATTTCGTCACAAACATTTAAAATTCCGTCTCAAAACTTGTTTGCGACGGAATTTGAGACTGAAAATTTTCGTCGCAAAAAGCCCCGTCTCAAATTTTGAGACGGAATTTTCCGTCTTTGTTTGAGACGAAAACAATTTCCATCTCAAACAGAGAAGAAAAATTCCGTCTCAAACAGATTGTTAAAATTCGTCACTAACAACATATAGTGACGGAATATTCCGTCTCAAAAGTCTGTCTCTACTTTGTGACGGAAATTTCCGTCTCTAATTGCGTTAAAGCTATTTTTTTGTTGACGAAATATAGCGACTAAAGTTTGAGACGAAAATTTCCATCCCATATTAGTCCTAAACTATATGAAAGATGTTGACAAAATGTTCCGTCTCTATTCCGTCACAAATCTCGCCATATTTTTGTGAAAAATTCCGTATCTCTAATATGATTGAACTAAAATAATTTCCGTCTCAAATCCGTCGCTAATGGAATTTGGTTAATTATTTTCCATCTCAAATCCGTCTCTAATGTAATTTGGCTAAATTATTTTCTGTCTCAAATCTGTCTCTAATATGTTTTTTGTTGAAAATATTTTACCTATTTAATTTTTTTTCTATACCTGTTAAACTATAATAATATACCAATCCATCCATTCAGCCAGTACAACTCATAAACATAATATGTCCTCATACATTCCACCGCAATATACCAATTTAACCCATACAATGTAACTGATACTAGGTCTACACCAAACTAACCATACATTTCACTAAATCATTAAGTCATTAACATAGTGCCAAATTCCAAATTCACCATGACACAGTTATATAGTTCACTAAGATAAAAATATCACATGGTTATATAGTTCACCAAAAACAAAACTAATATAATATAATGATCCAGACTAATTGTCAAATAGAGTGAAAAAAGACACAACTAGCTATCTGTAGAAGCACGAGCAGGAGTAGTAAGCATAGAAGGTAGGTTGATGCCAAGCGTAATAAGTCTCTCATCAACATAAGAGGAGATCAATTGTGGGATAGAGCCTTTCAATTCATTAAGTTCTGCTGTAGTTGAGTTGAGCTTCTCTTCAGTTGAATGTAGCTTTTCCTTGGTTAATTCAAGCTCAGCCCTTAATGCCGAATCGTCACCATAGTTTCCATGAATAGAGCTTGATGAGGTAGATCCTGCAATGAGATAGATCCATGAAGCATCTCAGTCATTAGATATGAAAGATAAAAAATAGACACCAAAACAATTGATTACTGAGCCAGAAAAAAGTGCAGAATTACTAGGATAGTATTCAATTACGAATCTGAGACCAAGTCATGCAAAGTGAAAGTTCCCCTAAGTAACTTCACACTGCATGATGTTCCCAAACATTTTCTTATCTGTTTAGCAAACAAAAGAATATTGTTTATTAGGCATTCAAATTAGCTATTTCAATATGCTTTGAAGTCTATTTATACATCACTAGAAAAATTCCCATATACATTTTCACATAAACTTTCCCATTGATTATAACCTTTTTGCATACTTGGTCCCTTTTAGAGGCATACGTAGTTTTTTCCTCAGTGGTTAAAGAGGCTATGAAATCAATAACAGACAGCAGATCACATTTGCCACATGCACTCACAATTCACACGAAGCTGATCACAGAGATAGGTTAACAGTAAATCAAATACTTGTTATCCGTATTGAGGTGAGTCAAAATGTAATCACTTCAAACATATTCATAGCCATGTAAATTTTGTGGTCATATTTGTAGTACCTAGCTTGACGTGTTTTGAGTTTGAAAGAGTTACTATAGATAAGTTAAAAGAAAATAATTTGCAAGCATCCAAGAAAACTGATGTTCATAAATCACGTGTAAATGAAGCACAACGTATTATTGCATGATTACAGTTGGCTCTTTTTGTGTGTGTGTGTGTGTGTATATTTATTACTTTTTTTGTGTATGCGTGTGACAGTGTGTGTGTTGTGTAGCCAATAATTCACGAAATACCATATAGTCAATAGTCAAGATGGAGGACTTTGTGGGCTCCTACAGGACTTGTTTGAGAGCGTTTTTGCTCTTTCGTAAAACTACAAGGAGGCAGGGGCAACTAATTATTTAATATGTATACCACAAGAGAATAATGAGTTGATTACGATATTTAAAGAATAACGTACACTTTCTCTTAACCACAACATAATAAACAATATTTTGCTAGCCTATTTTGTTGTACAGCAAAGTAGATCCAAGCTCCCTCATAAACATTGGCATGTTTATAAAGATTATTAACCTTTTTGAAGAAGGGGCCAAACTTAATTTAGACAAGACCATATCAAGTATACCGAAAAATCATAAATTTTGGAGTGCAGTAGCTCTCTCCGACCATACTCTAAGTCAATGAAGAGTTAGGCAATATTTATATCAAGGTACTCTGAGACAAGCCAATTCCCAGATCCATCAAAACCAATAAGCAGAGCAATTTAGCACACATCAATACTTGCACTCTTTGACAGTCTGCATACTTGCTTTGAGCTAGCTGATAATATTCAGCATGCACTTACAGACACTAGCTAGAATTAAAGAATGACAACATCAAAACACACAACTGTCTGGCTTTGACCAAAAATTTTTTAAAAAAATTCAAAACGGTCTTTTTTGCACTTTGGTATTACCGTTAATATTAAAATTTAAAAATTGATTTGTCATGTTTGTAAGCAATTTTTTTAATTATCCAGAGTGCAGATTTTCTGAACAAAAATGCTACAGACAAAAAATGCTGCAAACAACTAAATCCTGTGAAAAAAACAAAAAAAATAGACTATCTAGATCTACACACAATTGTCTCTCTTCCAACCACACACATCACATAGTGCCGAGTCTTTGCAGCTACTGCTTGTCTTGCCATTTCAAACCACAAATATACGTATGTACACACACATTTTGTATAAAACACATAAAAATGCTACAAAAAATTTCAAAAATTAAAAAAATAAATAAATAGAAAAAAGGAATGAAGGAGCAAAGAAGAAAAGGATGACAGAGAAGAGGATGCTAAAATTGTTATTCGTACCTGGAAGAAAAGTAGCAGCTCAAATGAGGAAGAAGAGAAGCAAAAGGGAAAGTTATGTGCTGGGAAAAAAGAGAGAAAGAAGAGAAGCACTTGGAAGGAAAAGGGGAAAGTTAGGTGGATAACCCTATCTCACGTGAATGTAACTTTTGTTTTACATTAAGCTCAAAATGACGTCGTTTTGAGCACAAATACGACATCATTTTTGCCAAGATCAAAATGACGTCGTTTTTGCCTAATTATTTTTCGCCCAAAATTTTTTTCCATCTTTTTATTTAGGAGAATATTTAAAAGATTACGTCGTTTTGAGCACAAATACGACGTCGTTTTTGCCAAGATCAAAATGACGTCGTTTTTGCCTAATTATTTTTCGCCCAAAATATTTTTCCTTCTTTTTATTTAGGAGAATATTTAAAAGATTAGAGACGCATATTTCGTCTTTATTCCGTCTCTAAATGGAATTTAATCTATATTCAATTTCAATTCTAATTTCTTTTACTAATAGTTAAATTATTTTGAAAAACTTTCTTTTTATGTACTAATCTTTATAAGTCTCTGCTTCTACTACTACTACTACTACTACTACTACTATAATAATAATAATAATAATAATAATAATAATAATAATAATAATAATAATAATAATAATAATAATAATAATAATAATAATAATAATAATAATAATAATAATAATAAGCAATATCACTGGACATCATATTTGCCTTACCATTCTTCTTGAAATGTTCAAAGTCAGCAGACATTGTCTCCATGAGTATCTTCTCATAATGATGCCTAGTCTTATATGACTGTGCTGGAAAATAAAACTCATCAAGATATTTTTGCATGAGTAACCACGGATTCTGCTTATATGTCAGATCATTTTGTGATAAATACAGGATTATTTTCTGTTGTGAGTTATGTGTATATTGCACAGAATCGTCATACTCTGTATTCAGAGCTAAAGCGAAAGAACTTATATTTCTTTCTCCTGCTTTTTTCTCCAGTTCCTCAAGAAACTTGATTGTTTTTTAGTATATTGGTGAACTGGGATGGGGAAGTTTTATATCAAACTTCTGAGCTCGCAGTCTATTTCTACGAACTTCTGCGTCTTCGACAGCTAATTCCAATGCCTTATTTGCATAGGAATAATCTGGGGCTTTATTTCCCCTGCCACGACCACCATGACCATATTTGCCATAGCCTTGACCTGCACCACCATGGACATATTTTCCACGGCCTTGACCTCCCCTATAAGGGGGTTGCATCACCCTGCAAATATTCACATGAGAGAAAATCAGGCAAAGTATTATTCTTTCCCTTAATATGTTTGATTTCAAAATCAAAAAGGGCTAAATTAGCTTGCCACCTCGCAAACATATATTTTGAAACATCATGTTTAAAATCTTTATTAAACATGAATTTTGCAGATTGGCAATAAGTTTTTATCAAAAATTTTTGATTGAGAAGATCGTCCTGAAATTTTAAAACACATTTGACGATTGCAAGAATTTCTTTGGCAATAGTAGCATATTTTTCCTGGCTTGGTTTCCATTTGCTAGAATGAAAACGAAAAAGATATTCTTGTTTTGAAATAGGATGAACTTGTTTAAGAACTCCTCCAAAACCAATATCTGATGCATCTGTCTCCACAATCTTATACCAGTGTGGATTTGCCAACATTAAACAAGGCAACTGTTTGACCTTTGATTTGATCACTCTCACTGCCTCAGTATGACTGTCTGACCAAGGGGAAGGGGATTTCCTAAGTCTATCATATAAAATAACAGTATTTGCAGCCAAATTTTTATAATAAGGCTGAATATAATTTAAACTGCCTAAGAATCTTTGAAGTTGGGTTTTATCAGTAATTATATCAGGAAATTTAGAAGCAAATTCAATACTTCATTCAATAGGAATTATTTTCCCATCTTCAATATTATACCCTAAAAATCTAATTTTAGATTGAAAAACCTACATTTTTGGTTTTGAAACCACTAACCCATTTTTGATTATAAGGTTTTTAAAAATATTTAAATGTTTAAAATGGGTTTCAATGTCTTTCGAAAATACCAAGACATCATCAATATAAACAACCATAAAATCACTATAAGGTATGAATATATCATTCATAATTTTCTGAAATTCAGAAAGTGCATTTTTTAATCCAAATGGCATAACATTCCATTCAAAATGACCAAATGGTACAACAAATGCAGTTTTATATCTATCTTCTTCAACTATCTGTATTTGATAGTATCCTGATTTCATATCAAAATTTGAAAACACACAAGCATCATGAACCTTATCAATAAGATCCTTTTTATTAGGTATAGGGTATCTAATCCATTTTAACACTTTATTAAGAGGTTTATAATTGACAACTAACCTAGGAGTTCCTCTTTCAATTTCAGATTTTTTATTAACATAAAATCCTGTACAACTCCAAGGTGAATTGGATTTTCTGATTAATCTTTTTTGCAGAAAAGTTTCTATTTCTTCCCTACATCTGCCTAGTTCATCACTACTCATTTAGCTGATCTAGACTTTGTAGTTATATGTTTTTCATTAAAATCATCTACATATGGTAGAGAAACAATATGTTTTTTCCTATCCCAAAATGCATTAGGATGATCAGCACAAATGTCTGAAGAAAATTGATTTATTAACAATTTTATTTTTTCTTGTAATTTTGGATTATTAAGTTTTTCCTTTATTGTTAAGGAATTAATTTCTTGGTTAAGGTAATTTAATTGATTACCCTTGGCTTTTATTAATTCCACCATTTCATTAAGAACTCTAGTTTTTGGATCCTTAATGAATTCAAATTTTATTTCATTCCTTTCAGAACTACTTATTATTCCATTAGTAGTTATTTCTTTTATTGGAAAAATTTTATGAAGGAAAGGAGTGCCTAATATGACTTGATAAACCAAAGTCTCGGATCAAAGTGGGTGTGTGCAGCTTTTCTTTTTCCCTTTTTATTATTGTAATTTTGTTTAAATTAATAAAAGCTCAGAGTTCTCGTTCAAGGTACTTTATTTTTGTTTTTCTGTCATTTATTTTTATTTTTGTGTTGCTTGATCAGCCTAATGACAGGCTGAGACTCTGGTGGATTAGAGTAATACTACCATATCAAAAGAGCATGTCTTAGGCCAATGTTAGACCTAGAGGATAACCCTCAAATACTCCGCTGACATCGTTAAGGTCTTAAGGTTAAGATATATCTGAGGTAGATTTGGAATTATGGTCCGAAATATATATTTAGATCTCTTGAGTGACCCTGCCAGTTGTCGTTTGCCGTGTTGAAGGCATGTTGGCGTTTTGGCCCTTCTTCATCACTCAAAGATGGAGATCTAGCTATATATCAGGTAAATGCCCCATGGTTCTAGTTTTGATCTACTTCCAGATATAGCCTAAGCTTAAGGACTCATCTATGTCCGCGGACTGCTGTTATTTGCGGTCTTATCACCTGGGCCATTTTGGTATCAGATCCATGGAATTCATCTCTATAAGTCATTCTTTTATGGTAAGTATTATTACTTTAATCCATCATTTGCATGTTCATAATTTGATCATGTCATCAATTCTTTCAATATTTGCAAAAAATCAAAATACTGTCAAAAACAGTAAAAAGGAAGAATATGATATTCTTAAAAATTTGGATTTGTTAAATAAATGGACAATTCCTATAATTGAACCTAGGATGATATATTCCTTTGGTACTTTTGATAAAATAAGTTTTAGACAAATTGTTAAAACTTGTGAAGAATCTGTTCCCATTCATAATGAGGAATTGACTATTAAATTACTTAGTCAAGATGATATTGATGTATATACATCAGATTATAAGTTCTTGCATATTGGACTTGTTCAGGTAGCATTTAAACCTCTTACTTTATCTGGGTTACCTGAATCATTTTTAGTAGTATTGCGCGATGCTCGTAATATGAACTGGCGTCAATCTCTCATGGGTATTATGGAATCTAGTTTAGCCCATGGTCCTATTTATTTTAATGCTTATCCGAATTTACAATTATCTTTGTCGGATGTTAATATTCTGGATGCGTTAACTTTATATGTGAAAACGCATGGTTATAATTATTTGCCTGGTACAGAAGTTATTTGTATCTGTTATAGGGTTTATTTTAAGCCATTATATATTTTGAATCCAAAGTGTAGGTTGATGGATACAAATCAACAAGAAACCATTTTATTTGAAACTAATTTTAACAGATTTAAAATAACAACACGTAGATCTATTAAATGGGATGAAATAAATTTCCCTGAAACATGGTTAGCTGAAAAGATAATTCAAGCAGAACCTATAATAAATGAAGATTTGGTGGATGCAATCCAAACATCTACTGGTGATGTTGAAATTCAATATCATAGGAAAAGTACAGGAAATAGGAGTAGTACTTTAGGACTAGGAACATCTAGGTATACTAGAACTAGTTCAACCCATTCTTATATATCCCCTATAGATTATAGAGTTGAGTTACCGCAAACTGTAGGTAGTTCATCCTCTAAATCCATAGAGACTGAGACTCTAGGAAGTAGAGTTCAGGGCATAAAAATTGATGAGAATAATATTGCTCAAGGAATTTATAATAATCCTGAACCAGAATTTAGACCAGAAATAACTGAGTCAGAACTTAACTTCCCAGTTTAATCATGAATCAAAAAATAAAAATTGATTTCAGTCCAGGAAGCCCAGCTAGGAAACAAATACAAGCTGAGTTCCAAAAACCCATATATCAATCATTTAGGGAGTGGTTTGCTAAGAATATACCTTTAGCAGAAAGAACAATACTCCAAGATCAGTTCTATAATCATTTAGAACAAATTAACCAAATAAAAGACTTTATACCTTGGTTTTTAGAAACCTATCGAGGACAACATATTAATGTCTTAGAGAGAATGTGGAAATTAAAAATTGGAGAACAAGTTGAATCTACTTATCCTCCCCCAACTCAACCCATAATAGTGGAAAGAGATAGAGTTAAGTTATATGCTAACGCTTTCTTTAACATATAAGAAAATGAAACCTTGTAGACCACAACTAAAAATATAAATGATGGGGTAAAACAGAATAATTTTACTCATTTATATTTAGTAGCCTTAGGAGAACAATTATTAGTTCTTAATAATAGGTTATTAAAAACTTATATGGCTATTGAGGAAATAAAAAACTCTCTTAATAATAAAAAATTTGAGAGTAGTGGAGAAAAATCTGTAATTAGGAATAACCCTATTCAACCTCCACCTGAAATAAAAAATTTTATTCTTGAACCCATAAATGAATTTGGAAAACTTCTTGATGATAAGTTTAAAACATTAAAACTTAATGTAATAACTAAAGAAGAAGTTCCAGATTTAGTTGATAATATTAATCAACAAGAAATAATTAATGATACATTAAATAAAATAAAAGGGTTTAATCATAAATTTGCCCAGAAGCCGGTCCAACAAAAATTTTATTATCCCAGACCGACACCCCAAGATGTGTTATTTGAAGAAACCCAATATGAACAAACTTACTATAATGGTAAGACTATTTATAAGTGGATTATAGATGGTTCTTCAGATCAACAAATATATAATACTATACACAGAATGATGATGTATTCTACTATCTGTAAACAATATGATAATACAGATAAAAATATTGCCCTGATGATAATAGCAGGATTTACTGGTCAATTAAAAGACTGGTGGGAAAATTATCTTAATGAATCCCAAAGACAATCCATAATTAATTCAGTGAAACAGGAGAATAATATAACTATTCAAGATGCTGTTTATTCACTGACCATTAATATTTGTGAACATTTTACTGGTAGGTTTACCACAAATGCTGAAAATATTAGGTCACTTTTATTAAATCTTAGGTGTCCTACCTTAACCTCATTTTGGTGGTATAAGGATGTATTCCTTAGCAGAGTTATGGAGTTACCAGATGCAAATCAAGCACATTGGAAGTCTAAGTTTATAGATGGTCTTCTACACCTCTTTGCTGAAAGGGTAAAGAAAACTCTTAGGATAGGAGTTTCAGCCATAGATTATAATAATCTTACTTATGGCACCATAATAGGAAAATGCATGCAGGAAGGTTTAGCTTTGTGTAATGAAATTAAGCTTAACCAACAAATTAAAAAACAAAATTTAACAGAAAAAAGTCAATTAGGACAATTCTGTGAACAATTTGGAATAGAAGTAGGTCAATCTAGTAGGCCTAAAAAATATCCTAAATATATTAATCCTCAAAAATATACTTCTCATGTTTATCATAAAAAAATGGCAGCGAGAAGAGAGAGGAAAAATATTAGGAAAACTATTAAAAAACAACAAGGATTTAGAAGAAAAAGATCTAAACCTTTATTTTGTTTTAAATGTGGAAGAATAGGTCACTTTGCAAATAAATGCAATGTCAAGAAGAAAATAAAATCCTTAGATATAGAGGAAGATATTAAGGATAGTGATGTCTTCTTTCGAGTGCAAGCTTTAAAAGACCCGCAAGTGTACGGATGTGTAATATAGTGTATACGAGTGCAGGTGTCGAACCACAGGGAGGCGTGAATGATGTGAATGAATTCTATGCTTGGTATCCTAAAAGTGCCAAAGAGAAAGATCTAAACTATATATATTTCTTTTCTTTTGGATTTTGGATTGTCGGGAGCTCTATGTAAATGAAATAAAACTAAACTATGAATAAAAACAAATGGAAACGCAAGTTGATTAAGAGGAAATTAACAATTGGAAAGGGATTAGGGTGACTTTGGCTTATGAATGGGTAATTCTATACTCAAATGCTATGGGATTAAGGGATGATGGCTAACTCTCATAATTGCTCTTAACTAGGTTGCAAATTAGTGTCCTGATTTCCCCCTAGGACTCGGTGAGGGTCCGTCCCTAGGCGACGTCTCCTAGAGCTACGGTGTGGTCCTTATGACCTAGGGTCTCAAGAGTGACTAACTAACTTCCTAGGTGTCTTAGACTGAACCTACCTTAGTACCTAAACCGTTGGCTGGGTTTAAAGCCAAGACCTAGTGTTGCTAAGGTCGACTAAATCTATCCTGAAACCTATTGGCTGGATTTAAAGCCAAAGGAGACTCGACCTAGACTAGCCCTAAATTATGCTTCGTCATTCTAAGGTCACTACAGCAGGATTTCACTTGCTAGTGCGTTCAGAAATATGCGATATTGAAGTTATGCTCGTTACTAGGCATGCTAATACGCATATAGACATGAATAAAAGCACTACCCACTTCATAGCATCCACATATAAACACAAAGACATGAGTATAACATGGATTAGATGTGTTTAGTAACAAACAAACTTCAATTTATATACATGTTATTCATCTAGGCATTTTATCAAACACATAGACATGAATGAAAGAACACCCAATTAAACAAAACAAATCAAAACATATATATATTCAGCCATCATATCCTATATCATAAGAGTATAAAATCAACCCATTACATAAGTTTAATCACCCTATACAAATCTACTCGAGCATAATGGAAAATAGAATGAAAGAGATATAACGAAACTCCCCTTTCATCCTAGCTAATCTTGACTGCAGCTTTTGAATAGATTTGCTCCAAAAGATTGTTGAATCCTCTAACTCAAGCCTGGTTCTTGATGAAAAGTGTGTGAAAAGGGTGTGTGAGGCGGCTAGAGAATAGGGTTAAGTGTGTGTGAGGTTTAGGTGTGAAGTGCGTGTGTGGCTCCCTTCAAATTCTGCTCCGCATCGGGGCTTTATTTATAGGTTCGCGCATAGCCGGTCGACCGGTCTCTGGAGTACTCGACCGGCTTTCTACTAGGGCTCTCTGGAGTGGCTGATCGACCGGCTCTTGAAGTGGGGTCGTCTGGCTTTTCGATGGATCTTTCTGGAGTGGCCGGTCGACCTTAGTAGCATTGCCTATGCATACTTGCATTGGCATGTGCAATAATAAGCAGTGGTGTATCTTATGGGACAAAGGATTGGGATTCAACACTTTTAGTTGGGTGCAAGAAAGATAAAAGAAAGAAAATAAAAAGAAACGAAAGTAAAACAAATGCAAAACTTCAGAATTGAACCTAGGTTGCCTCTTAGTAGCGCTAACCACCAAGCCGTCAGCCAGGCAAATACCAGCTCATCTTCAACTTCCATAGGCGGGATCCTGAAGCTTTAAAACCTCTACACGAGCCATGCTCGGATCATATACGTGCTTCAGGCGTTGCCCATTTACCGTCAACTCTCGGCCATCCTTCAAGTCTTTAATCTTGACTGCTCCGGAAGGATAGCCAATCATCACCTCATATGGACCATCCCATCTCGTCTTAAGCTTTCCTAGAAAGAGTTTCAGTCGTGAGTTAAACAACCAAACTTTATCAAAAGGAGAGAATGATTTCTTAATTATGTGTTTATCATGAATTCTCTTCATCCTATCCTTATAAAGTTTAGCGTTCTCATATGCCTCTAATCTAAGCTCTTCTAGTTCCGCTAGGTCTAGCCTCCTTTTCTCACCCGCTCTTGCCAAGTCAAAATTTAGGGCTTTGATTGCCCAATAAGCTCTATGCTCTAGCTCTACCGGCAAGTGACAAGCTTTACCAAATACTAATCTATACGGAGACATACCAATAGGAGTCTTAAAGGCAGTATCGTAGGCCCACAAAGCATCATTTAACCTAATAGACCAATCTTTTCTATCGGGTCTAACCGTTTTCTCTAAAATGTGTTTGATCTCTCTATTGGACACCTCTACTTGTCCACTAGTCTGCGGGTGATAAGGAGTAGCTACCTTATGGGTGACTGAATATTTCCTCAACAAGGCCTCTAAAGTTCTATGGCGAAAATGCAAACCCTCATCACTAATTAAAACCCTAGGGACTCCAAATCTAGAGAAAATGTTCTCTTTAATAAATTTAACCACTACCTATGGTCATTAGTCCTTGTAGGAATAGCCTCAACCCATTTGGACACATAGTCAACGGCCACTAGAATGTATTGACACCCAAAGGAAGGTGGAAATGGACCTATGAAGTCTATACCCCAAACATCGAACAACTCGCAAGGCAGAATAGGGGATAAAGGCATCATGTTTCTCCTAGAGATGGACCCGGATTGTTGACATCTAAAACACTTCTTGCAATATTCCTAGGCATTCCTAAAGAGAGTAGGCCAAAAGAGTCCACTTTGCAAGACCTTCGGGGCAGTCTTCTTCCCACTAAAGTGACCCCCACACCCCTCATCATGGCACATGCTTAATACGCTTTCAAACTCCTCCTCAGGCACACACCGGCGAATCATTTGATCCGCACACACTTTGAAAAGATAAGGATCCTCCCAGAAGAAATGCCTAACTTGTGCTAGGAACCTATCTTTTTCTCTTTTCTCCCAATGGGAAGGAAAACGCCCTGTGGCAAGATAATTGACAATATGAGCGAACCAAGGTGTGTGATGGGAGATAGCAAATAATTGCTCATCGGGGAATGAATCATGGAAAGGAGTTGGATCACTAGAAGACTCACAAATAAGACGAGAAAGATGATCTGCCACTAAATTTTCTCTACCCTTCTTATCCCTAATTTCTAGGTCAAACTCTTGAAGGAGGAGCAACCACCTAATCAAGCGGGGCTTAGATTCTTTCTTGGACAACAAATACTTCAATGCCGCATGATCAGTGTAAACAATTACTTTGGATCCCAGGATGTATGACCTAAACTTTTCAAGAGAGAAGACTATCGCTAGAAGCTCTTTTTCCGTAGTGGTATAATTCTTTTGTGCTTCATCAAGAGTCTTGCTAGCATAGTATACAACATGGGGCAACTTATCCTTCCTTTGACCTAGCACAGCTCCTATTGCATAATCGGATACATCACACATAACCTCAAATGGGAGACTGTAGTTAGGTGGTTGGATAATTAGGGATGTAGACAATAAGGATTTAAGCCTATTGAAAGCTCTAACACATTCATCATCAAAGTCGAAAGGAACATCTTGTGCTAGGAGCCTAGACAAAGGGCGTGCAATGTGACTAAAATCCTTAACGAATCTACGGTAAAATCCTGCATGTCCTAGAAAAGATCTAACATCCTTAACACACTTAGGGACAAGCAACTTTTCAATTAATTCAACCTTAGCTGGGTCGACTTGAATTCCCTTAGATGAGACAACATGACCCAACACTATCCCTCGTTGCACCATGAAGTGGGATTTCTCCCAACTTAACACTAAATTCTTCTCCACACATCGGTCTAAGACTAGAGAGAGATGACTCAAGCACTCATCAAAGCAATCTCCAAAGACTAAGAAATCATCCATGAAAATCTCTAAATGTCTCTCAATCATGTCACTAAAAATGGCCATCATACA
The DNA here is from genome assembly GCA_028554755.1 of Cordia subcordata. Classification (NCBI taxonomy): domain Eukaryota; kingdom Viridiplantae; phylum Streptophyta; class Magnoliopsida; order Boraginales; family Cordiaceae; genus Cordia; species Cordia subcordata. Next base: position 20,684,712 of record JAPTOF010000003.1, on the reverse strand, counting down.
TCTCTGAAAAGTCGTGGGGCATTACAAAGACCGAAGGGCATTCTCCTATAAGCAAAAGTGCCATAGGGACAAGTAAAGGTTGTCTTTTCCTGGTCCTCGGGAAACACAGGGATCTGATTATAGCCGAATAGCCATCTAGAAAACAATAGTAGCTATGCCCACTACTTTATCTAGGATCCGGTCTAGAAAAGGCTGGAAATGATCCTTCCTAGTTTTGGAGTTGAGCTTCCTATAGTCAATACAAACTCTCCATCCCGTGGGAGTACGTGTAGGGATAAGCTCTCCTCTCTCATTCTCCACAACTGTGATCCCGGACTTCTTAGGGACTACTTGGACTGGGCTAACCCACTCACTATTGGAGATCGGATAAATAATGCCTGCATCTAAAAGCTTAATGATCTCCTTTTTAACTACTTCGCTCATGTGTGGGTTTAACCTTCTTTGCATTTCCCTAGAAAGAATGGCTCCATCCTCAAGGTGAATACGATGCATACAAACAGAAGGGTCTATGCCTCGCAAATCATCAATTTTCCACCCTATAGCCTTCCTGTGTTTCCTAAGGACCTCTAAGAGACGCTTCTCATGCTCACTAGAAATATCGGAAGCTATGATGACCGGAAGGGTCTCACTAGAGCCTAGGAATGCATACTTCAAATGATCCGGAAGGGGTTTGAGCTCTAAAGAAGGGCTAGGCTCAACCAAGGGGGACTTAACCTCAGCATCAGTTATGTGTTCATCACTAGAAATGGGAGTAGAAGAATTAACCTTGAGTGACTTATTAATCAAATAGCTCTCAATCAAGGAAGTAGAAGCTACACATTTCTTCTCCAAGGTCTCCAAATCAAAATTTGACATCAATTCTTCAAATTTCCTCAAGTCATCTCCATCGGTCATGGTCTTTTCTATGTAATCCTCAACGCAAGAATCAATCACATCCACTCTAAAGCACTCTTCTCCATCCTCTTCTCCTATACTCGCCCTATTTATCGCCTCTGCAACCTTCATAGTGGATTTCAAATTCCCAAATTTCATCTCTAATACCCCCGACCTACAATGGATGATAGCATCTGCGGTGGCAAGGAAGGGGCGACCTAGAAGGATGGGTGTAGAATGTCTAGAGTCATGTCCCGAATCCATATCTAACACTATGAAGTCAACAGGGTACACAAACTCACCTACCTGAACCATAACGTCCTCCATCACACCCTTAGGTCTACGCTCAGACCTATCAACTAGCTGAAGAGTAACATACGTGGGAGACAACTCACCTAGACCTAGTTGCTGATAGATAGAGTAGGGGATAAGATTCACACTAGATCCTAAATCTAATAAGGAGTGATCAATTTGTGTCTCACGGATCTTACAAGGAATGGTGAAGGCTCCGGGGTCACTCATCTTGGGCGGAAGACCCGAGGTACAAATACTACTCACCTTCTCCGTAAGCCTCACCTTCTTAGGAATTTTCGATGACTTACGTTTCCTTGTACAAAGATCCTTGAAGAACTTAGAGTAAGATGGGATGGAAGTGATCGCATCTGTCAAAGGAAGATTAACCTTAAGATCTTTGAGATGCTCTAAAATCTTGAAGAACCTAGAATCCTCACTAGGTGTAGGTCTCTCTAAAGCGGATGGAAAAGGAACTCTAGGCTCTATACCTCTAGATATATGGGAGTCATCCATAGGCTCCTTTCCCTCTCTATGTGGTCGGGAAGTACTAATCTCTCCCTGATCTCTAATGGTCTCATTTCTCTCACCAGGACTCTCTCTAGAATTTCCCTCAATACGGCTATCATGTTGTACTCTAGACTCGGAAGGACTACTAGGTGCAGGCACTGCAGAGTCAACTCCTACCCTATTATCCACTACCTGACCACTCCTAAGAGTGGTGACAGCTTTAGCTTGAGCCTGAGGAGGGTAAGTGGTATCGGTGGAGGAACAGGATTGGACTCTAGGGTTTATCTCCGGCTAAGAAGGCAATTTCCCGGGATCTCTAGCGCTCAATTGACTAGCAATCTGTCCTAATTGTGCCTCAAACCTCGCCATTTGCTGCCTATTTTCTGCCAACTCCTGTTGTTGGTTCTGAATAAACTGCATTATCTTTATCATATCATTACTAGAAGGTTGGCTACTAGAGGAAGCAGGCAAAGCTTGAGGTTGAAGAGCACTAGTGAGACGGGGTTGATTGACATGATAGAAACCTGGGGGATATTGAGGACGAGGTCGCTACTGAGCTGGAACTTGAGGATGTGAACTAGACTCATGCTGTCCTTGTCTTCATGAAAATTTCGGGTTATCCCTCCAACCCGGATTGTATGTGTTCGAGTATGGATTATATTCACGAGAATAACCTTGTGTGGCACATACTTGCTCTTTCATGAATTCAGGAAATTGGGATACTAAAGTGCAAGCCATAGTCTCATGAGATGACTCGAGCATAATGCACAAACTTCAACAACTAAAGGGGCGGAGGAGAACCTAAAGAACTAGTCCTATGACCCTGGGATGAAATGGACAAAGAAATGAATTGATCTAGTTTATTTGTTAACGCCTTGACCTTAGAGGGTAAGTCTGAAGAAATTCCAACCTCACTAACACTTCTCTTGTTACCCCCTCGACTAGACCTTTCCATTGCAAAATTTTGAAATGAATTCTCTGCCATCATTTCTATTTTCTCCCATGCCTCAGTCGGTCTTAAAAGATAGAAGCCACCACCAGAGGCGGCATTGACCATCATCCTATTTTGTTCGTTTAAACCTCGAAAGAAGTATTGCATTAGGTCATGATTGCCGTACCCATGGTGTGGACATTGTCTAAGAAGATCTTTGAACCTCTCCCAAGCCTCATGAAAAGATTCTAGGTTATGTTGGGAGAAAGTCATGATGGCAGTCCTAAGGTCGGCTGTCTTGGCCATGGGATAAAATTTTTGGAAGAACTTAGCTTGAAGTTCAGCCTATGTAGTAATGCACCCATTAGGTAAGGAGTGCAACCAAGTCCTAGCCTTGTCCTTAAGAGAGAAAGGAAACAATCTTAGACGTATGACCTCTTGGGAGACATTGGGGACATGGAGAGTAGAACTCATTTCAACAAAATCAGTAATATGATCAAGAGGACTCTCATTGCTTCTCCCGTAGAAAGAGGGAAGCATAGCCAACATATTAGGCTTAATCTCGAAGTTCGTTCCCTCCAAACCTGGAATTTGAATAGCCGAATTGCGCTCAAAGGTTTCGGAGAGAAAGAATTGCCTAAGTGTGGGTTCCTCATCTATGGGTGGATCTGGTCTACAGGGTTCCTGTCTAAAATGAGCTTGGGCTTGATGCCCAATGTGCTCATGAGGTGGAATGGGATTCATTGGGGGATTGGGTGGATTATGAGATGATTAGGATCGGTCATCTCCTCAGGAAGATCTCCTAAATTCCTGAAACGTCTAGTGATTCTTTCAGGTTCGAGATTAAGAGGAACTAAGGGATTCCTAAGGGATCTCCTACCACGCATGCACAAACTATCCCAACTCCGGCCACTTCAACCCCCGAAAACTTCAATATTCCTATACTACAGCAAATAATCCACAATCCTATAAAGTCTACTAAAAAAAATAAAGTCAAAAGATGAAATAAATCAACAAAATTTAAAGCAAGATAATATTAGCAGCAAACAGAATAAATAAAAAAAAAACTAAACAAACTATAAAGAAAAAGTAAGAAAAGCAACTATCAAAACACACAAGCACAGAATGCAAATCACCGTGCCTCCCCGGCAATGGCGCCAAAAACTTGATGTCTTCTTTCGAGTGCAAGCTTTAAAAGACCCGCAAGCGTACGGATGTGCAATATAGTGTATACGAGTGCAGGTGTCGAACCACAGGGAGGTGTGAATGATGTGAATGAATTCTATGCTTGGTATCCTAAAAGTGCCAAAGAGAAAGATCTAAACTATATATATTTCTTTTCTTTTGGATTTTGGATTGTCGGGAGCTCTATGTAAATGAAATAAAACTAAACTATGAATAAAAACAAATGGAAACGCAAGTTGATTAAGAGGAAACTAACAATTAGAAAGGGATTAGAGTGACTTTGGCTTATGAATGGGTAATTCTATACTCAAATGCTATGGGATTAAGGGATGATGACTAACTCTCATAATTGCTCTTAATTAGGTTGCTAATTAGTGTCCTAATTTCCCCCTAGGACTCGGTGCGGGTCCGTCCCTAGGCGACGTCTCCTAGAGCTACGGCGTGGTCTTTATGACCTAGGGCCTCAAGAGTGACTAACTAACTTCCTAGGTGGCTTAGAATGAACCTACCTTAGTACCTAAACCATTTGCTGGGTTTAAAGCCAAGACCTAGTGTTGCTAAGGTCGACTAAATCTATCCTGAAACCTATTGGCTGGATTTAAAGCCAAAGGAGACTCGACCTAGACTAGCCCTAAATTATGCTTCGTCATTCTAAGGTCACTACAATAGGATTTCACTTGCTAGTGCGTGCATAAATATGCGATATTGAAGTTATGCTCGTTACTAGGCATGCTAATACGCATATAGACATGAATAAAAGCACTACCCACTTCATAGCATCCACATATAAACACATAGACATGAGTATAACATGGATTAGATGTGTTTAGTAACAAACAAACTTCAAGTTATATACATGTTATTCATCTAGGCATTTTATCAAACACATAGACATGAATGAAAGAACACCCAATTAAACAAGACAAATCAAAACATATATATATTCAGCCATCATATCCCATATCATAAGAGTATAAAATCAACCCATTACATAAGTTTAATCACCCTATACAAATCTACTCGAGCATAATGGAAAATAGAATGAAAGAGATATAACGAAACTCCTTTCATCCTAGCTAATCTTGATGACTTTTGAATAGATTTGCTCCAAAAGATTGTTGAATCCTCTAACTCAAGCCTTGTTCTTGATGAAAAGTGTGTGAAAAGGGTGTGTGAGGCGGCTAGAGAATAGGGTTAAGTGTGTGTGAGGTTTAGGTGTGAAGTGCGTGTGTGGCTCCCTTCAAATTCTGCTCCGCATCGGGGCTTTATTTATAGGTTCGCGCATAGCCGGTCGACCGACTAGGTCGACCGGTCTCTGGAGTACTCGACCGTCTTTCTACTAGGGCTCTCTGGAGTGGCCGATTGACCAGCTCTTGAAGGGGGGTCGTCCGGCTTTTTGATGGATCTTTCTGGAGTGGCCGGTCGACCTTCTAGGTCGACCGGCTCTTCTTCCTTGGTCGTCCGGCTGACTTCCTTCATCCAATTTTTCGTCTTTTTGGCCTTTAGTCTTCTCTCTTAGACCCGTGCATGTCCTATCTTCATCACCTTTCATTGTCCAATCTTTGTCTTAACCCAGAGTTCACCTAAATCATTGAAAACAAGCAATTAGTGTAGCAATTTATCTCTTAAATTCAATATGCACATTTGTTTACGCTTAAGCCTATTCCTATCAAAAGTACTACACTAATGCATCATTATAAGCATTCAACACCTCTAAAATATAAGTAAATGGCAATGCAAACACATACCAAATCACAACTCATCAGATAGTCTTCTTAAAATTATGCTTGTTTCAGACTCAGATATGGATCAATATACTGATTCTGATTTGTCTGAATCCTCACAATCAAATGAGAATATTAACTATCTTACTAATACAGAAGATGAATCTTCAGAGACAGACTATAAACCTTGTCAAAAATGTGTGAATAACATACAAAGTGAATAAGATAATAATTTTTATCATCTTCTTTCACAATTCAAAGAAATACATCGACGCCGTGCCTTTATCGTATTGTTGTTGACCCTCCAGATTCTGGACTCTCGGCGAACACTCCAGCCATTCAGCATATAATCCTTTGAATGGTTCTGGGAGAATGGTTAGGCTTGGACCAAAGTAGTTCCACCACATTATGAACCACGATGGAATCTCCTTATTGAGCATTGTACCAGCAATCTTCACGAACCAAGAATGTTTATGCTGGTCATTCTCAAAGTAAAATACCTTTGAGAAGGCTTCAATGTAATCCCAATATGAATATTGAATGGGACTTTGCTGGGTTGATACCATATAGGACTTCAGTTTATGTGTTGATAGTCCCCATTGCTCCGCATTGATGATGCTTTTGATTGAAATCTTGCTATAAGCAATATCTCTGGACATCATATTTGCCTTACCATTCTTCTTGAAATGTTCAAAGTCAGCAGCCATGGTCTCTATGAGTATCTTCTCATAATGATGCCTAGTCTTATATGACTGAGCTGGAAAATAAAACTCATCAAGATATTTTTGCATGAGTAACCACGGATCCTGCTTATATGTTAGATCCTTCTGGGACAGATACAGGATTATTTCTTGTTGAGAGTTCTGTGTATATCGCACATAATCATCATACTCTGTATTCAGAGCTGAAACGAAAGAACTTGTATTTCTTTCTCCTGCTTTTCTCTCCAGTTCCTCAAGAAATTGTATTGTTTCTGAGTATATTGGTGAACTGGGATGGGGAAGTTTTATATCAAACTTCTGAGCTCGCAGTCTATTTCTACGAACTTCTGCCTCTTCAACAGCTAATTCCAATGCCTTATCTGCATAGGAATAATCTGGGGCTTTATTTCCCCTGCCACGACTACCATGACCATATTTGCCACGGTCTTGACCTGCACCACCATAGACATATTTTCCACGGCCTTGAGCTCCCCTATCAGGGGGTTGCATCACCCTGCAAATATTCACGTGAGAGAAAATCAGGCAAAGTATTTTTCTTTCCCTGAATATGTTTGATTTCAAAATCAAAACGGGCTAAATTAGCTTGCCACCTCGCAATCATATATTTTGAAACATCATGTTTAAAATCTTTATTAAACATGAATTTTGCAGATTGGAAATCAGTTTTTATCAAAAATTTTTGATTGAGAAGATCGTCCTGAAATTTTAAAACACATTTGACGATCGCAAGAATTTCTTTGGCAATAGTAGCATATTTTTCCTGGCTTGGTTTCCATTTGCCAGAATGAAAACTAACAAGATATTCCTGTTTTGAAATAGGATGAACTTGTTTAAGAACTCCTCCGAAACCAATATCTAATGCATCTGTCTCCACAATCTTATACCAGTGTGGATTTGCCAACATTAAACAAGACAACTATTTGACCTTTGATTTGATCACTCTCACTGCCTCAGTGTGACTGTCTGACCAAGGGAAAGGGGATTTCCTAAGTCTATCATATAAAATAGCAGTATCTGCAGCCAAGTTTTTATAATAAGGCTGAATATAATTTAAACTGCCTAAGAATCTTTGAAGTTGGGTTTTATCAGTAATTATATCAGGAAATTTAAAAGCAAATTCAATACTTCTTTCAATAGGAATTATTTTCCCATCTTCAATATTATACCATAAAAATCTAATTTTAGATTGAAAAACCTACATTTTTGGTTTTGAAACCACTAACCCATTTTTGATTATAAGGTTTTTAAAAATATTTAAATGTTTAAAATGGGTTTCAATGTCTTTCGAAAATACCAAGACATCATCAATATAAACAACCATAAAATCACTATAAGGTATGAATATATCATTCATAATTTTCTGAAATTCAGAAAGTGCATTTTTTAATCCAAATGGCATAACATTCCATTCAAAATGACCAAATGGTACAACAAATGCAGTTTTATATCTATCTTCTTCAACTATCTGTATTTGATAGTATCCTGATTTCATATCAAATTTTGAAAACACACAAGCATCATGAACCCTATCAATAAGATCCTTTTTATTAGGTATAGGGTATCTAATCCATTTTAACACTTTATTAAGAGGTTTATAATTAACAACTAACCTAGGAGTTCCTCTTTCAATTTCAGATTTTTTATTAACATAAAATCCTGTACAACTCCAAGGTGAATTGGATTTTCTGATTAATCTTTTTTGCAGAAAAGTTTCTATTTCTTCCCTACATCTGCCTAGTTCCTCACTACTCATTTGAGCTGGTCTAGACTTTGTAGTTATATGTTTTTCATTAAAATCATCTACATATGGTAGAGAAACAATATGTTTTTTCCTATCCCAAAATGCATTAGGATGATCAGCACAAATGTCTGAAGAAAATTGATTTATTAACAATTTTATTTTTTCTTGTAATTTTGGATTATTAAGTTTTTCCTTTATTGTTAAGGAATTAATTTCTTGGTTAAGGTAATTTAATTGATTACCCTTGGCTTTTATTAATTCCACCATTTCATTAAGAACTCTAGTTATTGGATCCTTAATGAATTCAAATTTTATTTCATTCCCTTCAAAACTACCTATTATTCCATTAGTAGTTATTTCTTTTATTGGAAAAATTTTATGAAGGAAAGGAGTGCCTAATATGACCTGATTTGTCATATTCCTAACTAAAACAAAACTATTAGGAATGCACTATTTATCATGACAAATATAAGCTTGAGATAGTTTACATAAAATCTCCATCTTATTACCACTTGCAGAAGATAAAGAATGAGTTGTTTTCTCAAAATATTTGGTTGGAATAAGACCTTCTTGGATACAATTTAGGTCTGCGCCACTATCTATTAGTGCGATTAATTCCTTCCTAAATTCTCCTTTTATTAGAAGAGTTATTTTGACTAACCATTTCTGTGAAGTTATATACTCCATCTTCCTTAAGAATGGTTCTAATTCACTACTAGGCTGTCCTAAGGGTTCTTGAACTATAGCCTTACCCTTATCTAGACTATCTAGCCTATCAGTTATTTTACCTAATTAGGTTTTTATAGTAATGTTTTCCTGAGACAATATCTTCATCTCAGCTTTCAGGTTATTTACTTTTATCTGAAGATCCTGAATAGTGGTTACTGATGTTACGGAAGACTGTATATTATGTCTTTCTTCTATCTTTCTCTTTACTTCTGATAAAGTGTAAGGAATAAATTTCTGTTTTTCCTGAATAGTTATTTCTTCAGGTTCTTTTAATTTTCCTAAAGATTCTAGAATTTTATTTCTAACTTCAGAATCTTTAACTATCCTAAGCAATTCAATGATATTATCATTGGTTAAAACATTCAATTGCATTTCTTTGAATTGTGAAAGAAGTTGATAAAAATTATTATCTTCTTCTCTTTGTATGTTATTCACACATTTTTGACAAGGTTTATAGTCTGTCTCTGAAGATTCATCTTCTGTATTAGTAAGATAGTTAATATCCTCATTTGATTGTGAGGATTTAGACAAATCAGAATCAGTATGTTGATCCATATCTGAGTCTGAAACAAGCATAATTTCAAGAAGACTATCCTTAATATTTTCCTCTATATCTAAGGATTTTATTTTCTTCTTGACATTGCATTTATTTGCAAAGTGACCTATTCTTCCACATTTAAAACAAAATAAAGGTTTAGATCTTTTTCTTCTAAATCCTTGTTGTTTTTTAATAGTTTTCCTAATATTTTTCCTCTCTCTTCTCGCTGCCATTTTTTTATGATAAACAGGAGAAGTATATTTTTGAGGATTAATATATTTAGGATATTTTTTAGGCCTACTAGTTTGACCTACTTCTATTCCAAATTGTTCACAGAATTGTCCTAATTGACTTTTTTCTGTTAAATTTTGTTTTTTAATTTGTTGGTTAAGCTTAATTTTATTACACAAAACTAAACCTTCCTGCATGCATTTTCCTATTATGGTGCCATAAGTAAGATTATTATAATCTATGGCTGAAACTCCTATCCTAAGAGTTTTCTTTACCCTTTTAGCAAAGAGGTGTGGAAGACCATCTATAAACTTAGACTTCTAATGCGCTTGATTTGCATCTGGTAACTCCATAACTCTGCTAAGGAATACATCCTTATACCACCTAAATGAGGTTAGGGTAGGACACCTAAGATTTAATAAAAGTGACCTAATATTTTTAGCATTTGTGGTAAACCTACCAGTAAAATGTTCACAAATATTAATGGTCAGTGAATAAACAGCATCTTGAATAGTTATATTATTCTCCTATTTCACTGAATTAATTATGGATTGTCTTTGGGATTCATTAAGATAATTTTCCCACGAGCCTTTTAATTGACCAGTAAATCCTGCTATTATCATCAGGGCAATATTTTTATCTATATTATCATATTGTTTACAGATAGTAGAATACATCATCATTCTGTGTATAGTATTATATATTTGTTGATATGAAGAACCATCTATATTCCACTCATAAATAGTCTTACCATTATAGTAAGTTTGTTCATATTGGGTTTCTTCAAATAACACATCTTGGGGTGTCGGTCTGGGATAATAAAATTTTTGTTGGACCGACTTCTGGGCAAATTTATGATTAAACCTTTTTATTTTATTTAATGTATCATTAATTATTTCTTGTTGATTAATATTATCAACTAAATCTGGAACTTCTTCTTTAGTTATTACATTAAGTTTTAATGTTTTAAACTTATCATCAAGAAGTTTTCCAAATTCATTTATGGGTTCAAGAATAAAATTTTTTATTTCAGGTGGAGGTTGAATAGGGTTATTCCTAATTACAAAATTTTCTCCACTACTCTCAAATTTTTGATTATTAAGAGAGTTTTTTATTTCCTCAATAGCCATATAAGTTTTTAATAACCTATCATTAAGAACTAATAATTGTTCTCCTAAGGCTACTAAATATAAATTAGTAAAATTATTCTGTTTTACCGCATCATTTATATTTTTAGTTGTGGTCTGCAAGGTTTCATTTTCTTGCATGTTAAAGAAAGCGTTAGCATATAACTTAACTCTATCTTTTTCCATTATTATGGGTTGAGTTGTGGGAGGATAAGTAGATTCAACTTGTTCTCCACTTTTTAATTTCCACATTCTCTCTAAGACATTAATATGTTGTCCTAGATAGGTTTCTAAAAACCAAGGTATAAAGTCTTTTATTTGGTTAATTTGTTCTAAATGATTATAGAACTGATCTTGGAGTATTGTTCTTTCTGCTAAAGGTATATTCTTAGCAAACCACTCCCTAAATGATTGATATATGGGTTTTTGGAACTCGGCTTGTATTTGTTTCCTAGCTGGGCTTCCTGGACTGAAATCAATTTTTATTTTTTGATTCATGATTAAACTGGGAAATTAAGTTTTGACTCAGTTATTTCTGGTCTAAATTCTGGTTCAGGATTATTATAAATTCCTTGAGCAATATTATTCTCATTAATTTTTATGCCTTGAACTCTACTTCTTAGAGTCTCAGTCTCTATGGATTTAGAGGATGAACTACCTACAGTTTGGGGCAACTCAACTCTATAATCTATAGGGGATATATAAGAATGGGTTGAACTAGTTCTAGTATACCTAGATGTTCCTAGCCCTAAAGTACTACTCCTATTTCCTGTACTTTTCCTATGAAATTGAATTTCAACATCACCAGTAGATGTTTGCATTGCATCCACCAAATCTTCATTTATTATAGGTTCTGCTGGAATTATCTTTTCAGCTAACCATGTTTCAGGGAAATTTATTTCATCCCATTTAATAGATCTACGTGTTGTTATTTTAGATCTGTTAAAATTAGTTTCAAATAAAATGGTTTCTTGTTGATTTGTATTCATCAACCTACACTTTGGATTCAAAGTATATAATGGCTTAAAATAAACCCTATAACAGATACAAATAACTTCTATACCAGGCAAATAATTATAATCATGCGTTTTCACATATAAAATTAACGCATCCAGAATATTAACATCCGACAAAGATAATTGTAAATTCGGATAAGCATTAAAATAAATAGGACCATGGGCTAAACTAGATTCCATAATACCCATGAGAGATTGACGCTAGTTCATATTACGAGCATCGCGCAATACTACTAAAAATGATTCAGGTAACCCAGATAAAGTAAGAGCTTTAAATGCTACCTGAACAAGTCCAATATGCAAGAACTTATAATCTGATGTATATGCATCAATATCATCTTGACTAAGTAATTTAATAGTCAATTCCTCATTATGAATGGGAACAGATTCTTCACAAGTTTTAACAATTTGTCTAAAACTTATTTTATCAAAAGTACCAAAGGAATATATCATCCTAAGTTCAATTTTAGGAATTGTCCATTTATTTAACAAATCCAAATTTTTAAGAATATCATATTCTTCCTTTTTACTGTTTTTGACAGTATTTTGATTTTTTGCAAATATTGAAAGAATTGATGACATGATCAAATTATGAACAAGCAAATGATGGATTAAAGTAATAATACTCACCATAAAAGAATGACTTACAGAGATGAATTCCCTGGCTCTGATACCAAAATGGAGATCCGGTAATAATAATAATAATAATAATAATAATAATAATAATAATAATAATAATAATAATAATAATAATAATAATAATAATAATAATAATAATAATAATAATAATCATAATAATAATAATAATCATAATCATAATCATAATAATCATAATCATAATCATAATCATAATAATCATAATAATAATAATAATATTATTATTATTGGTGACGTTCAAATTCAATTTCATAGGAAAAGTACAGGAGATAGCCATAGTACTTTAGGACTAGGATCATCTAGGTATTCTAGGATTAGTTCAACCCATTCCTATATTTCCCCTATAGATTATAGAGTTGAGTTACCCCAAACTGTAGGTAGTTCATCTTCTAAATCCATAGAAACTGAAACTCTAGGAAGTAGAGTTCAAGGAATAAAAATTGATGAGAATAATATTGCTTAGGGAATCTATAATAATCCTGAACCTGAATTCATACTAGAAATAACTGAGTCAGAACTTAATTTTCCAGTTTAATTATGAATCAAAAAATAAAAATTGATTTCAGTCCAGGAAACCCAGCTAGGAAACAAATACAAGCTGAGTTCCAAAAACCTGTATATCAATCATTTAGGGAGTGGTTTGCTAAGAATATACCTTTAGTAGAAAGAACAATACTCCAGGATCAGTTCTATAATCATTTAAAACAGATTAACCAAATAAAAGACTTTATACCTTGGTTTTTAGAAACCTATCTAGGACAACATATTAATGTCTTAGAAAGAATGTGGAAATTAAAAAGTGGAGAACAAGTTGAATCTACTTATCCTCCCACAACTCAACCCATAATAATGGAAAGAGACAGAGTTAGGTTATATGCTAATACTTTCTTTAACATGCAAGAAAATGAAACCTTGCAGGCCACAACTAAAAACATAAATGATGTGGTAAAACAAAATAATTTTACTAATTTATATTTAGTAGCCTTAGGAGAACAATTGTTAGTTCTTAATAATAGGTTATTAAAAACCTATATGGCTATTGAAGAAATAAAAAAACTCTCTTAATAAAGAAAAACCTGAGAGTAGTGGAGAAAAATCTATAATTAGGAATAACCCTATTCAACCTGAAATAAAAAATTTTATTCTTGAACCCATAAATGAATTTGGAAAACTTCTTGATGATAAGTTTAAAACATTAAAACTTAATGTAATAACTAAAGAAGAAGTTCCAGATTTAGTTGATAATATTAATCAACAAGAAATAATTAATGATACTTAAATAAAATTAGAGGGTTTAATCATAAATTTGTTGGGCTATTCCTTTGTTGGGTAAAGTTGATCGTGAACCTCAAAGTAGTTGCCACAATATGACCAAAAAAAAAAAAAAGTTGCCAGAAAAAAAGAGAGGAAAAAATCGCGGAATTTATCTGCTTTATTTGATTGGCTAAGCATAGGTGATAATCTTGTGGTTTTGATTCTTTCTTTTTTTCTTTTCTCACATTTCGCACCCAAGTGTAATTTTTTACCTCTTATGTAATTCGAATTTTAAACTCAAGTTATCACTCTTAAAAGAAGTCGGTACAATCACTTTAAATTATTTCTTAAACTCTTTCGTGGTTTAGAATTTCAGATATACATCTCACTATTGTTTCTTGTGCTTCATTTTAAAAGATCATGAATGTATAAATTGTGTTTCTATAACCCTTAGAAAAAATATTTTAAAAAAAAGAGTTATACACAACTAATTGAGATAAATATGTGGGTCTCAGACTTTGTAAACTATCACAAATGTTTCCCATACTTTAATATGGAGTGACTGAAGTATAACACCATACGAAAAGAAACAAAAAACTTCAAAATAAAATCAGGCCAAACCAAATATATATTATCACATTAGGTGAAGTCGATTAATTAAAAAACCCGAGACAAAACTGAAAAAAAAAGAGGAAATAAAAACATGCATAGTCACAATAAGGAGATACAAACCATCTTCTTCTGCCGCAATTTGTAGTGCCTTTGTCCGGCATTTCGCGCAAGGCATATGCACTTTAAAAGTCCCCTTTTTCTACATCACCATAATCCAAAAATATTAGATGCATGCATGCCTTGTGAAAAAATAAAATAAAATAAAACAAACTAGCTAGTATGAATTACGAGAGCTCAGAGAACTCGAGCCATACCTTCATATCCAGCAACTGCTTTAGATGAAAAATTGAATATTTTACTCTAGTTTTGCACACAAAATAGATGAGCAAACAATACATGTAGAGGGGCTCATACAAAAGCTTGTTGGATAAGCAATATATAAGTCTTAAATATAGATAGACACTACAGCGAACGATATTAATTGAAATGTAATTCAATAATTTGATAACAAATGTCAAAATGAGAGCATAGCCAACACGACAATGACTTAAAAAATTGCACGTTGTACTATGTTCTTATATGTATCAACAGTCAGTGATGACCTGCTTATAGGTTATGGAATTTTCTCTTGGCTTCGTTAAGTGGAGCCGCAACTTTTCTTCCGTGTTGAAGACGTGTGCGAAGTTGCATGTCATTAGTTATGTTATGCAGTGGGTAGCCGTGAGTTCGGTCTATAGCTTATTTGGTTTAAATTTTTGTTTTTGTTGGTTGAAAGAGAAATTCTCGTGGTAGATAAGTGAGAGCTTGTCACACAAAAATGGGTAAACTTTTTCTTTTTTCTTTTTGTTTTTTCTAGGGAACAATATAATGATTTTTGCATGTACATATAAGACAAAGTAATAATTGTTTTGTTGTATTTTTTTATTTTTAACTAATTACTAATCCTACCCAAGTCCTAATAGCTGAAGAACATACTACATACATCTCCAATAAGTGGCGAAGTTACGGCCGCCTATCTAGGCTATAACTTCTTCAATTATGATATAATTTCTTTTAACTGTGCATTCTTTTAGTGATATTTGATAAGGTTAGGTGTAATTATTCAATATTGCTTATTAATCATTGTAGTCCTATAATTCTAAAAAGTAGGCATCTTTTTTTTTTTTTTTTTAACATTTCCCACCAGGAGACAAACTTCTCTTTCCTTGTCTTTCACGTGGGAAAGAGACAACACATCTCTACCCATTGGGTAGTTTGCAAAGGACCAGCGAGCTCATATCTATCTCTAGAGGTGACAAAATAGGTCTGGACTCACGAATTAAATCGTTTAATCTGCATAAATGTAGGGTTAGGATTTAGCATTTCATAACCGGCAAGGCAAACGGGTGGACCCGACCCGACCCGCGCAAAGGAGGGATTGTGCTGGTTGACCCGCGAGTATCTTTTTTTTAATACATATAAATTTAAAGTTAAAAACCTTAAGTTTTTTCTTCTTATTGTACTTTACAGTTTAGAGCCTTAACAGTCATATTTGAGACTTTGATTGTAGCTATGGACTATGGTAATTGTTGTCTTATTATGTTAATATTAGTTTGTGATTAGGTGTTTAATGGAGATTTTAAATTATTGATTGTGTTTGTGACATTTAGTTCATTAACTTTAACTATTTTTAGGTGCCTAATTTTTTGTTTTTTTGGGTCAAACAAGTCACAAGTATTTATTAATTATTACTTAATTTCTTTGGTTTTATTTATTTTTAATTAAAATACCAAAACATTAAGCGGATTAACCCGCAAACCCGCGGGTGCGGATAGGGGATGTAGGTACCCGCATGAATCCAACCCGACCCGACCCAACATGCGGAACCGCATAACCCGTGCTAAACGAGTTGGGTTGGCCCGCGGGTGCCTGTTTGCCTCCTCTGTCCATCTCTTGTGGAACCCGGATCAAAACTTGCAAAAGATGGAGCATGGCCATTGTTAGTTAATGATTTTTTTATCCCACCATTAAAGTTTCCACTTCTTTTAAGGTCGAACTTTGAGAAGTCAAAATTGGTTGCTTTTGCTGAAGTGGAAACTATATATATATGTATAGACTTTAGTCACATCAGCACTCATTTATTTACCAAGTCAACTTCTTTTAACTTGCCAACTTAGCTATTTTTTTTAATGTTGCCCTATAACTGTGTTAATAATCATAATAGAAGTGGTGCCCAATAATTTTCTTGCTATAGAATTTTTGTAATAGCTTTGGAAAACTTGAAATCTGATATTAATTTATTTCACTCACCACGAGTAGACAGGTATGCTTTTCAAATCATTTATTATAATAAGCTTAAATTAATTTTCTTATTAATATATATATTCCATTTCCTTTCTTATATTTCTATTTTTTATATACTATCTTTTGAAGGTCTTTTTAACTTCTTCAGATGTATAAAATTTTCATTGTCAATTAAACTTTATTGTATAAGGTTACACACTAAATGGTATAAATGAGTAATACATGGGGTAAAAGCAGATATTCATTTTCATATTTTCCTCTTGACCCAAAATGTTATTAAAGTGCGTCCTTGCAAATTACAACATGTTCATTAATTGGGCCCTGACCATATATTTGCTGAAAATCCTATATTCCATTTCCTTTCTTATATTGCTAATTTTTATATACTATATTTTGAAGGTCTTTTAACTTCTTTGATAGTGTACCATAGGTGATCATAAAAATATAAATGTGTGTAGAGCACTAAATGAGGTTCAATTATTCTATTTGTAATTTTTTATTATTTTTATTCGTAAGATAAATATTAAGTTAAATATATTTATCCCTTTGGTTTGGCCGACTATTTTTTTATGAGAAATCTTATGTGACATATTAAAGTCATTTTTTTTTAATTTGATGATATCTTTCTTTTTTTTCTTTTTATATTGCATTTTACGTGTGAAAGCGTATGAAATTTTTATAATATCAATCTTATAGGATTACCTTTTGTTTTGAATTTTAAATTTAATTTTCAATTATTTTAGCTATATGAAAATGTTAATTTTCAGGAAACATTTTCTATGGAACATTTTGATAAAAAAGCGAATGCATGTGCCTTTAGAAAAGATGTACGACAAATGAGACGGGATAAAGGTTTGACTTATACATGTTATTTTATTTTCTATTTATTTTATTTGTATATCACTTTATTTAAAATTGTACTAATTTTGTTTATCTCAAATTTATCCAGGAAAATCAAAATTGCAAAACTCATATGGTTGTAATACTTCCAATGTTGATGTTCATTCCTACCCATTTTCAAATTTAACTAATACTGAAATGAACTATCCATCCAATTTGAAAAGAGTGATGTTAGAACTGACACCCAAAACAATGCAAAATAATCCTCAAGTTAATTCAAATTTGTTTTTCCAATATGATAACTTGGATACTCCTTCTGCATTACGGATATTGAAAATGTCAATTGTGAATCTAATCCATCACATGACCACAAACTTGCTTGATCTACAAGAAAGGACATTATGCATGCAAAACATATAAGAGGTCCTTGGTCTTATATTATTCCTTAAAAAAAATTGTTTTTACGTGGATTCTTTTTTTTTTTAATTGTGCACATATTTCTTACTATTATTTTTTTTTAATTCTCAGGATCAACATCTGATGTGAGAGGTTCTTCGAAATCTATATTACGTGATCAGTTTAGAAAAAAACAAACTGTTCGATAGGAGTAATGTTTCAAGTTGCAGTGGCTCTATACCAATTATTGGGTTGTTTAATTGTCAATTGTTAGACAAGGAAAATAACAATACTTTATTGGGGTCAAAAAGTGTTGTCAGAAAAGGGAGACCTAAAAGGCCATGACTTGCTGATATATCTAATTGCGTAGTTTATCTTTCTAATAATTTTCAAATTTTGATCAAAATGATGGTGTCATCAACCGCATGCAAAATTCGAAGCCAGATCGTGTGTCATGTGATTCAACATCAAATGGTAGTTTTGCATCCCATCAACAAAATGCAACTACCTTTCAACAATCCATTTGCGAGTTGAGTTCTATTATCAATGATTTAGATGATAATACCCATACTATAGAAGGAGGTATATTCAAAATTTTTAATTTTATAATTAAATGATTGATGATTGATAATGATTATCATTTCTATATCAATTAATTATTTAGCTAAAATTTTTATATTTTTTTAGAAAGATTTGTTCAAAATGCATATTCTCCTGAAGTGAATGATAATAGTGTTGAAAGTGAAGATGACCCTTACGCAGGTATAATTGTATTCTTAAATTTCTTTTAATAATATACTAACCATTTTCAATGAAGATGTAAAAACTATGTTTCAAACTTTCATCTAATCGTATATTTTTTCTGCTGGTTGTCATAGAGGAATTCGACACATAAGTAATGGTTTGTGAACGTAAGTTATAAGTAATGTGTTATTAACGTCATTTTGTGACATTATAATGTACATTATAAATACACCTCGTATAAATTATAACTTTCTTTGTTAATTGTTTTGTTACATAGAATATGCTGATATAGGAATCCCGTTTATCAATGTCAACATTGTGGCGCCAACATGTGGTATAGTGAGAGGATTGGGAAAGATAAAAAAACCCAAAAATCCAGAATTTTCCTTATGTTGTTCAAATGGAAAGGTTTAACTACCCTTTTCTAAATAATCCACCAGAATTCTTGAAGTCCTTGCTAATCACAAAGGATCATCCATTGAGTAAACATTTTATAGAAAATATTCATGCTTACAATATGATGCTTTTATTCACTTCAATGGGTGGTCGAATTGATACACCAATTAATCGAAGAGAAGGACCTTATGTTTTCAGATTGCATGGTCAAAATTACCATCGAATAGGAAGTTTACTTCCTTATGATGGATCACCATCTTAGTTTGCTCAATTGTGCATTCATGATACCAATAATGAAGTTTCAAATAGATTGAATGCAATGAGGTAAACATCTCAAAATTACAAACATTGATTAAATAATAAGTATATTTAACATAATGTTATTGATGGTTGTTATACCAATTCATAATGTTCTTTTTAATTTTATAGTCACACTAGGGTCAATGGATCATTTGAAATGGAAATTGTCCAAAATATGAAGGCAGTGTTTGGTGAAAATAACCCTATAGCACAGCCTTTTCGTATGGCACGGGATAGGTTCCAGTTAGATCAAAATCAATCACTGAAGTTAAAGTTGATTGGGAAACGAACTAAGGATCACAAGAAGTACAATCTTCCTACCGCCAATGAAGTGGCCGCATCAATTGTGGGTGATATTGGAGAATTGGACAAAAAAAAAGAATATTATTGTGGAGACATGTGTTGGGCATTTGAAGCGTATTAATGAGTTGCATCATTTATACTTGCCAATGCAATATCCTATTTTTTTTCCTTATGGTGAAGATGGTTACAATGTTGATGTATTACATAGGACTTGCAAATCAGACCTAAAGAAGAGGGTTAGACTCACTATTTGGGAGTTTTTGGATTTTAGGCTTCAGATGTAGGATCGTGAATCACCAACCATTTTATTTGGCGAATGTTTATTGCCACAATTTGGTGTTGATGGGTACACAATGATGGAGAGTGAGCGTATGACTTTTTTTAGAATCCATTAGCCCTAGTTTTGAACCTAATGTTATAAAGGTTTAACAGATGCGATCACTCGAGGAGAAACGTCCCCTGCTTCTATTGGAAAACGGGTTGTTTTACCATCTTCATTTACTCATGGAGCATGTTATATGGTGCAAAATTTTCATGATGTAATGGTTATTTGCAAATGGGTTGGATATCCAGATTGGTTCATAAAATTTACTTGCAACCCGAACTGGCTTGAAATCAAAAGAGTTGTTTTGAAAGTGGGACTGCAACCAGCTGATCGACCAGAAATTGTTTCTAGAGTATTCAAAGTAAAGATTGACCAACTTCTGCATGACCCGACTAAAAATAAAATTCTTGGACCTATTTAAGCAGGTTAGTCTCAGTACTGTTATTTCACAATACGTTATTCATATGTTTTTTAATTTAAATTTACGTTATTGATCAATTTCAATTTTTTTATTCCAATGGTGTATACTATAGAGTTTCAAAAGAGAGATCTACACAATGTTCATATTCTACTATTCATGGCCCCAGAAGCTAAATGTCCTTTAATAGAGCCAATTGACAACATCATATGTGCTGAGATACCAAACAAGGAAAAGAATCCAGAACTGTATGAAACTATCCAAAATTTTATGATCCATGGTCCATGTGGTGCTGCAAATATGAATTCTCCATGTATGGTTGACAACAGGTGTTCAAAGCATTATCCTAGGAGTTTTGTGGGAAAAACAATAATAGATGATCAAGGTTATCCAGTATATAGGAGAAGGAATGATGGTAAAACTGTAAACAAGGGTGATTTGTTGCTTGATAACTGATACGTTGTCCTGTACAACGCAAGATTGTTGCTTAAATATCAAGCTCATATCAACATTGAATGCTGCAACAAATCTCGGTCCATCAAGTATTTGTTCAAGTACGTCAACAAAGGTCACGACCGTATCACAACAACATTGTTCTAGCCATCAACTGATGATAACGATGTTCAGGTTGACGAAATCAAAATATACTATGATTGTAGGTACATTTCTCCGTGTGAAGTAGTATGGAGAATCTTTCAATTTGAAATTACTATGCAGGATCCAACTGTTGAAAGATTGAGTTTACATCTTAAAGATGAACAGCAAGTTATTTTTAGAGACAATGATTCTATTGATGCTGTTGTTAAGAAACCATCAGTTGCAAAATCAAAATTTAAACAATGGAAGAAATGCAAATAGGTGTATCGTCATGTTAGATCATTAACTTATGCAGAATTTCCATCAAAGTTCATGTGGAATAGAGATAGCCGTATATGGAAGCCCAGGAAGCAAGGCTTTGCAATTGGGAGATTGATATACGTATACCCCAGCTCTGGGGAATTGTATTACATGCGAATTTTGTTAAACGTCATCAAAGGTTGCACATCTTTTGATGATATTCGTACTATTGACGGAGTTGTTTATTCTATTCACAAAGAAGTATGCTACGCACTTGGTCTAATAGGTGATGACAAAGAATATATTGAAGCAATCATTGAAGCATTATTGTGGGGGTCAGGAAATGAATTGCGAAATATGTTTTGCTCATTGTTAATTTCCAATTCACTATCCAGTCCATAACGCGTGTAGACCAGTACTTGGAACATCTTAAGTGAAGACATGTTATATAAACAACACAGACTTCAAGTACGATGGTAATAAATTTGTAATTTATAATACCTTATGTATATTGCTTATACTATTCTCTGTTTCCTATTAGATCAATTATTTTTGTACATTTTCTTATAATAGATATTTTATATAATAGTTACTAAAATTGGATGATATTTATTATGTAGATTTGCAGCTTGATGATGATTAGTTAAAGAATCTCACTCTCTGTGAACTTGAAAAGATATTGAGAAACAATGGAAGAAGTTTAAAAGATTATCCTCCACTTCCATTTCCAACAGATATTAATGTGGGGCAATTTCAAAACAAATTGGTCCAAGATGAACTTTGTTATGACAGAGCAGCTCTTGCAAAACAACATTCTGAATTACTTGGTAGCTTAAATGCTGATAAAAAAATTTTATGAAACTTTATTACATGCAATAACAAAGGGTGACGGAGGTGTGTTATTCATTTATGGCCATGAAGGGACTGGAAAAACCCACCTTTGGAAGACATTGACTTCAGCTTTGCGTTCATAAGGTGAGATTATTCTTACCGTTGCTTCAAGTGGGATAGCTTCGGTATTGATACCTGGCAGTCGCACAACCCATTCGTGTTTTGCTATTCCATTATGTGTGAATGAGGATTCACCATGCAATATTAGGTGTGGGTGCAAATATCTTAAGAGGGGGGTGAATTAAAATATTAATACTAATTTTCGTTTTTTAAAATTTACAACTTATAACAATTAATATATCAAACACAAGATAAGCAAGGTAAGTAGGAATAAAAATAGAAGTGTAAGAGGAAGAGAAACAAACGATTTTAAGGTGGTTCGGCCAAGCCTACGTCCACCACCCAAGGAAGCTCCCCTTAGAACTTCAAAGATCTCCACTAAGATGCTTCTTCAAAACTTGGTGAAGCACAAACCAAGTTCTTACAACCTCTTTGAAGCCTAACTTCAAAGAACCCAAGAGATTTACTCTATAGGATTTCCCCACACTTTACAAGCTTTAATACATAAATCTTACAAAGATTACAGCTCTCAAAGTGTGTATGTACTCAAGAATAAGAAAAGATTGAATCTGAGATTTTTTTCAATAAGAAGATGAATAAGCTTTTGAAAGCTCAAATATATTGTAAGAATGGCTCAAAGATGGATTGAATGATGATAAACACTTTAGCACACTTCAATTGATGATTAGAAAGTGTATTGAATGAGTATTTAAAGAGATTTGGGGGTTAGGGTTATGGTAGGTGAAGAAAGAGTGATTTTTTAAGCTGAATGGTAATAAACGGCTAGTGCATTTATTACAGCACCTGTTAAGCCGGTCGACCGGTTGGGTTGTCCGGCTTACCCTTCTCCTTCTCTGACTAGGCCGGACGTCGTAGCCGGTCGACCGGCTAGGGGGTCCGGCTTTTCCCTTCATCTCTCTGTTTTGGCTGGGCGACCCACCCAGGTCAGCCGGTCGATCGGCTGGGGGGTCCGGCCACTCCAGAATGTGAAGTAAAGCCAGATTTTTGCAAAGCTCATTTAAAGTGCAAATTTCACAACTCTAAATCATTTTGAATAATTTTGTAAACACATGTTGTGAATTGAAACGCTCCAAAAAACTCATTTTAACTCTATGTGTGCATTCAAATACATTTGTGCATATGTTATTTCAAATGTGCAAGACTTGAAAATTTTTGCTATGAATAAGAAAAAGATTTTGAGCCAAGTCCACACAATATATAGGCATTTCATAAAAAGAGCAAGAAGAAAAACAAACTGCACTTCTTATGGCTTCTCTTCTCCTCCTTATGCCTTCTCATCTTTTCTTCCTTCAAATAAGGCTTTTTGCACATCTTCATATCTTTCAAAGCTTCATATTGATATCATCTCATTTTCACAAGAAGCTTTTTAGTCAAATAATGCATATATATATTTTCATCATCAAAATCAATAATGAATATTTAGCTAACAATCTCTCCTTTTTTGATGATGACCAAATTTTTAAGATATGAGACAAAAGTACTCCCCCTTAATATATGCATTTCTTTAAAAAGTGCATTTTTGAGAAAATGCTTTGACTATCAAATTTAAACTCATTTGCAAAGACAAACAAGTAAACATAAACTCATTTGCAAGAACAAGTAAACATATTAACAAAGCATACCATTCACCATTTACTTCTCCAAACAGAGCTTATGCATCCACTATTTAAACTAATGCAAATAGACAATACCATTCACCAAGGCATATATCACCAAAGCAAAAATACCACACACCATACTTCTCCTCCATTGGCATCATCAAAATCAATATAAAGGCAGGAAAAGAAATGTATAAAAGAAATTACTTGGTAACCAAAGTCAAGAATGTAAAGGTTAACTAAAACTAAAAATTGTTTTCAAGTGGAATGAAAAATGTTTTTCAAAAAAAAAATTAAGGTGCGTAATCATGATGATCCTTGAAGTATTCTCTCATGTCTGATTTCATAGCAGCCACTTCTGAATTAATATATTGCCTCCAAACAGTGAGCTCGTCCCATTAGCTTGTCATAGTAGCCCGCATTTCGCTCATACCAGTGTTTAAAGCCTGTAATTGGGACAGAATCTGAGCCATCAAAGAAGGGTCTTCCTGTTGTCCCATCGAACTAGAACCAGCACCACGACGAATTTCTCTTTGGCGTTGCTCATCAATGTGCACTTGCTCCGTAGATTCTCTCAACACTCGCCTAAGAGTTGCTTCCTCAGTATTTTCCTCTTCTTCAGAGATACTAACAACCATGGGTATGGTTCCTGGTATGCCTATGTCGGGATTACCCTCAATTTCCAGCCCTTCATCTTCTTCAAAGGTGATATCTACCCCACCAAGTATGTCATCAAGGTTTTGTGCAGTGGTGCCAAAGACAGGGTCGGTAAAAGTAGTCCCCTTTTTAGTCCTATTCCTAATTGCAGCTTGAGTACTTTGGGGCAAACTTTTGAAGGTCTCTCTATTTATGGGCTCCATATTGTACCAATAAATGCCCATGAAGTTCATATACAACATATCAAAATTCCAAGCAAACACTTTATATGGAGCATTTTAAGATATGTTGAAATGAGAGAAAATATGCATTAAGGCCATACCATAACCAGGAGTGGTCGTTTTTCCTCCATCATTTCCACTAATATGTAACATATGTTGAAAGATTAGGAAAGGCAAAGCTATCTCCTTTTTCTCCCTAAGGTTATAATAGATATAAGCATCCATTACTGGAATTTTGCCATCATTGATATTTCTAGGGAGAATTACTTCACTCATGATTTTAAGAGCAAGTCTCATATTAACATCAACATCTCTTAATAATGGAAGAATTAAATTTGGATTCTTAGGCCTTACTTTCTCCCACATATATTTTATGACTTCACCTGGGGTGGCGGTTCCCTTAATTCCTTCTGGCCATCCTTGACTATTGTAGTGGCCTTCCCCATCAACAGGTATATGAAATATTTCATGTAAAGTTTCCTCCTTAAGCACAAATTTTACCCCACAGACTGTAGAAGATAATTCAAGTTTTGGGCTTCTACAATGTATCTCAAGATTTTCATAAAACTCAATTACTAATTTATCTTGCACATCACAATGCAGATGTAGAAACGCAGACCATCTATCAAATAACGGCAAGATATCGGTGCCAGCAAAGTCAGAGTCCACGATATATTTACCGTATAAAATTGATTGCTTTCTTTGAATCTTGGATATCGAAGGTGGTGGTGGTGGAGGAGATTGAGTTCTTGGCCTTTTCCCTTTTCTCCCACGTGCTTGACTTCTTCCCCTTGGATTACCATGACTTCGCGTTGTTTTTGCAAGAATAATCTGTGAAAAACTTTGTTTTTGAAATGGGCAAGCAAATGTTAGGAAGAAATTTGGAAGAAAACGGTTGAAAATTGAAGATTTTGAGATGGGTTTTGGAGAGTTTTGGCTAGGGTTTAAAAAATTTGATAGAATGTAGTGAATTTGGGGTGAAAAACCCCTAATTTTTAACCTTGTTCCCGTTCAGTCGGTCGACCAGCTGGGTCGACCGGCCGGATCAGAGAGCATATTAAAAAGTTGTGTTTTAGCCGGACGTCTAAGGCCTTAGTCGGTCGACCGGCTTTGTCGGCCGACTGGGTCAGAATGTGCACAAATTTCTTATTTTTCATACCCAAGCCACATAAACACACACACATATATATATATATATATATGCCATTTAACTACATTTTATCATTCCAATTTCTCTCCTAATCTTGCAAACTTGATTCTCATGCAAAGGTTTAGTGAAAATATCAGCAACTTGATGTAAAGTATCAACAAATTCAAGAATTATATCACCTTTTTGTACATGATCTCTAATAAAATGGTGCCTAATCTCAATATGCTTAGTTCTTGAGTGTTGAATTGGGTTCTTAGTAAGATTAATTGCACTAGTATTATCACAATATATAGGAATATGATCATACTTCAATCCATAATCAAGTAAAATTTGTTTCATCCATAATATTTGAGCCACACAACTACAAGCTGCAATATATTCAGCTTCGGTGGTAGAAATAGAAACGCTATTTTGTTTCCTACAAGACCAAGATACTAAGGAATGTCCTAGGAATTGGCATGTTCCACTAGTGCTCTTATGATCTACTTTGCAACCAGCATAGTCAGCATCAGAAAAACCACATAGATCAAATGACGTTCCTTTAGCATACCAAAGCCCTAAATTAATTGTTCCCTTAAGATATCTAATTATTCTTTTTACAACTATTAAGTGAATTTCCTTAGGATTGGATTGAAATGTAGCACATAAGCACACTGAGAACATGATATCAGGTCTAGAGGCAGTTAAATATGATAGGCTACCGATCATACCTCTATATTTCTTCTCGTCTACTGATTTACCTTTCTTATTTTTATCTAGCTTTATTGAGGGGCTCATCGGAGTTCCAATCCCCTTTGCATCTTCAAGTCCAAATTTCTTGATGATTTTCTTGGTGTATTTGGCTTGATTTATGAAGATCCCCTCTTTTGCTTGTTTAATTTGGAGTCCGAGGAAGAAAGTTAATTCTCCTATCATGCTCATCTTGAATTCCTTGTGCATGTACTTTGAAAAATTCTCACACAAGAAAACATTAGTAGTACCAAAAATTATATCATCTACATAGTTTTGGACAAGTAGAATGTCATTGTCTTTTCTTTTGATAAATAGGGTTGAATCAAGTTTTCCTCTTTCAAAATTGTTTTCTATCAAAAATCCACTAAGTCTTTCATTCCAAGCTCTAAGAGCTTGCTTTAAGCCATATAAAGCCTTTTCTAGTTTAAAAACATGATTAGGAAAGCATGAATCTTCAAAATCGGGGGGTTGTTCAACATAAACTTCTTCTTCAATGAATCCATTTAAAAATGCACTTTTCACATCTATTTGATAAAGCTTAAATTCCATGTGACATGCAAATGCAAGTAACATACGAATGGATTCAAGTCTAGCTACAGGAGCATAAGTTTCATCATAATCAATTCCTTCTTCTTGATTGTATCCTTGTGCAACTAGTCTAGCCTTATTCTTAGTCACTATTTCGGCTTCATCTAGTTTGTTTCTGAATACCCATTTGGTTCCTATTATCGGTCTATCTTTAGGTCTTTCAACTACCTTCCAAACTTTGTTTCTCTCAAATTGATTGAGTTCTTCTTGCATTGCCATTATCCAATTTTCATCTAGTAGAGCTTCTTTTACAATTTTGGGTTCAATATGAGAAATAAATGCATGATGCTCACAAAAAGTACTAATATTACGCCTAGTTCTTACACCTTCATTTGGATCACCGAGAATAAGATCTTGAGGATGGTTTCTCACGAACTTCCAACTCTTTGATAGATCTTCATGAGGTTCTTTTGTTTTATCATCTTTGTTTGAGCAATGTTTGATTTCCTCATTTGCTTGAGATCTCCTTTCTTGAAGTTCTTCTTCTTGCTTCGTTGGTTTTTCTTTGTCTATTGGAGTTGGATCTTCAAGCGTTGTCTTTTCCAAAAGATAACCTACATCATTAATTTCCTTTCTCGGCTCAAATGGATGAGTCTCATCAAATGTAACATGTATTGATTCTTATACAACAAGAGTTCTCTTATTATATACCCTATATGCTTTGCTCTTTGTGGAATAACCTAAGAATATTCCTTCATCGGATTTAGCATCAAATTTTCTTAAGTGGTCCTTAGTGTTTAGAATAAAACATTTACAACCAAATATATTGAAGTATGATATTTTAGGTGTTTTGCCATGCCATAGTTCATATGGAGTTTTGTTTAAAATAGGTCTAATCAATACTCTATTTTACACATAGCATGCAGTATTTATGGCTTCACTCCAAAAATATGTTGGCAAGTTGTGCTCTTTTAGCATAGTCCTTGCCATTTCTTGTAATGTACGATTCTTCCTCTCTACTACCCCATTTTGTTGAGGAGTACGAGGGGCCAAAAAGTTATGCTCAATGCCATGTTCATCACAAAAGTTTATGAAAAGAGTATTCACATATTCGGTGCCATTATTACTACGGATGCAAGTTATAAAATAGCCTTTCTCATTTTGCACTTTTCTACACAATCTTGCAAATTCATTGAAGGCATCATTTTTATGTGCAAGAAACATGACCCATGTAAATCTAGTGTAATCATCAACTACAACAAATGCTTCCTTTTCCAAAAATTTTTATTACCAATGCTTCATTTTCCAATAATTTTTCCTTTGCCATTGTCCCCAAAGATAACATCTCCTCCTTTTGTCCTTTTTAGTTTGTAGAAAAGTGAAGAGTTCCCCGTCATGTGCTTGGAACAACCACTATCCAAGATCCATTTTATTTTGCTTTCATTGCTTTCATTGCATACCTACACACATGAAATTCAAATGCAATTCTTTATTTTGGGGTCCCCAACACCTTGGGTCCTTAGTGTTAGTTAACTTTTTGTTTTTGACCACCCATTTAGGTCTTTGCCAATATGGAACATGTGATCCTTTATCACGAATTTTCTTATAATAACAATGAGTAGATACATGTCCTTTCTTTTTACAATAGGTACAAATAACATTTGACTTTGGTGGAGAAGAGGATGTAGAGGGAAAAGCCTTGATAAAATAGGTTTTGAAATATTTTTTATTAATACTAGGTTTGTATCCAATACCACTCTTATCAAAAGACATTTTTTTACTTCCAAGAAGTTTTTCAAAATTTTCTTTGCCATTAGTAAATTTTTGAATAATTCCATTCAAATTCATATTTTTCTTTTTCAAATCTTTAACCTCTTTTTCAATTTTTATAAAATCCTCGGCATACGAATCATTTTCTTTTTCTAAGATATCTACTTTTTCAATAAGAGAGGCATTTTTCTTTTCCAAGATTTCTTTTTCATTAAGAACAAGTTTTAAACTTTTATGCATTTGCTTGTTTTTTGCCAAAGCTAAGGATAAATCATCATGTAATTTAACAAATGCATCTTTTAGTTCATCAAAACTACATTCTTCTTCCTCTTCTTCACTAGATGAATAATAAATAAATAAAGATGGTGAAGATAGTACCTCATCTTCATTGGCCATGAGGCAAAAGTTGGCTACCTTATGATGCTCTTCCTCATCTTCTTTGGTTTCGGAGAAGTCCCATGTGGCCTTAAGCGCCTTTCCTTCCTTTTTCTTTGAGAGCTTCGGACAATTTGTTTTTATATGTTCCGGCTTGTTGCAATTAAAGAATTTTAACTGATCTTTTGCATCTTTTATCTTTTTGAACTCGTTGCCTTCTTTTCCTTTCTTCTTCCAATTTGTGTTGCATGAAGAAGCCCCTTTCCTCATCTTTCTATATTTCATAAACCTTTTGAAATTTCGGGCTAGAAGTGCAATTTCTTCATCTTTTGGGTCCTCGTCATCTTCTTCATCATCACTTGATGGATATTTTGATGCAACGAGAGCAATGGACTTCTTTGCTTTCCTTTCTTCTTCTTCATGATTTTTTATCTCAAGTTCATGAGTCATGAGTGACCCAATGAGATCATTGAGCTCTAATGTATTCAAGTCCTTTGCTTCCTTTATTGCCGTGACTTTAGGTTGCCATGATGATGGCAAGCTCCTTAGCACTTTCCTTACCTTCTCTACATTTGAATAATCTTTACCAAGAGCTTTCGAACCATTAGTGATTTCAACAAATCTAGAAAACATTTGTTCAACATTTTCATTTGGAAGCATCTTGAATAATTCATATCTATGTACAAGCATAGCAATTCTAGATTCTTTCACTTGGCTAGTTCCTTCATAAGTTACTTCTAATTGATCCCAAAGTTCTTTAGCCGAGGTGCAACCCATTACTCTAGCAAATTCGGTGGCATTCATAGCATTAAATAAATAATGTAATGCTTTTTGATTTAACTCAAATAATTTAATATCTTCATCATTCAATTCATTTTCCAGTTTGGGTATTCTCCTATCACCCTCTAATTTTGTAGGTAAGGTAGGCCCATTTTCTATGATTTTCCAGGCTTTATAGTCATGTGATTGTATGAACACTTTCATTCTCATTTTCCAAAATGCATAATTTGTTCCATCAAAAGGGGGTGCTTGTTTGATATTAATTCCCTTCATATTTGCTAGAAATTCTACTAGCTATTAGACTATATGTAGAACCCTAGCTCTGATACCAATTGTGGGTGTAAATATCTTAAGAGGGGGGGTGAATTAAGATATTAATACTAATTTTTGTTTTTTAAAATTTACAGAAAATTTACAACTTCTAACAATCAATATATCAAACACAAGATAAGCAAGGTAAGTAGGAATAAAAATAGAAGTGTAAAGAGAAGAGAAACAAACGATTTTAAGGTGGTTCAGCCAAGCCTACGTCCACCGCCCAAGAAAGCTCCCCTTAGGACTTCAAAAATCTCCACTAAGATGCTTCTTCAAAACTTGGTGAAGCACAAACCAAGTTCTTACAACCTCGTTGAAGCCTAACTTCAAAGAACCCAAGAGATTTACTCTATAGGATTTCCCCACACTTTACAAGCTTTAATGAATAAATCTTACAAAGATTACAGCTCTCAAAGTGTGTATGTACTCAAGAATAAGAAAAGATTGAATCTGAGATTTTCTTCAAGAAGAAGATGAATAAGCTCTTGAAAGCTCAAATATATTGCAATAATGGCTCAAAGATGGATTGAATGATGATAAACACTTTAGCACACTTCAATTGATGATTAGAAAGTGTATTGAATGAGTATTTAAAGAGATTTGGGGGTTAGGGTTTATGGTAGGTGAAGAAAGAGTGATTTTTTCAGCAGAACGGTAATAAACGGCTAGTGCATTTATTACAGCACCTGTTAAGCCGGTCGACCGGTTGGGTCGTCCGGCTTACCCTTCTCCTTCTCTGACTAGGCCGGACGCCTTAGCCGGTCGACCGGCTAGGGGGTCCGGCTTTTCCCTTCACCTCTCGCTTTGGTCGGCGACCCACCCGTGTCACCGGTCGATCGGTGGGGTCCGCCACCTGAATGTGAAGTAAAGCTAGATTTTTGCAAAGTTCATTTAAAGTGCAAATTTCACAACTCTAAATCATTTTGAATAATTTTGTAAACACATGTTGTGAATTGAAACGCCCCAAAAAACTCATTTTAACTCTATGTGTGCATTCAAATACATTTGTGCATATGTTATTTCAAATGTGCAAGACTTGAAAATTTTTGCTATGAATAAGAAAAAGATTTTGAGCCAAGTCCATATAATATATAGGCATTTCACAAAAAGAGCAAGAAGAAAAACAAATCCGGTACCCCTTCTGGCTTCTCTTCTCCTCCTTATGCCTTCTCATCTTTTCTTCCTTCAAATAAGGCTTTTTGCACATCTTCATATCTTTCAAAGCTTCATGTTGATATCATCTCATTTTCACAAGAAGCTTTTTAGTCAAATAATGCATATATATATTTTCATCATCAAAATCAATAATGAATATTTAGCTAACATTAGGCAAGGGAGTGACTTGGTTGTTCTGTTGGTAAAGGCAAAGGCTATTATTTGGGATGAAGCACCTATGGTTAATTGATACTATTTTGAAGCACTTGATAGAAATCTTAAGGATGTACTTCGATTTTCAAATCCTAACAGTCGAAATCTTCCCTTCGGAGGAAAAGTTGCCATTTTTGGAAGAGACTTTAGACAAATACTATCGGTCATACTAAGAGGAAGTAGAGTTGATATAGTAAATGCTTCTTTACGCTCATCCTATCTTTGGGAGCTTTGTCAAGTGTTACGCCTTTCAAAAACATGAGATTGCTATCATGCCCTTCTAATGAAGATGCCATAGATTTGAAATAGTTTTTAGAATGGATATTGAGTGTTGGGGATGGCTCCACACCCAGTTATACTAACGATGATATGGTGATTGAAATTCTTGATGATCTTTTAATCAAAGATTTTACGGATCCTTTGTTTGCAATCGTTCAAAACACATACCCTGATCTATTGGAGAAACACAAGAATGCAAAATATCTTCAAGATTGAGCCATTCTAGCACCAACACTTGAAGTTGTTGAAAGGATCAATGATTTCATTCTTTCAATGATACCAGGAGAAAAACATATCTATCTGAGTTTTGATAGTGTCTGCAAAGCTGATAGGACCGCTGATAGTCATCAAGATTTGATTACTTCAGATTTTTTGAATAGTATCAAGCGCTCTGGCTTGCCAAATCATGTTTTAAAACTCAAAGTTGGTGTACCAATGTTGGTAAGAAATGCAGATCAAAGTGGTGGTCTATGCAATGGCACAAGGTTGGTTATCACTCAATTGGGTAAGCATGTAATCGAGGCAGAAATTATGAATAGTTCTAAATCTGGAGAAAAAGTTTTCATTCCAAGAATAGTTCTAACTCATCAGATTCTAATTTGCCATTCAAGTTGCAAAGATGCCAATTCTCAGTCGTCGTATCATATGCAATGACAATGAACAAAAGTCATGGACAATCACTGTCAAATGTTGGATTATACTTGCCCCGGCCCGTATTCACGCATGGACAATTTTATGTTGCTGTTTCAAGGGTTACAAACAAAAAAGGTCTAAAAATTTTAATTCATGATGATGAAAGTGTCCCCTTAAACAAAACTGAAAATGTTGTATTCTGAGAAATTTTTCAGAATTTGAATTAAATTTTGTTGTTTTCCTTCATTTACATTACTTCATTCTTTTCTAATATCTTTCAATAAATAGCACACTGTATTATTTGTTTCAAATGTTTTAGTGGTTAGAAAACTAAATGATTCTAATATATCATATTACTTATAAAACATCACGTGCAATTGCACGGACGACATACTAGTCTATATATATATATATATATATATATATATATATATATAAAAGTTAAACTCAAATGAACTCAAAGGAGTGAGCCACATCAGCACTTATTCATTTACCAAGTCAACTTCTCTTAAGTTGCCAACTTAGCTATTTTTTTATTATTATTAATGCTAAATTTGTGTTTCCTCATTACACATGCCCTATTATCTTTCTATGCGTTACAAAGAAAAGAAAAACTTCCACCCTCTTTCCTTTCCATTACACACCAAATAAGTTACTTTACAAAATTTTTAATGCTCTCACATTACCTTCTATCATGGTGTTAACTCCCCGTTACAGCCAAAACCTCTACAGACATTATGCACAACGCTTTTTCTATTGCATTTTTCAGTTTTCCCCTATCTCTCCATTACACCCAAAGCTTCTTCAGATCTTACACGCAGAAGGGGCTTTATTTGATGCATTTTGCAGTCTTCTCAACGTAAGTTTGATCCTCTTTTTCGTTATTAATTTCTGAAATGAGTTGATATATGAAGTGTTTTCTTTGCTATTTTATATTATTAGCTCTTATTAGATTCTTCCTCCCACCCGCACTTTATTAGCAATTCACAATCACTGCTTGATACATAGAATAATGTTGCAAGGCTTTTCTCCAATAAACTTTTGATGGATGCATAACGTAAGCTAGTAATAATTTTGACATTGACCTAAAGAGTTATTCAATTAGATTCATTAACAAGCCGTCGTATATGATTGAACAAAGACACAAGTTTTAAGAACTTTTTGGTAAACAATCATTGAGCTCTTCTCTGTAGTGTCATCATCTACATCCATAAAGTCATATGCTTTGAAAGAACCTTGTATAGTTTGGGAAAGAGTTTTGATTGATTAGAAAGAATAACCTACTTCAACGAATATGTTGCCTAAGATGTCTTTCATCTTTATTGTCTTTGTTCTGCTTTCAACTCCAAACCTAGCAGTACGTGCGTTATAGCAGTATACGAGAGATAAAGAAAAACTTGTGATTAGTGTGGTTCATAGGAACAAAGAGAAGCAGGTTTATTCTATACTAGATGAGTGTATGGATTGGTTCATCTCAATATGGAACTATTACCTCATGCCACATGACATTTCCTATGGGGCGTGAGCCTCCCAAAAGCTAATAATGATGTGCAAGAGTTTTCTCGAGCCTGATAGAGATCGGCCCTCGAGAGGAAAGGCAGAAGGAAACTTGACTATAAGACCCACAATTAGAAGAACACCTAATAATTTATTGGACACTATACAAGTATTTTCTGAAGTTCTTTATAATGTTGTAAAGTTTGCTTCACTCTTTGCACAGTTTCATAATGTTCTTCACCAACAATCCAAGGTTGAAGCATACTAACAATGTTCAGAGTAGACCTTCTTCTTTTAGGTTTATAAATGCTTGGAGAAACATGATTAGTTTGCAGACTTTGTTGCTAACAACTGGTCACTTCCTGTTCACTCTTCAGGTATTCGCAAATTCTGGAGCAAACAACAAAGACTCAAGCAAGGGCTCAAGCTGTGGAATTAAGTTGTTTTCGGTAATATATTTGAGAGAGTAACTAGAGCAGAGCAGCATGTCCAACAAATGGAGGCATTACATTAGAACTCTAATTCAGATCAATCTCGCATTAAACTCAATAAAGCTACTACAGTTTTAAACAAAATGCTGGCTGACAAAGAATCTTTCTGGCAACGAAAAGCAAGATGTAAACGGCTTGTTGATGGAGAAAGAAACACCAAATATTTCCACTCTCTTTGCACTAAAAGGAGAAGCAGGAATCAAATTTGGTCTATTCGTGACCAAGAATTGGGAGAATTCGAAAATGCAGAGGAAATAAAAAACCTAGCAGCTCGTTTTTTCTCCAATCTATTGACAGTAGATCAAACTAACTTGGCAGAATGTAATTGGACTATCAATCCTCAAGTGATTGACCAACAAGATAGCAGCGAACTTAATAAACTTCCAACAGTTGATGAAGTTAAAGAAGCAGTCTTTGGAATTGATGAAAACAGCGCCCCTGGACCTGATGGGTTCTCAGCTGCATTTTACAGGTCATGTTGGGAGATCATAAAAGAAGACTTAGTTGCCACTGTCTTGGAATTCTTTCAGGAGGGTGATTTGCCAAGAGGAGTTACATTGACGATCATTACGCTCATTCCAAAAAAGAGCAGTCCTGAATCCCGGAGTGATTTTTGACCCATCAGTCTTTGCACAGTTTTCAACAAAATCATCAACAAAATTCTATCAAGCAGGCTTGGAAAGCATCTTCACAAGGTGATCTCTCTCAATCAGAGTGGATATACTGCTGATAGCATGATTAGTGACAACATCTTACTCACCGAAGAGCTTGTCACTAGCATTGATGCTAAAGTCAGAGGATCTAATTGTATCTTAAAGCTTGATATGATGAAGGCATATGATCGAGTATCTTGGAAATTCTTGCATCAAGTGATGTGGCACTTTGGTTTCAATGACAACTGGATAAATAAGGTATGAAAGTATGTCTCTAATTGTTGGTTCTCTGTTATGATTAATGGTGAATTGGCAGGCTAATTTAAATCAAGCAGAGGACTCCGGCAGGGTGATCCTCTTTTGCCTCTCCTATTCTATATTGCTGCAGAATACTTCTCCAGAGGACTCAAGCATCTCTTCCATATCTCCCCAGGCATCAGATTTAATGCAAGGCAAACATGCATGTTTCTCATCTCACCTTTGCGGATGATATGATTATTTTTGTGAATGGGAGTAAGTCCTCCGTTAGGAAAATCATTAATTTCTTGGACCACTGTGAGACAGTTTCTGGCTAGAAAGTCAACAAAGATAAAAGTGGCATTGTTCTTCCCAAAAATGAACCTATTAGCAGAGTGCAGATTGTAACTAATACCACTGGTTTCAAGCGTCAACATCTTCCAGTCACATACTTGGAAGTGCCGCTCTTTAAAGGTGTTGGGAAATCTTTAGGATGCATAACATACAATCACACAGCGGAATTAAAACACAAGTAACGAGAAAAGAATACGCGCTATTAAACGTGGTTCGGCCCTCTGCCTACGTCCACGAAAAACTCCACTAATAGAAAAGAGTATTACAACCCATGTGACTTTTTGCACGGAAAGAAAAGTCTAAACCTCCCCCATAGAGTTCTTATAATGGTTCTATCCTCAACAGGACTAGAACGAATATAAGACACTCTCGATGCTCTCAGGCTCTCTCTCACCCCCACACCACATGGGGTGTGGCCCTAAGGTACTCTCCTAAGGCACACCTTATACAACTAATGCAAGAGTCTTATTTATAGAGGAGATTTCCTTGTCCTCCAAGACAAAGGATTTCCTCATCTATCAATCCTACCATAATTAAGACTCTTACCATAACTAGAATTTTAATTCTCATTAAAATTCTTTCCTAATTTGTATGGGCTTGGACTTTGAGCCATAACCCAACAAATTCCTCCCTTGGCGAAAAGTCCGAAGCTTCTTTGCCGCAACTGGAACCTCTTCACAGTCATTATGCTAGAGCCTTCGCTCGACAACACTCTTCACTACAGAGCCTACCAACACATCCTAGCAGGTTTTCGGAGTCATCCCCAACATCCCTCTTCATGCCGTCTAACCTCGACCTCTCAAGGTTGTTTGCGTCCTCCCTCGGCACAAGGCATCTCGGACGTGGTCTTCTCTTCCAATAGTAGCATTCCTTATCAGTCGTTTGGCCAGAACTCTGATCGTTCAGCTACGTAGATTCTCTTCGCGTGACTCCTCCCTCGAATCGAACCTTCTTCAACTAGTCTACTTATCCAAACTTCTCTCCTCTAGAAGTTTGTTCACTAGTCGGCTAACTGTGTTTGCTCGCACAATGCTTCAAAGACTTTCGCAGAATTTCATCACCACTTCATTGTTTTACCCAATTTCAAGGCTCACCCACGATACATCAAGAAATTTGGAAAAACGGACCTCAAAAATGAACTCAGGACGTCGGAAAATGGTGAGAAGACCCTCGGTCAATGCGGTCAAACCCTTGCAGCCCGCTGGTCAAACCTTCTGTCTGACTGTTTGACCACAAACTCACAAAACTTGACTTGCTTGTATCTCACAATTCGACCATCGGATCGTCACGAAATTTTAGCAGCTTACTCTCCTCTCCAAGAAAAAAGCACAGCAACAAACGGATCGTCGATCGGATTCCGGGAAGGCTACCAAACGCGACCACCAGATCAGCGAATTTTTTTTTTGAAATTCTGATGATGACGTCACGCCACCCTCGGCTGACGTCAGCAATTCAGACAATGCTCCTTTTCAGGTTCTTCATGCAAGCAACACGCAAACAACGTCCTCCCTCCAACCTAGCTCTGATACCACTTGTTGGGAAATCAGGACGCATAGCATACACTCACACAGCGGAATTAAAACACAAGTAACGAGAAAAGAATACGCGCTATTAAACGTGGTTCGGTCCTCTGCCTACGTCCACGAAAAACTCCACTAATAGAAAAGAGTATTACAACCCATGTGACTTTTCGCACGGAAAGAAAAGTCTAAACCTCTCCCACAGAGTTCTTATAATAGTTCTATCATCAACAGGAGTAGAACGAATATAAGACACTCTCGATACTCTCAGGCTCTTTCTAACCCCCACACCACATGGGGTGTGGCCCTAAGGTACTCTCCTAAGGCACACCTTATACAACTAATGCAAGAGTCCTATTTATAGAAGAGATTTCCTTGTCCTCCAGGACAAAGGATTTCCTCATCTATCAATCCTACCATAATTAAGACTCTTACCATAATTAGAATTTTAATTCTCATTAAAATTCTTTCCTAATTTGTATGGGCTTAGACTTTGAGCCGTAACCCAACAAAAGGCAACAAGAAAAAAAATTCTTACTTGACAATATCATTGAAAAAGTTCAGCAGAAAATTGGAAGTTGGGGATCGAGAATGCTTTCTGCGGGAGGTCGAATTGTTCTTCTCAAGAGTGTATTAGCTTCTATGCCACTATATCTCATGCAAGTAGTTAACACCCCTCTTGGCATTATAGCCAGGCTGGAAAAAATTTTCAATAAATATATACGGGTGACACTAGTAGGCAAAAACAATATCATTGGGCGTCTTGGGACAGGCTGTGTGCTGCATTCACAGAAAGGGGTGTTGGCTTTCGAAGATTAAAAGACACGAATGATGCTATGAGTTTAAAGTTGTGGTGGAGATGTCGAACCTCAAAGGGACTCTGGGCTGCTTTCATGAAAGCTAAGTATTGTAAAGGCACCCCAATGACACTGGCTAAAAGCAAGCCAGATGATTCCAATGTTTGGAAAAGAATACTAAAGCTCGCTGAGATTGGAGAGGCAAACATTAGGTGGTGAACAGGTGATGGTAAAGTTCTTTTTTTTGACATGATGTATGGTGGAAACACAAACCCCTATAGAATTTATGCAGCATCAAGGGCGATCCCCTGCTGCGAAACCAACTTTGGAGTCACAACACTTGGGATATGGGTAAGCTCACAGCTATTCTACCATTGCACTTGGCTAACGAGATCGCACAACTCCCTATTGAAAACAATGATGATGATGCCGCTAATGGTTTGTTCTCACTTAGCAACACGTGGCAATTAATGCGAACCACACGAAATAATTCCACGGTTTTTTCAGTCATTTGGCATAATAACATCCCTCCTAAGATCCACAGGGAGCCATTCACTGAACAATCTCCAAAGACAGGGCATAGCTATTGCGTTGAAGTGTCAATGCTGCTATGATGAAGAATCTACTTTGAAGGTCAGACTTGTATGGAGATATTTTGAGGGAATTTTCAATATAAGGTCTGATCAGGTAACTACAATCAGCTCTTTAATCATGAAGTGGGCTACATCTGGAAAATATGTTACCAATGGTCATGTGCATACGTTAGTTCCGATCTTTGTTTTATGCAGCGAAACATTGTCAACAAGAGTTCAAAGTGGATCGTGTCATATGGAGAGTGACATCTATGGTGTATCAATTGGGACGCGCTGGATTATTGTTGAAAGAGCACTGGCGGGGTGATTTCAGCTTGTTGGAGTCTTTGTTTATGACGTCCAGGAAAACAAACATCTAACCTTAATGGCTGTGAGATGGACAAAGGCCATGGAAGGGAGGTTTAAACTTAATGTTGATGGTAGTGTCCATGCAGCGCGGGGCATAGCTGGTGGATGTGGAGTTGTTAGAGATTGGAGTGGACGTTGGTAGGATTTGCTGAGCATTATGGCATCATCAGTGTAATTAAAGCAGTAGTCCTCGCACTTGTTCGTGGACTAGGGCTTTGTGTGGAATGCAAGATCACTGAGGTGATGGTAGAAATGGGTGTGCGTGTCGTTGTCATGCCCGTTCTTCGGGGCTCTGTTGGACCTTGGAGAATATAGGCCCGTTTGGATTAATTTTTTTTTTTAATATTTTTTTAAAAGAATTATATTAAATTTGTAATAATTATTTGACTTGACTTTTAAAAAGTTGAAATTCTGAAAAAAAATTTAAATATAATTTTTTTTAGGAGCTAGAATTTTCAATTTCTCAAAAAAGCTATTTTTTAAAAACTGTTAAAAAAAACGCTTTTGAAAAAAATCAATCCAAACGAGCCCATATTATGATATCTTAAAAGCTCGGCTTTTGTAAGAAGCTTCATGGATGTATTTCACATGTGGTTCAGGAAGGTAATATAGTTGCAGATCACCTTGCAAATTTGAGCGCTTTATCTCATTGCTCTCAAATCTTTAGTTCGGTGGAAGAGAGGGGAAAGCTTAGTAGATTACTTATGTGTGATTTTCTTGGTCTGCCGTACATTTGTCAAAAGTAAATGCTTGCTTTGCTTAGTAGTTAGTCTTGTTTTGCTTTGCTTAGTACATTGACCATCTTTTCTTTTAATCAATAAAATGCTCATCTGAGCGGCTTCATAAAAAAAATAAAAAAAAAAAAGAAGAAGAAGAAATTACCCGTTTTTAAGTGCGATAATGAGATGGGTCTTTTTAAATGGGGCTCGCACATTTTTGTATGCTCTACGTGTATACTCTTTGTCGTTGTGAATTAGGATTTTGTCTAATCAAGGTAATGGTTCTGGTTGTCTGGTGCAATTAGTGTCAACTATCATAGATCAAAGAAAATTTGAATGATCAAATCCGTGTTTAACAATAAATTCCGATTTTCCGCATTTAATTTTCTGATGCGCTTCAATTTGGGGTTCCTAATCCCATATATAAGGATGAACGCTCACCTTTAACTTTTTGCAGAAGGAGTTCACACGTGAGCTCATTTTAGCTTTTTCAGTAGGATATTTTTATTATCAAGTCTGATAATTACTAAGTTATAGTACCACTATTCTTATTAAACGAATACAAGTTATAACTAAATTATAATTTTTAGGTAGTAATAGAGACCAGATCCAGTTATATTATCACTTTTCTAGATAGCGTCTTAGCTCTTTTATCCTTCTCAATTAGCACAAGAAGTTGAGCGGGTGGCTCATTAATGATCAATGATAATCCAATTGGCTTGCTAAGAGCTAAATTTACTAATTAATCCACACATTGTTAGATTTTCAGAACGCATGCCTTCCCTAGTTGCTAGCTTTCCTACTACCAGAAGATAAAATTTAAGAATTTATAAGCAACCCGTGTTTGTTAAATGGATTCTATTGTTTTTCTCTGTTGCTTGTTGTTGACCGTAGCTTTTACAATAGAATGAGTCTGATGAACATTGATGGATGCTATGTCATGTTACGGTTTGTCACAATTTTAGATATCATACCAAATCAATCCTAAAATTCGTAACAATAAAATAGAAATGATTGAAACTTGTATTAAATAATAATATACTATTTTTGACGACAAAACTTATTCCTATGTATAATTAAGTGATCTCTATATATTATTTTGTGCGTAATTTTGTTATAAGAAAGTGTGATTCTACTGTTGTTTCACATCTGCGATGTTTAATATATCTGTATGTCCAACTTTCTTCCTCAAGCAGTTGGCTAAGTGGACAAAATCAATCCTATTTCCAGCAACCACCACTTTATCCTTGTCCTGGCCTTCTAATCCAACAGATTCGACACCTGCATGCAATACCGCCAAAAGAATTGCTTAGTTTAAAATTAATCATGAGCAAATTCTAAGTTATTATATAAACAAATTGAACACAAAGTTCATATAAAATTGAGGTGAGATGAGACGTCATAAATTCTAACTAAAATAATTAGATCCGTTGTAGGCTATATTATTAGAAGCATGTTTGCATAGACATTAAAAGGACAATTCCACAAATAGTTCTTATTGTTTGCAAATAGTGTCAGGTTAATCCTTATTATTTTAAAAATAATCCACTTAGTCTTCATTGTTTGTAGAAAAAGTCAAATAAAGTAACTCATTTGGTTTTTATTGTTTTATCGATATTAATTGGTCATGTGATAGTTGTAGCTAAAATAGGGATCATTTATGTCATTTTTCCATATATTGGTGACCAAATTGGTCACTTTTGAAATAATAGGAGATCAAAGCGATACTTTTTTAATATATTAGGGACCAATATGCCACTTTTTAAATAATAAAAACTAAATTAACACTCTTTTTTGGGTAAATAATAAAATTTAGAAGAACATGGTATATAACTCAAGTTTTTTTTCACAGTTGGTAACCTGTCGCAAATATTTCCCGTACTTTAATACGGAGCCACTGAGGTACAACACCATTGAACAAAAAAAAACTTCAAAATCAAATCATGTCAAATCAAATATTATGGCATTAGGTGGAGTCGATTAATTAAAAAACTTGAGAGAGAAAACCAAAAAAAAAAAATTAACAAGGGAAAAAAAAAAATGCATGGTCACAATAAGGAAACACGAACCATCTTCTTCTGCCGCAATCTGTAGTGCCTTTGTTCGGCATTTCGAGCAAGTTATCTCCACTTTAAATATCCCCCTTTTCTGCATCACCAAGAGCGAAAAATATTATTAGATGCACGCATGCCTTGTGACAATAAAATAAAATAAACTAGCTAGTGTGAATTATGAGAGTCCAGAGAACTCGAGCCATACCTTCATATCTAATAACTCCTTTAGATGAAATATTGAATATCTTACTTTAGTTTTGCATAAAATCGAGATGAGCAAATAGTATAAATATGGAGAGAGGCTTGATAGAAGAGCTTGTTGGATAAGCAATGGGTTATAAATATATACACACCACAACAGATGAGAATAATTGAAGTATTGTAAATCAATAATTTGACAACAAATGTACAAATGAAAGTGTAGTCAGACGCCAACTTTGAAAACACACCATGTACTATGTTCATATCAGTAATAAGTGATGTACTACTTTTATAGGTTAAGAAATTCTTCTCTTGGCTTTGTGAAATGGACTAGCAACTTTCCTTCCGTGTTGAAGACCTGTGCGAAGTTGCGTATTATAAGTGATGTCATATATTGGGTACCCGTGAGTTCAGTCTATAGCGTATTATAAGTGATGTCATATATCGTGGTGGATAAGTGAAAGCCTGCCACATAAATATGGCTAAACTTCTTTTTCTCTCTCTCTTTTTGTTTTCTAGGGAATAATGATTTGGTCAGTCAACGAGGGCCCGTTTCTAGGTTGCATGTGCAAATGACGCAAATAGCCTGTTTGTTCTACTTATTTTATTACTTATAAGATCTTTAAAAACAAGTATTCCCTCAAAGTTTTTTTTTTTTTTTTTACTATTGGTAGCTTATAAGCCCTAAAAAAGTTTAGCCAAACAGGATGAAAGTATTATTTTGGAGTAAATAGCGTCATACCCTTTATAGTTAATCGAAAATGTACATTTAGGTCTCGTGTTTTCAGAACACTCTAAGAACCCTCCTATGGTTTTCAAAAATTAAGTACAC
The DNA here is from genome assembly GCA_028554755.1 of Cordia subcordata. Lineage (NCBI taxonomy): Eukaryota > Viridiplantae > Streptophyta > Magnoliopsida > Boraginales > Cordiaceae > Cordia > Cordia subcordata. The sequence goes on along the minus strand of JAPTOF010000003.1, from coordinate 20,642,055 downwards.
ACGCCCCAATTTATTAACTTCGTTAGTTTTGCTAACGAAAATGCAAAAAGATTAATATGTTCTTCAATACAGGGGCTAACGATGTACTTATAGCAAACCACAGGGATACAATGCTATATATCTATCCTTTTTATTTAATTGAAAAAGTTAAATAATTAATAATTAGTTAATCAAATAATTAATAATTAAAGATAATTGATTTAATTAATTAAGTAACTAATTAATTAAAAAATTGGCTACCTTAATTACTCATATGATAAAATACAAGAAATCGTATTTTGATTATTATATATAATGATGGTGAAGATGGAAGCTGTGTGACCATGGTGAGAATGGAGGTTAATTACTTTTTTTATTTTTCTTTTTTTTCAATGACTTCGAATATTTACTTGTGCTAACAAAATGAAAACATAAACATGTTTTTAGTAGCTCTGCCAGAAAAAAAAAATGCTTGCAGTACAAATGGTTAAAATATAATATTTTTAACTAAGGTCAAGGATTCACGTTTTTTCTCTTGCAAATGTTTTTTGAAAATGAAAAAAGAAAGGGCATTTTTTACCAAAATCATGTTTAACAGCAAAAATAATGAGCCCAATCGTAGTCTTGCTGTGTGTTTCACACATCCATTTAACGTTAACGGACTTTTTGACAAGGGAGGCATTGTGCTTAATTTTTGAAAACCATAACGGGGGGTTCCTAGGGTGTTTTGAAACCATGGGGGCTAATTGTGCACTTTCAACTAATCACAGGGGTATATGATTACTAATCCTACCCAAGGCCTAAAGTCCTAGGGGCTAAAGAGCATACTACATACATCTTCAATTAGTGCCCAAGTTATGGTCGCCTATCTATGACTATAACATCTTCAATTATGATGTAATTTCTTTAACTGTGTATTCTTTTAGTGATATTTGATAAGATGTGATATAATTATTTAATATTGCTTTTCAATTATTATAGTCCTATAATTATGAAAAGTAGGTATCTTTTGTTTATTAACATTTTCTAACATGAGTGTCATTAAGAACAAACTAAGACATCGAATGAGTGATCACTGGATTGGCATATACTGAGAGGCACTACTAGAAAACTGGCCTCTAACAATTAGTCGCTAAATTGTAAAATCAGTCGCTAAATCACACGATGGTCACTAAACTCATCGTCGCTAATTTAGCGACCGATTAATAACCTTTTTTGGTCACTAAATAACAAGTCTTGGCAAAGTTGAAGTTAGTTACTAATTTACATTACATTAGCGACTGTTTTACCAACCGACCACATCGGTCGCTAATTTTAGCCACCAACCAGAATTTTAGCGACCGATTCGGTCAGTTGCTAATTTTGCTATCTAAAATTTTAGCAACCAAGTTAGTAATTTAAACACCCAATAGCAAATCATATTCTAATTTAAACACCAACCTGTTAGCAAATTAGTGACCGAAGTGGAATTGGTCGCTAAAGTTAGCGATCGTTAAAGAATCGGTCCCTAAATTAGCGACCGAAATGAAATTCGTCGCTAAATTTAGCGACCAATATTGAAATCAGTTGCTAAAAACAATCCTAAATTATATTTAGCAATCGATTTCTTGTTGGTCGCTAAATCCTTAAAATAATTATTTTCGATTTTAACTTTAGCAACCGTATTATTATAAATTAGCGACTGAAATTTGGTCAATAAATTGTTTTGCGACCGATTTTCTTTTGGTCACTAAATCAGTCACCAAACTGAAGATTTAGCCACTGATTTCTAGCAGTCGCTAATTTTCAGTCCCTAAAAACCAGTTTTCTAGTAGTGAAAAATATATTTGACAATATTAGTAATGAAACCATTATGTAACTTTTTTAAAATATGAAAACTTGTAAGGAGCTTTGTAACTTTGTACGTGTAAAATATTTATTCTGAATATTTATATTTTAATTTGTTTATATTTTTTGACCCCTTTGATAAGAATCTTGGCTCCGTCACTAACTAAATGGATTCGATTGTGTTTCTGATATGTTACTTATTGATCCTTTTACAACAGAATGTGTTTGGGAAATGTGTCTAAAAAATGTTACTAGTTGCTCAACCCATTTATTTGTCATGCCGTGTTCGTGTAAATTTTAGATATCTTATCGGATACCTTCAAAATTCGTGACAAAAATAATAAAAAATCATTGAAACTTGTATTAAATGGTATAATATCTATGGAGACAAAACTTATTCCTGTGTATATATAATTAAGTGTATATATAGTTATCTGATCTCTATGAATGAATTTGTGCATGATTTTGTTGCAAGGAAGGCTGATTCTACTGTTGTTCCACCTCTTCCACATCTTCATTGCTCAAGATATCTGTATGTCCAACTTATCCAAGTGGACAAAATCAACTCCTCCTCCAGTAACTAGCACTTGTTCCATGTGTTGGCCTTATAATCTAAAAGACTCTTACCCTGCATTACAATACAACCAAAAGAATTACTTAGTTTAAAGCGAAACATGGTGAATTTTAAGCAATTATATAAATAAATTGAACACAAATTTTATACAAAATTGATGTGGGATGAGACGACATAAATGCTCACTAAATAATTAAATCCATTCTAGGGTTATAAGTATTGAACATGTTCACATAGAAATTAAACTCCTAAGGTCCTTATTGTTTACAAAAAATGTCAGTTTACTCATTATTTTAAAAGTAACCCATTTGGTCTTCAATGTTTGCAACATGAATCCAAACGTTAGCTAGAAAGAAAGTACTTTAGATTCATTCGAAGAGATTGAAGTGAAGTCAACAATTCAACCCTCTATTCAGAACTAAAATTAAGCTAATTTGGCATAATGGTAAGTTATTTAATTTAAGTATGCTCACGGCTTCATCATAAGCGACAAAGGGAGGCTGGGGGGTCAGGCAGGAAAAAGAGTCAAGTCAATGCTCTTCGCTCGCTTGCAGCTTCTTGACTCGAGTTTCCGCTATTGGATTAAGTCAAGAGATTTTTAATAGCACTTAACTATGAAAGAAGTATCACAGAAAGGGCTTTCCCTGCGGGTGAAAAAGGAAGCCCTGAATTAGATGTCTTTTCTCAGAGACCCCCTCACAAGAATAATCATCAGCCACCAGAGCCCCCTCGATATGTTTTTCCATCTGGGTTGGGTTTGCACAAACAAGTCCTGCGCTCCTGGATTGTAAAGGAGACTAGCCAAATGAATACCCAAGCGATCATTAAGCTTTTCTCTATATAAATATTATCATTTACATCCAGAAAGTTGTATGCTACGGAAGAAGCTTGTATAGTTTAGAAGGGGTTTTGATTGATCAAAAAGAAGAATCTACTTCAATTGATATGTTGCATAAGATTTCTTTTTGTTGGGAAAAAACATGCAAACACGAAGAATACGAGAAGAAAACGGACACAAGAGAATTACGTGGTTCGGCCTTAAAGCCTACGTTCACGGGCAGCAGAGAATAATTTATTATTGATCAACAAATATTACAAGGCTTACTGTGGCTTCTCTCACACACACATATAACACAATGAGTATTGCCACATATTTATAGTGCAAAAGGTTTCCTAAAACCTATTAAGCAGAAAAGGCAACTAATTAATTGTGTGCTAGAAAGGTAACAAGTTAATAAGGTAATATGCTAATAAGGAAATTTGCTATTCTTGTTGTCCAAGAATACAGGCCATATTAAACAAATCTCCACCTTAGCACGTATTCGCTCCAATCAACACACCAATCATCCCTGCTGCTAAATACCCCTAAGGGCTCAATGCTCTACACCGCAAATAGCAACCAAGTCCAAGCAATGCTTGAACTTGCTGACTGGAACCACCTTGGTCATCATGTCTATTTGATTCTCATTGGTAAACATCTTCTGCACTGATATGATCCCTTGTTATACAACATCTCTAATAAAGTGGTATCTGATATTAATGTGGTTAGTCCTTTCATGATACATTTGATTCTTCGTTAGATGGATTGCACTTTGTGTTAACTAAATACTCATTATTGATTTTGATGATGAAAATATATATATGCATTATTTGACTAAATAGCTTCTTGTGAAAATAAGATGATATCTAGTTGAAGATTTGAAAGATTGAAGAAAATGTGCAAAAAGCATTATTTGAAGAAAGAGAAGGTGAGAAGGCATAAGGAGGAGAAGAGAAGTCATAAGGGGTACCGGATATTATTTTCCTCCTTGCTCTCTTTGTGAAATGCCTATATATTGTGTGGACTTGGCTCAAACTTTCTTTTTCTTGTTTAAAGCAAAATTTTCAAGTCTTGCACATTTGATATAACATTTGCACAAATGTATTTGAATGCACACATAGAGGTAAAATGAGTTTTTGGGGTATTTCAAATCACAACATATGTTTTCAAATTATTACAAAATAATTTGGAGTTGTGAAAATTGCACTTAAAATGATTTTTGCAAAACTCTGGCTTTACTTCACATTCTGGAGTGGCCGGACCTCCCGGCCGGTCGATCGGCTGACCTGGGTGGGTCGCCTACCAAAACAGAAGGTGAAGAAAAGCCGGACTTCTAGCCGGCCGACCGGCTAAGGCGTCCGCCTAGTCGAGAAGGAAAGGATAGCCGAACGACCCACTGGCCGACCACGAACGGCGCAGAATAAATACACTAGCCTTTTATTACCGTTCTGGCCGAGATCTTCATTTCTTCTTCACCTACCAAATTCCTAACCCCCAAAATCTTTTTAATTTCTCATTTAATACACATTCTAATCAATCAATTGAAGTGTGTTAAATTGTTTATCATCATACAATCCATCTTTGAGCCATTCTTGTAATATATTTGAGCTTTCAAGAGCTTATTCATCTTCTTCTTGAAGAAAATCTCAGATTCAATCTTTTCTTATTTCTTGAGTATATACACACTTTGAGAGCTATACATCTTGTGAGATCTATACTTTTAAGCTTGTAAAGTGTGGGGAAATCCTAAAGAGTGAAACTCTTGGATTCTTTGAAGTTGGGCTTCAAAGAGATTGTAAGAACTTGGTTTGTGCTTCACCAAGATTTGAAGAAACATTTAATTGGAGATTATTGAAGTCCTAAGGGGAGCATCCTTATGCGGTGGACGTAGGCTTGGCCGAACCACCTTAAATCATTTGTTTCTCTTCTCCTTATACTTTCATTCTTATACTTGTTTATTTTGCTTACATTGTGTTTGATATATTGATTGATAGAAGTTGTTAATTTTCTGAGAAATTTTAAAAACAAAAATTAGTATTTATATCTTAATTCACCCTCCTTCTTAAGATATTTGCAACTACACTTTGGCTATCACAAAAGACTATACTTGTATCTTGCTACAGTCAAAGATCACGAACTAGGCCTTGTAACCATATGACCTCCTTCATAGATTCTGCAATTGCCATGTACTCCGCCTCAGTAGTCGACAATACCACAGTAGACTAATGTCGCTTTTCAATTGATAGCACACCCAGAGAGAGTAAACACATAACCCGTCAGAGATCTTCTCTTATCAAGGTCACCCGCAAAGTCTGAGTCACAATAACCTACCAACCTCGCGTAATCTCTAGTACCAACAGCACTCGAGTATAGAACATGAGACATATGCTCCACCTCCTTCTCGGTTTTAGGTGACAAATTTGTAGACAACTTGAAATGAGTAGCAAGCGGCACACTCACAGGCTTTACTTTAAGCATCCCGAAACGCTCCAGTACCTTCTCAATATAACTCTGCTGAGACAAGAACAGCTTCCCAGCGTTTCGATCTTTGTGAATCTCCATGCCAAGAATCCTCTTCGCTGCTCCAAGATCCTTCATCTCAAACTCATCACCCAGCTGCTTCTTTAATTCGTCGATGGCAGATATACTTTTAGCAGCAATAAGCATATCATCGACATACAATAACAAGTACACAAATGAACCATTTGGAAGCTTCTTGAGATACACACAATTGTCATAGGCACTCCTTGTGTATCCATCGCCTACCATAAATGTGTTAAATCCCTTGTACCAGTGCCGAGGCGACTGCTTCAATCTATACAAGGACTTCTTCTGTTTGCAAACATGGTTGTCTTTACCAGGAGCTACATACCCCTCCGATTAACTCATTAAAATCTGCTCTTCAAGATCACCATGCAAAAATGCCGATTTCACATCTAGGTGCTTAAGTGCTAAGTCATAAAGAGCAACCAAGGCAGGGAAAACCCTAATGGAAGTATGCTTCACTACCGGAGAGAATATTTCATTGAAGTCAACACCCTCCCTTTGTGTATAGCCTTTCGCCACCAACCGTGCCTTGTATCGAGGACCTTCAACCCCTAGAATGCCTTATTTTTTCTTGTAAACCCATTTATAACTAACAAAACGCTGTCCCTTAGACAAATTGCTGTCCCTTAGGCAATTCAACAAGCTCCTATGTTTGATTCTTTTAAAGAGACTCAATCTCCTCACTCATGGCACCTGCCTACTGAGTTGAATCTTTCCTAAATATAGCCTCTTTGTACGAATTCGGCTCATGTCCTTTAATTATTTCGGCAATAGTCAAAGCATAAGCAACAAGATCAGCGTATCTATATCTTTGAGGCTCTCTAATCTGTCTACTTTCCCGCCCAATAGCAATGCTGTACTTTTGTTGTTCAGGCACATTTTGATCGTGTACCTCAGTTGGTTGAGTCGATTGCATTGGACTACTACTACTGTTAGATGGAACATTTGGAACATCAGCAAATACCTCCACCTACTCTTTGACACCGTGGTCTAAACCAGCTACCGCTTTCTTCTTTTCTTGGTCTAATGAAGCAAACTCATTAAATGTGACATCCCTGCTAACAAGGAAACTTGGAGACTTTGGATCTATGCACCACAACCTGTAACCTTTCCTCTCAGACGTATAGCCTAGGAATATGCATTTTTTTGGCCTCAGCTCCAACTTGCCATCCTTCACGTAAGCGTATGCAGGACAACCAACACCCTCAATCGAAAGTAGTCAGTAGGCTTACTAGACCCTAACTCAAAAGGAGTTTTCAATTCAACAGCTTTGGATGGAGACCTATTTACCAAGTAGCACGCTGTATTAACGGCTTCAGCCCAAAAGTCTTGACTCAAGCCAAAATAGGAGAGCATACAACGAACTCTCTCCACTAAAGTTCTATCCATGCGTTCTGCAACTCCATTCTGTAGTGGTGTCCCTACACATGTGCAATGTTTCACAATGCCATGTTTCCTGCAAAACTCATCGAACTCTTTATTGCAGTATTCCAAAAGGGTCTATCAGCAAGATCTCTTATAGTGCTACAGCAAGAATACCACAGTCAAGTAGTTCAAAAGTGTAGAAGAGTTTTAAAGAGTATCAGCTACAAGAAACCTTAGCAACCAACTATGGAGGACCTTACAAGATCACCAAGATGGTTAGATAAGGGACATATAAGCTACATACCAAAAAACACGAGGATGTCTGCGACAATTGGAATTCCATTTTGCATGAGAGGTATTGTCTCTATTGATAGTTATATTATAGTTAGTTTTGATAGGCAGAGTATACAACTTTCATTATTGCTCTGAACTCTTAACGTTAGGCCCATGGGATGTTTCAATTAGTTACTCTAGTAGAATTTTGAATTCAGATTAGCCTACAACTCTATTTACCTTATGCTTGAATTTAATAAATGATCTATATAGGTAAGTTGTTTCCATAATAATCGAGTTATAGTAAAGGTCCAAAAGCTATCACCTCGTAACTAAGCAGCATCATGCACAAAGCTCCACTCACATGACAAGCTTATCTAGCCTGTTATACATAAGCTTTTGGCTTATGCAATTGGCTTACTCAGTCCCCTTGTATTTCATAAGCTTTGCTTGCTCACAATAAAGCTTATAAGCTTCTGCACATTATATAGGCACTATTTAGCCTTCTACATATGCAACCTTCATATGCCATATTACTCGTATTTAAGGTATAAATATGCCTATACAGCATCACCTTTTTGTCTAGGACACAATTCATGCCTACACGGCATCACCTTTTGTCTACGAACATAATTAATACCTACACAGCATCACTTGTTCCTTATAGGCACAATTCATGCATACAGGGCATCACTTTTTGTCTATGGATTAATTTATGCCTATGCGGCATCACTTTTGTCTACGCGATGCAATTTACGCTAACACGACATCATTTTTGTCTATGCGACACAAAATATCCGTACATGGCATTGCCTTTGTCTACGTTTATGTCGACGCAACATCACTTTTGTCTACGAGACGCAAAACATGCCTACACAGTATCACATTTGTCTATGCGACACAGTTTATGCCCATGTGATATCACTTCTGTCTATGCGACACAGTTTATGCCTCAGTGGCATAACATACATTGTATATGTCTACATGATAAACGAATTTGTCCATGAAATTTTAACATTAAATGCAGCCATACAGTGCCAAATATATCCAAGCGATATTAGATATGCCAACCTAGCATTAAACATAACTGCAAGGCAACTGCATTTGAGTATTCTACTTGATAGCACTTGCTAAGAAGAGACTAACAGAGTCCCTCACTTACACCTTTGTCAATGTGAGATCTCTAATCTGCCTTATCAAGGTGCTAAACTAATAGAAACCTTATCTTGACCCTTGGTACACACTTTTGCCAAGAATGAACTAGGTTCCATGTTACATAGAGGACTGTGAGGCCTTTGTTTACCTCTAACAAAGAAAAGGATTACAAAACTTCTATATTACTACTAAGACCAACTATGACGTACTAAGGTGTTCAACTCACATTAGAGAGTTAGAAGGCATATCATATCTTTCGATATTATTCGATAGAAGTTTTGCCACTTGAGCAGTCAGCTTTCCTCACAATAATGGTTATGCGCAAGCGGTAATGATTACTAAACTAAAAAGCAGTATCAGACATTCCATTATCTCAAAGATTATCTACTTTTATGAATCTGGTGAACCATTTATAACCAAGATGCTCAATTACTCCTTACATATGGCCAGTTGCAGGTATAGGTAGTTGTTCATTACATCTACTCTTCGCAAGCATAAATTAAAGTGCTTACTAGATGGTTAAAAGTGCATGCGAACACCATTACACATATTAGCATGTTAAGGCTTACTCGGTCCTTACAAAGTAAATGAATTTATTATACGATCTCTGATTCATCTACATATTATTTGAGTCCTGGCTTGCTTATTACATAAGCGTTGGCGTGCACGCATATTAAGTGAGCTCTAATTTGTGAACGTGTTACATGAGCTCCAACTCACTTCGTATTATATAAGTTTCAGCTCACTTGTATATTGCACAAGCTTTAGATCACCTACATATCACATGACCTCCGACCACCCATGGATGATAAATCTGCAACTTAGACGATAAGATTTATCTAGCCTTGAGCATTATAAAATCTTTGCCTTATATGATATATATTACTCATGCCTATAAGGCTTCACAAACATTTTTGCAATGTTAAACATGCCATGTAATGTGATGTGAGCCTACAAGGTGTTTTGTGCATCTACACAACACCATATATGCCCGTACAATGCTTTTAGTGCATGCACATTAAAATTGCAGTTGTAGTAACATACATGCATAATGTTAATTTAAATAGCTTTAGCAAGAATTTCAATTTTAGCAAAATTTTTGGTACGGAAATAAAATGCATAAAACAAATCCTGATCATCTTGGCTTGGCTGGTTCATGAACTGCTTCCACCAAAAGAGTGATGGCTTAGATAACTGAATTGAGTAAGCTAAATGGTTTATCGGTCATTGCCGACATAGAATCGAGAACACTAGGGGTGTAACAAGTACTTATCATAGTACTTGTTAGGTGGTGTATGCAAGAAGCTCGCTAGGCCTTGGTAGCCTAAAGCTTCTTTTTGGCTTGGAAAGCTTACCAAGCCGTACTTACTGGGAGCTTTTGACAAACACTTGCCACTCAAGGAGCTTATCAAACTATGGCAAAACTTGTCACGTCTTACGCCTCGTAATTGTCAACTAGCATTCAAAATTTGCTCATTACAATGTTAAAGACGTCACAATTATGCGAAAAGTAATAAGGAATGTTGGAAAGCATTCTAAAGGTATTCTAGAAGAGGAGCTGACATGGTATTGGTTTTTCACGAAGGCGTAGTGATATGCTACTCTTTGTGACATATTATAGTACGATAAATAAAGCTTGCAAAACATTGGGCCCTAAGCCTTGTAAGATTACATATGAGCTTTGACAAGCTCCATGAGTCCTAGTCGTCATACAAGACAGAAACCAGGAATAACTCTTGTGATATAGTTGGCAACGTGAGAAGAATGCATTTGTGCTATATGGAATTGGCGCATTTCTAAACAAGGGTAATCGTAATGTTAAACGTGTATGTTTAATGGGTAAACATTGGCATGGTGTAGTGAAATATGCCACAAGGTGTTGAGCACTTTGCTTTGCTTAAGCACTTGGTGGACGTAGAGCCCCTTTACGTCGTTAACTTTGGTAATTTCTCAAATGCTTGGCGAGTGTTGACCTTTTAAGCCTTGCTTAAACTGGACTTTCGTCAAACACCTAAAAGGTAGAGGGCTTCCTAGTCTTTCAGTGGTTCAGGAGTTTTTTCAAATAGGTAGTGATCGCCATACTTGCCTATTGTCCTTTCTTATTCCTTCACCTCAAACTTTCATCAAACAGTTATTATGTTCTGAGCTTAACAAGCTTTGTTGGAATTCTATCAAACACCTACCTTGTCGTAAAGCATACCACATCTATGTCGCTTAGGACTTTTGTTAAGCACTCAATGAATGTTGGGCTTCCATGTCTTGCTTAGCTTGAATTTTTATCGAACACCTGGAAGGTAGGAAGTTTCTTGGGTTTTTACGACGTAGTATATCACGACCATGCTTCGCGGGAAAAAGAGAAAGAAGAGAAATATGTCATGATGCATAGGCGTCATACTTAACGTCGTCATGTGGGGGTACTAGCACGCAATATGCTGTGATGTGAGCTACTAATGTCAAACGCCGATTTTGTCACACGGAGAGAATTTAAACCAAGAATATATAGAAATCTTAGATCCCTTAACATAAAGAAGACAAATGCGAAACGCCATAGAGGGGTGGCACAGCATTAGTGTCACTTCATGGCGCGTCAGGTGAGGCATAATGGATAATCGTATACGTTAATGATAGATTGGCAGTGTATGTGTGGTTCATGAACGGACGGGGAAAGACAGTGTGTTACCTTGACGATCGAGTACCTTGCTCAGCCTTTAATGGGTTGAGTGTATGCCGCGCATGGGGGTCCTTATGCCTAACTCACTTTGAGATTTTGTCAAATACTTGATAGGCACAAGTTCCTAAGCTTTGTTTTCTCTGGAATTTTATCAAACACCTAGTAGCCGTCGTCCCTGCATGGCATCCTTGCCCGCACTCCCTTCTGTCTCGGACTTTTGTCAAATAGTTAAGAGTGTAGTTAGTTACTCACCAGCGCTGCAATGAGTCATGTAACTACTGTATATTGGCTTCTATCTGTTATGTTGCACACCAATGACTCACCCATGCCTTCGTGACATATTAATACTGCGAGTAAAAGTGTGAAAGTAATCAGATCCGGATATCAATTAAAGAGGTTAGTGCGTTGGCCTTATGTTATATTGGCACATGTTATCTTCTATGAGCTGTATTCCTCGCCCACTCTCCCTTGCCTCAGGCTTTCAACAAACACTTGCTGAGCTACGAGCGAGCTCTGTCTTGAAATTGTATCAAGTAACTTGCATTTTATAGTAAATCGCTATTGTCAAGTGGGAAATGAAAGAATGTTGCGGTTAAAACTGCAAGCTTGCTAGGCCAATACCACTTTGAACTTTTGTCGAACAGGTGGTGACTGTTCCCTTTGCCCGTCATGCTTGTTCATTGTACTTGTTGTATGTTCTCCTTCACTTTGAGCTTTCAAACACTCGCTGCAACAGATTGAAAGCCTACCAAATTCCAACAATTTGGGGTGACTCACAGCTTCGTGTCTCTCGGATCTTCCCGCGAACACCTTGAGCATAAAAAGCTGGCAAGTGTTTACGTAATATGTTAACTGTTACAGAAGACTCAGGTTATGGAACCAAAAGGCTGCTGCGGGCACGTGAGCCACGGTCGAACTGCAAAGACGAAGGAACAGTACTAGAAAAAGGACCCAACTGCTAGTTGAGTGGTGTCAGATTCATTGCTTTCGTGCCGGCATAAGTACGATGAGGCCGCTTTCTAGCACGGGGTAAAGAGCAACAATGCTGCATTTTGAGATGCGATATTATGCTATGGCAAGTCATGGAGAGACGTGTGGTTTCAAATTGCTTATCGTCATGAGACTTCTCATTATAACGTCGTGTCCTGGTTCACTGTCAGGGATCGCATCTGGTACACGTTATACTGTGCGACTATGAGCGTTTGTGCTTTGCCTTGAATTTGCTGTTAAGAGCCTACTGAAATGGTACGCCCCGCCTGTCGAGTGCCGTTAATGTATGTCTTAGATGTCACATGGGAGTGGTCCTGACACCTAAGGCTTGCATTTTGAGGTCTAATGTTAGGAAAATTCGTGCATTTGAATTTCAAATGCCATCACCATCTATGTATGATAGGTTATCTTATACTACATGCGTGGAGTATCAAGAATGATTTAAGATAATGCAATGCGATGTACAGTAACATTGTGCGTAAAGCTAATCCTCATTTCTTCGATGTCAAAGAGCCTAGTGTACAGAGGGGTCCGCAGAGACTACTCTCTAATTTGAGAACCGCAACTTAGAGGGTAAGGGGACCAACTGTTGTGGCCAAAATTTGTTGGGCTTAAAACGGCCCATTTACTGCCAGGTCCGTGATCCAATTTGCTGGATCATTTGCTCAAAGGCCCAAGATTAAAAGCCCAGGGGTCTTAACTTGTGTTTGGGATATTCCATTCCTCGTAGGAATGACTTCAATTGGGAGTCAACTTGATCGCTCACTTAGATATGCACCGAGTTTCTCGAATTTTTTGATTCATAGGACAATTTTAAGGCTATTTGGACTATTGCTAAACTGCGATATTCTCAACAAGTCACTCAAGACTCTAATTTCTTAGTAACTGTATCCATGATTTATATCCATTGGACTCCCCACATAATATTAAAAGTCACGAGCAAATCCATTTTGTCAAAAAGATTCTGTTTTTCACATGTCAAACGGATTCATACACACAAACATTAAAAGAAAAAAGGAAAAGAAAGAAAAGGACAAAGATAAAAACAAATGAAAAATAACCAATGCCGTAAAGATTCTTGCATAAACCAAGACTTCTCTTACTTCGTGTTTTGGATTTGTCATTTTGCGTCACATATCACTGATGCTGCTCGTACAAGTTAAGCAATGGTGTGTGATAAACAATGATAGGCTCACATCACCAATCGAGCTATGGTTTAAGTCTAGGCCAGATCGGTCTTTTATATTTTTTAAAAGATAGCCTAGTTATTTCTTTTCTCTGTATTATTTAAGCATAATTACCTAAAATTAAGGGTACTTTTATAAAAATACATAACATATTTTATGTTCTAATACTTACAAACAGTGGCGGAGCCACCTTAGGGTAGAGGACGTCCAGACATCCCTTGGATTTTTTGGGAAAATAATATTACTATTATATTTATTTTTTATCTTATAATAAGAAGGTAAATTATATGAAGTGCACCCCCTCATAACTAGAGTGCATTCTCTCGTGATTGTAATGAGAGAATTATTGTTATTGGTTTTGGTTTTTAACCAAAAAATTAAAAAAATTCAAGTCGGAAAAAAACTTTTGTAATTTATTGTCTTATGAAAATCAAGAAAATAAAAAACAAGTAAGAATAGAAAGAGGGGAAAAAAAAGAAAGGAGAGAAGAATAAAAAAATAACACAACAATAGATTGAATGATCACTTATATTAAGAAAAGATATTTTTAGTAATTAACTTCGATAGTGAATTGAATATTTAATGATTTCAAAATATGAAGTTATGCCGAAGGCCCATTATAAAGTGTAGTTCTATTTATAATGACTATAGTTATTTACTTATATTTTTGTGTATTAAGATATCATTATTATATGTTTTTAGAATTAATTTTTTAAATTTGCATAAAAAAATTATGTGCTCTTCCTAACCTTAGGGCCCTGGCTCCACCATTGCTTACAAATCCCCAAAAAAAAATGCATATAATGTACAATAACTTTAGTTTGGATAGAAACATTAGACTAGGAGATTATGTAGTGCCCTTTAAAGAGAGAGAGAGAGAGACAGAGAGAGAGAGAGAGAGAGAGAGAGAGAGAGAGTAACTAATAAGTGTTAAAACCATTGAATAATTAGTTAATTAACAAATTATACAAATACCGTGCATGTTACCTATCATTGAATCATGTGTGCTTCTTCTATCAACAAAGTGAACAGTGCAACTAAATAATAGGGTTTATTACCCCAGTAGTCCTCTTTCTCACTTTGCCAACTTAGTCCCCTATCTTCTAAAGTGCCATCTTACAGTCCCTTGCACTTTAAAAGTGTGCTACCGTTAGTGCTTTTTGTAACAGACGTTAAAGTTTTGACAAAATGCACCTGTGACTGCTAATTTTCTCCTTTTTGAGGGCAAAATTGTCCTCACAGCAAATGGTGATCATTTTTCTTCATTTGGAACTTAAACGCCGATCTATATAATACGCATTTCCCCCTATATCGCCAAAATCTTGTCACCCTTTATAACATTTAAACCCCAATTTTTCTCCATTTTTCCCAATCCAAATCCTAACCCTTACATCCCTAACCCTGAAATCCATAATCCCTAAATCTCTAACCCCAAAATCCCAATTCTTTCTCTTGAAAAAAACCATATGGAATGCACTATGGAAATGTTGTGCTAAGAAGCATAGACATGATATGTGGACATAATACATTACACAATGTGACATGATGATACGTCTTTTTCTAAAATACGAGGATATGACACGCTGGGGATATGTTATATAACATATATATAAATGTATTGTATATAGTAAATAACCATCAATTTTTTCATAAATAAAAGAATATTAAACAACGATAAATACTTGACATATAGCTTATCATAAAAAATCAAAAGTCACAAAGCTAACATGTTTATAAATTATTTCTATAGCTTAACAAGATATCGCTTGAACACTAATGTTTCGCTCACCTAATGACATACACTCAACCCCTTACATCACACACACACACACACACATACAACATATATGTATGTAGCATGGAGTCCAAGGGAGATGTTGGCCACTTTACTTAGTGATCGTTTGACATACACCAGACCCGTATCGGGAAAGTGTTAGGAAAATGTCAGGAGGTCTTAAGAAAGTGTTTGAAAGTGTCGTAAAAAATTTTAAAAATTAAAATTATTAGACACGTGTCCAACATGTGTCGGACACAAGGACATGTGACCTCTAAGAGTGATAGTGTTTCGTAGATACTGAGAAGACGAAGAGCATTGAGAAAAAATGCCAAGAATAATTCTTGAAGATGTTCATCACTATAAAGATGAAGATGTCGATCCAACTAGTGATTTAAGTTCCATTTTTTTTTTCTTTGGCTGGGCTCAAGTTCCAATTTATTTGATTGATCACTTGGCCTTTGTTTGGAGATAAGAGATTTTGTGAAGAACTTCCTGATTATGAAAATATGATTTTCCATGGTGATTTACGTATGGGTTGCTGTTTTTGAAACAAAGGAATTGAGATTTTGGAGTTAGGGATTTGGGGAACAAGTGTTTGGGGGCTTTCATGAAATTTGTTTTTTTTTTTTTTTTTGTTGGGGGCGGCGGGGGAAGAAGAGTAGGAATTAGTTTGCAATCATGAATCTATCACAATTTTCTTTCTTTTTGCAAGTTTTTCAAGTAAATGAATTGAGATTTTAGGGTTAAGGATTTGGGGGGGTTTATGAAAACTGGGGAGAAAATTAGTTTGCAATGAGGAATTTATCATAATTTTTTGATATAGTACATGCTCTTGATTTTCTATGGTGATTTGTGCATGGCTTATTAATTTTAAAGCGAATGAATTGAGATTTTGGGATTAAGGATTCGGGAACTCAGGGATTTAGTGGGTTTTCATGAAAATTGGGGAAAAATTGAGGGTTTACCTTGTTATAAGGGCTGTAAGGACAATTTTACCGCACAATAACATCTCAAACAGCTTAGGTGATGCACACATGTCTTTTCCATCTAAAAATAAAAGAAAAGTGTTAGAAGGACTAACAACGGCACACTTCTAAAATGTAAAGGAATGAAAGGTGATATTTTTAAAGATATGGGACTAAGTTGACAAAAACCAGAAAGATGAGAGACTGTGGGACAAATAAACCGTAAATAATATTTGAAGTGCATTAAACTATTGCCTTTATTTTAACGGGGCAGTGAATGCAATTTGCTTATGTTACAAATCGCAAGCTTTTATATGCACTACATATCTTTTTTTATTGTTTTAAAGAAGGATTTTGTCTAGTCAAGAAAATGGATCATCCTGCTTGTCTGGTGTATTATTATTAATTGTCAACTATCATAGATCAAAGACAATTTGAATGAACAAATCCTTGTTTAATAAAAAATTCCGATTTTCTTGATTTAATTTTCTGGTGCGCCTCAATTTGAGGATTATAAGGATGAACACCCATCTTTTGCAAAAGCAGTTCACACGTGAGCTCATTTTTAGTAGTCCTATAATATGCGTTGGATGGTCCTAATTTTGTTGCTATGAT
Source organism: Cordia subcordata (assembly GCA_028554755.1). Classification (NCBI taxonomy): domain Eukaryota; kingdom Viridiplantae; phylum Streptophyta; class Magnoliopsida; order Boraginales; family Cordiaceae; genus Cordia; species Cordia subcordata. The sequence continues at coordinate 20,625,310 of JAPTOF010000003.1, read as the reverse complement.
AACTAAGTCAGTGTATTGTTATCACAATTAAGTTCTTAGGGATGAAAAAACTAAGTTAATAGTTGTCCCAGGTGATGACTTTAATTACTCACAATTAAGTTTTTGGGGTAGATATTTTTATTATCAAGTCTGATAACTAAGTTATAGTACAACTAATCTTATCGAAAATGATAAATGAAAATAAGTCATAACAAAATTATGAGTTTATTTTTCCTTCTTTTGCTGTAATGGAGGTAGAATCCAATTATATTATCACCCTCTTAGATGACGTCTCACTTCTTTTATCCATCTCAATTAATGTAAGAAGTTGAGTGAGTGCCTCACTAATGATCCAAAAACCAATTGACTTGCTAAAGGCCAAGTTTACTAATTAATCTACCAAATCTTTTAGTTTCTTGAAACACATGCCTCACCCACTAAGGGATTCCTTGTTTTTCTGTGTTGTTTGTTGACCCTTTTACAGTAGACGAGTCTGATAAACATTGATGGTTGCTCAATCCATTTACTTGTCATGCCATGCTTGTTTCAAATTTAGATATCATATCGGATGTACCTCAAAATTTGTGACAACAATAATAGAAACCTTTGGAACTTGTATTAAATGGTATAATATTTTTGTAGACGAAACTTATTCCTTCATATAACGAAGTATCTAATCTCGATCTATGCATGAGTATGTCCATAAATTTGCCGAAAGAAAGTATCATTTTACTGTTGCTCCACCTCTGTGATGCTTAAGATATCTGTGTGTCCAACTTTCCTCCTCAAGCGCATAGCCAAGTGGACAAAATCAACTCCATCTCCAATAACCACCAGTTGATCCTTGTCCTCGCCTTTGATTGCAACATAGTTGACACCTGCATTCCGATACCACTTAGTTTATAGTTAATGATGGAGAATCCAAATTGTCATATATAAATTTGAATACGGATCTTATATAAAAGTAATGTGAGACGAGATGTCATTAGATTCATCCCTATATTATAGGGTTATAGTATGACGAATTTGCTCAAAGGAGTATTAAAAAAAGTGTCAAAGACGGAAGGACTCGTGTGGATAATGAGAAGCTTAAAAGAAGACGAAGCACCTTTCTTCAAGATCCCACTATACTAATGCCAATAAATTAAAATCGAAAATGAGGAAACCAATTCAAAATAATGAGAAAACAACTTGTAATTGTAGAACTATAAGATATCACACACTGAAGTTTAGAAAATAATGAAAAAAAGTAAATGTCACCGAGATGCAAGCGAAACACTTTCGTCTAACATTTCGGGAATGACCACATATTTGTCTATGTTAAATAAAGTTCATCAGGATTATCGTAGCCAGACAACCAAAAAAAAAAACCGAAAAAGAAGGAAGAAGAGAAAGGTTGGAATTTACCTGCTTTGTTCGGTTGGCTAAGCATAGGTGATAATCTCTGTGGTTTTGAGTTGAAAATAAATCATGTCTCTCAATTGTTATATAAGTACACATTTATGATAGGATAGTCATCCGAAAAGAGAAAATTGGAGGCTTCAAGACATCAAAGTACATTCTTTATTTTTAAAAGATCATGAACGTATAAAATGTGATTCCGTAATTTATTGAGAAAAAACTTTCAGAAAAAAAGTTCATACAACTTAGTTGAGATTATATATGTGGGTCTCGCACCAGGCAACCAATGCAAATCGTTTCCATACTTTAGTGAGGAATATATGAGACCATAAAAAGCTAAAAGAATTTTGAGACTAGATCATACTAAACCATGTATTATCACTTTAAGCTGAGTTAACCTCTGACCCCAAAAAGAAAAAAATAATTGAAGAACCTGAGAAAACTAAAAGAGAAAAAGGGAGGTAAACCCAATGGTCAAAATGCAAGAAGAACAGACCATCTTCTTTTGCCGCAGTCTTCAGTGCCTTCTGCAATTTCCGGGAAGGCATCTGAACTTTAAATACCCCCTTTCTCTGCATCACCATAAGAGGAAAAAAATTAGATGCATGCTGTAACGTCCCATCCCACATCGGTTCTTTGTGAGATTTGTGTGCACTTTATAATGACTTAGGTTCACTACTACTATCATCACCAGCTTAAGCATTTTGGGCCAGTTGGTTAGGCTCAAGTATGGTGGCAGGCCAGTAGTTGGATTTGGGTCATTACAGGTGGTATCAGAGCAGGCTCTGGGCAGATTCTACGCTGCCTGGGGTTCTGGGCTGTGGTTCTGTTATTGTGTTTGGGCCAGGCTCTGGGCAGATTCTACGCTGCCTGGGGTTCTGGGCTGTGGTTCTGTTATTGTGTTTGGACCGCAACGAGAACGTCGCGTCTTTAAGGGGGAGAGTTTGTAACGCCCCATCCCACATCGGTTCCAGTTGGTTAGGCTCAAGTGTGGTGGCAGACTAGTAGTTGGGCTTGGGTCATTACAGGCTGCAACCACATAGTTAATATCTCATAATGAGATAAGGAATCTCAGTAAGTACTCAACCTCGCAAGATTAAGAAAAACCACAAACGCGACTTCATAAATTTACACATACTCATTCATTACAAGAAAATAAACTTACTAAGAACTAATACCTTTGAACTTTATTTCTCAGTCATGCTAACAAAATCAAAGACAGATAAGATTCTTATCATGTTAGGGCCGAGGCTACAATCCTGGTAGCACAAATCAAAGAGTGGTTTGTTGTCGCACATACCACCAAAAGCAAGTGGGAGTCCCAATGAAAACGTAGTGCACTACACAAAGAGTGGTGTATGAGCCCCACCACCGAGGGTTAACGAAGACACGGCCTGAATAGTGATGGCATAAAAGAGCTACTCATAAAGTGCAAAGGTTTATCAGAAAACACATTTATCACTTAAGTGCCATCAATCAAACAATTAAATTAGTAGATATTATTTTTCTCTTAAAGAACCGTTATAACTTAGAATAAATAATTAGTCTTTTTCTTTTATACCATTACCATCAACTTCTGTAAACAAATGACATATGAACAATTTATTGATATAATGTAAAAGGAAAAGAATATATATAGTTATTGATTATCCACCATAAGCATTAAAGAGAAAATAATAATAAATAATAAGTTAAATAATAAACAATATGAATATAAAAACAAAAAAAACCAGAATAAACAAGAAAAATATTTTATTTAATTTAAAGAAAAAAACAAAATCCCATGTAGGTCATAAACTTTGACCATTCAATCATATGCAAACTTGGGCAAAATCACTGCATGTGATGTTTTCTTTTTTTTTTTCCTTCAAAATCAGCTGCAAAAAAATTTTTTTTTTAAATCAGACGTTCAGTGAACGTCGAGCAGCAGAGGCGGAAAAAAAATTTTTTTTTGGAAACAGCAGATGCGGAATTTTTTTTTTTGAAGCAACAGATGCAGATTTTTTTTGAAATAGCAGACGCAGAATTTTTTTTTTGTAACAGCAGATGCAGAATTTTTTTTTTGAAATAGCAGATGCAGAATTTTTTTTTTTTCGAATGCAGCAGATGCAGAATTTTTTTTTGAAACAGCAGATGCAGATTTTTTTTGAAATAGCAGATGCAGAATTTTTTTTTTTGAAACAGTAGATGCAGAATTTTTTTTTTTTGAAACAGCAAACGCAGAATTTTTTTTTTTTCGAATGCAGCAGACGCAGATTTTTTTTTTTTTTTGAAAGCAAGTCCAATATATATATATATATATATATATATATATATATTTAAAGGATTAATTACTACTCTACTACAGTTGCACATAGGTTTACACACCAACTTCAAGAAACAAATATAAGATTTAATTAAAAATGAAAATTAGATTTTTTTTCCCCTCAAAGAATATTTTTAAAAGAATTTTTCTTAATACGTAAGCCAAGAAATATACTGAATAATCACAGCGAAATAAGGTTTTCTTACTTACCTTTCTCACAAGCAAAGCAAAAGGTAATATTCAATGATGCAGACAAAACTCCAAGAATTACAATCCTAAATACAAACACCACCTTCTTGTGTAAAACTTGTATCTTCTGTATTTGCTCCTTTATCCTTTGGTGGTCCTACCAGAACGAATATGTACGTCTTAATTTGTTTTGTTCAGAGTCCAACTTATATGTTCTAGTGAATTTTTTTTTTCCAAAAAAAAAGAATCCTATCCTCATATAACTTCTCTCCCCCTTATCTGACTATACCTTTTTCTTTTGAATAAAACACAAAATTCAACTCGTTTTAAATTTTCATAGGGATAAAACCAACTTAAGTGGGAAACAAAATCCCAAAATTTAAGTAAATGAAATTAGTGAGGCGTTACACTTTCCACCTCTAAAGAAAAGTTTCGTCCTCGAAACTACATACCTTGCTCTTTAAAGAGATTGGGATACTTCTCCCGAGCCTCAGTCTCAACTAGCCATATTGCTTCTCTTTCTGTTTGGCCTCGGTACCGAACTTTGACATACGGAATGGTTTTTTTTCTAAGCACTTGCTCCTTATGATCTACAATTTCTACTGGTTCTTCTTCATAAGACAAGTCGTTTTTTAGTTTTCTATCATCGTGACGAATAACATGACTTTCATCTGGAACATACTTTCTCATTTATAATGACTTAGGCTCACTACTACTGTCATCACCGGCTTAAGCATTTTGGGCCAGTTGGTTAGGCTCAAGTGTGGTGGCAGGCCAGTAGTTGGGCTTGGGTCATTACAGGTGGTATCAGAGCGTGCTCGCGCATTCTACGCACGGGTTACGGGTGGTTTCATTGTTGTGTTTGGGCCGCGACGAGGACGTCGCGTCTTTAAGGGGGAGAGTTTGTAACGCCCCATCCCACATCGATTCTTTGTGAGATTTGTGTGCACTTTATAATGACTTAGGTTCACTACTACTGTCATCACCGGCTTAAGCATTTTGGGCCAGTTGGTTAGGCTCAAGTGTGGTGGCAGGCCAGTAGTTGGGCTTGGGTCATTACAGGTGGTATCAGAGCAGGCTCTGGGCAGATTCCACGCTGCCTGGGGTTTTGGGCTGTGGTTCTGTTATTGTGTTTGGGCCGCGACGAGGACGTCGCGTCTTTAAGGGGGGGAGTTTGTAACGCCCCATCCCACATCGGTTCTTTGTGAGATTTGTGTGCACTTTATAATGACTTAGGTTCACTACTACTGTCATTACCGGCTTAAGCATTTTGGGCCAGTTGGTTAGGCTCAAGTGTGGTGGCAGGCCAGTAGTTGGGCCTGGGCCATTACAGGTGGTATCAGAGCGTGCTCGCGCATTCTACGCCGCGGGGTTACGCGTGGTTACGTATTGTGTTTGGGCCGCGACGAGGACGTCGCGTCTTTAAGGGGGAGAGTTTGTAACGCCCCATCCCACATCAGTTCTTTGTGAGATTTGTATGCACTTTATAATGACTTAGGTTCACTACTACTGTCATCACCGGCTTAAGCATTTTGGGCCAATTGGTTAGGCTCAAGTGTGGTGGCAGGCCAGTAGTTGGGCTTGGGTCATTACACATGCCTTGTGGGGAAAAAAAAAAAAAGAAAATAAAAAATTAGCTAGTGTGAATTATGAGAGCCACAAGAGAACTTGAGAGCCCTATCTCCATTCTGGCAACTCCGTTAGAAATTCAATATCTTACTCTAGTTTTGCATACAAAAGATGAGCAAATATATATATGGAAAGAGGGTTGATAAAAAACTAGCTTGTTGGATAAACGATAGGTCTTAAATCTTAGATATATATGTACACACTACAACGACAAATAATTTGACGACAAATGTCAAAATGAAAGCATAGTCAACACGACAATGACTTTGAAAACACACCATGTACTATGTCGTTGATAAGTAATGTACATGTACTACTGCTTAGAGGTTTAAGGAATTCTACTCTTGGCTTTGTGAAATGGACTTGTAACTTTTCTTCCGTGTGAAGAGGTTTGCGAAGTTGCGTATTATGAGTAATGTTACAAAATTGGGTAGCTGTGAGCTTCAGTTTGTAGCTGATTTGGGTCAATTTTTTTGCTTTTGTTGGTTGAAACTTGAGAGAAACATTTTCGTGGAAGATAAGAGAGAGCCATTTCACTTGATATAGGATATACAAAATCTTTGATATATATAGTTTAATTTGAAATTAAGGAGCATGACTAATTAGTAGTAATGCGTAGGACGTCATCACACTCAAAAGGGGTTTCAACTCGTATTCTATGCTTTCAAGTGAACATATTTTGCAATGATTACTATTACAAATTGGAAATAGATTAAAGTTTTGACCATAAAATATATGTGCATGTAATTGACAACATACACACAAAGATGGCTAGGATTACATAGGGAACAATGGTTTGGTCCGTGAAAGGAAGCCTGTTTGTGGTGGGTGGAGTGATAGTGATCTCACACATATAAGAAGGAGAACACAAATTCTACTATCGAAAATATATTTATAAGGAAGGTTTTCCCTTCAACACGTTTAGTATGATAGAAATTAGCTAGTCTCAAATCATATGACTTGATATACCCTAATTTGAAGGAGAAAAAGAAAAAAAGAAAGAGTTTGATTAAATTAAATTAGAGTTTTTGTACTGTACTTTTTTTCCTCTCAAAATTGGTAGTAAAAACAATTTAAATTATGGTATAAGATAAATGGAAACAGGATAATATACTTAAGAAAGTATGAAGAGGTACTAATGGCGGCGGAGTGTACTAGTATGCAGATCGATAGCATTGTCAATGTTAATGTTTATGTTGGAGGGGAGGTATCATGGATAGAGTAAAAGGTTATATTGAAAAAATATTTTTTTTTCCTTAGCCGCCAAAGGTTTTTTTTCTGTATATTAAATTAAAAATCTTTTTCTATTGAAAAATATTTTTGTATTAATTTGTAATATGTTTCTCACATTTAGTAGTGAGTAGTTCAGGGATCGATTCCCGTTTGTTACATGTAATATGTAATTGATCTTTGGCCTCTTTTGAAGAATTTTTTTTTTAAAAAAAAATTCCTACAAACAAACGAGCCCAAAAGAGTATTAAATTAAAGCTATATAAACACTCTCTCTTCTTTTTTTTCTTTCTTTTCTTTATTTGAAGAGAAAGTTTTTCTTTAGAATGACTTAGATAGGATAACATCTGATAATAGTAATTGTATAGCTTTATTTGTGCAAATTACACATACACTCTATACACCATACACTTACTAAGCATTGTATACCTTATGTTGTGTGTATAACACACATTTTAAAAGAAAAAAGATCCGCTTAACATGACACAACCCTTTTCTTCTCTTTTCTTATCTCTTCTTCACAGACTGCCTTCTCTCTTTCTTCTTCCCTCTCTTCTTTCTCCTCTCATTTCTCTCTTCTCTCCTCCTCCTTAAAAGAACACCCCAAGAAATTTATTAATTCAACTCATATCCTGTTTAAATCACCATCTAAAAAGGTTGGTCAATTCTCTCTACCCTGTAAGCTGAGAAGTTTTGAGAAAGAGTTACATCAATAGAAAAAGTTGATGATAACATAATGGTCACAAAGAAGACCCAGTAGCCATGGTAGAAGATGGAACAAGATGGAACAAGCTGCTTTTTTTTCACAAATTTGTGTTTTATGTATGTTTATAGATTTGTATCTTTTATGTGTTTGTGAGAAAAAGATTTAAATAAAAAAATTGATGTATTTAAAGTGTCGTGAATAGATAATTTATTTTTGTAAACATATAATAATAACATTGTGAACACTTAACAGACTTAGGGTAAAATACACTAGACCCTCCTATGGTCTGTCATAAGTGCGCAATACAACCTGTGGTGCTAAAAGTTCCACAACAGACCCCTATGGTGAGTAAAAATTCCACACATACCCTTTACTGTTTACATCCTTCCTAATAGTGTTAAATTTTACATTGAAAAAGACATTAATAGCCTTGCTCTATTTGTTCAATACTTATTTTTGCAATATTGAGCCAATTGTAGAAATCTAAAAATTATATTTCTGTGATTCTTTTATTTATTTGCATAGAAATCTCAATTTTGTGTTTTCGATATTTGGATCAAATAACATTTTTCTATTTATTGATCATTGGTTTTGGTTGGTTGAAAAAATTAGCATGTCATGAAATAAGTCCTAATTAATCTAAAAGTATAATCAAATATTCAACTTGATAATAGCTACATTGTTGATGCTCAAATCTAGCCAAACCAATGAGGTCGAAGCTCTAACATTTTCGACCATTAATGATCCATTTGTTTGCAAAAAAATATTTCTTAAAATATATTAAAAAGTATTTTTTAAGTATACACAAAAAAAAATAAATTAATAAGAAAATAATTTTCTATCAAAAAATTTTAATTGAAATAAAATTACAATAATAATAATAATAATAATAATAATAATAATAATAATAATAATAATAATAATAATAATAGAAAATGGAACAAATGGGCTAAGGCTATTAATATTTTTTATGTAAATTTTAATACCATTATGAGAGATATAATCAGTAAAGGGCACGCATGAAACTTCTTAGTTGTGGGACTTTTGGCACTACAGGGGTATATTGTGCACTTATAGTAGACTACAAAGGGGTCTGATACATTTTGTCCACAGACTTATAGTTTTTGTTTGTCTGTTATTAATCATTTATTTTGTAAATTAATTTTTTAGTAATTTTTTATTTATTTTTCATCTGGTAGTACTTTTTTGTTAAAGTTGTAATTAAAGGTGTTTTTTCTTTGTTAATTGTTAACATTTTTTTTCTTTTTTTCTATTTTTGTGGCTTTTGTATGTATTGTTCCTGACTTAAAGGTTGTAGATTCAATGACAGAAATAGCCCCTTTTAATTTGCAATGTAAGATGTGTAGAATAAACCAAAATAAATACTTTGATCACTTCTATAGACATCAGACATGGTGGGGTTTGCTCATCAGACTATCATATAGGTATAAATATAAGGGTAATAAGTTGTAAACAAATAAAATAAAAATTATAAACATATAATATAAATATTGTATAAGTATAAAATAAGGAATACTATTTGCACTTGTATGGTCGGGTATATTGTTCGTATGATATCCAGGCTGCGTTATTTGTGGCTTGCTGGTCAATGATATCTGGTTTTCTGTGGCGTCGAACTGCAAAAACTCGTTTGAAACGTGTCCTGCAAAAAGAGTTGCAAACTCACCACGTATGCCTTCATCTTCACTCACCATCTCTCCACGTACCCTCCTCACTGCAGAATGCCTGGCTTTTTGCATGTTATCTAACGCGAATTTTTCTCTAATCTTAAAATGTATATTAAATATACCGTAGAAATTAAACGAGACCTTTGTACAGTATTCAAAATATATAGCATATATGTTCTCTAAAAGGGTAATCCGAATCTATTTTAAATCTAAGAAGGATAACGTACACTTATATAAACCGTAGGGTCAATTGCAATTCAAACACAGCACTCTCCAGCAACCATTTCTTTCACTCAGCAACCATGCAGTTCTCAGCAACGACCGCCGATGATGATTCCACCACCAGACCCAAACATGATGATCATCACCAAAATCTTCCTTCACTCACAAACATAGAGCTTCAAAATTTAACACACCTGAAAGATTACATACCAAACCTCCAAACCCACACCAACCCTTTAGAGCACAACCCTTTTTTCCACCCAGTTTCTGGATTCTACCTCACCCCATCAGATGTTATCCTTAGGGACATCCTCTTCGACACTTCGGGAGCTTTCCCTTTTCCCAATTCTCCATCAGCGTACCATCGAGCCGGGCCGCGTAAGCAGATATTTTTCGACCCACGGGACGTGCGCGCTGCGATCGTCACGTGCGGCGGGCTGTGTCCGGGCATGAACACGGTTATAAGAGAGCTTGTGGTTGGGCTGTGGGAGTTGTATGGGGTGAGGGAGATTTTCGGGGTTAAAGCCGGTTACCGTGGGCTTTATTCGGCTGAGCCGGTCCGGCTCAACCCGAAAATGGTGAGTGATTGGCACAAGAGGGGTGGCACCATGCTTGAGACCTCCAGGGGTGGTTTTGATCTTCATAAAATTGTTAACGCCATTGAAGATCGCGGCTTCAATCAGGTTTTGTTTCTTCCTTCCCCTCTCCCACCCCCCCCCCCCTCCTTTCATATATTTTGTGAAATTTTTTTTCAGAGGTCACATGCAAAAAAGAATTAATTATCTATGTTTTTGTTTCTACTATTAATAAATGTAGGTATAAATGCAACCGTATGTCTGACCACTAACTGGATACTAACCCGCCCAAAAGGGGAATCATTAATTGGATACAGTACTACTAATTTGGTAGTTTTTTTTGAAGAAAAGCTAGTATCATATACACCAAGCTTTTAGAAAATTGATGTTACCAATTTCGAAATTCATGGAGGTAGTGTCGAGGATTATTAGAATCACTTTGCTGAATAAGGCAAATTTTGCAAATGGTCTTTATTGTTTAAAACAACTGTCGTTTTATTTCATATAGTTTAAAAGCAACTCACTTACTATTTGTGCTGATTTAGTCTCTATTTTTTTAAAAAATAACTTATGTGTCCTTAATGTTAGTGTTACTCGTTACCCATCTTGACGGTCAATAGTGATTACCTGACCAACACGACTAATTAATGAATATGAAATTGATACATTTTATGAATATATAAGTCTAAATAAGTCATTTTTAAACAATAAAAACTAAACTAATACTTTTTGCAAACATTAAAGACCAAATGGATCATTTTTAAAATAGTACAGATTAAATTGATTTTTTAAATAAATAATAGGGATTATTTGTGAATTTTGCCTTGCTGAATATGTGCGAAATTGAGAATATATATTAGAGTTTAGCTCACAAATATAGATATTTTTGCAATTTGGTAAGAATTCGGGCATTTGAACATTTTGTTAAGAGTAAATGGCACTAAGAAACAGCAAGTAGATGTCTTTAAGGAACGAAATGGTCCATTAATCCTTATACAACTGTTGTTGAATACTAGAAGATGAATATACTTTCTCACCATGTTCAAATGTATTTATCGATTTTTTGCACAGGGAATAAGCAGATCGTAACATAAAAAAGAGAGGAAAAAAATACTTGCAATATAGCTAATTGGCTATAGTTCAACACTTGTTATTCTTATGTTCATCTAGAAGATCTTGAATGTACATCTCTAATGAACATAAATTTAGTTTGTTTGGATCTGCTTCTCACAACAACTCAATGAACAGGTTTACATTATCGGTGGAGACGGAACAATGCGTGGCGCAGTGGAGATATTTAATGAGATTAAGCGCCGCAAATTGAATATTGCTATTGCTGGGATCCCTAAAACCGTTGACAATGATGTGGGAATCATGGACAGATCTTTTGGTTTTCAAACAGCAGTGGAGATGGCCCAGGAAGCCATCAATGCAGGTCATGTAGAGGCCGAAAGTGCAGTTAATGGCATAGGTTTGGTGAAACTTATGGGTCGCAGCACTGGGCACATTGCATTGCACGCAACCTTAGCTAGCCGTGACGTGGATTGCTGTTTGATCCCTGAAAATGACTTCTACCTGGAGGGGAAAGGAGGCCTGCTTGAATTCCTAGAAGAACGTCTGAAGATGAACGGCCACGCAGTTCTTGTGGTCGCCGAGGGTGCTGGACAAGATATGATACCTCGGACGGAGGATCAGAAACAAGAGAGGGATGAATCCGGGAATCTGGTTTTTCTGGATGTCGGCGGCTGGTTGAAGTCGGAACTTAAAAAATGGTGGGCTAGAGATCATCCAAACGAGTTGTTCACCGTTAAGTACATAGATCCTACTTATATGATACGCGCTGTCCCTGCGAATTCAACAGACAATCTGTACTGCACTCTTGTGGCACACTCGGCAATTCACGGAGCAATGGCAGGCTACACAGGGTTTGTTTCTGGCCCTATTAACGGAAACTATGCGTATATTCCGGTGGAAGAGGTGGCGCGGACTAAAAATGAAGTTAACACCAGAGATCATAAGTGGGCATGGGTCAGATCTGTTACCAATCAGCCCGACTTTGTGAGGAGCTAAAAGCTTGGGCATATCAACCCAACAGAAAAAGTATTTCACAAGGCCTTTGCGTTGTTCTCAGTTTGCAGTTCTTGTGCTTGTACAGTTAGCAGTAGTGTTCTATATATGTTAATCTTGCCATGAACAAACGAATTGGTTTTAGGGGCTCAATTTGATTGACGTATCTTTTCTTAAACTTTTGGGGTGGGGGGGGGGGGGGAGGGTGTATTTTGTAGAAGCTAAAAGTTCTAACTTGTAGTAAAAATTGGGATTGAGTTTTCCCCCTTCCTTTTCTGGGGTTTTAGTGTTTTTTTTTTAAATAAAATAAAATAAAATAAAATAAAATCTAGTTCAAATATTTTATTGCAAAATGAGATTTATCTTTTGAGGGAAAAAAGTACTTTCTCATGAAAAAAAAAAGGCGTTGGCTTTTTATTAGATGAAGTGCGGAGTCGAGAACATGACGCAGCAAGAAGTTTAACTCTGGAGCATCTGAAAGCTCCCGAAAAGTTTACAGCATTTGAGGAAGATTTTAGTAATATTGCTCATGTCTCTACTGTTAATTGTAAATCATACCATGCTCTCTCGCATGCTAGAAAGCATTAGATCGTGTTTTGTGGGTTCAGCTTGTTATTCTCAAGCTCGTATTATATAGATTGGGATTTGTCTTATGGGCCTAAAAGTTTTAGACTTGGTGCGTGCCATAAATTGGTATCAGCTGGAGGGCTTGCCAAAGGAACCCTGTTTATTAACCCAAAAGGAGAAGAAAAAGGACCCTGTTTTTGAGCGAGTCAGTGTCCAAACTTCATTGCTCAAAAATTAAATGTTGCTTTTTAAAAAATATATATATATATATATATATATATGAGATCTTTACATCCGAACAAATTGTTTTAGAGTTGACCAAAACACTGAAACCTTTTGAATTGTTTCAATATCCAATCACGGACGCAGAAATAGATCGAGTTTGATAGTGTAAAAATTAGTAGCCAATATGCTTGTCTTAATTTGTATCATCCGAGCTATCCTGCAAAATAGAGAAACATACCCGGACATGTAGATCTTCTAGGATAATTTACAATTAAGAATATATATGTATATATATATATTTGTTTGTATGTATGTATGTATGTTGAGTTTCAACCATTTAAAAGAGCTTGTTCAACCATATTTGTTAGAATTAAGATTTGAGAAACTTCGCAGCAGTAGTATAGAGTGAAGGAATTATTTAGCGGCAGGAGGAGTCCAAATTCGTATCCTTTGTTTATTTGAAGAATGATATATTTATTTTGGCTAATAAAAATATGTTCTATAAATATAAAATATTAAGGGCAAATTGAAAAAATAAGTAACAAAGTTAATTTTCATGAATTTAACTGTTAATTGATGGAGATAATTTCTATTAATAAACACTAGGGATAAGCTGTCACTGACCTTAGGTGTGGACGGGATTGATATCATGCACCCGAGGACGTGCATCCTATCGGCACCGTACAACGCGTCTTGCGCGTTTAACACACTCCCAATAAATAAATAAAACAGAACAAGTCGGTAATCAGTCGGCACCACGTTGGCATCTCGCTGAGAAAGAAGGAAGAGCAAAACGAATAAAAAATAAAAATTTTATTTTTTAGTTTAATTTCATTTTTTATTTTTAAATTTTAGAAAATTAAAAAATTATTGTTAAAAATATATATTTCATGCATTCACAATATTTATATTATATGTTCGTGATTTTAATATTTTTAAATTATTTATATGTATATATTCATAGTCTTTATACTATATGTTCACAATTTTTATATTATGCATTTATAATTTTTACATATACAGCCATGATTTTTATATTACGTGTTTACAATTTTTAATTATTTACATACATAATTTTAATACTTTATGTGCGAAATTTTTAATTGTTCACAATTTTTATATGATATGTTCATAAGTTTAATTATTTTTTACTTTTACTCTGTATGTTCAAAGTTTTTGCATTATATGTTCACAAATGATAATCCATTCACATTGTGTGCCACTTATTTATCTCCTAGGTTTGCCCGATCTATGGTTAGGATTTTTCCTATGTAAAAGTGCCAATGTGATGAGTTAAAAGGTGTTACATTATATGTTCACAAATTCCATCAACAATTGTGGCAAGCTAATAACCTTGCGAACAAGGGTGATTGATGGCATGAAGATATCGAAAGTGGTGAAGATAGCTAGCGAGAATAATGGTGCCTTATTTTTATTTTCTTAGTATCTCACGGTGGGTGTTAGATTATATTTTTTCTAAAACGACCAATAATTAAGATCACTATACTTCTGAGGATGCTAGTAATTCCTTTGTAAGATGGGCACCGACGATACGCAAGAGTTAAAACTCTAGTTTCTAGTGAACTTTTCGCATGAGGGTTTCTCCGAGCATCTTTTTTGTCACCTATGTAAAGAGACTCCAGCAGCCATTTGGTCGCATTTTTCTGTCTTAATTCTCTTAAGTCCAATAAATAAATCTCTAATTTCTCTCCTCACATGAAGTATACCTTGTTTAAGCCTTTGAAGGACAACTTATGAGGGTATTGGTTTTTGGCAAATACAAGATATTAATGTGATGCTGATCCAAGATTTTTGGAGTCTCCAAACAAGTATTAGCAAATGAGAGATATGAACGCTTTACACAAAGTTTGAAGTCATGCGTAGTGTTCCATCATGCGTCTCTAGTGATTGGTTAAGATCTTACTTTAAAATACGTGTAACCTAATTAGAATAAACATAGTGCCGTGCGGGTGAGATTCAGGATCCGACCAAGTGCCTGTTTGGCTCTGCTTATTTTGGGGTTTATAATCCTCGATAATAAAAAGCTCTTCTTATATACATTTTACTTATAAGGCCTCAAAATAAACAAAGCCAAGCAAGTTGTAAGAATTCTCTTTGGAGAATACCTAAATTCGGGATGCAAGGTCAGTAATTACCCATGTCAAAGTTTTCCCATTTTTGGGATTTGACTGGATATTGAAAATGATAAAGCTCGATCTGATCTTTAGATATTCAACTTTGGATTTTTGTATTTCTGTTATTTAAATAATATTGCGTTAGTTAGAACTAAATCAAACAAAGATATAAAAAGTTGGATAAGAAAAGAATATGGAATACTTAAAGCAACCTAAATTCGAGGGGTTTAATTTTCTTTTTACCCAACATTAAAATCATGCATTAGATAACGTATGTGCCACTTGTCAATCACGAAGAAAAAATTTGGAATAATAAAATGATAAATTATATTGCACGGGTTTCCCTATGTTTCTCATAAGTTCATGTTAATCCCCGTAGTTTTAAAATTGGCACAAGCACTCATTTTAGAGATATATGTGCTATATATTTGAGAATCACAAGAAAATTTCGTGCCTATCTTTGGACATGCCTGTTATATATTTTAAGACCATAAGATGGTCCGTGCCTATTTCAAAATTATAAAAGAATAACATGCATTTATGATGAGGTGTGAAGGAGTTCGGTGTAATTTATTTGAAGAAGAGCTTAATCCAACTTTATTTCTTGACATAAAACCAGAGCTGTTAGAGAGGATTGACAATTGACATGTTACCAACAGAAATGTGGCTCGCCAATTGGAGGAAACAGTGCGGAGATATTTTAAGGTCAAACATTAGAATCTTATCTTATGAAAAAGAAAGTTGTGTTACTTTGTAGTGTCTCAAAAGATTCCGACACTTTATTCCAAAATTCTTGTGCGCAGTTTGAACACTGAAACTGTTTGCTGATGTTGTTTAATCTCCAGTAAATTGTGTAATCTCATTAGAAATTCATCTCTGGCCCTTATCTGACCAGAAAAAAAGCAGCTCTTTCCGTTTTGCAAATCTCGTGCCAGTGAGATTACAATATATAGGTTGTACTTGCTTAAATTTCAGTTATCAAATACATCCGGTTTTTAATACGCGGACCTTGTATGTATACAGAGCTAATTCGTTATTAGTCGGACACTCTAAAATAGGACTTGTTTAGATTAGTTTTTTTTTTAGAAAAAAAAACTTTTTAAAAAAAAATTACATTAAATTTGTAATAACTATTTAATTTTATTTCCAAAAAATTTAAATCTTAAAAAAAAAACTCAAATAACTTTTTTTAGAAGTCAGAATTTTTAACTTTTAAAAAAAATTATTTTTCAAAAATTATTAAAAAGAACACTTTTGAAAAAAGTCAATCCAAACGAAACGATAGTCTACAATAAAAGCAGCTAAACAAGTGACCACACCATATGCGCTGAGCGATATATAGGTAGACACATTCGAAAGAGCGCCTAACAAAAATGGCTGAAAAGAAAAGTTACAAAAAGAGATCTCTGCTTAGCTGTGGTGTCCATAACTCATTGGCTAAGCCGTGCTGTATCTTGTGTAATACTCGGCATCTTTACAATCAGCTACCAGGCCTGGAAAGAGATAGGTGTCCGTGATAACTTTTCGAAAGTTTCCAAAGGGCAGAAAAAGTAGTATCTTATCAACTCCAAGCGCACTACTCTTTAACATGTATGGAATAGTTTGGGGGATTTGGAGACAACCCCCACCTGATGCCAAGTCCCTAAAGTTGGACGGATTATATTTGCAAGCAGACTTCACGACGTATATATGGAGTTCATCCTTTCTGTCACGTGCAAAAGAATTTTCAAAAGTCGGGGTTCGGAAATCAATTCCTCGTCAAAATTACATGGGGGATTAACCACATGATTGATAACCGTGATGTCAAAAGGCTGGAAAGCATTAGTAATTAGGGGTGGAAATTCGGATCGGGTACCCGAACCCGATCGGATGCAAAAAATACAAAAATTTCGGATTCGGATAATCCGATATTCGAAAAAAATAACCGGATATCAGGTAGTAAATCGGGTAAGTTTTTCCTACCGGAATCCGATTCGAAAAACCCAAAAAAACACACACACACACTATTCCATAGTAAATTATTCACCATAATATTCTAATATAACACATATATAAACACACATTTTATATAATGTATTAATATTAAAACGTACAATTAAAAAAAGGGAAAAAAAGGTATTCTTTAAAAGTAATGAGAAGCTAAATAGCATAATTAAGCTATTTGTAAATAAGTTAGACAACTAAATTGACTAATATAATTAGAATTAACAAAATGTAACATTAATTTAGCATAAATATTTGTTGTGTTTAAGTTAGATAAATGTGAAAATATATTTGTATAGTTAATATTTATTAATTTTTCCTTTTTGTTTGGTTCATATTTATGATGAAAATGTCTTTATATTTTAAAAAGAGTTGATTTGTTTATCGTCATTTTGAACAATCTCTTTTCTTTTATTAGTGCCGATGCTTAGTTTATTGTATACCTAACATCTCCTTTGTTTATTGGAGTCGATGCTTAATTTTGAGCATCGTGCTATTTGCATACATGGATGTAATTAGTTTGATTATCAATGAATGTATTTGCTAACTTACCGCAAAAAAAAAATAGTAAACAATTTTGTATTTTTTAACTTTATAGAAATGTCAGGTATCCGAATATCCGAATCCAAAAAACCCGACATCCGAAAAATCCGATATCCGGCCGGATAGTTACTATTTAACTACCTGATCGAATATTTTTTTTTCCATTCGAAACCCAAAAAATTCGAATCCGAAAAACTCGATTATTCGAAAATCTGATCCAATTTCCACCCCTATTAGTAACTGATCAGAGGATATATAAAGAATCGTTGACTAAGTACTGTTGCAAATTGCTCGCAGCTCTACTATCAATAAAAGTCAAGTGGGATCTCGTACATCGCCTGGGACCAATCGAAACGGTTTCCAAGGCCGAAAATGAGTTTAGTTTGTGAACTTGTCCAACATTTAGGGCTTGTTTGCATTGGCTGTTGTTAAAAATATTTTTTCAGAATTTTTTTTAAAAGAAGTCTTTTTAATAAGTTAAAAGTTTTGGCTTGTGAAAAAAAAAAAATTAACTTTATGTTAGAGTTATAGTCTTTTTGAAATCTAATTCAAATTTTTGCAAAAAAGATGTACTTTTTTCAAGAAAAAGTGCTTTTCAACGAAAAATGGTCAATCTAAACAAGCCTTTAAAAAGTGAGTTTAGTTTGTAAACCAGCTCAATAAATGGTATTAGCGAGTTTTGAAGTGTAGGAGATTTTATGCAACTTGATAATTTTACCCTTATGAATATACCTATCCACACATAGAGAGTTGCATCCTCCAGTGGCTTAATTTTTTCTAGACACATGTTATGTATATTTATTTGACTCTTTAGCAAATATATTTGCTTCTTAAGTTAGTATGAAAATCAAAATTAGTCATTGTCTAGGATGTTAATATTATCTAATTGAAACAAAATTCTAA
Source organism: Cordia subcordata (assembly GCA_028554755.1). NCBI lineage: Eukaryota > Viridiplantae > Streptophyta > Magnoliopsida > Boraginales > Cordiaceae > Cordia > Cordia subcordata. The sequence goes on along the minus strand of JAPTOF010000003.1, from coordinate 20,606,963 downwards.
ACCTGCTCCAGACCACGGCCCTGTTCGGCAATAGTGTTTCAAGTCTCGTTTAGTATTTTGACCAAGTAAAAACACTTATTGTTCCTTTTTTTTTTTGGCAAAGCAATATTTCAGCTAATATTTCTATTTGAAATAGTATTTCAAGTTGTTATTTTTAAAAAATTAATATTATTAATGTTTCAGGTAAGATTATTTTATTAGCGTTTCAGGTAGGATATTGTGTTTCATTTTCTTTTTGGTAGTCCTACCATTTCTTCAATATCTTTTAGTAACTCTACACACTGTGCAATCTTTCTTTATAATTTTACATTTTCTTTCACAAGTATATAATTTAAAATAACACAAAAACCAACTTCAAATTTTATCCATATCAAAACATACTAAAAAAAATGTAAGTCTTATTCGTCTATTTATTATTTTTCTTTGATAAAAAAAATTCAACTAGTTTAAAAAATATTCCTGTAATAAATTTTTTTATAATATTAATAAAACTAAAAATAAATTATGCTTTGATAATAAAATATTATTATAGAAAATGTATATCTAATTATAAAATAAATTATATTATATTAATGATCGTCATAATAATTATACTTATCATAACAATAATAACATAGCATCAATGGTTTTTTACGTCATTTTGCTTTTATCGGCTAATACAATATCTAATTTTACCAAACACATTTTATTTAATTAGTTAGCTAAACAAATATCTACTAACAATTAAAATATAATATCTATTAGCTATCCAAATAGGTATTAATTATTCCAATAACTAATTTTGCCGAACAAGGCCTATATGTTTAGTTTGAAGTTTGAATGACTAATGAGTTCTGCTAGATATTAGCAAGTCTTTTTTTCTTTTTATCTTTTATGTGAATTTTTAATTGGCATGCTAAAAAGAATATACATACACATTCAAATAAATAAAACAAACGATGATGAAGAAATATTGTTTATAGTGATATCATAAGGGATCAGCTTGAACGCGTTCATCGTCTCTGATTGTGGCTTAATTATAGCCAGCGTCACGGTGAATATATGGTAACTGTTGACACATGGATTTTAATTATTTAATTGCCTAAATAGTAGGTTAAGTAATAGGCTCAATTATAAGTTGTTTATAGATTAGTTGATTAGAGTATTTGTTATTTTAATTTAAGGTCGAGAATTCAAATTCTTTTAGCAACATTTCTTTTGTAAAACTGAGAAGGAAAGTTTGGGTAGTTTTGAATAAAAAAAGTTAATTTGGGTACAGAAAAATTTACAGTTAAAGACAATGGAATTTTTAATGGCAGAGGGGTCTGATGCACTTTGTATAGACCATAGGAGGGTCATGAAAGACTTTTAGATCATAGGGAGATCTGATGCACTTTTGATAGACTATAGGGGGTTTGGTGTATTTTACCTTAAGTAGTAAGAGTGGTTGGTGTCTTGTGATGTATCTTAATATTTTTTAGAGTAAAATGCATTTTAGTCCCATGTGTTATGTGAAAGCCACATAAAACTCCATGTGTTTTCAAAATTCGTTGATAAACTCCTGTGATTTGGAAAATATTGCACATTAATCTATATCGTTAGTTTTTCTAGTTAAAGTTAATGGAGAGTATAACAATACATCTAAAATACATTTTAACTTGTTCATAATGAAAAATACTCAAGTAAATTGGTGTAAATTTCCCCTTTAATTTTAAAATTGGTACAAATTTCCTTCTCTGATTTGAAAAATAACGAAAAATCCCCCCTCTGACTTCAAAATCCATCAACCTTAATAGCAAAACTAACGATGCGGGCCAATGTGCACGTTTTTTAAATTAGAGGGGTTTATCAGCGAGTTTTGAAAATATGGAGAGTTTTATGCAACTTTCACAACACACAGGAGGTACAATGCATTATACTCAATATTTTATATTAAATTTCATTATTTTGCTGAATTATATATACATATATATATATATATATATGTATATGTATATATATGTATATATATATGTATATGTACGTGTATATATATATGTATGTATTAAGTGAATAAAATAATATATTTTACAATTTATTTGATATAATCTCCTTTGAGAGAAAGAAACATATTTTAGAGCCTCATGCTATTCTCAAAAAATTCTAGACAATTAAAGTTGGATTTTGATTATAATATGACTTGGGTTAATTTAAAGGAAAAAATGTTGGGTTCAAATATATAGGTCAAGCATAAACTATTCAATGAAAATAATGAACTCAAGGCCTTTCTTGCAAAAGAAGTCATTAGTGTATCAAATATGACAAATAGGCGTGGTGTTATTTTTGTAAAGTCTTCTGTCGGACTAGTTTTGGTATTTTGCATATAATTCTCACTTCACGGGTCAAAATGATGTGATTCTTTAGCTATGAGACTCCTAAGAGGAAGCGTTACAATTCTTATGTTGAGCACTTTTCAAATTCAAGAAGGATCAAAGAAAAAAATCAATTCTAGTTACCTTTTGAATACGATTCGATATTTTAGGCATAATTCTCACTATAGAAGTCTAGATTACGTCATTCTTGTCCATGTGAAGAGCCTAATACCTTATTTAAATTCGTAGTAGTTTTCTTTGTATTGATCACTTAGTAGTTCTAAGTGATCTTGTTTGCATCTTTGCATTTTGCGAGTAGGCTGCATGCTGTAAAATGTTTGGCCTGTCAACTATCTATTTTTAAGAGTAGAATATATAGAGGGTTAAACTTTAGGTTACCTCTACTTTGTTTATTCGCTATCATTTTAATAGAATCTCTGAAGAAAAGTTCCTTGCTTCAAAATAAAAAAAAAAAAGAAAGAAAAAATTTTTACTTTTTGAACTTGGCCATGTTGTAACATTGACATCTCAATGTTATGCTAAATCACAGTGAGTGTAGATGGTCAGATTCAATTTGTGCCACGTAGTTTTAAGTTACTTTTTCTCTCAAGATGTTACATGTAAATCAAGAGATGCAAATTCTTGTTTGCTCTTGTTTAGGATCTCTAATTCGAAAACTTTGGCTTATTAGGACCATAGTCTCAAGGTTTTTTCTTTTTCCTTTTTTATTGTCAAGTAACTACTATTTTCCAACACACTAGAGACACTCAATCTTGTACAGTGAAGATGCAAGCTGAAAACATGGACTTCGCACCAAACTGAGCACTCTGAGATAAATCATGGAAAAATTCTTCCGTCGGCCAAACTGACGTCAGTTCTATTAAAAAATTTATAATTTTTAAACAAAAAATTATAAGTTAAAAATAAAAATTTATAAGTCAATAACAAAATGAAGATTATAACATCGGTCGGAACCTCAATCAACGCAACTACAAGGATATGGCATAGAATATTAGAATAATAGAACAAAGTAAAAAGATGGACGTGTGGCATTTAACTTTTAAGCTGCTTTTCACTCTTGTCACTGTCTGCTCATTTCAGTGCTTAAGTGTCACTTTCTGCATTATTTAAGCATTTAAGATATTCAATAAAATTAGACCATCGCCATTCGCTCTACATCGAGATCTCTGATCGACGACTTATAATAGAGCTATTCATTGCATTTGACGATTGGTTTAGTGCTCAATCATATCACACCCCTTTTATTATTACACTTCTCTAATCTTGTTTCACACGCTTCAGTCTTTGCAACGACCTTTTTCTTTTTTCTTTTTTTTTTTAAATAATGATTGAGGAAATCACTCACACAAAATAAAATAGAAGAGATTTTGATTCTTGATAATTTATTTTTATTTTCTAAAACAAAGTATGATGCTCCCGAAAAAAGAAGGTAGTACGTTTTCAATAGAAAATGGAGATTATGTGTGAATCTTGATAGCTCATTAGAGTTTCAATATACACTTTAAGCAAATTATAACGAAATTCAATTTATTTTATCTTAAAAAAGATTATTAAATTTTATAACTTAATAATTTACTTCACTATATATTTTATGTGAATTAAGAAATTAAATAATATTTAATTACAATAAGTCACTAGCGATTATTAAACTTCTTCTTTTTATTTGTTTTTGTTACTTTTCCAAGATATCACCGTAGACCCCTTTTTGAAAAATATCACCTTCTCTTGTTCCCTGCCTGCCCCCACATTAAAAGCCTAATCGACCTTGATATGGGCTAAATAAAGCTAGATTACATTTAAAATATCTAACCCCATTGCTCAACTCATCTTTGGCCAAAAAACACAAAAAAGCTAAAGTCATCTTTAACCAAAGATAACATAGCTCATAATATAATAAAAACATAGTTCATAACATAGTTCAAAATATTGCCCAGCAAAAAACATAGTTGACAATATAAATGAGTTTAATTTGCTTGTAATATCAATACAATAGTTATAAATTATAATAAAATAATGCAATTTTGTTTAGCTTTTCTGTGAGATCTCAACTGTAAAAGTTTTAATAATAGAGCTTTTAGTAAAAAAAACTTTAATCAAAGTGCCGTTGAGTAAAAATCGTTGATTTTTTAGCCTTATATTTTAAAAGTTGAGCTTTCAGTCATTTTGAAAGCAATATTAGACTTTGAAAAATACAGAGTACTATTTCATAGAAAAAAATAAATAAAAGCAATTTCCGATATAAAATAAAAATAATTTTTCAAAAGCCTCTTTTGAAATTTTTTTGAAAATATTTTCTTTTTCAACTTATTTTAGCTTTGACTTTTACATAAAAACTCTTTTAAAAAAGGCCAAACATATTAGTTTCAGCTTTTGAATTCGCTAAAAGTACTTTTAAATTCTAAAACCTAAGCCAATACTGTAATTATCTATTGAATTTTACTCATAGTATTATAATATTATAAGAAAATAAATAATCAGTAAAAATAGCAAGAAAAGGATGAGGAGGATTCACTAAAGTTTCATGTATAGGCGTCGAATTCACTGATCTTTCAGTTCCGAAAATTGTTTATATGTAACGAATCCAATCTTAACAAATTTGTACCAATTTCCAATTTAGATAAAAAATCAAGTCCTGTTGTAAAGTTAATTAGTAGTGGATAAGTAACACAAGATCTTTTATCACAATTTTGAACTCGCGGTTCATGAACATGAGAAGTTCCATTTGTAATTATTTTTCTCACATCACATGTGACTAACATTGAAAAACCAGCTATGACCTTTACAATTAACCCAAAAACAAAAAGAAAAAACTTATTCCAAACTAAACTAACATGGGGAAAAGTTAATGACAAGGTTGATTACAAACAAATGGACAAGAATGGACCAATATTTTACTTTAAACTCCATACTAAAAATACTTTGTATTCTTTAATGTTAGAAACCATGTTGAAAAAAGAAAATCTATAGGATGGGCACATTGGTCTAGCCCGTATTAAAATTACTCTGTCTCATGTATATTAATTTTATATCTTAAATCATTTTTAAGGCGTAATATTTACTAATAGAGACAATTATAGACACAACATAAAAAATTATTTAATCACCGACCAGTTAAAAGAATATTCCTCAATTACAAAGACGAGCACGAAAGAATAAAACGAAAAGTTTGAATCCTGTTAAACCCAGCTCTCGAGAATTTGCTCGTATGAATTTTTTTCTTTTTCTCTATGTGATAAACAAAATTCAACTAGGGGAAGTTGACCATCAAAATAATAGACTGAGCCTAATTATTAACGGACAAACCTTGATTATATAGCAGTCTTTCATATTAAATACTAATAAAATTAAAAGTACTCGTTTAAGGCAAGGGATTGAATTCGAACTCGAATTACTAACTATGTCCCTTTCAAGCTCCCGAGTTGCTCATCCCTGAGACCGAGAAAAAAAAAAAGGAAAAAACTTTCTTGACCAAAAAAGAAAAAAAAAGGAACTTGTAAAACATTTTTAAATTTTCTTGGATTTTGCATTATAACGTACAGTTATTAGTACCTATCATCATTCATCATTCACCACTTCACCATCTCAGCAGTAAAATTGGACTTTTTGCCCGAAAACATTGCTTACAACCACCGCCTACAACACACGCAAAAACACACTCACATGACACACAAAAACAACATTGTATGCGAGCAAAACTGAATGAACGATCCTAGGATTCTCCAAACATCCCCAAGAAATGGCTAAAAGCAGCAACACCATTTTGGCAAGAACATTCGTGATAACAATGGCAGCAGCAGCTACATTTCTGTCTGCAATGGTGGAAGGTGGAATAGGAGTGAACTGGGGCACAGTGTCACTACACAAGTTATCGCCAATAACAGTGGTGAATCTGCTTAAAGATAACAAGATAAATAAGGTGAAGCTGTTTGATGCAGACCCAGATTCGCTTAAAGCATTGATGGGCAGTGGGATTGAAGTAATGGCTGGGATCCCAAATGACTTGTTGGGTGTGCTTAGCTCTTCTCCTGCTGCTGCTGATTTGTGGGTCTCGCAAAATGTTTCCAGATACATGGTTAAAGATGGTGTTAATATCAAGTAAGATTCTTGATTTAATATATTGTTTTCTTTGAATGTTAAGTTATTGCAATGAGTGAAAGCATTCGTGTTGATCTGAGATAATATGATGATATAATTCCCAATAAGTGAAAGAGAAAACTTGTGATAAGAAATAGGTAGTCACTGTATCAAGGTTTGTGATTTTTCATTTGCTTGATGATCAATTTGGAGCTGGAGATGCTAGAAATCTTTCTCTGAGAAAAATTAGCAGCTGTGATCAGAACGATTCGAGTAAATAGCTAAGACTCTGTGCGCCTATGGTTATGCGCTTTTCGTATTGTTGAGATAATATATTTTAGCTAATAGACTATGTTGTTCTTGTTAAGCAGAACATTTGTGGATTTGTAATTTTTCTCTACAATGATGTGGGGAAGGTAAAAAGGAAAAAACTTATAGTTATGTATATTACTTTTTTCTGCTCATACTAGTATTCCAGTTAAGTGTTTACCGACATTTCAAGACTTTGACATTCTCTGCTGTATCTGTCCCTGATCTAGTAATCTTCGACATCAATTGCAGAAATAGAAATCTCTTTTGATAATATGATAGCGGGGAAGAATGGAAATATCCAATTCTTCTACTGTAAAGGCTGCTCCACTGTCTAGTGGTTTATGTCGGCCCGTTGTACTGTTGACAATTTGCCATGAGCATATGAACTGTTTATAGTATATCTATCTATTTTCTTCTCTTTTTGGCTTTACTTTTGCTCCTCTCTTTGTCTTGTTTCCATGGAGGGCTAGTAATGTAGCAGAAGGCCAGTACCATATGAATTATGTGTGATCTTTTGCTTCTCTCTTTCTCTTATTAAATGGTCTGCATTAAGGTACTTAGCCATGATGTTGGTTACATTTTTGACCTAATGAGCAAATACCAATTCACCTTTCTGGAAGCAGTTTCTATCCAGGAAATATTAAAAGTTGATAATTATGAAGTAAACCAGGCCCAAACACGTTAGATTGGAGTATCCAAACCTTCTAGAGCCTTTCATACTGGAGAACCTCTCAGTCATAAATAATCTTATATTGAGATCCAATAGTAGTAAATGGCAGAAAGATGGGTTGTTTATAGCCTTATGTTTGAACATTTTTGCAGCTGTCTGTTGAAAGTACATTAACCTAAAATTTTAGAGTTGGCTAGATTAGAACGGGTATATGCTGATCACCTTTTTCTGGTTAAGTGTATCCATTTTCCCTGTCCTGAAACCATCCTTTTTCACCTAGATGATGTCCAATGTGCCCACAATCATTTCGTGTACAACTGTTTTTGCTATCCGAGTTACTTCTGGAGAATCATGTACGATCTTGACTTCCCCTCAATTAATCAGCCATTCAATTGTAACAATACCCTGAAGTTAAAAGGACTAAGAGCTATGAAGAAAATAGCCATTTGTAAATCCTTCATTTCTTTTTGTTTGCTGAATAAAGTGTTGAGGTTGTAGAATTGCTGCTGCAGTAGCTGTAATAGTAATCACATCTCAAGGAGTGAGAAAGATATACCAAACTAGTATCAGCAGTGAGGAGAAAGCTAAAGTTACTAAAAAGACGTGATTTGTTATCACTCGTGTTATCATTGCAGAAGCTGAGACTTTATACTTGAATCTTGGATAACCAAAATCAATGTGGATTTATTTTAAAGTAATAAACTAATTTCAAAATCACCACTGATTTTTTAGTTGGAAACAGGTATCATTTAAGAAAAAATACCTTCAGAAATGATGATTCAGATGTAACATGAGATTCAAGTTCTCATGGGTGGCACTGATTATTACAATGTTGTCACAGGTATGTTGCAGTTGGAAATGAGCCTTTCTTAACGAGCTATTCTGGTCAATACCAATCCTATGTCGTCCCTGCCATGATGAATTTGCAACAGTCCTTAGCAAAGGCTAATCTTGCGGGTGTGGTCAAGCTCGTTGTTCCATGCAATGCAGATGCCTACGAGTCTTCCCTTCCTTCACAAGGGGCTTTCCGGCCTGAACTGACCCAAATCATGACTCAGCTTGTACAAATCCTCAACTCTAATGGCTCACCATTTGTAGTTAATATCTACCCATTTTTGAGTCTTTACGGAAACTCAGACTTCCCGCAAGACTATGCTTTCTTTGAGGGTACAACACATCCTGTAACAGATGGGCCAAATGTTTATTACAATGCCTTTGATGGAAATTACGACACTCTTGTTGCAGCCCTCACCAAAATTGGATATGGTCAGATGCCAATTGTTATAGGAGAAGTGGGTTGGCCCACTGATGGGGCCATCAGTGCCAATCGTACAGCTGCAAGGGTCTTTAATCAAGGTCTTGTTAATCATGTCCTTCGCAACGAAGGAACCCCTCTGCGGCCTCGTGTGCCTCCCATGGATATTTATCTCTTCAGCCTTCTCGATGAAGGAGCTAAAAGCACACTTCCAGGTAACTTTGAGCGACATTGGGGAATTTTTTCTTTCGATGGTCAAGCAAAATACTCCCTAAACCTTGGCAATGGGCCACTTAAAAATGCCAAAGATGTCGATTATCTTCCGGCTAGATGGTGTGTGGCAGATCCTTCCAAGGATCTTTCCAGGGTGACAAATCACGTCAAGCTCGCTTGTAGTTTTGCTGACTGCACGACACTCAGTTATGGGGGTTCATGCTATGGTATCGGAGAAAAGGAAAACATTTCATACGCTTTTAACAGCTACTATCAGCTGCAGAAGCAGAATTCACGGAGCTGTGAATTCGATGGGCTTGGGATGATCACCTTTTTGAATCCTTCAGTAGGTAATTGCAAATTTCTTGTTGGGATTAGCGATAGTAAGTCTTCTGGTTTTCGTTTGCACAGAAGGTGGACTGTGGTCTTATTGATGGTCCTGCTGGTGAATGGAATTTTTCTTTTGTAATTTAGGTTTAGAAAGTGGGATTTTCACGAGTCCTCTTATAAAAATTGGTAGGTAGTGAAACAAAGATGTCTAAACCAACTATAGCTTTATAGATATTTATATAGAGGGATTTTAGACTATTCTTAAGAGTGTGCCGTGACTAGATACTATGCGAATAACATTATATGTACTACATTTTACCATTTGATCATATTACTATGTTTTATTATTATTAAAAACCAATTTTAAGCGCAATGATTTTGCCCAGAGGAATGTTAGACCTTGTTTTTGGCTGAGAGACATGAAATTTCTTCTAGTATCAGAAGCGGATCTGTGGCTTTTCTACCATTGCAACTACTGATGTTTAAGTTAATCTTTTGTTGTTAAAAGTTGCTATGGTAAAAAAGCCTGGAAAGATATTCTTTTCCTTTTTGAAGTCGTATTATGACTTATTAGCAATTTACAGTCATTAAATTTACTTATAACGTAATGATCTATGAGGCGCATCAATATCACATATTTTATTAATATAATTACAGTTTCTTCAGAACTATTAACACAAATCCTGTAATTGGATCTGCTTGAAACCAGTTTTACACATCCATATCGGCATCTTTAAAATGGAAAATAGTCAAACCAACTGGCTCATTGATTGAGAAGATCCACCCCGTAAATTTAGCCAAAAGATAGTTATTCTCAAGCTTACAAAACTAGTTTCGTTCGCCAAGTTGTGAACCCCGAAACGATTCAGTCATAAAGCCTTATCCTGGTAGTTATATTGATCCGGCAAACCGGGCAACGGGGGAGATCTTTGCCGCATTCATAGCATGTCTGCAGAAATTTCAGAGTTCAATACAGAAATTACATGAGCATCAAAGGGTCATAAGTTTATGATGTAGTTTCTCGTTTCTTACCTGGTGTCCACATCCAAAAGCAAGGTTTCTATTCCTCCAGAAACAAACAGGACACGTCTGCAAATGACCAACATAAGGAGAGAAAAAAACCACCCATCAAGAACGTTTTGAGATAGATAAATGAGAAAAAGGTTAAAGAAAACATGGAAGAGCTTGGGATATACCTTGTTGTATGAAGAGTTTTCCGTTGAAGCAGGCGATGGCGCGAAGAACGTTCCAGCATTCTGTTCAAAACTGGGCTGCCGGTAGTAACTTGGGTAGGAGTTGCGCTGGCTGGTTCGTCCAACTGGAGGCGGTAAAGGTAACCTTCCCAGATTTCCTCTCCGTTTACTGTTAGTTAATCTCGTTACGAGTTAGAAGACATTTTGACATAGTTCAGATATTTAGCTGTTAGCAGAAAGAAGACGCAAGTAACATTACCTTAAGAGGTTGAGTTCTAATGCTGCCCTATACTGTAAGGGTATCTCCATCAGTGCAGCCAAAGCAAACTCTGTTTCCTTCTTCGACGTTGGGATGTTTTTTGACATGATCTCTGTGAAGTTAACAAACTGCATTTGAAGTATTGGAAGTTAAGAATGAGTTCAAGCTCCCCAACCAAGTTTAAGCCTGTACAAATTTCACATGTTCGCAACCAGAAAAAGAAAAAAAAAAAATGTGACCTGAATATTATCAAAGGCTCTAGCTGGAATGTTGTCATCAAGCTGATGCATCATGTCCCACGGTCCATCACCGACGCCAACCACAATTATGGACAATGGGTAATTACTAGAAGAGGAAGGATAAGGCCTTCAGAAAAGAGGGGAAGATGCTCCAATAGGTTGGAACTTACAAGAGAGACTTTGTAAATTATCCTAACCTTGCTCTTACAGTAGCATCCACCGTGCTTCGCTCTTGAGAGCTCAGCTGATTAGGCCTGGTATCTACACTACGAGTCACCTAAACATGGAAGAAGCAAGATAAAGAGGTGAGGATAGGAGTCACCAGATGCCCGAAAGATCCATGTAAAGAGACCTCAATCAACAACATATCAAGAGTTTTGCAGCAAGTCTTCACCAAATGAGAGTACTTATTCCAAAAGACCTTCAGAATGAAACAAGTTGATACTGTAACTAACCTGTCCATCAGCAATGATCAGCAGAACATGATATTGGCCGCCACTGTCATCAACAATTCCAATAGCAGCTTCAATGATAGGAGCAAAGGATGTAGGTCCTGTGATACAGGAACAAATACTTTCAGATAGGAAAAGTTCCTCCAAGCAGCAAATCAAACAAATTACAGTAGTCAGATACAAAATCAACCTGCCAACTGGACATGCGGAACAATTTCTCTGTAACGGCTTAAAGCCTCCTCAAAGCCATTGCACGGTTGGTTATCCAGGTTAAAGCTGAAAACGTCTTTATCATGTGTAGTGGCTGCACATATGGGGGTGAAGGTGCCATGCAAATGGTATTATAAAACAAGCAAAAAGTTCATGCAAATGGTATTATAAAACAAGCAAAAAGTTCAATCTTTCATAGTTTAGACCCGTTCATTATAGTAAAAATTTTAGACTACACATACCGTCACCAAATCCAAAACAGGGAATTAGATTATCCTCATCAAAAGCAGAGAGAGTGCGACCGATTATTGAAATGGCATGTTCATAAGGATTTAAGATATTTCCCAAGTGATGCAGGCTCTTTCCCTGGAAAGATCGTGCACCAGTCCACTCATTGCTCTTGGTGAAATCGATACCCACGATTAGATTGGAAGATTCCAAGCCGGCTTGAGCAAGAGCAGCCGTAACCTAAAAAGTAATCAAATGAAATTCAAAAACACAACTTCTTAACTACACCCACATATCATTCCTGAAATCACTGCCGGAAATCCTCGAGTTAGGTATAGCAGTATGTATAATGAAACAAAGCTAACATTTCCAGGAGTGGACTATACTTGTAAAGCATTAGAATCAAAGAATAATGCTGATTTTAAGCTAGAGTTGACTTCAGATCATATTTTGCTATAGTTAGTTGTAATCTGTAGCTTCTGATGCACTGAAGGGAATACTTCAAAGTTTTCCATTCATTGATTCAAGAGAACAGAATTAAAAACTTTCATCTGGATTCTGGAATCAAAATTATCATCAAAATTTCAGCTGTTGACTAAACAGAAAAAAGATAATCATCCACCTACTTTTGTCATGTCTTAAATATCATTTTTATGGAATTAGTGCATTCCCAGAGGAGAAAAGAATCTATTTGTTTATTTGCAAACTAATAAGCAGAAACTCATCAAAGTGCTTAATCTATGGACAAGCTTCATTAGCAGGATATCCATGACTACAGACTGAATGAAAAAGCGAGACAGGAGAGTGTAAAATATATAATCTGTGATATTTCATTAAACCTATGATAAGAAGAGCCATCATTATATACCTAGTTGAAGTACCAACTGCAAAGAATGCTTTTCTACTATGAGACTCGGAGAGAAATCATCTCTAAAATACTTTTGTCATCATGAATTTGTTATTTGTACAAGAACCATTGGAAAGTGCTCAGACATTCAACTACTAATACCAACATAAATCTGTGATATCCAGTAAGAGTTACCTGATCAAGAGACCTGTAGTTATCGCCGATTCTAGCATATCTCTTCTGCAACTTCCTTCTGTCAGCATTGGAGTTGCTTCCAGCAGAACAATGTGAAGGCGAAAACTGTGAAGATGAATGAGACCCGTACGAATAAGTATGACTGTAGTTACGACTACCATATCTGCTCTGTTTTCCTCCCATGTTGATTTTAGCAGCTTTCTATGCTTTCCCTGTCAAAAACATTTCAAGTATCAGCAGGGTATGAAACTGCAAATTTCTTACAAATTCGACCACTTTCGAAAAGTTCATTCACTGGACACAATCAAAAGAAAAAAGCCTCTCCTGGAAAAGTGAGATCAACAGATTTTTATGTTAACAACATAACAAAACAAATTCAACCATGACAATATAGCAGAATATGGAAGAAAGAAGTGTTTGCAATCATGGTTGACAAAACTAAACTAGTTTCTTACCCAACTTAGAACAAGATATGAAGATTCAGTGGACCACACCAAGGCTAAAGAAATTTGAGCCAACAGCTTATACAAATGAAACTCTAATAGCTAGTTTTTTATAGTATAAATGACCCCATAGAGGGTTCAAGACTTGGGCAAACAATCAACACTAGTAGTATTAATGTATTATACTGAAATAAAATACATTATTCCATTGATATCTGACTTTTATTTGCAATATTATAAGTTCAAACTACTTCGTGTGCAAGTAAATAGAACACCCCCAGAAATTGTTTGGTCAGAGGGAACAAAACTATGGAAATTGTAATGAAATGACACAACAATTCAGCGATCAATAAGTCACAAATTTTTGTCGGAAAAAAAGAAGGAAGATCAACAATTAAGAAACCTATTTCCTTTCTATTTTTGTACAAAGAAATTCATCTCAAACGAGATCATATTGAATCTCTATAAGACTATAAATCAACAGTAAGGAATAACGACACATTTAAATATATATTCTAATAGAGCATAAGTTCAAACTTGAGACTTTTGAACTAATTGTATGCTTAGATATGGTATGAGCTAATCTAACCTGCATTAAATTCTAGTGATAGTGACAAAAGAAATGACAGAAAGATGGGTTACTGCGAAATAGAAAGTTGTAATAGATACCAATTAGTTTGAATTTAAAAATCAAATGCTGAACTCATCTCAAGTTGTATAATATTCTTTATCATCTTAGCAATAATTATCTTTCTTTTTTTCATGGTTGAATTGCAAAATATACTTAGGATGATGCATGGAACCCTCGTCACTGTTATCCATATCTGGGAAATTACAAACCTTTTGCCCTATGGATTATGATTTCGTTAGACTTTTAAGATGGAACCTTGATTTGTTACTATATAAAGTTGAGCTTTAACTTAATGTTATCTACTTTCCATCGATTTTCATATATTTATTTTATTTTTACTTTTTTTATTACATCTTTATGTCGTCAATAATTAATTATAAGTCGCACATAAAACTGGTATTCGAAAATCTAATTATCTCACGTAAATAGACCTTTAGAGTCATGACCATATAAAATTGTAAACTACTCTATTGAAATAGAATGGTAGAAAAGAATCCCATTTTCTTACCAATTAATGCCGTTTAGCAGCTATTCCACCAATGATAGTAATTTTTTCTTGTTCTAGTGATAATTGGAATTCAAACATTTGATGCTGTATGTATGTGCATTGTATATATGTAGAAATTCTTTTATATGTATATATATATATACCTGTAATGTCCGGCTTTATATATATGATATACATGTGTTTCACGCATAGGACTTACACTCTACCAACACAGTATTTGGCTAAGTTTATTTGAAGTTTGTTAAGTTGTAAATAGTAAAAACTATGTGAGAAGAGTTTTTTTTCTTTTAAAAGGTTATAAGTTACCAAAAAAACCAAAGTCAAATAGGTTCTAAGGACCTACTTGGATTGGCTTTTTTTTATTTCAGGAAAAAATATTTTTTTTAAAAAAAATTACATTAAATTTATAATAATTATTTGATTTAGTTTTCAAAAAACTAAAACTCTAAAAAAAGCTTAAATAAAGCTTTTTAAGAAGCTAAAATTTTTAGCTTAAAAAATTATTTTTTAAAAATTGTTAAAAAAATACTTTTAAAAAAAATAAATCCAAACGAACCTTAAATCGAATATCAAGTTTAGCCGTTCGAATGAACAGTATATAAAATATAACTTGATATAATTAGAACAAATGGAAGAAAAGGACCGAACATGCACGACAGCGGGATCGAGTCGTGTAGTGGCGATCTTTCATTGAAATATTGCGAAATTTGTTGTTGGATTTCCAAGCCCGTTGGTCCTCTCCCTGGTCGGGCTGCCACTCACGCACATCCCTCGATTAACCTCCCGCCTGATTAAGGGGCCTCTGACCAGGTGAGAAAGAGGTTCTCCTTTAATTAACCCTTTAAAAAAAAAAAAAAAGGACCGAACATTCCGACAAAAAAAAAGAAAAGGACCGAACAGGTCCTATAATTCCACCAAGTTGACCATATATTTTTAGCCTTACTGTCACATCAATCGCCGTGGAACTGCTATTACTATAGGCGCATAAAACTTGCACGACCTGGTCAGGCCAAGTAAACTATACGCTCGTTTGAATTGAATTTTTTTTAAAATATTTTTTAATAATTTTTAAAAAATAAATTGTTTTAGAAGTTAAAAATTTTGATTTCTAAAAAAAAATTATATTTGAACTTTTTTCAGAGTTTCAACTTTTTTGAAAGTCGAATCTAATAGTTATTGTAAATTTAAAATAATTTTTTTTTAAAAAAAATATTTTTTTCTGAAAAAAAGTCAATACAAACAGGTCCTATGAAAAGCAAAGACTAATAGGACGAGTGTTTTTTCTTCTCTCTTTTTTTGTTTTAAAGAAAAGGTAAATCTCTATTTACTTGCAATCTTTATTTCTCATGAAATTAAAACTCAGGTCATGGCTTCTAAAAAGAATAATCTTAACCTGGGGTGGAACTAAGGGAGACAAGCTCCTAAATATCTGGAAAATATAGATTAGTGTATATAAAGTTTTTAATATTCTTTTTATGGTCTCTTTTTTTTTTTTTTCTTTTGTCTGAAATTGTTCTCATAATAATTTTTTTATATAGATGATATACCAATGATTAAATTTTTCTAATAAATAACTTAGCTTTTCAAATAAATTTCTATAATTCTTAATTTATTTATTTGTAGGTTAGTTATTTGGAATTTTTACTTACAAGATAAATTTTAAAAGTTCTCAATTTTAGATAGTTTTGTCATAGAGAATTTATTTATTAAGAAAGTTTTTCATATATAATTTATTTATTTAGAGAGGTTTTTTATATATAATTTATTTATTTATTTTGGCTAGATAATTTTATAAAGGACAGCAACTCTTAAACTTAAGAGTGACTAGATAATTTTATAAAGAACAAAAACTCTTAATTTTATCAATTGAATCTGTTAGCTAAATATTCATTATTGATTTTGATGATGAAAATATATATATGCACTATTATAGCTTTTTGTGAAAATGAGATGACATCAATATGAAGCTTTGAAAGATATGAAGATGTGCAAACAGCCTTATTTGAAGGGAGAAAAGATGAGAAGGCATAAGGAGGAAAAGGGAAGCCATAAGGGGTACCGGATTTGTTTTTTCTTCTTGCTCTTTTTGTGAAATGCCTATATATTATGTTGACTTGGCTCAAAATCTTTTTCTTAGTCATAGCAAAAACTTTCAAGTCTTGCACATTTGAAAATAACATATACACAAATGTATTTGAATGCACAAATTGAGATAAAATGAGTTTTTGGGATGTTTCAATTCACAACATGTGTTTACATATTTATTCAAAATGACTTGGAGTTGTGAAAATGCACTTAAATTGTTTTTCTGCAAAAATCTGGATTTATTTCACATTCTGGAGTGGCCGGACCCCCCAGCCGGTCGACCGACTGACCTGGGTGGTCGCCCGGCCTAAACAGAGAGGTGAAGGGAAAAGCCGGACCCCCTAGCCAGTCGACCGGCTAAGGCGTCCGGCCTAGTCAGAGGAGGAGAAGGGTAAGCCGGACGACCCAGCCGGTCGACCAGCTGAACGGGAGCTGTAATAAATGACTAGCTGTTTATTACCGTTTTGGCCGAAAAAATCACTCCTTCTTCTCCTACCATATCCCTAACCCCCAAATCTCTTTAAATACTCATTCAATATACTTTCTAATCATCAATTGAAGTGTGCTAAAGTGTTTATCATCATTCAATCCATCTTTGAGCCATTCTTGCAATATATTTGAGCTTTCAAGAGCTTATTCATTTTCTTCTTGAAGAAAATCTCAGATTCAATCTTTTTCTCATTCTTGAGTACATACACACTTTGAGAGCTTTAATCTTTGTGAAATTTATTCATTTAAGCTTGTAAAGTGTGAGGAAATTCTATAGAGTAAATCTCTTGGGTTCTTTGAAGTTAGGCTTCAAAGAGGTTGTAAAGAACTTGATTTGTGCTTCACCAAGTTTTGAAGAAGCATCTTAGTGGAGATCTTTGAAGTCCTAAGGGGAGATTCCTTGGGCGGTGGACGTAGGTTTGGCCGAACCACCTTAAAATCGTTTGTTTCTCTTCTCCTTACATTTCTATTTTTATTCTTCTTACCTTGCTTATCTTGTGTTTGATATATTGTTTGTTAGAAGTTGTAAATTCTCTGTAAATTTTAAAAACGAAAATTAGTATTAATATCTTAATTCACCCCCCCCCCCATCTTAAGATATTTGCACCCACAGAATCTGTCACCTGACTCAAAATGATTAAACCAAGTTATTAATTATATCCATTCTACCCACTTATAAATAAGTTATAAGTCACCCTATAAACCAATGTAAGATATCACATAATTAGTAAACTTTTCTTTACATAATTTTATAGTGTTTTGCTAAATAATATTTTCTATACTTGTTCCTGTTTAAAGTATATCTAATATCACCAACTTTTGTTGTTATCATTATTGTTATATAAAATAAATTTTCTCAGATTACAAGAGAGAAGAAAATTATTTTATTTAACATTATCTCAACAATAGTTTTATTCAAATATATAAATAAATTTTGATTCTCAAATAATAGATTTTTAGTCCTATTCTTAATTTTAATCACTTGAATTATTTCTTAAACCCAATTAATTGCTACTACTTGGATGAGTTGATAATATAGGACCTCTTAACAAGCTGGGTGCTCCGAAAGGTGGCCTCAGAGTTGAAGGAAACTTCGTAGGCAGTTGGCCAATTTCATTATCTTCCTTGACCGACAGGCCATTTTAGGCTAGCCATATTGCTTGCCTTTTCCACATGTATCTTCCGTAAACTAATTGTCTAATTCTAACTTGGGATATACTTGGCTAGTTAGAATTTTCAGGACTTTACACGTGTTATGTATTAAAAAAATAAATGCAAGTCGTATATATTCATTTATCATCATGTTGATTTGCATATGTTAGTGTAAAATTGCACTTAATTATTACAGGTGTATATGGATAATGTAGTCAAACTAATGTTCTACTTGTGCAATATACAGATTTTGATGTTAATTTTATATAAATTTTAATAAATATTAACTATTTTGGATAATTGCATGTTTTAGATTTTAGAATTAAAAGTTAAGGAAAATTTAGATAAGTGATTGACTGCTTTAAACCATTGGACAAGATTGTAGCAAATGGATTTCATGGGTAAAATAAGAAAATCATGTTATACATGTTAAATATATTTGCAAAGCAAGACTAATAGTGTGTTTGGAATGCTCTTATTTTAAGATACTTGTTTTATTTACGAGGATATATGTTATAAAATTTAAGAAATCGCATCACATGCACCCTATCATAACTCAAAATTAACCATACTTTTTATCTTATAGGAAATAAACAATACATATCCTTATCTTTTTTTTTTTTTTTACAATTATAGAAGCACATATTGTTTTGGGTTTTGATGGGATGCATGTGGTAAACATCTTAAATCAAATAAAATTTATTCTCATTTCAATATATAAGCATCTTAAAAGATGATCATTCCAAAGACACTATAAAGTTGATATTATACATGTGTAATGCTATGAAAAATAAAAATAAAAGAATATGCTACTAACATATGGCATAATATGAAGTGACTTTTTGGAAAGAACTAATAGACACATATGGTAGTTTCTTTATGTATAGTATAATGCTATCTTTGAAATGAATTTATTATAAGAAGTTTTTTCCCCCTATTCATATGAAAGAAACAATTCTTTTTATGCTATAAGATATAAGACATCTTATCTTAAGTATGTTATGAAAACTTAAAACAAATTATACTTTCTATCTTATAAGATATAGGCAATCTATCTTTATCTTATTTTCTATAATTATAAATAAGACATCTTATCACAAGCATATTATAAAAACTCAAAACACATTATATATATTTAAAAAAGGAGCATCTTGAAATAAGCCTATACCAAACAAAGAATAGATTAGTCCCCAGTATTGGAAAACATTCATATTATTTGAATAGATGTTTAACTCGCTGAGTGAATAAAATATGTTATGTTCGAGAAAGTAGTTGCTGGATTAGTTGGTGAAAGTAAAAAAGATGAAAAATAACATTGATATTATATTATTATTGTTATGATAATTATAATTAGTATTACTATTACTAGAATAAGATAATTACTTTATAATTAGACATATGTTGTTTATACTAATATTTTATTGTTACAATATAATAGAATTAATCTTTTGATAAAGTATTTGTATCAATATTATAGAAAATATTTTTAACAGATTCAAAATTTATTCTATCAAAATAAAATAGTAAATGGACTAATAAATTTCATATTTTTAATATATTTTAATATGAATAGAATTTGAAATTAAATTTTATGTGTTCTTTTATTTATATTTGTAAAAAAACAAGGAAAAAATGTAAAGAGATCCAAGACAAACTAGGATTTCTAAAAAAAATACAGCAAGGGTAAAATTGCCAAAAAAAGATAAAACACTACAAGCTTTTTTGAAACGTTTTAACATTTGAAAAAAAGTTAGTTGAAATGCTAGCTAAAAGTTACATCAAAAGTTATTTGAAAAACTATTTTACTCAACAATAATAACTTTGCGATATAGTATTCTAACTAGGTCAAAACACTGAAAACAACATGAAAAACTATTTTTTAGTATTATTGAACAAATACTAAAACTAGCATCTGGCTCTTGCGACAGAATTCACATGTAAACTAGTTTTCCATGTAGCTTTCAATGTGTGCCATTAATTAGCATCTGGCTCTTGCGATGGAATTCACATGTAAACTAGTAAAATCTAAACAAATCTTGTCCAGCTTTAATTCTCTTTAATAAATACGAGGGATAATCTCAATGATTTTAGATAATATTATTCTAATTTGTACCCTTTATTTCAAAATTCAATGCTTTATTTATATATTCCTTTTCTCTCTTTTGTTTTGAAATAAAGCGGTCTGATTAATTTAATCTTATTGGATTGAAATTATCCTTCATATACATGAAAGATCATAAAAAATCTTTCGTAAAAATAGAAAAGATTCATCTTCTGCACAATCTTAATCAGCTCAATCTTTTTTTTTCTTTTTTTAAATGTACTAAATCAAGAAGAAGGCACACGCACATATATAGCATCTACTCTGCTTTCTCACATTGTCAAACTTGAACTACTAAATCTATTTTAATTCACTTGGGCAGGTGCAGCAATTTGTATGTGATATGGGAGCAAAATGTAGTCCAATAGCATGATGACATGTGGCATTAGAGGAAGGGTGGGAGCAAAGGACAGACCCTTGATGCATGGGTTCGCCCAAGAGAATGTCATAGGTGTACCTGTGGTCTACGGGTACACTTTTTTTCGTATTCAACCAATCAAGTAAGGCATTAATGCGAGCATTCAAATGGCACTGGAATATACACATAGGAGGACCCTTAATCCACGTGTACATTAGGAAGCAATGGGAAGCTGTACCCTTTCCTTATGGGTATGTCTAAGTCGAGTTCCCTACAAAGCACGTGGTTTCTTCACCAAAATGGCTACGTATGTCATGTCAATAATCAAGACAAGCCTTGTCAGTACACTACTTGAGGTAAACTTCAAGTATTGGGTCTCTCTGCTTATAAATATCAAGCCAAATGCCACACAAAGAAGGGGATGAATGGGGGAGAATTCTCTTTAAACATCTTTATGCATATTCATAGCACATTCAAGTTAATCTTCATAAATTCATGGACTCCGTAAATTGACTTGATTGTCGGAGGTACAACAGGGGGAAAGCCCCGCTTTTTCTTCTTCTTGCAAGGAAAGACGTAAGCATCCACCAACCAGGCAAAAAAGGAGCATGCGTCCATCAACCGAGCAAAAAATGTTTACGTGTCCACCAACTGGGTAAGATAGGTGTACACATCCATCAACCGGGCAAGGAAGGTGTACACATCCACCCACCGAGTAAGGAAGGTGTACGCGTCCACCAACTAAGAAAGGAAGGCGTACACGTCTAACACGCGGGCATAGGTTCGCCTATGGGCCACGCGTCCACCATCATCTCCAAGGGACACATAAAAAACGTACACGTCTAGCACACGGGCATAGGTTGACCCTTGGCCCATGCATCCACCATCATCTCCAAGGGGCATGCGTTCACCACCCAAGGGGCACACGTCAGCTATTACCCCCAAGGGACACGCGTTTACTATCATCTAAGGGGCACGCGTCCGCTGTACCCAAGGGGCACGCATCTGCCATGTTTGAGGTGAATGCTTCTGCCATCTATCCTGAAAGACATCACAACTCCTTTATTGACCAGCAAAAGTAATCAAGTTATATATTGAGCTAGAAGGAATTACTCATATCACATCAGTTGACGCCGTTTGTGGGAACTTAAAAGACAATTCCCATTGAGAAGCACGTGGTTGAAAGCCATGGCAAAGCCGAGAAGGCAACAAGCGTTATCAAAGCACAAAGAGTAGGTCGAGGACAAAGGGTCACCAGCTATGACCGTGAAGTAAATGGCTAAATCGTGAAAGTGCAGAACACAAGAAGTGTAGAGCATGAACATATATATTAGCAACAAACAAGAGGAGGTGCAACTCCAAAGAACAAAAACCCCGACGACACCGGGTTGACCATGCGGCGCGTATCTAAAGATGAGGAGCATGCCGTAGTGCATAAACCAACCTTGAAAATTGAGGACGTGATAAACAATGAATAAGGCAAGCAAACCCATTTGGGATATGTATGAGTTAAATTGTAAACCAACTCACGCGACATGTATTTAAAGATGAAGGGTATGGCTCAGTGCATAAACCAACCTCGAAAATTGAGGATGTGGTAAACACTGAATAAGTTGAGCAAACCCATTTGTGGCATGCATGTATCAAATTGTAAACCAACTCATGCCATCGGAACCGGCATACTTTGCCACTGCCTTGCACGTTGACAATGCACGTTAGGATGGTATACCTTTTCTCATTAAAATTGAAGGGGGCTGAACAAAACCAGAGTGGCCCATTTGATTTCATCAAATTAAACCCTTATCATCAGCATATTGGGAATGGAAGACCTATCCTCTAGCAAGTAGATTTTATCTGATGCCATAAAGCGACTCTCGTCAGTGTAAATAAAATAAGATACCAGGATTAGCCATGCATGTAGATGCTCCAGAATCGAATCCGTCGTATAAGGACAAAGTATAACATTAAGCTACCTGATCCCTTAAGCAGCTCTTTCGTGGTGTCATCGATGGAGACAATCATCTCTTCATGTGAAGTCATGAGGTCACAGCTGCCTGGAGTATTTTATCTTTAGTTTCGCATGAGATTAACAACAACATAATCTCGGAGCTGTATGAGTTGTGAAATAAAGGCCCATAAGGAAATAATAAACCTTACTGGCTATGTCTTGGTCCTTTGCTAATTTCATATCTTTCATATGAAAATCAAAGAGCCTAGCATGTGATAAGTTCAAAGGTAAACTCAAAAAAAAGAAAAAAAAAAAAGAGACACAGGCGGACCCTTTGATAGAGCGTCCGCCATATATGCAAAATCTTCTTATCTGTACCACAAAAGAGAAATCTGTTCAAACTCAGTTTCGACCTCTAATGGGAAAAGCTCGAATCCCATCTGGCATTTCGACCCTTGTGATCAAATTGGATACCGGTTCAATTCTTTTAGTGGCACTCCCAATGTCGCTATGTATCTAATACCCGCGTCAAGCAACCAAATTTGAGCTGAAAATGATAATTAGAATCATCATGCGCATGGTCAAGATGTGCTTAGGAAATGAAGAACGGCGGACTCTTAGGAGGTGTGTCCACTTGGGAAGACAGAAAAAGGAAGATGTAGCGGACCCTTAAGCATGACACCCATCAACGAGCGAAAAGGTTTGACTAGCAAGCTAACTGGGATGAATGGGCCGGGTCCTCATGGAAACCATCCATTGCTGTAAGCAACCCACCGGGTAAAAAAGGGCCACATGCATTGCTTTCCCTAAAACACAATGCAGGACTTGGCCAAGTCATGACTAGGTCAATAAAGAATCATCAAAAGAAAAATGGAGAATGAAAGTTGTTCGACTGGATTCCTCCATTGAATTAATTGACCAAGAGCACATGAAAGGGAAATAAGTAAGCATTCCTTAGAGGCAGCAAAAACGATCGGCGGACCGTAACGGTATATTGTAGAAGGCGATGAAGTTTAGCTGGGCAAGGGATGCCGCTGGCGGACCCTTGGCCATTGGGTCCGACGGAGAAGCACAGCACAGTATACAAGAATGGCAGATCCTTGGCCATACCATCCGCCGAAGAAGATAAGGGGGCGAACCCTCACATCCAGCGTCCTCTTGAAGAAGAAATAAAGATAAAACTGTAAAATGATTGATGCTTACTTTTAGCCTTGTCTAGAAGTTTGGATGGGAAAGCCTGAAAAGGATTTGAAAAAGTGAAATAAAATGAAACAGCAAGTGTTGGCCCGGTCTTCTTATTTCTGCTGGTGTGGACGCCATTTCGCTCCAAGTGGCTATTCCTTTTGCCACCTTAATGCTAGCGGCCAACTCATCTGAACAATGGAAAAATACTTTAGCAACAAAAAAAGACTTTAGCAGCAACTGCAATCCTTTTTTTTTTTTTTTTTTTCAAACGGATCCTTCCAGTTTTTTTTTTTTTTAACTTAATCAAGGATCTCCACGGCAGCAACCAAAAAAAAAAAAACAAGGGCAGCGGACCCATAACCTCGTGGTTAGACCAAAAGAAGAAAGAAAAATAATAATGCAGCACCAACAATAGCGGACTTGGTGGCCTTGTATCCGGCCTGGTAAGATGAGACGAGTCTGCAGTCCATGCACTTGAATATGAAAAATACGCATTGATAGAGCAAGGTATTTACATGATGAGAAAGAGGCCGGCATAGGATGTGACTACTCTACAATGGTGTGATTACTGAATAACAGGTTCACAAATGACCCGTGTGTTTGCCGTTACAGGGAAAGCAATGTTTATTTGAAGAGGAAGACGGGTGGAAAGCTCCATAGCTCGGTATGACAGTATGGTGCTTATTAATTAAATGCGTGTGAGAGTGCTTACATGACCTACAAAGTGTTTACGTGACCTACTTGAGATCTTTGTGGAAAAGTGAAGGTGAACTGCGAAATCTACGAAAGAGAAAGAAAATGAAAGCAAGGGGGCAGTCCTTTGCCAATTTGGTCCGATGCAAAAGACAGAAAAAGGGCGGACCCCCATGCTAGGCGTCTACTTTAGGCTGAAAAGATGAAATGCAAATCAAACAAAATCTTTTATCTTGAGCCATGTGAAAAATCAGTGGTTAAAGACTTGAAAAATGTTTTTTAAGTCAAAAATTTGTTTTACTGCTAAAGTGGCAGTAGAAAAGAATGAAGTATTCATGGACATAAAACAGCATGCAAAGTGGAGCACATCGTCCCGTGAAGAAGCTGTCATGAAGACTTTTGGCAGTGGTGTCCATGGAGAGAAAACTAATGAGCAGCGGGCCCTTGCAAGTTTATCCAATGGTCCACTGGCTAGTCAAGATTATACTATCTGCACTTTGCTCTTCTCCTTCTTAAGTCATCTTTCTTGTTCTTTTGTTTATATATTCGTACGTAAAAGTCCCCACGATATTAAAGTTAGAATTAATTGTAAAAGAAAGTTTTCATCTATAAACTTGAATGTTGAAATTAATAGAAGATGGAAACTTGAGAACACTATTGTATAGACTTTTTTTTGTACATCTTTTGATACTTGTACATGTAATTTTATTAATACAAATTACTCACTTGCTCTGCAAAAAGAAAAAAAAAAAAAGGCCCACGATGTCAGACCCCATCCCCTAAGGTTCGACTCTTTGTTGAACAAGGCAGACCCCAGATGGCTCTATGCGCTGGCAAAGGAGCGAGTGCACTTATATACGTCGCGTTCGATATTTTAGCATCACAAAGAGAGGCGAGCTATTCAAGAAAAGCTTCAACTGGGTATAGACACGAGATGAGCCTTACTTAGCACACACAATTGAGAAAGAAACGAAGAAAGAAGAGAGAGAGCACAAGTGATAATCTAGATGTGACGGTGGAGAAAGTAAAGCTAAAATTGAAGTTAAATATTTTTTAAGAAGGTCACGCTGAGGGAAAAAGTAAGCGTATTCAGTCAAAAGACCAATCTGGTAAGTCTCAATCAGTCATTTCGCGGGACAAATTTAATTTAACTAGCTTAATCTGTTGAGAATGAAATTAGAAGCTTTTCATCTAAAGAGGAAGAACAAGTGGGCGAGCCTCATAGGAACAGGTAGCGAGGATCCTCGGTGGAAAGAAACTGAGCAAATAAAGTTGTAGAGCACACCTTTATTTTTTGTCTTCCAGGCTCAAGAAAAGATCAGAAAAGGGAAAGAGGCAGATTAGTCCTTGACACATAAATTTTCTATTGCATAACTGATTGGTATACGATGGCAGAGCACATACGGTGGCCATGAAGGCATTAAAATAGCAATTCTTAAGAAAAGTTGCACATGGAAGACAAAGGATGGTATTAATAGCAAGACAGAGATTTCATACCTCTACGGGTTACATGTCTCTCATGGTGCACAAAAAAAAAAATTATAATAATAATAATAATAAGAAATCTTAGAAAGATTTGTAAATCGAGGATTTTACGAACCGTAAAGCTAAGAAGGATGGAAGTTTTATTTGGGGCAGGACAAGCACATGAAACAAAACATTTATCCTGGGTAAATGGAAAGCACTAAAGAGACCACTTGTGACAAGAAGAGAGAAGAAGAGGAAGAAGAAGAAGTAGAAACTTTTTGGTCATTAATGTAAGCGCAAATAATTATATATGAACTTAAAATATAAATTTAAAGATCGATAGCGGAAGCGTGTACCTGTTTGAGTCATTATTGTTAAAAATTGTTGAAGAAATAACTGTCACCCAATTTAGGCGTAGATCTTCCTCTCGTTGCTCTACTCAATATTAACAGATGCTTATAAGAGCAACTGCTAGGGTTAAGAGTAGGAGAGGGGACCTAGCCCTATTTATAATAAATTCTGACAGTCCTACCCATAATAGGATTTATCAGAATATATGGGCCTACGCATAAAAAAACCGTATGAATTTATGAGGTGGGCTAAAATTAATATGATCACAAAGCCTAACTTGTGAACCAGATATTCAGCCTATTTTATAAAATAAAAAATAATTAACGGTAGCCTACTTTAAAGAGAAATTTTCCAACAGTCTTCCACTTGGGCAACGTTAATTGTTTTATTTATTTTTCAAAAATGTTTAAGAAAAATATTTATTAGGCTGAATAGGAAACAGAATCTGGCCTCAATTTTTAAAATATTCTGATTCACAAAATTACACCTCAAGCGCATATTCGGACCAACAAGATTGTCAAACATCGAATCATGGCAGTCATAGTGTTTCTATATTGACACAAAACTTTCCATGATCACAAATGTCATCCAATCTTATCGTCATGGAAAACTTTCCATGGTCACAAATGTCATCCAACCTTATCGTCATGGACCAAACATACGGCAGCGTAGCAAGAAATTAGCACCAATATGTGATCAAAATGTGCTATTTCTTTGTTAGTCCTCGACATAATTTCTCTAATATCAGCGCTTAACTCAAGAGAAATCTATTATTCTTATTCTCACAAAATAGCGTTCAACAAACTAGAGGAAAGAACACATATCTTCACAAAACGGCATTCAACAGGCCAGAGGAAAGATTATTCTTAACCTCACAAAATGACGATCAACATGCCAGAGGTAAGAATAAATATCTCCAGTCAAAAATGGTGTCCTCATGGAGATATTAAACTCAATAGCGATCTTATCGCAATGAACACCAAACATAAGATCCATAACAAAACATAAATATGAGCAATTTCAGAATATCAAATTATGTCATAAAACATAGAACAATATGCTATTGTATCAATGCACCAAAGTGCAAAGCAAAACAAAATAATGGGAATATCCAACAATACACGATAACATAAAACTCCCACTAGACAATAGCATTAAAAGACTGTAAAATGCTCATATTCTCAACATGTTTCATAAAGACTATTGGTCTAAGACCTTTAGTCAAAGGGTCAGCTAACATGTCATCTGTAGTAATTTGCTCTATAAGAATATCACCATTTTTGACAAAATCTTTGACTACCAAGAACTTGATATCTATATGCTTGCAAGCTCCGGTACTCTTACTATTCTTTGAGAACAAAACAGCAGCTCTATTTTCACAATAGATCTTAATAGATCTAGTAATAGAATTTATAATTCTCAAACCAAATATCATGTTCTTGAGCCACATAGCGTGGGATAAGGCTTCATAACAAGCCACAAACTCTGCCTGCATAATCGAAGAGGCAGTAAGTTTTTGCTTAGCACTTTTCCAAGACACAGCCCCTCCGGCTAACATGAATATGTACCCAAAAGTAGATTTTCGATCATCTAAACAACTAGCATAGTCAGAGTCAGAATATCCAATCAACTCTAAATGATCTATTTTACGATAAACAAGCATATAATTCTTGGTCTTCTGTAGGTATCTCATTACTTTCTTTGCAGCAATCCAATGTTCCCTACTAGGATTTATCTGATATCGACCAAGAACTCCTACTGCAAAAGCAATATCAGGTCTATTGTATACTTGAGCATACATTAAGCTCCCAACAGCACTAGCATATGGCACATCTTTCATGGAATTTCTCTCTACATCATTTTGAGGACATTGCTTCAAGCTGAGCTGATCACCTTTTACAACAGGGGCATCACCTGGCTTACAATTTTCCATGTTAAATCACTTGAGAACTCGGTCCATGTAAGTCTTTTGTGAAAGACCCAAAATCCCACGAGGCCTATCTCGACAAATCTGAATACCAAGGACAAAAGAAGCCTCTCCAAGATCTTTCTTATCGAAAGTCTCAGACAAATATTGCTTAGTCTCATGGAGCATACCCTAGTTATTGGTAGCTAGCAGAATATCATCAACGTACAATATCAGAAAGATAAATTTACTCCCACTGATCTTGAGATATATACATTGATCAACTTTATTTTCCTCATAACCATAAGAAATTACCTTTTCATGAAATTTCAAATACCACTGTCTTGAGGCCTGCTTCAAACCATAAATGGATTTTCTAAGTTTACATACAATGTTCTCTTTACTAGCAACAGTAAACCCTTCAGGTTGTTTCATATAGACTTCTTCATATAAATCCCCATTGAGAAAAGCTGTTTTTACATCTATTTGATGCAACTGTAAATCAAAATGTGCCACAAGAGCCATTATGACCCTAAAAGAATCTTTTGTAGAAACAGGTGAAAAAGTTTTATTATAATCTATCCCTTCTCTCTGGGTAAAGCCTTTCGCAACTAATCTTGCCTTGAACCTCTCAATCTTTCCTAAAGGATCTCTCTTGGTTTTGAAGACCCATTTGCAACCAATAGGCTTATGACCTTTAGGAAGATTGACAAGTTCCCAAACTTCATTATCCATCATGGACTGCATTTCCTCTTTCATAGCATCCATCCACATCTCAGATTGATCCCTATTAATGGCCTCCCTAAATGTAACTGGGTCAACTACACTTCCAGGATCATAATCTCCCTCACCGAGGTAAATAAGATAATTATCAGAAATGGCAGGTCTTCTTTCTCTAGTAGACCTCCTCAAATATTGTTCCTCATTAAGCTCATCAGGTTGGGAGCTCTCAAGTTGTGGATTCTCACTGGCTGTAACACCTTCATCTTCTACATGCTGGCCATTAGTGTCTTGTCTCTCGATGATTTGGAAGTATCAGCTTGACTATTTGTTAGTAGCGGAAACGTGATAGTTTCTCTATCATTACTTTTAATAGCAGGCTGAAAGCATACAACATCGCCATCATCTAATTCCAAGAATTTTGCAGTTTGAGATTCAACAATTTTAGTACCACGTGTAGGAGAATAGAACATATATCCTTTAGATTGAGCTGGATATCCAATGAAATGACAGCGAGTAGTCTTAGGGTCAGTGGCTTTCTCATTTGGATTGTAAATTCTCACCTCAGCAGGACAACCCCAAACTCGTAAATGGTTCAAACTAGGTTTTCTCCCTACCCAAAGTTCAAAAGGAGTTTTAGGAACAGACTTACTGGGAACACGGTTAAGGATATAACAAGCTGTTTTAACGGCTTCACCCCAAAGATACTCTGGTAGGTCAGTAACACTCATCATGCATCTCATCATATCCTTAAGGGTGCGATTTCGCCTTTCAGCTACACCATTTTGTTCAGGGCTACCAGGCATAGTGTATTAGGCAACAATCCCACAATCCTGTAAATACTTGGCAAACGACCCTATATGTTGTCCGGAGACCCCATGTCTACCATAGTACTCACCTCCCCGGTCAGATCTAACAATTTTGATAACTTTTCCAAGTTGTTTTTCTACCTCTGTCCTAAAAATTTTAAATTTGTCAATAGCTTCAGATTTCTCTTTAATTAGATAGAGATACCCATAACGAGAAAAGTCATCAATGAATGTAACAAAATATTTATTGCCACACAATATAACAGAATAAGGTCCACTAATATTTATGTGTATTACTTCTAAAAGGTCAGAACTGCGGGTAGCATATTTCTTTTTAGTTTAATCTTACCTCTAATGCACCCAATACAATTTTCAAGATCACCAAAATTTAGAGAAGGCAAGATGTCATTTTTAATGAGTCTTTCAACTCTTTCCCTAGAAATATGACTTAACCTTTTATGCCATAGCAAAGGAGAAGTTTCTTTAATTAAACTCGGTTTTGAGGCAAAATTTTCTGTGTGAAAAGAGTCATGAAAACTTTTTGGGAACAAGCACAATTGGTATAAACCATTTGATAAAACACATTCACCAACAATTTTGGAATTGAAAAACAATTGTACTTTGCTATTGCAAAAGTTGAAACCATAACCAATCTTGTCTAAAACAGAAATAGAAATCAAATTCTGTCTAAAAGACGGTGCATAGAAAACATTTTCTAAAACAAGTTCAAAACTAGTGCTCAAACGTAAACTAACGGTCCCTATGTGTTCTACTCTAACGGCAACATTATTCCCAGCTTTGATCTTGGACTCTAATTCACTTGGCCTCCGTTTGTTTTTGAAACCCTGCAAAGAAATAGCAACATGAACCGTTGCACCACTGTCAATCCACCATCTATTTGATGGTACATCAACTAAATTGGATTCTAAACAAACATAGGCTAGTGAATTATCTTCTTCTGCTTTCTTTTTCTCTAACCAAACTTTGTATTTAATGCATTGAGCTCTCTTGTGACCTTTTCTTTTACAAAAGTAACAGTTTTGATCAAACTTATTGACAGCAAATCTAGGACCTCCTATATTGTGCTTTTGATTTTGTTTCTGACCTTTACCACCCCTTTTAAAACCCTGAACTTTCTTATGAGCATGACCCTTAAACTTTGAGGTACTGACCTTATCAGAGTGGGATTCGGATTTGGAAACAAGCAATGCTACCTCATGGTTTTCACTCTCAATTTTGTTTTCCTCAGCAACACAATGGGTAATCAAGTCATTAATGGTCTAGGATTCTTTTTGGGTATTGTAGGTAGTTTTTACGTGGGATAACTCAGGAGGCAAAGAGTTAAGGGCATGGTGGATTATGAAGGAATCTGGAATGGAAACTTTGCAGGATTGTAGTTTTGTTTGAACATGAACCATTTTCAGAATATAATCTCTAACCCCACCTTGCTTATCATATTTCATTCCTGTAAGCTCACTCATCAGGTCTCCAGTCTCAGCATTATTAGATACTTGGTATCTCTCTCCTACAGTAGTTAAAAAATCTTTTGCATTCTCAGTTTCAGGCAAACCACCCATTAAATGCTCAGCTATGGTCCTCTTCATAGTCATCAAAGCAAGACGATTAGACCTTTCCCATTGCTGATAATATTTTTTCTCCTCATCACTACTTTCCTCTGTTAAATCATCCGGTGCATCAACATGTAGAGCTAAGTCGAGATCAGCTACACCCAAATAGAACTCAATGTCTGTTTTCCATTTCTTAAAATTTTGTCCGTTCAAGACCTCAAAGATAGTAACAGCATTGTTCAAAGCAAAGGAAACTATCCAAGGAAAAGAATGCATTATCAATAAACATTATGCGTACATGCCTTATAACAAAATAAGCATTATAAACAAAAGAGTCCAAGCACATCGTCATCATATCCACCTTTGGGCAGATAATTTGACATGTAAATATGCGCTCTTTAACATAAAGTAATACATAAGATCATCCCACTGAAAGAAAAAAAAATAACCACCTTTGGGCAATTGAACTCCCTAACAGTATTGTAATCTTGGTCGATACTTTATGCTTATGCTACCGGGCTAAAGCCATATAATGATCTCCTTTGGGAGAGTATTGCGCACTTTACCATGGTAGTTTCCCAAACAAAAAAAAGAAAAGCCACAAATTTAATTGAGCAAATCACTTTGGTAAATTTGCCAACTTAAATTTATGCTGTCAACTCATTGAGAAAAATTAATGCTTAATATAATCACAAAAGGCTATATATATGCACTTGATCACACAATATGAAAAACTTTTATATAATACGTCTCAGTGATCAATTTAAAATTGCATTCCTTAAAAATAATTTAATCAACATTATATAATAGTCAACATGACATATAGGAACAATCTAGAAAGAAAAATAAAATTCCAAAATAAAGAAAATAAATATTTTTTTAATTTCAGAGACCAATAATAAAAGAAATAAAAATATAATAAAATAAGCTAAATTTTCAATCAAATTTTTGCAAAGGCAACCAATTTTATTGCCAACTCAAATAATATTAGCTATGAAATAATCATATCAAAATGTAGGTCGCTAGCTTAGTAGTTAAGGAATGAATGATAAAACTTATAGCTTAAGAATGGCTAAAGTTCAAAAATTTCTTGCTAGCAAATTCCTTTTTTTTTTTTTAATTATTTGTTTATTAATTTAGTACTCAAATACATACCAACCAAAATAATGCTAAATTGCCTTTATAACTTGGTGGTAATGTGTTTTCTTTATAAGTAAAAGGTTGCGAGTCCAATCCTTTTTAGTTGCAAAAATTATCTTTAATTATATTCTATCTCTCATAATATATAATGCAACCAGAATATTAGACAAAATAGAACTCTAATGTTGTGGTAAGACACCCACTTTAGAATTTTATTCTACCAAGAAGACGCGAGTTCTACTCTTGCCTTCAGCCTTTTTTTTTTTTACACTATATATGTGAGCGTAATAACTTTTAAATTAAAAAAAAAAAAAAGGCTGAAGGCAAGAGTAGAACTCGGGTCTTCTTGGTAGAATAAAACTCTAAAGTAGATGTCCTACCACTACAATAGAGTTTTATTTTGTCTAATATTCTGGTTGCATTATATATTATGAGAGATAGAATATAATTAAAGATAATTTTTGTTATAATATGTAAATCCATGTATAAATGGCTCTGATACCAAATGTAAGCGCAAATAATTATACATGAACTTACAATATAAATTTAAAGATATAATCGATAGCGGAAGCGCGTACCTGTTTGAGCCATTATTGTTAAAAATTGTTGAAGAAATAACCGTTACCCAGTCTAGGCGTAGATCTTCCTCTCCTTACTCTACTCAATATTAACAGATGCTTATAGGAGCAACTGCTAGGGTTAAAAGTACGAGAGGGGATCTAGCCCTATTTATAATAAATTCTGATAGTCCTACCCATAATAGGATTTATCAGAATATATGGGCTTACGCATAAAAGAACCGTATGAATTTATGAGGTGGGCTAAAACTAATATGATTACAAAGCTCAACTTGTGAACTAGATATTCAGTCTATTTTATAAAACCAAAAATAATTAACGGTACCCCACTTTAAAGAGAAATTTTTCAACAATTAAACGATATTTAGTACCGTATAAAGACTAAAAAGGGGGCAATTGATATGGGAGCAAAATGCAGTCCAATAGCATCATGACACGTGGCATTGGAGGAAGAGTGGGAGCAAAGGGCAGACCCTTGATGCATGGGTCCACCCAAGAGAATGTCATAGGCATACCCGTGGTTTACGGGTACACTTCCTTTCATATTCAACCAATCATGTAAGGCATTGATGCGGACACTCAAATGGCACTAGAATATGCACATAGGAGGACCTTTAATCTACGTATACGCTAGAAAGGAAGGGGAAGGCGTACCCTTGCCCTATGGGCACGCCTAAGTCAAGCTCCCTGCAAAGCACGTGGTTTCTTTCCCAATATAGCTACGTATGCCATATCAACTATGAAGATAGGCCTAGTCAGCACGCTACTTGAGGTAAACTACGAGTATTGGGCCTCTCTGCCTATAAATACTAAGCCAAATGCCACACAAAGAAGGGGATGAATGGGGGAGAATTCTCTCTAAACATCTTTATGCATATTCATAGCACATTCAAGTTAATCTTCATAAATTCATGGACTCCATAAACTGACTTGACCGTTGGAGGTACACGGAGGAAAAACCCACTTTTTCTTCTTCTTGTAGGGAAAGGCGTACGGGTCCATCAATCGGGCAAAAAAGGAGTACACATCCACCAACCGGGCAAAAAATGCTTATGCGTCCACCAACAGAGTAAGGCAGCCGTACGCATCCACCAACTGGGCAAGAAGGGCTTACGCATCCACCAACCGAACAAGAAAGGCTTACACGTCCACCCACCGAATAAGGAAGGCATACGCGTCCACCAACCGAGAAAGGAAGGCGTACGCGTCTAACAAGCGAGCATAGGTTGACCCATGGGCCACGCGTCCACCATCATCTCCAAGGGACACATTAAAGGCGTACGAGTCTAGCACGCGGGCATGGTTGACCTTTGGCCCATGCGTCCACGATCATCTCCAAGGGGCACGCGTCCGCCATACCCAATGGGCACGCGTTCGCCGTGTCTAAGGTAAATGCGTCTGTCATCTATCTCGAAAGACATCACAATTCCTTTATTGACCCGCAAAAGTAATCAAGTTATCTACTGAGGTTGAAGGAATTATCCGTACCACATCAGTATGCAATTAAACCCATAATCAGCATTTTCCAGAAGCTCTCTTTTTAAGTAATTGGAATAATCTAAGTAATATCATCAGTAGAAACGATTAGAAACAAGTTCCGAAGGCATCGGATCACACTCGCTATTCATCGCTCAGCAGCTTACATTTCCTTGGGCTAGCTAATTAAGTAGCAAAATGGTTTCTGCCAATCATCAATTATTTGTTCTTCTCTTCTTTGCTTTCCTGATCAGCTTCTTTATTTCACCATCTCATCAAGCTCAAAAACATCGTTTAGGCCTCGTGGCGTGCACTTGTGCTTGCAGTAACTAAAGCCTCGGCTACAGGCCAATACGTGACTCAGGTCAAGCAAAGAACACCACTTGTGCCTGTCAAGCCAACTGTAGATCCTGATGGTCAGCTCCTATGGGTTGGTTGTGCGCAAGGCTATGTTAGTTTGTCCTACAGACCTGCGCGTTGCCGCTCAGCGCAATGCTCACTTGCCGGCTCTAAGATGTGCACTGGTGATTATTGCATTGATGGCCCTAAACCAGGCTGCAACGGCACTCGTCAGTTCTTCCCAGATAACACAAGATTGCTGATGATCAATAAGGAAGGCTATGGAGGAACAAAGATTAGCACGATTAAGAGTTACGCAATGCTGGAAACATCAATCTACAGGGCTACTAGCGCATTTGTGAAAGCAGTGGCACCCTTTAGCATATGCTATGACTCGAAAAGCTTTAGCAGAACTCGTATTGGCCCTGGTGTTCCTACCATTGAGTTTGTGTTGCAAAGCAAAAGCGTTTCTTGGAGGATTTTTGGTGCAAATTCAATGATGGATGTCGGTAACAATTTGTTGTGTCTGCGATTCTTGGATGCAGGTGTTCTGTGATCGGCACTTGAAGATCGAATTGGACTAGTAATGACTTCAATTGTGATAGGAGCAGATCAGATTGAGAACAATCTTCTACAATTTGATCTTGCTGCATCAAGGCTCGGCTTCAGCTATTTACTTTTTGGACACAGCAAACTACTTGTGCAAACTTCAACATTACTTCTGTTGCTTGAACACGTTCTTAACCTAGCTGCAGCAAATACTCAGCTTCCCTCTTTCTTGCTTGCCTTTTTTTTCTTTTCTCTTTTTAATCTTTTTCCTCATTTTGTTGTGTGCCTACAGCAGACTATTTAGACTTTCTTCATTCTTTTCTTGGCTATCTGTATCAATTATAACATTATAATGTCACGAGAATCCAAATCCAGGTGTTTTGACGTTTCGTGTTTGGTGTGCGAGGAGAGTAAGGGTGCGTAAACTGAATAACTTCATTATGCTTTGAAACGGGCAACTCTGCATACTGCCTTTCCTCATTGCAGCAAAATTTGTAATAAATAACTTATTTTCAAATTTTCGTCATTTTTTACCATGTATAACAACTTAAATCATTATATGATTCAGGAAAATTTAGTGATTTTTGGCTTGCAAAGTTTGATGAATAACTTGAAGATATATCCAATATTTTACGTTCTAAGTTTTACATATAACAAAAATTTGCATACGAATTTTTTTTTTGAAGTAATAAATGAAATTACCGGTGATTTTCTTGGGAGTTGGAATAGTTTTTTTTTTTTTTTTAGGAGTTGGATTAGATCTAATTCATATATATATGATGATCCTCCTGGTCGGTGTCAAAGCAGTCTTCTTGACCTGGGCAATATTCTGATATCAATTAGTTAACCTTCATTTTATTCTAATCATGCATTCTTCACTGAGATTATGTATAATTATATATGTGGATGCTTCAAGTTCAAGGAAAAATGTTAAAAAAATGGGGCACTTGATATTTAGGTAATTGGTATGCAAGAATGGGATGGGAATGGAATGACATTCTTCATTTTTTTTTCTAAATCCCATGATTAGTATAATATAATGAACCAAGAAAAGTCATTTATGAGGGAATACCATTCCCAAACATGCAAATAACTATTTCTGTGAGGGAATCCCATTCCCAAACATGTTAATAACTATTTTTGAGTAAACACATGGGAATGAGTCATTCCTATGTTTGCGAGAATGATATTTTTTTTTAAAGGATTAAAAATATCTTTTAAAAATAAAAATAAACCAAATTATAATAGAAAATAAGATTTTGAAAATAAAAATAAAAAATAGAAATAGAAAATAGAAAAAAATTAAAAATAAAAAATAAAATAAAAAACAAAAATTAAATAATGGAAAAATAAAATAAAAATAAAAATAAAAAATAAAACAAAATTAGGAATAGAGAATAAAAATAAAAATTAAAAATAGAAAATTGAAATAATAGTTTTTAAATAAAATATAAGAAATGCAAAATAGATCTATACATTCATTCCTACTATCATTCTAGATTATACCAAGCATTCATTTCTAAGTACATTCCATTTCTAAGCTTATTCCATTCCTTAACTCATTTTATTCCTGTCAAATTTATTCCATTGTACTAATCACTACAGAGAGATTGCATAAGTTGATTTCTTTTAAAAAAACTATTTTTTCTATAATTTTTCTAAAAAGTAAATTTTTGATAAGTTACAATTTATAAATTCTCAAAAAAGTAGAATTATTTATTTTAAAGTTTTACCTTTTTTATAGCCAAAATCAATTTAAAAGCTCTAAAGAGTTTATTGTATCTGTATGGGCCACGATATTTTTTTTTCTTTTTCACGTGATATTTAAAAGTTGAGATCTTGACGTCAATGATTAGATTCTCTCATATTCTTAACTCTCTCGTATTGATATGAGAAAGAAATGTGAATTATATCATCTTATTCATTTAAGAAATTCAAATCTCAAAAGAGGTGGGTATTAGGAAGGAGAAAAAGTATTTAAAATAAATTATCATTTTTATAACTTGAATTTCATAAATGGTCAAGATGATATGATTCATACATGAATGGTTAATATTTCTCTCATACCAATATGAGAAAGCATTTGATATGAGAGAATTCTAATCCGATTATTTCACCATATCTTTAATGGTAAAGTAAAACCTTCTGTCTTATAAGCAAATTTTTTTTTTTTCCAAAGGAGAAAATGCCGCAATTATGTGTATTCAACTGTTGATCATTCTTGTAACGCCTCAAACCTGTTAAGTCAAACGATGGACATACGACACACTAGATATCTACAAGATTAACCTTATGAGTAGGTATGAGTCATTATTTTCTTACTCTTTCGGAAATATATACTCGCGTACACATATGTCATCATAACTCCTTTGCCTTGAATCATGAAATTTCTCATACTTAGGAATTTAAGCAAGCATATCAATCCTCATAAACGACCCAAATTTATTTAATTTACATAAAATGGTCATAAGCCAAAACATACTCACAGTCTTGCAATCATTACACTAAAATAGAACTAGAAGTAAGCACTACATTTTAGTAACTAGTCGTAGAAAAGATTATTTGTACTGCACTAGGACTGAGTTCAAAACATGCAATCTAAAAGGAAAAAGAATAGAATCATCTTCTAT
This sequence comes from Cordia subcordata, assembly GCA_028554755.1. Taxonomy (NCBI): domain Eukaryota; kingdom Viridiplantae; phylum Streptophyta; class Magnoliopsida; order Boraginales; family Cordiaceae; genus Cordia; species Cordia subcordata. Next base: position 20,569,009 of record JAPTOF010000003.1, on the reverse strand, counting down.
TCCGACTTGCGAAAAACCTTTGCATCCATGCCTATGCTCCGTCCTAGGAAAAGAAAGCATACAAGCGAATAAGTTTATCATGTTAGGAAAACCAAAAGATATCTTAGAGATAATTTGTCATTTACATTATAATTTTCCAAAATAGATAATAGATTATATAAATATAGATCTAAATTTAAAATAAATATATCATGCTATAAAATTATGAAATAAAATCAGGCAAAATAATAAAATTCAAATTACTTTTTAGATTACTATATATAAAAGTGTAAAATTTTGACTTACCCTCTCTTACCTTAGCTTATGTTGTCATTTAGAGAACTCCAAGCTCACTTAAATCTAATTTTATAAAATAGTATAGATATAAATGTAGATTCTCTTATTAGATATTTCTTGATTGAAATTGTTAGGAACTGATTTGTATCTTTTTTAATAATTAGGACTAACTTAAAAAAGAAACAATGGGCATTTGTAGGATAATTTCTCATTTCCTAATATAGAAACATAATTAGTAAAAAAATCCCATAAAAATTAAAATTTGATTATGTGGCATAACTTTATTACTATTATATATAAATATATAGATTTTGTATATTTTTTATTTAAAAAATTCTACAAATGTACTTTTTTGTGTATTTTTTTTTACTAAACATTCTATATTTATAATATTCTCACATTAATACACTCATGATAATTTGAGAATCCCTCCTATATTTTATTTAATAAAAGTTTGAAATTATAAAGGATAATTAAGTTACATCTTTTTATTCAATTATCAGTAAATATTTAAGAATGGAGATTAAATTGATGGCTTTTTAATTTTGATCTTTTGAAACTATGAAATTAACTTAAAAAGAAAAAATAAGACGAGTGAAAAAGAAGAAAAAGATTGGAGACTTATGACAAAATTTTTGTAGTTTGTTAATATTAAATAATTATTATTTTATAAAATACTTAATCAAGATGGAATTCACAAAAATTAAAACTTATTGATTTAGTAATATTAAAACCTTTAAATTATGATATGTGGCATCTCCTAAAATAATCTTAAAGATGAGGTTCAACTATATACTATCATTATTATCATCATTAATTTTCTTTTTATAATAATAATAATAATAATAATAATAATAATAATAATAATAATAATAATAATAATAATAATATATGATAAAAGTTTTACGTTTTTTAGTATCATGAGAGTACCATAGCAGCACTTACATGGCATGGTTATTTTTATTTATCATTTTACTTTCTATTATTTTTTATCTTTATGAATATACATTATTAGCTTTAATTGAAATATTAAATGATCAATCAATTAATGCTTAAGATAAATTTCATTTGTGAATTTCAAAAAGGTTATTTCATATCTATTATGTATATATATATTATTAGTATTAAAAATTAATTTTTCATCAATTAATTCTTAAAATAATATTCATTTTTGAGTTTTAAAATATTAAATCCGAGTAAATTTAACATGATTATTAAAATTTTTTTTTTTGAGTATTATGAGAGTGTCATGTTAACACTTAAATAGCAATAGTTATTTTATTATCAGCTATACAATAATTTATTATTTTTTATTGATTTTATTTTTATTATTTTTATCTTTATGGATATAATTAAATTATTAGTTTTAATTGAAAAATTAGATAATAATAAATTCATATAATTTATTTGTGAATTTTAAAAGATTCTCTTATCATGTATTATGGATATATATTCTTATTTTTAATTTTGAAACTTAATTGCCAATTAATTTTCAAAAGTCATATTCATTTGTGAATTCAAAAGATTCATTTCTTATTCATTATATATATATATATATATATATTATTAGTTTTAATTTAGAAATTTAATTACTAATTAATGTTTAAAAACCTTAAAGTATTTTTTATTTGTGAATTTTAAATATTAAATCTAAGTAAATTTAATATTTATTATTAAGAAACCGTATAAAGCATAGAATATTTATGGCTAAATTCGTGCGAAGCATGGATAAAAAGTGCACTAGTATGATTGAAAAGTTCTATCGTATGCTTCACTGCTACTTCATATCCCTATTCTTCCTTTGTGGACATAACTAGACGATCTTCACCATTTTTCTCCTTACAGTGATTTGTTATAGCAAGCCATTGGTTTTCACCGAAAACATAGGCTATGCTTACAATTTTTGCACATCGGAAGTTCTTCCCGCAAACAATTCTTGGTTCACAATATTGTTGCAACTTATATTTTTTATGAGGTTTGTTTTCTGCCTTCCTGTCTTGATTTATTTTGCATGTCATCAATTTTTGGCACTTATCAACAGATTATGATATTTTTCATTTAGCAATACAATCCCAAGTTTTTTTTTTTTACTTTAGCATGATTAGTGTTGGAATTTCCCCCGATAGAACAACATGTGAGGCTTATTACAATCGTATGGTTTATACACTGGTGTCAATTAAAAATATACTGATGCTTAAGTCAATCAAAATAAAATTAAAAAAAACAAAAAAAAAGAAAAAAGAAAACCTTTCTTGCATGTAAGGCTATTTGATCACTTGGTCACAAGAGCTCTAATAATGCATTAATGCATACAAGAGCCCATTGAAGCATAAAATAACAAATTTCTAAATACTCTGCAAAGCCAAATCTGACTATTAACTAAGACAACCATCCTTGCATGATTAATGTTGGCATTGAACTCCCTTTGTGTAACTAATTAATAGCATGCCTAATTTACTCAAACATGTCTCATAAAGATAACACATGTTTAATGGACACAATAAAGGCACATCACTTCAACTTGAAGAGTATTAAATTGTGTCTTCAGCATTATAGAACGATCCTAAATCTACTAATAAAAATCCTTCAAATGGGACCACCCAAAAATTGCCCCGATAAAAAGTGGATCCGCGTGTGTTTTTTTGACCTTGTGTGCGAGAGGGTGATGGCTTGATGGAGGTGGGCCCGCATTTGTTTTTTGATTACGTGTGTGAGAGGGTGATGGCTTGCGAAGGTAATGGAACGGTTGGAAGAGTTTTCCTTTCCTCTATTTTTTTGGTTCTTCGAGTCTCAAAAAGTCGTGGCTTTGAAGCTGTAAGATTTGATGACGCCAGCTAATCCAATACCATGTTCATCTTACCAACTTCTGCAATGGGGTGATTTTGCCAGTAAATTTTGGAGTTTGGACCACAGGAATCAAGATAGCATAGTTCCAAAGTACGCAACTCTAAACAGCTGAAACCGCGTCTGGAGCTGAATCAAGTTCTCCATGTTGGAGGATGTTGAAACAGGCTAATGAATAATAATTATGGAAGTTTATACCAATCAACAACACTGTCAAAAATGATGCCTCCTGAGGAGAGAGTAGACATGAAAATCAGGAAATCAATTGCTAAATCACTATAGTGCTCAGGATAAGAGGGTGTAGCTCAGGGGAAGCACCTCTCACTTGAAATTAATAAGTCTTGAATTTGAGTCTTCAATAAAGATAGGTGGAGAACCAATATTGATCCTCTTAAAAACAAAGGGAAATCACTATAGTGCTGCAGCAATACAAAATTTATGTTCCATATCACACGGATGGAAGTGCTGGCTTAGACTTCGATTTTGCTTTTGAGTTGGCCTGCAAAAACAAGGAAAGGAAAAATTATGACAAAGCATTGTAAACTCATTCTTTCATATCGGGATCAAGAGATAGCTCAAATAATTGAGAATATTTTCTGCCGGCGTGAGGTCCTGGATTTGAATCCCACGAAGGTAAAGGGTTTAAAAAAAAATCGATTATTTCATTGGAGTGAAGCACGGAGTACAAGTACCACTAAAAATCATACTTACCACAATAAGTATTTAATCAAGCTTAAGAATCAAGAACAAAAGAAACATAGATGCATGGAGACGCTTACGGTTGCAGTCTTTAGTCCATTAATTGTAGTAATCAGCTCCATGACTTTGTTCTCCAATTCAGCGTTCTTTTTAGCAAGTCCCTCCGCTTCTTCTGTTCCCTGAAGTAAAAGCATCGAAGAAATGTAAAACTACCTTCCAGATTGATACTCTAAAAGATTTGAATTTAGTATAGAATAACTTTGCTTCTCTACTTCTGTCAACACATGATTTAAGCATTCTGGGCCAGTTACCACTTGAATCTGTCTCGTGTTTAGCACACTTAACCTGGTATGGCATATCAATAAAAATTACACGATAAAAAGTGTTGGTAAAAGTACCATTAGATTAGAAGATGCATCCCTTAGTTGATAAATGGCTGTAGTCAGCTCTGTTATATTTTTCTTCAACTCAGCATTCTCCTTGGCAAGTTTTCCCATGTCTTCTCCCTGCAGATTTTCCAGAAATTTCAAGAGAACGGATCAGGAGACGCGTGACAAGACCAACTTGTATACTAGCATAGACCCTCTACCACCAATGATTAGATATCAAAACTCTTGGTTTCTCTTCCATCTTAATTTGATCTAGCCAAAGAATATCCGTTATGATGACTACTATATCTTTAAACATCTCCTAGACCAGGTCTTGGACTTGCAAGTTAGGCCAGATGCAAAAAGTTGATAAGCAATACCTCTTCCATTACACTCAGGATTGAATCATTTACCAATTGTAGATGTTAAATAATCTATACATTTTATTTCATTAACTTGATAAACACATCAAGAATTTTCAACAGGAAAAGGAGTATGGATATCAATATGTTGGAGACTCCAATTGTCCTATATAGATAAATCAGGACATTCAAAATCGGTTTATGAGGTCTTTAGTAGTCCATCTATGGCTTCAATCACCCCCCTATCTTACATTTAGATGAGGAAATTAGGGGTAGAATAGGAGATATAAGTTCCTACAGTCCTCTATTCTATCTTTCAAATTTTAGAGATTCCCTTTCAAATTTTCTATTATCCTCCACATGTAGGGGTCCCAAATCCATCCCTGTTCAAACCCCTTAAATCTAATAATGTAAAACAACAACAACAACAATAACAACAATAATAATAATAATAATAACAACAACAACAAGAGAAGCAACAACTACAACAATAATAATAAAACAAAATGGATAACATAAAAATTAAAAAAACTATATGCTTAACTAAAATAAGAAAAAAAATATAAATATGTGTTATTTGAAATAAGAAAGTTGTTAGAATAAAACTAAAATAGGGATTCTTTGACATAAGAATTTAATTAAAAGCAGAGAAATTGTTAGAGTAAAAATTAAACAGGAGGTGCCTAAACTTAAAAAATGAGTCAAAGCCCCTTAAATGTAGCAAAAAATTAAGTAAGTTATTGGAGTTAGTCTAACACCAATTGGTTTCATAATGAAACCTCAATTACTGAAAAAAAAAAAAAATTGTTGGAGTTAGTCTAACACCAATTGGTTTTAGAATAAAACTTTAATTATCCTCAAGTTCAAAAAATATAATATAAGATTTGTTGGGGGAGGGGGGGGATACAAACTTGACACAATAATGGTGTATTTTTTTTAAAAAAAAAAACCTCCAACCTTCAAGAGATTTGAACCAATGACTTCACTAAAAGAATTAGTTTTAATCACTTGAATTATTATGAGTGAACACAATATCGAAAGAACCACCCAAACTGCCTAAACCGAATCGAATCGACCGCAAAACGATGGTTTTTAAAATGGTTCAATCGGTCATGATTTCAATTTTTAAAAGTCAAAATAAATAGTTTGGTTTTTAGTCTTAGGGGTAAAACACCATGGCCAAAACCAAATCGCCTGTTAATTTTATATACATACATACATATATATATATACAATTTTATTTCTAATAATTTAAATATATATATATATAATCAATAATAGGCATTTACTCGTTTAGGGAATAGGATTCCTTTTACCATATACAAACTATGCTGCCAGCACCTCTCTGACTTTGTCTCTGCTCTTTATATATAAAAAAGAATTATTTCTAATATTAGTATTGTTAATATTTATTGTGTAGTTAGTGTATAATCAAATTTTAAGACCGTCTAAACCACCTAAAAACCATTCTAACTGAAACTACCAACATTTTTGTTCTAATGGATAATTTTGGTTTCATAAAAGCATAAACTGCAAAAATCGGTTTGGTTAAAAAATTAGCATAAAACCACCCAAATTGCCTGTGTACACCCCTATGAACTACCCCCTAATCCCTACATGAATAATAGTGTATAAAGTATGCCATTAGATTTTCTCTAGCAGTTACCTTAAATCATTACCTGCCCTATGTTTAAGGAGTAGGATAAGGAAAATAAGCTCCAACAAAGGGACCTTTATTATAATCCCTCGTAAGTTGATCCTTCATTAAGTATTATACTCTTCCTATGTGTGAACATTACACACTACTGTTTATGCGCTATTGTTTATACACAGTACATATTTATTCACTTACTATTTGTTCACTGACTTATACACACACACATATATATATATATCAATTATTTGTTTATTATCCCATAACTTTTTTATCATCTCGTATGTATGCATACTTGAAGTTTAGGCAAGTTTCAATGGCGAATTAAGTTTAGAGCGTCCAAACACTGCGTGAGAGGTACGGTTAGAATCGTAACGAGGAGAAAAAGATATTGGTAATTGCTACACGGCAAGATAATGCCGGAATCTTCACCGGCATGAGGAAAAAGACAACGAACATTAATGGTAAATCGACATATAGGAGGTTTTCTTGAATATGGTGCACATTATTATCATCAACGAAAAAAGGTGAATTTTTTTTTTGGCTTTATTTGGCATAAGATGACTAACTAATCACTGGTAAAGCAAAGAAGAAAAAAAGGGAAGAAGAGAGAGAGAGGTGAGGAGAGAGAAAAACGAAGAGAAAAAAGGAGAGAAGAGAGAGAGAGAGAGAGAAAGAGGGGAACACATTGTTGCCAAGCTTTTTTTTTTTTTGGAAGTGATGATGCATGATGTTCTACAGAAAAATCATAGTGTACAACCATGGTATAATTTGTGTCCAACAAACCCTCTGTTCTACCCTTCAGATTTAAGGAGCCCCTTCAATTTTTTTTTTTAATTTCTTTCCCACATGTACACCCCTTTTCATTTTTCAACCCCTAAATCTAATAATATAAAAGAATTAATAATTAATTAATAATAAAATATTTACATATATAATAAAATAAAATAAAAAATGTAAAATAAAAATAATATGTTTAACTAAAATAAATAAATATATATATATATATATAAATATTGATAATTTGAAATAGAGGAAGTTAGAGTAAAATTTAAATAATAAGTTCTTGAAATAAGAATTTAATTGAAAGTGGGGATGAACTGAAATTGGAGGTACACAAACATAGAAAAATGAATCAAAATCCCTTAAATATAAGGAAAAAATAAGTTCGTTGTCTGGAATTATTAGTCTTAAGCTTGAAATAGTAAGGGTGAGAGGAAGCTTTTACTGCGGGCAATGAGGGGCGTTTGGTTTCTAGTTTAGAGACAGCAGATGCTCACTCCTGGATTTGTCCCTCAAAAGCCAAGATCTTTTCTCCATCAATTGAAGTAAGCACAGACGAGTTCTCCAGCCTGGAAATGGCAGACCTCACTTCCAGAATTTCCTTCTTCAGATTCTCATTCTGTTTTCGAATCGATTCGATTTCTTCTTCAATCTTTTCCATTACCTTCCTGCACTGCAAGTAAAAAAGAAACAGCATAAATACATAAATGCTTGAAGATACACAACAATGCCGTTGATGTGCAGACACCTTATGTCACGCCTCCGAGCCTAGAACCTAGGCTGGCAAGGGAGACTGGTGTTGTAAGCATAACTAATAATTAATACCCAAGTTACTAGTTATACCCGTACTACTTATTTATAAATAAGTCACGTGTCACCCCAAAAACTAACATGAGACATTACACCTTATTTTCAACTGTGTCTGTAGGAGCCTTTTTGGTACGTGAGCGTGACCGAAGACAAAGAGAAGGCAGAAGAAGTCTTCTGCAGCAGTGCTTGAGTCTCATGGTCTCTGTGATTCTTGCCAATTCAGAAAAAACCATGCAAGGATTTTTGGTTATTGAAGCGAGACAAAGATTTTTGTGATGGGGAGATGTTAATGTGGAAATGAAGTGGTTGTCACGTTAATGGTTTCATAATGAATTCAATTGCAAATGAGTAGGATATATTCATATTCTGACGCAACCTTGCGGGACTCCACGAGGGTGTTTGGCAGTGCTTATTTATTTTCGGGGTTTGTGAGTGTGGAAAAGATGGTAGAATTGTATTTTTATTTTAAGCGTCTATAAAAACACTTAAATAAGCACGGCCAAACATGATGTTGACATAGCGACACACTAATACCAACATTAAAGTCATTCTTGCAGTTGAAAAGATTTTAGTCTGTTAGGCCAACTTCTTGCAATTGCAGGGAGTCGTGAAGAGTGGGAGTTCCAATAGCTCCTCGTGCGACCCTCTACAATTACAGCAAGCTCTAAAATACTTTTTTGAGTTGTCATATTTGACAAGCCAAAACCAACTCTTTATCCCCCTTCCCTTTAGACATTATAATTTATTTATTCATATCTTATTAATATTAATGTCAACTGACTAATTTTATTTTCAAAAAATCAAAAATTAGATTAAAAGTTAATATTAATAATTAAATTTTAATAGTTTTATGTTTTTTTTCTAAATTATAAAATAATATTTATTTAAAATAAATAAGAAAATACAAAAAGTGATATTATAAAAGGAGTGAAGAAGTAAGAAGACTATTAGGGAGACTATTAGAGTAACACTGGGATAAGTAGTCCCCCAAGAAAAAATATGAAGGTTGTTGAAGTAAAATTAAAATAGAGAGTTTCTACATGAGAACATGAATAAATTTTTCACTGCGAAGGAGGTCAAAGGCCAATTTACGTTGCAACTAACGGGAATTAATTCTTAGGTCTATTCATACTAAAAGTGAGATATATACCACTTGACTACAAATTGACTCCCTTCATATAGGGAAAAAAATTAACGATTAGAATTAATCTTATAGGCCTGTTTAGATTGACTTCTTTCACATGAAAAAATTCTCTTTTTTAAAAAAAATATATTTTCTTTTGCAATAAGTATTTGGGTTAAATTTCTCAAAAGAAAGAAAGAAAGAAAAAAGCTAAAACTCTTTAGAAAAAACAAATTTAACTTTTTTTTAAAAATCATAATTTTTACTACTCAAAAAAAATACTTTTTCCAAAAATTTTAAAAAAGAAAAGCTTAAAAAAGAGCAAAACAACCAAAAGACTTAATAGTCAAGTGATATGTCTCTCAACCTTTAGTATAAATGGTTCACAAATCAATTCTCACTAATTACGTGTAATTGATCTTTGACCTCCCTTGAAACTGAAAAAAAAAAAAGAAAGAAAGAGAAAGAAAGAGAGGGCAAAAAGAAAAAAGGCCCAAACGTGGCCCGTGTCATATCCTGGTGAAGTCCTCAATTTAATTGCAATTTATCATCTCATTAGGATCATTCCACCTCCGAGATTTGATTCGTCTTATAAGTTTATAACATTCCCAAAGGCAAATTATCCAATATAATCTCATCAGAGGTACACTAACAATTAACCATTATCTACCTCCCTCATAATATATATTGATGTCCCTCAGTTTCCTCTCTTACCAAAATGAGATCATTGTAGTAACATTCCCTAGAATACTCAGCGTAATTCGGTTCACCTAAGGCATGGATTACAATTTAATAGGAAAATCAAAGTAAAACGAAGACAATCAAGTAATAGGAAAATCAATCTCGATACATATCTTAAACGCTCATTAAGGAGACAATCAAAACGAAGATAAAAGACCAAGTTAATGAAACTATTCCCCGTGGTAATGTCTTGGGTCCAAATTCTGTTAGGGACAAGGGTTGGGTAGGGTAAGGGGTTTTGGAAGAGAAAAAGACATATACTAAGAAGAAGGCAAGGGAGATGAAGATGGGGAGGGTGGAGAAGAATACCACAGTAAATTTTGATAAAGTCATCTTAACAGAAATAATAATGGCAATTCGGAAATGTGTCAACATAACCTTGCAATTAGCTCACTTTCAATGGAGAAATAGGGCATCTGCATAATTGCACTGCAGTACCAAAGGAAGAAATGAGCTATAGTTCCAATATGTTTCCATGGTTACAAAGTCCTACATGCCACAGTGCCGCACACTATGATTTAATGAGATGTTGTAAATGCCGGTGGCGTCACAGCGGTAATTTGCCTAGGTTACTTCATACAACTAAGTCCTCTATTCACATACCCAAAATATTAGCACCTGCATACATAAGTTGATAGGAAAAGAGAAAATCATTAATAATATCAGGCGAAGCTATGACTGAAAGTAAACGGGAAATGACAGTCTCAAGGCAGCGAAGATACTTTTCATGGACGGTTGAAACAAGGTTCTACATAGAGGTTCTCTGCTTGGATAGTTCATCCAGTGCATCCTTGAGAGCTTCTGTTATTCCAGCTTTTTTACTCTGAAAGAAACAAAATTATAAGCAGTAGTTCATGGAAAAATTAACGGTAGCATCGTGTCCATTAAGTAGTTCTGCACCTAAAAAGAACATTGTGAATACATTTTTGCCTGTGCTTTATTATTTTATTCCAACATAACATCATTGACTGAGATGATCCAGTAGTTCTCTCTCACAAGAGCACAAGTAACATTTGGTTCTTTAAGAAGGGCAAATGAGCAACCTTTGCTCTCATCTTCAATGTGACAATGAAAATGCAACTAACAACTATGATCTAGCAAAAGTAGCCACTCTAATCAGAAAACAACTGACGAATTAATGTGCAACATATTAGGACCTGTCTTCAACTTTGTGAGTTAACAAGCAAATGGGTTTGTATATTATTTTGAACTGTGCTTATTGTTTCTCTTATAACGTATACATAAATGAGATTACTCTCAAGCATAATATCTTAATCTGCTTTATCACATGAATTGGAACTCTAATTACTAAAATGGTAAATTACTCGGTTTCATAGAAAAAATAAAGAAGAGAGAAAGGAAAACAGCCTATGTTTCTTATTGTTTCTCTTATAACGTATACATAAATCAGATTACTCTCAAGCATAATATCTTAATCTGCTTCATCACATGAATTGGAACTCTAATTACTAAAATGGTAAATTATTCAGTTTCATAGAAAAAATAAAGAAGAGAGAAAGGAAAACAGCCTATGTTTCTTATTGCATATGAATTTTCTATATCCTTTCTTTTTCATTTTTAGGAAATCGTAGGAGATAATATTACGAAAAAGTTTATAGAAAACATTAAGATCAGTAATATTTGTTAATCTTTTACCACCCCTGTATTCAGAAGCAGAGCATGCAGCCGCATATTCAATCATTATCGAAGTTCAAACTATGAAAAGATGTACCTTCAAGGATGGGATAAGAGCTAAAACTTCTTCAACGGAGTCTGGGCAGATATTAGTAATCATGCATATCTGTAGTCATTGATAGAAAATTTGTTAACTATGTAATATAATGTGCATAACGAGTAATAAATAAGATACATACCTCCCCATCAGCAACACCAAGCTTCTTCAGAGGCCTGGTCTCAGTTAAAGGATAAACAAAATTCAAATAGAAGAGTCATCAAAATTTATAAGCGACAGTTATCTTGATCTGCAAAATGGTGCCAATCAAAAGAATTCTGAATTGATCACAAAGGATACTCAAGCACTTGCCGTACTTTCTGAGGACTTGAATAATGGCTCCCCCTTTTTGCATAGATCAGCCCCCTATCAAATGAACTGAGGACAAACAAACTTTAGGTCCCCCCAACATCTACCAAATGCTTAAGCATGAATATATAGCTAAAACTCATAAAAGAATGCATTGAAGGAAGAAAAGTTACTACTAGAAATAAATACAAGGTCAAGGAAATTCCTCCTAATGAGTAAATCAAGAATTTGACCAGGGGACATTGCCAGAATGGTTCCCATTGTTCAATTGTTTCACCAAAATGACCCCCATTTTTCTAGAAGTCCCACGCTTAGTCCCCTTTGTTCCACCGTCCTGCCAAAAATAGTCCCTGATCTTAATGTTATTGTGAAAAGTGGATGGAAAGTGATCAGGTGCAGAGCTTGTGACAAATTTTTAGGGTATTGAAGAATACAATTACCATTTTACCATTCTTAATCTTTACATTTCCCTTCTAATTATTTTTCACCATTATTTCTCTTTTCCCCCCTTTTTCCTATTTATTCTTCTTTTCTTCAAAAATGGATTCACAGCCAGGACTAGATCGCTTGGCATGGCAACTCCACTTGCAGTGCTGCCAGCAACCTCCTCCCTCACTCTCTATCTATCATAAACCACACAGTATACGTGGACATATGCATGCCAGCACATAGATAACCAATCTCCACCATTTACACCATTGCATGCAGCCACTAACTGCTGATTACCACCAGAAAATACAAAGATACACACTAAAGTGCTGCACAGGCGAAACAACCATACATAGACTTGAGTTTACCTATAGTTTGTGGTTTCCAAAAAGAAAATAAGGGGCATTTTCCTGTTATACCCCCGAAAATTGTTCATGTGTGGTGCATGAGTCATGACACTTTACAATTTTCACATATTAACTGGTCAACGATGAACAACATTCTGGCAACTTGCCAAAATGAATAAATTTTCTTACACGGGAATCTTTATTGCTGGATCTGCAGAAAGTACAGCCATGTGGTCTTGGATTCCTTGCAAGATTTCTGCAGCTTCACAGTCCATCAAGCATTTTGTGTTCTCAGAGAGTTCTGCACACATTTATAAGTGATTAGAGAGCAAACATCAAAAATATAGTTGTTCGAGAGTTAAAAATGACTGTAAACAGAATAGACCAGGATTTCTCTTCCATCAGTCCAAACTGATGTCAGTTTGGGAAAAAAATTGTAGGTCTAGAACAAAAGTTTCGTAAGACTAAAACAAAAATTTGTAGAACTTTTTATAAAAATTTGTAGTCCTACAAATTTTTGTTTTAGACCTACAAAATTTTTTATGGGCTGATGAATTTTTGTTTTAAACCTACAAATTTTTTTTAATGGACTGATGTTACAAATTTTTCTAAAAAGTCCTACAAACTTTTGTTCTAAACCTACAAATTTTTTTTATGGAGGATGTCAGTCCAGATGGACGGAAGAGCTTCCCAATAGACCATGACGCTGGTAAAACAAATGAAACTAAGATTATTTAATGCAGCTAAAATTACTAAAGGAAACAATTACATACCCAAATCAACATCATTTAAAGATTAGTCAATTCATTTTTGTTGTATTTCAAATCTACTTAGCTATAAAAGATAAAAACTCTGCAGTCTCTCACTTCATGACTCAATCGCACAAGAATTTGAAGCTTCTACAGTAGTAATTACAGAAAGAATTACTATAGTAAAATCTTATGGATGTAAAATCAAGTTAGTAGATCAAATGCAAGAGAACGCTAAAGTTTCAGGAAGGAGCAAAATAAAATAGCTAATAAAAATGTATGACAGTCCGCAGTTGATAGGGCATACTGTCCAGATTTTCTTTTTCAATTTCCCGCTGTGAAACTTAATACATGTTAAATCGCACACAATGCCCTGAACAAAATAAATAACAGGAGACCGCATAAATAATGACAAGAAAGACAGGAGTGAGGGAAGGAGGAGACAAGCAAATTGACATGTAAAGCACTGACCTTGTTCAACTCTGAGCTCCAATGGTGGTGGTGCTTTCGCTGTGGGACTCTTACCAGCTTTTGCAGTCTTGTCTCCTTTCCCAAATTTGCCCGAATCACCTTAATTAAATGTCTCATCCTTTAGCAAGAAAATAAAATGGCAGAATTCTTCGGAAATTAACAAACTAAAATCTAAAGAAGAAGAGAGATCACCACAAATAAAAAGATTAAGAATTCACCTTTCCCTGTTGTCATATCGAATTTCCCATTACTTTTTGTGAAACTTCGCTCCAATGAATCTGAAAAATACAATGTATTAGCAACTGGAACAACAATGCACATGTTGGATAGATTCAATAAAGGATCAGCATTCGCGATACCACCTACAATCAAACAGACAGTAGAATACATGAAATATTATGGATTTAACCTTCAGAATCAAACTGAACTTTTCTTCCTTTCTTTGACTTTACTGAGCTATCATCCTTTCCCTTCAATGATGCTGCATAACAAAATCAAACAGATAAATCCAAGTTAGTAAATAAGTAAAAGGTAATGCACTAATAAATGGATATCAAAATTCATTAGGATTAACTCAGGATTAAAAATTTGCCAAGATATGACCAAGCTTCACTATTTAATAAATGGTCCGTGAGGAATTAGTGACCATTACATCCAAAAAGACCCAAACTTTTACACTACGTTTAGATTGAGGAGGAAAATTTTAATAAAGGAAAGGAAAGGAAAGGAAAGGATTATAAAGGAAGAGAGAGGAAATGAGTAATTCATGTTTGGATTGAAGTATTTTTCTGAAGGAAAGAAACATAAAGGATTATGAGTATGTTGTGGTTGGTTAGGAAGGAAATGGAAGGAAGGGATAAATTTTATATGTAAAAGAATGAGAATAAAGGATTTAAAGAATCCTTTCCCTCCATTTTACCCCAATTTGGAAGGATTGAAAATAAAGGATTTGAGGGGATAGAGCTAATCCCCTCCATTCCACTCCCCTCCTAAAATTTTCAAACCAAACAATAGAAAGATTTCCTTAATCCATCCATTACCATTCCCTTCCCCTCATTCCCCCAATCCAAACAGGCTGTTAGTGTTAGTCATATTAACAGTCAAATTTTTTATCAACGAAATCAACTAGAAAACATATATCAATTGTTCAGCAGCCAGTAGTTTTTCATATAGTCATAAAAATTGGAAGCAAGTTTGCATTTTCCAGTTGGTCCTAAAGACCAAGAATAATGAAATGAGGAGGCATGTCTTTAGTAATGTATTTCAGTTCAAAAAGAAAGAGCTTCGTCCAGGTATCTCACAGTTCAAACCACACTAACAGAGCAGATAGCTGTTGAGCCGCATACTCATCACTTGTTTATTGAATTTTTAACATAAATTTAAGATTTAAGATTCTCAAACATCAAAATCAACTAAGAGGTAAAAATTAGGCTTGATGAGCAAAAGGTAATGATAGACCATATTTTATAGGAAGCAATGAAGCAAAGACCTGGTATGAGACCATAGACAACAGCAGGGGCACATCAACACCCCAAATTGTGAAAAAAAAATACATGGCGGATTATTATAGGAAAGAAATAAAGTATCTTCGTAAAAGGCAAAACACTATAGAGCTTCTTAGATTAAAATAGGTTGCAAGTTTTCAGAAGTTTGTATTTGAGATAAGAAAGTCTTTTCTTATTTATCTTTCATGTTCAACAAAGCTTGCCAATCTCCCAAGTCCTGCATCGAGGAGCAAAGCTATGATAGTATCTTAACGTGCATAGCTAATATTATCCCTCTTTAGCATTCATACTCCATAGACACTTCAGCCCAGGTCACTTTCCTCCTCTTCAATCTAAGAGAAAGAAAGAATGAAATGGAACGATGCAGTGTTAAAATATCTGATCAAAGCAAAATCCCATAGTAGTCAACTTACTTAACCAAACCAAAACAATGCCTTATCCCCCTAGGTGCTCTCAGCTACTGGTATAAACCTATTTAAGGGGAAAATTTTTACTCTATCCTGTAAAAAGGGCATCTCCATCCTCCTTGGTCTGTCACCAAACAGAAAATGTAATTTTCATCAAAATGGCACAGAGAGTGATGTTCATTGCCTCATCTATAAAAACACAAAGTCCAGATAATTCAAAAGGCCCCATAAAGTGAATAAAAGAGTCCAAGCTCTCACCATACCAATTCTCACCAAGTAAAATGTTCCCTTGAACAAGCATAGTTAAGTGTACCGAGAGGACCAATTTTCCAGAAGCAATAGTTGCCATCCTCCTTAGCATATTGCCACAGTCTACGTTGATTTTTGTATCCTAGTGTATCTCAAGGTTGTAAGCCCAATTTGAAAATTCAGTACTACATATCATCTGACACTCCAAAAGAACCCTATTTTGTCCTGCTCGATAAGCTCAAAAGTCAACTAAGAGTAGGAGTCCGACCTGTCCTGCCATAGTTCTACACTACTCTAGGATCTCTTTAAGTTTAGTGTATTCTTGGAATGAACTTCTAGGCCTGATATGATGGCAGCATAAAAGTTACCAGTAACTTATGATCTCCGGAAGCTGCACTCACAGCTTTTCAGTTTTCAGAACACTGTGCTTTACACTTGCTTGTTAATGCATTACATGCTGCATGAGAAATACCATAAAATGGGTTCTAAGGACAAAAAAATTAGAGATGAAGAGTGTCTAATAAATGATGCCCAACGTCCGGGTAAAATACATAATCATCTTCAACGTACAAGACTTCAACAGATGTATATTAGGTACTTTCAGGGTAACAGATCACTAGCAAATTGGTTCACAGTTTCATGCAGGATTTGCAATGAAGCCATTGAATAAATGTCCAGGATCATTCTAAAAGTGCACAAGGCATCAGAACACAGAACATCCTTCAAAAAGCATCTTTTCAGTAAGTAATCATGTGTGCCCTAATAGATGCTTGAGATAAAGTCCAGAAGCCTTTACCAATATACCAATTTCACTTAATTACACAACCGTTCCATAAATTACATCTGCTAAAAAAAAATGAAAAAAAAGACAGACCCTTTATCTTTCTCTTCATGAGCCAATGAGAAATGCTGACCTCCATATACATGAAAAAATATACTAACACAAGATTGAACTTCACATACATATAGATAAAAGACATGCACATGCACATGCACATACATTTACATTTTTCTACATAGAGTTAATGACTATCAAAACCCAGAAAATATCAAAAATAAAAAGCTGAAAATTCACCAGGAGACTTGAGAGCAGATTTTCCAGCTTTGGGTTGTGAAAACCCCTTTCCTCCTTTTTCTGCCATTTCTCCTTCTTTCTTCCTGCAATTTCCCAATACAATGACAGCCTCACCCGTGCTCAAAACTCTCACTACGCGTGAGGTCTACGCCCAAATTATAGAAAAAAAACAAATAAAATAAAATAAATGAATAAAACCACCAAAGTGTAACCATTTTTCCTGACCCCAAAACAAATTACAATATACAAAATAGCAAATATATACTAAAAAAAAGAGAAGAAACCTTTCTGGGTGAATGTGTATAAATGTTTGTGTAGTGGACTCGAGTGATGATCAAGAAAAGATTTCTAGACATGCAAGCTATCTGGGTTAGTGCGAAGAACACTAGAATTAATATGGCAAAGATTTCGACTTTTTTTTAACCATAAATTAATTTTAACTGGGCAAAACAGTGCTTCTTCTTTTTTTTTTCCCTTTATTTATTTATTTTGACTTTGATTTTGAGAATGATCAAGGCCAAAATAGAACCATGAGGCAAAAAGAAAAAGAAAGTGAAAAATGCTTGAGAAATTGCCTGAAGAAGATTACCTGAACAGAGTAGTGCAAGAGCCCCAAGCTGAGACAAAGACTAAAGTAGTGGTACGAGGAGTTGGGGGGGGGGGGGTGGTGTTTAGCTTTTGCTTATTCGTTTTCTAGTGCTTCTTTTGGGCCTTCTCAAATATTTACATATAAGTAACTTCATAACAAATTAGCAAAACAAAACAGATGCCAAAAGACCCTTTGTGATCAAACCCGAAAACCCAATACCCAAACCCAACTATAGTAAATATTTATTTTTATTTAAAAAAAATAGAGAGATAGGGTTCATATTAAACCCCTACTCTGCACCTGTTATTTTTTAACCCATCTCTACCCCGTCCTTATACCTGTACCGGAGTTTTCTCCCGACTACCATTCCCGTCTCTATCAGTATTTTTTTACGCCATATCCTCTACTTACGGGACAACTGTCAACAAAAGTCAAAGGGTTAATAGTATCAGGCTAAAACCTCTACCTGTTAAGTCCCTACTTGTCAAGTGAAATTTTAACTTATTAATTAGATAAAAATAAATATAACACAATATAAATCATACACCAAATCTTAACACATTAAATTCAAACTCGAACACGTAAAATTCAACATAATCTTACAACAATAGCACATTAAATCCAAACTTACTCCAAATCATGCTAACTCCAAAATTTAAACATACATATAACATAATAAAACATAAATCTAACAAACAAACAACAAGTTTCAATGTTTGATTAACACAAACAACAAAAGGGAGCAGAGAGGGCTTTTGGTAGATTGTGGATGAGGCATGTTTGGGCCTTTCGTGTTTTATATATATATATATATATATATATATATATATATATATATATATATATATATATATATATATATATTGTTTAAAAATATATATATACCGGAGCAGGGCGGGATCATCCAACCCTCGACCTTGCCCCACCCCGATATCGGTGCAAAAAAAAAAACCCCGCCCCGCCCTAAGAGTTTTTTTGCAAAAACCCCGCCCTTACCCCTCTAATACCCTTGTGAGGCGGGGTAAGGGCAGGCTACCATTGACATCCTTATTCATATCCCTAATAGACCTAGATCTTTAATACTTTCTACAAATTTGTCTTAGATACTCAAATGACCACCTGGTCATGACGGCCAAAAATGACAAGTTAAAATTTAGTATTTGGTGATTCGCCAAACAAGCAGCTTAATTTGACTGTCATCAAAGGGTAAATATGGGTTAGACCAACCAAACTAAATCAAATCAATTAAAAAATTCGGGGTTGGTTTGATTAATTTAATAATTAAAAACTAAATGGTTAGTTTCAAATTAAAACCAACTAGTCTGATTTGATTCTTGGACCTAAATTAAACTGAACTATATTTATCCCTAATTTTATGTAAGGGTATACATGATTTGATTTGGTTTCATTTTGACAATATTTCAAACTAAACCAAAATCAGTTGAGTTGGTTTAATTTGGTTTGGTTTTCAGTTTTCTTAAAAGAAATTAAAGAAACTCAAATTTTCCAATAAAATTAAAAAAAAATAACTAGATTTACTTTTGATATTACAAATTTAATATCATAAAATTTTACTATTAAAAAAAACACAAGAATAGCTATAACTTGATAGTTAAAGTTTACAAATATAGTCTTGAGTTTAGGAATTTTACTCTTATAATACATATCCACTTGTAAGTTGCAAGCTAAGGGAATACATAGTTAGTTGATTAGGATAGGTAATCGGATAAACAATTGACATAGTAAAGATGATAAGCATTGATATATGACCATGAATCCTCGTCTAGTGTAGAATTCTGATTCTAGACCTTTTCCTGGCATCCAAAATCACCTAAATTCTCGTTCGCGACGTTTTGTACTGGCTAGTTTTAGGTTATGGCTTACTTTCTTGCATTTTAATTTTGTTAGTTAAACACTGAACTCCCTTTAATCCATTAAATAAACTTTCGGTTGCAGACAAACACACTAGTCCAAGCTAAGGGGCCTCCCTATGGAGATCATCCTCACTCATGCGCACTTGACTATAGCATCCCGTACACTTGTGAGCATTTAAAGCTTGAATCAGGTAATAATTAGATAGTATTTTGCACATATGCCCGAGTTCACATCAAGTTTTTAAGATTAGGGATGAATATCTACAAAAGATTAGGGATGAACATAGTTTGATTTAGTGTGTAAATTTATTTCAAATCAAACCAGTTAGTTTCATTTGAAATTAACTAGTTAGGTTTTTAACTATGTAAAATAACCAAATCAATATAACTTTTTGGTTAGTTTTGGTTGGTTTGGTCAGTTTAACCAACCCGTGTTCTCTCCAAATTTTGTGTGTATGTAAGTATATTAGTTAAACTTGTGCACTCTATGCTTGTCCCTACTTTTATGTTTATATTAGTTAAATTTATAATATGGATATTAAATCAAAGTTGATCTATTTGTTAATTTTTTCTTCCTTGAAATTACTAGATAATTTTTTATTCTTTTACTTTTCTAAAGTTTTTGATAAAATTAAAATTTTTTTTTATAAAAACCAAAAGAAAACCAAGAAACCAAACCAAACAACATATCTAAGTGGTTTGATTTGGCTATCACACGTGATATTAAAACTAATTGATTTGTTTCGAATGTAAATCAACTAATTTTGATTTGGTTTGAAATATGATTAAAATCAAACGAAATCAAATTATGGAACCGTAGATGTACATATAAAAGACCATAACTCACAGGGCATCATATGGTTATTTTCAATTAACATCTTTTGCATGCAGGAGGTACTTCTACTTATTTTCAGTGACTACAGGGAGAAATATGGGAGAGGATTTTTGTATCACAGGGGAGTTCAATGCATTTTCACAAGAAGGCCACATGAGTGTCTTCTGACTCTTCATAATCAATCTTGTGTATGGTTTTTCCACTCTTAATCTCAACTCAGGATAGATAAAAACTATATACAAAGAAAGGACATGCACCCTTCACGCACACCTGGAAACTAAATTAAATTACATTTTCTGGAGAATGGTCTTGTTTCATGTTCTTGTTAGAGGAAAACAGATGGCCTAGCTGAATTATTTATCTCGACAAGAAGAGGAAAATGATAATTTACAATTAAGAAGAAAAATGTATTGAAAGTACCCAAATACAAGTATAATGATTTATTATTGCACTGAAATCAGTGCTTGATTCCAATTCTACCTAAAATTCAACCTCTGCAGATGCTAAAGTTATTATTACAGCCACTCACTTTATTTATGAAAACAAGGGTCAATTGCTAAGGTACTATAGCAATATCATCTTGTGCATACTGTTGTGGATGTGTAGAATATCTCCAACATATCAGGCTGAACAGACATTGACACATTGTAATGGATGTGGCTTCTGGACTTATCTTTGTTCACCTTTACCATGGCTACGCTCCGGTGCTCTTCTTTGCGACATTTTTCCAGGATCCAGCTTTCTTCCAGGATTTCCTCTCTCTTTTATTTCACCTCGTTTTTCTGACGCTGGTTCTGCCCCTTCTTTTCCATGCTGACTTGATTCAGGTGCTTGTTGTGGCTTTTCTTCGGATTTTCTGAGCCTGTGAACTCTCCTGCTGGTGCCAGGCGTCGTACTTTGCCTCATTCCTTCTGTTTTGCTGGATTGGTCGTCTGGACCCAATTGTAGTCGGCCCAGATCATCTAGAGGAGTAGGTGGTTGTTTTCTGGTGTGGATATGCTCTGCAGATTGGACATTATGGGGCCTTAGCTTGGTGCTTCCGTCTTGCTCAAGGGAAAGAACTTGCACAACTGTTCTCAGAGGAAGGCGCTCATTTCTCACAGCATGGGTGCGCACTTCCGGTGACAATTTCTGGCAGTCGAGGACGCGGCAGAGTTGCTTCTTATCTGCTTTACTCAGATCAGGGTGCTCCTAAATAGAGTTCAGAAGCATCAGTTTTCATTGTCTGCAAAAACAACTACAAAAGAATTGCAGGACATGCATTCGTGACCTAAGGCAATAAAGCAGGTAGGCATAAAATAAAAGGAGATCTCTCTCCTGGATGTTGTTTGCTTATTGTCCATCGTAATCATGTTAACTTTTTGGGTTCATTTGCTGTGGTGCTGCATTCTGACGTCAAGTTAGGATACCCAGGAGTAGAACTAAATGCGGAAACAATCTTATATTTTATGAGATCATTAGCATCTTACCTTGAGATACAAGTTAACAGCTTTGTAAAGTTCATCATGGTCCTTCCGAGCAATTTGTGGTACTGCCTCAGCTAGAGACACCATTTTGTGTGCTGGCATGTTCACATCTCTTGCAACCACTTGAAGATAAGAATCAATGAGCTTGCCAACCTTCCAAACTGATTTTACTGATTGGTTTCCTGCTCCAGGATGTTGCCTTCTCCACTGCCTCAAGAAACTTTCTAAAACTGCTCCAACCATGTCAACATCATAGTGATGGTGATCAGCAGAAGAATGTGCAGGAAGCAGTAGGTCATTCAATGTTGCCTCCTCTAGTTGCAGACCTGATCTCCGAATGAGTTCGGTCTTTGTCATTGGTGACACTCCTAAAAGGATTTCTGTGCTCAGGAGTCTCAGCAGAAATCCAATTGACACAGATCCTCGCTCTGCTGGAATCATGCCAACAAGGGTCTCCAGAATCAGCTGTTTTCTTTCTACAGATTCCGCAACTTGAGATGCTGAACTCTCGGGAAGCCTACTCTTTCTTGTATCTGGTAACCAGCAACATGCATAGACATGCAAAGCTTCACCAATAAGCTGTGGAGGTATGCTATTTGTTGACTTAAGTGTAGTAATTATGCGTTTAAACAGGTCTATATTGAGATCAGCTATATCCTCTGTCCACCAATCCTTTGGAGCCGATTGGTGGCGCTTTCTTTCGTATCCTGGTCTACTGTAAGTAAATGACCAAGTGACCTGCATGGAGTTTCCATCACCTCATCTTAAATCAAACCTTAACTAAGCATAGACACAAAGAGATCTTGAATATCTAACCTTCGCTGGAGGTGTCAATATTTTCTCAACTATGGAATCGGTGCACCTTCTGATGATCCCTAGATTTTCAGACCACTCAGGTAATGTTGCAGTTGTCTCCAGTGCAAGGATGGAATCCTTCCAAGCTTCAAGAATGCATGAAGTGAAGAAAGCTTCAAGTTTGGTAACAAAGTTTCCCTTCTCAATTGTTTCAGTCATTCGAAGGAACTTGGCAGCACAAAGAGCAGGAACACAATTGTGAGCACTAAGATTGATTGTGATCCCATAGCAAAACTTGGCACAAAGCTCAAAAGCATCTTCTCCACCGGGAATATCATGAAGCTCCAAAGTTCTTTTACTAGAGTTGTTTGAGTCTGAACACAGTCGTTGTAAGAGGCCACATTTTGGGAGGAGAGGAACCTGCAGCTATGCATAAAAGGAATCAAGGATCAAAAAGATATTGCTCAAGAACTCATATATGAGCTCTCAGTAATCAAACAGTTAAAGACTTGTCTAGCCCAATCACAGGGATACTGAGTTGTCGTCTCTCTCCCTCAATCTCCCTTTCACTTTGTGATTTTTGATGTCCAAATTAAGCTATAAATCTGTTGTACCAGCAATGATTGATGCGAAGCCCTAATCAGCTGTAAAAGACAATGTTGATGCATTTTAAACTTGAATTTTGTTAGAATTACTAGTACTGTACTCCTTTTTCCATCTTTGATTTTTTCTTTCATAAGTATAATAAAGAGATGAATACTTGTGGTTTATTCTGGCTCATCCTGTACAATGGTATCTTCTCTCGGTTAGTTTTGTCTACTCATTCTTCAAGGACATTAACTACTGTAATCGTGCATTTCCTTGATGTAGCACTTCATTGTAGACTGTCACACATTTGACCTTGCTGTTTTTTTATATGACATCTATTATGTATATAACCTTCGTACTCAGGTGTTGCATTATTGTTTGATTCTGCATTCTCTTTTTCTGCATTCTAGCATATTGCTTGTATCTTTGCTTTAGCATTTGCACCCTATAGCCTTGGGACATTTATAATGCAGAAAATCAAAGTCTGCTCTATTTAGGCCTCCTTTAAGTCATACCTTGTGAAGACGATACGTGATGTTGTTAACTCGAATGGTGAGGTCACTAGCTACATCCGAGATTACAGTCCTGGAATTTTGAAAACTCATGTCAGATCAATGACGCCTTATAGTTCTTAATTCTTGACTTGTAACAGTTCACATACCTCGTGGCATCTTCTGCATAGAAGGTGTCTGGCCTTGTCCCAAGTTTCATAAACTTCATTTTGTGTATATAGTATTCCTTTAACCAGAATATAGTCAACAGCTCACAAAAAGTTCATCTGCCAATCTGTACTACTTTCTTTATAAAGTTCAGTACCTGCTGATATCAGAGATAAATCATTGAAGTAATAAATCTGTGGTGAAGATGTGATGTCTCTAGACAGTGCGATAGAAGAATTTACTGGGAATGTAATGCAATGAAGACTGACTCCTCTGGAAAGATACATGCTCTGAAGAAAAAAGAAAGAAGCTTTCTGATGATAAGCTCAAAAGTAGAAAAGAATATCATCTTCCCAACTGAATATACTGATGGCCTGCTTATGCAAAGTTTCAATCACCGACGGATAGGCGAACCTATATGAAGGCATGTAAAGGGCTGCAGCCCCTATTGGCCCCGCAAAGTCCTTTCGATCTTTCGCTATTTTCAAGTATTTCGAGTCTATATTTATTTAGACCCCCCTAATTTTGTCTTGAAAATAACTTAACTCCACTTGGCCCCTACCAATAAGAAACTGCTGCTTCAACCCTACGCACTACGTTGTGAATTCTTCTTAAGTTTGTTCTAACATAATCTTAGTACTGCTGTTTTTGCATTGACATTAATAGAAATATCAGAAATAGCTAAACCAAAAGAGTGAAAATAGAAATGGGTGACTGCTAGAAAAAACACTAAGGAGGATGACAGGATGTCTCCATTCTATCAATTATATACACTAAGAAATAAGTCTATTTTACCCGAATTCATGATTTTTCTGCTTCAACAACAAGAGGAGACGAACAACGCTAACTAATCAAGGAATTAAGATCAAACAAGGAATGAGGTATGAGTGGGATCAAATGACTGCGAACTATCCACATCATCTCATTGTGCCTGTATAAGAAAATTCATAAATTGAATATACATGATATTATGACTAGATCCGTTGCTGCTCCTACTACTTTTAAGAACTGTTGATTAGAGACGGAAATTAGCATGAAAGAAAGTTGGTCGCTAAATAGAAATGGCATAGAGATAGACAACAAAGTTGCCTCTAGCGACGAATTAATGATCAAGGGATACCAGACACGAAACATGTATGGAATAGAAACAAAGACAATCAAACGTTAATGAGCTAGAGATGGAATATTGACCGAACCTTATTTAGAAATGTGTATGGCGAACGTGTATGGAGACAGACGTGCTCCATTACTAAATCCGATTTACTGACAAATTAAAATCGAATTTTCCGTCTCTTATCAACAGCTTTCTATTAATGCATCCAGTGGAAATTTTGCTATACCACACGTATTTTTTGATTGTGAAATCAACTAGAGGAAGGTCTTACCTAATCAAAATTCAATCCAACAGGCTATCTATCAAGTGTTCCACCACCTTCCTTGTTTCCTAATAGAGCCCCACAGGCCATTCAGATATGGAGATAATTCTCTCCTGCACATAGCAAAAAAGCAAGAAAACTTCAAATTCTTTGCTGTCTTCCACTTTCATGCATGACAGAAATTAGGTAGACCAAATTGACTAACCATGGGAGGTAAACCTCCCTGGAGAGCAATGACCCGAAAACTCACCTTTGAATCTCTTAATGGCTATGGAAGATGATCATCAATACTATCTATACCACGGTGACTCCAGAAATAGCCAAAATGGTGGGTGTGGGGATTAGATGAACGTAAATGCTGCTGATGTATGTGCTGCAAAAGATTGATACACGTATCAAGGAACTAAGCAATGTGAGAATTCGCTTTTACAAGATGTCAGAAGAGAGATACAAGGAGCAAAAGATTGCTACACTATCAACGGACTAAGCAATGTGAGAATTTGCTTTACACAATGTTACGAGAGCTCGTCCTCAACCCTCACTACTAGAAAACTACTTATTAGTGACAGAACATAAAACCCATGCATTAAGGATGGTTTAGATGTTCATTGCATATTCTTCTCTACTGTCACTTTTAATGAATGAGAAAGCAAAACAAGAAAGACTTCAAATATGATTAAAGATCACAATCAAGTATTTGACACTACTGGCTGAGCTTTTGTGCATAAGGGAATCTTTAATTTGGTGCAAAACGACAACAGCTTTTAGCTGCAAGTTAATCTATCAAATATACACGCACTGGGGGGACAATGGGGGCTGCAATTCCACTGGCCTAATTTTGAAATAAATTAGTTCGTAATAAAAACAAGAAATAAATTATTCGTATAGTTATGAAATTATATATTATATCATCAAATAAAAAAAAAATTTCTGAATCCATCCCGATAACAAAACTTTACATCATTCTTTTTCCAACTTCCCGCTCCACCCCCCATTCTTTTCTGCTTTTAAGAAAGATGGAAATTAAAAGCAACAAACACTAAAAATAAATAGAAAAATCCAATGTGCGTTGTTGGAATATTATTATCAAAAGACAAATTGAGAAAGATAACATGGAGATTTTTTGCTTAAGCAGATTCATTTGTCTCCGTTGCCATTTCTCCTAAGTTAAGAAGTGACCTTATAATTCGAAAGCAAAACGATAATGAAGAGACTTTTGAGTACCAACCAAGATACGATCATGGACTATTTCGTCAAACAACCACCACGCTTGTTAAAAATCACTCAAGTTCCATCGTAAAAAACAATTAGTTTATACAAGGAGTCACTCTGGACCTCATAAAATAGTCTTATGAGATTTTTTTCTCCGATTTTTTTCTCATGGGAGGAACATATATTCCTATATTGAACAAGGGCGCTTTAGACAAAATCTTTGAGAATCTTTCCTTTTGTTTTTTGTTTTCGATTCCTCTAGAG
The DNA here is from genome assembly GCA_028554755.1 of Cordia subcordata. Taxonomy (NCBI): domain Eukaryota; kingdom Viridiplantae; phylum Streptophyta; class Magnoliopsida; order Boraginales; family Cordiaceae; genus Cordia; species Cordia subcordata. The sequence continues at coordinate 20,542,418 of JAPTOF010000003.1, read as the reverse complement.
AGAAAATATATATGTGAGACAGATTCATCAGAAAGATGAAAAGCACCATGAGCCTTTTGGGTTATTACTTATGATCAAAAGCTATGGCCTCACACATAAAAAAACATATTCAAGAATGCAAAGAACAAGAATTTACCCAAAAAGAATAAAGAAAAAATAAAACATACCACAAAAATGCAAAGAACAAGAATTTACCCCCAAAAAATAAAGAAAAAAGAAAACATACCACAAAAAATATATATCAGTAAAGGGTCTGAAATATTATCTGTACTTGATGATCAGCTGATGCCTGATAGTATCAGAAACAAACGTTTGTCTCAGTGCTTGCATTTCATGCTATTATAGCATGACATTCAAAGTTAAATATGCTGAGTAGAGAGAGGGAGGGAGAGAGAGGGAAAAGAGGTCGTTCTTATGGATACATGAGTTTCACACACACAACACACACTGAGAGTGCTCGAGGGGTGGGGAGGTGATGGTGACATGTTCTTAGTCAACATAGTAATACATCAAAAAGCGCATGATCATAAACTACTTGAATACAACAGGAAAAGCAAGTTGCAGTTGCTTTTTTAAAATTTTTTTCTGATTTTTGAGCCTCGAGACTATTTACCAAGAATAATGATTTGAGTTTGAATCGATAATATTTAAAAAAAAAAAGAAAAGAAAATTTTTCGGGTGCTTTATGATTAAAATGTTTAGTCATGTAGAATCGGCATGCAAGCTAGCTGGTGATAGATTTTCTGTGGGGGGGCGTGAAAAGTCATTGCCCCCATGGAGACAACGTTCACTTAAGTGTTTGGACCAGCTAGAAAGATCTGTTGTACAAATGCAATCATACTTTCCCCCACTAGCATTCATATATTCTACTTCTTGGAGCCCAAGGTTGGTTACCCCTCAATATTCATGTCGGCCACATGTTTTGTCCGAATATCCTTCGTTTTCCATCTATGCTACATATCACCCTTGATTGGACTGCTCCAGGAGCAAATATACATATAATTCAAGGATCAGATTTTTCTTGCCGTTTTGGTTGTTTGGATGCTAATTTTAAATTTTTTAATAGTGTTTGCGTGTAGAATTTAATGATAATAAAATTTCCTTTTCATTTCATCATAATTATAGAATCTCATTTTATAAAGCACCAATACCCTCTGTAAGGTTGCGTATCTATGTACACCAACATCCTCTTAACACATATGAGGCACCGACACTCTCTTGGATCCCTGTCGGACATGTATAGCTATTTTAATATACGCATACACATAATTGTTGAAATATTTCTCTTTAAAGTATACTACTATTAATTATTTTGATTTTATAAAAATAGGCTAAATGTCTGGTTCACAAGATTGGGTTTTATGATCATATTGATTTTAGCCCACTTCATAATTTTATACGAGTTCTTTTGTAGGTAGGTCCATGTATTCTGATAAATCCTATTATGGTTAGGACTGTCAGAATTTATTATAAATGGGGCTGGATCTTCTCTCGTACTCTTAACCCTAGCAATTGCTCCCAAAAGTATATGTTAATATTGACTAAAACAAGGAGAGGAAAATCTATGCCTAGACTGGATGACAGTTATTTCTTCAACAAATTTTAATAATAATGGCTCAAACAGGTACGCGCTTCCGCTATAAATTATTTCTTTAAATTTTATATTGTAAATTCATATATCTATTTATTTGCGTTTACAATAACAACATAAAAGGTTTGTGTGATGTGTTGTGAGGTGCCATGTGAGTGTGTATTAGGAAGGTCAAATAAGAATTTTAACAACATTATGAGTGAAATTTAACAATTATAAATTATTCATATCATTTTAACATAACTATTTAATCTTATTCATATTCATTTCCAATTAGAGATCAAATCTTTTCATCTATTAGAATGATTTTGCTATATCCAGACTAAGACCAATCCAACCCATTTCATGAATAAAATGTGACCAATAAACCAATTAAGAAACTATTTTTTACAAATAACATCATGTTGTTGCATCGAAACCTACAAATGTTGACTAATCTAGCTAACATTGAACTTGGTAAAATGAAATAGTTGAATAATTAACAAAATGAGATTATTCAAGAATACAAATTGAATACTAAAATTATGCGTTGAATTTTACTTGGATATTATATTAGTTGTAGGCTTTTATATAGACGTTTTTATAACATTTTTAGAAGTTACTGAATAGAAGATTTCTGAAAAAGCTCTTATCTTTTTTGCTCAAAGATTTTCATGTGGTTGGTCAATCAGTCCACCAAATCCAACATAACATGATAAAGCAGTGATAATGGCTATAATGAAGATTGTCATACTGGCAATTAATCATAAAAATATGTCATAATATACATGGCAATCATCACGGTCAGCGTGGCCACAGTTTTTCTCTTCGATGTTTTCTGGAGGATAATAGTATGATTACTAATTAACCAAGTTGCCAATTCAGCTATGACCTCAATTATAATTTATATTTATGATAGGGGTGTGCGTATACATACATACATACATATATAAATATATACATATATATAGATATATATGTATATATATATATAGATATATACATATATATAGATATGTAAATACATACACACACACACACACACACACATATATATATATATATATATATATAGTAAGTACTATGATTACTAATTAACCAAGTTGCCAATTCAGCTATGACCTCAATTATAATTTATATTTATGATAGATGTGTGTGTATACATACGTACATATATAAATAAATAAATATATATATATGCATGTATATACATATATATATACATATATATATACATATATATATATACATATATAGAGTAAGTTATTTGAGGGTCCATAAATGGATAAATTAAGTGCTCATAGAAATATTTTAATCCAAGTATTATTAACAAAAAGAGTAAGCAAAACATGTTTACTTTGTAGCTGAAGTGTATAGGAAGATTAAAATGGGAAACTAAAATTGGAAAAATGAACGAAAAATATATCATGGTGGTTTTAGAATTAAGAGATATATATTTAACCGTTTGTTTGAACATAACAATGTAATTATTAGGCTGTGAAATTACCATTGTCTAGTAATTACACAAGATATATTTAATTATCATAGCGTAATTACATATTAATTTCATATATCATGTTTGGTTCTATAAATGGTAATTCCACAGTTAAATGATTTAATTTTAAAAATAAATATTCATTTTTACATTCATATTAATACTAAAAAAATATTTAAAAATACTATTCGCTAAAAATATTTTTTAAAAATATTATTCATTATAAAAATAATATGACTTATTAGAAATATTATGAATTATCAATATAAATATATAAAATTGAATATTATCTACTAATAATATTTTTAAAATTAAATACTATTTACCAAAAATATAAAAATGTTTAATTGTAATCAACAACTTTACTAAAATTTATAAAGTGAAGTAAATTAATATTTTCTAAAAAATTTATTTTTACTTATATTTATTTTTCATTTATGCTATATTTTTTTAGTATTTATTTATTATTTGTTATTTATATTTATTTTTATAGTGAAGCATACCAAATATAAAAAGAATAAAAAGGAGCATAAAAATTTGTGAAGAGTAATTACATTACGTAATTATAACGATTCACACATGCTCCGTGAGGAATTTTTTTTTTTTTTTTGGGTCAAAAGTTAAGTTCATTGCCATTCAAAAAAATAGTACGAACATATCAGTCGATACCATCAGGTGCTTGGTCTTTACAAAGCAGATCCCAAAAGGGAGCCGGATAGCAACTATACCAATTACATGCCAAATTTCCTTTCAAAACATTTTTTGCTAACCAATCAATTGGTTAATTCGCCATTCTTCGAATATAGTAGAATACGATGGAGGAGATTCCAGCAGCAATTATATGAATATCCTTGATGATCAAGTGTTCCGTGAGAATTAAATAATGTAATTGCGGAAGTACAAATATAATCAATTTACAACTACATAATTACTTCGAATTACATTTAAATTCAATTATAAAGTAACTTTTTAAATGCGTAAATTATATCATATACCCTACCTTATGTATACCCACCAAGCTACATGTACATTTTGGCGTGTAGAATACACATGCCCTATTTTAAAAAAAAAAATCCGACAGATATGTTTATCTTCATCACTCACTCTCTCTCTCTCTCTCTCACACACACACACAAAAACAATAAAATGCAAACTATCTCTCGAACAAACAGATCTCAAACGGTAAGTTAGTGCTCATACAGGTGATGAATTGTTTGAGGTGTGCTCTCTATGTATATGCACAATGTGCTTGCGCACTCTGTGCATGTGTGCTCTCTGTGTGTGATGGTGGCTGTTATGGTGGTGGTGTGATGGTGGTAGTGTGTGAATGCTTGCGTTTTAGCAAAGAAGGAGAGGCTTTTTTTTTTTTTTGGGTGTTGTAAGCTTTGGTTGAGTAAGAAAGGCTGCTGTGGAAGAAAGGAGTGACGGAGGCTATTGTGGTGGTGGCGACGGTGGTGTGTGAATAAGCGGGTTTCGACAAAGAAGAAGTTTTTTTGTTTTTTGTTTTTTGTTTTTTTTTTTTGGTGTTGTAAGCTTTGGTTGAGTAAGAAAAGTTGTTGCGGAAGAAAGTTGGTGTATATGTGCATTTGTAATTGTGAATATTTTGATTAAATTATGAACATAGCACTCATAGGAACGAATGTGTCATTTACAGGCATGAACATGTCGATATTAAGTTGTGAACATATAAAATAAAAATTACAAATGTATTAAAGTTGTGAACATATAGTATAAAAATTGTGAAGTCATAAAACTTGTGAACATATAAAAGTTGTGAATTTATAATATAAAATTATGAACATCAAATACATATTTTTTAAACAATAATTTTTTTTTAATTTTTTGAAAACTTAAATAGTTAAAAAAATATTGAAATAATTAAATTGTGATAGTATAAAGACTAAGAACATATATTTGTAAACAATTAAAAAATATTGAAATAATTAAAAAATATTAAAATTATAAATATATAGTATGAAATTTGTAAAAAAAAATTGTGAATTTATAGTATAAAATTTGTGAATGTATAAAATAAATATATTTTTAACAATAATTTTTAATTTTGTGAAATTTAAAAATAAAATATAAAAGAAAATAAAATTAAACTAAAAAAATAAACTTGTATTAACTTTTCTCTTCTTCTTTCTCGGCATCAATTGCTGTGCCGTTTTGTTAAATTTTTTTTGGGAGTTGAACATGTGATTTACATGCGGGAAAGGGTGCAGGATACTTGTGCGGCACACGGTGCTCGGGTGCACGGTATATGTGCTGTTTCAAATGTGCCTTAAATGATTTAAAAATACGTGTGTGGAGTAACTATTAATTTCGTTAGTCATCTTCGTCAGTCAATTAATTTGAAATGCTTTTTATATACATGCACATCTATTTCTCAGCTATTGGATTTTCATAAATGCATTAAATTTCATGTTGAAAATGATACATACATACATACATACACACACACACATATATATATATATATATATATATATATATATATATATATGTTCCCACGGTTTTCAACTTGATGCAAAGTCATAATTCTTAACAATTACAAAATGGAATTAAAATTTTTTAGGAACTTCTTAATTAGTTATGCGATTTTCATCATGAGATGCATGTAAAAGAATTTTAACAGCATTCAATACAATTTTGTATGTACTTTTTTCTTTTGCACTATAGTATGTTTTTGTTCAAGAGTTGTAAGTATAACTTTTGCATCACACCGAAACATTTTCCAATTAAGTCGGTCAAGAAAAGCTCAAGATATGAAAAAGGAAGGATTTGGGAGGGGCAAAAGAAAAACTGATCGGGATCTGTTTGGTCTGGTGAATGAAAAAGACAATAATTAAATTCACTTTTCCCCCAAAAAGTAGGAATGCAAAATGAATTTAACCCAAAAAGGCATATAGATATATCTTTTTCCCCATTAAAATGACCATTGTGCCCTTGACCTGGAAATATCTCTGCTAGTGTTAAATCTCTAAGCCGCGAAGAGGAGAGGAAAAGATAAAGTCAGAAACCTACTTACCCAAAAATAAAAGAACTTAAAAAAAAGGGAGTCCAATGTCTTTCTCCATCACTTGTATAGGGTAATTATAAGGTAAGAAAAAGATATGAGTTTTTGTATTTTGCCTACAAGGGTTTAGCTTCTAAAGCTTTTCTTGCTAGTTTTATTTTTAGTCAATGCATAACGTTACGAATAAATAAAAGATAATAAGCAAGATACTCGAGAATGCCACCTCACGGTAAGATATCTTCTTATTTGTGTTAAACTATTGTAAATACTAATTTAAAACTTTTGCCATATACGGGTGTCGATATAAATTTAAATAATAACATAAATTATACTTTGTATTAATTAATGTTAGGAAATAAAGCACCAAATGAAATGAATTTGTGCAAAAATCAACGATTATAAAAATTTAAAGAAATTGAGAATACAATTAAATATAATATAATACTTAAAAACTTTAAAGACACAAGCAAATAACTTGAAAAGGAAATGCCGAGGCCTGAATATCTTCAGTTTCCTTAAAACCTCATCGCCCCGCTACAGTGCTTACGGATAAAGGCGACTGTCTCCCAGGATTCAACGGCAGTATTTCTACCATAGTAGCACTCCAAATTGTAGAAAAGGCGAACCAAAATAATGCTAACTCTCTCTTTCAAAAAAAAACTCTAATGCTCTAGTTCAGTATATAAAAATGAATGCAAAAAAAAGATGATTTTGCAAAATAACTTGCGCGCTATTTATAGATAACAAGATGTCTGTTCAAAAAAGCTATGCCAACTCTTCATGCCAAGGGATGTGTCCTTTAGTCTGGAAAAGTTATAACTCTTAATTTGTAAGGTTATAACTCTTAGTTTGGAAATGTTGCACCCTTAGAATTTAATTTTAAAAATTAAATTAAATTAAATTAAATTAAATTTTTGAAATATAATACATCTTTCCAAACATTATTTCAATTTCTCATTCACTATTTATTTGAGTCAATTTAGAATTAGACTCAATTTACTAACAATCCCCCACATGGATGAGAATTGACATATCAAAAGGTAGATGAAATGCTGACACCTAGAGAGAGTTCAATTAGAAAGATACTGCATCAAGATAGGTAGCTTTTGGCTTTGAACCTTCCCTAGTGATGAACAATCTGATTTACTTGCTAAACAGTGAACGCAATGTTTTGAACTGTTCAGCTTTTGTGTAAACCAAGGCAATAGAACTCACACAGTATCAATCTAGACATTATTTGGTTCTCGGTTGTGTTCATATGGCCCTGAACAACTCCTGGTTTTTCATGAGTACTCTAGAGAATTCAGCCTTAAAAATCCTGATAGGAGCGGCCCCACTCCTTACTCACATAGGTGACTTCTTATTAAGAGGCTCCTGTTGCACCTCCACTTGGCTTGCCAAGATATAAGAGTCATTAAAAGCTTTACTTAACCTAAACTTTTACAGGTAGCATTGCCTGCTTGTCATCAGAATAGGTAGAGGACTAAACCCCCACAATGCTTTGGACCGAGTTGCAGTTACATAATTTGGTTTTCCCTTTGAACTTAGATCTTGGGATCTCCAATCAACTAGGTAGGGTTCCCATTATGGAAACTCATTAGATGTAAGCTTTCAAACCCATTCCCCTCGATAATTTATCAACTTGCTCTCTAGTTAAACCTTTTGTAAGTGGATCCGCAATATTATCTTGTGACTTCACATAGTCAATAGAGATAACTCCATTAGAGAGCAATTGTCTGACTATATTATGTCTACGACGTATATGTCTAGACTTACCGTTACCTATACTACTTTGTGCCTTTCCAATTGCAGATTGACTATCACAATGTATGCATATCGCTGGCACATGTTTTGGCCAATTTGGAATATCCTCTAGAAAATGATGAAGCCACTTAGCTTTCTCTTCAGCTTTATCTAAAGCTATGAATTCAGATTCCATTGTGGATCTTGCTATACACGTTTGTTTAGAGGATTTCCATGATATAGCTGCTCCTCCCAAAGTAAAGACATATCCACTCGTGGATTTTGAATCTTTAGTATCAGATATCCAATTTGCATCACTATACCCTTCTAGTACCGCAGGATATCCAGTATAGTGTAGCCCATAGTTCTTTGTGTATTTTAAAAACCTTAGAACTCTTATTAAAGCTTTCCAATGGTTCTGTCCTGGATTGCTAGTATATCAGCTTAGTTTGTTAACCACATACGCAATATCTGGTCTTGTGCAATTCATGATGTACATTAAACTTCCTATGATGCGCGAGTACTTTAATTCCTTCACCGGTATTTTTGATAATGTAAGACTTATATCAAAAGGTGTCTTCGCTACACCATTGTCATTTGCTATGAATGTATTAAGTATTTTCTCAATATAATGATATTGAGATAATACCAGTCCTTCAGATGTTCTAGAGATTTTAATCCCTAAGATAACATCTGCCGTACCTAAATCTTTCATATCAAATTTACTAGTTAATATCCTTTTGGTAGCCTTAACGACATCAATATTGCTCCCAAAGATAAGCATATCGTCGACATAAAGACAAACAATGACATATCCTTTTTCATCACTCTTTGTGTATACACATTTGTCACATTCATTAATTCTAAAACCATTTGAAATCATCGTTTTATCAAATTTCTCATGCCATTGTTTTGGAGCTTGTTTTAATCTGTATAACGATCTTACAAGCTTACATACCTTTTTTTTCTTGTCCTGGAACCACAAACCCTTCAGGTTGTTCCATATAAATTTCTTCATCTAAGTCACCATTTAAGAAGGCTATCTTGACATTCATTTGATGTATCTCTAGGTTGTATATAGCAGCAATGGTTATTAGCAATCGAATGGATGTAATTCTGGTTATTGGTGAATAGGTGTCAAAATAATCAAGGCCTTCTTTTTGCTTGTACCCTTTAACTATAAGTCTAGCCTTGTATTTGTCAATCAATCCATTAGCTTTTAGCTTCCTCTTAAAAATCCATTTGCATCCTAGAGGTTTATTTCCAGGAGGAAGATCTACTAATTCCCAAGTATGATTTTGCATGATGGATTCGATTTCACTGTTAACTGCCTCTTTCTAATATGGAGATTCAGGAGTAGACATTGCTTCATTAAATGTACGATGCTCATTTTCCAACAAATATGTTAGAAAATCTGAACCAAAAGATTTAGACGTTTTGGCTCTCTTACTACGCCTTGGTTCATTTCCATTATCTACATATCCTTGATCTTTTCTATCTTCATGATTACTAATGGCATCATGAGATCTTTTCAAAATAATTTGTTCTTGTGCCTTCTTATAAGGAAATATTTCTTCAAAGAAATATGCATTCCTTGACTCTATAATGGTATTAGCATGAATGTCAGGAATATCAGATTTATGCACAAGAAACCGATATGCAGAACTATTGTTTGCATATCCAATGAAAATACCATCAATAGTCTTTGGTCCAATCTTGACCATTTTTGGGAATGGAACCCCTACTTTTGCAAGACACCCCCACACTCTTAAGTGATGGAAAGAAGAGGGTCGATTCTTCTATACTTCATATGGAGTCTTACACAATCTTTTGTGAGGTAGCCTATTGAGTATGTAATTCGCAGTTAGAATAGCTTCCCCCCACATGTTCTGAGGTAACCCTGAATTAATCAATAAAGCATTCATCATCTCTTTCAAAGTGCGATTTTTGCGTTCAGCAACACCATTTTGTTCAGGTGAATAAGGAGCTGTAGTTTGATGAACAATTCCATGTTCTGCACAGTACTCCTGGAAAGGAAATACATATTCTCCTCCTCTATCACTTTTTAACACTTTGATCTTCTTGCTTAGTTGATTTTCAACCTCATTCTTATATTGTTTAAATACTTCCAAAGTCTCATCTTTACTTCGGAGTAAGTAAACATAACAATATCATGTGCAATCGTCGATAAAAGTTATGAAATATTTTTTACCACCACTAGTTTGCACAAATGTCAAATCACAGATATATCTGTGAATTAATTCTAAAGGTTCAGTACTTCTTTCCACAAATTTAAAAGAAGTTCTCGTCAACTTTGACTCTACACATACTTCGCATTTGTTATGTGAGTTAAAATCAAGATTTGGTAGCAAACCTAATGTCATAAGCTTATGCATTGAATTAAAATTAACATGTCCTAATCTATCATACCATAAATTAGGAGATTCCAACATATAAGCAGAAGAACCATTATTATTAATAGTGTTAACAATTGGTATAGATTTGGGTACAATAGTCATTACATTAAATTTAAACAGACCATCACATAAGTACCCTTTCCTAACATAGACACCATTCTTAGTAAGAACAAATTTATCAGACTCAAAGACAAGTTTAAAACCATTCGTACTCAACAATGACCCATACACTAGGTTCTTTCTGATATCTAGCACATGTAGTACATTATTGAGAGTCAGCTCTTTCCCGGTCGTCATCTTTAGGACAACTTTACCCATTCCTTGCACCTTACATGTGGACGAGTTTCCCACATATATTGTCTCTTCAGCAGTTGCAGGATGATATGTGGTAAACATATTCCTGTCTGAACAAACATGTCGAGTAACCCCAGTGTCCACCCACTATTGCTTAGAATTTCCAACCAAGTTTACTTCTGACACTGCTGTTGCTAGGTTCATGTCAGATACATTATTGGTAAGATAATCCACCTCTGTTATGTTGGCTTGGGCATGCCTTCCTTTATTGGTGCTCTCTTGACCCTTGCGTTTGTGACAATCTTTGGCACGATGTCCAGGCTTGTCACACACATAACACTTCCCAGTGAACTTCCTCTTTTTGTTCCCAACATTGTGGTTATGATCAGAATGCTTTCTCTTCTTACTGTTAGGAGCATGCTCTATTACGTTTGCCTTTGATTCCATGTAATTTTTACCAGCCTTCATTTCAGACGTTCGATTGTCTTCTTCGATTCTCAATCGCACTATCAGGTCTTCTAACGTCATCTCTTTGCGCTTATGCTTCAAGTAGTTTTTTTAATCCTTCCATGCTGGAGGCAACTTTTCAATCAGAGCAGCCACTTGGAAAGATTCTCCTAGTTTCATTCCTTCAGCCTGAATCTCATAAACGATGAGTTGAAAATATTGAACTTGACTCATGATGGTCTTGGAATCGATCATTTTGAAATCAAGGAATTTGCCCACAACAAATTTCTTTGTGCCGGCATCTTCAGTCTTGTACTTCTTCTCTAAAGATTCCCACAGTTCCTTGGTTGTTTTCATTGAACTATACACGTTGTAAAGTGTATTATCCAATCCATTGAGGATGTAGTTTTTACACAAGAAATCTGCATGCTTCCATGCATCTACTGCAGCAAACGTTTCTCTGGTTGAACTCTCACCCAACTCTGGTGGATCTTCTTTCAACAACTTTGTCAAACTCAAAGTGGTTAAATAGAAAAGCATTTTTTGTTGCCACCTTTTAAAGTCATTTCCATTGAATTTTTCTGGTTTTTCACCAGGTCCAATGGGGCCCGGGGTCTGTCCAATTAAGGGCATCGCCATCACAGGCCTACTAGCATTAGTCGGGGGTGCAATATTTCCAAATCCATCTTGTCCAGTCACAGGAACACTTGTTCCTTCAGTTGACATCATTTCTAACACAAATTAAAATGATTTAATCAATATAAATATTTAAGGTAGTCACCAAAGAATATTACCTTCCACAAAATATACTAATGTCTCAAAACACAAGATCAAACTCTTATTACACCAACACAAAAACTTTCTGACATAACAATTTATTTATTTATTTATTATTATTATTTTTTAATATATTAATTTAACACCAATCCTAATCAAACTTACAGTTCACATGCAATGATATCAAAATGCCAGACAATTACTTGCATATAAAGAAATTTCACTTTCATAGCATAGTACCATGAAAATATGCAGATGCAATTCTACCATAAATTAACCAAAGTTTCCGTATATGATCCTGGAAACAAATATGACAAATATAAAGTTCTCTAAATGCACAAATTATTTTTGAACATAGGTATAAGGTCTTAAGATTGTTAGGAAATAAAGCACCAAATGAAATGAATTTGTGCAAAAATCAACGATTATAAAAATTTAAGGAAATTGAGAATATAATTAAATATAATATAATACTTACAAACTTACACAAGCAAATAACTTGAAAAGGAAATGCCGAGGCCTGAATATCTTCAGTTTCCTTAAGACCTTATCGTCCCATTACGGTGCTTACGAATAAAGGCGATTGTCTCCCAGGATTCAACGGCAGTATTTCTACAATAGTAGCACTCCAAATTGTAGAAAAGGTGAACCAAAATAATGCTAACTCTGTCTTTCAAAAAAACTCTAATGCTCTAGTTTAGTATGTAAAAATGAATGCAGAGAAAAGATGATTTTGCAAAATAACTTGTGTGCTATTTATAGATAACAAGATATCTGTTCGGAAAAGCTATGCCAACTCTTCATGCCAAGAGATGTGTTCTTTAGTCTGGAAAAGTTATAACTCTTAATTTGTAAGGTTATAACTCTTAGTTTGGAAATGTTGCACCCTTAGAATTTAATTTTAAAAATTAAATTAAATTCTATTTAATTTTTGAAATATAATACATCTTTCCAAACATTATTTCAATTTCTCATTCACTATTTATTTGAGTCAATTTAGAATTAGACTCAATTTACTAACAATTAATTTATAGAAATTATAAACAACTTGACAATAAGTTACTTTGATATATGTTAAAAACAATATTTAGTACATTCTGTATGATATTGGTTACAAATCTTATACTTGTAATTGCATTTTATCTCATTTCTTTTTGGTGAAATTTTTTTCCAAAGCAATTTTATAGAAGCATAGAAAATATAAGAGAATACTAAAATTCACTTCTTTTTTTTTTTTCAAAGAGACAAATATAAGAAATATAAGGAAGGAGAAAACAAGATAGGAAGCAGCCATGTGAGAGAAGAAAGAGTATAAAAAGCAATGAAAGTGTAATACAACTGTAATTCGTTGAGTATAGGATATAAATACAATATATTCAAGGATAAGGATAAAAGTGTTTTTAATTAATAATTGTCTGTATAGAATAGATGGAAATGTGTAACAGGGTGTTATATAAATTTATATGTGTATATATTTTTCTAATAATATAATAGGAAAAATTTTGCATCTCATACATGTAGCAAAAAAGAAATAATTATTGCAAAATATAATACTTTTTTCAAGGACAAAAAATATTTTTTCCTAAAAAAAAAAAACCAATCCAAATAAGCCCTATAGTTTACAAGGCCTATGGTTCTCGGCAACTCGATGCAAAGTCATAATTTTGAACAATTACAAAATGGAAAAAAAAATTTAAGAACTTCTTAGTCATGCGATTTTCGTCATGATGCAAGTAGAAGAATTTTATGTTTTTAACAGCATCCAAAACAATTTTATATGTACTTTTATTTTGCGCTATAGTATTTTTTGGCTCAAGAGGTGTATAACTTTTGCATCATACAAAAACATTTTCCAAGTAAATCTGTCAAGAAAAACTCAAGATACGAAAAAGGAAGGATTTGGGAGGGGCAAAAGAAAAGTTGATCAGGATCTGTTTGGTATAAAGAGGGGGAAAAAACAAGGACTAAATTCAATTCCTCACCCCCCCCCCCCCCCCGCGTATACAAAATGAATTTAACCCAAAGAAACCATACTGTATGCCTTTTTCTCGATTAAAATGACCATTGCCCATGACCTATAAATATCACTACTAGTGTTAAATTTCAGGCCACAAGAAGGGATAAAAAGATAAACTCAGAAACCTACTTATCCTAGAACAAACAAACAGAAAAAATAAAATGAAAAAGGGAGTCCAATATCTTTGTCTGTCACGTATGACTCATATAGGGTAAGGTGAAAAAAAGAATTTTTTTTTTTTTGGGTATTTTCTCTACAAGGGTTTTAGCTTCTAAAGCTTCTCTTGGTAGGTTTACTTTTACGCATAATGTTACAAATAAATAAAAGATAATAAGCAAGATCACTCGAGAATGTCATCTCTCATAAGATTTGTTGTCATTTGTGTTAAACTATTACAAATACTAGTTTAAAACCCGTGCCATATATGGGTGTTGATACAAATTTAAATAATAGTATACAAGTTATATTTTGTATTAATCAATTTATAGAAATCTAAATCTATTAATAGCTTGACACTATGTTATTTTAATATTTTGTTAAAAACAATATTGAATACTTTATATATGATATTGGTTACAAATCTTTTAGTTGTAGTTACATTTGATTTCATTTCTTTTTGGTAAAATGCCAAAAAGCAATTTTTTGAAAATAAAGAAAACATAGGAGAGTACTAAAATTCACATTTTTTTAAGGAGAGAAAGTATAAGAAATACAAAGAAGAAGAAAAAACGTCATCAACACATTTGATAGGAAGAAGCCATGTGAGAGAAGAAAGAGTATAAAAGCAATAACAGTGCAATACAACCGTAATTCATTGTTTATAAGATATTAATACATTCAAAGTTATAATTGTCTATATGATTGATGTGTGTTTGTGTTTTTTTTTTTTTTTAGATTCAAATTATGAGAATGAAAGTGTGATTTTGATTTATACTTGTATGTATAGAATACATCTAAGGAGAAAGACATGCAGGTCTCTTAGGTATATACTTAATGCCAAATAGGTCATCCAACTTTTTATGATTTTTTTGGAGGTCGTTCCAATTAATAATATAAATATTTATAAACAATAGGTACTAATTTGACTAATTTTTTAAAATATTAAAAATTAATTTGGTCATTTTTGTAAAATATTAAATAATAATTCAAATATTTTAAAATAATAAGGATTAATTTTAAAAAAAGTGACATTAATATATAAGAACTAATTACAAAATTAACTCTCATGAATTGCACAACGTTCACCATATGATATGCAATTTGCAAGTTGAATAGACATATTTGGAATCTAGGACAAGGCGACTACGCAAATATGACAGGCGTGATATTTGAGGTACACTATGAAAGGTAAAGAGTGCTTCTACAAGTTAATCCTTATGTCTTGGAAAAAATCAAATGAGGAGTATTGGACAATCTTAATAAGGAATCGCCTATGTGTAGAGAGACAGAACTTTATATTTTTCAAAGCTAATTTTTTAGAGTTTTCACGAAAATCATGAGTTGTCTAAGACCGAGATAAACATAATCATGAGAACTAAATAATGTCGAAAGAGTATTTGGTAAGTTTTATTCTTTGATCTACACAAACACTTAACATTGCTACCAACTCAACCCGATAATTTTCACTAAGAAGGTTTAAGGAAAAAAGCTACTTATCTTGATTCAACATCAATCTAATTGAACTCTTTCTCATATCTATATTTCATGTAATTTTGCCCTATTGATTTTCTTGTATATGAGGAATTGTTGTCATCTAAATTTTATCCAAGTGAATGTGCTTTCCAATATACTTTCCTTAACTTAGTATTTAAGTAGGTCTTCAAAGTGGGAAGGACAACGAATGGGTGCACCTCCCAAGCGGATGACCAGCGTACTCATGTGGTGGAAACAAATGAAAATTGATTGAGATCATTGAACTTAGTGGTGTACAAAAAATCCCAAAAACCGTAATGATCGAACGAAATCAATTGTAAACTAATGGTTTTTAAAGTGGTTTGGTGGTTGATTGCTGTTTTATTTTTTTAAAAATCGTAGCTGGGGGTTTGGGTTTTAGTTTTGAAGAGTGAAAAACGATGGTTTAAATCTTATCGCCCACTATAGTAATATTATGTATACACACATATACATATTTATATGTGAATAAACATTTAGAAAATTTATATAGACTAATATATTGTATATGCTTGATTATTTTGTTGAAGTCTTTAAATCTTTCTGGATAAGTTTTGGAAATGAGCATAATGGAAATGTTGTAGTTCTTTTATTCAAAAAATTGATAATAAACACTAAACGTAATTAAGAAAGAAGAACTTCAATTTGCCAAGTGGTATCAATCAATTTGAAAATTTGTTATTGTGACACTTGTTAGAAGTGCAAAACTTCTGCGTTATAAGATTCAGGTGAATTTTGTATTTTTAGTATATTTTTATGACGAAAATATTTTATCTCATAAAATCAGCTGAAAAATCACTGAAAACCACACCAAACCACATTAATTGAAATCATTGGTTCGTTTAGCATTTTGGTCAACTTTAGTTTTATTAAAAAATAAACTACATAAATCAATTTAATCAAAAAATAGTGCAAAAACTACCCAAACCACCCGTGTACACCCCTGATGAACTTAAAGTTGCAAGTCTAACTTGGAAAATATAAAAATTCAACTTGGAGGAAGTCATACTGAAAAAAAAAGAAGATAAAATGGACGTTATCCCCTATAGTTTGTCTAGTTAGTAGATTATCTCTTATATTTTAAATTTACCTCATTATTTTTCTATTCTTTTTAAAAGGTAGCACGTTATTTGTTGTTATTTATCTAATTAGTTGATTATCTATATGATTTGTCTAGTTAGCTAATTATCCCCTATATAGTAGAACGTTTTGAGAAGAGACTTGCCTTTTTTTGTTGGAATAATTAAAAGTATATTTACAAAAATTGGGAAACCAACTCTTTTATCCACAACAGAGATTTTTTCCTTTTAGAGCAAGCCTTCCTACATTTTCTTTCTCATTATTTACCATTCCATCCATGGTGCTGCGAGGATTAAAAAGATAAAGAGATATTACCTCTAGGAAGGTAGAAAAGTTTAAAATTTACCACATTATCCCCTTGTACTTTCTAAAACAATCACCTCTTTTTTTCTTTTTTGTTATTATCTAATCATTATTAGCTAAAAATAAGATTATTTTTTTTAATGCTCATAAATACAAAAAAATACATATGATGCATAATTAGTTAATTTAAACAAAAAAGTAAAAGTAGGATATTAGTGCAGCTTTTTTTTAAAAGCACAAGAGATAGTATGGTAAATTCTTAAACAAAAAGGAATAATCAGCTAATTGAATAAATCACCGGGAATAACATGCATCTTACTCTAAAAAATAAGTCATTTGTGTCACGTTATAGTAGCTAAATATGATACTTGAGTTCAGGATGAAAGAGATATCTATGTGTTTGGAAGGGAAAAGGTTTAATCAAAAACACCACATATGCCCCTGCTTAGCCTGGCTTGACTCGTGCTCATCGACGCAGGCATAGGAGGGTGTTTGGCTTTGCTTATTTTGGGTGTTTATAAACACCTAGAAAAAAAGTATATTCTCAAATATTTTTTACTATTTAAATGCTTATAAGCACGAAATAAGCAAAGCCAAACACCCTCTAGGTCTAACCATGGTGCTTTATTTTCCTTTTTGAAATTATATTTAGTTTTATTTCAATATTCTAGGAAAGTTTTCGTTTTTCAACAGTCATATATCGTTATTTTCAAGTCCTTTTTTTCTTTGAGAAGCTGCATCTATAAATACCAATAATAATAGTGGAATTACTAGTCATTTTTCATGGATGGCGAACTGATAATGTGGCAATTATTAGTTAAGAATATTATATCAGACACCAGTTTACTCGACCGGACCTACACTTCCAACACAAGGCATGAGACTGATGCAGTGAGAGCCAAAGGTCTTCCAATTCAATAGAGCAAAGTGGAAATATATGAGCAAATAGTTACGTTGCTCTAATTGCCGTGAAAATATGAGAGGATATGTTACTTGAAACCTTACCCATGCTGGGAGTCAATAGAACCAAGTGGAAATATATGAGCAAGTATTTTTTTATACGATAGGCGCATAATATCGTTATTAATTCTTGAGTTTTGCACTTAATTATGGGGATGGATGTTGCCAAATTGATGATATTTCGTGTATTTTGATGTTAATAGGTTAAAAAAGAAGTATGCAAAAGAAACTGAATTGGAATGTTTTTGGTTTGAAAAGAGTTGTTGACGTAGAATTCAGCCTGGGCGTGCCCACGACTTACTCCATGATACGGGAACAACTTCGTAGAATTAAAGTCTGATGATATTTTGGCATAGAGTTAATGATCCGTGATATGTTTTGATTCCTAAAAGTCAGGCAACAATTTATAGTTGGCTTGTTTGCCAAGAATTATCTTTTCAGAATATTTTCATTTTTTTTGTAAATTAGTATTAAAAAGTTTCCTTATTAGAAGAAACTTTTAAGTTTTATATTAGTCTTCATCAGCCTCTTAAGACATCATTATCTATTATTCATAATTATTTTACAGTTTTATTTTCTTTCTTTTAGGTGACTTTTGCAATATGCGCAGCTAAATATTTTCGTCTAGCTAGGGATTGGATAACCAAAGTTTATGGTTTTAGAAAGATTGTGAGCTCTGACTAATTTTTATACTTTTGTTAATCTGGGTATTTGTATATTTTTTTGTTTGAACAATTAATGTTAATATGTGAATATGCAATTAGGCGCTGATTGTTTAATTGCTAGGTAATAGGTAGCCAATCGAAAAGATTAAATTTATTATCGTGTAATTAATTTGATATAAGTGGTAACTAGTTTCATTGAAAAAATATGCAATCTAACTTAAAAATATCCGTGAGTGAGTTGTCAATTTGAATTGGATCGTTCTAGATCAGTTCATGCCATTGGTGGATAGATCTTGCGAATGATTCGGAGATTGTATCATTTTTTTGGTAAGAGAAATAATAGATGAGCGACTCAAAATTCAGAGATTGTACCGTTTATTTGGTAAGGGAATAATTGAGGAATGAATAAAGGGATTCCTTTATTATCTGACAAAGTAGAAGGAATTAGGTTGTTAAGTCGTGTCGACAACTATTATTGGTTTATTGAAATAAATAAGAGTCGTCTTTGTATCTATGATTATTTTTGTCGACCAAAATTGAGTCTATACCCTAAGCTAGGTCTTTAATTCATTGAATTTCCCTTTTATTTACTTTGCTCTATTTTAATCTATTGTTTAGTTATCTGTTTCTTAATTTGCTGCTGATTCGAGCTTAGCCATAGCAGAGTTAAGGTCACTCTCAGTTTATTAGTTTACTATTTCTTTTCTTTACCTCCCTCTCCCAACCCCAACCCCCCCCCCCCCCACACACACACACAAAAAAAAAAACTGTCATGCTTTGATTATTCAAGTGATTTGTAACTAAATGAAGCCAATGGTTATGGGTTCGATCCGACTTACCAGTTACGCAATCTGCTAATAAGAGCCACTATTGAGTCTCTTATTACATGATCTGAACCCTGTTGGGGTACGGTAATGTAATTTTTTGTTTCTCAATGCAATGGAGATGCTTTCATTTGACTCAAAAAAAAAAAAAAGTTAAGACTTTATCCTAAAATACTTGAGTTCGACTATAACAGATACAAAGCGATCTTATGCGACAACAGGACCAGACGATCTGAAACCCTCTTGGGTCGAACTTAGCTCAAGACCCAGAATGTGCAAGTCAAGTTGATGAACCAGATACCCAGATGATTGGCATATTCAATCTAGCATTCATTTTCGTACTTTTATGTGAATAGAGAGCACAAAAAGGAAAGACAATTTTGCATTACTTTAGTTCGTCGTTTTAAAATTCTGGGTGCTACTATTACATTAAGATATGATTGTATCTTAGCAGTAGCGAACCTAGAATTTTTAATAAAGAGAGACAAAAAAGTATTTACACCAAATCATGATTCCGTTCAAGTTATTAATCCAAATCACAAAATATTTACTTTTAAAATAATAATAAATTATAAAATAAGATATTATACATCAATAAAACTTTTATTGATAAACTTTTATTTGGCCACCTTAATGTTAAGTTTATTTGTGTAGCTGATACAGCAAAGTCTAGATCAATGACAAAAAAAGGTAATAACAATTTTAATAATAAAAAAACAAGCAAATCCCTAATGTTTTGCAATTGACAAGAATGAAAAATATCAAGTTGATTATTTTTCCAAAATAAAATATTAATAATACATATAGCACGAGTCAAGGCAAGACTCTTTGTAACTTTTGTAGTGGTAATTGATGAACAAAATTGTAACTTTGAGTAGATAATTATAAGGAGACTTTATTTTTGATTAATAAGAGAAGAAAAACTAACTTTAGCAATGCTTAAACAATAAATAAATATTGAATGATTTATTATTCTTTGTAATGTTCAGTCTATCTTTTACGCAATATAGCACGGTCTACACTTCACTTAAAAGCAGTAGTAAAAGAAATATTTTGATCAGAAAAATATATCATTTTGCACACACGATTCGCATGGGTACAAGGATCATGTTAGTTTTCACGCGACCCAAAATTCTTCCATCCACAAACTTGAGTCTAATTCATCGGCCATGAACAACTCAAGAGAATTTCAAAACTAGATCTCCACTGTAGGAGCTATTAGATTATTAATATTGCTTCACAAGTTACGGGTGATTTATGTTCAACATATCACTTTATTTAAAAATTTAAATTACTGTATCCTTCACGTGCAAATTGAGATTGAGCATTGTAAATGAATATATTCTTTTAGCGTCATAACTTGAATTTAAAATCTTTTTATATATATATATAACATGTTAATTTACTATACAAAAAAAATAAGGTTTGCCTTCTCCTAGGACATGGCTCAATTAGTTAAGGTTAAAATGGCCTTCAAGAATAAATCCAAGCTCAAGTTTCTTGCTGCACCACTGAAGTTTTCATTCTTAACTCACATAGTGCATCCTTAAACAAGGTTCTACCCTTGAAATTTTAACAGTTAGTTGTTAGAATTCGCTAATTGAGTGTCTTTATACAAAAGATGACATCACGTGAAACAGAGTTTTTTTTTCAGTATTTTAGTGTAGGCTCTAGAGACATCATGACTGGAAAGCTTTCTCGGTAGAAATGACCATAGTGAAGCTCCCACTTTGTTGGATGGACCTACCAAGAGCCCCTTATAGCGACTTTTGTTCTAAGTTTGTGTAAAATCACATCGCCTATTTCTCTATACCGCTCAAAAGTCAGTCCATGACTCTAGTGATGGCAGTGTGGCCTTAGATTTCTCCTTTCCACCTAGATTCCCATCTCATCTCTCTCCTTCTAAGAGAATCTTCTATTTGGATTTTATCATTTTTTCTAAAGATTCCTTGAGAAATTTGTCCACAACTACGAAACATCAGCATGTAGTTGTACAGCATAAATAACAACTGAGAATCACTTCGTAACACAATGACATTATGTGCACAAATTAATGCTTATAAACTGTGCATTTTATTTGGTTGTGAATTGTTCACATTATTTTATATTAATTATATCAATAATTTACGACTATCGAATCTTCATATGTGTCATAAACATATCCATTCCCACATGTGATAGTCGAAGGTCCTTTCTGCGTGGAATCTTTTGACACATAAAGTAGAATGAAGGGATTGGGGCCCAAAGCAACACCAGAAAATGAAACATCAAGCATAAATGACAGCCCATAAACACTTAAAAAACGTATAATGCAGCTCTGCCCATTTCATTACAAGTGTCCATAGCAGAAGCACACATCTCCAAATACTCTCTATCCTCCAAAAAGGGTTAACCAAAGGAGAACCCCTTTTCCACCTGGCCAGAGGCCCCTTAACCAGGCGGGAGGTAAATCGAGGGATGTGCGTGAGTGGCGACTGCGAGAGGACCAACGGCGTGGAAATCCAAAGAACACCCGCAATATTTCAATGAAAGATCGCCGCCACACTTTCGATCCGCATTGTCAGGGTGTCTCCACCCTAATCACCTGGCCACTTACCAACTCACCTATGCCCCTGGGGGCAAATACTCTCTATCCTAATTTAAATGTTTTGTGTTCAACCTAGCGACGTATCATTAGTAGCAACGGCGCGACAATGATTTTTTTTTCTTTAGCCCACTTTTCTGTAATTATTGCAAAACTAGCCCACTTTTCAAATCGTTTTAAGAAATGGCCTAAACAAATTCTAAGAATTCGTTTAAGGCTTTTTAAAGAATTTTTTAGATTCTCTGGCATGAATTAACACCGTGGCAGAAAATGAATTATGGGAATTCTTGAACGAATTTTGGGAAGAATTTTCTAAAAATTAAAATTAAAATTCATACTAGTCAAAAAATTACGTTAATTTTTGTTATGATTAATTATTTAATTCTATATAAATTATTGTGCATATACATTTAAATTATTTGGATTAATAGTAAAATTTGAATGTTAGGAATTGAAGAAATTTATAAATATTTAATAGAATTTGTTTGAATATTGTATTCTAAAAAATTAACGTATTTTTTTGACTAGTATGAAATTTAATATTAACTTTTAGGAAATAAAGAAGTCCCAGAATCTTTTTAAGAATCCCCAGGATTCTTTTAAGAATTCCCAGAATTCATCAAAAAATTCCTAGAATTCATTTTTTTGCCATGATGTCACTTCTTCGCAGAGAATCTCAAAAATCCTAAAAAAACCTTAAACAAATACCCAGAATTCTTTTAAGAATTCCCAGAATTCATCACAAAATTCCCAGAATTAATTTTTTGCCATGATGTCACTTCTTCGCAGGGAATCTCAAAAATCCTAAAAAACCTTAAACAAATTCCCAGAATTTTTTGACGAATTCCTAGAATTTGTTAGACTATTTCTTAAGATGATTTGAAAATGTGGGTTAGTTTTGCAATGATTTTGGAAAAGTGGGCCAAAGAGAAAAAAATCCCAATATTTCTCTCAAGGTCGGCTGTAGGCTATACCCCATCCAATAGGGCGTTAATTGATAAGAGTAACTCGTTTACCAATTCGAAATTTCACAAGGGGAGTTTAGTTCATAAAATAATTTTTTATTCTCGAAAATTACTTTTCAGAAATTATATTTTTACGTTTGGTTTGGAAATTTAAATAATTTATCAAAAATGCCCCTAATTCGAAGAGATAAAAATTATTTTCCACTATGATCTTGTAGTGTGTATATAAGTGTATATGTAGTGTGCGTATAATATGTGACTGTATAAAATGTGCATAGTATGTGTGTACAATTTGTATCTGTTTGACCATGTGTGTGTATTGTATGTGTAATGTGTATGTGTTTGACCATGTATGTATAGTGTATTTGCATAATGTGTGTAGTATGTTTTGACCATATATGTGTAGTGTATGTGCATAATGTGTGTAGTGTGTGCAGTTTGCTGACCACGTGGGTATTTATGTGCAGTGTGTCTATATGTGCGTACGCGCATTGATTACGTGCATGTGAAAGAGAATAAAGGATTAGAAAGTAAATCATTTTTTTTTTAATTTTTACTAAGATGGTATTTTGTTCTTTTTATTGTACCAAAACATTCTCATTATTCGGGAAATTAAGATTTCCAACCCTTCTCTCCATGAGAATAAAAACTACAGATTTTATGGGAATATTAAATTCTCGTGAATGTGATATTTTCAATTTTTTCAATTTTAAAAACCAAATATAAGAATTTTAAATTCTTGACTTTAGAATTCTATGAACCAAATGCCTCCAACTCAGATAATTAGGAAATTTAAACAAATTCAGGCTTACTTAATTATTTTTGGAAAAAGAAGGCTAAAGATCGAAAGAAACTTTAAAATCGAAAAATGCATCAAAACGCCAATTATGTTAATATGTATTGTATTCAAAATTGAATTACTTTGTGTTATTATTATTTTTTTCCTTTAAAAATCTTAGGATTCCACAAGAAAAAGATAATCTTTCTCCAATCTTCAGTAATTCCCCCCACTGAAATTAATGTGGCACTGTAACAGCGTTAGATGAAAAAAGCCATCAGCACAAACAATGATGGAAACAAGATTCCAACCCCAAAAAAATCTGCCTATTAAAATATCTGAAATCCTCAACAAAAACAAAGAATCAATTTTCATGAAGCAGAATCAGAAAAGCTGTGAATTTTAATCATACGTATGTTTGTTGTCCATGTTACATCTAATCAAGATTGACTGGCTGGAGCCTCCTTCAAGAATCAGGACCAATTTTTCAAGTCACCAATGGAATTGCATTGAAATGATAAGATTAATAGCATAAGTGATCAAGGTGACAGAATTTTAATAACCTAGTCCTTAGATCAAAGTTAGAACAAGTATCTACAATTGAAATGTACAAAGATTATATAAATCTAACGACACCACAAATTCATCCATCATATACTAACCTGTCCCCAAGGGAACCTGTTTGGACAAGTTTAAACCACAACACATACAAGTTAATAGGAATAATTTTGCGCGCTCCATGAGTGCTTACAAAGTCATTCTCCACAAGTCAAACTTTGAAGAGAGTTTCGGGAGTATAACATTCAACAACATGATGCCTAGAATTTCTTTAAAAGCAGTGAAATTTTGAAATTTTCTGAAGTTGTCCCTCAAAAATTCCACTCTTCTTTTCACAGATTATCTTTAGTATTTACAATTAGTAAATATGAAATATTAGCTACGTAGAAAAGGGGGGAAAAAAGAAAAAAGAAAGAAAAATCTTGCACAACCAAGTAGGGGGATACATCCAGGGAATGAATAAGGAAAGTAGCAATGGAGAATATGACAAAAAAGAAAAGACATAAAAAGGAAAGAGAATAATAGTAGTGAACATTGTTCCCATTACTTCCAAACCATAATAAATCAAGCCAGAGGTCATCAGAAAGCCGAAGGTTCAAAAATCAGCGGTGCAGCATCAAGTAATGAAAGCAAATGATGAAGTACAACAAAACTTTCTGCTTAAACAGGGAAGTATACCTGCCAATGTATACAGCATGACGGCCTCCATCTGTCATAGAAGTCAATCCACAAACAAGTTACTGATACTCTCTAGTTTCTGCCCTGCACTTTGCCTAGCCAAACAAATCATCATCATCATCATCATCAACCTCGCCTAAATCACTTTCCTGCTTTCCACTTAATGAAGCATTAGACTTTCCTTCACTGTCATTAGTAGAGAAGGCTTGTCTACCACCAGATCCAACAGAGGAATATGCCCAAGATGAACCCACTTTGTCAGAAAATGATTCTCCATATAGATCACCATAGATTCCACTCTTTGTTGGAGTTTTGACTTTGTTCAAGACTTCTTGAAGCTTGTCTGTGACACCTGTTTGAGAAATATTAACTTCTTTCGGTGAGGAAAGTTCTTTCCCTTTGGGTATTACTGTTATTTGTACAAGGGATTCATATTTTCCAACAAGACTTCCTTCTTTTACACCCACTGGCCCAGGTTCTGTGTCTACGTCTGCCCCATCCGAAACCCCGACGACCTCCACTAATTCTCCCCCAACCTGATCCTTAAAAGCCACTCTCATTTTCCTGATTCTTTTAGCAGCTCTCTCCAGTGGCTGGCTATTATCTTTTCCACCAGACGAGCTAGTAGATTCACTAGATTTAGGAACTGCACCAGGTTTTGTCAGCCCATAACGGTTCAGAAAAGTGTTATATGCCAAGACAGCTTCTTCATCTGAAGGATCGGGAAGGGGAGGTAGATTAATCTCTGTGGGTTGTGGTGGTGGAGGAAAAAGAGCTGCATTATTCTTTCTCAAAATATAGGTTCTTGTTGAAGCAGCAAACCGCAAAGACTGCCCCACCTCAAGTTCAACAGGAGAATCTTTAGTCAATCTCTCATTTGCAACAAATGTGCCATGTGCAGAACCCAAATCAATTACATATACACTGTGCAAGAAAGACAATCTTGTCAGCCATTCTTGGGAAGAACCTCTAATATCCGAAGTAGCAACAGAAGAACTATCAGATTTTTGGCTGCCTCATTATATTTAACTGTATTATTATCATAATATGAAAAAACTGTGGCGGCAATCATTTCTGCAGACTGGTGAGTTTTGACAGCATCTAAATACGAGAAGACTCATAGCTTGATTGATATGATATCTTCTCAACCAATTTGCAAATGCTATAGTTCTCCAATGCAAAGATATGCGTGTTTACATATTTGTGTATAAATTGTTAGAAGCATATCTCAAATTAGACGAGCAAAACCCCATTACTTGATCGTGCTTATTAAACTATTTTGACTCCTATTAAACAAAAAGTCATCGACCTCATACCCAGAAATGTACAAATTGCACAACTAACAGAACTGGAACTATTGTAGGTCCACATCATTCTGTTTTATCTCTAAATTTCATAGAAGCTTGATGGTTTGAAAACAAACATACTGTGCTTATGCTAAACGGTGCATTAGAAAAAGGAATGGCACAAAGGTTTTAGGATCAACAAATGTAGGAAGCAGTCCTAGAGTCTCAAAAATATAAAATCACTGATACAAAAAATGGAGTACATAACATACCTCCCGTTCTTGTGAGGAACAACGGCTGCATGCTGCCTTGAGACAGACTGATGATCAAGCACAAAATCACATGTATGAAATTGTCGTCCAAAGATGTGCCTTCGCCTATTTAAATTAATCCGATCAAGAACCTCTCCATCCTTTATGACCTCAAGAAAATACACGCCCGGCCGTGGCTCAATTGCCCAGTCAGGAGGCTGCCACGTAGACTGCCCCCCTCCACCCTGAGTTACTTGTGTTGTTGGCCCTGCAGCCGGGACTGCATCTACCCCAGCAGGCTTTTGTGGAACAACATGTTGAGTTTGATAGTGGTTTTGCTGATTGGAAATTTGATTCTGAGAGTTTGAAATTGTACTAGCAGGAGCTGCTTTCTGATCAGGCCTAGTGGTCGGCTTAGACGTTGAATTAGCAGTAACCAAGAAAGGCTCTAGAGTCTGCGCTTTCTTAAACCGTTCAAGGCCCGCTCGACCATACATACTGTTAACCTTATTTCTGACCGCTAACCACCTTTCAGCAATCAATCAGATCTTAAATACAGGCGAGATCAATGGAAGCATTGTCTAACCCAATACGGAGCCACCAAAGCAAAACCACAATTTGCATCCCCAGGCCTATGTTCACAAACCAAAATCCCAAAATATCATAACCACGAAAAATCGAAAAAGAAATACAGCTGCTCTAGTAAATTAGCCCATCCGTATTCTTAAAGATATCAACTTCCTAATATGGCTCCAATTGCTGCCCTAATGCCCAAAAACTAAATTCCTAGCCATCAAATAGCCCACCATACTCTTCTCATTGTCTAAAATACACACATGTAGTTGTTTTTCCTCCCCGTCCCCCCCCCCCCCCAAACAAAAAAAACTGAACAGTAATATATAAAAATTGAGTACATAAGAAATCAGCAAATAAACATGGAATTAGCATAAAGTTTAAAGCAAATAATTTCAACTTTTCATCATACAACAGACCCAAAGCAGGTGTCAAGCTTCTCATCAAACACGGGCATAGCAAGGGTTTTGCGCATAGTGAGAGTATCGTGCACTGGCGAAACAAAACAAAGAAGAGCTCCAACAAGTACTAGAAAAGGCATATAAAATCTCAGCAGATGAATCTAAATCTACAACAGGTAGTGATATTATAGAGTTAACAATTCGAAACAAATCGAATTTATTGAAAAAGGAAAAGAAATAAAACAAAAAAAAATTGGTATAAAAAAAAAATTACCTCATGTGAACATTTAACAATACGGCTTTGTTTAGGGAGTTTTGAAATCGCGTAGAGAAGCACAAAACCAGTTGAGAGAGAGAAGAAAGATTGTGAATAAAACAAAATAGGGGGAACGGGGGGAGGGCAAAGGTGTACACGAGATGATGTTGCTTTTCTCCAAGTCATAATTTATTTTGGCATAGTTGGAATTGGCTTTCTTTTTAAGTGTTTTCTTATAATTTTGAAAAATAATATTATTTTAGAAATTAACTTTTTTGGATTTTGGAAAAAAAATTGAAATTGAGTTTTTCTATAGTAAATTCTTATAGTAAAAAAGATACGTATTTAAAAGAAA
Organism: Cordia subcordata; assembly: GCA_028554755.1. Lineage (NCBI taxonomy): Eukaryota > Viridiplantae > Streptophyta > Magnoliopsida > Boraginales > Cordiaceae > Cordia > Cordia subcordata. The sequence continues at coordinate 20,514,451 of JAPTOF010000003.1, read as the reverse complement.
AAAATATGTTTTTATAAAAAAATGTTAATTCAAACTAGCGCTTTATCTTTTTATTCTCGTTTTGAGCGCAATAGGTCCAAAATCAAACTTTGGAGTGTTTAATTTTCTTTTGAAATTAATGTAAGAATTAGTACTAGCTCTTTGTTTTTATTTATTTATTATTTTTTTTGGGTAACACCATCCTTCTTATATTTGTTGTGTTTTTGGTCTAAAATCTTTTTTTAAAATCTAAATAACAATTAATAACTTTTGAAATATACATTTTTTTTCAATTTTTGTGGTCGATTACGTATTCATTCAATTGTAAAGGTCATTAATATCTCAAATTAATTCACCTTGTAAACCCTCACCCCCCATAGGATCAAACCCAAGATCTCACGCTTGGGGAGATAATCTCAACCACTTGAACTATCATTGATCCCTCAAATTAATTCACCTTAAGTGGCTCAAATTTGAGATAATAAATAATGATCTTTAAATATATTCTTTTGTGATCAATTTTATTTTTTTTCAATAACAAAGATTATTAATATTTCAATACTATTAAATAGTACAATATATTATTAAACAACATAAAAAAAAAGCTACTCAACGTTTATATAATTGAGGTGAGTGGCAAGCTTTCAAGCTCAAGCATTGATAGTAGGAGTGTTTGTATTATGGTTTAGTACGTGAAAATTTATGAAATCTGTGTTTTTATCACATTAATGGTAGTCCTGTTACATCCATTGTTAGGGGAGTTGAGTTTATTGTTTCACAAGATGTGTCTAGAACTATTCTTAATCTGCCTGAGGAAGTAGGAGCTAATGCATATTATGGAACGTGGTTTTCCACCCATGGATGATGAGTCTAATAAGGGCCCGTTTGGATTCACTTTTTTCAAAAATATTTTTTTTAACAGTTTTTAAAAAATAAAATTTTTTAAGAAGTTAAAAATTCTGACTTCTAAAAGAAAGCTGCATTTGAGCTTTTTTTTCAGAGTTTTAATTTTTTTGGAAGTCAAATCAAATAGTTTTTACAAATTTAATATAACTTTTTCAGGAAAAAAAAAAATCAATCCATGCGGACCCTAAAGCTATTTATAATTTTTTTTATGGGATTGTGAAGGAGCACCTAGGAATACTCTACCTTAAAAAAAACAAAACAAAACAAAAAAACAAAACAAAACCCTGTTAATTACGAAGAAAAGATTTTTGATGAACTTATTAATGGACAATGTTGTGCCTAGAGTTGCGCATGGCGAGAACTTATATCACTGCAAGGCTTTTGTGCTTTGTTTCCTCCATAATGGTGAAAAACGTGAACTTGCCTCATATAATTGTCAATCACATTAAGCATATCATTGGAAGGAATACTTCTCTCCCCTATGGAGTGGCTTTAACTAAGATCTTTGTGCATTTTGGAGTTCCATTAGAGTGTGCAAACTTTAGGCCATTTGAAAATAGTTGGAAATTGGATTTGAAGTCTCTTCAACGTATACATATCTATTATTGACAAGAAGTGTATATATTAATAAAGCTCAGTTTGATGCATTATCACTAGAGTTTAGAACTACTTCTTACAGAGGATTAAAGATGAAAATACTTTTGAATTTGTTGATGATAAGCAAGGCGTTCAAATGGGTAATTTAGAAGATAATGAGAATGAGAATGAGAATGAGGATAAAGAATGAAAGATGACAACATGAAAAGGATGATGAAGCTCAAAAAAGACGTGAAAGGAAGACAAAGCATGGAAATGATAGGACTCTTAGTAACATTCTTGAAGAGATTTGTACTATGAATGTAAATGTCACGAATTGGATTATCAACATTAATGATTAGATGGGGTAATTAAGACTGAATATGGGCAATTCAAATGGGAAACTCGAAAACCTGCGAAAAGAATTTGGCAATATCAAAGATCGTCTTGGTCATGACATGGCACTTAAGGAGGACTGAGCCAACAGTTATTAGCCCGCTTGCCATGTTTCACTCTTGAACTTATACATTTCTTTTGGATATTATGTTTACTTTGTTTAGATTGATACTAATGTTACTTAGTTCTCGAATATACCTTTCGTTCATTTGTTCTCTTATGTGCTTATGTGCTAGGACTTCTATGCTTGCATGCTTGTGTGTGGCCAAGTAATGATGCATGATGTATAATATTGATAGCTCAAAGTTTTATATTCACTCTTCCTTAAAAAGCTTTTTCTTGATGATCCCAAAGGGGGATTTGTTGACAACATATTGTGTCTTTTATAATGTTTCAATGATGAAAATTATATTTGATAAATACTTATAAGTTGTGAACACCTTGAATGCTAGTTGGGAACACATTGTGTATGAGTAGTGAACAAATAAATGTGTTTGTAAATACATCTATCATGCTTTGTGAACATTTTCTTAGTATTGTGTGAACAAACTTTGAAATATCTTGGAATTGATGCTTGTGATGTTTTAAAACAGCCATGAAAGCTCTACATGAGATTTAATTCACCTAAGAAGAGTTTAAGATCTTTCAAGATGAAGAAAAGAAGGCATAAGCTGGAGACAAGGTGATATAAGGGGTACTGGTTTGTGCTCTCTTTGTTGTTTGCCTTATTTCATAACTTACAGCTAACTTATGAGTGATTTTCTTGAACCATTGGCTTCAAATTTATTTTATACCTTGGTTGGTGCTTGAAAAATGTTCTTTGAAATGATCTTAAAGTTTTTTATTCTTTAGAAATTTAAGGCGTTTGAAAAATGAGTTTTTAGGCTGAGTCTGCGTTGTCTCTAAGTTAACCGCTTACCCTACCTAATAAGCAAGATCAACTAGGTTAGCACTTACGGAACAAGGGATTTATTTGGAGCTCATTGAGTTAACCGGTCGCCTCCTCTGGTCGACTAACTAGCCCGACCTATTACTCCAATGAATCCCTAGGTTGGTGCCGGTCGCCTATTCGATTGACCAACTCCACTGACCAGCAAATTGAGGGTTTTTGAAAATGTTACCATTTTCTAGAATAATCTTATTTAAACATTTCCACCCCTCTTGCAGTATGCATGTAAAAATATGAAGCCAAAGCATTTTTAAGCCTTTTCTAACACTTTTAAACATCATTTTAGCTTGAAAATCATTATTCTTGAGCTATAATTATTATGTTCACTTGAGCAAACAAAGAGCCTTGATTTATTCCATTCTATCTTGAGGAGTTATACTCTGTTACCCACATTCTTATACAAACATTAAGTTTATACACTCTTAGGCTAGAGATTATTGTGAGAATACTTGTGATGGCTTGAGTGTGGAAAAATTATAGTGTTGGGATACACTTGGATTCTTCAAAGAAAAAGTTTTAGAGAGTTGTAAAGAGTTGGTTTATACTCCATCAACATTTGAAGGAGTATGTATACTAGTAAAGGTGTTTGTGAAGTCATAAAAGAGGAATCCTTGCGCAATGAACGTAGGCAAGGCCAATCACCAAAAAGTCGGTATCTCTCTCATCTCTTCTCTTGCTCTATTCTTACTTGTTTATCTTGCTCGCAAAGTGTTTAATAAATTGCTTGAGTGACCAACTTGTTTTTAATTGGGTAATTTGTTGTGAAAAGTTGTAATAATCTTAATTCACCTCCTTCCCTTCAAGATTATTTGCCTCTTATAGATATCAAGGTGAATGATTGTGTGAGTTTGGATTGCTTGAGTTTGTAAAATGCATGCTTGGTATGATATTGATTATAATTGCTTATTTGAGGGGGAGTTATGCCTTTAAGACTCCATTTATTAAGGGGGAATCATGCCTTCAATACTTTGTCGTTTAATATTAATTTTTGCTTCATAATTTTGGGGGGAGGGGGGGAGAGGGGAGGAGGGGAAGGTGGTCATGCCTTAGACTCTAATTATATCAAATTATTTGTCATCATCAAAAAGGACGAGATTATCAAAATTATTGCATAATTACTATTTTTTATGATATTAAATAATTGATATTTTTTTTATCCTTGATGATTTTAAATAATTGTCTTTGAATACATATTGTTGCATATTTTATATTGGTGATTATTTGGAGTATGAAGTTTCCTATAGAGCATGAAGTATGGAGCTTGCCATGAAGATCAAGTGTGAAAGAGTTAATAAAATTGCTTGTACATTAATCTTAGTGGATTCCTTATTTAAAAAAAAAATCAATACATTTTGCATGAGCATATTTTTATAAAGTCATAAGTGAATGTTCTCATAAGTGCATACTTTTTGAACCAAAAGAGTTTTTGAACTAATCTAGTTTAGTTTAAAAAGAGATCTTATTTCTTTTGGTTTGCGTGTACGTATATATAATGTTTGATATGCAATTAATGCTTTGTGTGCTTGGGTTAAATTGCATTTAATGAGATATGATACAAAGGAAGTTTGGTGTATTGGGCAGTCATAATTTCTACAGGAAAACGCGCATAGCACTGTGCACTATGTGGAAAAAGCTTTTTCGAAAAAGTTATCAGGCCTTCAGTTTTTTTACTTGGCTCAGGAAAAGTGGGCTGGTCGACTTGTAGGCACCAGAAAAGGCGGGGGTCAACCTATTTGGTTAGTGTGCTATATTTTGAAACCGGATGAGTGTTCCGGTCAATTGGTAAGGTCGACCAATAATTTCAATGAGTTCCAGCAATTTATTGGAAGGGACATTGGTCTACCGGTAAGGTCGACTGCTAGTGTTACTTACTCGAAAATATAGCTCGTAGAGCTTTTACTTTCTTGCCATTATAAATATGTATTTTTACCTCCAACATTTTATAATTGGATCTGAGCTTTCACATTCTATATACAAGCATTCAAAGCTATATTCTTTCATAAAATATGCTCATTCATTATCATTGAATAAGTTTGTTGAGCTTTTAATTTGTGTATGCTTTTTGAGCAATATAGAAATGTATTCATACTTTTGTAAACACTTGCTCTAAGAAGTTTTCCTTGTAACCAATACACTACTATTCTATTGCCTTGTTTCTTCACTCTTGGACAGTATAGATTATGTGATCAACCTTGTGAGAAAAGAGTGAATGATGAAACTCTCTAAGTGTTAGGTAAACACTTGATGTCTTTTGTGGTGAAACAAGTGGCGTACTATGTTGGTCTATAATTCTCCAACAATAAAAGCAAGAAGTTGAAGTTCTTAGTGAAACTTTCAAAATCCTATGGGAAGTCTTAGGTTGTAAACTAGACCAAAAGGTGTTCGAACGACCTGAAAATTGTTGTATTTGATCTTCTTCTCCCTTATCTCTTTATATTGTGTTGTATATTTACGTATTGCCTGTCATCTCATCAATATCCACCGTAAATCATTTGGTTATCTTGAAAGAAAATTATTTTTCTAAAATCTATGCCATAAGTCCAACTCATCCTCTTCTTGGATTAATTTTTTAGGCAACGTCAAAGAAATCTTTAAAAGCTTCTAGCGCTCCAGACACTGACTCAAAAGGAAAATTCCTTGTTCTCGTTCCAAATAGACCTCTCTAGTTGAGTGGTTAGTTTGGAAAGGGAGTAGCTTGTGGTGTCTATCGTGCATTAGCTTGGATTGCTTTTACCACTTCGAAATTTGTGTCCTTTAGTAAAAAAGATAAAATTATTGCTAGGAATATTTGGATTTTGAGGTGTGGGCCTCCTCCATAGGAAGTGGTCCTGAAAGAGCACTCAAAATGGCAAAAAGCGATCAAAAAGTTAAGGCCAGTGGTGTAAGCAGGCCCACTGCCAGCCTATGCAGTCAAGTTTGGTCAACGTTTTTTCCGATAATATTAGAGGGGGTACCCTTTATATATTGTGCTTTTCTTGGGTTGTTTATTCCACTAAATTTTGCTTTACGTAGGAGAGACTATGAGAATGATTTTCAAGGTATATAACATGCATTGTATATGTAATGACTCAGACCACCTTAAATCAATAAACGAAGAAAAGAAGCAACTTATAGCACTCAATGAACTAAAATAACAAACGAAATTTCTGATATACGTTACCTCTTCTATTCGAGCAATTAGTATTTTTTTTTCTCTCTTGCTCTAATTTGTTTCTCCTATTTATCTTTGTTTTGGTGAAAGGTGGTTTGGTTATGTTGAATTATGATTATAAAATTATAACGATATGAGACATAACCCTTTAGGGAATATATTGCAGAAATATGCCTCCAAATATATAAGATTGTTGTCAGACTCCTTCCTTTAACACAAATTTCATAGTAAAATTTATTGCAACAAGCCATGTATTGTTGAATTATTTGTTACAATCTTAGAACGTAACACTCTTTATACTCTACTCTTTTAAATTTTTTTTTTCTGTTGAGGGGCAGGGTTTACAATTGGCCACAAAAGAATGCAAAGCCTACTAAAAAGTACACATAACACCATGACATGCAATGATATAGAGGGTGTTTGGCTGTGCTTATATAAACACCTAGAAAAAACACCCTCTCACATGTTTTTTACTATTTAGGTGCTTATAAACACTAAATAAGCAAAACCAAACACCCCCCCATAATCATGTGTTTAGCTAACAATTTATAAACTACGAATTTATGCAATAATCTAGTAACACTATCGCATGCAATGATAGAGTGACGTGTTGACCTAACTATTGTAAACTATGATTTATACGACAATCTATGTTGCGAGAGAAATTTAGAAATGAGAACATTATAATCTAAGAATTATAAACAGTTTCTGTTATTTGAACATGGATGGAATTCTAGAGACCATGTACACGAAAGAGGCTTCATATTCTGCAATTTTCCTTTCAAATGGGCAACAAAGAAAAGTTTATTGTGTGCTTTCAGAGAAGGTCAAAAATGGTGGATCTTCCAAAATTTCTAACATGATACAAATGCTCAAATCTTCTTGCTTCTCAACGTTATGGGATACAACTGCAGAATTTTATGCAAATACATAAAAAGATGATGCAAATCACTGTACCAGTTAAGATGCAGCAGCAAGTTACGGTCAAGAGAAGTTGGCACGAGTTACCATCCATCTCAAGATGGAGTTTCTTCCGAGCAATAGAACCAGTAATTCATCCAGACCCCAAAATCTTATTGCCAGAGGCCTCTTGAGAAGCACAAAAAGTAAAGTCGCCGCCTAGATAAGTAGGTGTTTATTGTTGAATCTAACTTCTAAACCTGCACGGTTATCAAGCACTATAAAAGTTAATCTCCAAGCTCTGAAATAAAATAAGCTCAGAGGTCAGGTAAACTGCACGAGAATGCAACAGCCCTTGGGTCCGAACACAATATTCAGCTTCAGGTCTTTTCAGAACAACAACAAACTAGCAACTTCAGAGTTCATTACCAATGACTTTTGCAACATAATGCAGCTAAACTTGTTCATTTTAGACTACAGATTCTCTACTCCAATGTATCTCCAACTGCAACTGAAGCACACAGCAGAACATAGCCAGGCACACATCACTGGAAGTCAAACACATAACATTTCCCCTGCCTTCAATCTGAGCAACGTGGGAAGAACCCAAGATCAAATCAATATATTTAGGAAGCACTTTATGATGCTGCTTGAGAATACTAGTTCTTCCCCACCAAAATCATGAAAATTGACATCAACCACAACATATTGGCATCCATCTACTTTTCTGATAGAAATTCTTTCTCAAGGGCGCTGAACATAACCAATAGACGCTCTTGCAGATTAGACACAATGTTCTTCGTTAATCTTTTCTGATGTCTAGTCCATTTCAACCATGCAATTCCAAAATAGACCTGAACATTGCACCCAATGGATCTAGGGGATAAATCCTCAACCTGGTATCTCAGGTGGAGCTGCAAAGACAGAAATTCTAGTGACCCACATTAAACAAAACAAAAGAACAAAGAATACAAATCGTAGAGGTGGAGGTATCTTACAGTAAAATAATCACCAAGGGGAACTCCATGGAGAGTCATGACCTCTTCGACTATCCAACCATTTCTATCAGAGAGGGGGGACTTTTGTTGGGTGCTCGTCACTTCTCCTCGATAGCGGGAAACATGCCTATCAAATTTGTAATAAAGTTGCCTCTGATACACATCAGGCTTTTCAGATTCCCAAGGGCTGTGAGAGTAATTAAGACAACCAGCTCTCTCCATAACTTTGCGGTCAAGTTCACCCCCAGCAAATAATTCCATGAAGAAACTTGTCTGGAAAAGTAAAAGTATTCATGATAACTGTATATTCAGAGACCAACAGGTTCCCAATCCCAAAGCACACGATTGAGCATATGTATAAATAATTCTACACCCCACATTTCCCAGGAAAAAACATATCAAGAATTTAAGTGAACATATGGGCTTGTTTTGCCCCAGAGGGGGGAAGGAAAGGGGGAGGAGAAAGAGAGAGAGGAGGGGGGGGGGGGAATGGTGAGGGTGGAGAGAGAGAGAGAGAGAGAGAGAGAGTCAAACAGACAGAAAGAGAGACCGACAGAAACAAAGAAAGGGAGTGAGAGTTGAGAAGCAATACTCACAGGAACTGACAGCACAGAGGAATACACCATCGACATGCTAACATCCTCAACACCAAGGAAAGATCCACTCTCGTCAGTTTGCAGATTTCTGCCTTCAGAATCCTCATCAACGTCTTGAAGGTTTTTAGATATGGAATCCTCTTCAGCTATCTGGAGACTTTTAGCTTCAGACTCTTCTTCAACTATCTGTACCTTCTGTTCAGGAGTTAATGCTCTTGCTTTCCATAATGCCATGATTGTCCTAGTTGGAACACACTAAACAATTAGCCAAAGAAAGAGCAATCTCTTACTCATTTTCACAACTTTGGAAAGTGCAGATCCTAGCTCTTACTGACTAGGAGAAGCTATTCATATGACTGCCTATAAACATCAAAAACATGAATAAAGTTATGGAAAAAATTTAGCCTAAAGAAGCAGCATTGATTTTTGTCACTATAAATTTTCAGCTTGCTATTAGGATGCAAGAAGGGTTAGCAGGAGAAGCTCCAGGAATGCCCTCAGTCCAAATGCAACAAACCTGATCAAGAATGATCCTATGGAATGGCTCCAGAGAGAGCTTCAACGTTGCTAGTAAGACTTGCTTCGTTACAATATAAAAAAACCATGCTCAAGGTATAATGAAATGAAATTTCATATGATGTACCCCTCTGGAATTATTTTTGCGTGCCTGTGTATTAGGGGGGAGACATCCGAGTGATTATATTTTGTGGATTCCCATCACATCTTTTAAAAGAAATGTCATGCGTCATAGTGCGATGTTTCAGAATATCATGCCTCATAGTGGGACATTTGAAAATAGAATAATGGACAATTTCAGGACAGAGTAGTACACTGTTTATAATGAGAAATTACTTTTAGACTTTAGTTATGCAATAGAGCTAACAGGGAATCAGTGGTTCATATAGAAACAATTCAGATAATATAATTGTAAATACCTATGTGCCACATTGAAAGACACAAAAGAGTGGAAATGGAACTTCAGCCTGCCTTCCCCATCCTGTGTCTTTGCTCCATGTCTTGCGTCAAAGCCTCTGCCCGGCCTTAATGTGATGACAACGATGGGGCTGCCCATGGAGGACAAAGTAGGAGGAATGACTTGGATGTCTTCTATGTCTTCCCAGAGAAAGAAAAATTTCGTTTTATGTCCGAATAGATCAGCATGAAATCCAATTATCCTCGCTGACAAAAAAAGACGGCCCTGCATGCAGAAAACTGTAACTTCAGGAGCCATAACCTTTTGGTTCAAAAAAAAAAAAAAGGAGCCATAACCTAAAATTAATAGATAAAGATACAAACTGAGCATCCATCAGACTGGTTCATAAATCATATCTAGTTTCATAACATTTAGAATTGACGTTCGAGTTAAGTATACCAACTTAATTCTTTCTGCGCTAGCTAGTTCGTTCTTTACAATTTTTTAACCAATGAAACAGTATTTCATGGAAGAGAAGTATGAGTAGGCGTTTTATCATAACATTAAAAGCAATAACTACCTGAAGCGGCATTTTGCGTTTTAAATGACAAGCAAAGTCATTGATGAGAAACTCCTCTGGAGGCAGACTGAAGAGTTTCTGGAATGCTGAATTTGTTTGAGGAGATCGCAATTTTATCTGCGAATATTATATTCACAAAAATAAAATCTGAAAAACAATAGCAAAAAAAAATTGAATTTCAATGAAGAACGGGTGGCAATTTACCTTCTTCCCAACCTCCTTCTCCATCTTACTCAGATAATCTTTGACAACATTGCTACCCTTAGTATTGTTCAAAAAGATTCTTAAATGCAACTTAGACTGGCATGCCTGAGCCAACTTCCCTTGAAGAGGAATCCAAACATCAGATAAATCTGATATATTAGTTTTTAGAAAATTGATTTCAGCATGTCCAAGAGACATAGCTTCATCAAAAGGTCCATCAAAATCAAAAACTTCTACATCCAGTGTAGATGGAGGTTCATCCATTGCATCAAATTCAAATATTTCTGCAAGCAACCAATAAGCAAAAAGTAAGGATAATGCTGAAGCAAGGGAGAATACATCAAAGCTATAAAATGGATGCTTAAGAGCTATATCCTCACCATTCCACACAGGATCTGATTTCTGGAACTTAATTGAACTTGTTCTAGTTTTTCCATTGCAAGTGAAGACCACATAAGGATCAGAAAACCCACTTGAATCCACAGCTGCTAAGTAGTTCCCTTCAAGTAGGGCAACAGTGAGCAGCCAACCATTCCCTTGAGCTTTGACACCATGGTCACTGCCTATAGTGGATATGAAGAAAATAAATTGAAGATATTTAGAAATTAGAGACTATAAGCAATCGTGGGAGAATATAAGCTAAAACTTCTATTAGATGGTCGAACAGATACAAATCCCAAATAGTTAAACTGGTGATACACAAAGCCCAGCTCTTGGTGGACTCAGAATTTAATTGCATCTGGAGCTTTCAGTGTGAAATGAATATAGATATCTTTCACTTTTAGCAAGGAAGTACACAGGCTATTAGGTAAACTTGTCATCCTGAGACAGCATTTAATCCATAGTGAATTACCTTTTTGTGCTCTGGCCTGCATGAAGCGAGATACCAACTCCAGCACTCGTTTACCTTGAAGAACTAATACTCCAGATACAATCAATTCACCAATGGAATCTGGCAAGTCTAGCCCAACAAATTCAAGCCCCTGAATTGTGCTAGGATTGGCTAGCCAAATGTGCAGAAGCACATACAACCCAATGAAGAGAGTGGAAATTGCAGTAAAGTTAGCAAAATACTGAACTGCCAATTTCCAGTCAGTCTGCTGTTCAACCTGTAGTGATGCCAACAGCTGTTCCTTCTCCGAACCTAAGCTGCTCGCATCAACTGGTTTGACTTTCTGAGATAAGAGGTTTCCGAATTGCTCAAAGCTTTCTTTTATACCTTGACGTGCCCCATTTTCTATCATACCTTTCATCATAGTGCTTTGCAAGAAATTCATTCGCCATGAAACAACCAGCCGGGAAGACTGTTCTCCTGATGGCAAATCAGGCCCCGGAGTAATGCTGTAAAGCACCTCCGTCCTGAAAGTACCACCATATGGAGCATCTGGAGTACTCACGGTGGACAGAACAGAAAAGACTTTCCCATCAGCTCTCAGATACAAATGCTCCTCTGTGGCTTTCAAAGCTCTAATCAATTTACTTGCAGCCTTAGTATAAGTAAACACTCTTTTGAGGCTCTCACCACTATTATCAAATTTCCAGGGTCCGACTTGCAACTCAGTGGAACCCTGCATTTCTCCTAAAGATTTGAAAAAGTCAGAATCTGACGAAAAGATTAGGGAGTTCAATTCACGTGGTGCAATGCCATAGTGTTGGTCTAAAACTACTCCCCCAGGTAAATTGCTTGGGGCTTCACCTACTTGTTCTCTCATCTCCATGTTTCTAATTAATTCATCAAAATTCTCCGTTGGCAATTGTTCATCAGACTTGGTCTCTTGAACCACTGGATTGACATTTTCTGGTAAGTCTGAGACATCAGATGATCTAGCTGAGCTTGAAGACACAGTATCTCCACCTTTGTTGAAAATTTGAGCAATTCGATTAGCAAAGGTTGGGCGTTCCTCCTTAGAAGGGACAGGTTCTTCTAATCTCATTGGAGAAGGGTATATTGCTGGGCTACTTGCAAACCTCAAAGGAGATTCACTTCCTACATCAGCCTGCCTCCTCGGCAGTGGCATATTATCACCAACCAATTGCACATCCGACATCATATTGTTTTGCGAGAAACATATAGTAAGAAGAATTTTACCTATCAGCATGTAACAACATCATTAAAGTCTATTGGCAGATCACAAATTACTCAAGTCAACTGCAGCAAGACAAAAATATCTCGTATTATGATCTAAAGAGGAACTTGCTGCATTTTTCAACCCAGGACCACTCAGTTCAGATGCAACCAAATAGCTCCCTTAATTAGACAAGAATACAACATTACACATTCAAGTACAAAAGCAAAGCCAATGCAAGTCACAAGTTGAAATTTTTGAAAATACCAATCATAATCATAGTTAACATGATAAAGCAAACAACATACCACATTCTTTGTTTTTCGCCTTCTTGTTCTTGGGCCGCAAAGTGTACCAAGCAGTGCCAAGGGACTTATCTTTGGCATCAAAAACCTGAGAAACAGAAAATCTGACTTGGCCAACAAAATCATCGTTGAAGTACTTATCTTCATCCAAAACAGAGATAACAAGCTCATCTTTCAAGTCATCGACTCTAAAAGCAAATTCCTCACACCATGATGGGTTTAAGCACTTCTTCACAACTTTGGTCCTGAACCTTTGCTTCCCTAACTGTAGTTTTGCATATGGATCACTGAATCCATTTGGGTCCATTGCAGGTATATCTTTTGCCTCAATCACACGTACTAAAAGCTTCATTTTTTAGCAGCCACAATAAAATCAATGCAAGAATTACTCTTTATTCAACTCAACAATTATAAATCAACTACAAACCAATTCAACTATGAATCAGACTAACAAAGATCAATTTTTTATGACATCAATTGAAGAATGTTATCAATGAACAAAAGCAAAAAAATGGGTTCATTAAATAAAGCTATAAGATCAACACGTACATATGGAAATAATATAAAACAAGAATGATCAAGGTTGACTTAAGGAACTGAGAATATATGGGAAAAAAAAGAACAAACAAAATGCCAAAGTTATGATTTTTAAGTTACAAAAAGCTGTGATCTTATGAAACTGCAAAAAGACCCAGAGAGCAAAACGGGAATATCTTGAAAGTTGAAGGAAAATTGTGGAAATTTGGAAAAAGACAGGGGCAATGATAATCAAGATTGGATTTTTGAGAGAGATTGGATAATATATCACTCAGAAAATGAGAATGAGATTAAAGGGTCTTTGAAAATCAATTCGATTTCAGTTTTTTGCATATGGGTTGTTTTTGGGAATAGAAATACAGGGTACATATTGAAGATTTGAAAATTCAAAAAAAAAAAAATTAAGAGAGAGTTAAGACTTTTCTTTCTTGCAAATGAATGATGTCGTTATTCTATTCCAACTCCGCGTTCGTTTGTTGAACGTGTAGATTGACTTTTTGTGTGTGTGTGAGTGTGTGTTTTTTTATGTGTACATGAGAACACTTCCAAAAAGAAAACCAAACAAGAAAAAAGAATTGTGTCGCTGTTCTTTTTAAAGAAACCATTTTTTATTTAATTTAATTCATTAGTGATGATTAGTTTTGTGTATTTTCTATTTCCACAACAACCCAACTTTTGAGGGTTTCCTTTTTTGACTGGCTATGGCTCATCAATTTGGTCTCCCTTTTTGTTTTTTTCCTTTAAAGTTTAATTCTAAATATATATATATATATATATATATCGTCACAATTACGTGTTTATTTTTGCGTTTGATGGGTTATGATCACTAATCCGTTGTTAATTTACATCATCCACATCCTTTCTTCTAATAGAAATGAAATCATACTTCACAAAATTCTCAAAATCTTCTTGGAAAATTTGAGATATCTATTAGATTTTATAAATGTCAATTTCTGGTACAATAATAAAGCTTTTTTTAATCGATTTGGCGATAGTCGATGTTAATATTACGAGCTTGGATAAACTAATTTATTGTATATAAATAATGAATTAACTTGATTTATATTTTTTTAAACTTGATTGACTTTATATATTATTCGAATAAATTAATCAAATATTTTGTCGTTGGTGATTAAAGTAATGCTAGATACAATTTGACAACGCGGGATAAGAATTAATACAACTTAGGATAAGAAAGTTAATAATATATTTAAATTCAAAGGGGTATATCTATTGCATAATTGTCAAACCACATTGATGAATTTCCAACTTAATCTTGAAAATTCCTTCAAATCCGACTATATTACAAAGATTATTCTTCAATTATTGATCTGTAAGTATCTAATACTTTAATCCTAAACTCTTTCACTTTTTTTTCAAAGGAGGTAACATCAAAATTATATAATTAATTTAGAAATCAAAATTCCTCTATAATCATTCACTACCATGACCTTACAACCAAAAAAATGAAGATCATAGTTAGCTAACGAAGCGGTAATGGCAAGTGTTTGTATAGTAGTTTTATAGAGCTAGAGAATATTGGAAAGAAACAACCAAATAAATTCATAAATAGTGAGTCTTCAAAAGAGTGCCATGTTGAATAGGTAAGTAATCTACACGAAATGTAAAAGTTAAGAAAACGATTAATATGTAATATGCTGTTTGATCAGGCTCACAGTTTGCTGAAAAGATGTTCTTTTGAAAAATAATTTTTAGGTTTTTTGGTACTTGACTACACAATAAAACAAGTTAATAGAAAAACATTTTCCGATTAAAGGTAAATTTTAGTTCAAAAAGGAAGAAAATGTTTTTCTCTAGCCAAAGAGAAGAAAATATTTTCTAAATAGTAATTCTATCTTTTACTCTATCCATCCCACCTCTCCCCTATCCCCCCCCCCCCCGGCGGACCCTAATCCCCTTAAAATTTAAAAATTAAAAATTAAAAAATTATAAGAATTAAAAGTTAAAATTTTAAAATTGAAGATTAAAAAATTTAATGATTTAAAATTTAGAAAGTAAACTTAAAATTTTTGAAAATGAAAAATTACAAATTGTAAATTATAAAAATTTGAAATTTTAAAATATAAAAAATTAAAATATGAAATATGAAAGATTAAAAAATTAATTATTTTATCTTTTTAAATTTTTAATTGTTTAGGTTTTCAATTTTCGTAATTTTTTAATTTCTAATTTTAAATTTTATATTCAATTTGTTAATTTAAATCATATATTTCTGATTGCAAAATCAATTTTATTTATAAAAAATTTCTTACTTAAAATACTTTTCAAGCGTGTCTATAAAACATCAAAAAAAATGTTTTTTTATATAACAATTGAATACCAAAAGATATTCTATAACAACATGACAAAGTTAACGAGGAAAACTAGAAGTAATTTCATAAGCATTTATATTAATGAATTTCCTAGGATTAGGGGATGGCTCAAGTGGTTGAGATTATCTTTCCCTAATCGTGAGATCTAGAGTTCAATCTCATAGGAGTGGTTAGTTTAATTAAAAGTAATAATAATGAATTTCCTGAATCCTAATTTTGTGCTTTCTAGGAATAATACTAGGAAGATCACATACAACCATTTTGGTTGTTGCCAGCTTCTTGATAAATGCAAAATAAAGATGGGTAACTAATATATTCTCCAATTATTAAGATTTGTCTTGATCATAAAAAAATTTTCTAGAGAGAGACAATACACGTAATTACTATATAATAATTGACAAAGATAGTACTTTAATTGATGGTGTGACCAATATATTATTGAGATGATAATCAAAATTTGATAAAAGAATTGCGATTAAAACGTTAGAAGTCTGTGTTTTTCATTTTCTACAACTAGATTTATACCTAATCCACATGATCCCAGAAAACAAAAAAAAAATGTTGTCTTGATTCATTAATCATTTTACATTTGTTCACCAACTTTTGTTATTGAATTACAAGGGCCGTAGTTGACTATCTTAATTTTAACCTGACTTTCAGATAATCTTATAGCAATCGAAGTAGTATACATTTGAGAAAAACTTTCTATTCATCTAGTCACTTTATAGATTTTTAATAGTTCATATTTAAAATTTATATTTATTGATGATAAATTTTATCCCATAGGTGTAATGCATGAATATGTGGTATTGATAACAAAATTTTATTTTAGAAATGTGACGCATGAGTTTGTACACACGTTACTCAAATTTGTAAAGTAACTTTTTGACCCTCTTCAACTGCCATGGTGCACATTCCATTCACAGACATCTCTTCTCTACCAATATGAAAAGAGTCACTTTTGTTCACTTTATTATTCATTAGGTGTTTGTAAGGGTAGGATTATAATTTTTTTTTATTACTATACCTTATTTATTATTTATTAAATTTTTATATCTGTACTTCTTTTTTCTTTCTTATTTCTTGTATAATAAGATTAAAAGAAGCTTCTTGTCAATTATAATATTCATCGTGCGTTTGCCATGGAAATGGTAATTTTAGGGTTTACCGTGGCAAATTATAGCTTTATTTTTATTTTTTCATTTCTAACCAAAATGACATATTCTTTTTCTTTTTCATTTCAATGTTAATCATGTCTTTTACTTCCATTAATGGGTGGAAGTGGTTCTTATTTTCTGAATTTTCGGATTTTGGGAGCAAGAAGTACTACTCAATCAAGTATTAAACAATATAAAATCCGGTTAGAATTTTTTTGGCTTGGATTTTTAATTTTTAGTTTTTTATTGTTGTTATTTATTAAGTTGTATTGTGCTAACTTGGATTATATTCGAAATAGACATGGAAAGTTGAGCAAAAAATGAATTTAAAATAAAAATCATATTGTGTTAAAGTTCTTATGCAAAATAAAAATAAAAAATAAAAAATAAAGAAATTTTAGTTAGAAATTTTACACCTCAAACTCAAACCGGACCGATTGGATAAAATTCCAAAGAAATTCACATATTTCCACCCCTACTTGCACGCCATGATTGAAAGATAAGCAAAGACAAAGTCAAAATGTTGACAATAAATAACGTCGATCATGCTCTATGGCCCCATTTAAGAGGCTGTTTGGTTTAGCTTTTTTTTTTTGTCAAACCTGCTTAAAGCCTAATTTAAGTTAATAGAAGTATTTATTTTAATTAAAAAAGTATTTTTTTAAGTGACTTTAAGTAAGAAAAAAAAAAAAAAAAAGCTCTTCACCCCCAACTTCTGCTTTTTATGACTTTAAGCACCTTAAAAAAGAATAAGTTTGACCAAATCATTGACTATCTTATCCTTACCTTTTTATTTTTATTACTAAAATATCTTTACATTTATATCATATACTTACCTTTTAAATTCTATTTTAGCATCCTTAATAGTTATTTTAACATATAGGTTACTTTTTAACCCATTTTAATCTAACACGTAAATATTTTTTATAACTATAATTTTTATTTAAACACGTAACCACTTAAAGTAGACAATAAAAAAAATTACTTAAAACCCAAAGTACTTTAAATAGATTTTTAATGAGCCAATCCAAACACCCTCTGAGTCTTTCTTTTCTTTATCCGACAAAAAAAAAAAAGTCTTTCTTTGCCTTTGTAGCGTAGGTTATGGCTGGTTATTTGGCAATATATATATGGATTAAGATATATGAATACAAAAAGAATGAAGACACCATAAAATATTAAAATGTGCTCTTTTTTTAGGGTGACCCACGTAACTAAGAGGGTGTTTGGCTTTGCTTATTTTAAATGCTTATAAACACTAAGAAAAAAACACTCCCTCACATATTTTTTAATATTTAGGTGCTTATAAGCACCAAATAAACAAAGCCAAACACTCTCTAAGAGGTTGTGCTTGGTTTTGCTTTTCTTAAACTGTTTATAAGTAATTGATGTTTATAAATAATTTTTTATGTTTATAAGTAAATAATAAATAAACAAAAAAGTATTTCGATATAATGTACTTATAAGGTGTTGATACATTTAGTAATATATGTTTATAAGCAACCGTTTTTGTTAAAATTATTAAAAAGGATGTTTTATTAATTAAATAGTAGTTATTTTTATATTTTTAAGAGGGTATTAATATAATTTTATTTAGTCAACTCTTATAGTTTATAAGCAATTAAAAGAAAAGTTTGGAGGGTTGCTTTTTACCTACTTTTGATCCAAATTCCAAAATAATATTGTGGTTTTACTTGAGAGCTTGAAGCTTTGAGCTTTCCTCATTGTGACTTGGTGATTGTGCTTGCGTGTGAGTCGGGGATTGGGGAAGGGGAAAAAATTATCTCATGTCTTTTTATATGTAAAAGAGAGAATTTGGGAAAATTTTTTGAGGAAAAGTACCAAGTGGGAACCAATTGGCACCTAATATGCCTATATGTATATCAAAAAAAAAAGGGAGGGTCAACTTTCTTTTATATTAAATATATTTATATACAATTTTTTTTTGGTTTTGGAGGGGGGTGGGGGGTGGCCCCATCTTATGTCCGAGGCTGTGACTGCTGCGGGGCGAAGACTTACCGAGAGACTTGGGCAAAGTCCACTTTCTGCTGCATATTAAGTGCCGTGGTTGAAGAATTTATTGTACCCTTGACCCCCAAAAAAAAAAAAAAGAAAGAAAGAATTTATTGCAAATGGTTAACAGCCGTTTTTAATAAAAGGGTGTTGAGATTGGCTTTTTAAATAGTTATTAAAGTATCTTTGACTTTGAGTAGTTTTTTTTTATATTCAAATTTAATTAGACTTTAAATAGATTTAATTAAAAAAAATAACCAAACCAAACACCCTCTAAATCAGATATATATAGTGGCACATGTTATTTTTGAAGTAGTGAGATGTTATTTTTGAAGTAGTGAGATGTATTACTTTTTATATAAAATTTATGTATTTTCTTTTATAAGATTCATAAAACAATCACTATTTTGTCTCATAAAAAAAAAAGAAAAAATCAAAGCAATGTATATTACAGAAAACATGTGTAATTCTTTCTTCTTCTTCTTCTTCTTCTTTTTTTTTCCTAAAGACAATAATCAAAGTAGCCTCTAAGCTTTCTAACATCATGCATTGAACTCAAATATAAAGCGAGCGAATAAAATGATTGTTGTGAACTCAATTACAAGTTAGATTACTAACAATTTGGAATGATTTCGGATCCGGCATCAGATATTATTTTTTAGGTCGCTGACACTAGTTTTCCAGCAGAATTTGATACATAGGAAAGTAAATTTTGAGTCCACAAAATATATTTTTGTCGCAGGTTTTGAGACCTAAAAAAATAGTTAATCGCCTCCAGATTAGATAATGCTAGTGTCATTAATGCATTTAAGGATCATTTGATGTGTTATATGGGCAATAATTGAAAAGCCAGCGTAATACTTTGAGATTTATAGGTTTTAAGTAGGTAAAATTCTCGAGTTTAGCATAAAACCAAAAATGTTGGTTTTAGAGGCATGTCTTCACCTATCAATTGGCTCAAGGATTGTGCACTATTCTTGATCCAGAAACAAAAAGAAAAAAAAGAATGATGCAATTATTGAGTTTACTTAAGAAGAAGAAAGATAGACCAGGTAGTTAAGAGGATATTGTATTGGTATAATGGCTTCCAGATGCTCATTTTAGGACCTATTTAGATTGATTTTTTTCAAAAACACTTTTTTAATAACTTTTTAAAAATAATTTTTTTTAAAAAATTAAAAATTCTAACTTTTAAAAAAAATTATATTTCAAAATTTTGATTTTTTTTTAAAATTAAATCAAATAATTATTACAAATTTAATATAACTTTTTTTTTCTTTAAAAAAAATCGATTCAAACAAGCCCTTAGTCATCTAAGACCCATTGCAGTGTCACGTGATCCCATGCCATGCTATGACTGTGTCACTATTACGTGGACGCTTTGCAAATATCTTTCTATATCTCTTTAGAACCTTCTTCATCACGTAATTCCTTTTCAATGCTATTCATCAACCAATAATTGAAGATTAGGCAAAAGGTCATCCCTTGCCTTCTAGAATAAGTCAGCCCTTTGACTAGTAAAACAACTACAACCCCACCAACTTTGACTATTGTGGATTGGAGAAAATGGATAACTCAAACCTGATTGCACATGAACATTTGAGACACTTAAAAAGAGGCATATAATACAATATGAACTAATAGAAACAACATTGGCAACAACAAATTCCTCTTGGAAAATAAATTTGAAAAGTTGTTTATTTGCAAGTGGTACAATATCAATGTGGGTGTTGAAACCTCATACAAACACACTCACTTCCTTGGTACATGTCTACATCTTCTGAATGTCATCTACTTCTGCCTCTTGTATATCTTAGCCAAGAAGGACTTCAGTACTGCCTGCACTGCTTTGCTTGGGTGAGCTTCAATGGAGGCGATGAGTTTCTCATAAGTCTTGCTTTCATATTCCGCAAAAACACCCTATAACATTCCGATTTAAATCCAATTTAGATTAAAGAAAGAGAAGGGAGGTAATGATATCCAAAAAACACGCAGCTGGAAACATGTACTATTGAGTTAGACTGGACAAGGGCGAGAAGCAGGATTTTAACTTCAAAGAGTAGAATGGAAGTTTGTCTTCAATAGTTGTCATTGAAACTCATTAGTTGTGGAGAAATGCAATGTCAATGTACTTTCCAAACACAAAAGAAGTGATTGCTCAAATATGACCAGGACCAGTAACTTCTACTATTGCCGTGCCCAAAGTGTTGATTCATTGGTAGAACATGGACAGGATCAATAATTGATAAGTATGATGCTAAGAAGCATAGAGGTAGCAGAACAGCAAGCAAGATGATGTGCATGGCAGAATTTTAGATGGTAATGCTTAAATAGGCTTGAGTTTATGGTTTCGTATCCCTGAGTTCAATAAGGACTAGGAATTACAAAAGTACTTTTGTTTACTTAATTGATATCCTTCACGCTAATAGTGTCACTTTAGTAGGGAATCCTCCCGGTTGTGATTAAGACCATGTTATTGTACTATTGAGCTTCTTAATATGATGATTATAGCAAGGGCGGCTTAAGAGGTTCTGAGGCCTAAAGCGAAAAATGTATTTTTAAGAGACCTTTTATAAATTTTATTTAAAATTTATTTTTTAAACCCTTTGAGATGCATCCAAAGTTACTAATCAAATTCTTATAATCAATTTCTTCTAACATTCTTTTTCTCAATTGACATTATATAGTTGGTCCATTTATTAAGAGCTTATATTATATTAAGGCTTCAACCGTTTCTTTTTGTTTTTCTAAGTTTTTCAGAACCATATTCATAATTTTCTAGTTGACATATTTAAATTATTATAAGTTACAAAAAATGAATATACTTGTCCAAAAAATAAAATATACATATCAAAAAATAAATTAAAAACCAATAAAAATTTAAAAAATATTTAAAGGTTAGAATAACATAATCTAATACTATAATTTTGATAGCAAAAATAAACCATTTATTGAGAGTCCTTCAATAGAACAACAAAACTCAACAAGAAAAAGAATGATAGAGATAAATCAAGAAAAGAAATAGAGATTATAGGGAAAAATGAACTCTAAAACTGAAAAAACTTTTTTAATTGATAGAAATAATGTTGATAACAATTTTGGTGGAGCGAAAAATAGAGAAAAGAAAAATAAGGATTTGATACAAGTGATCACTGATGATGATTTTGTTGGGGAGAGAATTAGAGAGAAAAAATAGGGATTTGATAAAAGTACCCATTAATGCCAATTTTGATTAAAAAAAAAAAAAGAGAAGAAAGATAGGGATCGTTACAAACTAACAGTTGGATTGTTGTCAACTAATTAGGGGAGAGTAGGATATTTAGTAGAAACTGTAAGGCCTTCTTCTTTATAATTTTTATCTAAAGCAAAACTAAATTTAATGATTCTTTTTTATATAGTTATATAAACTATAAATATATAACTTTAAAAATTGGGGCCTAAAATTTTTGAGGCCTAAAGCAAAGGCTTTACTTGCTTCACTCTTGAGCCACCCCTGGACAATAGCCATGAACTACAATGCTCAAGTTTATTTTTCTCGTTGAGTCCTTTTTCCCCAACCTAGAAGGATAAGGCTTGGTTGGGTTTGGTTTGATTCAGAAAAGTCCTTTAATGCAGAGCAGAGGACTACAAAAGTCTCACACTGATATTTCTCAAACAATGGCATCCTACTATTGTGTCTTTCTTTCTTATAGAAGTACCTGAAGATTAAGATCATTGTAGAGGGCTTTCACTTTTGCAACATCAGCAGGATTCTCCTTTCCATAGTGCTCCTGAAAGATCATTGAAGTTCCAATAAATTAGTAAGTCCCACTTTTGGAGACAGGAACGAGAGGAGCAAGTTTCAGAAATTCTGCACTCACGTATAATATCCTCTTCTGTTCTTCATTGCATAGTTCCAATGCTTTTACAACCAGCCAAGAACATTTGAAATCTTCAATGTCTGTTCCAATCTAATTATCCAATAAGATGAGGAAAAACCGATCAGCAAATGAAGTGGAAAATGAACATTAAACTAGATATTTGTAATTAAATATTGAAAATACAAGATGCATAAGCTTACCTTGCCGATTGTTGCTGGATCGCCAAAGCAATCCAAGTAATCATCCTACAAAGATGAAAAGTTAAAAGATAAGTTTTTGAAAGGATGAAGACTAAGGTAATAGATTGTATGCATTCTGTGCATATTCCTCAATCACGTTCTTATGTGCTACCATGTAATAATGCTCAAACATCAATCTCTGTTCACCACAATGCACTTTATAAATGGCCATGAACATTTGGGACTTGCTTCCAAGAAAGGTGCCAAAGGACTAAATGCAACCATTATAACACACAAGCAAGGGGAGGTATTATAACTGACAAAATACGAAATAATTCTGATCTTCAATTGTAAGTTTGCGGAATATGAACCATACATATGCAAGCCTACAATAAGCAACACTAGCAAAAATGCAACACATCATGCAAGCAATAAAGGTATTTCTGGTACAAGGAGATAGGCTAGTTACCTGTACTTGAAAGTAAATACCCATGTCAACGAGTATGTTCTTTACATCTTCATGATTATCCAAACTCTCACCTGCTATGAGCAAAGCACATGCAACCTGTACACACATATCAACATATAAATGATGCTAAATCAAAAAATCAGTCCTTTTAATTTAGATACAAGAATGCCTCTTTTTAATTTAGATACAAAAATGCCTTTACTTACAGGTAGGTAAAATGAATAATAGGAAGTCTTGTACTGAACAATCCGCCTGTGACTGCATAAAATTTAAAAGTTTTTCTTAAAAGGGCATCTAAAGATAGAGCTAAATTAACATCACATGCTACTAGAAAAATAAATATTTTTTTAACAAATTCACAAGACACTAATTGGCATTTCGAAGACAACCACAATTAGAGTCATTTATATGGTGTACACTGTATTTATAGTGCCTGTAGAAAACTGTCAGCTGCCAGATTGTGAGGATGTGCATCAAAAAGACACATTTCATGTTACTTATATGGATCTGCACCTAATAGGGAAAATTCCAATTATGAAGAAGAAGCATGTAGATCATGGCAAATAGTCTTCTTTAAGCAGAATGAGTTCCTTCTTACATTGGTGTGCATAGAATGCAACCAATCAACATGACTGAACAAGAGTGGTCGTGACTCTTGATATTATGAATATGTAGAACTGTTGTGGTTGCACAAAACTAGAATAGAGACAGATCAAAGATGGAAAATTAATGAATGCAAAATCTGACAGAGTTCTGTGCATTATGAAGAGCTTTTGTCTATTGAGTAGAAGAAAGACACTGATGTAGAAGTATAATTACTATTACAGTGTAGAAATTTAACTGCAACAGTTCGACAACTTAAAAAATTTATAGATCACAACAACTTCTTGACCCCACTGAGTGGGATAAAGCCTCGTTCGATTTGGTTTAGTTATAAATCTGAACAGCATAGAAGTTTCTTATATAAAATGGTTTTATGAATAAACTTTGCCTCTCACTTACAACATACTTAATAGCAAAATCTCAAATTCAGACCACATCAAGCATCATAATCTCGAAAAAGACAACCGCTTCGGTTCCAGAAAAAGCAGTAGCAATGATGACAGTAACAAATGAAAAGTTTAGGCGAACAATGTTCCAGAAATAAAGTAGCAATGATCACAATAACAAATGACAAATTTAGGCAAACAAAGGCCATCATTTTGGCAAAAAATGGAAGGAAAGTGAAAATAAAGCAAAACAAGGGAGAAAATCTATAAAGACACGTGGTCAATTTGCCAAGACATTGCTAATTGATTCTGATACAGCATCTATTTGCCGTAACTGAAAAACACTTTTTACTATGTGAGACACCTCAAGTTTCAATTCACTCAAGTATACAAGTGACTCCACCCTTCTGGATTCTCTCCCATTCTTTGACTAAATTCAAATCATACTGTTGAATATCTCCAGTTGTTGGAGCAATTCAATTTCAAAATTGATTTATTTCATATTGGAAACTTGGACTATGATCACACAGAGTCAAAGTGGAAGAGATAGAGTAAATCATTGGATATATCCATCAAAATGAGCTTTAACTGGGTTTTAAATCACATACACTATTCTGCAACAACTTGTGAACAGTTTCTATAAGTTAAAAGTTCTTTTATGTGGTTCATCAGATAAATTATCGTTCAAACTTATAAAGAGATGCTGGATATTTCTACTCACAGGTCCAGTGAGTATTTAGATAGATCTTTTTCTCCTTGAAGAGTGGTTACCACATCAATCATTTGCCCCGAAGCAGTTAGGAACTCCATCTGCAAAGGAGAAACACAAAAACCATTAGAAAAAGTTAAAAAACTTGAAATGATTTCTGCAGGGTCGTTGCTGTTGATTTACCTCATTGAACAAATCCAGGAGATCCACATAATAAGGCTTGTCTCTGAAGTACTTCTTGAGGATTCTGGGAATATGGTTGCGAAGTATCACACCATCATTTACAGCAATCATGCCAACCTAAACATTCGTGATGCAGATAGTTTTGTCACAATCATAGCTCCCATAGACATTGAGAAATTTCAATAGATTTCTCATCTTTACAACAAACCTTAGGCAATCTATACCAACAAGGTTGACCACGCCGTGTCGGGGCATTGTCCATGATATCGTCGTGCACAAGAAAATATGCTTGAAACTGCATCAGTATTAAGAAGGAAACGTCAAAGCGCCATCCTTGGCAAAACAGCCATTTGAGGAAAAGAAAATTTTTGTGATAACTATCGACCTACCCATTCAACACACCAGCCAAGAGCACATGCAAGAAAGACTTCATCCTTTGTCAGCTCCCTCCCTTCTTGGAGCAACTTGTAGCTATCAATAACAGAGAGGCCTCGATTTAGTTTCCCTGCAAAATAATATTTTGGTATCTTTTAGTAAAATGTGATTTTTTATGGAACACCTTGGTTAAACACACAGCTTGTTCTAAATTGCAGATGAATGAAGTAAAAGCTCATCTCTTACCTCCAGGTACATTGTAGTCCAACATCTGCCACGAATATAAAAACATACAAAATGAGAAATTGAAAAGGGGTACATATTAAAGATTATCATGCATATAGACAAGAAAGAGATATATCTTCCAATCATGTATTGGTAACAGGAAACATAAGGCAGAGACAAAAAAAAGAAGGAAACAAATAAAAGGTTTCAGATGCTAGTAAAAGTTAAAAGCACATCCAAGATGCAACCAGAGGAACTTTATTGCAAGTAGTTGAATTGAATAACTACAAAGTAGTGCAATGGATCTAGAATTTTTATCCGAGACGAAAAACAGAAGCCCATTAGGCAGTAAAGTACATTAATCATAAAACAATGCTTCTAGCATGGCTTCCACCAACTTCATGAAACCAATTGTGTTCTGAATAGGCCAGGAAAGATCAGCATCTGATCAAGTGGTGGGATTTTTATGCTTATTCTATAGGAAAGAGGACTAAACACCTAAGGGAACAATTCTCTTTAGAAAAAGGCGTTTGAATCAATACTTCCTTTCCTTCTCAAAAGAAAAAAAAAGGGCTAAATAGGAAAAACATTTAAAAATTGAAACAAACTACAAGAATATGAGCTGTAAACATAAATAAATATCATTTTACTTTCCTTTTCTTTTCCCTGCCAGAACGTTTTCTCCGAAAATCACCTAATACTACTGAATCTTTTTTGCTATGATCTTCATTATTTCATTAATGCAATACTCAGGAAATCTTCAATCTAAGCTAAGATCATCAATTAAACCAATCGAGTTTGATCTCACCAACTTGTTACTTCATAAGATAAGAAAGAAAACAATTATTAAAACAACATATCTCAATTGACAGAAAGGTTCTTCAAGATTTCGCAACTTTGCCTATTTTGTCATCCACAATTCCCAAAGACAAACAACTATGACCCAAACTTTGGTCTCATTTGGACTGGCTTTTTCCAAAAGCATTTTTACAAATCTTTAGAAAAAAAAGTGATTTTTTTTGAGAAGCTAAAATATATGTATTCTAGAAAAAGCTGAATCTGAGTTCTTTTTAAACCAATCCAAGTACTTATTAGAAAAATAATGTGCTCTTTCAAGAAAATTGATTTTCATGAAAATAAGCGAATCCAAACAGACTTTTACTAGTTACTAATTAGTTACCAGAGATCACAATAAATGCAACAAAAGATCCAAAAACAGAAAAGAAAATACCCGCTCGACCCATTGGGTAGAATCATGAGTCCATTCGAAAACAGGGTCTTTTAGCAGCTCAGATTTCAGCACTGAGTACACTTCCAAGAATGTGTTCTTCAGATCCGATGTGATCCCGTTTTGATTTGCCATCTTCTTGGATCACTCCCTTTTGCCTCTTCTTAGATAAAATCTCTGCAGAGAGAGAGAGAAGAGAGACGTATACAGAGAGAGAGAGAGAGACAACGAAGACAAGAATATGCTGATGAACTCAATGCAATGAAATGCAGCAATAGTTATATAAGCAGTACGTGAAATAGCAAGGGCCACTGTTTGTTAGTTTAGTTGGTGTCTACCTGTCTCCTATGCTTGGATTTTTTCCACTTTGGACGTCTGCTTTGTGCTTTTTATTTAAGTGCTTTTTGTCTTTGCAACACATGCATGAGCTTTTCGAATTTATAGATTTGGTCAAATCTCATGTGCTGTTGTTGATGCAGTGGGTTTGGATTCTTTCTTATTTAAAACGAGGTGTATTATGAGTTGTTTTTTTGCGAAATAAGGTCTATTATGAGTTATTAAACCTTAATAATTAATATACCTTATTAGTTATCTTTTTAAATCCAATTTTTTACTCTCGAGTTAATTAGTGTACAGTATAAAAGATGTATTGTGTTATGCACTTAGAATTTATCAGTTAGCGGTCGAGTTCTATCAATGTACCAATGATCGTGCTCCACTAACTAAATTTTTCTTGTAGCAGAAATTTGAAGGGAAAAGTTATTTTAAATTTATAGATTAGATCAAAAGCCACGTGCTGTTGTTGATGCATGGGATTGGACTGTTTCGTATTCCACTTATCTTAATTTGCAAAACGAGGTGTTTTGTGAGATGTTATCTACGAAATAAGGAGTATTATGAGTTATTAGGCCTTAATAATTAATGTAGCTTGTTAGTTATCCTCGTGAACGAATTTGCTCACACTTCAACTGAAATTCGAATGAAAAAATTATCATTAATAAATTTATGGAGGAGTAAATTGAGTTTAGCCTTATTCCGAACACAAAATTGGAAGGAAAAAAAATTGAGAATGTGCCAACAATTGTCTAGTTTTCAACTTTGAAGAAGGGTATCTGTGGGAATTTACATCTTGTATGTGCCCTAGTCCAAAAGAAATTCTTGGTGACCAATAGGGAGAGGACAAGTGTTGCCTAGAGATAGCTTGGGGTTGGTGGGATGATCCCCTATGCAGTGTACAAAATTAATTAGCAGTCTTATTTGATCTCGAGAAATAAGACTAGTAATTAATAGTTCATTTTCTGAGGTCAAGGTCCCGCACGAGAAATTCAAAGAAGTGCTGCGAGTTCTATTTTTTAAAATTCCGAATAGTAATAGTTTAACAGGAACCTGACGTAGTCTTGAGATGGACGGAAATCGGGACTTATTTAGATTGGTTTTTTTTTATTTATATTAAATTTGTAATAATTATTTAATTTAATTTTTAAAAAAATTAAAATTTTAAAAAAAAGTTTAAATACAACTTTTTTTAAAAATTAAAATTTTTAACTTTTAAAAAAAAAAGTTATCTTTCAAAAGTTGTTAAAAAAACGCTTTTAAAAAAAAGTCAATCCAAACGAACTCTTTGTTTCTTCGAATCCTAAGTTCAAAGGTTAGTCTAGTAGTAAAACATTTAATTACTAAAATTATTTTTTCACTTTTGAGTTTAAGTCAATAAAACTATACGTTTAAGTCATTACCAATTGATTTTGTACTTTGACTAATCGAAATTATATCATTTCTAAAGAGAATCATATGTCCAGTTGTATAGTACTCCTAGCATAAGAAAATAGCTTTTTGACAATGCTTAATCCGCAAAAGTTATACAATTCGGTAATGTTGTGTATTCTTGTGTTTAAAAGTCACAAGTTCAAATTTTTGCTCTCTTCTTATAGATATTATCTAACTCTTGATTGATTTGAATTATGTGTTTAGATATATTATAACACTATAAAATTTATAATTTTAAATTAAATTTGATACAATTTTATTTAAAATGAATTTTTTGTCATAATAATTACAATAATAATGATATAATATAATAAGAATGTGTATTCAACGCGAGCAGAAGGAGGCACAATATTTGGTCAAAATTGCTACAAGTTGCTGACTCAAGAGTCTCCTTATCTTGACGACTGAATGAATAAATAAATAAATTAAAGATTAGAATAAGAAGCCGCAAAGTGGATTTGGGTTGATTTGGTACCAAACCTCCCAAAGCGGCATGTGAGGTGCATGACCATTTTCTTAATACTAACATTTATAATTAAAAATATTTATTATCTTTCTTAGGAGTGAAATTTTAGATTCAAATTTTATGGGATTGAGGTTTTTGTTTTAAAAAAAAGAAGAAAATATTTGCTACCTTTTCATCCTATTAAACTACAAATTTAATATCACATATATTAAATTTTATTGTGTGCAAAATCCATGTCATGTTTTGGGCATTCGGATATGCAAATAGAAAGTGATTAGTGGAACTAAACATTCGTACATGTTAATCTGTATCTATATATAGTTTAAAGTTCTACAGAATGGTGCTAAAAAACATATATCACATTAGTTCCTATTAAATTGTCAGCTCATCTAAAAAAAAATGTTAAATTATTTTTTTTCATTTCCAAGTCAAAAATGCATGAGCATAATAAAATAATTAAACCATTTGATCTAATTATTAGTATCTTTATTGCCATAGTTATTGCTTAGAAAGTTACAAAGCTTTGTAATCATGGTGAAGTCATAATGACTTGCGAGTGGACGTTATGTATTTATATGAGAATGTTATGTGGTTACATACTTTTGCTTCCATCTCTAATAAGTGTTAATTAATTTATGCAAATTTTCTTCTAATATAGTTTGCATATTTATTGGGGTTTTATCAGCATTCAAAATTACTTTCACCTTGCATTGCATAAAGTAGTTTTCAACATTATTTTTAGTTTTTATCTTTTTTTTGTGGAGAGAGTTCTAAATTTTCAGATTCAAGTGATTTTGTAATTTGATGTACTTATATTATAAATTGCTATATCCTAGGAGGTTTTTGTGAGAAATTATTAGCATTGTAGTAACACGCTAACGTCTTAATGAAATTGAGTCCAACTCAAGCCTCAATCCTAATTTATATTTGATTTTTTCTCACTTTCTTTCTTATAAATATTGTTTTTTAAATTTGCATTCATTTTTTTTTGTTTAATTAATCTATATTACTCGTGTATTCAATTAGCTATTCTAATTTTAGTTTAATTCACTAATGTTACTACAAGTTCTATTTTGCACTCAAGCCTACACATATATTTTTGGGATTATTTTCTTAATTTTAGTTTATGGGTAATAATCATGTTATTAACACACAATTTTTATATATAACAATTTTTTGTTCTAATTAAAAATAAAAAAAATTGAACTAAAACTTAACTTTTACTATTAAAAATAAATTAATTCGTGCAAAGCACAAGAAGATAGTGCTAATATATCTATCTATATATATATATATATATATATATGTATGTATAGATATATAGTTGTACCCAATAGAGCTCAAGGAGACATGTCACATCAGCTTCTATTGAGAGAGTACAAGTTAATTTTATACTCTCAAAAGTGGTGATATGCAAGATTAAAAAGATCACTAATTTCAAATGTATAAATTTTGTTATAAGCCCCTAACATTGTTATTTATTTATATCTATATTGTCTATACTATATATATAAAGGCATACCTCAAATTAAAAGAGCTTCTCTTTGAATGACACATAAGCTTCTATTTTGGAATCACGTAAGCACCTCTTTGAATACTACATAAGCTCATAAAAGAGAATACTCTTGCAAGTGTGATTTGTAAAATGCAATTGTCATCAATATTCAATTTTTTGTAAAAAAGATTTAAGTCATTTAAGTTACATATTAAACATGATAAAGTAGTTGATTATCTATACTATCTATACTATATATATAAAGTTATATCTCAAATTAAAAGAGCTTCTCTTTTAATGACACATAAGCTTCTATTTTGGAGCCACATAAGCACCTCTTTGAATACACCTCAAATTAAAAGAGTTTCTCTTTGAATGACACATAAGCTTCTATTTTGGAGCCACATAAGCACCTCTTTGAATACTATATAAGCTCATGAAAGAGAATATTCTTGCAAGTGTGATTTGTAAAATGCAATTATCATCAATATTCAATTTTTTTAAAAAAGGATTTAAGTTATTTAAGTTATATATTAAACATGATAAAGTAGTTGATTATCTATGCTATCTATATTATATATATAAAGTTATACCTCAAATTAAAAGAGCTTCTCTTTGAATGATACATAAGTTTCTATTTTGGAGCCACATAAGTACCTTTTTGAATCTATACTATATATATAAAGTTATACCCCAAATTAAAAGAGCTTCTCTTTGAATGACACATAAGCTTCTATTTGGGAGCCACATAAGCACCTCTTTGAATAATACTTAAGCTCATAAAAGAGAATACTCTTGCAAGTGTGATTTGTAAAATACATTTGTCATCAATATTCAATTTTTTTAAAAAAGGATTTAAGTCGTTTAAGTTACATATTAAACATGATAAAGTAGTTGGTTATCTATACTATCTATACTATATATATAAAGTTATATCTCAATTTAAAAAAGCATCTCTTTGAATAACACATAAGGTTCTATTTTGGAGCCACATAAGCACCTCTTTAAATACTACATAAGCTCATAAAAGAGAATACTCTTGCAAGTGTGATTTGCAAAATGCAATTGTCATCAATATTCAATTTTTTTAAAAATGGATTTAAGTCATTTAAGTTACATATTAAACATGATAAAGTAGTTGATTAATACAATCAAATAAAAAAACAAAAAAAAAGAGAGCAAAACAGAAATCAGTATAATATCTATATAAATGTATATGAGCTTCTCTTTGAATGACACATAAGTTTCTATTTTGGAGCAACATAAGCACCTCTTTGAAAACTACATAAACTCATAAAAGAGAATACTCTTGCAAGTGTGAATTGTAAAATCCAATTGTCATTAATATTCAAATTTTTTAAAAAAACATTTAAGTCATTTAAGTTACATATTAAACATTATAAAGTAGTTGATTAATACAATCAAATGAAAAAAAAAGGAGAGAACAAAAAAAGAAATCAGTATAATATCTATATCTATATATGATAATAGTAATAGTTATAAAATTATATCTCATATTTTTGAATGTCTTAGGGCTTGCCACATTCATGTTTTAAGACGTGCCACATGTCATATTTCTATGGTCCATTTTTGTTAATTTATCTATGAAATAATTACTACTTAATACAAAAAAAATTAAAAAGAATTGCTGCAATTTCCCCTATTTTCTTCCTTTTCTTTCTCAAGTTAATTCTCATTGTTTCTAATATCTAAATCAATTTAAATTGTTTTAAAAAATGTTCAATTTAATTTTTATTCTTAAATTTTTAATAATATATGACTTAAATGATGTAGCCCAATTATCTTCTCTAATTTTAAATATTTATTAAATAAAATATGTGAATATTCCCAAGTTATTATAAGAAAATAATTCACACATCAAACCAAATTTAAAGAATTTTTATAAAAAGGTATAAAATATACACAAAGTTTTAATAAATCCATTCACTTTGAAGATCTAATGATTTGAATATTGTAAGACCTTGTCATAATATTGTAAGTTCTAAATCTATTATTTATATGATATATAATCTATACTATTATTTATGTTAGAAACGAATGAGAAATTAAATATTTTCTCATCATTATTTTGAGATCTTTGGCCTCCCTATTAACTTGGATATGAATTCCAAGTGGCTATGAGACATTTAGAATTTCTCCATAATCTTGGACTATTACTTGAGGGTTTTACAACTCTTGGAATTCATATATTAGTATGTTATTGAAGGCTTAATATCTTCTAATACCTAAATATAGTGGTCTTTTAGCCAGGTATATAGCACACCAAGAAGCATGTAATAAAGTATTTCTTCCTATGTTTTATTTCTTCTAATCGTTCTTATTATTGTGAACAAGTACTAGTGGTCTCATTTCACATTTATATTCGAATGATAAAAATTGACCTTTGTAAAGCATGGGTTTTGAAATTATTAGTATATATAAAAGTTGTACCCAATAGAGCTCAAAGATACATGCCACATTAGCTTCTATTGAGAGTACAAGTTAATTTATACTCTCGCAAGTGGTGATATGCAAGATTAAAGAGATCATTAATTTTAAAGGTATAAATTATGTTATAAGCCCCTAAAATTGTTATTTTTCTCTAACTAAGCTCTTATTGTTTTAAAATATTCAAATTGATTCATATTATTTTACTACATAGTCAAATTAGTCCCTAAATTAAACAATCAAGTTAGTTTTTATTAGTTAAGAAATTTTATATCAGTCTTTTATAATTCATAAAGTTATTCAAATTAGTATAAATATGAGTAAAATAATGAGGACTTTAAAACTATTTAACTTAGTTGATAATATTTTAAGAACATAGTCAAACTAGCCAGTAAACATAGTCAAAATTTTCATTATTTCAATATATTCATATTAGTTGTTCATATTTCACAACTTATTCGAATTAATCATATTATATAATATAATATTATATGATATAGATTTTAGAGATAGAGTATACTAACAAATGAGGAAATTATATTATAAGTGCCCATATTTTTCTTAAATTAGTCCTTATTATTTTTTAAGATTTCAAATAAGAATAATGGTATAAAAATTACTACAAAAAATGAAATGATATTCAGTAATTCTTTTATATAATTATAATATTATAGTGGTAGTAGCAGTGGTGGTGATAATGGTAGTGGTGGTGATAATGGTGATGGTGGTGATGATGATGATGATGATGATGATTTAAGAGGCTTTAAGAGATGACATGTCATCTTTTAATTAAGTTTTTTGGTTTGTTTCCATTAAGTAGTCTTTAATATTAATAAATCTCTATGATCACTACAAGTTATCATTATTTCTTTTTATATCTCTTCTTTATTATTTTGAAATATCCAAATCAATCATAATTCTTTCTAGAAATATTTAATTTAACTCCTGCCATTAAATATTTAACCAAATATGACTAAAATAACTTTACTAATTTGGTGAACTAAAAGTATTCTTTAATTGTAGATATTTACTAAGTAAAATGGTTAACACATGTCATTGCATTATTCAAGTGAATATTAATAGTCATAACTGATTTTTGAACATAATCGTATCATATTCATAGGATATGTCAAAAAATAACAATAATACAAAAAAAAAAGCACTAGAATTAATTTTTATTAGATATTTATAAATAATAAAAACACACAAAAACCTAAAAATAATAAAAAATCAAATTTATAAATATTTAGAGAACTAAAAAAATACACAAAGAAGATAAATAAGCTCGTGCAAAGGACGAGGTATGTAAGTACAAGTATATATAAAAGTTATACTTTTTTAAGCATCATGAGAGTGTCATGTTTAAGCATTACGAGAGTGTCTTGTTAGCGCTTACATGCCATGGTTATTTTAATTTTTATTATTTACTTTCTATTATTTCTTATCTTTATGGATATACATTATTAGCTCTAATTGAAATATTAAATGATCAATTAATTAATGCTTAGGATTAAATTCATTTGTAAAGTCTAAAAATTTATTTCTTATACGCTATGCTTATATATTATTAGAATTAGAATTTAATTTTGAATCAATTAATTCTTAAAACAGTATTCATTTGTGAGTTTCAAAAGATTAAATCTAAGTAAGTTTAATGTTTACTATTAAAAAATATTTTTTGAGCATTATGAGAGTGTCATATCAGCACTTATATGGTGATGGATATTTTATTTATTAGCTTATACAATAATTTATTATTTATTATTTTTCTATCTTTGTGGATATAATTAAATTTATTAGTTTTAATAAAAAATTAAATAATCAACCAATTAATGCTTACAATATAATTCATTTGTGAATTCCAAAAGGTTCACTTATTTTATTATGGATATATATTCTTATTTTTGAAATTCACAAATGAATATTATTTTTAAAAATTAATTAATTAACAATTAAAATTTTAATATATATATATATATATTGGTTTTAGTTTAGAAATTTAATTACTAATTAATATCTACTTAAAAGCCTCAAAGTATTTCTCATTTGTGGATTCTAAATATTAAACCTGAGTAAATTTAACATTTATTGTTTACAAATATCTATGTAGAGCACAAAATATTCATGATTAAATTCTTCATATGCGATTAAAAATAAATAAATTCAGCTTAATTTAATATTTTCTATCAAAAATAAATCCATGCTCTATGCACTAGTATAATAAATTAATAAACCAACATACTCTCTACAAACTTAAACTTTTAAATGAAATAGTAATTCAATATTAGTATCAAATTTGAGAAACCAAACCATCTCACTTTTAAAACTCATCACTGCCCATATAAAAATTGTCTACATGTAAGCTTCTAAATAAACCACCTTACATGTGAAGGGGTGTGTTAAAACAATAAATTAATAAACCAATATCCTCTCTATAAATTTAAATTTTTAGATGAGATAGTAGCTCAATAAAACTTGTAAACGGCGTGCTTAGCTAGGTAATTATGCTTCATCTTTTAGCTATAGTGACAAGAGTGTTAAGTAAAATGGGGCAAACGGTGAAGAAAAACCTTTTTTTTTTCTTTTTATTTTTCTTCTTGATGATTTTCACTTTCTCTGCGAGAGATATCGAAATTTGATTCTTAATGTATACAAGAGCTGTTAGAAGCCGGCATAAAATGATTTAGATCTCACTATACATAACGCGTGCAAGTGTTCTTCTTCTTTTTTTTTTTTTTTGGGGGGGGTGGGGGGTGCAAGTGTTCGGCAGCCTTGGGACCTTCACTTGCTATACCTGTGTGGCTAAAAGTTTTGAGATTGGACCTGCTTGAGCCCAATGAGTAGGGCCATAAAGCTTGGGAGTTGGATGGCTTAGCGAGTTCTCCAATTTCAAAACGGAAAAGAAAAATAGGAAAGGAAATAGTATGCACAGTGATCGCACACTAGCAATTTTTGGAATGACTTGTTTATGCTTTTACTGTTGGATTTTATTGACAAATTATAGTATACTGTGTTCAATGAACTGGAGAAATATATATTTTTAGTATTTTTATTTATTATTAGTGGCTACTTTTTACATTTTATACAAGGATGAAATACAAAAAATATTTTTTAAAATGTATTTTTGGTAAAATTCCAATATTAATTACCTTTTTTATGAGAGATCTCTAGTAATTGAGTAAAATGCTCAAACTGTTTATAAGAGATCTTTAATAATAAATAAAGTATTTAAATTTAAAAAAGTAAAATTAGAAAAATACTTTAATATGAGAAAAAAAAGATTTTTTTAATGTTACTTTTAGATGAAAAATAGTATCATCAATTGGTGACTAAATAGATTTAAATTAGGTAATAGTTGTGTATATATATAAGCATAGACTAAATGTTTGAGGAAACTTAAAGTGATGATACATGGCATATACTGAAAAGGCATGTACTTTCTTTTGCATAAGACTAATACAATTCCCCTGCAATACACAGGATAAATGAGTATTCTTTTATATTTATTTTTTATGATTAATTTTTATAATCCATGTAAGAATAAAAGATAAATATATTCAATAAAATCCAATTTTAACAAGTTTTCAACAATAATTATATTTTCTTATGAAATTTCTGTAATAATTGAAATAAATATTTAAATTGGGGAAAGTAAAAGCATAAAACAAAGGGTCTTGTGTGGAAAAAAAATAATAGAAGATAAATAGTTTATTCTATTGAATTTCTTGGTTTTGGAAGTTCAAATAATCTTGGAGAAAATAATTATGAATGAAACAAATAGATACAAAGATAAAATATAAATAAAAATTTTTATTAAGTTTTTAACATTAATAATATTCTTTTCAAGAGAGGTTTACATTCATTGAAAACAAAAAATAAATAGCATGATCTGAAAAAGAAAAGCAATAGAAGAAGAATAATGCGTTATTAAGTCTCTTAGCTTTGAAAAATTAAATAA
Organism: Cordia subcordata; assembly: GCA_028554755.1. Taxonomy (NCBI): domain Eukaryota; kingdom Viridiplantae; phylum Streptophyta; class Magnoliopsida; order Boraginales; family Cordiaceae; genus Cordia; species Cordia subcordata. Next base: position 20,477,541 of record JAPTOF010000003.1, on the reverse strand, counting down.
TGTTAGAAAAAACCATGAATGAAATAGATATATGCATTTTCTTTCTTAATGAGTATTTTTAAGCAAGTAGATTAGAAAATATTTTTTTCATGAATAGAAGGAGAGTGACTCAAAGGCTTTTGAAGGGGCAAAAAAGTTATGTCATAAAGACACATGGCATTGAAAAGGTAACAACATTATTTTATAATATATATAAATATATAGATTTACATTAAATTTGGAGGCAATCAATTTTATATTATTTTTTTTTACCATATATGGCTTCTTAAAAGCCAGTTGAAATTAGAAATTAACCACATATATAATTTACCATTAAAGAGGATTTGAATTTGAGGCAACTTATTTTCATAAATGATGATTGCAAAGGTGATTTTGATGGAAAAATAAGTTACAACAATATAACATGTGGCATGACTAAATAAGATATCAATATTACTTTATGTCTATATTTACTATTATATATAGAAGAAACAGATGCATCATGTATATTCCCTTCAAATTTAACTGTTCTTATAATGTTGCCACGTGTCATTTGTATATTAAAAAGGAAAAGACTACTTTGTAAATTAAGAAGAAAAAACTAATTTGTTACATCAAAAAAGATTTTCAATATATTATGGAAATGTATCAATCTATATTATTCGTGATTTTTCTTTTAAAATTATTATATTTTACCAAAAAGTTGTAATCAATGTTGAAAATTTAATATTAGAATATGTTTTATCCCTCACATTAATTGTCAAAATTGGCCATTAATAATAATAAAAACAAAAAAAATACTCATTTCTCCAGTGTATTATATAGGTACTACACTATTTAAATTACGTCTTGTGAATTTAATTAATATATTGTTTAATAGTCTTTTCTTATATTATTAATCTAATGAAACTTATTTTAATTATTACATAAAATTATATTTCACTTTTTTATGTGTCACAAAGAGGAAGTATATATAGACTATGGTATATCCTGTGCAATGCCTGAAACAATGTGTGTTTTTAATATATTTATTTATTATTGATGGTCAATTTTTACATTTTTATTTAACAATAATACAAATATATCTTTTAGATTTAATCTTTGGTAAGTTTTCAATATTTATTTTTAAACTCAACGTTTGACCTAACTCAGACCCTTAATGAGATTTGAATCCTTGTCATCACTTTGAGGAAGTAATCCAGCCCTTGCTCAGCAAAACAAAGAAATAGATTTTCAAGTAGTTTTTAGTGCTTCTAATTTTTATTGTTGTTCACTAAATAATATTTGAAGTAGCTTTTCATTTAGTTTTAATTATTTCAACTAGCTTTTATCAAACGTTAGAGAATTTATTTTTTATGATACCTTTTAGTGTTTCATTTTCTTTTTGACAATTCTACCCTTTCTCTATGCTTTTTGGCAATGTTAGGCTCTCTTTAATCTCTCTACATTTTTATATTCTTTTTACAAATGGAAATAACATATAATATAGAAATTAATTTCAAATTCTATACACATAAAAATATATTGAAAAAAGTATAAGTTATAGGCAAAAGAGTAATTTTAGGCTTGAACTTTGCATAATATGAATTAAGGGCTTAAATTGTAAAACCTTTATTAGAAGGGCTTGAACTTAAGAAAAAATGACATTTGATACACTGTTAAGTAATGATATTAATTTTTTGCTTACGTCATCCTTTTTAAAGTTTAGGTGGCATTCCTATGTGGCATTCTAAATCTATGTGGCAATACACATACAAGCTTATAAATTATAATTAGTTGTTTTATATATGTAAGCATATATAAATTTTGGACATTTTATTATGGGTTAAGGAAATATAAATTAATCTACATATTTTTAGTGTTACTAATAAGAAAGTATGTAAATTAATTTATAAGTTTGTGTATGCATGCAACGTAGATTTAGAATGCAATGTAATAATATTCACCCAAGCTATGAAAGAAAAACAAAATGCAACCTAATATTTGAAAGGGAAAAAATGCCATATAAGCAAAAAATTAACATAGTTAGTTATTGGTGTCTAAAACTCACTTTTTCATAAGTTCAAACCCTTATATTAAATGTTTTAAAATTCAAGCCCTTAATTTTATATTTTTCAAAGTTCAAGCCCTAAAACTGCACTTTTTCCTAAGTTTTATTAATCTTTTTTATCTCTTTGTTTTGACAAATTAAATTTTGAATCTATTTAAAATATTTCTTTATACAAATGACTTATTAAAAAATTAATTTTATTATTCTTTAATAATAAAATATTATTATGAAAAAACATATATAATATAAAATAAATTATCTTATTCCAATAACAATAATAATATTTATAATTATTATAATAATAATAACGTAATATCGATGTCCTTTTTGTTGTTTTTCTTTCATAAGCTAATCCACAACTAATTTAGTCATTTTTCTTTCATAAGCTAATTCAATAGTTAAAGCTAATTCAATAGTTAATTAGCTAACTATCCTGTAATAACAATTATTAGCTACCGATACAATTATCAGCTAATAGTTATTAGCTACCGAAAATAGTTATTAATTACCTTAATTGCTAGTTGTACCAAACATGCACTTAATTTCTCGAGCTGCACATTTATTTCTCATTATTGTTACTTAGATTATTAGATTAGGGAGTTAAGTCAGATAATAAAGTTAGTAATATAACTATAATTAACAAATTGTGTGATAGACTAAAAATAAATTAGTAATATTGTTAAAATAACTAATAACCAAAATTTTAAAATTACAAACAATCAAATTTGATTTGTGTGATAACTAAAATTATTGAACAAAAAAATGTTTGGTTTTTAGTTAATAATCAAATAACATCTGAGTTATTCTGTCCTCCTCATTTATTAGTCTCATTAATATTGATATTCATATTGTTGACATTCAAAATTGCAATAATTGACCAAATTATTTTTCATTAACATACTTTATTATTAAAATTTAATCACATAACTCACTAAATAATTATAAAAGATCACCTGTAACAAAATTATCAACAAGAACAAATTTCACTCACATATACCCAGTAACAAAAAGTTTCCTTCATTTTTTTGGAATAAAAAGTAAAACTTATAATCACCAGAATTTTATTAACAAAGATAATTCCACTAAGAAATTCTTGGGGTTTTCCAAAGAATAATTTCTAATTAAAAAAATGTAATCACCACATGCAAAATAAAAATTGACTTGTACGGACTATATACAATTAAACAATTAAGTATTTTTCTAGGAAAAATAATCTCTAATGCATAAAAATAATATGTAATTACAATCTTTGGAACCAGAAGCAAGAAACGCTAAGAATAAGTGCTTAAACAAGCCAAAGAACTAAGAACAAGTGCTCAAACAAGTCAATGAACAAAGATGAGTAACACATTCAGGTGTGAGAGACTAAGCCAAGATCTAACTCAAATTATAAGAAGAGAATATTTGGGACGTAAGAGAGATATCTTTCATTCTGATGTACATGAGCATTTTATTCAACAAGTTTCTAGTATAGGATGACTTTTTTTTTTCTAACCCACTTTTCTAAATTCGTTATAAAAATAACCCACTTTTACAACTGAGTTCAAAACTATCCCAAATGAATTTCAGGAATTTGAAAATGAACTCTGGGAGTTCAAAATGAATTCCTAGGATTCAAAATGAAAAAATATAGCTTAATGGGCACACAGCCTAGCTAGTGATGTGTGTGTTTTATGTATGTTTGTATATATTGTTTGCATACTTTGTTAGGGTGTTTTAGAGCTTATTGGTGTGCATTTAGTATAGATTTTATGCATATTTGTTAATAGTTGTGCATAAGGTGAATAATTGCATTAATGCTACCCTAAGTGCACTAACTGCATAACTTAGGTGCATTTTGGGTGAAGTTGATACTTGAGCTTACATGAAGAATTTTGGAAGAAGATTGATGAAGATTTGATGTTCTGGAACAAGATTCAAGCATGCTAGATGACGAGGCTAAGAAGGAAGCATCGGTGAAAATGGAGCTAAAACGAAGAAGATATGCCAATACAGGTTGACCCCCCGTTCCAGTATCGGTGCACCGGTAGTGTCTTCCGGTACACTGTTCCGGTAGTTCCAGAAGCTCCATCAAAAGTACCGGCTGAGTGACGCCCTAGTACCGGTCGACCGATTAGGTCTTTTGGTAGTCGTGCTGAAGGCCTATTTAAAGCTCGTTTCAGCTCATTTGTGGGGGAGGAACTTTATTTTCTTAAATCCTAATAAACCCTAACCCTTTACCCACTTCACCAAACACCCAAACCACCATCCCACACCAAATCAAGCAAGGATTGAAGCTTGTAACAAGACATTGAAAGGTTTTGCTTTGGATTTGAGCAAGGATTTGAAGGGAAGTTTTTTATTCCTTTTCTTATTCTTGTAAATATGCTTTGTATTTGAGTTAGATCTAGGGTTGATTGATGTTGTATATTAGATTAGGGTAATGAATTTTGATTTGTGAATATCTTTGGCTATTAATACATGCTTCTTTACATTGATTAATGGCATGAATCAATATGTCTTTGTGTTGATAATCAAACATGTCTATGTGTTTGTTAAAATGTCTAAGTGAAATTGCATGTGTTATTTTGTGCTTAAATGCTATCGGTAGTGGTGTCACCTTAGCCTTAATCCATGCTAACGGCATGAGCCCTATTTGTAACTAAGTGTGTTGATTGATATGTTTAATTAATGACTTGTGTGATAGGAGTATACCTCTAGTCTAAAACAATACTAAAAGGGTACTCGTTAGCACTAGTTAATGCTCTAGGAGTCTAATATCTAGTCTGAAACAATAATAATAGATTAGTCTCTCGAGTAGGACATTGATCAACACCAAGAAGAACTTAGTTAATTAAACTCAAGGTTAATTAGTTAAGAACTCTAGAGAGCAACCGAGCCATAGATAAACCAAATCGTTATAATAGCTCAAGTCTAGCTGCAATGCAATCGCCCGAGATCCCTTTCAACCTTGTAGAGCTTTATTTCCTTAGTTTGGCACCCTAGGTTCCACCATTAGACTAGGTTAGCTTAGGTTTATTTTCCTTTCCCCGAGCTCCCTTTGATCCTAAAGAAAGCATACACACGCACGTAGCTAGTTTTAGGTATCGAGCACGTAGAGATCAAACTAAGGTAGCCTCCCTGTGGAAACGATACCTGTACGCACGCACTATACTAGACACGGTCCATACACTTGCGGGTATAAAACTTGGTTGTATTTGTGCTTCATTTTCACATGCCACCGAGAACACGATCAGCTAGCATAATGCTTATGTTTTAAAAGGAAGGTCACGGGTTCAAAAATTGGATCAAAAATTTGTAATGCTTTTTTTTTTTTACCTTACCCTAGTCGGTACCATTTGTGTAACAAAAAAGTAAAACGGAATTATTGGCTTAATATTGAATATTATAATGTTTAAATGATTTTGATGATGTAAATTATGTTTAAATTACCAAAGCATCTTGTGAGCTTGATTGGATATTCTAAGATAGGTGCTTGGAAGTGATGGAAGGTGTTTAATCTTGAGCCTTGGTGATATTGAAGAATGCTTATCCTATTTGAAGCTTAAGTATGAAGAGGAAGAAGATGAGAAGTCATAAGGCGGAGATGTGGCGTCATAAAGGGTATCAGTACTTATGCTTCTTGTGAATAGCCTTAGGTTCATCGTAATAGCTTAAACCTTCTTATTTTCATTACATATTTGATTTAAATTCATAGGGGTAATGGTGGACAAAACACAAGTCATGATTTCATTCCATTAAAGCTTGATTTCTTCAAACATATGTGTTGGGTTGTTTTTAAGCTTCATTTGATCTTGAAAAGCATGATTGAAGTTGGTTTGGTGTTGCCAAAAAGCCTTGATTTTGAATTAAATGTGTTGTGTACTTGTTTGGCTTTGATTCTAGACATTATGGAGTGGCTGAACCTTCTAAGTCAACCGACTATGCAAGGAGATCGCTCGGCCTAGTTAGAATGTCAGGGGCTAAAGCCAGACCCCTACCTAGTCGACCGGTTAAGGTGCCTGGCCTAGTCAGTGAGTTAAACTAGCAAGCCAGACCCTCAGCCAGTCGACCGGCCAGGTGCCCGGCTTGTTCTGTAGTATTAAATGCTGTAGCCATTTATATCCATTGGCAACCATTTTTTTCGCCCAATTCTCACCAACCTTTGCCCTAACTTTTAAATCCTTTTTAAATATTAAATCCTTTTTAAATACACTTCCATACCATTCAAGAATTATGATCAAAGCTTGCAAAACTCTTTCTCATCATTTTATTGCGTAGAAATCTTTGAGCTATTATAGTGAAATCCTTTGAGCATTCAAGAGCCATATCTTTCTATGTCCATTTTTTTAGAAGTTGTACTACTCTAATCAATTTATTACTTCAATCTTTGTTGTATACACACTCAATAAGCTAGAAAATCTTGAGAGATACATTTATTGAGCTTGTAAGAATATGGGGAAATCTTAAAGAGTGGGACTATTGGGTTCTTTGAAGTTTGGCTTTAAAGAGTTGTATAACTTGGTTTGTACTTCACCAAGTCTTGAAGAAGCATCCATAGTAGAGGTGTTGAAGTCCTAAGAGATGCATCATTAGGCGGTGGACGTAGGTAAGGCTAAACCGCCTAAAAATCATTTGTTCTCTTCTTCCTTATCTCTACCTTAGCTTACTTATTATTTGTTGATTGCTAAGTGTTTGATAATTTGTAAGTGAATTTGTTTACTAAATTTTTAATGGCAAAAATTGCCCAATATCTTAGTTAACCCCCACTTATGATATTTGCTCCAACAAGTAGTATCGAGAACTAGGGTTCTACATATAGTCTAACAAATTGGTAGAATTGTATTTGGCAAATATGGATGGTATTTTAATTAAGCAAGCTCCTTTTTTGATGGAACAAATTATGCCTTTTGAAAAATGAGGATAAAGGTATTCATTTAATCACATGATTTGGAAGGGGATAGGAGAGTCCCTAAACTCGAAAATGAATGGAACGATGAGAATATTAAATTGTTTGATCTAAATCAAAAGGCTTTTACATTACTTGTTTAATTCCACAAATGCAATCGAGTTTGCTATGGTAATGGGTGTACTTCGGCTAAGGAACTTTTAGACCGATTAGAAATGACCTGTGAGGTGACTAGCTAAGTAAAAGAATCTAGAATTGCTACACTTGTACATAAAGAATTGTTTAAAATGCTTCTTAATGAAAGTGTTGAGCAAATGTTTTCTAGATTCGTTGAAATTACTAATGGCCTAAAGGCACTTGAAAAGGATTATTCCAATATAGAGAAAGTGAGAAAGGTACTAAGAAGCTTGCCATCCTCATGGCAACCTAAGCTGATGGCCATCAAGGAAGCCAAAGACCTCAACACATTAGAGCTCAACAAGCTTATTGGGTCACTTATGACTCATGAGCTTGAAGCGAAGGACCATGAATAGGAAGATAAGAAGATGAAGAGACCCATTGTACTTAGTAGCTTCAAAATACACAACGAGTGAAGATGAAGATGATAAAGACGACCTGGGGGATGAGGAAATTGCATTCTCCCTTGAAACTTCAAGAAGTTCATGAAGTTTAAAAAAAATGAAGAAAAGAGCTTTTTCCAATAACAACAATTGGAAAAGAAACGGAAAACAAGCCAACGAGTTCAAGAAGCCAAAAGAAGCAAGAAACGCTAAATTGAAATGCTTCAATTGTAACAACCCGAGGCATATAAAGGCAAATTGCCCAAGGCTTGCAAAGAAGAAGGAAGGCAAAACACTCAAGGCAGCTCGGGACACCTCCAAGAGTGAGAAAGACATGGAGGAGCAACATGAGATAGCGAACTTTTGCCTTATGGCCAATGAGAATGAGGTACAATATTTACCTTCTACATCTATTTATTATTCATCTAGTAAGGAAGAGGAAGAGAAAGAGGAGTTTACCTTCGAGGAATCAAAGGAGGCATTTGTAAAACTCCATGACGATTTTTCACTAGCTTTAGCAAAAAAACAAACAAATGCATAGAGAGTTAAAATTTGCTTTTGATGAAAAAGAGATTTTGGAAAAGAAGAATGCATCTCTTGTTGAGAAAATTGAGACTTTGGAAAAGGAAAGTGACTCTTTTGCCAGAGATTTTGTGAGGTTTAAAAATGAAGTAAAAGATTTGAAAAAGAAAAATGAAGATGTGAATGGAATTGTTCAAAAACTTACAAATTGGAAGAAGACCTTTGAGTGGAATTGGCTACGAGCCAACCATCAAGCAAAAATATTTCAAAACTTATTTTGTCAAGACATTAACCTATACCTCCATTTCTTCTACTTCACCAAAGTCAAATATCATTTGTAACTATCGCGAGAAAAAAGGGCATGTATCAACTTGTAGCTACTATAGAAAACTTCGTGATAGAGGATCATATGTGCCATATTGGCAAAGACCCAAATGGGTTATCAAGGCCAAAAAGTGATACTAACGTCAATGACCCAAAGTGTTGGGGATCCAAGAATAAAGAATCATTTGACTTTCATTTGTGTAGTATGCCATATGAACAAAACTAGTAAGATGAAATGGATTTTGAATAGTGGTTCCAAACACATGATGGGAACCTATCACTATTCTATAAATTGAAGAGAACCAAAGGTGGGGATGTAACCTTTAGAGACAATAGCAAAGGAAAAATTATTAGTAAAGGTAGCATTGGTAATAAGGGTTCCCTTAGTATTCATAATGTTTTACTTGTAAAGGGTCTTAAGTTTAATTTGCTTAGTATAAGTCAATTATGTGATAAAGGTCATAAAGTGATATTTCAATCTTCCAATTGCATTGTGCATGAATATGGTAGTGATAATGTATTATTTGATGCTAGTAGGAATGAAAATGTTTAGACAATTGAGATTGACCAACTTGAGAGTCAACATGTTAAATGCTTATCGGTTGTACATGATAATACTTGGTTGGCATAGAAGATTAGTGCATGCTAGCATGAGTTTGTTAAATGATTTGTCAAAACTTGATCTTATTAGAGATTTGCCAAAACTCAAATTTGAAAAAGATAAAGTTTGTGATGCATGTCAATTAGGAAAATAACAAAAAACTTCTTTCAAATCCATTAACTAGGTTTCAACTAATGGGGCATTACAATTGTTGCGTATAGACTTGTTTGGACCAATTGTTGTGGCGATCCTAGGTGGTTCCAGTTATACCTATGTTGTTGTAGATGACTACATTAGGTTTATATGGGTCATGTTTCTTGTACATAAAAACGATACCTTCAATAAATTTGCAAGATTTCCAGGAAAGTACAAAATGAAAAAGACTATTTGTGTAGGAAAGTACAAAACAAAAAAGACTATTTTATAACTTGCATTCTTAATGACAATGGCACAAAATATGTGAACACTCTTTTTATGCATTTTTATGATGAGCATGGCATTGAACATAACTTTTCGGTCTCTTGGACTCTCCAAGAAAATGGGGTAGTAAAGAGAAAAAATCATACTTTACAAAAAATGCTAAGAACCATGTTAGAAGAGCACAACTTACCAACATATTTTTGTAGTGAAGCCATTAACACCGCATGTTATGTGCAAAATAGGGTCTTAATTAGGCCCATTTTAAACAAACCTCTGTATAAACTTTGGTATGGCAAAACCCCAAAGATCTCAAATTTCATAGTGTTTGGTTGTAAATGTTTTATCTTAAATATTAAGGATCACTTGAGAAAATTTGATGCTAAATCGGATGAGGGTATGTTCCTAGGATATTTCACTAAGAGTAAAGCTTATAGAGTCCATAATAAAAGATCTCTTATTGTGGAAGAATCAATGCATATGACATTTGATGAGATTAACCCATTTGAGCCAAGAAGGATGTTGATAATGTAGGTTATCTCTTGGAAAAGACTACTCTTGAAGATCAACCCTCAAATGGCAAAGAAATTCCAACTAAGCAAGAAAATGCACATCAAGGAGAAAAGTCTCAAGTCAAGGAGGAAGAACCAATTGAATATGATGAGACTTATGCCTTCATAGCTAGATTAAAGTCCATTCACATATTACTTGCATTTGCTTGTTATATGGATTTTAAACTTTACTAAATGGATGTGAATAAATGGTTTTATTGAAGAAAAGGTGTATGTTGAGCAACCTTCTGGTTTTAAACCCTTGTTTTTCCAAACCATGTTTTCAAACTTGAAAAAGCTTTGTATGGTTTAAAACAAGCCCCTAAGGCTTAGTATGACAGACTTAGTGGTTTTCTTATAGAAAATGGTTTTGAAAGAGAAAAACTTGATTCCACTTTGTTTATCAAAAGTGAAGGAAAATATATCTTGCTTATACAAATTTATGTGGATGATATAATTTTTAGTGCTACTAACATTGCTTTAGGTGAGAGTTTCTCCAATTGTATACATAGGAAGTTCGAAATGAGCATGATGGGAAAGTTGACATTCTTTGTTGAACTCCAAAGTAAGCAAATAAAGAAGGGCATCTTCATCAATTAAGCCAAGTATACACAAGAAATTATTAAGAAGTTTGGGTTTGAGGATGCTAAGGAGATCGAAACCCCGATGAGTCTTTCAATAAAGTTAGACAAGGATGAAAAGGGTAAGCTGGTAGATGAGAAAAAGTATAGAGGTGTGATTCGTAGCATATTTTATTTGATGGCCTCTAGGCTGAATATTATATTTGCTGTGTGTCTATGTGTTAGGTTTCAATCTAATCCTAAGAAAACACACCTAGTTGCTATAAAACGAATCATTAGATATCTTAAGGAAACTAGTAACTTAGGACTTTGGTATGCAAAAAAAACTTCATTTGACTTATGTGGCTTTTCCGATGTTGATTATGTCAGTTGTAAGGTAGACTATAAGAACACTAGCGGAACATGTCAATTTCTTGGTCATTCTTTAGTGCCTTGATCATGTAAGAAGCAAAATAGTATAGCTATTTCCACCACCAAAGTTGAATATGTTGCCGTCGTTAGTTGTGTGGCTCAAATATTATGGATGAAACAAAATTGCTTGACTATGGCTTGCATTATCATCATGTTCTCATTTATTGTGATAATCCTAGTGCCATAAATCTCACTAAGAACCCCATTCAACATTCTAGAACTAAACATATTGAGATTAGCCACCATTTCATTAGAGATTATGTGCAAAAAGGTGATATTATTCTTGAATTTGTTGATTCTTTGCATCAAGTTGTGGATATTTTTATTAAACCTTTGCATGAGGATCAATTTTGTAAGATTAGAAGAGAGATTGACATGATATATTATGGCTAAAATGTGTTTATGTATGTGGTTGTGGCTTGAATATGTTGAAAATCGATGAAAATTAATTTTTTTTCATATTCTGGGCCAGCTGGTCAACCTAGCCGATCGATCGACTGAAGATGGGAAGCGTCTTGCTATTAGGTGCAGCTTTTTGACCCAACTGGTCAACTTACTCGACCAGCCAGTTGACCAACCCTGTTGCGGGTGAATGTTAAAAGGTGGTTTTAATCCTAAATTTTTCATCTTCTCTCAAAACTTTTTCACCTTAACCTTAACCCCCTTTTAGAGCCCATCACAAATTTTCATTCTTTCATCAAAATCACTCAAATTTTCTTACATAATCTTGAAACCCATTTCACATAAATAGTTTCTGTCAATTTATTTTTCAAAAATCCATTCAAAATCTTGGTGAATCCAAGAGGGAGAGGTCATGAACTTGGGAGAAGTAAAAGGGCTAGATCTCAATCCCCTCCATAATTCGCGTCAAAGATTCAAGATAAGCAAACTTTGGTGTATAGGAAATTCCTTGTGGACATGGATTTTATGGGCACAAACGTTCTACAACTCTTTGAGGGACAAGGTTGGTATACCTTCTTGCACTTAAATTATGATGTTAAAGTTGGTACGGTTAGAGAGTTTTATGAAAACCTTAAGGTAGAAAGTAAGGACCCTAAGCTTGTTTTAAAATCCACCGTTTGCAATAAGTCATTTTTGTTAATGGAATATATGATAAATGAAATCTTTGGTATTCTGGTGGATGGTGAAGGTTATTATAATAGTCAAGGTTGGCCAGAAGAAGAAAAGCCATTTGCTCGTGAGGTTATTAATTTTATGTGGCATAATGTTGGACCTAAAACCCCCAATTTGATATTCCTCTTATTAAAGGATGTAGATGTGAACAAGAGGATTTCTTTGAAACTAATAAGTGAGGTCTTTCTCCTTAGAATGATTAATGACAGAAAAATCCCCTTGATAGATGCTTATCTCCTTTATAGGCTCATTTAAAAAGAGTAAATTGCATGACTGTTCCTTATCTTGAATCACATGCTTCACATTAGTGGCAAAGAGGGCGATAAGACAACCATATTAGGGTATGACATGAATTTGAGGTACATTTTTTTTTTTCATTTTAAGATTAAGTCAAGAGAGAAAGTTAAGACTTTTGCCTGGAATTTCAACATGACTTATATGAATTGCATGGGGATTTATTGGTATAAAGGGCATGCTATTAATAAAGCAACTTATTCAAACTTGCCCTGTAATATCAAAGAAGCCATAAAGCAAAGGTCTAAGAATGGTACTATCTTCACCAATCCCGTTATGGGACTGGAAGCTCAGCATGTAGATGAGGTGCAGAAAGCTTTGGATGAGGCTGAGCGGGAAAAATAGGCTAGGCAAGGTGGAGTTTAAATAAGAAAGGAAGTCATAATTCCCATGGATGTGAGCTCAGAAAAAGATGAAGCAAATTTGCTACCTAAAGAAATTGAATTTAGAGCTGCTATGTGAGCCTCATGGGAACAAACACGGGTGGATAAATAGAGGCTTGCAGAGTTAAAGAGAGGTGTTGGATCTAGTTTCATGGCTATACAAGAGGATCCTTCTATCATGGCCTAGATTCTCACCCAGATGCAAGCATCGAACACCGGAATGAGCCAAATATGTACCACATGGGATATAGATTAGGTAGAGCTTTTAGATTGGAGGAATCATATTGACTTTGAGATCAAGGGCATGTGCTCCGACATGAAGGACTTCTTTGAAGATTATCGTGACGGCAGTCTTTGAGTTCACTATGGCTTTTTCCAAAAACATTATGCATTTTCATGTTTTTTCAAACAATTTACTTTCATTTACTTTTATTCTTAGTTGAACGTTTTAGTTTGATGCTACTTGACTAGTTTGGATGCTTTGGATATTATGCTCGATAATACTTTTGCTTTGCTAATGGATTTTCCATTTTCGTTCATTTTCTCTCCTTGTGCTTTATTTGTTTTTGATGATGTTAAAGGAGGAGAAGTGATGTGATGGTTGTGATGATGAGATGGTTGATGAGATCATATTGCATGAATGTTTGGCTGAATGGCTTGAATTATGTTTACTTGTGCTTATGTTACATGTGTTTGTGCTTATGATGAATGATTTATATGCATGGATTGAAGTTGAAAGGGGGAGTAATCCTTAAAACATGTTTGGTTGTTTTATATGCGCTTATATTAAGAAGGAGTCAAAACTTTTGGACTCAAATTTTTAGAGATAATTTGTCAGCATCAAAAGAGATTATTGGCTTAATATTGAATATTATAATGTTTAAATGATTTTGATGATGCAAATTATGTTTAAATTACTAAAGCATCTTTTGAGCTTGATTAGATATTTTAAGATAGTTGCTTGGAAGTAATGAAAGGTGCTTAATCTTGAGCCTTGGTTATATTGAAGAATGCTTATCCTATTTAAAGCTTAAGCATGAAGAGGAAGAAGATGAGAATTCATAAGGCAGAGACGTGGCGTCATAAGGGGTACTGGCACTAATACTCCTTGTGAATAGCCTTAGGTTCACCGTTACAGCTCAAAACCTTCTTATTTTCATTACATATTTGATTTAAAATCATATAGGCAATGGTTTATAAAACACAAGTCATGATTTCATTGCATTAAAGCTTGATTTTTTCAAACATATGTGTTGGGTTATTTTTAAGCTTCATTTGATCATGAAAAACATGATTGAAGTTGGTTTGGTGTTGCCAAAAAGCCTTGATTTTGAATTAAACATGTTTTGGATTGGCTTTGATTCTAGACATTTTGGAGTGGCCGGACCCCCTAGCCGCTCGACCAACTGTCTAGGGAGATCCCTCGGCTTAGTTAGAGTGTCAGGGGCTAAAGCCGAACCCCTAGCCGGTTGATGGCTAAGGCGCTCAGCCTAGTCAACGAGTTAAAGCAGCAAGCCGGATCCCCAACCGATCGATCGGCTAAGTGGCCAGCCTGCTCTGCAGCATTAAATGCTGTAATTGTTTATATTCGTTGGCAACCACTTTTTTCACCCAATTCTCACCAACCTTTGCCCTAACTCTTAAATCCTCTTTAAATACACTTCCATACCATTCAAAAATTATGATCTTAGCTTGCAAAACTCTTTCTCATCATTTTATTGCTTAAAGATCTTTAAGCTATTATAGTGAAGTCCTTTAAGCATTCAAGAGCCATATTTTTCTATATTCATTTTTTAGAAGTTGCATTACTCCAATCAATTTATTATTTTAACCTTTGTTGTATACACACTGTATAAGCTAGAAAATCTTGAGAGATACATTTATTGAGTTTGTGAGAGTATGGGAAAACCCTAAAGAGCAGGACTCCTAGGTTCTTTGAAGTTTGGCTTCAAAGAGTTGTATAACTTGGTTTGTAGTTCACCAAGTTTTGAAGAATCATCCATAGTGGAGGTGTTAAGTTCTAAGGAGAGCATCCTCAGGTGGCGGATGTAGGTAAGGCTAAAAAATCATTTGTTCTCTTCTTCCCTATCTCTACCTTAGCTTACTTATTATTTGTTTGATTGCTAAGTGATTGATAATTTGTCCAAGTGAATTTGTTTACTTTGTATGATAAATTTTTAATTGCAAAAATTGTCCAATATCTTAATTCACCTCCCTTCTTCAGATATTTGTCCCAATAGGAATAACTGAGCAGATAGAAAAGGTATAATTAACTTGTGCAACAAAAAGGTAAAAAGGAATAATTAAGCAAATAGAAAAGATACAATTGACCTTCTTTAATTGATCCTTTTAGCCAACCTAATTAAAAGAGAAAATTGAAAGTTTATTTGGATTGTTTTTAAGAAAAAAATAGTGTAAATTTAGTGAAACAAATGATTTTTTGCAAACATATTTTTTTGCTCTTTTATTTAAATTTGTAAATTATTTTAAATATTTATATATTATGATTTTTCATATGATAAAAATAATTTAAAATTTTAAAATTGATAGAAATTGTATATGAACAATCTTTGATTAGACAACCATTCTTTAATTTTTCATTTTAACCAACCAAATTATAAAAAAAAAATGAAGAATAATTGTCTAATTAAAGAAGGTTAATTATACATTTTCTATCTACTGTTAATTATTCTTTCCTACTTTTTTGTTCCATAAATAGCACCAACTAGGTTGAGGAAAAAAAAGCATTAGAAATGCCAAACCGAGGTTTTGAACCCACGTGTTGCCCTTTAAATCACATTATACTATATTTTTTATTTCGAATTCTAGGAATTTGTTTCGAACTCCCAGAGTTTATTTTCGAATTCCTACAATTTGTTTTAACTAGTTTTGAAATCAGTTGTCAAAGTGGGTTATTTTTAAAATGGGTTTGGAAAAATGGATTAGAAAAAAAAAATCCTAGTATGGGATAAGGATGTTCACTGTAGATAATAGCATTTCCAACTATAAGATTACAACAAAGAATAACACTACGAGTTGGACTAGTCAAGTGTTTGTGTTTAAGTTATCTTCTATGAGTTGGACTAGTCAAGTGTTTGTGTTTAAGTTATCTTCCTCAGGTTATCTTTCTCCAAACAAAAACAATAAGTAATTTTTTTTCACATACTTTCAATAAGTCAACTTTTGGGAGGATTTTTCTATACAATACAACAATTCCAATTTATCGACATGACCTAAGTTCTTGCAATCAAATTATTGTCAATTGCATTAGTTCTGATTGTTATAATTTTTATTTTTGGTAATTGCAAATTTATACAATTGATTAATTGTCGATTATAATTTTATTACATCTAAAGTGTCATACAAATTATTTACAACCTATTTGGCTAAGTGTATTTGGGAGTTCTAAGTTACAAATAGTAAAAAATATGTGAGAGGTACTTTTTTTAATAGCTTATAAGCTGCAAAATAAGCAGAGCCAAATTGGCTCTTAACCAAACATGTCATTTTTTTTGGCTTATAAATTGGTTTTAACCTAAGCAAAACAACCTCTTAAGCTTGGGTACCCTTACCAAGCACCAATATATATATATATATATATATAGAGGTGGTACAACGATGATCACATAAATGTACCCTTACCAAGCACCAATATATATATATATATATATAGAGGTGGTACAACGATGATCACATAAATGTACGTTTTTTTGCTATATCAAAAATATCATAATGGTGATTACGGAAGCTTATAAATTTAGAAAGCAAACCAAAGAGCTCTATAGCAATTTCTCCAGCAAAGCAAACAAATCAATATAAGTCACACTCGCTTGACTTAACAATTAACAGTCATTGTTCTAATCTACAAAAAATCATGATAGAGTACATAAGATATCAAAAACACGTTAGTAAGTTGTTCTCTCATATACGTATTTTCTCATCTAATTGTTTGGACCCCATATAAATATGGTCCCTAGTCCAATGATCCACGTACCATGGGCTGAAAGGATTAAACACGATGGGCTCATTCATGATACATAAGGAAAGTAATTAATGAATAATTACGTATCAAATAATTAGGAGTAATAGGACTAAAGTATGGTAAGTCAAACTTATATATATAAGGAATTAATCAATTAGAGAACCGTCAAACTTATACATATAAGGAATCAATCAATTAGAGAACCGTATTGAAGGGATAGATTAAGATGAGGGCTAATTAGATTATAATCAAGGAGCAAGGACGTCTATATAAGGAAGAAGGACTATTCATGAAGGACATAACATATACAATATAAACCCGTATACTAGAACCCTAACCCTAATTACAAAGGTCTCGATCTTTCCTAAGGGCATAACATACACCGATAAGCTTTAATGTGTCGTTTTTATTTTTTCTTGTATGATAAGCTTCAATATATCAATATACATCCAGAAAGAAACTAAAGAGCGCTATAGCAATTACTCTAGCAAAGCAAAGAAATTAATTCAAGCCATACTCGCTTGATTTAAACAGTCATTTTTCTAATCTAAATCTACAAGAGACTCATAGAGATAGGGGACAAGAAAAGAAGAACAAACAACTCGTCAACCATTGTTGGTGAAGGGAGCCTTCCAGTAGTTGAGGATGTAGCACCATATGCTATTCATGTCCCCCTAATTGTGTCCTCATATAATGAAAAAATTGCACCCTTTCTTGATTGCATCGATAAGCTACGCCACCTGAAGATAATGCAAGAAGGTATTCAATTGCCAACGATTGTTATAGTTGGAGATCAATCATCTGGGAGGTCTAGTGTTCTTGATTCTCTACCAGGCATTAGCCTTTAAACCGGACAAAGAATTTGCACTAGAGTTCTTTTAAGTATGAGGCTGTAGACTTATCAGAGTCCTCAACTGGAGCTTTATTTGGAATAAATGGAAAAAGGGTGGTCACGAGTGAAGACAACATTGTAACTGCGATTAATCTTACCACTGATGAAGTTGTAGGTATAGGAAAAGGAATATCAAACACACCACTTACACTGATTGTGAAAAAGAATGGAGTTCCTAATCTCGCCATGGCTAATTTGCTTGGAATCACTAGGGTGCTCGTTCATGGGCAGCCTAAAGATATTTATGAATAGATATTAGCAATTATCATGGAGTATATCACCCCCGAAGAGAGTATTATACTCAATGTTTTATTCGCTGTAGTTGATTTCTCCATATGTGAATCAATTAGTAAGGTGGATAAGAAAGGTAAAAGATCTCTAGCTATTGTTACCAAGTCTAATAAAGCACCTTATCATTGCCATCTCGTTTGATCTTGTAGACCTATTTATTACCAAAGGCTTTCCTTCTAGGTAGTAACGGAACAAGTTCCCACGTATTGTTTCTAAGCAAGGCTTCGATCTTTTCCTGCATTGTTGTCATCCATAGTGCAATGTCAAGGCTACTTATAGCCTCGTAATAAGTTGATGGCTCTCCATCCTTTGTTAAAAGACAGTACGTGGCATTGTTTGCCATAACATAACATGAGTGCCATGTTGGTTTTGTTGTTTGACGCGACGAACGTTGAACTTCTGTAACTCAGCCTCATCTGGCTCTTGTTCCTCGTGCTCCAGTGCTGCTGCAAAAGAAGTGTCTCTTTGTTCTGGTTTATCTTCAACTTCCACTACAGTAGTATTCTTTTTAGTGTTGTCACCTTCTTCACTTTGTAGTTTACTCTCTGCAAAGATCATATCTCTGCTAGCGATAACCTTGTGATCAGTGAGATCTTACAGGTAATACCCCTTAACACCATCAGCATACCCCAAGAATAAACATTTCCTAGATTTCGGATCTAGTTTCATTCTTCCTTGGGAACCATACATCACGTATGTAAGACATCCGAAACATGTAAGGTAGAATAATTTGCAAGTTTACAGATCCATATCTCCATTGGTGTCTTCAACCCAATTGCTGTTGACGGTGACCAGTTTATCAGGTGACAGACGGTTCTGACTACTTTTGCCTAGAATGACTTGGCTAGACCTATAGTTTCCAACATCACTCTCGTTCTTTCGAGTAAAGTTCTGTTCATTCATTTTTCAACTCTATTTTGTTGGGGTGTATATGAAATCGTGAATTGCCTTTGAAAACCTCTTACTTACAAAATGCCAGAAAACTCCCGTCAGTATATTCTTCTCTATTGTCCACATTCAAACACTTGATCCTTTTGCCGAATTCAAGTTCCACCCACGCTTTGTACTCCTTGAATATTGAAAGCACATCTAACTTATTCTTGATCGGGTACACCCACAATCTTCTAGAGTAGTCATCAATGAATGATACAAGATACTTCGTTCCTCCTAAGGATAAAATCGGCAATTCTCATACATCTGAGTGAACCAAGTCTAGAATATGTTTGCTTCTGGTAGTAGATCTTCTGATTAATAATCTGTGCTGTTTATTGGTCACATAATGCTCAGAAAACTGTAAGTTTACTGACTTAAGCCTGCGTAAAAGATTATGCTCTGAGAGAATCTTTAAGCCTCATTTCGACATGTGGCTAAGTCTATGATGCCATATTATTGTTGATTCTTTTTGACTAGTTGATGCAACAGATACATCTGTCTCTTGCAATGTATCTCCTAGAAACATGTATAGATTTACCGTGATCTTTTCTGCCCTAATTACCACAAACATGCCTTTGATGATCTTCATGATCCCATCCTTGATATAGGTCTTATAGCCAAGGTTATCTAGTTGTCCAAGAGACAACAAATTCTTCTTCAAGCCCTTCTCGTGCCGTATTCCTTAAATTGTGCGAATTGTACTATCGTACATTTTTATTTTGATGGTTCCGGTTCCAACAATTTGTAAGACATGATCGATACCCATGTACACAGATCCTCTAGAGCATGGTTCATATGTGTGGAACCATTCCTGACCAGAGGTCATGTGCCACGTTGCTTCCAAATCCATTATCCATGTATCAGTAAGCTCTTTTTTGGCTTTAGAAGTTGCTACTGCTTCACTGTATAAGACATCTCTATCATCGGAAGTATTTGCAAGACATCCCTGAGAACTTGTGGTCTCAGGAATTGTTTTGTTGTGCCAACAATCCTTCTTGACGTGTCCTTTCTTACCACAACTGTAGCACTTGATATTCTTCTTGGTTCGGGATTTTGATCTACCATGATTGTGACTCCCACTTGAGCCATGCTCCGTTAGTATGCCTCTCGTCATTGTTAGTGCCTCTGCTTGTTTTTGAACTCCCAAATATGTCTTCCTTGTTTTTGCGTTTGGACTCCTCTTTTAGAGCGGTGACTGTAACATCATCGAAAACTAAACTATCTGTGAGAACATTGTTGGTGTAGTTGATCACAAGTTGATTATATGAGTCAGGTAGACTTTGAAGTAGGATCTCTGCACGTTCAAGCTCTGCTATTTTATGACCCAACGAAGTGAGTTGAGAAAATAGCGTATTTAAGATATTGATATGCTCTGTAACTGGTGTGGTCTCCCCTATTTGAAGAGTATAAAGTCTCCTCTTTAAAAAGATCTTGTTGTAAAGTGACTTGACCTCATATAATTTAGTTAGCATATCCCAAATTTCTTTTGCTGACTTTTTGTCCTCGATCGAAAGCACCAAATTCGCCAATGCCAGATGCAAATTGGCAATAGCAACATCGTTCGTCTCTTTTGACTTGTTGTCAGTTGGCCTACCTTCAATTGCCGCAAGATAGTTATCCTTTCTCAAAATGGTTTTCATTTTCAATTTCTACATGGAGAAATTACTCCTGCTGAACTTTTCTATTTTGTATTTCACCGCCATGGTGTTGATGATGATCTACTTCTAGAATTGAACTTGCTCCTACTATTTTATTGTAAGCAATACTATATATGTGAATAGTATCGTGTATAATACAGCCCGCAACTGTATTTAGTAATATGTGAATAGTAATAATACCCTCAACTTGTGGCTTTGATACCACTGTTGAGGTGTGGCATAGCAGAATGATAGGGTAATCGAAGCAAGATTACACAGCTAAAAGAGGAAATGAGAAAAAATTTGATAATTGAGACACCAAAATTTTACATAAAAAACCCTCAAACAAATTGAGAGAAAAATCACGAGCAAGTAAGGAGGATTTCACTAGGTGTAAAAGTATTTTACAACATTCTCTCTAAACTAAGAAGAGAACTATTTTACTCTCTCTTAGAATAGGAGAAATTCACTCTCACACTAATTTATATAACAAGTGGAAGAACTAAACACTTAGGAGAAACTCTATATATTCTCTCTAAATGCTTATTGTTGCTTCTTGCTTGGCTTGGTGCATTGCCTTCTTCCATCCCCGGGTATTTATAGGCAAAGCTGGAGAAAAAATTTCAAAAGAGCTTGACAAAATTTATCACCCTGTTATCATAGATGCAATTCATTTTTAACTTAATTTTAAATGCTTGTGAGGACTTTGCATGCTCCATCCATTCTCAATGCGCTGTCTTTACTCTTGTATTTTAATACAAGATTTGCAATTTCAACTTTTGCATGCTATGACAAGATTTCATGCAAGGTAATCTCCAGCAAATGTAGACTTTGGCTTTTACTTATGCACAAGCTCAAACGAGTTTTACAACTCACAGATCAGTTGTTCCAAAGTATTGCTAATGATATTAGAACTAAGGCACTCACCCTTGTAAAGTTAGAAACACTTTGACAAATAGAACTTTGTGCAGTAGATAGAATATGGACACTAACTTTGGTTGATTGGGTTTTTTGTACAAGGGCACTGATTTGGGATATTCTTGAATTGAAGTGTTGATTCTCATCTTAATATAAGTACGTGCTGATTTAGTTAAAAAAAAATATGATTGCACATTTGATCATTTCAAATTTGAAAATAGAGCCCATTTATAGCCGATTTAATTTCAATATTTGCAAAACATTTCCAATGTGTTTTCACCATTCTTCAAATGAGGAAGAAAGGTGGAGGCTTATTAACAAATTGACCAATTAAACAACATTTGTAATACACATGCTGAAATATTGCGGGGGCTGTTGCTGGATTTCCATGCCCATTGGTCCTCTCCCTGGTCGGGCTGCCACTCACGCACATCCCTCGATTAACCTCCCGCCTGGTTAAGGGGCCTCTGACCAAGTGGGAAAGGGGTTATCCTTTGGTTAACCCTTTTGAAAAAAAAAACATCTTCTATAGGTGCAGCCCTAAAATGTCATTTTCTTTACTAGGCTCAAAGAAATCCAAATTTAAGTGAATTTTCATCCTCGGCGAAATAAACTTTTCACTAATCATTTTTTTTTTTTGCGGAGCAACTTTTTGCCAATCATGATTATTGGACCAAGCAGCCTGTTGTGGATTCTGGTTTGTTTCCCAAATTTCATCACAAGAATCAACAAGTAGTTTAGCACCCTCTTTGATGTTGGACTATGCGTGAAGTGGATATTATGCAATGTGTCCAAGTAAGCTGTCGGGCGTTGGACATTAACAGCAGTAGAAGGACTCGAAATCTTGGCTTTTTTCGCTGTCCAGACAAAGACTGAAAGCGTTTCACATCACTTCGGGCCTCAAAAATTACTGAACGTCTTTCACATCACCGTCTGTTTTTTCGCTAATATAAAAAATATCATGATGGCTATTACGAAAGCTTATACATTAATGCTTACACATTCAGAAAGAAAACCAAAGAGCTCTGTAGCAATCACTCTAGCAAAAGTAAACAAATTAATGTAAGACATTGAGATGGGGTAAAAGAACAAAAGATCAGACCTGGATCTTGGCAAGCATGTTGCCTGCAAAAGCGAAGCAGCACCTTTCAGTGTTGGTGAAGGGGGCCTTGTAGTTGTTCAGAATGCAGCAGCACCACTTGCTGTTCATGCCCCCCCCTCCTCGATTGTGTCTTCCTATAATGAAAAAAATTGCTCCCTTTCTTGATTGCGTGGACAAGCTACGCCACCTCAAGATCATGCAAGAAGGTATTCAATTGCCTACGATTATTGTTGTTGGAGATCAATCATCTGGCAAGTCTAGTGTCCTTGAATCATTGGCAGGCATTAACCTTCCGAGAGTGCAAGGCATTTGCACCAGAGTTCCTTTGATTGTGAGGCTCCAGACTTATCAGAGTCCTGAACCAGAACTTTATTTGGAATTCAATGGGAAAAGTGTGGCCACGAATGAACACAACATCGCAACCGCCATTAATCTTGCGACTAATGAAGTTGCAGGTACTGGGAAAGGAATATCAAACACTCCACTTACATTGATTGTGAAAAAGAATAGAGTTCCTAATCTCACCACGTTTGATTTGCTTGGAATCACTAGGGTGCCTGTTGACGGCCAGCCTGAAGATATTTATGAGCAGGTTTCAGCGATTATCATGGAGTATATCACCCCTGAAGAGAGTATTATACTCAATGTTTTATCCGCTGCAGTTGATTTCTCCATATGTGAATCAATTAGGATGTCTCAGAAGGTGGATAGGAAAGGTGAAAGAACTCTTGCTGTTGTTACCAAGTCTGATAAAGCACCTGAAGGCCTCCTCAAGAAGGTTTCTGCTGATGATGTTAATATCGGTCTTGGTTATGTCTACGTGAGGAATCGAATTGGGGATGAATCTTATGAATAAGCGCCACAGGAAGAAGCGAGGTGGTTCGAATCTCATCCCCAATTATCTAAAATAAGCAAATCTATTGTTGGTGTTGAATGTGGCCCGTATTCTTGGGCAACAAGAATAGCAGATTTCTTTGTTAGCATATTACCTTATTCGCTTGTTACCTTTTGTAGCACATAATTAATTAGTTGCATTTTCTGCTTAATAGGTTTAGGAAACCTTTGCACTATAAATATGTGGCAATACTCATTATGTTATGTGTGAGAGGGAAACTAAAGTGAGAGACTTGTAATATTCGTGTTCAATAATAGAATTATTCTCTGCTGTCCGTGGACGTAGGCTTTAAAGTCGAACCACGTAATTCTTGTGTCCGTTATTTCTTCTCGTATTTTTCGTGTTTGCATGTTTTTCTCCAACAAACTGGTATCAGAGCTTAGGTATTAATCCGCTGCTTGAGGGAAAAAAAACACCAAAACTCAATTAAAGCTCAACCAAACAGTGCCTTAAGAAACCCGTTTTGTGCCTCGTACAAATCCCTTCATCGGAGAGACAAAACTGAACGCGGAAGGTACCATTTGTTTCGGCTTTGCACAAGGAATCTAACGGTAGCGTTCGCGTCACATTTGGTGGACAAAATCAACGGCGATGAAGGGTCGAAGTTTGAGATCCCGAGGTGACGACGGGAGGACTTTTCGTGAGTTTTATGGGCGCATAAAGGGTGCTGCGTAGGTCGCGGTGGTGTGGAGAATATTCTAGTACCATTGACATTGTTGTTTGGATGCCCCGTGCACGAGCTATCGTAGCTCGAAGTCACGAGTTTCTAACTTGACGGAGAAGGAGCTTTTCCAGCAGTAAATCGGAGATTGCTTGCCACCAGCGAGGTCTACGTTGCACAAGGATCATTTTGGCTTGCTCAGCGTTAAGTTTGGTGGCCAGTGGTGAGAATTTTGACTGGGCGGGTCAAGCTTCTTGGTTGGGTTGAAAATTGGGTGAAAAAGACACAACCCATGGGTATTTGGTTTTATTTTTTGGGTCAGGTTCTGGTTTTGGGTTTGGGTAGAAGGCTAGGGGTTGGACCGGGTTCTGGGTTAATTTTTTGGGCTTGGCTAGTTTCTATTAAAAAAAAAAAAACCTTTTTGGGCTTGGGCTTTTAGTCTAAGAGGAAAAAAAGGGGGGCAAATTTTTAATTTGGATTGGGCCTATTCCAGGAAACAAAAAAAAAAAAAAAAACTGATTTGACCTTTGACCAGCGTTGACCAGGGTTGATCGGGTTTGACTTTGACTGTTGACCATTGACCAAGGGTTGACCGGTTTGACCAAAGCCTTACCCCACGTTTTTCGACGTGCTGAGTCCGTTTTTGGGCTCTGTTTTTCCAGATTCTGCTCCGAAGTATGTGTTTAGGGATGGTGTTGACTTTGACCAACAGGTTTGACTTTGACCGGTGTTGACCAAAGTTGACCAGGGGTGTTCCTAAGGTTTTTCGACGTGCTGAATCCGTTTTTGCAATCCATTGAGCCAAATTCCATCCCAAAGTGTGAGTTTTGTACAAACGAAGATGTCTTCCACAGGTGGAAAGTTTGAAATTGAGAAGTTTGATGGGAGAATGAGTTTCAGTCTTTAGAGGATCAGATTCAAGGCATTTATGACAATGCAAGGACTTTGGAAAGTCATTGAAGAAGTGATCCCGGAAAAGACGGAACCAGCAGTGAGAGAAGAACTCGAAGCGAAAGCCTTGAGTGCAATACATATGTCCGTGACAAATGAAGTATTGCTGGAGATTGCTGAGAAGACGACAGCAGTTGAGGCTTGGAATACTTTGGTGGAATTGTATGCAACTAAATCTCTCACCAATCGCCTCTACTTGAAGAAGCGATTGTATCATCTTAGAATGAAAGAAGGTACGTCACTAAAACAACACCTTGATGAGTTTACCTCTTGTTTTATTGCTTTGAAGGATGTGGGTGTTAAAATTGATGATGAAGATCAAGCTATGATCGTATTATGCTCCTTACCGCCTTCATATATGAACTTTGTGGACACTATGTTGTACGGGAGGAATAAAATTACCTTTGAAGATGTGATTACTTCATTAAAATCGAAGGATCTTCAAACATATATTCCGGGACATAGGGAAGAAGTTCATGGGCAAGGTTTAGTGAGTAGAGGGAGATCGGAGAATAGAAGGGGATCTTCGGGTAGAAAGAAAAGCAAGTCAAGGTCAAAATTAAGAGCAAGGAAGCTACGCTATTTCGAGTGTGGTGAAAAGGGTCACATTAAAAAAGAATGTCCAAAACTGAAAAAGGGAAAGAAAAAGGTGGAGAATTCAGCTAATGTGGTGGAGAGTGCTGACAGTGATGGAGATAACTCGAGTAGTACCGGGGAAGTTTTGACTGTGAGTGGATCACAGTGGCATAATCAATGGAATGTTGATACTGGTGCAACGTTCCATATATGTCCTAGGCACGACTGGTTCTCTTCTTATTCCAAAAGAGAAGGGAAAGTCTTTCTAGGCAATGATTTTTCGTTGAAGGTGGAGGGAATAGGCATCGTAAATATCAAGATGTTTGATGGTATTACAAGATCTATCGAGTGTTGGCATGTACCGGAGCTGAAGAAAAACTTGATTTCTCTTGGGCGTTTGGATTCTCATGGATACAAATTTCGAAATGAGAATGGTGTCTTAAAGGTGACCAAAGGTGCAATTGTGCTTTTGAAAAGGAATTTGACTGGCGGCCTATACGTCCTTCAAGGTAGTACAGTTACAGGTGTTGCAGCTGTTACATCCGAGGAGAGTGATAATGACACTACGCAATTATGGCACAAAAGGTTGGGCCATATGAGCGAGAGGGGACTGACTGAGCTGAGTAAGAGAGATTTGCTTTGTGGACAAAGAACTGGAAAGCTTGAATTCTGCGAGCATTGTGTCTTTGGAAAGCAAACCAGGGTGAAGTTCAGCAAGGGGTAGGAGAACACCAAAGGTACACTTGATTATATTCATTCTGATCTTTGGGGTCCTAATAAAATCCCTTCCAAGAAAGGTGCCAGGTGATGAGTTGTGATTTGGTGTGTGTTTGCATCGCCCTTTACTTATACTTTAGAGGTGTTGAATGCTTATAATGATGCATTAGTGTAGTACTTTTGATAGGAATAGGCTTAAGTGTGAATAAATGTGCATATTGAGTTTAAGAGATAAAATGCTACACTAATAGCTTATTTTCAATGATTTAGGTGACTTTGGGTTAAGATAAAGATTGAACAATGAAAGGTGATGAAGATAGGACATGCACGGGTCTGAGGGAGAAGACTAAAGGCCGAAATGACGAAAAATTGGATGAAGGAAGTCAGCCGGACGCTAAGGAAGAATAGCCGGTCGACCGGCCACTCCAGAGAGCTTCGTCGAAAAGCCGGACGACCCCCCTTTAAGAGCCGGTCGACCGGCCACTCCAGAGAGCCCTTGAAGAAAGTCGGTCGAGTACTCCAGAGGCCGGTCGACCTAGACGGTCGACCGGCTATGCGGGAATCTATAAATAAAGCCCGATGCGGAGCAGAAAAAGGGGAGAGTTTTTACACACATTTCACACCTATTCTCACACTCACTTAACCCTATTCCCTAGCCGCCTCACACACCCTTTCACATACTTTTCACGAAGAACCAAGCTTCGTTGGAGGATTCAAACGCTTTGGAATCGAGATTGTTTACAAGCTGTGTTCTAAAATCGCTAGGATGAAAGGGGAGTTTCGTTATATCTCTTTCATTCTATTTTCTATTATGTCTGAGTAGGCTTGTATAGGGTGATTAAACTTATGTAATGGGTTAATTTTATACTCTTATGATATGGGATATGATGGCTGAATATATATATATATATATATATATATGTTTTGATTTGTTTTGTTTAATTGGGTGCTCTTTCATTCATGTCTATGTGTTTGATAAAATACCTAGATGAGTACATATATATTAATTGAAGTTTGTTTGTTACTAAACACATCTAATCCATGCTGTACTCATGTCTATGTGTTATACATGGATGTTATGAAGTGGGTAGTGCTTTTATTCATGTCTATATGCGTATTTGCATGCCTAGTAACAAGCATAATTTCAATATCACATGTGTATGAATGTTAGTCAAATCCTGCTGTAGTGATCTTAGAATGACGAAGTATAATTTAGGGCTAATCTAGGTCGAGTTTCCTTTGGCTTTAAATCCAGCCAATAGGTTTCAGGATAGATTTAGTCGGCCTTAGCAACACTAGGTCTTGGCTTTAAACCCAGCCAACGGTTTAGGTACTAGGGTAGGTTCATTCTAAGCCACCTAGGAAGTTAGTTAGTCCCTCTTAAGGCCCTAGGTCATAAGGACCACGCCGTAGCTCTAGGAGACGTCGCCTAGGGACGGACCCGCACCGAGTCCTAGGGGGAAATCAGGACATTAACTAACAACCTAGTTAAGAGCACTTTTGATAGTTAGCCATCATCCCTTAATCCCATAGCATTTGAGTATGGAGTTACCCATTCATAAGTCCAAGTCACCCTAATTCCTTTCCAATTGTTAGTTTCTTCTTAATCAACCTGCTTCCCTTTTTGTTTTTATTCATAGTTTAGTTTTCTTTCATTTACTTAGAGCTCCCGACAATCCAAACCTTCACAAGAAAAAGTACACTTAGTTTAGATCTTTCTTTTTAGCTTTTTTAGGACACCAAGCATAGGATACATTCACGATATTCACGCCTCCTTGTGGTTCGACACCCGCACTCGTAAACACTGTATTGCACGATCCGTATGCTTGCGGGTCTTTTAAAACTTGCACTCGTAAGAAGACATCACCAGGTATTATATTACTTTCATTGATGCATACTCTCGGATGGTGTGGGTTTACTTCTTGAAAACTAAAGATGAGTGTGGGTGCAAATATCTTAAGAGGGGGGGGGTGAATTAAGGTATAAATGCTAAGTTTTGTTTTTAAAATTTGCAGTAAATTTACAACTCTAACAAGCAATATATCAAACACAATATAGGCAAGATAATTAGAATGAACTTAAAGGCAAAGAGAAGAGAGACAAACGATTTTTAGGTGGTTTGGCCAAGCCTACGTCCACCGCCCAAGGAATCTCCCCTTAGGACTTCAAGAACTTCCACTAGAATGCTTCTTCAAAATTTAGTGAAGCACAAACCAAGATTTTACACCCTCTTTGAAGTCTTTCTTCAAAGAACCCAAGAGCTGCACTCTATAGGATTTCCTCACACTTTACAAGCTAAGAATGGATATTTCTCACAATGATTTAAGCTCACAAAGTGTGTAGATATTCAAAGTATAACAAGAATTTGAATCTGAGAATTTCCTTAAGAAGAGAAAATGATAAGCTCTTGAAAGCTCAAAATATTGCAAGAATTGGCTCAAGAAGGATTGAATGATAATAAAAGCTTTAGCACACTTCACTTAATTCATTAAAACTTGTATTTGAATGTGTATTTATAGAGGATTGATGGTTAGGGATTTGGTAGGTGAAAGGGGATTGAAAAAATTCGGACAGAACGGTAAGAAACGGCTAGTGCATTTATTACAGCCCCGTTCAGCCGGTCGACCGGCTTGGTCGTCCGGCTTGCCTTTCACCCTCTCTGACTAGGCCGGACGCCTTAGCCGGTCGACCGGCTAGGGGGTCCGGCTTTTACTTTCACTTTCTGATTAGGCCGGGCTACACCCAGGTCAGTCGGTCGACCGGCTTGGGGGTCCGGCCACTCTAGAATGTGAAGTAAAGCCAGATTTCTTTAAAAAAACAAGCTCAAGTGTATTTTCACAACTCCAAGTAATTTTGTATAAATATGTAAACACGTGTTGTGAATGAAAACACCCCAAAAACTCAGTTTGACTCAATATATGCATTCAAATACATTTGTGCATATTTTTAAAAGTGCAATACTTGAGAAAAATTTTGCAATGATAAGGAAAATTGTTTTGAGCCAAGTCTATACAACATAAAGGCATTTCACAAGAAGAGCAAGAAAAAAATAAGTCCGGTATCCCTTATGTCTTCTCTTCTCCTCCTTATGCCTTCTCAACTTTTCTCTTCTCCAAATGATCCTTTATGCACATCTTCATATTTTCCAAGCTTCATATGATATTCTCATTTCACAAGAAGCTGTTTAGTCAAATGCATATATATATTTTCATCATCAAAATCAATAAAGAATATTTAGCTAACAATGAGGCATTTCCAAAATTTGTCGTGTGGAAGACGTTGATTGAGAAGCAGACTGGTAAACAAATTAAGCATCTTAGGACTGACAATGGGTTGGAATATTGCAATAAAGAGTTTGATGAGTTCTACAGGAAACATAGCATTGTGAGACACCGCACATGTGTAGGGACACCACAACAGAATGGAGTTGCAGAACGCAAGAATAGAACTCTGGTGGAAAGAGCTTGTTGTATGCTCTCCCAATCTGGTTTGAGTCAAGACTTTTGGGCTGAAGCTGTTAATATGGCATGCTACTTGTTGAATAGGTCTCCATCCAAAGCTATTGAATTGAAAACTCCTTTTGAGTTATGGTTTGGTAAGCCTGCTGACTACTCTCGATTGAGGGTGTGCGGTTGCCCTGCATACGCTCACGTGAAGGATGGCAAGTTGGAGCCGAGGGCAAAGAAATGCATATTTCTAGGCTATGCATCCAAGAGGAAAGGTTACAGGTTGTGGTGCACAGATCCAAAGTCTCCAGGTTTCCTCATCAGCAGGGATGTCATATTCAATGAGTTTGCTTTATTAGACCAAGAAAAGGAGAAAGCGGTAGCTGGTTTAGACCACGGTGTCAAAGAGCAAGTAGAGGTATCTGCTGGTGTTCCAAATGTTCCATCTAGCAATAGTAGCAGTCAAATTCAGCCGACTCAACCAAATGAGGTACATGATCAAAATGTGCCTGAACAACAGAAGTACAGCATTGCCACTGGGCGAGAAAGGAGACAGATTAGAGAGCCTCAAAGGTATGGATACGCTGATCTTGTTGCTTATGCTTTGACTGTTGCCGAAACAATTGAAGGACATGAGCCGAATTCATACAAAGAGGCCATATCTGGGAAAGATTCTGCTCAGTGGGTGGGTGCCATGAGTGAGGAGATTGAGTCTCTTCACAAGAATCAAATGTGAGAGCTTGTCGAATTGCCTAAGGGACAGCGAGTTGTCAGTTGCAAATGGGTTTACAAGAAAAAAGAAGGTACTCCAGGGGTTGAAGGTCCTCGATACAAGGCACGGTTGGTGGCAAAAGGCTATACACAAAGGGAGGGTGTTGACTTCAACGAAGTGTTCTCTCCGGTTGTGAAGCATAGTTCCATCAGGGTTTTACTTGCCTTGGTTGCTCTTCATGACTTAGAGTTTGAGCAGCTAGATGTGAAAACGACGTTTTTGCATGGTGATCTTGAAGAGCAAATTTACATGAGTCAACCGGAGGGGTATATAATTCCTGGTAAGGAGAATCATGTTTGCAAACTGAAGAAGTCCTTGTATGGGTTGAAGCAGTCACCTCGGCAATGGTATAAGAGATTTGACACATTCATGGTAGGTGCTGGATACACAAGGAGTGCCTATGACAGCTGTGTGTATCTCAAAAGGCTTCCAGATGGTTTGTTTGTGTACTTGTTGTTGTATGTCGATGATATGCTTATTGCTGCTAAGAGCATGTCTACAATCGACGAATTAAAGAAGCAGCTAGGTGATGAGTTTGAGATGAAGGATCTTGGAGCAGCGAAGAAGATTCTTGGCATGGAGATTCACAGATATAGAAACGCTGGGAAGCTGTTCTTGTCTCAACAGAGTTATATTGAGAAGGTGCTGGAGCGTTTCGGGATGCTTAAAGCTAAGCCTGTGAGTGTGCCGCTTGTTGCTCACTTCAAATTGTCTGCAAATTTGTCACCTAAAACCAAGAAGGAGGTGGAGCATATGTCTCATGTTCCATACTCGAGTGCTGTTGGTAGCTTGATGTATGCTATGGTGTGCACTCGTCCTGATATTTCACATGCAGTTAGTGTTGTGAGGAGGTATATGGCATCACCTAGGAAAACACACTGGGAAGCGGTGAAATGGATAATGAGATATTTAGGTGGCACTGCGAATGTAGGATTGCTATTTAGCAAGATGATTGGAGATTGCGCGAGATTGGTGGGTTATTGTGATTCAGACTTTGCGGGTGACCTTGATAAGAGAAGATCTCTGATAGGTTACGTGTTTACTCTCTCTGGATGTGCTATCAGTTGGAAAGCGACATTATAGTCTACTGTGGCATTGTCGACTACTGAAGCGGAGTACATGGCAATTGCGAGCGTGAAGGAGGCCATGTGGTTACAAGGCACGGTTCGTGATCTTGGATGCAGCAAGATACAAGTCTGATCTTTTGTGATAGCCAGAGTGCAATCCATCTGACGAAGAATCAAATGTATCATGAGAGGACTAAACACATTGATATCAGCTATCATTTTATCAGAGATGTTGTATCACAAGGAATCATATCAGTGCAGAAGATATCTACCCATGAGAATCCAACAGATATGATGACTAAGGTGGTTTCAGTCAGCAAGTTTAAGCATTGCTTGGACTTGATTGCTATTTGCGGTGCGGAGCATTGAGCTCTTAGAGGCAATTGGCTGCAGGGATGATGGTGTATTGATTGGGGTGAATACGTGCCAAGGTGGAGATTTGTTGAATGTGACCCGTATTCTTGGACAACAAGAATAGCAGATTTCCTTGTTAGCATATTACCTTATTCGCTTGTTACCTTTTGTAGCACATAATTAATTAGTTGCATTTTCTGCTTAATAGGTTTAGGAAACCTTTGCACTATAAATATGTGGCAATACTCATTATGTTATGTGTGAGAGAGAAATTAAAGTGAGAGCCTTGTAGTATTCGTGATCAATAATAGAATTATTCTCTGCTACTCGTGGACGTAGGCTTTAAAGCCGAACCACGTAATTCTTGTGTCCGTTATTTCTTCTCGTATTCTTCGTGTTTGCATATTTTTCCCCAACAGTTGGCTTTCCAGTTTTGGCTCAAAACTGGTCCAAATTCAGGCAACCATTATATCAAAATGCTTTCCTGACATTGTCAAGAAAATCAACGATAAGCTCTCTGCCAATCTATCTGAACTCAACAGGTTGCCGAACCATCTATCGTCGACTGCTGAAGCTGTGACAGCATTTTTAGGTATACTTGGTAACACAAAAGAGTCTGAGGAAAATTCTTGTGAGAGGGGAGTTTGATGAGTATCCTGAAGATAAGCAGATGCACCGCACAGCTAGGTTGGCTGAAATGCTTAACCAATTCTCTGGTAATCTGCAGGCAAAATGTGTAGATAACGATTCAAAAGACGATTTCTTGATGGAAGAAATTAAGGTGCTGGAGGAAACCACCGGAATCAGCTTGCCGAATTTCCTCCCTCGCACTGCTTTTCTCACTGTGCTGCAGCGAAAGGTCAAGGGGATATCTTCAACACCTGTTGCATTTGTGGAGAAAGTATGGAGGTACATAGAGGGGGTGATTTTACCTATCTTGATGCATCATTCTGTTTACTATCCACAGCTTCAGTCAGCAACAAGAAGAGCTGCACAAAACCTTATTGCTAAGAAGATGGAGCAGTCAATTGAATGGGTGAAGGAAATCATTGAGATGGAGAAATTGACCGATTATACTTGTAATTCTGAATACGTGACAAAATGGAATGAGTTAATGACTAAACAGTGGCTTTGGTTCAGTTGCAGTTGGGCACCTTCGCAATCATTTGCCTTTTGTGCAGCAAGCATTTGACATGAAAATGAGACTGACAGCATACTGGAAGATTGTTCTGAAGAGATTGGTGGATGGCATGGCCCTGCATCTGCTATATAGCATACACAATCTGGTGAACAAAGACATGGAAAAGGAGATTATTGGTGACTTATTGGCACCTCATGGTGGCGGGATCAAGCGTATGTTAGAAGAATCATCCGGGGTTGCTGAGAAACGCCGCAGGCTCCAACACAGCATCAAATTGCTCAAGGAGTCGAAGGATGTGGTGTCCATTATCATGGATAGGATTGTCACCGATGTTGAATAGATTTTCAGCACTTGTTATGCTTCTTTCGGAAGCTTTTTTGTATATCATTATCTAGCAAGATGAATGTGTGTTCTATCTTTTACTAGCTTAATAGATTCCAATATAACGTCAGTTTGCTTCCGTATGTGCTTTTCGAGTTTAGCTTCCTGGATTTGAAAACAAAACTTTGTGCTGGCATTTCACTCGTCTTCTGCTTAATGCGTCAACTGCATTCTCAAGAATTCAAAATGTATGCATCTTGGCATCAGCTTTTGCACTTGCCTGTCCGATTCTAATGAGGGATTTCATTTCCCTTTTCTTAAATCTCTCACCGCCAACTTGACCCTCTTGTGTCTCACGGGATTTGAACCTAACATTTTACTCAATATTGAAAATAGTCTATATTGCTTAAATTATCCTAATTCCCAATTATTATAAGGAATAGAATTTATTGTTCCCATTTGGAAAGCCTCAAATAATTTACAAATAATTGGCATTTGCCTATGACAAGCTAAATACCCTCTTAATGCTGCTGTGATTCTACACTTTGAAGACCTCTCTCAATAAAATCATTTGATTTAATAATTAAGGAAGAGTTTCCGAAAGGCAGAGTCTTTGCTTTTGTGAGTCACTTTTATGGACGTGTTATATCGTGTGGTGTGTGTCCTTTGGCACCAGCATGCACGGTCTAAAAGATCAAAAAAGATTTGGATTTCCGACAACCAATTTGACGAACAGCTGGAGAGTAAAAGAAGTCACAGACACACCTTCGTTAATATGCCAACACAAATACTACAAGAAAACTTTGGCATAGTTAGATTGACTTTTTTCTCTCTCCTAGGAAAAACACTTTTTTTTTTGAAAAAGTGTATTATTTGTACAATAATTATTTGGCTTAGTTTTAAAAAATGTTAAAACTTTGAAAAAGGTCTTTTATTGGTTTTTTCAAAAGTCAGAATTTTTAACTATTCAAAAAAGTATTTTTTTAAAAAACTATTCGAAAAGCATTAAAAAAAAAACCCAATCTAAATGAACTATGAAAATACATATGGAGAATTCTTTTATGACAATACGTTATCCCATTTTTTCATGGTTTTCAAATACTTACACAAACTCTTTCAATACATGCTTAAACAAGTACCCAAATACTTGTTAAACTACAAAATAAAATAAAAAATTATTCAAAGTATTACAAGAAATCATTAAAGCATTATATACTCCACGCAAATAAGATATCTACCACCCAAGTATCAAACAAAACAAAAAGTAAAACATCAGTCTACCAGTGCAAGACAACTATAATCCATAATATAACATGTTGTAAATGGGAATACAAAATTCCCCTCTAGACAAAGAAATAATAGTTATGTTACATATGTTTTTGAGTATTTGTATTACACCCGCTTAAGGCGTGGAAATTATACTCGTTTATGTGTAATTTATTTCCCTCATTTCAATTTTCAGGTCTGTTTTGCAATATAAAGGCTATCTTCGGATTCTTTCCTAAAAGGTGGTTATTTTGTCTTTCTTTGGATGATATCAATTGGTAGAATTCTTTATACAAGAATTAGCGTATTACGCGTGCATTGCAAGGGAAATCAGGTGAAATAATTTAGTTTCAATAACTTAAATATAATAATTTTTCCAAATCTTAGTCAAAAGAAAAAATTACTATTTGTTGACATCGAATTAGTGTTAAATTGAAGTGTAAAAATGAGAAAATATACCCACACATATTTTGACATCACAGACACATATTATAGTGTGTTTGAAATGATCAATGGGATAAGTATTTTAAAACAAGATTATTCTGAATACACTATATGTAGTAATCAACAGTATGTAAATACTTTTCAGATGCAAAATAGTTGAAATCCGGATAAAGGTGTATTGAGTTGTGTTTTGAGTTCAGTGGACTTCAAAAATTTGTGTATAAAAGGAGTCTTGCATAGTGGTTGAAGGGGAGAGTTTTTGGGAGGGGTTTTGTAGAGTTTCGTTTTAAGTTTTCATTTTTTCATATCTTGTAAACACTTTTATATATTTCTATTTCAATAAAATCTTTAGGCAACTCTTCTGCTTCCAATGTACTACTACTTATCCTTTCTTTTATTTTCACTTTATTAATTGTTTGCCTTTATCAGCATAATGGTAGGGTGAGTTTCTAATAGACTGTGGTACCCTATATTATTGTTAAGCATGTCTTAGGCTATTTTAGACTTATGAAATAACTTTCAAATCGCTTTACTTGACATTAATAGTATCTTAAGATTAGAACTATCTTTACAAAGTCGGCTGTAGTCATGGTTGAAATATATAGCCAGATTCTTATTATTAAGATCTATAAGTTGTGCTTTGACCCACTTGTAGAAGGAGATTTCCATAATCACACGAACAAGATCGATTGGGCTCTAATAACCTGCAAGACCAGAGAAGTGAAGTAAGCGGCAAAAACTCTTGACACTAGTGTGGTGCTGGCCAAAGAATCTTCAACGCTCAAGTCAATAGGAGAATAGAAGAAAACAAATTTTATAGTGGTGGAGAATGTATATTTTTATTTTTGAAGGCTTTGCCTTTTTTTCCAGTTGTAAGATACTTTTTTATAACCTCCGAGACGGAAGAGTCCCTTACAGTTTCAAGTTTCCGAGCATATCTTAATCAGTTTTTGCTAGTTGTTGTGTTTAGCTTCATTGTATCTAGATCATGTATAACTTCCCCTCGTGCATATCCTTACCTGGTTACAGCTGTGCCCTGGTATCTCAGAAGCCTAGGCAGTCCTGGCCCTAATCTTGGGCCTTTCAACACGCGGCCCAGTTAACTAGTCCTTGGACCGAGCACGAGCACGACTATGGACTTTATCAGGCCCAGCAACTTTTATCCCAAACAGTTTGTCCCCCCACTCTCTAAGTTGAGATTCTTCAATTTAAAGAGTGGTATTTGCTGCTGCACGACATGCTAGGATAACTTCGCACGTAAGCTTTGCCGTAAGCTTTTGTCGTAGGGACGTCATTCTTACACGGAAGCCTACTCACTATACTCTAATGAGTGACATGCCTAACCCCTACTCCATAATGTCTTGACTACGACGCATAGCCTCGTGCGTCTGCTAGCCACCCAGCACATCATATTACACGTGCTTCAATGTCATGACGGGACTGAATGGTACCCTGGCAATATCGAGCTTGACGTACCAAGACCATTCGCGTATCTAACGCATTACATGTTGCATTGCTACTGCTTTTAACATAACGCGACCCCCTCTTAACTCTTCGCAACACGGCCTGACCACAGATCAAAGCATAACTCCACAGCAAGAGTTGCGATAACAGAGAACTTTTGAAGCTTCGCGATGCCTGGGACTTAGAGTAATATCCGCACCAACCAGCTTGGTAGTTGTTTTTTCCGCGTCATACCTATGTTGCAAGCCGTGACTTTTTCTCCCGTTAACTAGTGAAGCTAGATGAGTGCAGACTTGTAGTCCCATCACACTCAACTTGCTTGTGTGCATGTTGGCGAGTTAGCTGCTATAAATTTACCAGAAAGGCCCTCAGTTTGTGCACACCAAGTGCTCGATGTAATGCCAAAGAAGACTAACATGCAAGGATGATAGGATATCTGTGCATACCAAATGCTTGATGTAATGCCAAAGAAGACTAACATGGAAGGATGACAGGATAGCTTGGCAACCACCAAGTGTTTGATGTAATGCCAAAGAAAGCTACCATGCAAGAATGACATTCAAGGTTGACAACACCACCTCACTCTCACCTGCCCCGCCTCATTGTGCATGCTTACAGGCTTGAATCGGCTTAGACATCAATTCATTGCGTCTTTATCATCTTCACATACCATGGACTCTCCAGCTCAAATAGTTTAACCATAGTCTCAGGTACCATCCCACAGCAAAAACTGATGGTAATGAATGTCCTCAGACGCGGCATAGCGTTGCACTTCTCAGCTTGACCTTCGCCACCATGTGGCCCGCAGGGTGCATTTTTTTTTTAGCAACTAAACCCAACCAAGTATAATACTGCTGTGCCCAAGGTGCTCGTATAAGCGTTAGTAAGCTAGCTGTCATAAGCTCACTAGCGTGACCCCCCTTTTGAGGTTGAAGCTTGTTAGACTGTGATTCCCAGGTGTTTGACGTAAGGTTAGGGAGAACAAGCGTGCAAGAATGACAGGGGAGTTTGGTCGCCACCAGGTGTTCGACAAAACTCCTCAACACTAAGGCTAAAGTATTTAGTACAAGCTTGGCAGGACTTCAAAGACTCACTAGGTAAGAAATACGACCTCGAGCATATTCATGATTAACTGTGCTGGCACATATGTGAAAATTTTCACCAAAGATCTCATCCCGCTTACAAATAGGGTTATTTCCATCTAACGAAGGGAATGCTGTCACGCAGCTAGTGTCGAGCGCTATTATAGTAAAAATTTTCCTATATATGGTTACGTTAATTGCCCTGCTAAGTTTCATTATTTCGTAATGCAGGTTTGAACACCGATCTCGACATCTTTTTAGGGAAGGCCTCAGCTACCTTTTCACCTTCTGTGACACCGCGCTGTAAACAAGCCGAGTAGTTCGAGGATAACCCCAAGTTGTGTATTTTCATCCCGCCTTGGCATGCGTCGCTGGGAGCCTATTGGAGAATTCTTTGCAGAAGGAATTTGATGTATCACAACAGAGGAGGAACTCAAAGTTTACAGTGAATCTGACCAACTGAGTAAGGACGTCGTAGTGGTTCAACCAAGACCCAGGGATTGCGCAACTTCGTCTCTAGAAGGGGAGATTACCATGCTTCAGGATGTTCTTGATTTAGGGATCCGAATTCCATTTCATCCTCATTTATATGCCATCTTTAACTCCTTCGAGATTAGCCCTGGACAGTTGCAACCATGTGGATGAAAGAATATGTTAGCAGTACTCATCTTTTTACACTAGAAGAGGGTTTACTTTTCTTTGCCAATCTTCAAGACATTGTTCTCCTTCGTACGATCCACTGATAATTCTGGCTGGTTTGGCCTTTCAGCTTGTGGATCCTATGAGCTCTTTAGTTTTATTCGGGCTGACAATGATGGTTCATGGCAAGGGAAATATTTATTTCTCGTTTGGATTTACGGTGTTTGGGATGTCCCGTAGTTATGGGTTACAGCAGCAAAAAATGATTTCCCGAAATTGAGTGACGATACCTACAGAACCCTTGTTGCCTTGGCTGCTGTATGCAGAGGACAATCTTATCGCATAAAAGATCTAATTACTCCTGACAACCTTGTTGCGAGAGGATTCGCCATCCCGCTGGAGCCTGATTTATGTTTCCCCGTCATGGCTAATCCCGAAGTAAGACTTCAAGCTCGTTCAAAGAAAGGCACTGGCCAGCGGGCTTATGGATCCACTACAGGTGGCACATCCTCTTCCTCTACTGCTATTTCCCTTGTTGTTAGGCTGGACTCGTTTCCTAACTCGAGGAATCCAGATGAGACTGAGAGTGATCATGGGAGCGACGAGGAGGGCAGAGGTAGCTCTAGCCATGAAGGAAGTGAAGATGCAGAGGATTCTTCAAACAGCGAGCCTCCAGCCTTGCCATTTATTCTGGAGACATGCGAGGACTTGTCTTCTGATGATTCAGGTACAGATGTATTTATTCTTCTAGCTCTCCTTCCTTTTCTCTTTTCCTTTTTTTTAAATATCCAAAAATCTGTCTTTCCCTTAATTTTTTTTTTACTCATTAATATAGATACAGAGGAAAGACAAAGGGCTGCCTTAGCCATAGTTGAGAGGCTTGCACAGAGCCAAAAAAGGAAAGAGAGTTCGTTATCTCGGCCTCCTTGTGTTAGAGAAATCCCTGTTAGCAAAAGCCAACATTTGACCACACCTTCTTTTGTGTGCCCAGATCCTACGACGGGGAAGAGGACTTGTTCGTTAGCTTTACTAAGAAAGGTGTAGCAATACGTATTTGTATTTCGTATGGCATCCCCTTTTTCCTTTCAACTTATTATCTCTTTGGGTGCAGTTGGTTTAAGAAATTTCTTCCTTCACGATAATGGTACCTGAGATTGCAAACAAATGCCAAGACCTTCAACGTATTCTTGCTAGCGAACAGGAGGCACGCATCATAATTGAGAGGGAGCTTGTAGACGAGCAAATATGTCATGTTGGGCTCGAAAAGGAACTCAAGGGGGAGAGATTATCCTGGGTCAAGGCAGAGAAGGGCCTTGTAGATGGCGAGGTTGCCAAAGAGGAGCTTAAGTCCAAAGTTGATTTCCTAGCTCACGAGGCTAAGAAAAATGCCGTGAGCGAGTATAAAAAAAGCAAGAAGTTCAATAAGTATGTTGCTAGCGTGTCAAAGCTTAGTTCCGAGAAGGCTACTGAGCAAACCGTCAAGAATTGCCTGTGAGAGATTCAACCGACATACTCAAATGTTGATGTCAGTCACTTCAAGGCCGTTATCACCCGTCCTAAGTCTCGTCCTGATCAAGCTCCGTTAAGTGTCGATCCTTCATCAGACCCATCAAATACGATCGGGGCAATTATGGCTAGTTTCGTCAATGTGTAGTACCAGATTACTGGATTATTTTGGATGTTTTTATCCCTATTTCTTCTCTTTTTTTTTGAAGAGAAACTATCGCTCTCTTGTTTTGAAGCATGAGACTGTTAATTATGCTAGCTTTTGTGTGGGTGTACCAATATCATGTTCTCGCGTGTATCATTCGTAATACCATTTTAATAGTTGTGAGTTTGAAAGCATCGCTGCTTTCTCTCTTTTTTTTACCGTAGTTTGAACTCCACGGCACATTGGGCTTACGTAGAACCCTTGCGGGATAATACTTGAATGCCAACATTTGAATGCAAATGGCACTATGTATGGAGCGCCGTAGCCCCTCCCTTTTTTTTTACCTCGTAGCAAAGTTAAGTGTTTGTGGTCGGCCCTTAAAGGACAAGCTGATTTCCTGTCCTGTAGGTATTAGGGGCTAGTGCGTTAGCCAACTTGTTAGTCTGCGAGAAATAGAAATTGGCCATAGGCCATGCATGGAGGCGAAGCTATTAACCTCGTAAGGAATAACAGAGATTGTCGTTATTGTTGACTGTCATTAGTCTGTGAAGGTTAACTCAGAAATAACATATGCTGTTGTTAGTCTCTATGGAGACTAAATGTCTTACCTAATTGTGGTACATTAGTAACAAAAGCAAGAATCATTGCATAAGAGGAAATTTATTCGTGATCATGCTTTCCCTGACATTAAGGTCTGAGCCTTATTAAAGAAAAAAATCGGAGATTGGGTCCACCTGGCGATACCTATTGGGCCTAGCCCTATAAAAATATTCTAATTCTAATTATGCTAACTAGAACAAACTTTCTTTATTAGAAATGATACCTTTTTAAATGGATAGCATTTTAGCTGTTCGACAGCTCCTTGCTATCTTTGGTGTTGAGCTTTGATGTGTTTGTTTTGTATGTTTATCTATTGCATGTATATACTTGTTTTGAGGTGTTTTGAGCTTCATTTAATGTATTAGTATAGCATTTAGGTCATAATTGTGCATATTAAGGTTTAAATGTTCATAGTTGAAGTAAAGACTTAAATGTTACACTAATGTGCGTTTATTGCTTATTTTAGGTGTGATTTGGAGAGATAATTGGAGCTTAATTGAGGGTGCTTAAAGTGTGGAGCAAATCCAAGGGTGTTTTGGACACAAAGGAATGAAGAAAAGTGCTTTTGGAAGTGGTCGGACGAAAGAAGGAGCGACCGAGGCGAAACCGAGCGCAACGTGAGCCAAATTCGGATCTTGCAACCTAAAAACGATATGAAAAAATTTTGGATATGTTTTAGGTTGCAAAATATGGCTTGGGAGATCCCCCACGATGATA
The DNA here is from genome assembly GCA_028554755.1 of Cordia subcordata. NCBI lineage: Eukaryota > Viridiplantae > Streptophyta > Magnoliopsida > Boraginales > Cordiaceae > Cordia > Cordia subcordata. The sequence goes on along the minus strand of JAPTOF010000003.1, from coordinate 20,436,327 downwards.
CGAAGCCATAGAAAAAAATGGTGCGCGAATCGGAGCTAAAACGAGCAAGATATGACCATTTTACTATCAAGACTGGTTTGCCTCTTTCTAGGCCGGACGACCAAGCCGGTCGACAGTCTAGTCGACCGGCCGGATCAGAACCTGGGCCAATTTTGGCCGGACGACTTAGGCCCAAAGCCGGTCGACCGGCTGGGCCTCCGGCTGGACGCGTTAACAGCTCCATTTAAGCCACTTTTCAGCCCTTTTTGATAGGGAAGAACACCCAAATCAAACACCCATTTTCCAAAACCCAAAATCCACCAAAAAATCACCTCACACACTCACTTCTAAACACATTTAACACTTGGAATCAAGGATCTAAGAGGATCAAACACTAGGATTTGGGGCATAGCTCATGGTTTGTAAAGCTTAGCTATGGATAGAAGGGTATCTCTCTTTTATCCTAAGTCTAATTATGTTTAATTAGAGCTATGTAGGGTGATTATATCTTATATTTATGGATTGATTACGACTTTATATTAATGGAAACTTGATGGATTTATGTATATATGCCTTATGCTTATGGTTTCAAAGGCTATTTTACATACATGTCTATGTGTTTGTTGAAATGCCTCAATGATGTAGCATATATATATTGAAGTCTATTGTGCTAGTAACCATTTCTAAATCATTATGCTAGCATGTCTATGTGTTTGTGTGGTGACTACATGAAGAGGGTATGACTATATACATGTCTATGTGTGTGTTAGCATACTTAATAGCATAACTAGCTTCTATTGCATGCATGTCGGGTGCTAGTGCTTAAATTGGTGTAATCTAAACATGTTTATGTGTTTAGTAGTAGAATATACCGGTGTATTCTCAAATGCCATGCCCTAGATGTGTTTGCCATGCGCTTTATGTCAATTTCTGCTAATTGTGATGCGATCGATGGTGCACAACTAGTATCTAGCCTAGGTCGAGTGCCCTTTGGCTTTAAATCCAGCCAATAGGAGTCCGGATAGGTTTAGATGACCTTAGTTCACTTAGGAAGGCTAGTTAGTCCAACCTAACACCCTAGGTTCATCAGGACCACGCCGTAGCTCTGAGTGAGGCGAAGCTTAGGGACGGACTCGCACCGAGTCCTAGGGCCAGATTGGGGAATTAATTAGAGGACTAAGTGCTAGGGTTAGATCGATCTACACTCACCTAGAATCTTATTGGCTAGCCCTAATTCCTAAGTCATAAAGACCACGCCATACTGCTAGGCATCGCCACCTAGGGACGGACCCGCACTGAGGCTTAGAGTACCAATTAGGAGGCTAATTATAGGTCTAGATTAGAGCACTTAGTATAATCCATCAAGTAACCCTAGAAAGGCGTAGTAATCACCATATATCGCTTGATTCCCCCATCACACACATACGCGCTACCTTTTGATTTCCTTGTTCTTAGATTAGGTTTACTTTTCCCGAGCTCTCCTCAAACCAAAAACACCAAAAACATTGTAGTTAGGACCCCAACAAGTAGCTCTTTAGGACGCACTTAGCTTAGAACACCATACACATTAGGCCTCCCCGTGGATTCGACCCTGCACTCGCACACACCGTACTACACACGACCCGTGCGCTTGCGGGCTATTTAGTCTTGTGCTCAATTAGCGATACCAAGCTTGTATAACCCTTGCCCAACCACCTTGTTAATCTGATAGGGTCCCTCCCAGTTGGGACCCAACTTCCCTGTATTTATTTCCCTGGTATTTTCGAAAACTTTCCTGAGCACCCAATCCCCTTGCTTGAATGACCTTATTCTTATATTCTTATTGTAATGCTTGGCAATGCTCTGCTGGTATGATGCCATTCGAATAAGAGCTTGCTCTCTCCTTTCATCGGTAGCATCTAATTCTAGGCTCATTTCCTCGTCGTTTTGCTCCGTGGAGGCCTGTGTGACCCGTAGGGTTGGCAAGCCAATTTTTGCTGGAATGATTGCTTCGGTGCCGTACATCAATGAAAATGGTGTCTCCTTAATGGAGGTCTTAGCTGTGGTTCGATAGGACCATAGTACTCTTGGGAGTTCTTCTGCCCATCGCCCTTTGGCGCTCTCCAACCTCTTCTTCAAAGTAGAAATGATGGTCTTGTTGGATGATTCGGCCAATCCATTGGCTTAAGGGTGCCTTGGAGTAGAAAATGTGAGCTTAATCTTCCATTCTTTGCAAAAATTTTTGAAATTCTGACTAATGAACTGGAAGCCATTGTCTGCAACGATCTCTTGAGGAACTCCGAATCGACATATTATGTTTTTCCACACGAAGTTCTTGACCTCCTTATCTCGAACTTGATGATATGATTCGGCCTCTATCCATTTGCAATGGGCAGTTTTCCAACAATATCCATTCCCCATTTCATGAACGACTATGGAGAGGTAACAGAGGTTAATGGCTCAGTTGGAAGGTTTGGGATTTAACAAATCTTTCAAAGCTGTCACACTTTTTTACGTAGCTGACTGCGTCAAATCGCATGGTTGGCCAATAATAACCAGCAGTATGGGCTCGGTTGGCCAGACTTCTTACCCCCGCATGATTCCCACATTGCCCTTCATGCAACTCAGCTAAGACATAATTGGCTTCCTCTGGGTCGACGCACCGTAGGTAAGGTCCCAGGTAAGATCTCCTGTACAAATTTCCATCAATGATACAGAATCGGGCTGCTTTGGTCTTGAGCTTTCTTGCCTCTGTATGATCCTGCGGGACAATATCGTCTTTACGGTATTGGATAATTGAAATCATCCAATTCGGTTTGCTATCCACACATGTAATCTCAGAAGTTTGTTCTTTGCTAATGGCGGGCCATTGTAGATATATGACCGGGATAGCTATTGAGGTTGTGGACTGCATTGTTGCTCCCAAGTTTGCCAGGGTGTCTGTATGGAAATTGTCGTCGCGACTTACCTGCTTACTTCAATTTCTTCAAACGAAGCTGACAACTCTTTAACGCAACCAAGTAAGCTGCCATTCTTTCGCCTTTCGCTTGGTAGGTCCCTAAAACTTGATTCACAACCAGTTGAAAGTCACCATTCATTGTAATGCGTTTGACGTTCATTCCTTTGGCCAGTGCTAAGCCTGCTAATAGGGCTTTATACTCAGCTTTATTATTTGTGGCCTTGAAGCCACATCTCACAGACTGCTCAATTATGTCTCCTTCAGGAGACTACAACACTATTTCAAGCCCGCTGCCTTTTGAGTTGCTTGCGTCATCCACAAAAAGTATCTATCTCCCAAGCTCTGGACCCTCGATGAGGCAAAACATTTCCTTTTCTGCCTCTGATTAGGCGCTTGAAGTAAATTTTGCTATGAAATATGCTAGGACTTGAGACTTCATTGCGATCCTTGGCTGGAACGTGATGTCATATTTGCTTGCCTCGACGGCCCATTTAGTGAGGCGATTGGACAATTTTCGCTTGTGTAAAACTGCCTTTAAAGGAAAAACGGTTACCACCACTATGGGGTGACCTTGGAAATATGGCCTCAACTTGCGGGCAGTTGTAAGAAGAGCTAGGGCTAGCTTCTCCAACTGGTTGTACCTGGTTTCCGCGTCAAGCAATACTTTACTGGTGTAGTACACAGGAGATTATTTTCTGTCCTCTTCCCAGACTAATACGATACTGACAGCGGCCTTGGAAACTGCCAAATAGATAAATAAAGTTTCCCCACCTTTTGGTTTTGATAATAGCGGTGGGTTAACCAAATACTTTTTCAATTCTTGCAAGGCCTTCTCACATTCGTCTGTCCGTACGAAGCTCTCATTTTTCTGAAATACGATGAAGAATGAACGACACTTTTCTGATGACTTTGAAATGAACCTACTGAGAGCCGCGATCCTACCCATAAGCTTCATTACTTCTTAGACATTCTTAGGGGATGGGATGTTAAGAACGGCCCTAATTTGATCAGGATGTGCCTCGATCCCTCGTTGCGTAACCAGGTATCCAAGGAACTTTCAGGACTTGACCCTAAACGAACACTTGGTAGGGTTCAGCTTCTTGTTGTATTCTATCAAGGCTTGTTGTAGGTGGTTGATGTGTTTCTCGGCTACCAAGGATTTAACTAACATGTCATCAATGTACACCTTCATGGTGTGCCCCACTTGATCAGCGAACATCTTGTTGACAAGATGCTGGTAGGTTGCGCCTGCGTTCTTAAGGCCAAAAGACATGACTGTATAGCAATAAGTACCTTGCTCAGTGATGAACGATGTTTTTTCTTGATCGCCCGGGTGCATTAAAATATGGTTGTATCCAGAAAATGCATCCACAAAACTGAGAAGCTCGTGCCTAGCGGTCGCATCCACCATCATATCAATGTGTGGGATAGGAAAAGAATCCTTGGGGCACGCTTTATTTAAATCTGTAAAATCAATGCAAACCCTCCACTTACCATTATTTTTTCTTACTACGACTGCGTTTGCCAACCATTCTGGGTAGTACACTTCTCTGACAAATCCCACATCGATCAACTTCTGGATCTCATCGTTGATGACATGATTTCTTTCGAGAGTGAATTTCCTACGTTTCTGCTTGATTAGAGGAAATGCTGGGTTAACTTTTAGCTTGTGAACAATTACCTATAGGGCTATTCCTTCCATATCTGCATGTGACCACACGAAACAATCCCTATTGTTACTAAGGAAGTCTATCATTTGGCTTCTCAGCCCCGGCTCTATCCTTGACCCGATTTGGACTGTGTGACTTCGTGCTCTGGAATCAATTTGTACTTCGTCTAGCACTTCTAGCTGTGGATGGCCTAAGGGTGTTGGCGCAGGAGCCACTTATACGTGGTACAAGGCGTCAGGGCAAGCCTCCCTCATGGTAGCGTAATAACATCTGCAGGAGTCCGATTGCTGACCCCTTATATCTTTGATTCCCCACCTGGTCGGAAACTTAAGGACTTGATGGTAAGTGGATGGTACTGCTTTGATATCATGAATCCACATCCTTCTCAATATAATATTATATGTGGAAGGACAGTCTATCACTAAAAACCTAACATCTAAGTTGATGCCCTCAGCAAAGACGGGCAAGTGTATCTCTCCAACTGTGTTTATACTCCCCGCTGAAACCTATTAAAGGGGTGGATCGCCTTATAAGGTGGCATTTGTCAATCCCCATTTCCCTTAGGGCATCAAACATTATAACATTAGCTGAGCTTCCGTTGTCTACCAGAATTCTTCGAACCCAACAATTGGCTACCATGAGTGCAATGATTAGCGCATCGTCGTGTGGGTTATTCAAATGGGCAGTTTCATAGCTAGAAAATGACACTACCATTTCTGGGCCGAGATCGATTGGCTGCGAGGGATAATGGTCGTGTCTTACTGCCGATCGTGCATACCTTTTGGTTGCAGAAATACTAATCCCACTAATGTGTGATTCCCCTATTATGCAATTCACCGTTCGCTCCCGCCGCGGTGGATTTTGCAGGGTGGTTCTTCGGTTTTCCGTTTCTCGCCGCGTCGAGTTAAGGTTTGCTTCTCTTTGTCAGAAAGGAGTTCAGTTAGATATCCTTTCCTTAACAATTCGGCCACTTCCCCTTTTAAACCATGACATTCCTCTGTGGTATGGCCGTGATCTGCATGAAACTCACACCACTTCGATCTGTCCCGCACCTCCGCCAGAGACCTTAATTTTGTAGGCCACTTGATTGCGCTTCCCATGTTCTTCAAGGTAAGAACGAGTTCGGATAGAGATACAAAGAGGTTATATTCTGGGGTCTCTGCTTTTTGTTCCAGTCTTCGATCAAGAGATCGCCTTCTGTCGCGCAGTCTCCTTTCAGTTACCTTACTGTCGCGACAGTCCCTGAGAGGGTAGGGTTCATGCCTCTTTGACTGGCGACCTGAGTTGGGGCCTTCCTTCTTATGATTTGGAGAAGTTTGGCAAAGGTTGGCGCGGTCATCTTTCCATTTAATTTGTGCCCATGCCTTTGCCAGAGCATCTTCTATGGTCTTGGAAGGGTATTTCGTAAGCTTCTTATAAAGGTCCGAGTCTGGTAAAACCCCTCGTTGAAAGGCTGAAACTACAGTGGCCATGTTGCATTGGGGTACGGACACCTTTTCTCTGTTAAACCTTCCTAAGCAGTCCTTGAGAGTTTCGCCATTCCTTTGTACAATCAGATATAGATCGTTCGACTGCTTTTCCAACTTCCTACTACTCGCGTATTGTTCCACAAACATGTTTGTCAACTGGGTGAAGGAGGATATGTACCCGTTTGGAAGGTTAGTGTACCACTATAATGTAGGACCCACCAAACTCGAACCGAAGCTCTTACACATACAAGCTTCTCTTTTATTGCGAGAAATGGCTATGATATACATCTTCCATTTGTACTGCATTATATGATCGTCCGAATCTGTGGTCCCGTCGAATGGCTTCATATTTGGGAAAGAAAACTTGGCAGGCAAATCTACCATTGCAATGGCACATACAAAGAGTGACTCTGCGTAGTTGTCCATTGCGCTTCTTTCAATAGGTACAAGTACTCCAATTTGGTCAATCGCCTGAGCACATCCGGGTGTGACCTATCTCTTACAGGAGTCAAATGCTCCTCTAACACCCTCTACTAGTTCGAAGTTCCGGCTACGTTGATGCTGGTTATGGTAGTAGTTGTTGGCATAGCTACATTGGTTCCGACTGATTGGACTCTCCCGTTGGGAGTCTAGTGAGGTATGGAGTCTAGCGATTGCATCGGATCCACTGACTCAATCAGCACGACTTTCCTTTTGTCTCAGGGTGCCGCATTTGCCAGGAGGGCGTTGACTTTCTCTAATAGGTCTAGGTTCTCTTGCCGTATCGCATTATTCTTTGCTTCCATGTCTTTGAACTTGTTCTCATACATTGTAATCCTTTGTTCATAGGCCTCCATCTTTGCCAAGGCATCCTTCAGGTTGGTGTCCTCACTGAAGCTGGGATCTGCCATCTTTAAATTGTTAACTGGGAGAAAACATATCGCTTCTGGTCACGACGCTTAGTTATTAGGGCCCCACTGTGGGCGCCAAATTGTAGAAGGAGATTTCTACAATCACATGAAAAAGATCGATCAGGCTCCAATAACCTGCAAGACCAGAGAAGCGAAGTAAGCGGTGAAAATCTTGACACCGGTGTGGCGCCGGCCAAAGATTCTCCGACACTCAAGTCAATAGGAGAATAGAAGAAAACAAATTTTATAGTGGTGGAGAATGTATCTTTTTATTTTTGAAGGCTCTGCCTTTTTTCCAGTTGTAAGATACTCTTTTATAACCTCCGAGATGGAAGAGTCCTTTGCAGCTTCAAGTTTCTGAGCATATCCTAATAAGTTTTTGCCAGTTGTTGTGTTTAGCTTCATTGTATCTGGATCATGTATAACTTCCCCTTGTGCATATCCTTACTTGGTTGCAGCCGTGCTCTGGTATCTCAGAAGCCTAGGCAGTCCTGGCCCTGATCTTGGGCCTCTCAACACGCAGCCCAGTTAACTAGTCCTTGGACCAAGCACGAGTACGACTACGGACTTTATCAGGCCCAACAACTTTTATCCCAAACACCACTTATTGCTGATTTAAAATTATTGTTATGGCATTTTTGTGGGTGTGTGCATTGACTCAAATTTACAAGAAGAATTTATAACGCAATTCGAATGGGACCTTAAATTTCTTGAATTTCTGTGAACTATGTCAACATATAAATAACCAATAAAGATATTAAGGGCCTATTAGGAAGCAAACTCCAAACCACGACAAGAAAGATAAATAATGTATTGGAGCACATAGTTTTTTTTTCTTTGATAATCTGCTAATAAGTTCAAAATGGAAATTAAATATCATAAATTCTAAATATATGAAAAGGGAAGATTTCCTTTCGAAGTAAATTTTATAGAGTAAATATCAGGAGCTGCGCAAAAATGTCAAATAGGTTAGAGAAATAAGATAAATAGAAAAAATAGAATTAGATAGTGAGGCCTGGAAGTTTACCAGAAATTTGAAGGCTTAATTGAGAATATATCATTCCCTTTTTCCTCAATTGTTTATCAATTAAATCATGTCATGTATATCAAATCTGTATTTGAAAAACATTAAAATACAAAAATTAATTGATTAGTCTCTGCAAAGTATTAACTGTCTTTATTTCATACGTGAAAGTGTGTTTAGAATGATCTTATTTTAAGATACTTATCTTATTAAAATTTGAAGATATCTTAAAAGATTTAATCTTATTACATGCACCATGCATTCTATAGTTCTAAAAAATAAGATAGGATAAATTGCTTATTTCTTATAAGATAAAAAGTATGTTTTTTTTTTCCTTCTTCTTTTGAGTTTTCATTAGATGCATGTGATAAGATGTCTTAAATCTTATAAGATATACCCTCATTTCAATAGAATAATCATTTTAAAATAAGATTATAACAAACAGAGCAATAGTCTCTTACAAGATTCCTGCAATTCTTTAGAAAGGCCAGATTCTTTATAATTCTTAGGAAATGCTATATGTCCTTAGCATTATGTCTCTATAAACTCCATTACAAAGTTGCCCCATTAAAATATTCATCTTTTTGTCTTTGTTCAATTCTTCTCTTTGGTGATTTCAAGACAATTGTTATCTTTTTTAATCTTCAATTGTAATTGTCCTTTTAACACATCTTCCGTTGATTCTAACACATCTTCAAGAGTATAACATCCTTCTGGTTCTTGTGATTCTCCCTCAAAATACAAGCACTTATTTTCTAGTTGTTGACTGACAATTGATATTTCTGATGCTGAAAGTGATTCTTTGGTTTTAACAAATAAAATCATTTCTAGTTTAATTTGTTGCATATAACCAACCATAATCTCCATTTGGGATATGTTAGGATTTTTTCCCTACAACTAGAGTGGAAATTTCTCCAATGGAGACTGTACTTGAGCTGTGATCTTTTTCCCTTTTGCTTCTCCTTTATATTTTAGAAGAGTCTTTTTAATTCATAAATTTGATCTTGTGAGTAATATTCTCTTGTGGCTGGATCCTTTCAAACCGTTTTTTTGTCATAATTTCATGAAGAATGTCCTTTTGAGACAAGGAACATGTTTTTAGGTATGTCCCACCTCTAGTGTCCATTTGATAATCCATGGTATTGAGAATTTTATAAGGAAATACATTGATATAGATCCTTCAATATATTGTTGATTTTCCTCAAGATTTATGGCTCTCGGTGAATAATTATGCCATTCTGTATAAAGTCCTTTAAATGGCTTAGGAAGAATTGTTGGGTTTGGACCAAAATAATTCCACCATACTAGGAACTATGTTGGTATTTCCTTTTTGAGCATTTCAGAGGAGGTTTTTATAAACCATGAGTACCTTCTATTCTCATTTTCAAAATAGAACACTTTGGTAAATGCTTCATCACAATCCCAGTAAGTAAATTGCATGAGATTCTTCAAATTTGGTTAGAAAATATTCTTTAAGTTTTAGGGTTCATAAACCCCATTCTTCAGCAATAGTGATATTCTTAATAAAAATTTTGCTATAAGCAAAGTCTTTGGCTGTTATCTCAGCCCTTCCACTTTTGCGGAATTGTTCAAATTTTGCTGCATCTAGTTTAATGTGTATATTCTCGTAATTCTGTCTTGCTCTATATGATAAGTTTAATGAGTATATTCTTGTAATAATTATCATAAAATATTTTCCACTAGCTCGTATAGACTGGTTAAAACATAGCCTAAACTTAAGGACTACATAATGTCTGTAGACTGCTAATAATCTCACGATCTTATCCCCTGGGCCTCCAGTGGTATCAGAGCCATGTTTAATAATATGTAGTGGTTACTATAGTCCATCATTATTTATGGAGAATAATGAATATATTCAGGAACAATGAAATACTGTTAAAAATAGTAAAAAGGAAGAATACGATATTCCTAAAAATTTAGATCTACTTAATAAATGGATAATTCCAAAAGTTAAACCCAAACTAATATATTCTGTTGGTACTTTTGAAAAACTTGGACTAAAGTAAGTTGTAAAAATGACAGAGGAGCCTATCCCTATTCATAATCAGGAATAGACAATTAAATTATTATCCAAGATGATATTGATGCATATACATCTATGCACAAGTTCCTTCATATAGGACTTTTATTTGTGGATCCTTCATATAGGACTTTTTCATGTTGCATTTAAACCATTAACATTATCTGCCTTGCCTGAAAGTTTTACAACAGTATTACGTGATGTATGAAATCTTAATTGGAGACAATCTTTAATAGGAATCATGGAATCTAGCCTTGCACATGGTCCTATTTACTGTAATGCATATCCAAATTTGCAATTATCTTTGTTTGATGTCAACATACTTGATGTATTGACATTACATGTTAAAACACATGGTTATAATTATGCTCCTGGAACAAAAGTTGTACATATCTGTTATAGAATATATTATAAACCTCTTTTTACATTAAATCCTAGTTGCAAGATTATGAATACAAATCAAAATGAAACAATAATTTTTTAAACTAATTTCAATAAATCTAAGATAACTACTAGAAGATCTATTAAGTGTGATTAAATGACCTTCCTAGAAACATGGATAGTAGAAAATGTTGTTCCTATACAACCAGTGGTTAATGACCACTTAAGTAATGTTATTCAAACCCCAGAAAGAATTGTTCAAATACAGTTTAGAAACAATAGAAGACTATTAGGATCTTCTTCAGGAATATCTAGAATGCCTAGATCTTTTTCAACACAATCATTTATTTTCTCTTTAGATTATGTAGTTGAATTCCTATTTAGAAGTTCGACATCTCAAATAAGATAATCTAATAAAGAATCTTTTAGTGAAGAAACTCTGGAAAATAGAGTTTAAGGAATAAGAATGATTGAATAAAATATAATAAAAGGTATTTATGATAACACTAGAGAACTAGATAAATCAGAACTTAACTTCCCAATTTAATGAATAGTGAAAAATTGATTTTAGTCCTGGCAGTCCATACAGAAAAAAGATTCAAGCTAAATTTTATAAGCCAATATTTAAACCTTTTAGGGATTTATTTTTTTCCAATTTCCCTCCAGAAGACAGAAAAATTCTTCAAAACCAGTTTTATGATCAACTGAAAGAGATCAATAAGATCAGAGATTTTATTCCTTGGTTTTTAGGGTTTAGGGTTCCATATGTAGAGTGTAGATAAGGAGAGTATTTGAAATTTAAGTTAATTTATTTTCATAAATGAAATTTTAGAGGGAAAACATTCAATAACAAAACGACACGTGATAAAAATAACCTAACCAATAACATTAGTTTATATAATATATAGATTATTGGCAAAACCTGTGTAGCCTTTTACTTTGGATAAGTGCCTTTGATTGTACGCCAGAAGAATAGAATAAAGCTGAGCATATTTCCAATATTAATCGATAACCGAAACCAAATTAGCATATCTAAATCTTATTTTTATGTTTTTTTTTCTATTTAAATGTGCTATTACATATTTGTTTGGGGAAAAATTTAAAGTCATATCATATCTGGATGTAATACTTTTGCATGATTTTTTAAGTTTTATGCTTATCTCTTGTTTGCTTAGACAATTTTTTAAGTTTTAAACAGTTAAGTTATTTAAGCAAAATTGAGTATGGCCTTTAACAGTTCAATTTAGCTATGAAGATGAAACTTTGATTCTTCGAGCATGAGAAGCTTTGTCATGTTATTTGTGATTACTACAGTAAGGCATTTGTGATCCTCGGAGCGGTGATTTGTTTCCTTGCCATTAAATTGAGGCATAAATGCAAAAAAAGCAAAAAAAGAAAAGAAGCAATTTAATTTGGTTGTTTTGGTTATTAACTGAAACTGAACCAAAAAAATCAGTTCCAAAAATTCAATTATTCATCTTATTCGGTTCAATTTTAGTTATTAAAATTTTCAAAATTCGATTTTCGGTTATTTCAATTTGGTTATAACTGAATGCTCAGCCCTAGAATAGACACTGTACGTAGTTGGCTTTGAAGAGCCATTACTATTATTTTGCCCTATGATTTTCATCCAGATGTATGAAGTTGAGAAGCTATTTGTTTCATAATGTATTATGCTATAGCTAATACTCACTTGTCTCATAATTTGAACCCCCTGTGGAGAAATTCTGAGGTTCTATCTTATATAAGGGGTGGTCTAAGACCTTTTCACGTGCGACCCCTCAAGAACAAGTGTTCAAATAAACAAAGAACCAAGAACAAGTGCTCATATGAGACAAGAACAAACCCGGGTCACACGTGCAGATGCAAGAGACTAAGCCAAGACCCAACTTTGATACCATGTGGAGAAATCCTAAAGTCAATCATAAAAACCAATTGGTTAATATGAGGAGTGATCAAGGACCACATAAGGTGATCTTGTACTTTATGATCTTTTTATGTAGAAGGAATGTGTAAGGTTTGGCTCGTATTCTAAGTGCGCATTAAGAATATGGGACCTTAAGGTTTGAGACCTGCCTTATTTATTATCCTGCCTTTTCTCTAGTCTTACCATATTTTGGAGCATAACCATATTTGTAGTGCTACCATATTTGTTGTGCCAAATATATTGGTTTAATATATGTTAATTATATTTTGATGATGCCATAATTGTGTTTTGTTATCTAATTACCACTACTTGTAGTATGTTGAATATCTTATACAGTAGCATTATTGGACAAAGAAAATAGAACATGGTTATGGAGCATAGGTCATGAAGCTTAGATAACTTGAAGCTATAATTCTTTTCTTCCTTTAGTCTTATGTTAAGTTGATTGGTATTGCTAATTGAGCACAAGCCTAAATAGCCCGCAAGCGCACGGGTCGTGTGTAGTACGGTGTGTGCGAGTGTGGGGTCGAATCCACGGGGAGGCCTAATGTGTATGGTGTTCTAAGCTAAGTGCGTCCTAAAGAGCTACTTGTTGGGGCCCTAACTACAATGTTTTTGGTGTTTTTGGTTTGAGGGGAGCTCAGGAAAAGTAAACCTAATCTAAGAACAAGGAAATAAAAAGGTAGCGCATATGTGTGTGATGGGGGAATCAAGCCATCTAAGGGGATTCAAACGTTGGAAATGGGAGACTAAGGTGATTACATCTTGTTTATGGTGATTACTACGTCTTTCTAGGATTACTTGATGGATTATACTAAGTGCTCTAATCTAGACCTATAATTAGCCTCCTAATTGGTACCCTAAGCCTCAGTGCGGGTCCGTCCCTACGTGGCGATGCCTAGTAGTACGGCGTGGTCTTTATGACTTAGGAATTAGGGCTAGCCAATAAGATTCTAGGTGAGTGTAGATCGATCTAACCTTAGCACTTAGTCCTCTAATTAGTTCCCCAATCTGGCCCTAGGACTCGGTGCGAGTCCGTCCCTAAGCTTCGCCTCACTCAGAGCTACGGCGTGGTCCTTATGAACCTAGGGTGTTAGGGTGGACTAACTAGCCTTCCTAAGTGAACTAAGGTCATCTAAACCTATCCGGACTCCTATTGGCTGGATTTAAAGCCAAAGGGGACTCGACCTAGGCTAGATACTAGTTGTGCACCATCGATCGCATCACAATTAGCAGAAATTGACGTTAAAGTGCATGGCAAACACATCTAGGGCATGGTATTTGAGAATACACCGGTATATTCTGCTACTAAACACATAGACATGTTTAGATTACACCAATTTAAGCACTAGCACCCGACATGCATGCAATAGAAGCTAGTTATGCTATTAAGTATGCTAACACACACATAGACATGTATATAGTCATACCCACTTTATGTAGTCACCGCACAAACACATAGAAATGCTAGCATAATGATTTAGAAATGGTTAATAGCACAATAGACTTCAATATATATATGCTACATCATTGAGGCATTTCAACAAACACATAGACATGTATGTAAAATAACCTTTGAAACCATAAGCATAAGGCATATATACATAAATCCATCAAGTTTCCATGAATATAAAGTAGTAATCAATCCATAAATACAAGATATAATCACCCTACATAGCTCTAATTAAACATAATTAGACTTAGGATAAAAGAGAGATACCCTTCTATCCATAGCCAAGCTTTACAAACCATGAGCTATGCCCCAAATCCTAGTGTTTGATCCTCTTAGATCCTTGATTCCAAGTGTTAAATGTGTTTAGAAGTGAGTGTGTGAGGTGATTTTTTGGTGGATTTTGGGTTTTGGAAAATGGGTGTTTGATTTGGGTGTTGTTCTCTATCAAAAAGGGCTGAAAAGTGGCTTAAATGGAGCTGTTAACGCGTCCAGCCGGGGGCCCAGCCGGTCGACCGGCTTTGGGCCTAAGTCGTCCGGCCAAAATTGGCCCAGGTTCTGATCCGGCCGACCGTATTTGTCGTCCGGCCTAGACAGAGGTAGACCAGTCTTGATAGTAAAATGGTCATATCTTGCTTGTTTTAGTTCCGATTCGCGCACCGTTTTTTTGCATGGCTTCGTATTGTTGTGGGGGATCTCCCAAGCCATATTTTCCAACCTAAAACATATCCAAAATTTGTCCATGTCCTTTTTAGATTGCAAGATCCAAATTTGGCTCACGTTGCGCTCGGTTTCGCCTCGGTCGCTCCTTCTTTCGTCCGACCACTTCCAAAAGCACTTTTATTCATTCCTTTGCGTCCAAAACACCCTTGGATTTGCTCCACACTTTAAGAACCCTCAATTAAGTTCCAATTATCTCTCCAAATCACACCTAAAACAAGCAATAAACGCACATTAGTGTAACATTTAAGTCTTTACTTCAACTATGAACATTTAAACCTTAATATGCACAATTATGACCTAAATGCTATACTAATACATTAAATGAAGCTCAAAACACCTCAAAACAAGTATATACATGCAATAGATAAACACACAAAACAAACACATCATTGATCTTAGTATATAAGCAAATGACTATGAGCTCAAAAACTTAGTACATTGCATGCATTCTTCATGCATTTTGTTCATTAGTCTTGTTCTCTTATACTTGATCATCTTTTCTTCTTAAACAACTTTGCTTGTAAAAAATTTAGCTTTGAAGTCCATATTTTTGAATTATGGAGTTGCATGCACTATAGTACTTTATATTACATTGGTATTTGATACCTTGATGGATGTATGTGCTTATATGTATGTATATATGTATATATTAGCATAGCTTTATAGTAAAAGTGCACTATTTTGAGTATAGAGTTTCTATTATAGGTAAATAAGTATTTTTGTATAAAACTGTTACCTATTGGATAAAACTATTACATGTAAAAGCCTTCTTTCATGCATAAAATTTGCATTTAATGTTTGGAAGATAAGTTGGTGTTAGCATTTATTATTGACTTGATCTTATATGAATAGTGGTTGTCTTGAGCTTCCGAAATCTGCATAAAAACGTTGCTTACTGTTGATGGGATGTCAGGTTACTTTTCGGTAAAAAGTTAAACAACTTTTTCAACTTTTTTTGCAACTGCTGGCCTACACAGATGGTTGACCGGCTCTGTGCTCTGGTAAAAATATAGAGCAATGTTGCTTTACTGGAAGAGCCTACTGGTCGACCGGTAGAGTGTTTTGGTAAGGCTTTTTGCCTTCTAGAACTACTAGCACACCCAAGGGGTCAACCAGTAGAGTATTCTAATAGCTCCTCTGAGTAGTTTTTTAAAATCTGACCATTGGGAGACTTACTTTTTGGGCTTATAAATACATTCCTTTCCTCCCAACTCAGATATAACTTGATCAAAACATATTTATAAGTTCTTTAAGCATTCAATACATTCTCTTTTCTGTAATCTTGCCTCATTTATTACTATCTTCATTGATTGTACATTATTGGCATTCATTGATCGAGTTCTTGAACTCATAAATTGCTTATCTACTTAGAGCAACATAGGAAAGTTTAAAAATCTTTGTACACTTGCTTAAAAGAAGTTCTTGTATTCCAAAATATCCACTATTACTTTGGGTGTGAGTTTCTTTACTTTTGGGTAGCATAGTTGTGAGGAATATCTATTAAGAGTGAAGGTTGAAATCCTCGAGTATTAGGCTGATACTTGTGGTCCTTGTGATAAATCAAGGGTTGTGATTTTTACCCTACACTTTTACAACGTACTAAGGAAAAAACCAATTCACTAGTGAAGTTTCCGAAACCCTAAGGAAAGACCTTAGGTAGCAGACTAGGCCCTCGGGAGTTTGAACCACTCTAAATTGCTATGTTTGATACTCTTAACCCTATCCTCTTTATATTTCGAGTATTTATCTTGAATTTTGCATGTGCTTTTGTTTGAAATAATTGTTAAGAGTATTTAGTGATTAATTGTGCCAATAATCCAATTCACCCCCCTCTTGGATTCATTCTCTTGGCAACATGTTGTTTCTTATACTCCATAAATAAAGGCTTTGCATATTGTTTTAAAGTGAGACAGAGAGACAAAGAGTTGAGATAGAGAGCGAGCGACCTTGAGTATGAGGAGAGCACAAAGGGCAAGTGCCTTCAAGGCCGAGCCCTCTCTCCATGTATTGTATTCACTTTTATCATAGTGGAATTCTCTTGTTTGCTCGTAGATGTAGGTGAAAAGCCGAACCATGTTAAAAATATTGTATGCCCATTATTTTTTATCTTTCTATATTTTGTTTATCTTCGTTCTAAATACCCAATTTCTCAACAAAATGGTATCGAGCCTGGTTTACAAAATTGGACGTACACAAGGGTGGAAACACATAAGGAGTTTTTCGTTGTTTTCTTAATTTGATCCACAACGGTGGTGAATGGAAAAACAAAAACCTATTTGGACTTGGATAGAGTTTTGGCTGTCTAAAATGGAGATCGGAGCTTATGGATGCAGTGGACAGTCGGTGACGATCATGGTGGCATCGTGGAAGTTGCTGGCAAGTGGCGACGGTGATGATGTCAGGTTAGATTGGGTTGAGTTGTCTCTTGGAGTTTGGGTCTTTTGTTTTGGTTGAGTAGATGTTTGAAGAAGATGGGATTATGATCGCATGTTATGCAATGCAAAATGTTCTGGTGAGCTTGGGTGTGACAACTGCTAAATCGAGAGGAATGATCAAATTTAAGGGATTTGATTTGGTGCTTCTCGAGTGGATGCATATGATAACCTTTGTCTAATCTGAGCTGCAAATCTTGAGTTTAGAGATATGATTAGATAGTAATGATCCAATGCTCTGCGCAAATGCTGAAATTGTGAACTTGGTTGACTAGAATGTTTGACTGCATTATTTATCTTTGACTGGCCCTGAACAAAGTTGATCGTCGGTTACCATAATGTTTTCCAACTCTTAGAATTCGATTTTGAGCTCCATTTGGTGAAATTTGACTCTAAAGTGCATGTTTTTAGGAAATTGTCGACTTTGACCGTGGTTTTGAGTTTGACCGGGTGTTGACTAGAGTTGTCCAAGTGGTTGTATGTGTTTTTTGAGTGAATGAAGATATTTTTGACCTTTGGAAAGATGTGAACATAGAGAAATTGATCGATAAACGTTTGTGTTAGTTTTCTTGGATAAGTACGATCACGTGTGAGGTAGTTACATCAAGGAAAAGTGATGAAGACATTACGCTCTTGTGGCAGTGTGGGCCACGTGTAAAGAAGGATTGATTGTGGTGAGTGTGTGTTGTGGCAAGCAGATTGAGGCCTAGTTCAATGGAGTGATTGTGTGGGTCCTTTCTAGAGGTAGTGATCACTTATAGATGCAGACTTGTGAGGTGATAAGTGTGTACTCATGAAGATGGTGAGTGTTTCAAAAAAGTGTCGAGTGGAGAACGGTGCGCGTCTCGAGGAGGACATAGGTTGGAAGCTTTATGTGAAGAGTTGGTGAACCCTTTCGAAGAAAGATGGTGCTTTCTCGGTGTTTCCATGAC
Source organism: Cordia subcordata (assembly GCA_028554755.1). NCBI lineage: Eukaryota > Viridiplantae > Streptophyta > Magnoliopsida > Boraginales > Cordiaceae > Cordia > Cordia subcordata. The sequence continues at coordinate 20,418,471 of JAPTOF010000003.1, read as the reverse complement.
TTAAAGATTAGAGACTGAAGTGTGCCACTAGCTGATGAGATCTCTATCTGTAGCTTTTAGAGATACTTCTCACTGGTGGTTGTCTTGTTGATGTATTGCTTTGCTCACTTGGAGAATGGCAAGTTGGAGGCGGAGAACAATATGTGTGGAAGATGAGGTTTTCTACTGTGGAGTTTAGAGAACGAGTCTTCAAGAGTTTTCAGCAGAGACATATGGGACCACAAAAGAGACTGAGAAGCAGTAATTGAGTGTTAATCATAGAATAGAGGAAGAGGTGGAGCTGGGTGGCTTAAGAGTTCCATGAAGTAGCAAGTGGAGTAGTTTGTGTGACTTGGCAATTAAAGGTACGTGGTGAGACATATCTTGAAATTGATTTGAACTATGGTGCCATGAAGTAGGTGGAGCTTGCTACAGAAGCTTAGAGAGTGCTCTAGAAGATAGCCAGAGGTAGTTAAATCATGCAGACTCAATAGTTTGAGATAAACGTCTCTAAGATATGGTAGTACACTGAATGATGAGAGGATGAGTTGAAGGATCTTAGATTTACGTTGGAGGCTGATGCGGTGTCCGAGAGAGACATGCGAGCATAACCGAGGCTCTTATGGTGAGATTAGGTCCTAGTCCTAGTGAGATTCAGTGAGTTGGTGAAGAAGCGATTTTCACATACAGGGATCTCAGGAAGAGGTGGAGAGATGGAAGCATTAGCTGTTAAAGATGCTGTAGACGCTCAATGAAGTTTCTTTGATCACTACGGAGCATTGTAGATATTGGTTCGATCTGAGGTGATCACGAGAGATCAAATGAGAGACCGCCAGGACAAGTTCTTGCAGGTAGCTAGAGACTGGGGAGGTATGGGCAATGTATGGCAGCTGGCTTATCATGGGGCAAAAGGTAGCTAGAGTAAGAGAGATTTGAGGTTGCTGATAAGGAGCGAATACGATCCAAGGTAGAGAATTATAAGGTTTGGCCCGTATTCTAAGTGTGCATTAAGAATATAGGGTCTTAAGTTTTGAGACCATCCTTATTTGTTATTCTACGTTTTCTCTAGTCTTACCATATTTTTTAGCATTACCATATTCGTAGTGCTGCCATATTTGTTATTTCTTGTACTTTATAAATATGAGCTTTTCCTATTGTATTAGAGTGAGACAGAGAGCAAGTGACCTTGAGGGTGAAGAGAGCATGAGGGGCGAGGGCCCCCAGGCCTGAGCCCTCTCTCTGTGTGTTGTATTTGTTCTTATCTTAGTGGAATTTTCTTGTGTGCCCATGAACGTAGGTGAAAGGCCGAACTATGTTAAAAATATTGTGTGTCTATCGTTTTATTATCTTTTTACTGTTTTGTTCATCTTCGTTCCGAACACCCCGACTTCCCAATAGAATGTTTGTTCCAACAACGCTTTTTGGATTCCAATATCTTACGGGTAGAATTTTATGTTTAAGAACTAGTTGAGTTGTCAAATTTATCCCCATATGTAGCATGATCACAGGGACTCATTTTGTGGGACAAGCGTAAAGTTTGGAATGTGTAATCAAATGTAGATTGGGAAGGGGACTCCTTGTTTGGTAAATTATAAAAGAAAAGACCTTAATTTTAGAATAAAATGTTATATATATACTTCTTTTACTGTCTTCTTAAAGAAAATTGGGAGCCTCACTATTTTCTAGAGTCAATGGATTAAGGTTGTTGAAACATAAGTGAAATGAAAAAAATGTCAAGATGGCAAGATATCTGAATTGAATTCTAAATCATAAGAATCAAAATGCTCTCAAGTTTTCACACTTTGAAGACCTTATTTGCTCGGTTACACTGCATTAATATAATGAGATATATCACGTGATATGCTTTCGTAGTTTTTTTCTTTTTCTTTTTTTTTTTGAAAGACAAATTTGAGATTTAGATTAGTATCAGAAATATTTACAAGAGTATAAAGATATTAGTAAATCTGCACAAAGTACAAGATATGAGACTACTAGCGTATATATAGTTGGAAAATGTTAGTTAACTTATATCAGATTTCAATATTTATGTTTAAGTTGACCAAAAGAATGGGAAAAAAGATCAATTGGGAAAAATGTCCAGTAATCTGTGTGCATTGTAATAAAATCGTTGGCTTGATAAATTTTCAGGACTCGAGAGTTTTTTTTTTTGGTCAAGAGGACTTAAGAGTTCGGAGCAGCTTTATGATTCTTCTTGTTGTTTTCCTTTTTTCTTTTTCTTTTTTTTTTATATTTTGTAATCTATGATTAATCAAAAGATCTCATTAATTGATATGTTAATATCTAATACTCATTAATTTATTGCCAATCTTTAGCGAAACATGCAGATTCCCATTCACAATCACAGAGTTACGCGTCACAATATCTATGTACTCATTCTTCTAAAAGTGATACTTTTAAATACATTTAATACATACAGTAATAGGAGAAGTATTGGGGAGGGTGTTAGATTTTTTTTAGATTGTCACGGACCTGGTCTTCGCATTGAGAACTGAGAAGCAGTACGTAGTGGTTGGTCTCCAGGAAGGAAAAATATATGGAAAAACTCAAATTAACTCTACCCATTAATCTTCCTGGATTGTTGTATGCAGGGAATGCATGACGATTGCCATATATTGACCTCCATAGCCATTCAGGTGATCACTTGAATATAGCCTTTACAACTCGCAAACATTGTTTTGAACCTCCACCGTAACCACAGAAATATCCAAACAACATCGCACTAGAGTTCCTATGATCATGAGGTTGCAGACTCATCAGAGTCCTCAACCAGAGCTTTGTTTGGAGTACAACGGGAAAAGAGTGGCCACGAATGAAGACAACATCGCGACTGCCATTAATCTTGCGACCGAAGAAGTTGCAGGTACAGGAAAAGGAATATCCAACACTCTACTTACACTGATTTGTGAAAAAGAATGAAATTCCTAATTTGACATTGGTTGATTTGCCTGGAATCACTAGGGTGGCTGTTCATGGCCAGCCCGAAGATATTTCTGAGCAGATATCAGCGACTATCATGGAGTATATCACCCCTGAAGAGAGTATTATACTCAACTTTTTATCTGCTGCAGTTGATTTCTCCACATGCGAATCGATTAGAATGTCTCAGAAGGTGGATAGGACAGGTAAAAGAACTCTTGCTGTTGTTACCAGGTCTGATCAAACACCCGATGGCCTACTGGAGAAGGTCACTGCCGACGATGTTAATATCGGCCTTGGTTACGTGTGTGTGAGGAATTGAATTGGGGATGAATCCTATGAACAAGCGCGAGAGGAAGAAGCGAGGTTGTTTCAATCTCACCCCCAGTTATCAAAAAATAAGCAAATCCATGGTTGGCATTCCAGTTTTAGCTCAGAAACTGGTCCAGATTCGGGCAACCATTACATCAAAATGCTTGCCTGACATCGTCAAGAAAATCAATGATAAGCTCTCTGCCAATCTAGCAGAACTCAACAGGTTGCCTAAGCATCTATCATCGACTGCTGAAGCTGTGCCAGCGGTCTTAATTAGGCATACTGGGTAACGCGAAAGAGTAGTCTTTGAGGAAAATTCTAGTGAGGGGGGAGTTCGATGAGTATCATTTTGATAAGCAGATGCACTACACAGCTAGGTTGGCAGAAATGCTGAACCAGTTCTCTAATGATTTGCAGGCACATCGTGTAAGGAAAGTTTCGACAGACAACTTCTTGATTGCAGAAATTAGAGTGTTGAAGGAAACCAAGGGAATCGGTTGCTGAGAAACGCATCAGGCTGGAACGCAGCATTACTAATTATGGACAGGGTTGTCACTAATATTGATTAGATTTTCTGCAGTTGTTATGCAACAGTCTCTTCTTGTATAACTCTTTTTTAATACCCTTATCTAGTAAGACCAAAATGTGTTGTGTCTTTTAACTAGCTTAGATATATTTCAGTTAATCTTCCATGTCAGTTTGCTTCAAGAATATAATTTTCTGTTTCAATTTTATTCTAATACCTTTCCTATTTTAAGTGATTCTTACTTTATATCTTTTTCTTGTTTTAGTCAAACACATTATTTTATTTGCATTATCTAATTGATTACTATTAGTTATATATTAATTATTAATTTAATTACCTTATTAGATTTAGGAGGTTAAAATGGGGTAAAATAAGAGCCTTTTTCATATAAGGGGGAAGGAAGAGTTTGTCTGGGAGCCCTTAAAATTTGAGAGATTGAATAGGAATACTGCTGGAGTTTGTCAAAGGCCTAAGGGCCTAGTTAGATTGATTGTTTTTCATGAAAAATTACTTTTTTTTTCTTGGAAATAAGCACATCTTTCATGAGTTTTTACTTTTTTCAAAAGTCAAAACTTTTAAATTTTTTTTTTAAAATAACTTTTTCATAAATTAAGAAAATACTTTTAAATGTAAAAAAAAGTCTATTCAAACAAACCTACAAAATTTGGGATTCCATCAATCAATTTGACGAATAGCCGGGTGGTAAAAGAAGTCATGCAAAGTCACACCTTATGAATGCTTCTTCATTAATATGCCAACACAAACACTACAAGAACACTAAGAATACATATGGATAATAATTTTATCATAATACGTTATGCCGCTTCTTCATGGTCTTGAAATACTTATAGAAACTCTTTCAATACATGCTTAAACAAGTGGTCGGAGATAATCTGACTTGTTTTCTGGGTAGGATGGAAAGAATCCCAAAACACATATTTATTTGCATCTGTGCACGTAAATGGATTCATCCGGTCACACAAGTATCCCATCTCAAACAGTCCCGTAGCACAACAAGCCACTGATGCCACATCAAACCCTGCAATTCATAAGTATATCTTCGTATCATATCCAGAAAAATCAAGGTTATAACTTATATATCTTATTTGTGGAAGTTAAGAGATGGTAAAATAGTTTTATGGATTGAAATTATAAAAAAGAAATCAATAAAAAATCTTAAGAATTTTGTGAGGTTAGCAGAGGTTGCAACTCTCACATCTATCATGTAAATCTGCTCCTGCAAAAGAGAGAAAACACAGGTTCAAATTTTACCTATGTTCTATGGAGTTATATATGTTATATTATATTTTTGAAAGGACATGGTTTTCTAAAGATAGCATGTTACAATCTTTTCTTTGTGCTTGTGTTAGTTTTATACTATTGAAAATTATAAATAATATAATAAATCACTCTACAATAATTTAACTTTTTTTCTTAAAAAAAAAAAAAAAGAGTCATCAGCAACATCTATAAATAGCATCTAACGTTCCTATGCATATTTTGTTAGTTGCAATTAAAATGTCTGCTCTCGAAAGTCCATAACGGCACCTATCATCATGAATTCATCAATAAATGTCACATGCAATTTGCTATTTAAATGGATGCAAAATTTAATTCTGGAGCTGTTCAACCATTAAGGAATAGAGATTCAAATTCCTAGATGCACTGTTTCTTTCTCATGTTAAGAAACCTTCAGTACCTGTGCTTACCACTCTTAACCCTGTACAACTTTTGTCATATATAAGCTGATTCACCTTTTCTTCTTTGTTTATCATATCTATCAACTGCCTAGATATTTAAACAATTTTATGAGATGAGTAAAAACTACAGTCCAGTTCACTACTCACTAAAAGAAAAACAGCTTTGAACGACGGACTTTACCAATAGAATTTGAACCATTACTAAATCTGTCGGTAAAATATCGTCCTTCTCAATTTACTGACAGATTATCAACAGATTTTGTCCATCACTTAATCAATTATAGTGACTATTTGCGTGACAACTGGAACACAATAATTTGACCCGACGCAGTCGTCTCTCAACAAACTGACTTAATTAGACACAAGAATAATCCGCACCGGGCAATGATTTTTTTTTTTTTTTTGCGACAAAGAAAATTCAGTTGGGAAAACCCGATTATCAACTAACAAATTTTGAATATGAGCACGTTCTCAGTACTGTGTACCAATTAAGTCAAGGACATTAATCCAAAGCAGAGGACTGGATTCGGTCTCGACATGTCCACCTCTAACTCTACCTCTGGGCATCCTTGGGAACCAGGCAATGAATTTATGTCAAGAGAACTTACCAAAAGATGAAGGCTTCCGGATGATTTGCAAGAATATGGGATAAGGATTTGCGAAAACCATTCTGAGTCCAGGTAGCTCTCCATTCATCTTCTTAACCATCCCATTCAACTTGCCATTGAAACCCAAAGCCAAAGTATTGTAGCTCTCCACGCATTCATTGCCATTACCACTGATATAGTTCGTGGTTCTCTCCAATGGCAGACACCCCATTGGAGGGAGTCCAGTGAACGATATTTTTCGCGCTCCCAACGCGTATATTTCCCTGATAAATTGCTCCGCGAGCCCGAGAATGAAGCTCTGGTATTGATCGGGAGTGTACTGTGTACGCCTGCGAGGAAGCGTGTAATAGTTTTCGAGGAAGTCGTTTGTTCCCAAGCTGACAATGTACAGAGCATCGCCTATTACTTTGTTGGCTTTGGCTTCGCCCAAGTAGTCTCTCAGTTTCTTTTGGTAGTCCTTGTAGTATTCTACTTCTTTCCATAGAGGCATCACATTCTGCAAACGGAAAGCATATTTCTCCATGATCCATTTTGATGTAATAACACAAATGGATAATTACATTTTGGGGTGATTAAAGTCTTTAGGACTCGTTTGAATTGGCCTTTTTCAAAACTTTTTTTAGAATTTTTTTTAAAAAAATACTTTCTTTATATATAAGTTAAAAATTTTGGCGTTTAAAATTTATTTTTTTTAATTTAATTCAAATATTTATTGCAAAATAAATTTATCTTTTTCTTTAAGTACTTGTGTTGTGAAAAAAACCTAGTATTATTTTCAATTATGTGATAAGAAAATTGAAAAGGATATTGTTTTTTCCCTTAATTATTTTATTTTGATTTTCGCAACTACGAGGAACTCATTGATGTAAAAAAGGTTACAAATTAGTAGCGAATTTGTGATTTAAAAGGTGAACTTCCAGTAGGTAAGTTCATTTAATAATTGAAACCCAATAAAAATAGGAGAAAATTTTTTCTTTCTCTTAAAGAGGGTGGAATTTTGAGAACATCTTCCAATTTCCGTGTTTCATGTCCATACAAGAGTAGGTAGGCTACATTTATTTTAGTACAACGTAATTAAGAGGGTGTTTTGCTTAGCTATAAAGAGGTAAAATGCTTTCTTTTATTCGTTAATAGATGCAATATTGCATTCATAAAGTTAATTAATTGATTTCATGTGTATATATGATGAATATTTATTATTTTAAATCATTCTTGTATTAGATCCAATTCAACCCCTAAAAGAAGACAGCATTGAGATGTCGTTAACTTTAATGCAGGAATGTTTGAAATAATAAATTTTTATATTAATAGAAATATTATTTAAAGTTAACATTAAAAGAACAAAAAACAAGTTAAATATTGAATATGACCTTTTGTTTTGTTTTCCAATTACTTGTTTATTGCACTCTATATTTATATATTTTGGCTTACAAACTTAATAATTTATTTATTTCTCTATTTTTTTTGATATGTCAACTAGACTTACACATAAACGAGGAGTCCACAATTGTATCTTTGCTTTTCCTAAACTTATAATCTTCAACAATTTAAATTATTTCTGCAAAATATATTCACTTAACTGCCATCTACTTAATATATATCAATAATCACCCATAGAAACTACCATCTTCTTAATTTATATCAATAATCACCCATAGAATTTTTATTAAGTCAACTTCAATAATCTTATTCTTTTTATGTAATTGGCAGCCAACTATATATAGGGGCTCTTTATATTAAAAACTCTCTAATTTTATAGAAATTTTTATTTTAATTTTACTCCAATAAAAATTTTTATATGCACAATTTGACTTCCCAGAGAGAGAGAGAGAGAGAGGTTCCAATTTTGAGAACTCTTAGTAGAAAGATCCTTGGAGTCATCTTTTTCAGCACTTTGCCTCCTAAAATGGGTTTGGAGATGGCCTTGGAACTCTTTTATTGGTAAAATCCAAGAACCTTCCAAGTAATATACTATGAAATGCAAGATGAGTTTCTGACACTAGAGATTTCAAATACTTTTCTAAGTAAAAATACATCTACCATGCAACTTTGATAATGAGTGTAAGATCATGTGTTTTGCAGTGCTTATAAGTACTTCAAAATAAAAAATTAATAAAAATTTTTAACTTATTATTTTGAGTACTTATAAGTATCGGCATTGTTGGCTCTCTAATCTCTAAGTTAAGAACGAACTTACAAGCACTTCAGAAGTCGTATTGTCGAAACCAGTCCCTGCAGACGCAAAGCAAACACCAACCGCAAAATCCGAAATGTTATAAGCTGGATCTAGATAAGCAGGCACAAATGCCTTAAGCCCAAATGCCTCAGAAATAAAGTCTGGAGGAATGCGGCCATTGGAGAACCTCCCCGTAGACTTTCCACCATCAAAGTCACGGCCATACGGCTGAAAGTTGCTCCTGAGAAACGTCGAGATATGGTTGTTATTCCCGGCATCAACAGAGGAGTCTCCGAAGACCACGATCGCAGAAACCTTTGCTGACGCCGTGCTGCTACTGCTAGTAAACACTAGCACGAATAGCATCAATGCATGCCGTTGCTGATGATGCTGATCTTTTGTCAGCGTCATCTTCATCATCATCATCGTAATTATGATCAGTTTGAGTGAGCTGCTTATAAGCTTCTTGGCGAAAACGCAAACCTCTTATAGTGGTGTTGGTAGAGAAGCAGAAAATGAGAGCTTCAAATGCGATGAAAGTTTGTTGGGGCTATTAATGGCTTATGAACTCAGTTGCCCAAAGAAAATTTTCTTTTTTTTGTGGTTGTTAATTGAGAATTGAATGAAACCATGTCACAGGCGTCCCAGGCCGGTCTGGGTCGGTTTGGTGCATTAATTAGGAAAATTACAAACATCTTTTTTTTACAGCCATTTGATCATCTGATCAAACCACCTAAAAGTTTTAATTGAATCAGTATCCATGCATGTCCATATCAATAGCCCGTTTGGCAAAGCTTATTTGGAGTTTATAAATTACAAATTGTAAAAATATGTGAAGTGATATTTTTCTTCTAAGAGCTTATAAGTTAGAAATTAAGTAGAGCAGAACAAGCTCTTATATTAGCCTAATTGGCAACAGATGGACGAACCAGCTTGCGCCTGGCCGGTTTTGCTTCAGCGCAACAGAACCAGCCAGGTGTGGGAGGACTAGAATTAACTCATCTGACACCCATTACTAGAATTAACTCATCTTAATAATTCTTTTTTTCCGTTTTGGCTATGAGAGAAGTCTAGACCATTTACGTGTAAATTCTTAAGGATGAAATCAAGGATGAAATCACTACTAGACCGAAGGATAATAAGTAATTCGACTCATTCACGTCTAATCTCCTCGAAAAGGATTAAAGATTACCATTCAAATAAATATTTAAATCTTAGGCAAGAAAAGTTGGTAAAATAGTATGAGGATGCAAAAGACCTGGTGCATGAGATGCCAATGTGGTTAATTCTTTCAATGGTCCGTCACTTAAGGTATGCAAAACATTTTAGTTCTTCTTTAAATTAAATCTTCTGGTTCATGAATTATTAATTGTTATATCTCGTTTGTCCTTTTTGTTTAAAAACTAATGTCACTCAAACGATCATATCAAATAAGTATATAAAAGGACTAACAATAATACTAGTTTTAATTTGGATAAAAATAACTAAAATGACTAACAATATCTAATAATTAATAATTCAGAGACCAAAAGTCTCACTTTAATATTTCAGGAACCAAAATGTCCCGTGTGTTATATCTGGGGACCTATCTAAGAACTCACCCTATACCAATGTTTCATGAAATTTTAATAACAAAATTAAATTGAGTTGGCCTCTCTTTTTAACAATAAAATTAAACTTTAATTTTTTGGAGCATGCGCGCACAGACACACATATAATATATATATATATATATATATATATATATATATATATATATATGTGGTATGTAACACAGATGCATGGCCATTTTCAATAAATAGCTAGAATAGTAGTTGAAGTGACGTCTTTATTCATTCATAATAACTTAACTATCTTATTTATTTTTAGATAATGATATATAATTGAAAATAATAAGTTTTTGGATGAAAAGAAAGACATTTATTTTTAGTGATCATAAGAAATTATAAATCAATTTTTACACTGCAAAAAAAGTAGGACACAGGCGACAGTTTTACTGCTGACTATTTAGACATCAGCTATTTTAAAACTGCCGCTAATATGTGCGTCGGCTATTTAAAACGCCTAGATATAATTCTAGAAAAACAAACTATACCATGATTTATTCATGGCTTGAACTTGAACCTTTCTAATTGTGGGGCTCTATAATCATAATATCCGCTAATTAAGTTAAGAATATATTCATTAATTATCTTGTATAATATTATATGCATATATTACCTAAATCCTTGTCTATATCGTAAAATCGTCAACTATTTCTCGTTATTTTTTTACAAAATTGTTGCCTATTCTTTATTTTTTTTAGTGTTATACCATTGGAGGGTATGCACTTTTAGTGATCTACAGAAATTTGTCTGAGCTTCAGTTATACTTGAGAAAAGGAACAAGGATAATGAAAAATAGTGGTGGCTGATTCATTGACTATGAATCACCATGAACTATGAAACTGATCGCACGTTAACTTTTCTTTCTTTATTTCTTTCTTTTTTCTTTTTTTAATGAGTCCGGTGGCTTCAAAAACAAAATCTAAGGCATAAGGCATTTTGGTGATTAGCATAACCAAGAAAACAAGAAGAAAGAGGAAGAGAATGCCTCTCTATATATAAGTCATTAAAGAACATCACAAATAGTAGCTGATCTACAAGAGAGGAGAGAGAACTTTTTGTTTGATTGCTTGAATTTCTGACCTTGTAAGCATATAATCGAGAGTTCTAACGAATCAAAATTAACCAATTTTTTAATTATTGTAGAGTCTTGCTTGAAAATCTCACTCAAGAACGCTCATTTACTACTAAAAATTGGTCGATTTGGGACGGAAATTTTCTAAACGAAAAATTTTCATCTCAAATTGAGCTGAATTTGAAACGGAAATTTTTGTTTGAAATTGAAACTACTTTGAGACAAAAAATTTGGAATAATTTTATAATAAGTTAATACATATTTGAAATGAAATTTGAGAGAAAAGACGAAATTTTCCGTCTCAAAATTTGAGACAAGAGTTTTTGAGATAGAAAATTTTTGCCTCAAATTCAATTTTTTTTTTTTTTTTTGGTGATTGTTATTCTTCTATTTGATCTCTATATTATGTTGGACATTCTGTTCTTTCACATAGTGAGAGAAAATCGTAACTTTTTAGAAATAAGATGTTGGGAAAATCGAGGACACACGCACACGCATCAATGCACAGTGAAAAACACACACACATGGAACACGTGATATTTTTAACATGATTTAGCTCTCTGCCTACATCCACAATTCCCCTCTGGGATAAATTTCACTATTCAACAATAATGGGTTACACACTATGATTATTTTTTGCACGAACAAAAAAGTCTAAACCCTCCTCACGGAGTTCTTACAATGACTCTACTCTCAACAGGATTAGAATGAATGAAAGACACTTTTTCTAAAGCACATGAGGCTCTCAGGATCTCTCACCCATACCTCCCCATAAGGTGTGGCCCTAAGGCACACTAAATACAAGCTACAAGACCCTCTATTTATAGAAGATAAATCCTTGCTCCTCCAGATTTTTCTTCTACTATTTAGGCAACTTTTATTTTGGTAACACAATTAATTGCCTTCCACAAGTTTCCTAATTTGTATGGGCTTAGACTTTGAGCCATAGCGCAACAAATTCCTCTCTTGGTGAAAAGTCTCGAGCTTCTTTGTCACAACTGGAACGTCTTCATAGTTTTCATGCTGGAGCCCTCACTCGACAGTAGTCTTCACGGCAATAGCTACCAACACATCCCAGCAGGTTCTTGAAGTCATCACCAATATCCTTCTCCATGCCATCTAATCTCAACCTCTCAAGGTTGTTTGTATCCTCCCTGGACACAAGACATCTCAAATGTGGTCTTCTCTCCAGCAGTAGCATTTTATATCAGTCGTCTAGCTAGGACTCTGATCGTTCAAGCGTGACTCCTCCCTCGAATCGAACCTTCTTCAACTAGTTTATTCATCCAAACTTCTTTTCTAGAAGTTTATTCATTAGTCTACTGAATGTGTTTATTCGCATAATGTTTCAAAGACTTTCGCATAGTTTTGTCAAAACTCCATTGTTTTACTCAAATTTAAGGCTCACCTCAAGACATCAAGATTTGGCAAAAATGAATCTCAAAAAACAAACTCAGAATGTCAAAATTATGTCGAAACACCCTTGATCAATGTGGTCAACCCTCAGTCAAAGTTAAACTTGGCGGTCAAACTCCTCTCGATCACAAAACTAACATCTCGGGTTGGAATCTCGCAAAATAGAGCTCAAATTTCGATCCAGCACGCCCAAAAACCTTCAGAATAGACTTGGTCAACTCCATCAAGGCTTGATCAAACCCTGGTCAAAGCACTTGAACCCTTGGTCAACCTAGGCTCACATAATTTAATGTGTGTGCATCACATTGAATCAACTCCTCTCCGGATCAAATCTTCAACAAAATCCTACAGTCAAAATTTGCTAGCTTATCATCTTAGTTTTGCTCTGCATAGCACCAAACCATCTTACCTTTAGATAATTCCTCTCAAGATCTATATTAAGTAAGCTCACCAAACTTGCATAGGTTGCAAAGCACTGGAGCAAAACTCACCCATCTCTTTCATGGTTCAAACCAACCCAACAACCCAAGATAGTTAAGCAACCCAACCCATCTCTATAGCAAAATCCGACCGCCCGATCAACAATTGGACTTCACAATCGCAATCTCCACCAACTAGAGACCCAATCCATGCCGTCTGATCGCTGCACCACCGCACCACCATCGTCCACCACGAGCTCGTCACGACATCTCCTTCTTCCTCACGCGAGCGGTGCCTCCGACATCTTCACATCACGAGACCACCATCAGAATGATCCTTGTTCTCCAAGGAACGTAATCGTACCTTTCATGCATGATGAATTGCTCTAAATGCCATAGCTATCAACCTTCATACCCATCTTCTTCACGTCGCCGGAGACTCTATCGGTCACCAATCACCACAACGCTAGTACCAAACTTCTCCCCTCATCATCACGGTTCTAATAATACCTCCCACACGTGATTTCGTTGCTCCGATCAAGATTTACCATTAAAGCACCGCACAACTTTCAAGCTTTTTCTGCCATCATTTCCGGTGACGAAACGTTGCAAAAAATATCGAGTGAACTCCTCTAACTCTAAAGAGTTCAATGGTATGCTCAAATATTAGTTTCGATACTCGAATCAAAATATGACTCAGGCCCGATCATGAGTTGTCCAACTTCTCCAGCAGTGTTCTGGTTATCTTCAAGCAACACCACCATCACGATTCAATTCCACTCATCGCTACGAATCTAATGGTGGTCTCCTTTATGATATTGGTGGTTGGACGAAAAACTAGTTACGTTGTCTGTTATCTTCTTTTTCGACGTTCCTCTTTAACGCTATTGCTACATAGGACAGCTTCTTCAGAATTGTGTCCTCCTTGCATCGTCATTGTACCCAATTCACCAACTGGGCTCTGATGCCGCTTGTTGGGAAAATTGAGGACACACGCACACACATTAATACATAGTGGAAAACTCACACAAAAAGAACACGTGATATTTTTATCGTGGTTCGGCCCTCTACATATATCCAGGATTCCCCTCTAAGATAAATTTATTTATTCAACAATAATGGGTCACATACTATGATGACTTTTTGTACGAACAGAAGAGTCAAAATCGTCCTCCACGAAGTTCTTATAATGGCTCTATCTTCAACAAGACTAAAACAAATGTAAGACGCTCTTTCTCACACACATGAAATTCTAAAGATCTCTCACCCATATCCCGCCATGGGGTGTGGCCCTACGGCACACCAAATACAAGCTACAAGACCTTTTATTTATAGGAGAGAAATTCTTGCTCTCTAAGATTTCTCCTCTACTATTTAGGCAGCTTATATTTTGGTAATACTGTTAATTGCCTTCCACGAATTCTCTAATTTGTAAGGACTTAAATTTTGAGCCATAATCCAATATAAGAGATTGGACCAATAAGATATTTAGACATTAGTACCTATATAACCCACTTAAGTCAGACACATAAATGGGTACCATGTTAAAAACTTTTTGTAATCCAATATTCTTACACTTTATACGTTGTGATCTTAAAAGAAACATTATCATTCTTTCATTTTCTTGGTTTAATTTTTCCTAGTGGTGCAGTATTTTAAGTGTATATTATTCATGGAGAATATGCATCTAGTCTTAGCTGAAGAATACTGTACTCCCGTAGATTTTGTATCATATGTAGTGAATATGATATCGCATTTGTGTTCAATGTGTTTGATAGAAATGGCTCATTTATATGAAGAATGGCCAATAACAAACACAATCTTCACTTCTTTTATATGACTGCTGATACACATATACATAACTTCTTTCATCTCTTTCTTTTTCTGCATCACATATGTATAAAGTTGCTCAACGGCATTTTGCATTTTTCTAACTAGTCAAATGATTATTCGTTAATTTTGACAAACATCCATTAATTCTAGGGACTAAAAAAAGATATTATTCATACTTGAATGACCTATTTAGAAATTTAGCCAAAATTGTCTAGTGATATGAGAACACCCTAATGTGACAGTACAGTATAATGTAAATGATTCAAGTGGTACTTGAATGTTTTGCCATATAAGTCCATGAACTGCAGTACGTTCGCCTAAATAAACTCCCAACCACCCAAATGATTATTTATTTATTCCATCTACCTGTACCTATCAATTATCATTCTCTTACTCGAAGCTTCCAAGGAAGAACACATGCTCATAAGTCATATCTTAAGTCATGCAATATTCCACCGAAATTGTAGGAGGAGAATTCAATTTGTCAACAGAAGCTGAAACAATTAAATTCTTAGATCAGCTAATGAGGGCCCATTTTGATTAGCTTTTTTAATTTTATTCCATGAAAGAAACACTTCAATTCAAACATGTTTCTTCCGAAAATGTGTTGTTGGAAGAGACATCTAGCTTCATAAATAGGTGTTTTAATTAGTCCCTCGTGTTTGTAAAAACTAATACACATGGCCCTTTATGTTAAATGACAGTTACTAATGGATGAAAGATATTGTTTGTATAAAATGACTATTATCCGACTAAATAAATAAGCAAATTTCAGACACACTTTTCAGTGTGTTTGGAATGAATTTCATATAATTTTGTAGAATTCATTTGCAAGTTTAACTTTTTTTTATGTTTGATATGATTTTTCTTTTCCAAAATATAGAATTCATTTAGAAATTCATGATTTGCAAATCTTGAATTTGTTCAAACTTTACTCAAATCCTAGCACAAGAAGTGGAATTTACAATTTCACAAAAATAAAGTTTGTAGAAATCTTTAGAAAGAATAAAATATTCTCACAAAATATAAGATAATAAAATATGATCCTTTCTTATTCCTATTTTCTACAAGCTCTAATATGATTGTAAATTAAGAATGACAAAGATGATACTAACTACTGTATTTTTGGCAAATTTAATAGCAACAAACAAAAATATATAAAGATGATGATCCTTATATGACAAAATTTGATGCCAATATAATAACAAGAAGGTATATAAGTTAAATACACATATTAATTCCATTTCTATAGGTGTTTCAAACACAATTAAGATTTATAAATGAAAAAATTAACTTAAAATTATCTCACAGTTCCAAATAAGAAATTCATTTGAATTTACAAATCCGCATGAAATTCATCACAAATGAAATGAATTTCATACTAAAAATGTTTCCAAACACTATGTTTACAATTTTTCCCTCTCTCTTTCTTCCTACTCTACTACACCAAACACATAGAGCATACACTCACACACTCGTGCAAACCCCTCCCCCCCCCCCCCCCTCCCTAAGATCACATGCTCAAACATATTGATGCACACATATATACACACACGCACACTCTCATCTCACTTAGATATACACAGTCATAATATGCGTACACATACAATACAAACACACAGAATCTGGCAAGAGAAGGGCTTTAAGGTATACGCATAAGTGGAGAGTTCCTAGTGTAAAGGCTTAATTAGGCAAAGATATAGGGGTTAGAAGGGGTGATGAGTTAAGGGTTTGAATGTTTGGAGGACTAAAGGTGAAGGGATAAGGAGGTTGAGGAGGTGACATGTAGAGGGAGTGACAAAACTAGAATGGGGCGTAGGGGGGTTGGTTTGCTTGCAGGGTTGGTGGTGGCAAACGCAGCGATAATGATTGGAGAAGAAATGGTGAAAAGAAAAAAAGAAAAGCAATATCAAAGTAAAAATGATAATTTTATCCTTCAAATTTAATACCTGTTTGGAAGTGGTTTTGTTTTTTCTTTTATAGAACAGCTTTTCAAAATAGTTTTTGGAACAATTTTTAGAAACAAAAGAACAGATAATTTGTTTAAATAAAGGATAAATTTATTTTTTTAATCTTGCATTAAAATGACCAATACATCTTTCTTTTTTCTTTATATTAGATATTTTCCTCCAATAAACATATATCTGTATATATCTATATACGTACACATAGGTATATATACATCGTTACATATACACACACATATATATATATATATATTTGTTTTGGAAAAAGAGACTGGAATAGGTATGGGTTGGGATGGGGGTGAGAGGGTGAGTGGGGACGTTCGTGTAGGTTAGAGTGGTATGGGGGTGAGAATGAGGACATTGGGAGGGGGATGGAGGTCGGGGGTGGGGATAGGTTGGTGGTAACTGCTAAGGGAGTGGGTAGGGGTTGGTGGGAAAGGAAAAATAAATAAACAACAAAATTTCCCTTTTGGAAACAAAATGTCAAGAACACATAAAAAAACAAAAATATGTTTTTAATTTTTTGTTTTTAAAAATACTTTTTAAAAAAAATAATTTTCCAGAATAATTTTAGAAACCACTCCTTCCAAACAAGTTTCTATGTTTTCTTGATTTCACAAAAAAAAAAAAAAACCATTTTTGAAAATAGCTCCAAACAGGCCCTTAGTATTTTCTATTAGCTAGTTTTTAACACTAATTTAATAGCAAGGACTAATACAAGTATAAAAGGTTGGGATATAGGGCTGGGGGAGTGACAGAATGGTATTAGGGAGTAGGGTGAGGGAATTGGTTTGTTTGAGGTGATGGTGGCAATGGCGATGACAACTATTAAGAAAGAAAAGAAACAAGAAAAAGAAATATTAAAGTCAAAAGACAAAATTACTTTTAAATTTGGTATTCTCATTTAACTAGTTTTTAACATTGACTTAACCATACTGACTCAATATGCTACTATTTGTAACATTAGGGAAAAATTATGATGTTCTTTTTACATTAGGAACAAAACTGCAATAGTGACTGTCTCAGCATTGATATCGACTCTAGGATGATCATCACCTTGATTATGGGGCCAATACCCCATTGTAGTCCCTTTAAATTATTGTTGGAAGATTGCCATGCTATCCTTAATCATAAAAGGGGATACGTCAGTAAGTATATTTATAGGGTAACAAGTCCATAGATAAACTTATTAATTGCAGCCTTGACCAATCAGTTGCTCAATTCTAGACATGATTCTAAACAGTTGATTACCTTACTAGAAGAGGACATAAGGGGCATGACAACACCAAAGGGAGTTATTGTGTAGTTGACTTTAGCCACCCTTTCAAAAAGAATAGTATTTTTCTCACCATTGATATATTGTCGTCAAGACTACGGGCCTGTTTGGATTGGTTATTTTTTAAGGAAAAAATATTTTTTTTTCTTGAAAATGTTTCATTAAATTTGCAATAACCATTTGATTTGGCTTTTAAAAAAAATGAAACTCTAAAAAAAATCTCAAATACAGCTTTTTTTAGAAGTCAGAATTTTCAGCTTTTCAAAAAAAACTGTTTTTCAAAAGCTGTTAAAAAAAACGTTTTTGAAAAAAACTAATCCAAACGGGCCCTACACGATGCCTCCCCGCCCCATTTTCCTCATGATGTATGAACAAGGTATTATCACTTTGGAGTATCCCATCTTGTAATTACATTTGAAAATGACATCTTAGTCATTCATCTCACAATATTTTACTACCATAAAAGCTTTTATTAATTTCTATCAATCAATAATTATGCTCGTTATTGGATAGGATATGTTCTTAGAATAAATTCTAGAAATGAAGATAATGACAAAAAATGATTTGCTATAGGAGAATCCAGACTCAGGCATAGTTGAGGGTGTGTCTCAAGTTTTTTTCTTAAAAACAATTTGTTATATTAAAATTAAAGTGAAATATATTATGTTAGAAACTTAAGACTTGTGCAAAGGTTCGAGGAAACTGAAAACAGAAAAATAATTATAAAAGATAAACTTACAGGTCTTGAAAAATATAAAAAATAAATTGAAGTAAATATATCGAGGTCTGAATTTCTTCAGTTTCCTTAAGACTTCTGTCATTACGGTACTTCAAATAATGAGGACTATCTCCCAGGATGTGATGGTAATATTCATGTAGTAGCAGAATTTCAAACTACAGGAATAGGCGACCAGAACTCTCTCATGAATTTTAAAGAACTTTGATTTTTGCAGTGAGAAAATATGATGAAGTAAAGTATGTTTTGGAATTCTAAGCTGTGTAGTATTTTTTAAAAAACTTCATGCCTGTCAGAAGAGACATGCCACCTTTAGATGGAAGATGCAACTTTTGGGGAAGATGCAGCTTTTTGGCGGAAGACACATTTGTTGCATTTAAGATTAAATTAAAACCAATTGGGCCAGATTTAAATATAAAATCCAATTAAAACTTGTATTGGTCCAATGTAATTTTAATTTAAGAAAGAATTAAATTAAGCCCACCTTAATTTTTGTTTTTTTGGCACTGGCCCATTAATTTATTTCTTTGACATCAATTTTCCATTCACTCCTTAATGGTTTTAACCAAGTGAATTAAATTGAGTCAATCTTTACAATAAATATTTGAGTTAAATCCCAATTGACTAATAACCCCCAACATGAATGCAAATTGATACATCAAAAGGCACATTTGATGCTGGCACTTAGAGAGTTCAATTAGAAAGATACTGCATATCTTGAGGTAGGTAGCTTTTGGCCTTGAACCTTTTTTAGTGAGAAACTATTAACTAGTGAACATGATATCTTAAGTTGTTCAACTTTTGTGTAAACCAAAATAATAGAACTTACACAATATCATTCTAGGCATTATTTGGTTCTCGGTTGTGCTTGTATAGCTCTAAACACTCCTAGTTTTCTTGAATACTCTAGAGAATTCAACCTTAGAAATTTTCATAGACGCAACCCCACTACCTACTCATGTAGGTGATTTCTTATTAAGAGCATCATGCTATAATCCACTTGGCTTAACCAACATCTAAGAATCATTAAAACACAAGTTAACCTAAACATTTATAGATAGCACTTTCTGCTCTCAATAGGAATAGGTAGGAGGTTTTCCTCTTATATTGCTTTTAATTGAGTCGCGGTTACATATTCGGTTTTCCTTTTGAACTTAGATCTTGGGATCTTTTGTCAATTGGATAGGGTTCCTGTTATAGCAATTCATTAAATGTAGTCTTTTAAATCCATTTCCCTTAACAATTTATTAACTTACTTTCTAGTTAAATCTTTTGTAAGCGGATCCGTAATGTTATTTTGTGACTTCTCATAATCAATTGAGATAACTCCATTAGAGAGCAGTTGTCTAACAGCATTATGTCTATGATGTACATGTCTAGACTTACCATTATACATACTACTCCATGCCCTACCAATTGCTGATTGACCATAACTATGTTGAATATTACTGGCATAGGTTCTAGCCAATTTTGAATCTCCTAAAGAAAATGATGAAGCCATTCAGCTTTCTCTGCAACTTTATCTAGCCTATGATTTCATATCCCATGGTAGATCTCACTGTATATGTCTATTTAGAGGATTTCCAAGATATAACTACTCCTTCCAAGGTAAAGATACATCCACTCGGAGTCTTTAGTGTCAGCTATCAAATAGCAAATCAATATATCCTTCTAATATAACTGGATATCCAGTATAGTGCAACCCATAATTCATTTGTATTTTAAATACCTTAGAACTCTTACTAAAGCTTTCCAGTGACTATGTCTTGAATTGCCAGTATACCTACTCAGTTTATTAACTAAAATGCTAGATCCAGTCATGTACAATTCATGATGTACACTAGACTTCCTTTAATGCGTGGATACTCTAATTGAGATATTCCCTCACCAGTAATTTTTTTATAATAGAAGACTAACATCAGAAGCTGTCTTTGCTTTTTTGACAATATTATGAGATTGAGAAAATACCATACCTTCAAACTCGAGATAAGATGCGGGAGTACGTTTTTCACAAAATTGGGAGTGGGTGGAAGACATTATTTTGAATTGACTTTTGGCATCCTTTGTTATTAAAGATGTATTTGGGGAACACTTAATCGTTGAAAATAGTGGCAACCTAATTGATGGCTCGGTGTCTAATTTTGTAGCGGATGGTAACGGGGTCCAAATCCAAGCAAAGAGGATTCCACTCTTTGGCTGCGTAATCCAAGCGGTAAATTCACAATAGCCTCAGCCTCGGAGATTCGTCGAACTAGGTATTAAAGAACTACTAATTGGAGTGCTGTCGTATGGTTTAAAAGATGCAATCCTAGGCATGGCTTTTACTCCTGGTTGACTTACCTGCACAGAAATGCCACTAAATTTCATCTTCTTCACTAGGGGATTTATGTTGATCCGCTTTTTGTGTGTTTTGTTGATGGTGCGCGGAGAATAGAGACCACCTCTATTTTGAATGAGGCTTTCAGAGACGAATCTGGATTAAGGGTATGAAAAGAGCAGAACAACCTAACTGGCTCTCGATCTGGGGTGGACGTCTGGGTCTGGTTTACCAGCATATGCAGAATTCAAGATCAAAGATTACTCTCTTATTTTTTAAAGCAACGGTCTATCACATCTGGCATGAAAGAAATAGGAGAAATTTTGGGACTTCAACTTTATGTGAGGAGCAGTTATTTGCAAATTACATATTATTTTTTATGTAAATGTAAAGCATATGATTTACAATAGTAAAAGTTTAAGGTATAGTGAAACTAACTTTGCCATATGTAGAGTCTGGAGTGGAGATAGTAGTAACTAGGCCTGACTTCTTCTGCAACCTACTAGGTGGTTTTTATTTCTTATCAATGAGATTCACTTGCTCATTGAGCCAAAAAAAATTGTTACCGGTAAATTTTTAAAAAATTAAGTTTTCAGGAACAAATTTTCTTTCCTAGATTTAATGCAATGAATATTCAAAATAAAATGAAAAACCATTTAAATAACCTCAGACTAAGATCAACTTAGAAATTCTACCAGTAAATCTTGGTAATGGGCTAAAATTTCAGGCTGTCACTTAGATATAGATGTATGTATTTGTAGCATCTACAGTGAGATAATTATTCAACGGTTATGAAACATAAAGTTACGCCGATTATTGTTATGAAAGGTGTGGAGGGGGAGACTGCGGGGTTTTAGCCCCATGAGTTGAGTTGCAAGAGGAATCAGAATGCAGCATAAAGGAAGGAAGAAAAGAGAAACAACAGAGTAAGCAAAGAAAAGAGAGAAAAGAAAATAGAGAACCAAAAGGATTTTAAAATAGAGAAAAAAAAAAGTGTTGGAATTCTCTTCTTTGGTATACAAAAATTGGGCACTCGTTAAGAAGAATAATTGCAACTCTCGTTTGTGGGCATACTTCAAGTTTGGACTAGCTTGAGAATGACAATTTTGTATTTCCTATTACTTTTATAATGGAGTTAAGCATCTCATATAGCTACTTGTTATGTCTATTTATTCTTAATTTAATTACTTTGTGTGCTTTTTTCTCTTGTAAAATGACAATTCTCTATGTACCTAAATATCTCATATTACACTTTCTATTAAGAGTATTATTTCTCTCATATAGAAACTTAGGTCACATGTGACAAGAGTGTTAAGAGTATCATTCCTACCACATAAAAACTTAGTTCACACATGGAAGAGGTGTTAAGAATACGTGGCAAGTCTTGCCCATATTCTCTAGTGCTAGTAGGATTTGTTTCTCCAGTAAATTTCCGTGTTTATCTATTCTTCCTTCACAGCTGGTGATTTCTTTTCAGTTAATTTTACACTCAACAAAAACGTAGAAATTCCAACAATTTTGATAGAAATAAACCGTAGAAGCAACAAAGTTAAATTATATCTTATCTCAGAAAGCGCAAATTATTTGTAAATTATCTAAGGCTTTGCTGATGAGAAGGAAGAATATTTCTAATCTGAGAATTGAATGCAGGTCGCGATGCTGCTTCCAAGATGTAAGCAGTACGCTTATCTAGCTCTGCAAAAAGAGTCTGGATACATAACACATTTAGCCCAAACCAAGTAAAATGTACTAAAAAGTCTTGTTTTATAGCCAGAAAGTAAATGTATACTCGAATAACATATATGGAAGCAAATTGACATAGAAGTACTTAAATATTTTAAGCTAGTAAACGAAGACCATCAAGTAGAACACCTATAAGTGCTCTTCATTCGTCTTACAAGATAATAATAATATTGAAAAGCGATAATACTGAAACTGTTGCATAACAATTGCTGAAAATCTACTCAACACTGGAGACAATCCTGTCCATCATCATGGACACCACATCTTTTGACTCCTTCAGCAACTTGACGCTGCGCTTCAGCCTGCTGCGTTTCTCAGCAACCCCGGGCGATTCTTCTAGCATACGCTCAATCCCTCCACCGTAAGGCGCCAATAAGTCGCCAATAATCTCCTTCTCCATTTCTTTGTTCACCAGATTGTGTATGCTGTATAGCAGATGCAGGGCCACGGCATCCACCATTCTCTTCAGAACAATCTTCCAGTATGCTGTTATTCTCATTTTCATGTCAAATGCTTCTTGCACAATTGGCAAATGGTTGCGCAGGTGCCCAACTGCAACCTCACCAAAGTCATCGAGGGCAATAGTAGGATAGAAAAGTTTACCATTCACGACCTTCATGAACGCCTCCTGTTCAGTCATTAGCTCACTCCATTTCGTCACATATTCGGAACTGCAAGTATAATCTGTCAACTTCTCCATCTCAATGATTTCCCTCACCCATTTAATTGACTGCTCCGTCTTTTTAGCAATAAGGTTTTGTGCAGCCCTTCTCGTTGCTGATTGAAGCTGTGGATAATAATCAGAATGATGCATCAAGATAAGTAAAACTACCCCCTCGATGTACCTCCATACTTTCTCCACAAATGCAACAGGTGTGGAAGATATTCCCTTGACCTTTTGCTGCAGCAGAGTGAGAAAAGCAGTGCGAGGGAGGAAATTTGGCAGGCCGATTCCCTTGGTTTCCTCCAGCACCTTAATTTCTTCAATCAAGAATTCGTCTTCTGAATCGTTCTCTTGACATTTTGCCTGAAGATTTTCAGAGAATTGGTTGAGCATTTCGGCCAACCTAGCTGTGCAGTGCATCTGCCTATCTTCAGGATACTCATCAAACTCCCCTCGGAGGAGAATTTTCCTCAAAGACTCTTTCGTGTTACCTAGTATACCTAAAAATACTGTCACGGCTTCAGCAGTCGATGATAGATGCTTTGGTAACCTGTTGAGTTCA
Organism: Cordia subcordata; assembly: GCA_028554755.1. NCBI lineage: Eukaryota > Viridiplantae > Streptophyta > Magnoliopsida > Boraginales > Cordiaceae > Cordia > Cordia subcordata. The sequence continues at coordinate 20,394,618 of JAPTOF010000003.1, read as the reverse complement.
GCTAGATTGGCAGAGAGCTTATCGTTGATTTTTTTGACGATATCAGGCAAGCATTTTGATATAATGGTCGCCTGAATTTGGACCAGTTTTTTAGCCAAAACTGGAATGCCAACCATGGATTGGCTTATTTTTGATAACTGGGGATGAGATTGAAACAACCTTGCTTCTTTGTTCCGTGCTTCCTCATAGGATTCATCCCCAATTCGATTCCTGACGCAGACATAACCGAGACCGATATTAACATCATCGGCAGTAACCTTCTCCAGGAGGCCTTCAGGTGCTTTATCAGACTTGGTAACAACAGCAAGAGTTCTTTCACCTTTCCTATCCACCTTCTGAGACATCCTAATCGATTCACATATGGAGAAATCAACAGCAGCAGATAAAACATTGAGTATAATACTCTCTTCGGGGTTGATATACTCCATGATAATCGCTGAAATCTGCTCATAAATATCTTCAGGCTGCCCATGAACAGGAACCCTAGTGATTCCAGGCAAATCAACCATTGTCAAATTAGGAACTCCACTCTTTTTCACAATGAGTGTAAGTGGAGTGTTGGATATTCCTTTTCCGGTACCTGCAACTTCTTCTGTCGCAAGATTAATGGCGGTCGCGATGTTGTCTTCATTCATGGCGACCCTTTTCCCGTTGTACTCCAAATAAAGCTGTGGTTCAGGACCCTGATGAGTTTGCAGCCTCATGATCAAAGGAACTCTGGTGCAAATGCCTTGTCCTCTCGGAAGGCTAATGCCTGCCAGAGATTCAAGAACACTAGACTTGCCAGATGATTGATCGCCAACGACAACAATCGTTGGCAATTGAATACCTTCTTGCATTATCTTCAGGTGGCGCAGCTTGTCCACGCAATCAAGAAGGGGAGCAATTTTTTCATTAAACGAGGACACGATTGGGGGATCAATTTTTTCATCCTCAACTAGTACATGGCTCCCTTCACCAAAACTGATGGAAGAGCTCTCTTTAGTGGCATAAGATTTGAGGACACCATCGTCAACAAAACTGGCCATGTCTGGTTTTTTTTCCTTCCGTATATTTCTGTGATTGTATTAATGGAGGTTTTACGACAATGCGTTTGTCTGAAGTGAAGGCTATGTTCAAGTGAGAAGCTGAATTGCTATGGAGGTTAATATATAATAATACTCGTGCCATGGCCTCACACACCCCACGGAATAATGCACGTACGGGTTCGGATGTCAGAGAAAAATGAAGAAAGTGAAGAAGAAGTGTAATAAGGCCAACTCCAATAGAATTGATGCTCTAAACCATTCTATACTCCACATGGAGTACTAGACGCACAAATAAATAGCTCTAATAGATTCGCTATATCTATCTCTGTAATTGTTGGCAAAATTTTCATCCCAAAATTTTTTTGATATTTCTAAATATATTGATAATATTCTCATCCCCTAAAACAATATTAAGAAAATTTAAAAATAGAAAAGCTATTAACTCAAATAGATAGAAATTTCCTTAAACAAGAATTTAATTAAATGTAGAAAAGCGCTTAAAGTAAAACTAAAATAGGAAACCTTACATGTAAAAAATTGATACACATCCAGTGGATGTAAAGAAAAAAATAGAGAATTTGTTAAAGTTGTCATGAAATATACCAAGAGGCTTAGTAGAAGAAAGAAAAGTACACAAAGATGAATCTACTGGAGAGAGAAAAAAGAAGGAAAAAGACAAAAGAAAGGTTTACTGAAAACAATAGCAAAGAATATATAAAGGAAGAGAGAAGACTTCACTTGTAACTAAGGAATGTAAGCACGAAAGGACGTAGAAATAAATAGCTCTAATAGATTCGTTATATCTATCTCTGTAATTGTTGGCAAAATTTTCATCCCAAAAAATTTTTGATATTTCTAAATATATTGATAATATTATCATCTCCTAAAACAATATTAAGAAAATTTTAAGATAGGAAAACTGTTAACTCAAATAGGGATTTCTTTAAACAAGAATTTAATTAAATGTACAAAAATGGTTGAAGTAAAATCAAAATAGAAAACCCTATATATAAGAAAATGATACACATTCATTAGATGTAAAGAAAAAAAATAGAAAATCTGCTAGAATTATCCTGAAATATACCAAGAGGCTTAGTAGAAAAAAGAAATGTATACAAAGATGAATCTATTGGAGAGAGAAAAAAGAAGAAAAAGGACAAAAGAAAGGTTTGCTGAAAACAATAGCAAAGAATATATAAAGGAAGAGAGAAGACTTCACTTGTAATTAAAGAATGTAAGCACGGAAGGACCAGAATAAAGGTTCTCTCAAACTCATTTAATCCTAGTTTTTTAACTTAAAATCTTAATTTTTATTTTATTCTTAAAATATCAATAAATATTGATTATAAATTTAAATATTCTATCTCTATCAAAATTAATATTTCATTCTCATTTTCTCTTTTTTTTGGGTCAAATCCATTCTCAATTTCTCACTTTTCTATCCTGTCATTGCAAATTTTTTTAATTTAAATCTATTGTCAAAATTAGAGAGCCTAATTAAAAAGAATTCAAGCTTGCTTTCTCAATTCACATCTATGAGCAATGATTCCTCTATCTCTTGCTCATTTCGATCGGACTGTGAAAGCTTAGGAAGAATGATGGATTGCTAACAAGGCCCCTAAATGACCGTTCAGCAACAGGTGACGTGAGGGTGAGGCAATGAACTGGATGAGCTTTATAAGAAGTTTGCTAGCCAATCCGCTTTCTCGTATAGATATTTTAAAAGAAATACATGAATTTTAAATTAAAAAGTTAAGACAAAATAGGAGTTAAATAGAAGATCCTCATCTTCTCCTGATGTTCTACGCTTCAGAATATTGAGAAACAGAGGGGAAAAAGAAGCCATTTTGACTCGAAAAGATTTTCGATCACAAAACACATGTAATACGCCATAAGTTTACGTCTGTATGCTGACGGAAGCCGACGAATTGTGTGCAATACGCTTTAATTTTTAATTCTTTCTTCTTCACGTTTCACTCTAATGTTTTAGCTCCGCGTCTTCTTCTTCTTCTTCTCATCTCTCTAATGTTTTATTGTTTTTTTCTCTCTCTCTCTCTTTGTTTTAGTCATGGCAATTGCCTTTTCTTTGCCCCTTTAATTATTTATTTTCTTTCTTCCAATTATTCTACTCAGCTCCTCTATTGCTTATTGCTTCTCTTTTCTCTCACTATAAAAAATTTTGAATTTGACACAAAAATTTTCAGTCTCAAACTTAAAAAATTCCCAATGAAAATTTCCTTCCCAAAAAGCTTCAAACTTGTAAAAAATTCCATCTCAAAATGAATTTGAATTTGAGATAGAAATTTTCTATCTCAAAAAGCCTCAAATTTTCCATCTCAAAAACCTGAACGGAAATTTACCATCTCAAATGTTGAGACGAAAATTGAGATGGAAATTTTCCATCTCTATTAAAGAGGAAAAAAATTCATTTTAAGATGGATTTTCCGTTTTAAATTCATTTTTGACCTTGTCTTTAAGCCGTCTCAAAAGTACTTGTAGATCTCATAATATTACTAATTTATTTATTTTAATATATGAGTTCTTCTCCTAAAAAAATTAATTTAAACTAAAAAAATAAATACTATGTGTGATCTTAGCCAAAAGGCCAAGAAACATCTGCTAGCGCTCACATTTAGGGGCATACAACAAATCGTAAAAGTCGCAACAACTGATTGGGCCGAATCGAATCAGTCGTAAACCCATCGGTTTTCAAAGGAATTCGGTTGATTGTGCTTTTAATTTTGAAAAACTGATGTGGGTGGTTATGTTTACAATTTTAAAGAGTCAAAACCATGGTTAAATTGAACCACCCAAATATATTATTATTATTATTATTATATATATATATATATATTTTTTATATTAATAAATATTTAGAATATGTATATATATGTGTGTGTACTTGTTCTGTTGCTGGCATTTTGTCTCAAGATTGGAAGAAGTTGACATTTGGAAACTAAGAGGGTGTTTGGCTTTGCTTCCTTAGGTGCTTATAAGTATCTAGAAAAAAGCATTATCTCATTTTTTTTTATTATTTAGGCGTGTACAAACACCAAATAAGCAAAGCCAAACACCCTCTAAAACATGAATAGAAGTTATGTAACTAGAAATTGGGATCTAATTTGATATTATCTCTTTTTTTGTTGATAGAGAAACATAATTAGTGTTTTTCTTTGTGAGACACATTATTGTTATATGAAATTTTAGATTATCATTTGTAGGAAAACCATTTGAAAATTGTCCAAAAACTGGACCATATTATCTGAAATTTCATATTAAAACCGCCCAAAAAAACCGGTCAAATCTTATTAACCGAAACCACTAATTTTTTAATAATTTGGATAACTTTGGTTTTATAAAATGGTAAACAGCATATATAAATTCAATTAAAAATTTAATACAAAAACCACGCAAAAACACCCGCATATACCCCTACTCACATTAGATCTTTACTTCTTTTATAGATGAGTTTTCTGTTGTCTTACTCATCAGCGTCCAATGTGGGATAAGCAACTGGGTTGATAACCCATTAACCTGTAGACGAGCGATTGAAATTAATTATAACCTTTGACTTATCCCTTCTGTTCAAATGAATGAAGCTTCTACTTTAAAAAAAAAAAAAATCTGCATTCAAGGTTTACACTTTAGATGGTTACAGCTAGCTCAAGAACCACTAAATGAGAAATCTACATGACATTCCATAAAAATTAAAAAATTAAGAAATTAAAAATAATTAAAATATGAAAATTAATAAAATATAAAAAATAATTCTAATTTTTTATTTTTGTTTTTTAATTTTTAATTTAACTTTTTTATATTTTCTATTTATATTTTAGATTTATTTTTGACTTTAAAATAATATATTACTTTAAATATATATTATTACTTTCTCAAGTTTTGAGATGGAAAATTTTTGTCTAATTTCTGTCTCAAATTCTGTCTCAAATATGTCTAAAAATATTACAAATTTTTGCTCAAAAAATCCATTTCTATTCTATCTCAAGTCTGTTTTAATTTGAAACAGAAATTTTTCGTCTCAAATCTAGCAATTTCTAGTAGTGTCTTTTTCCCTCTATTACAGATGGCATCAGGCTGCACCATCCATGGCGTCAATGGTGGTGGTACAATTGGTGCCAACTGTTGCATCATTTCTACATATAAATGTTGAATAGAAGGGAAAAAAATCATTAATTTTGCTTTAAATTGTGACAAACGTGACGGCTTACTAATTAGTTAGCGTTCATAAGAATGTCGCTTATTAGATTATAACCATATCTAACAAACAAGATGTGAGATTAGTATGGTATATTATTACTTTGACTTTGATATAATGTGGGTATTCTTTTCCAAACACTGCAGTGGGTTGATTATTGGATTAGATGAAATGATGAAGCTAAGGCATATTTATAGCGCAAGTTGCAAGAAAGAATGATTAATAGCAGAAATAGTAATCAAGAAGGGGGTTTAAAAAGACAAAGAGATGGCTTCAAGAGCTGTTGCTGTACAAGAACAACCCAATGGTGAGGTATCAAAAATCAAAGAAATTCATAGTTTTTCCCTTTTGTTTCTTTTCTTTTCCTAGTCAATTTTTTTTTCATTTTTTGTTTATAATTATTTTCGTGATGAATTGGAAAATTGAACTTTTTTTGGGTTTCTTAATTTGAGAACTGATACATCTTGGGTGTTAATCACAGTGTTAAGGTTAGTTTTCAGTTTCTTTTTTTTATAAAAAACAATTTTATGGGTTGTTTTGTGATTGTGTGTGTAAATGAATAATGCATTTCGGTTGGTTGCAAATATAAAGACTAGAAAGTTTGCCAAATTTCTTTCTAGGTGATAATCATACTGATTTGTTTATCTCATTTTAATCATTTTCCCCTTTCTTGGTTATGTTAAAAAAAGGATCACATATATTATCACATTATTGTAATCTATTTTTTGTTATCCCATTCTTGTCTCAAAGTATTTATATCCCATCCCATCCCATCACAAATGTTTTAATGATTTTGGCACCGGATGATTCTAGTTTCAGGATGAAATTTTTGTATTAAAAATAAACGACAATAAATTGGCAAATTTCAAATTTAATATCATCATTAATGCAAATTGGAAAAATCCATTTCACCACACAACAATAGCAAGATAGGAATTACAATCCACAAACATTAATGTCAACTGAGAGACTAAAGTTAAAGACAAATGATTGATGAACCTTCAGTAGATTCTTGATAAAAACATTCCCTGGACATAAATTTCTATTATTGGCAATACAATTTGCTTAGATGCCACGATTGTATATGATTTTTGCAATTGCAAGGAAAAAGAGAGAAACATGTATAAACAACGTAAACTTAAATACAATTTTTAGTATCTAAATAAAAAATAAGTATATATTGTTAGTAAATTGAGTCTAATTCTAAATTGACTCAAATAAATAGTGAATGAGAAATTGAGATAATGTTTGGAAAGATGTATTATATTTCAAAAATTAAATTACAATAGAATTTAATTTAATTTTTAAAATTAAATTCTAAGGGTGCAACCTTTCCAAACTAAGAATTATAACCTTACACATTAAGAGTTATAACTTTTCTAGGCTAAAGGACACATCCCTTGGCATGAAGAGTAGGTATAGCTTTTTCGAATAGGCATCTTGTTGTTTATAAATAACGCGCAAGTCATTTTGCAAAATCATTTTTTCTCTGCATTTATATTTACATACTAAAACTAGAGCATTAGAGTATTCTTGAAAGAGAGAGTTAGCATTATTTTGGTTCGTCTTTTTCTACAATTTGGAGTGATACTATTGTAAAAATACTGCCGTTGAATCCTGGGAGACAGTCACCTTTATCTGTAAGCACCATAGTGGAGCGATAAGGTCTTAAGAAAACTGAAGAAATTCAGGCATCGGCATTTCTTTTTCAAGTTATTTGCTTGTGTTTTTAAAGTTTGTAAGTATTATATTGTTTTTAATTGTATTCTCAGTTTCCTTAAATTTTTATAATCGTTGATTTTTGCACAAATTCATTGCATTTGGTGCTTTATTTTCCAACAATCTTAAGACCTTAACCCTGTTTATGTTTATGACTTGTGCATTTATAAAATTTAAAATTGTTTGTGTCAATTCATTACTTTAGTATCAAGTCGTCTACTGGAATTTTGATTAACTACAATTGAATTGCATTTGTATGCTTGCATAGTATTGTGGACAATATCATCAATTGCTTTGCATGCATGTAATCATTTTTCCCAAGTCAGAATGTGTATATTGATTTTTTCGATACGATTGGAATCAACATACAACTGCTTGTTACATGCAGAAATCAAATGTTGCATTTCTAAAGTGCATGCATCGTTTCAACAAAAAGTATCACTTTTCAGCTTTATTTGATTTGAATTTGAAGTTTAATGGTGTTTTAGTCTTTGAAAATAATTTTTCTGCATATATATATATATATATATATATATATTTACAAGAATAGTTAGTTTAAAAAATAAAAATTGCATGTTCTGTAAACGAAATATTATTCAATGTGCATTTCCTTTTATAAAATATTGGTTGTATACCGTAGGATAATTCTGTAATTTTCTTTTTTCAAGAATAATTGTTAAGTTTTGCTTTGCACCAAAAAAGTGCTTGCAATTTGTATATTAAAAAAAAAACTGAGCTCTTATTATTATTCTTATTATTATTGTTGTTGTTGTTGTTGTTGTTGTTATTTTCTTTGTAAAGTCTTGCGTGAGTTAGTATTGAAAGTCAGAAATCGGTGCATCTCTTATATTTGTTTGCAAATTGACCACATTTCATTTGCACCATGTCTTTTTCCATTTCATTTTGAGTTTTAATTAATTTTATTTGACATTTTTTTGAAGCATATTGTGACTATTTAAGTAATAATAAATATAAATTTACCCTGATTAAATTCTTTAAATTATATTAGAAACCATGTCAACTGAAGAGACAAATGTTCGTGTAACCGGACAAGATGGATCCGGAAATAATGCAACCCTAAACAATGAGGGTAGAACTTTGATGGCAATGTCTTGAATTGGTCAAACGTCTGGCCCCATTGGACCTGGTGAAAAACCAAAAAAATTCAATGGAAATGATTTTAAAAGGTGGCAACAAAAAAATACTTTTCTATTTAACCACTCTGAGTTTGGCAAAGTTTTTTAAAGAAGATCCACCAGAGTTGGGTGAGAATCTGACAAGAGAAACGTTTGCTGCAATAGATGCATGAAAGCATGCAGATTTCTTGTGTAAAAGCTACATTCTCAATGGACTGGATAATACACTTTACAGCGTATATAGTACAATGAAAACAGCCAAGGAGTTGTGGGATTCTTTAGAGAAGAAGTACAAGCCTGAAGATGCTGGTACAAAGAAATTTGTTGTGGGCAAAATTCGTGACTTCAAAATGATCGATTCCAAGACCATTATAAGTCAAGTTCAAGATTTTCAACTAATCCTTCATGAGATTCAGGCTGAAGGAATGAAACTAGGAGAATCTTTCCAAGTGGCTGGTCTGATTAAAAAGTTGCCTCTAGCATGGAAGGATTTCAAAAATTACTTGAAGCATAAGCGCAAAGAGATGACGTTAGAAGACCTGATAGTGCAATTGAGAATAGAAGAAGACAATCAAACGTCTGAAATGAAGGCAGGTAAAAATTACATAGAATCAAAGGCAAACGCAATAGAGCATGCTCCTAACAGTAAGAAGAGGAAGCATTCTGATCATAACCACAATGTTGGGAACAAAAAGAGGAAGTTCACTAAGAAGTGTTATGTGTGTGACAAGCCTGGACACCGTGCCAAAGATTGTCGCAAACGTAAGGGTCAAGACAACACCAATAAAGGAAGACATGCCCAAGCCAACGTAACAGAGGTTGATTATCTTACCAATGATGTATCTGATCTGAACCTGGTAGCAGTAGTGGTAGAAGTAAACTGGGTTGGAAATTCTAAGCAATGGTAGGTGGACACTGGGGCCACTCGACATGTTTGTTCAGATAGGAATATGTTTACCACATATCATCCTGCAACTGCCAAAGAGACAATATACAAACTCGTCCACATGTAAGGTGTGAGGAATGGGTAAAGTTGTCTTAAAGATGACGTCCGGGAAAAAGGTGACTTTTAATAATGTTCTACATGTTCCAGATATCAGAAAGAACTTAGTGTCTGGGTCATTGTTGAGTAGGAATGGTTTTAAACTTGTCTTAGAGTCTGATAAATTTGTTCTTACTAAGAGTGGTGTCTATATTGGGAAAGGGTACTTATGTGATGGTCTGTTTAAACTTAATGTAATGACTATTGTACCCAAATCTATACCAATTGTTAACACTATTAATAATAATGTTTCTTCTGCTTATGTATTGGAATCTCCTAATTTATGGCATGATAAATTAGGACATGTTAATTTTAATTCAATGTATAAGCTTGTGACATTAGGTTTGCTACAAAATCTTGATTTTAACTCACATAGCAAATGTGAAGTATGTGTAGAGTCAAAGTTGACGAGAACTTCTTTTAAAATTGTGGAAAGAAGTACTGAACCTTTAGAATTAATTCACAGTGATATCTGTGATTTGAAATTTGTGCAAACTAGAGGTGGTAAAAAATATTTCATAACTTTTATCGCTGATTGCACACGATACTGTTATGTTTACTTGCTCCGAAGTAAAGATGAGGCTTTAGAAGTATTTAAACAATATAAGAATGAGGTCAAAAATCAACTAAGCAGGAAAATCAAATTGTTAAGAAGTGATAGTGAAGGAGAATATGTATTTCCTTTCAAGGAGAACTGCGCAGAACATGGAATTGTTCATCAAACTACAACTCCTTATTCACCTAAACAAAATGGTGTTGCTGTACACAAAAATCACACTTTGAAAGAGATGATGAATGCTTTATTGATTAATTCAGGGTTACCTTAGAACAAGTGGGGGGAAGCTATTCTAACTACGAATTACATACTCAATAGGCTTCCTCACAAAAGATTGAGTAAGACTCCATATGAATTATGGAAAAACCGATCCCCTTCTTTCTATCACCTAAGAGTGTGGGGTGTCTTGCAAAAGTATGGGTTCCATTCCCTAAAATGGTCAAGATTGGACCAAAGACTATTGATGGTATTTTCATTGGATATGCAAACAGTAGTTCTGTATATTGGTTTCTTGTGCATAAATCTAATATTCCTGACATTCATGCCAATACCATTATAGAGTCAAGGAATGCATATTTCTTTGAAGAAATATTTCCTTATAAGATGGCACAAGAACAAATTACCTTGAAAAGATCTCATGATGCCATTAGTTATCATGAACATAGAAAGGATTAAGGATCTGTAGATAATGGAAATGAGCCAAAGCGTAGTAAGAGAGCCAAAACGTCTAAATCTTTTGGTCCAGATTTTCTAACATATTTGTTTGGAAATGAGCCTCGTACATTTAGTGAAGCAATGTCTACTCCAGAATCTCTATATTGGAGAGAGGCAGTTGACAGTGAAATCGAATCCATCATGCAAAATCATACTTGGGAACTGGTAGATCTTCCTCGTGGAAATAAACCTCTAGGATGCAAATGGATTTTTAAGAGAAAGCTAAAAGCCGATGGATCGATTGGCAAATACAAGGCTAGACTTGTAGTTAAAGGGTACAAGCAAAAAGAAGGCTTTGATTATTTTGACACCTATTCACCAGTAACCAGAATTACACCCATTCGAATGCTAATAGCCATTGTCGCTATATACAACTTGGAGGTACATCAAATGGATGTGAAGACAGCCTTCTTAAATGGTGACTTAGATGAAGAAATCTATATGGAACAACATGAAGGGTTTGTGGTTCCAGGACAAGAAAAGAAGGTATGTAAGCATGTAAGGTCATTATATGGATTAAAACAAGCTCTGAAACAATGGCATGAGAAATTTGATAAAACCATGATTTCAAATGGCTTTAGAATTAATGACTGTGACAAATGTGTATACATAAAGAGTGATGAAAAAGGATATGTCATTGTTTGTCTTTATATCGATGATATGCTTATCTTTGGGAGCAATATTGTTGTCGTTAAGGCTACCAAAAACATATTAACCAGTAAATTTGATATGAAAGATTTAGGTTTGGCAGATGTTATCTTATGGATTAAAATCTCTAAAACATCTGAAGGACTAGTATTATCTCAATCTCATTATATTGAGAAAATACTTAATACATTCATAGCAAATGACAATGGTGTAAGGAAGACATCTTTTGATGTAAGTCTTACATTATCAAAAAAATACCAGTGAAGGAGTATCTCAGATATCGCGTATACGGCTAACAAACTAAGCCGATAAACTAGCAATCCAGAACATAACCACTGGAAAGCTTTAATAAGAGTTCTAAGGTTTTTAAAATACACAAAGAACTATAGGCTGCACTATATTGGATATCCTACTGTACTAGAAGGGTATAGTGATGCAAATTGGATATCTGATACTAAAGATTCAAAATCTACGAGTAGATATGTCTTTACTTTAGGAGGAGCAGCTATATCATGGAAATCCTTTAAACAAATGTGCATAGCAAGATCCACAATCGAATCTGAATTCATAGCTTTAGATAAAGCTGGAGAGAAAGCTAAGTGGCTTCATCATTTTCTAGAGGATATTCCAAATTGGCCAAAACTTGTGCCAGCAATATGCATACATTGTGATAGTCAATCTGCAATTGGAAGGCACAAAGTAGTATGTATAACGGTAAGTCGAGACATATACGTCGTAGACACAATACCGTCAAACAATTGCTCTCTAATGGTGTTATCTCTAGTGACTATGTGAAGTCACAAGATAACATTGTGGATCTGTTTACAAAAGGTTTAACTAGAGAGCAAGTTGATAAATTATCGAGGGGAATGGGTTTGAAAGCCTACATCCAATGAGTTTCCATAATAGGAACCCTCCCTAATTGACTGAAGATCCCAAGATCTAGGTTCAAAGGGAAAATCGATTATGTAACTGCAACTTGGTCCAAAGCATTGTGGGGTTTTAGTTCTTTACCTATTCCTATGACAAACAGATAATGCTACATGTAAAAGTTTAGGTTAAGTAAAGCTTTTAATGACTCTTATATCTTAGAAAGCCAAGTGGAGGGCAACAGGAGCCTCTTAATAAGAAATCACCTATGTGAGTAGGGAATGGGGCCACTCCTATAAGAATTTCTAAGGCTGAATTCTTTAGAGTACTCATGAAAAACTAGGAGTTGTTCAAGGCCATATGAACACAACCAAGAACCAGATAATGTCTAGATTGATACTGTGTGGGTTCTATTGTCTTAGTTTACACAAAAGCTGAACAGTTTAAGATATCGCGTTCACTGTTTAGCAAGTAAATCCGATAATTCATCACTAGGGAAGGTTCAAGGCCAAAAGCTACCTATCTTGATGCAATATCTTTCTAATTGAACTCTCTCTAGGTGTCAGCATTTCATCTGCATTTTGGTATGCTAATTCTCATTAATGTGGGGGATTGTTAGTAAATTGAGTCTAACTCTAAATTGACTCAAATAAATAGTGAATGAGAAATTGAGATAATGTTTGAAAAGATGTATTATATTTCAAAAATTAAATTACAATAGAATTTAATTTAATTTTTAAAATTAAATTCTAAGGGTGCAACCTTTCCAAACTAAGAGTTATAACTTTTCTAGGCTAAAGGACACATCCCTTGGCATGAAGAGTTGGCATAGCTTTTCCGAATAAGAATCTTGTTGTCTATAAATAGTGCGCAAGTCATTTTGCAAAATCATCTTTTCTCTGCATTCATATTTACATACTAAAACGAGAGCATTAGAGTTTTCTTGAAAGAGAGAGTTAGCATTATTTTAGTTCACCTTTTTCTACAATTTGGAGTGCTACTATTGTAGAAATACTGCCGTTGAATCCTAAGAGACAGTCGCATTTATTCGTAAGCACCGCAGCAGGGCGATAAGGTCTTAAGGAAACTAAAAAAATTCAAGCCTTTGCATTTCCTTTTCAAGTTATTTGCTTGTGTCTTTAAAGTTTGTAAGTATTATATTATTTTTAATTGTATTCTCAGTTTCCTTAAATTTTTATTTGTTGATTTTTACACAAATTCATTGCATTTGGTGCTTTATTTTCCAACCTATATTACATGACTCAAAAAGATTAGGAATGCTTATACATACATAAGTACATATATATATATATATGTATGTATATATATATGTATGTATGTATGAATGCATGCTTGCATGTATGTGTATAGATACATACATACATACATACATACATACATACATATATGTGTGTGTGTATATGTATATATATATATATATATACATATATACATGTATGTGTACATATATGTGTGTGTGTATATGTATATATATAACAAGTTTTCGGTTTGGGACAAGATTTATGGGATAGTTCGGGTTCAAGATGGAACGGGATGGGATAAAGGGTATATCCCTGTCCCGTCCCAAAGTTTGAAGTTTGGGATAGTATGGAACAGGATACTAAATAGATAGTTGCGATTTTTTGGTACAAGATAATTTGGTATGTGATTTTGGTCCGATCAGAAATCCCGTGTCTCGTGCTCAGCCCTTGTTACGTTAGTTTGGACTCGCTCTTTTGATATTTATGGCTTTTTATTTAAATTCTTTTTGGACTATAATTCATTTTACCTTTTTGTGTTTTTTGAAAGTCGTATGGAACTCCATGTGTTTGCAAAACTTGTTGATATACTCTTATGATTTAAAAAAGTTGCACATTGCCCTCTGTAGTTAGTTTTTCCGCTAGAGTTAATAGAGAATTTTTGTATTGGTTCAAAATTCCCCCTCTAATTTTAAATTATGCAAATTTTTCTCTCCTATTTGAAATAAGGTGTAAATATACTTCTTTTAGGGTGAATTATGTAAACTTCTTTATTTGTATGCATTCAATTATTATTGAATGTACTTGTATTGTTTAACAGGGAGTCATTTAAACTAAGAAATCTACATAATTTAAGAAATATGTTATCGATTTTTTTACTCATTTAAAGGTGTATTTGCACTTTATTTCAAATCAAAGGGAGGAATATGCATTATTCTTAAAATCAGAGGAGGGTTTTTGCACTATTTTTAAAATCAAAAGGAAAATTTTATACCAATTTACTTAAGTTTTATTCATTATTAACAAGTCAAAATGTATTGTTGGTGTATTTCTACATTCTTCGTTAACTTTAACAGAAAAGCTAATGGCAAAGACCAATGTACAACATTTTTTACATCATAGGGATGTATCAACGAGTTTTGAAAATATAGGGAGTTTTATGTGCCTTTTACAAAATATAGGGGATAAAAAGCATTTTACTCTTCTTTTTTTTTTTTTTTTTTAGCGAAAGAGAGGCAGTACTCTTTGAAGTTTTATTATCACAAAAAGAAAAATATAAGTAGAGGGGACAAGGCCTTACCCTCTATTCTACTCCTACATGCGAATGCTGACATGCCAATCTTATTACAAACATGCTGTATGCAATGCATGCAAAAAGTAAATAAGGTAATACTACTAATCTTAAAAAAGATGAGTAAAAACTAAAGAGTAATGCTACATATTACCTTATTTTGAGCATCTTATTTTCACCTATACATAGCATGCTGAGTTGGCACGCCAACTAGACTCCTTTTTTTTCAATTGCTCTCTTATTTATTTTTTTCTCACACTTGTTTATTGCTATTTTCCCCTCTTTTCTTCATTTCATTTTCTTTTTCCCTCAATTAAGATTTCCTTCTTTATTTCCTTGCTCTTTTCGTTTATCTCTGCAGAGTCTTTTCCTCAAATTTCTCATTCCTCTCTTTTTTATCAGTCTTCTACGTATCTCTTCAAAAAACTAAAATCCTGTTAAAGTGACACCACAAATAGTCATTCTTGGCATAAATTAACGAAATAGAGAATGCTGGCAAAAGATTTATTCAGCCTAAGGATTGATAATGGTTATTTAACCCAAGGATTGATAATGGTTATTCTCATTCCCCTCTTTATGTTTCGTTCATGATCACACTACAAAAAAAGTGAGTAATAGGCGACAGTTTTTCCGCCGCTTATACAGACGTTGCCTATTTTAAAACTGCCGCTAATATAGGCGTCGGCTATTTAAAACACCACCTATATAGAATTCCAAAAAGAAAAAGATCACACTATGTTTTATTTACAGTTCAAACCTTAAACTTTCATTATTGTAGCACTCTATAATCATACCATCCACCAATCAAACTAAAAATACATTCATTAGTTATCTTGCATAACGATATATATACGTATTACCCAAACCCCTGCCTAAATAGTAAAACTACCACCTATTCTTCATCATTTTGTAGTAAAACTGCCGCCTATTCTTAGTTTTTTTATGGTGTCATTGCAATTGAGCACACAACTACTTATCATATTTCGTGATTGTAATTGAGAAATTGAGCAGTACTTTTATTTTCGTTTAATGATCAATATTTATTGACTACTCATCATACTTCATGACCAATATTTCATGCAAAAACACACACAAAAGACTGACCAATATCTTTAGAAGTAGAGGGATATGGCTCTGTAATTTCTACCAAGCTACTTGATGCACCAATATCAACAATTTCTTTCATTCTCTAAAGCTATCAACTTATCAAAAAGAGAGAAACTCTGAAAAGAAAAGTAGTAGTTTAAGAAGAAGGTAGTAGACATTGATTACTCATTAAGAGTAAAAATAGAAAGAAAAGTAAATAGGAAACTTGATTAAGGAAGAGAAAAAAAGGAAATAAAAACGAGAAGAAAAGGAAATAAAGAAAAAAAGGAAATAAAGAAGAGTGAGAAAAAAAATTAATGAACGAGAGAGATTGAAAGAAAAAGTCTGGTCGGCATGCCAACTCAACATGTCACATAAGGGGGCGAAAATAGGGTGATGTCTAGCATTACTCAAAACTAAATAAGATAGTACTTACTACCCCTAAAAAGAGACGCCTAAACTCTAGCCTAGACTTAAGATTTACTCATCTTTTTGTAAGAATTAGATTTTTTTTCTTTTTTTTTTCTTTTGAGTGTGTGATCTTTGTTGCGTTCTTTTATTTTTATTTTATTTTTCATATTATGATCTACAAAGTTCACGCATAGAGGTTGGGCCTTCAATATAATTTTAGCCTCCTAAAGAACATTGGAAGGCAATCTGGAGAATTAAATCACCTCCCAAGATTCGAAACTTCATATAGAAGCTATGCAATAATGTTATTCCTATGAAAGGTAATAAGGAGGAGTAGCTCCAACAAACTCCCATCATTCTCCCTATAATTATAGGGAGTCCCTTTTTTTTTTTGGCTTGTCAAATTTGGAAACTCAAAACATCCTCCCTATCTCTCTCTATTTCTTACACACAAACACACACATCAATGATCAATTTGATCGTTATTAATTTTTATTGATTACTAATAATCAACAATGTTTTTTAATTATATGTATAAATTATACTAGTTTAAACATTAATATATGTAATTAATATTTTATTAATATTAATTTTAGCTTACTAATTTTATTATAAAAAAATAAGAAATTAAATTAAAATTAATATTAATATTAAAATTTTTAATATTGTCTTTAATTTTTTAAAAAGTTATAAAATAATACGTATTAAAAATAATAAGAAAATGCTACAAGCATAATTAAATAGGGAGTGGAAAAGTAGGGAGACTATTAGAGTAAATTGAGATCGGAAACTCCTGAGAAAAAATAAAAAGAGAGAGAGAAGGGAGATTGTTGGAATAAAACTAATATAAGGGGCTCCTAAATGCAGAGAAAATGAGTTTAACTTGTTAAATGTAGAAAGAAAAAAAAATAAAGAGACTGCTAGAGTTAGCTTAAGGAAACAGAAATGGTTGAACACTTATTCTTGAGGTGTTAGTGGGGCAAATAGGTTTGGTTCCTATCTCTACATCTAATTAGACTGGAACAGCTAGATACAATCGATTAACTTAATTGATTAGTTGATAATCCGATTAACTTAATTGATTAATTGATTATCTAATTAACTTAACTTAATTATTCCTATTATATTATCAACTCATTTTATACTATTTATCATAGTTTTCTAATCTATAACCATAATTAGGTGAATTTCTTATAATCACATAACTTAATTAATTCATTCACGAGCGTCAAATCCAAGACAATATTTTAAGTAGCCAAAAGGTCTCTCGTTATCCTAACACCAAAAATAAGGGTAAGACAAAGTCCCTGGTGATAAAGCTTGATATGCAAAAGGCTTATGATCTAGTGGAATGGCCTTTCCCTTTTCACCTCTTTTCTCGGTTGGGTTTTCATAGTCGATTTGCGCATCTGGTTTAAGATTTGGTTACTACAATCACTTTTTGGGTTGTAGTAAATGGCCAACCTCTGTCTTCTTTTGAGTAGGCATTCGTCAGGGAAACCCTTTGTCACCATTTCTCCTTTCTTTTTTGACTGAGACTCTTTCTGCTTTGATTCAATCTCAGGCTGCTGGAGGAAATTTGGAAGGGATTAAACTTGCTTGAGATTGTACGCCTTTGACTCACTTATTATTTGCGGATGATCCGTTTTTTATTATTAAAGCTACAACACGTGATGCTTTAGCAGTTAAGAATGTTGTTTACCTTTACTGCTGTGCTTTAGCATGGTCTATGAATTTTCCGAAGTCTTCTGTCTGCTTTAGCAAAAGAACATTATGTTCTGTGAAGGACTCTATTTCCTCAGTTTTGCAAATTCATTGTGGTCTGGGTTTAGGCCATTACTTGGGCATTCCATGGAATGGCAGCGTTCCAAAACTTTGTCCCTGGATTGGATATTGGATTGTTTATGTAGTAAACTTGAGGGGTGGAAAACTAAATTGCTATCGGATGGTGGTAACAAGGTTTTGGTTAAGTCTATTTTACAAGCGATTTAGGCATGTGCAATGAACTTATTTGTCTTCCCCAAAGCTTTCTGTATGAAGCCGAATGCTTTGGTCAATAACTTTTAGTGTGGCTCTGCTAGGAGAAACCATACACATTGGGTAGGATAGGATAAATCATCCATGCCTGAGAGTTGTGGTGGACTTAGTTTTTGTAACTTTATTGCTACGAACAAAGGTTTGGTTGCACATCAGGCTTGGCAGATTGGTATGGATTCTGGTTTCTTGGTTGGGCAGCTCCTCACGAGTGTAGATCTTCCACATTGTTCAATCCAGAGTGCCCAATGTTCAGCCACTTCATCTTGGTGTTGGCGTAGTATACTACAAAGGCGAGATTTATTGATATATGGTTTAGCATGTGGATGCCTAATGTTGATCAGTTGCCTAGGCCACCAAATTGTTCCTTGGGCTATGTTTCTCAATTGTGGCATGGTGATTCGAGGACATGGCATATTTCTTTGTTACATGATTTATTTGTCTCTAGCGTGGTTCATTCAATTGTCAAACTTCCCCTTTCCAGGCCAGCGACTGATGATAAACATATATGGCCATATTTTAAAACCAAGAACTATAAGGTTAAAGCGGGCTACTGGTGTCAAGTGTCTGCTCCGGCACCCTCTTTGATTGCTGGAAGATCTGGTTCACATTACATTGGTCTATGAAGTTAGTTAGGCATGCTAAAGTTTCTACGAAAGTGAGTTGTTTTAAGTGAAAATGGTGCCGAAATGCCATTCTGACCAATGCTAATCTATTCTGTAGGGGTTGCTTAGAGAGTTCAATGTATGCTTTATGTGGCCGCGCTGATGAGACTTTGATTCATCTACTATTTGATTGTGATTTGAGTCAGTGTACTTGGTTGCTATGCCTATAAACAATCATAGTGCCAGGCTCAATGTTGGTACGTTTCAGGATTTGCTGTTGCAAAGATGGATTTTTTATTTTTTAGACCCAATTTTTAATATACTGCGCAAAAATGACATGCTTTTGGATTGGATTTCAAAAATGACCCAATCTCGTTCCAGGAATGCGGTTGCATTCCCAGAATGCGGCTGCTTTCCTAGAACACGACTGGTGTTTTTGCAACTTTTTTTTTTAACATACCTTATTTTTTTATTATGTATTTATGGGACGGTATTATACTTTTCCCTTATGCAGTTATTTATGATCCGTGAATACTTTTATTTCAGCATTATGGACATTATTTCAAGCTGGAGGCCAGTGCATTCGAAACAAGATGGATCGCTAAAACTATGGTGGACGATGAAGGCGTACAGCATGCGGTCAACAAGGCCACACTGCTCCAACTTGCCCCAATAATCAAAATGCGTAGCGTATAGTTGTAATCTTGTAATGTTGTTATGTAATGTGTATTAGTTGTAATATTGAATGTTGTTATGTAATATATATCAATTGTAATCTAAGTAATCCTATTTAGTTGTAATCTTGTTTTGTTTACTTAGTTGTAATTTTGTAATGTTTTGTTTACAATTATAGCATAATGTTCACTTGAACAGAAAGAATTAAGTGTATAATGTCCAATTGATAATGTAGTGTCCATAATGCTGAAATAAAAGCATCCACAGATCATAAATAACTGCGTAAGGGAAAAGCATAATACCGTCACATAAATACATAATGAAAAAACAATGTATGTTAAAAAAAAAGTTGCAAAAACACCAGTCGCGTTCCGGGAAGGCGCCTGACGCGTTCCCAGAACGAGATTGGGTCATTTTTGAAATCCAATCCAAAAGCAGGTAATTTTTGCGCAGTATATTAAAAATTGGGTCAAAAAAATAAAAAAGATCATCTCTGAGCTTCGACATGCTATTAGTCAATCAAATTTCTATCACATGTTAGGTACTTTGGAAAACCAAGTGTCGCTTTGTGTTTAATGGTGAACCTCTATTATTAATTCGTGTTCAAAATGAGATTAATGGCTTGATACATGAATTTCTGGGGGTTTCTTCTACTCTGGTGGTGACTGCTCCATCTAGTTCTGAAGAGAGCAACATGAGACCTGCTGGCTGGTCACCTCCAGGTATGGGTTCATACAAAGTTAATGTTGATCCTTTGTACTCTATGACTAATAGAGTTGTAGGGATTGCTGTTCTTTGTCATAATGATGGGGGTGCGTCAGTTGATGGTTTGACATCTATCGTGGCATGTGGCTCTGTGTTAGAGTTTGAAACTTCGGCACTTGCCTGGACTTGTGATTTGGTGCAAACCAAGGGGTGGGAATGTGGTGTTATCGAGTTTGGTAATTTAAACCTGGTGAAGGGTTACAACAAAGAGTCTTCATTGAATTAATCAATTGAGCACCTTGTAGAGGATGTTAAGACTAGAATTATGCAATCTGGTTCTTGGCATGCCGCCTATGTCTGAGAAGAGATAATTTTAACCACTTGAACTATCCTTTGATCACATAATCATATTAACCAAGTTAATTGAGTGATTTTATTAACTTAATTTGTTGACTTTTAAGAGTTTTCAATAACTTAATTTCTTATTTTTTGACATATGGTCATATCACTTATTCTAATTTTAACTATTTAAAAAAAATAAATCCTTACTAAAATAATACTAATAGTTATGAATAAATCATAACTTTTTAATAACTTAATTATAAATACTTAGTAATTTACAAAAATAACTATATTGTATGACCATCAACAAAAGTACATATACACACAACACTTAATTATCCACCCTAGTTACCTTCCTGATCGACTCCTTCCCAGACCTCCTCACCCTTCTTGTAGCAGTCTCACCCCAATTTTTTTGTTTTTATTGGTCGTAAAGGACCATGCAAGGCACGGCTATTGCCCAATACTACTAACAAAAAATATTTATATAAATTACAATTTGATAAGTAGAATTTTGAAACAATAAAAATGCAAAGGAAAATAGACACATCTTACTTTGCATATTCATATATACATCCATATAGTACCTTTTTTTACATGAGAGCAAAAAAAATTTTCTATTCTATTCTTG
Source organism: Cordia subcordata (assembly GCA_028554755.1). Classification (NCBI taxonomy): domain Eukaryota; kingdom Viridiplantae; phylum Streptophyta; class Magnoliopsida; order Boraginales; family Cordiaceae; genus Cordia; species Cordia subcordata. The sequence goes on along the minus strand of JAPTOF010000003.1, from coordinate 20,373,653 downwards.
TTGATTACATGTACTTTCCTTGTTGTGATGGCTTGGAGGAAGCAAAGTAGACTATGCTAGGCAAACTTTGATGTGTATTATAAGAGTTGCACCTCTTCATGCCATCACTATTGCCTATTGGAACAAACAATAAACCAAAATCAAAATTATGAAAAGTCCTTGTAATTGTGCACAGATGGTTGGCACACCATGTTACTGTTCTAGAGTTTATGCTTTCCCACTAAAGACATTTTCCCAAAAAGTACAAAGTTATATAAGTAATTTTATTTTATAGTTTATTTGTATTTTAGTAGTATCTGATACTTTAGCAAGACATTCCACTAATCGAAAGCTAGATCAAATTGTCAAGAATATTAAGAAGATGGTTAATGAAATTCACTCCCTTCGATTTTAGTTTATTAGAGCCTTTGATCTCTTTGTAAAAGGCAATGGAGCTGGTTTAGCAACATGTGAAGCTGCATCAGTCATGGCACCTCCATGAATGAGTATCCTAGTGATCCCTACACAGTTAAGCAACTCAGCAATTTGCAATGCAATGACACCCTTGTTGGTTCTTGCTTCTATGTCAGGACCATTTTTGCTCAACAACTCAATCACATTAACATGTCTGACCTCTATAGCATAATGCAATTTTGTGTAGCCTTCATCATCTTTGGCATCAATTTTGATTCCTTTCTCGACCAGAATGAGCGCGGCTTCAAGTCTTCCCTTTAATGATACGCGATGAAGGGCTGTCCATCCGTGCTGACTGCGGCCATCAATGGATACTCCATTCTTGAGAAGTCTCTCGATTGCTCTCACATCGCCCTAGACTGAGATCATCACCACAATTAATTCAAATCTATGTTTCCACTCATACACACATTCTCTCTACTGCACTACCTGTTAGCAATAAATTGATGATAATATTTTATATGATCTGTCCAATTAGCTATCATTAGATGCATCACAACAATCTGAGTGATATCACAGGGACCTCAAAATTAAGATTAGCCTATATGTAGATTTTTTATTTTAGATAATTAATTTTGGATAAATTCATATAACCTTTCTTCATATATGTTTTGATTCTTCATATTTTGAGACATGCTTTTATACATAATCATATGTATGCAGTGCTGGCTCAAGGATAAGCAATTAAAGCCATTGCTTTAGGCACCTAAAATTTTTAGGCCCAAAAATTTTAAAATCAAAATATTAACTTATCATAAAAGTCTAATTCAATTTCTTTTTTGTTATTAGCCAAGGTCCAACTAATATTTAATAAATTTCATATTCTTTCTTGTTCATGTAAACTAGTGATTTACAATCACAGTATCATATTATTCACAAAACTTATTTTTTCTCTATTCCTCTCTAAATAAAAATTGTCATTTCTAATACTAAATGATCAACTATTATTTTTTATTAATTAAAACAAGTAATTTAATTTTTAACCCTTAATAATTCCCACAATATCTATTTTTTTACTATGATTTAACTCTATTAGAATCTCCTTCTCCAATATTATTATATTGTTTCCCTCCGTAAAGCTCTAATTGTGTTTTAGTTTTGAATACTCTTCACTGTATTCTAATCATTTGTGTTATTTTTTTCAGTTAAACTCTATTTTAGTCTTTGTTATATTTTTCTGTCCCACAACAAGACAAAGAAATTATTCTTTTACTTGTTAAGAAGTAGTTCATTCCATTAGATGACTCTCAAGAAGTGATCTCTTTTGTAATCAAACTTCCATTATTAGGTTATACTATTCTAACCTTAAAATTTTTATTTTGGTTCTTAATTTATATATTTTTAAAAATTTAAATATAACAATGAAAAAATATAAAAGGCCTCATAGTACATGTTGGCTCTAGGCCTCCTTATCTCTTGAGCCACCCCTGTATGTGTTGCTGTAAAATACCTGTTGGCTGTGTCAGTTTGCTCACCATGGCTTTTTTCGATTGGTTTTGGTTTTTAAGTTAAGCTGATACATTAGATATTTTTTTTCTTTTTTTTTGTGTGTGTTTAAGTGATGCTACAATAAATATTATTATTTTTAAAAAGTAAAATTTTTATAATATATACCTTATTAATTATAAGTAATACTAATTCGGCTACCAATTATATATATATATATATATAAATATGTATGTATATATAAAATGTTAAACCCAAAGAAGCTCAAAGAAGGGTGCCACATCAGCACCCATCTATTTGCCAAGTCATCATAAATTATATTTTTAATATTATTACATTGTTATAAATCTATATATTATAGTGTTTAATTACATTTATACACTACTTCCTAACCTCATCATTGCAATGGAGTTACAAGACATTTAATTATATTTATGCACCATCTATATATTTCTTTTTAATGAGTTTAAAGTAATAAAGTAAAAAAAACTCATTAATTTAATTAATTTATGCATCATATCCTAATCAAAAAATAAAAATAAGAATAAAAAAGCACTAGAATTAATTTTTACAGATATTTAAAAATAATAAAAAAATACACAAAAACCTAAAAACAATAAAATATCATATCTATAAATATTTAAAAAACTAAAAAACATATAGAACCTAAATAAGCTCGTGCAAAGTACGGGGCATGAAAGACCTAAAGCAATTCGTCTTGTCCGGCCACATGTCATTCTCTATAGTTTTCCTTTTTTTCCCCCTTTTTTGGTTGATTAATATGGTTGACTTCCTCAATAAGCCATATTTTTGTTCACATTAGTCATTGACTTAGTTGATAATTTATAACCTAATTATACATAATTTAATAAATTCTTAATCTAATTCACTCTAGATATACTGCTAACTTAATTTTATAAAGTGTCTGGTAATTATATTAACTTAATTAATTGAGTGAGACGTTGATTTATTTTTTATTTTCAATCAATACTTTCGAATTTTTTAAAAATTAATTAATTGACAATTAAACTTGAAATTAAAAATAACAATGTACATCACTAATAAATAATAAAATAAAGAATAGATAATATATTAATGCATTAGCTCATAGTAAATTAAGAATAGCCATGCTATTAAGTGTTGATATAACACTCTGAAATTGCTTAAAAGTAAAAAGTTTTAATATTTATACATTAGGAGAAAGATATTTTAAAGTGAATTTAAATTTTTTCTCTAATATTTCGTGTAACAACGATTTTTGTATAATAAGCTTTTTTCATTTTTTTTCATATGATGAAATTAAAATTTTTGTGATTTTCTATTTGATGTAGACTTTATATTGAATGATTTCAATAAACCTTTTGTCTAATTTTTTTTATCTTAAAAAAAAGAAAGATAAAAGTACTTTTATTCTCTTTGCCAAAGTTTGAACTCATAAGAGAATATAAAGTTCATGGAGGAATCGAAAATTTAGGATATAACTCATACCCAAAAGTGACTTTCTTTCTCTCTGTATGTATATGTATATATATATGTACACACACAACTACACTCTTGTATCTCTTTTTTGCGAGGCACTCTAGTCTCTAGTATCTCAATTTTAGTTTCTTCCTTTTCACCTTTGTGCCCTTTTTTTTTCCGTCTTACGTCCATGCCTTTCCCTTTCCCATTTCTCTTTGTATTTCTTTTCCACGTTCTTTCCTCATTTTTGTTTCCCACCATCATTTCATTTACTAATTCTACGACCATTTATATCATATATACATTTTGACCAATAATAATATATATTGAACAAAATATTTGGAGGACGAATTATCAACGTTATAACGAATATATGACAATGTATTTAAAACTATTAAAATGTATATTTATTTTCAAATGTCACAAAGAATGTTCAAAGACAAGTAATTTTCATTTATCTCAGACGATGCAACAACTTGTTGCAGGCTATCAGAAAACTAACGAGCTCCGTTGAGTAAAACATATTGATTTCTTCATAAGAATGTAATTGATCCAATAAACGAGAATGAGTGAAGTAAGTGAAAGAAATTTCAATCTTCATAGCCAGACAGCTAAAACAACACAGATGGAAGCAAACTGACATAGAAGACAACTGAAATATATATTAGGATAGTAAAGATACATAGAAAATATTCGTCTTGCTAGATAATGATACTGAAAAGAAACTTCAAAAGAGACAATGCATAACAAGTGCTGAAAATCTAATCAACGTTCGTCATCGAACCTGTCCATGATCATGCATGGACACCACATCCTTGGACTCCTTGAGCAATTTGATGCAGCGTCTCAGCCTGCTGCGTTTCTCTGCAACCCCGGGCAATTCTTCTAGCATACGTTCAATCCCTCCACCATGAGGCGCCAATAAGTCGCCGGTAATCTCCTTCTCCATCTCGTTGTTCACCAGATTGTGTATGCTGTATAGCAGATGCAGGGCCATCCCATCCACCAATCTCTTCAGGACTATCTTCCCGTATGCTGTCATTCTCATTTTCATGTCAAATGCTTGTTGCACAATTGGAAAATGATCGCGGAGGTGCCCAACTGCAACCCAACCAAATTCATCAAGGTCAATGTACGCGGATCGTGATTTATCATTCATGATCTTCGTGAACTCCTCCTGTTTAGTCATTAGCTGATTCCATTTTGTCACGTACTCAGAATTGCAAGTGTAATCGGTCAACTTCTCCATCTCAATGATTTCCCTCACCCATTCAATTGACTGCTCCATCTTCTTAGCAATGAGGTTTTGTCCAGCTCTTCTTGTTGCTGACTGAAGCTGTGGATAGTAACCAGAGTGGTGCATCAAGATACGCAACACTACCCCCTCGATGTACCTCCATATTTTCTCCACAAATCCATCAGGGGTAGAAGACATTCCCTTGACCTTTCGCTGCAGCAGAGTGAGAAAAGCAGTGCGAGGGAGGAAATTAGGCAAGCCGAATCCCTTGGTTTCCTCCAGCACCTTAATTTCTTCCATCAAGAAGTCGTCCTTCGAATCATTCTCTACACATTTCGCCTGCAGCTCATCGAAGAATTGGTTGAGCATTTCTGCCAACCTATCTGTGCAGTGCATCTGCTTTTCTTCAGGGTACTCATCGAAGTCCCCTCTCTCGAGATTTTTCCTCAACGACTCTTTGGCATTTCCCAGTATACACAAAAAGGCTGTCACTGCTTCAGCAGTCGATGAGAGATGCTTCGGCAACCAGTTGAGTTCTGCTAGATTGGCAGAGAGCTTATCACTGATTTTCTTGACGATGTCAGGCAAGCATCTTGATATGATGGTTGCCTGAATTTGGACCAGTTTTTGCGCCAAAACTGGAATCCCAACCATCGAATTTCTTATGTTCGATAACTGGGGATGAGTTTGAAACAACCTCGCTTCTTCCTCTCGAGCTTCTTCATAGGATTCATCCCCTATCCGATTCCTGACACAAACATAACCAAGACCGATATTAACATCATCAGCAGTGACCTTCTCCAGGAGGCCTTCAGGTGCTTTATCAGACTTGGTAACAACAGCAAGAGTTCTTTCGCCTGTCTTATCCACACTCCAAGACATTCTAATCGATTCACATATGGAGAAATCAACTGCAGCAGATAAAACATTGAGTATAATACTCTCTTCAGGGGTGATATACTCCATGACAGTTGCTGAAATCTGCTCATAAATATCTTCGGGCTGCCCATGAACAGGCACCCTAGTGATTCCAGGCAAATCAACCATCGTCAAATTAGGAACTCCTTTCTTTTTCACAATCAGAGTAAGTGGAGTGTTTGATATTCCTTTTCCTGTACCTGCAACTTCATCAGTCGCAAGATTAATGGCGGTTGCAATGTTGTCTTCATTCGTGGCCACCCTTTTCCCATTGTACTCCAAATAAAGCTCTGGTTGAGGATTGTCATGAGTCTGGAGCCTCATGATCAAAGGAACTCTGGTGCAAATGCCTTGTGCTCTTGGAAGGCTAATGCCTGCCAGAGATTCAAGAACACTCGACTTCCCAGACGATTGATCTCCAACTACAACAATCGTAGGCAATTGAATACCTTCTTGCATGATCTTGAGGTGGCGTAGCTTTTCCACGCAATCAAGAAGGGGAGCAATTTTTTCATTATACGAGGACACGATCGGGGCATGAACAGCAAGTGGTTCTGCATCCTCAACTACTGCAAGAGACCCTTTAAAGAATTTACGGAGCAATTTTTTCATTATGCGGGACACGATCAGAGCAATATTTTCATTATACGCGGACACGATTGAGCAAAGAGTTCTCTTCAGAAGAGCTGAGGACACCACTGCAACCAGAGCCCGTGTTTTTTTTTTTTCCTTTTTTTTGGTATATTTCTGTGGTTGTGTTAATGGAGGTTGTAATGTGTGTGAACTATGAAGTAAAGGCTATGTTCAAGTGGTATATATACACTGCTCTTGTCATGGCCCCTACACACCTCACGAAATAATGCACACGTACGGATGGGAGGTAAAAATGAAGAAAGCGAAGAAGAAAAAGGTGTGAAAAGAATAAAAAAAAAATAATTGATTGGAGAGAATAAAAGTAGGAAAAAGGCAAAAGAAAGGTTGATGGAGAACATTCGCAAAGAAGAAAGAGAGAAGACTTCTGTTTAAGGAATCTTAGGATGGAAGGACCGACCTCTCTCCTTGTGCATTAAGCTTCAGAATATTGAGAAATAAAAGGAAAAAAAAAAAGTCATTCTGCGCCATCAGGGTAGAGCCAAAAATTGAACGTTGTGTGCTTAAACTAAATTAAGAATATTAATAATATTAAATATGTTAATTATAACAAAATATAAAATTACTATTTAGTAAAAAAAAAGTTAGAAACGTAAAAGAAAGTTAACTAATTATACTAAAGAAACTGGACTCATCTAAATAGAAAAAATCATTTATTGTTTTTACATAAATGTAACAATAATTTTTCTTTTGTATAACATTTAAGTTATCTTTTAGAAAGTTAGGGTGATCAGACATATAATTTAATGTTCAACCCTTTAAATTTTTCCTAAATATTCTAAATGCCCATTTGGATAGGCTTATAAAAAAGGTACTTTCTATAGCACTTGAAAAAAAAAAGATATCTTTAAAGAGTTTTATCTTTTAAAAAAAAAAACTATTCTACACATTTAAAATAGAGTATTTTTTTAATGAAAGAAGCGCTTTAGAACTAACCAAAACATTTCTTATATAGAAACTCTTATATTGCCTAACCAAAAGATTAATAAACTAAACATTCGTCACAAAATGCTAACATCCAGGGAGGTTTTCAAAGAAAATGTCACCAAAAACTATCAGCAACATGGATTTAGAGGGTGTTTGGCTTTGCTTATTTTATATAAGCACCCAGAGAAAAATACCGTCTTACACATTTTTTACTATTTGGGTGCTTATAAGTACCAAATAAGCAAAGCCAAGCACCCTCTAGTGACTTCTGTGGTGACTTTTTTTTCATCATAAAAAATCTTTAGTGATGTCTTTGTATTATTAGGAATGTTTTAAAATTGTCATTGAGACACTTATTTGTTGTAGAAAATTAAGTTACCTATCCATTACAAAAAATTTTCAATTTAAATATCATTTTAAATAGCAAAAAACTCAATTAGATGTCACTTTAATAATTCAAATTTTCTTACTAAAACAAAAAAAATATTATGATAAATATTTGAAACAAATCACTCTTAGTTATTATGTTTGTGACATATATACCATCACTACAAGATATTTGTTAAATATATATTTTGTCTCTTAGTCACATTTAGAAGTATAATAAAATTAAATAAATATACTTGTCCCAAATATAAGAGTTTTTAATGGAACTAAAAGTATATATCCACACTTAGAAACATATCTAATTTTTGTTATACTTTCAAATTTTTACACTTTGAGTGCAACGTATACATTTTTCAAATTTATATTAGTTACATTTTCAAACATAATAAGTTTTTTGCTATCTTAAAAGATTAAATATAAAAATTTCAATATCATTCATAAGGTTAGAATTGTAAAAATATATTTTGTCAGGTTTAAAATCATAACTAAAATAAAAGGTATTCTTCATACTCTTACGTTACTCAAAGTGTTTAAACAAACACTAGTTACCGGTTACTAGCCTAAAATCTTGTAGGGCATGCAACATTTATCCTATTTTATTATTAAAAAATATACATTATACATATACACATAAATCTACATAATACCCCCTTTTTACCTTTCCATCTCTTGTAGATATATAATTATGATAAATATAAGAAACTTTTGAAAAAATAATAAAAAATTAAATTTTGAAAAATATATTTAAATTTATCTTCACATAGACTATAAAGATCCATATATATTACAAAGAGGGAGTCCATTTTTATCTTTTAATACTACATATCCTAATTCTATTATTTTTTCCCTAAAAAATGAGTTGAACTTCAATGCATATATTATTTATCTCCTATTATTTCTCTTTTCTTACATCATATTATTTACTTTTCAAATTTAAATTATTTTTTCAAATATTACATAACTCTTACAAAAAAAAAACAATAATTAAAATTTACAAAATATATTTATATTTTATCCTAATATAAATTTTTAAAAATAAATTGACCATCAATTATAAGCAAATATATCAAAAAGATACATTTTTCCATGCATTTCAGAGTTATATTCTACTAGTCTTTCAATAAGTTAGGGTCTATGTTTCTTGGAGTTGAAGGAACGTTTAACAAGACAAAAGGAAAAAAAACTGTTGAACAAATAATATTTTGGAAAGAATAGAAACAAAAGTAAACAATGTTTGCACATGCACAAGATTACTCTTACTCGTATATATGCTTTCTTCATCCTAATCAATGTTGTCACATGCTAGTATCTCACTTTTGGTTTCTTCCTTTGATTTACCTCTGTGGCGTTCTTATTTTTCCTCTTTTCCTCGTACGTCATTGCCTTTTTCTTTACATTTTCTCTTTTTTTTTTCCCCGGTTCTTTTCCCATTTCTCTTTCTCTTCCACGTCCTTTCCTCATTTTTGGTTCCCACCAACATTTTCATTCACAAACCAACTAGATAAGTATTTATCTTAAAATATTACAATAATAGTGAGTTAATTATCCAACGGTTATGAAATATGAAGTTACGCCAATTATTGTTATGAAAGGTGTGGAAAGGGACATTGTGGGGTTTTAGCCCCATGAGTTGATTTGCAAGAGGAATTAGAATGCAGCAGAAAGGGAAGGAGGGAAGAAAAGAGAAGCAACAGAGTAAGCAAAGAAAAGAGAGAAAAGAAAATTGTGAGCCAAAAGGATTTTAAAATAGAAAAAAAAAAAGTGTTGGAATTCTCTTGTTTAGTATACAAAAATCTAGTACTTGTTAAGAAGAATAATTGCAACTGTCGTTTGTGGACGTACTTCAAGTTTGGATAAAGCTTGAGAATGAGAATTTTGTATTCTTATTACTTTTATAGTGGAGTTAAGCATCTCGTGTAGCTACTTGTTACGTCTATTTATTTTTAATTTAATTATCTTATGTGTTTTTTTCTCTTGCAAAAGTGACAGTTTTCTATGTACCTAAGTATCTCATGTTACAACTTCTGTTAAAAGAATTATTCCTTCCACATAAAAACTTAGGTCACATGTGAGGGGAGTGTTAAGAGCATTATTCCTCCCACATAGAAACATAGGTCACACGTGAAAGGAGTGTAAAGAATACGTGGCAAGTCTTGCCCATCTTCTCTTGTGCCGGTAAGATTCGTTTCTCCAGTAGATTTCTGTGTCGATTTATTCTTCCCTCACAACTAGTGATTTCTTTTTAGTTAATTTTACGCTTAACACAAACATAGAAATCCCAACAATTTTGATAGAAATAAATTGTAGAAGCAGCGATTTAAGTCGTATCATATCTCAGATGGTGCAAATTATTTGTAAATTATCGAAGGATTTGCTGATGTGAAGGAAGAATATTTCTAATCTGAGAATTGAATGCAGAGCGCGATGCTGCTTTCAAGATGTAAGCAGTACGCTTATCTAGCTCTGCAAAAAGAATCTGGATACATAGCACATTTAGCCGAAACCAAGTAAAATATACTAAAAAGTCTTGTTTTATAGCCAGAAAGTAAAGGTGTACTCGAATAACATATACGGAAGCAAATTGACATAGAAGTACTTAAATATATTAAGCTGGAAAAAGAAGACGATCAAGTAGAACACCTATAAGTGCTCTTCATTCGTCTTACAAGATAATAATAATATTGAAAAGCGATAATACTGAAACTGTTGCATAACAATTGCTGAAAATGTACTCAACACTGGAGACAATCCTGTCCATCATCATGGACACCACATCTTTCGACTCCTTCAGCAACTTGACGCTGCGTTTCAGCCTGCTGCGTTTCTCAGCAACCCCGGGCGATTCTTCTAGCATACGCTCAATCCATCCATCGTAAGGCGCCAATAAGTCGCCAATAATCTCCTTCTCCGTTTCTTTGTTCACTGTTATGGCTTAGATCAACCGGATATTAAGGCCCGCTTTAATGGGCCAATTAGCAAGGTTACTTCCTTAGGGGGCCCAAAGGGTGAAGTCCAAATAGAATTCAATTCCTATGCAAACATCACCGCTATCAAGAAACGATGAGCTCTAAGAGGATAAACCCAATCGTCATGACAAACGGATGTGCATGCTAGGTGGAGTTGGGGTCGAACACAAATCTGTTAAATGCGTAGAAGACTTTTCCAGAGGTTATAAAACGAGGGATAGTCAGGAGAAAAGGGGTAAGAAACCCTTCCACAGATACGCTTTCTTTAGCCTTTCTCATAACCATCTTTGCTCTCTAGCTCAATCAAATACTAACTTGAGCGTCGGAAAACCTTTGGCCGGCACCACATCAGTGTCAAGATTTTCCGTCGTTCGTTTCGTTTTCTAATCTTGCAGGAAGCCAGAGCCCCATCAACTATTGTCCGAAATTTGTAGAAAACACCCTCTACAAATTGGCGCCCATCGTGGGGCCAACTGTAACCTACATCGAAAAAAGAAACAATACGCTTACCCCTAGCTAGTGACTTAAAGATGTTGGACCCTAGCACTAGTGAAGACATCAACCTGACGGCTGTCTTAGCAAAGATGGTGGCTTATGAAGAAAAGATTGCGATGTATGAAAATAAGTTTAAAGACGTGGAAGCAGAAAACAATGCAATACGACAAGAGAACCTAGACCTGTTAAAGAAGGTCAACGTTCTCCTAGCAAATGCAGCGCCACGAGACAAAGGTAAAGCCATGCTGATTAAGTCAGTAGATCCGATGCAATCATTAGATTCTACACCTCACCAGACCCCCCGAGGTGGTGTCCAGTCAGCCGGAACCAATGCAGCCGTACCAACAACTACTATTATAACCAGTGTCAACGCGGCTGGTCCTTCAAGCCAGCAGAAGATATCAGAGGAGCTCTTGGCTGCCATAAGAGATGGGTCACACCCAGACGTACTCAGGTGTTTTGCTGAGTTAGAATCCCTAATCCAAAGGATCCCAGGAGTACCTGTTCCCATTAAAAGAAGAGCTGTTGACAGCTATGCAGAGTCTCCTTTCGTGGACGCTATTGCTATGGTAGACCTACCCACCAAATTTTCTTTCCCAAATATGAAACCTTTCGACGGGACCACGGACCCTGACGACCATATAATGTAGTACAAATGGAAGATGTACACTATAGCAATTCCCTGTGATAAAAGAGAGGCATGCATGTGCAAGAGTTTTGGCTCAAGTCTAACAGGCCCTACACTGCAATAGTACACCAACCTCCCGAATGGGTGCATATCCTTTTTTACCCAGTTGACTGACATGTTCGTGGAGAAATACGCAAGCAGTAAAAAATTGGAAAAACAATCGGACGATTTATACCTGATTGTGCAAAGAAGAGGAGAAACCCTCAGGGAATACGTAGGAAGGTTTAACAGGGAGAAGGTATCCATACCCCAATGCAACATGGCCACGGCGGTCTCCACCTTTTGAAGAGGACTCTTTCCAGACTCAGATCTTTACAAGGAACTTATGAAGTATCCCTCCAAGACCATGGAAAATGCCCTTGCAAAGGCATGGGCACAGATCAAATGGGAGGATGATCACGCCAACCTATGTCGGACCTTCCCCAATCATGGTCTGGATAATCTGCCCGCGAGTCGCCCGTCAAGGAGGCACGAGCCCTATTCCCTCAAGAGTCGGCGCAAATATAAAACCGCCGACGGAAGGTCACGTGATAGAAGATGATCTCTTGATCGGGGTCTAGAATGAAAATTGGAAGCCCCAGAATATAACCTCTCTGTGACCCTGTCTGAACTTATTCATACCTTGAAAACCATAGGAAACGCAGTGAAATGGCCTATGAAGTTAAGATGGCCCGCAGAAATAAGGGACAAGTCGAAGTGGTGCGAATTTAATGCAGATCACGGTCATACCATAGAGGAGTACAATGGCCTTAAATGGGAAGTGGCCGAATTGTTAAAAAAAGGATATCTGACTGAATTCCTTTCCAACAAAGGGAAACAGACCCTTACTCGACGAGATAGGAAGCAGAAAGCTGAAGATCCACCACCAAGTCCACCAAGACGAGAGCGGACAGTGAATTGCATCATGGGAGAGTCACATACTAGTGGGATTAATGTCTCTTCAGTAAGAAGGCATGAACGACAAACAGCAGGACACAACTGATAGCCACGGTAACCAATCGACCTAGACCCAGAAATGGTGATATCATTCTCCAGTTACGAGACTGCCGGTCTGAATAACCTATATGATGACGCGCTAGTCATCGCACTAATGATAGCCAACTGTTGGGTTCGAAGAATTCTGGTAGACAACGACAGTTCCGCCAACATTCTAATGCTCAATACGCTTAGGGAGATGGGGATTGGCGAACACCATCACATAAGGCAATCCACCCCCTTGATAAGTTTCAGTAGTGAACATAAGCATATTATTAGGGAAATACATTTACCAGTTTTCGCAGAAAGAATTAACATAGACATTAGGTTTATGGTGATAGATTATCCATCCCCATATAACATTATATTAGGAAGACCTTGGATATATGACATGAAAGCAGTCCTGTCCACCTTCTACCAAGTCATCAAGTTCTCAACCAGATGGGGAATCAGAGAGATAAGAGGTCAGCAATCAGACTCCCGTAGATGCTATTACATGGCGATGAGAGGGATCCGCCACGATGCCCTATTCCATGTCAGGGTGGCTACCGCATCATCGTCACTAAACTACCTGCGACCAGAGGAACTTGATGAAGTGCAAATCGACCCCAATGAGTCGAGTCATACAGTCCAAATTGGGTCGGGGTTGGAACCAGAATTTAGAAACCAGATGATAAACTTTCTCAGAAATAACAGAGACTGTTTCGCATGGTTACATGCTGATATGGGAGGGATAGATCCAAAAGTAGTTGTTCATGAGCTGAAAGTTGACCCAACCTTCACCCCAATCAAACAGAAGCGAAGGAAGTTCGCTCCTAAGAGGAATTTTATCATTAATAAGGAAGTTCAAAATTTGATCGACTCAGGGTTTGTTAGAGAAGTTCACTACCCGGAGTGGTTGGCGAATGTCATTGTGGTCAAGAAGAAGAATGGAAAGTGGAGGGTCTGCATTGACTTCACGGATTTAAACAAAGCGTGCCCAAAGGATTCCTTTCCCATCCCGCACATCGATATAATGGTGGATGCAACTGTCAAACACGAACTTCTTAGTTTTATAACGCGTTCTCTAGGTACAACCAAATATTAATGCATCCAGATGATTAGGAAAAGACGTCTTTCATCACTGAACGAGGTACTTACTGTTACAAAGTCATGCCTTTTGGCTTAAAAAATGCTGGAGCAACTTACCAACGTCTTGTCAATAGAATGTTCTTTAACCAACTCAGGCGCACTATGGAGGTATACATCGATGATATATTGGTAAAGTCTTTGGTAGTGGAGCAACACAAAAATCATTTACAACAGGCCTTCGATGTGTTGAGAAAGTATAACATGAAGCTCAACCCCATAAAATGCTCGCTAGGAAATTCCTCGGATACCTTGTTACTCAACGAGGGATTGAAGCACACCCTGATCAGAAAAGAGCCATTCTTGACATTCAATCCCCAAGAAATGTCCAAGAGGTTATGAAACTCACAGGCAGGGTTGCGGCCCTTAGCAGATTCATTTCAAAGTCATCAGATAGGTGCCACTCATTCTTTAAAGTGCTCCGGAAGAATAAGGACTTTGCGTGAACAACTGAATGCGAGAAAGCTCTGCAAGAGTTGGAGACGTATTTAGCTAACTCGCCGTTGTTATCCAAGCCCAAAGATAGGGAGATTTTGTTTGCCTACCCAGCGGTTTCAGGAACTACTGTTAGTACCATACTAGTTCGTGAAAAGGGGAGGAAGCAATTTCCCGTATACTATACAAGTAAAGTTTTGCTTGATGCAGAAACCAGATACACTCAACTCGAAAAGTTAGCCCTAGCTCTTGTTACTACTGCATGTAAGTTGAGGCCATACTTCCAAGGCTACTCTATTGTGGTACTAACTACTTCTCCCTTGAAGGCAGTATTGCACAAACCAGAATTATCAGGTCGCCTTGCCAAATGGGCCGTTGAGCTAAGTGAATTTGACATCACGTTTCAGCCAAGGACCGCGGTAAAGTCTCAAGTCTTGGCAGACTTCTTGGTAGAATTCGCACCAGATATCCAATTGGAGGCAAAAAATGAAGTTTTGAGCCTCATTGAACCTAAGAAGTGGGTGCTCTTTATGGACGGGTCAAGCAGTGTAAAAGGGAGTGGGCTTGGAATAGTGTTGCAGCCACCCGAGGGAGACATAATTGAACAATTTGTTAAATGTGGTTTCAGGGCTACAAATAACAAAGCTAAGTACGAAGCACTGATAACAGGATTAACGTTAGCCAAGGGAATGAATATCAAGCACATCACAGTAAATAGCGATTCCCAACTTGTGGTAAACCAAATTTTGGGGACTTACCAGGCTCGGGAAGAAAAGATGATAGCCTACTTGGCTACGGCCAGAGAATTGATGACTTCATTCATGGAATTTAGGATAAAGCAAGTCGTGATGACAACTGCTATGCCGATGCGTTGGCAAATTTGGGAGCAGCAACCCGATCCATAACCTCAAAGACTATCCCAGTAATATATCTGCAATGGCCAGCCATTGAAAAAGAACGAATATTTGAGATCGCACATGCCGATGGTGAACCGAACTGGATGGCCCCAATTGTTCAGTACCTCAAGAATGATGTTATTCCAGAAGATCGTGCGAAGGCCAGGAAACTAAAGGCCAAAGCGGGGCGATTTTGCATCATTGATAGGAGTTTATACAGGAGATCTTACTTAGGACCTTACCTGCGATGCGTAGGACCGAACGAAGCCAACTACATTTTAGTTGAGTTGCATAAAGGGCAATGCAGAAATCATGCAAGAGCAAGGAAATTGGCCAATCGAGCACACACCATAAGTTATTACTGGCCTATCATGTGGACTGATGCATTCAACTATGTGAAAAGGTGTGACAGTTGCCAAATGTTTGCTCAAAACCAACATTAGCCAGCTCGACCATTGACTACAATCACTTCACCTTGGCCATCATGAAGTGGGGAATGGACATAGTTGGAAAACTGCTTATCGCGCCAAGGCAAAAAGTATACATATTGGCAGTAACAAATTATTTTTCCAAATGGATAGAGGCCGAGTCCTATCATTAGGTTCGGGATAAGGAAGTCAAGAATTTTGTATGGAAAAACATAATTTGCAGATTCGGGCTTCCCCTAGAAATCATCACAGACAATGGTTCTCAATTCATTAGCCAAAATTTCAAAGGTTTCTATGAGGAATGGAAGATCAAACTCATATTTTCCACTCCACAACATCCCCAGGCCAATGGGTTAGCGGAATCGTCCAACAAAACCATAATCTCTACTTTGAAGAAAAAGCTAGAGAGCACCAAAGGATGATGGGTAGAAGAAATTCCGGGGGTGCTATGGTCTTATCGAACTACTACTAGGACTTCTACGGGAGAAACACCGTTTTCGTTAATGTATGGTGCTGAAGCAGTTATCCCAGCAGAGATCAGCCTACCAACCCTTCGAATTATTCAGGCCTCAGAAGATCGAAATAACGAGACAATGCGCCACGAGCTGGATGCTGTTGAAGAGAAAAGAGAACAAGCCCTCATACACATGTCAGCGTATCAGCAAAGTATTGCCAGACACTATAGCAGAACAATAAGGGCCAAAACATTCAAACAAGGGGACTGGGTGCTCAGAAAGGTCTTCGAAAACACCAAAGAAATTAATGTTGGAAAGCTTGGCCCCAACTAGGAGTGACCCTATCAGATCACCAAAGTGATGGGTCAAGGAGCATATCGGCTCAGTACCAACGACGGCAAAGAATTGCCAAATAGCTGGAATGCTGTCCACCTGAAGAAATATCATTTCTAGAGAGAAAATGTTTTGCTCTAATTGTTACTTTAGAAATTAGCTGAAAATCTAGGCTTCAATAAGTGTCGCTAGGCAGCCTAGGTCAGAGGTTTGTTTCCCTTCTTTGACAAAGAAAAGAAGAGCAATATGATGCTATCAATAAAACATCTTCTCTTATAGTTCAACAATTCATTCTTGATGAACTATAATCAAGTATCACAAGAATCTCTATGAGACTAGCAAACAGTCTTTACCATCATAAATGGAGACTAATAAACAGTCTCTATCTCCGTGAGACTAACAAATAGTCTCTATCTCCATGAGACTAACAAACAGTCTCTATCTCCATGTTAGACTAACAAACAGTCTATCACCATAAGGCCAACAAATAGTCTTTATCAGACTAAACAACGGCCTCTGTTCTCGCAAGACTAACAAATAGTCTCTATCTTTGCCTATCTCTATGAGGTTAAACAATCTCTATCTATCTTTGCCTATCTCCTTAAGATTAAATAATCTCGTTGACATTAAACAATCTCCATTCTTGCGAGATTAACAAACAGTCTCTATCTTTGCGAAACAGACAAACGGTCTGAACTACAGGCAAAATGGACAATGGTCTACCGCGCATAAGAGTAAAACAGTCTCTGACTAATTGTAGTCCCTATATTCACAAATGGCGGAAAGACTCTGCATATGCATGAATCGGTAATAATGCTAATAGTTTCTACTTTCATAAAAAAGATAGAAGTTCAATTATAGACTACACAGTCTATAAAAAGGGACAGCGAAACATACAACATAGGAAGTTAACAGTTTCGCAATCGAGAAAAGCAAAAGAAATAAAGCATAGAACAACTAAAGAGAAACATGTCTAGTCGCACAAACATTAAGCATCGGCGGAGCCAGGTGAAACAGTCCCATCTGTGATTGGCGGGCCCGAGCCGGATGGAGGATCAATACTCAAGTAGGTCCGAACAGAGCGGGGAGTTAGGGGAGTGATAACGGCCTTGAAACGACTAATGTCAACATTTGAGTAAACTTGCTGGATTTCGTGTAAGCAATTCTTGACAACTTGATTAGCAGCTTTCTCAGAACTAAGCTTTGATACACTAGCAACATACTTACCAAACTTCTTGCTTTTCTTATACTCGCTCACCGCGCTTTTCCTAGCCTCGCCAATTAAGAAGTCAAACTTGGACTCAAGTTCCCCTTTTGCTATCTCAGTATCTCCAAGGACCTTCTCCGCCTTGGCCCGAGACGATCTTTCCCCCTCAAGCTCCTTTTCTAGCCCAATTTGACGTATCTGCTCATCTGCAAGTTGTCTTTTAGCTTTGACGCGTGCTTCTCATTCGCTAGTAAGAGAATGTTGAAGGTCATGGCACTTGTTTGCGATTTCAGGTACCATTATTGCAAAAGAAGAGATCTCTGAAACCACCTGCACCTGAAGAGGTTGTAAAACAGTAAGAGAAATGAGGAACCAGGCAAAATACAGGAGAATGAATGTACATACCACCGAGCCTTTCTTGGAGAAACTAGCAAAAGCATCCGTATCGGCCGAAGCAAGATCTGGGTATGTGGCTGAAGGTGTAACTAAGTGTTGATGTCCACTACTAGGCACTTCTTTTGTGTAAGCAGGCCGGGATAATGAATTCCCCTTTCTCTTATAGCTCTGAGCAAGTCTTTCAACCACAGCCATGGCAGCTCTTTGTTCTTCCTCTGCATTTGTGTCGATAAGTAAAAAAAAAAGAGAGAAACAACAAATAGATATAACAATTTATAGAGTAAACACGTTTGTACATGAGTTATCAGAAGACGTGGCTCCACTTGAATCTAGACTAAGAGGAGGGTTTGGTAACTCGCTATCTAAAGAATCCTCTGCACCCTCGTTTGCTTCACAGCTAGAGTTATCTCCACTCTCCTCATCGTGCCCACGGTCACTATCGGTGTCATCAGAACCTTCCAAACTAAGAAGAGATGTTTGCTTGGCACGGCGAGAAGTTGCAGCTATGAAAGAGGATACACCGCCTCTGGAGGATTTACGAGTGCTTTTCCTCGAGCGAGTCTGAGAAAGAGTTTCGGGGTTCATCACAGCAAAGAGGGGTAAACTAGGCTCTGGAGGAGCAGCAAAACCTCTCGCAAAAAGGTTGTCACGTGTGATTAAATCTTTCACACGTCATGATTGACTCCTGCACTCTGTTACAAAGGTAATGAGGGTCCGACGAGTGTCCTCGCTTAGCTTTGGAAGTTCATTGCTTGCATCCGTGACCCACACATGCGGGACATCTTAAACACCGTGGATCCTAGCGAAAAACAAATATTTCCCTCGCCATGTGCCATCGTCATCAAATCTGGTAGAACCAAAAAGCTTGTAAGATTCGCGAGCAGAAAGACCAATCCAGCCAGGCTTCTTTACAAATCGTATGGTAGTGAACAATATCT
The DNA here is from genome assembly GCA_028554755.1 of Cordia subcordata. NCBI lineage: Eukaryota > Viridiplantae > Streptophyta > Magnoliopsida > Boraginales > Cordiaceae > Cordia > Cordia subcordata. The sequence goes on along the minus strand of JAPTOF010000003.1, from coordinate 20,354,833 downwards.
TAAAAACTGACATAGAAAAGGGAACACCTTTTTGTTGTAAAAGGACAAGTGTGGCTAACATGGTTTTCTACCCGCGTGGATGCAGTTGGCTGGGATTGATCCCATAGGAGTTGAAAACGGCGCATAAATATGGATGGAGCAGAATCCAAATTCCCATATCAAGGACATCTTGAAACATAGTTATTTCCCCTTCTAAAGAAGAGCTTGACGCATCTCTGGGCCTTGGTTGAACTACTACGACATTTTCACTCAATTGATTGGACTCGCTGTAAAGTTTGAGCTCCTCCTCAGTGGTGGTACATCAGATTCCTTCTGCGAAAAATTCCCCAGTAGGGTCCCGACAACGCATGCCAAGACGAAAAGAGATACGAAGCCTATGATTGTCTTCAGCTTGTTCAACTTGTTTGCAGTGCAGCATCGCAACAAGCGAAACGGGATAGATCTTTCTCAAACAATTGAAATATCGAGCAGCCAAGTCTGCATTAAAGAAAGTGCACCAAATTTTACGACCCTTGTCCTAGATTTAGTAAAAATGGGACAACAAGTTTCTTTTTGCAAAAAAAAAAAAGAAAAAAAAAGAAGTGAAATTAGTTGTAAGGATGAGTAAGGCCATACGACTTACCTATTGAAGTTGCGAGTCCCTAAGGACCAGAAAGCGAAGATTAGATAATTGGGTTTTGGTGTTGGTGAGAATCCCGATGAACGCTTGATAATGGTCGGTCGAGTGTGGCTATTTTGCACGTTAACAACAAGTGTCTCCCCTTGGTGTTGGTTTCTCAACCAACTCGTATCGGTTAGCGATGATATAAATGACACAGAATTATCCGAAGTAGCTGCCGATGATAGTCGATGAGGGGGGCGTGCTGCAAAGGTAAAAAAAAAAAAAGGATTAGCAAGGTAAGCAATAACAATAAACAAGTTATGCAATTAGTTAGCTTCGATGAGAATGTACATATGATGTAAGAATAACAATAATCCAAGCGGTGTAGTTATATGATTTTCGCCGAAGGAAGCATGCTAACTCGTTACGGGGTCGAGCGACGTCAATATGAGTAAGGGGGCCTCAAGGATTTTTACTAGATGGATGACAGGTGCAACGCCCGCCAGTTAACTTTAATCGTCGCCCTTGGACGTCACTCTCGATTTGTTGAGCTAATGACGCGTCGAGATGAATGTATAAACTGGAAAGAAAAGAAAGGGGCTGGTAAATTCAGCTTACTATGAACAAATGAAAACGATCGTACCTATGTCGGTTGTCAGATATCGGGTCTTTAAAGTCTTGCCAAAACACGTGCCAAACTCTTGAGCTCTAGCACTAAGGAATTTTATCGAACACTTGGTGGGTGCAAAGCTCTTCTGTCATCCTTGCATGGTAGTTCTTCTTGGTTTTTCATCGAACACCTCATATGCAAAGTTCTATCATCATTCTTGCATGTTAGTTCTCTTTGGCCTTTTGTCGAGCATTTGGCGTGTAGGTATGAAACCCAGCGAGTTGCACCCACAACTAGAAAACTTTAGTGCTGGATAAAAGACTAGCATTTAAGTAAGATACTTCGGGCATAACAAGTCCGCGAGAGGGTGAGTAGCTAAGCTTGGTTGCAAGTGTAGTCACACCTTGCGACATAGCACAGCAATGATGAAAGTTAAGCTAAAGGCGTGAAGATATGCCCGTATCTCCAAAGTCGCTCGCTACCATGGGTTTTGCTGTGGAGCTACGTTTGGGACTTTCATCAGCTTGTAGTGTAATGTGAGCTTGGTGAGTTGGGTTATGCTGAAGCAACAGAAGCGTAATGTGCTAAGTACGTAAGAAATGGCACTTTGTCATTTCAGACTTGACGATAAAGGAAACGTCGCGTCTAAACGTCTTACTTGAACGTAGCCTGCGAACGTGACTAATGTAGCATACAAAGTGAAAGCACAGAGGTGTTGGCAGTCAAGTAAGGTATTGATGCCCGGAAGTTGCGTGTGATGGGCTATTGTTGGCCAGACTCAACTTTATGTCCAAGGCCACGTGATGTTGCGTTCAACGGATAATGCCTAAGAAGCTAGTAAGTGAAAGTTGAGCTTTGCGAATGTGCAGTACGTTGTTGAAAACGTATTGGGAGGAGTTTCAATGATGCATGCGCTACGAACATGGTAAACGTCACGTGCGTGACACCACGCTTTTAGAGGGTAATATTCCCCAAGATGCTTTACGTGATTATGTACGGACAAATAGCAAACTAATCTCGCTTATGTTAAAGCAGTCAGATGGCACACTTGCGCTTGTTGAAAGCCTTGTGCATAGGAGTATAACTGTGAGCAATCACTCTCTGACTTGAAGGAACTCCAACTCAGAGAGTGAGAGGACAAACCGTTATGGCTGAGATCAACCGGATGTTAAGGCCCGCTTTAATAGGCCAATTAGTAAGGTTACTTCCTTAGGGGCCCAAAGGGTGAAGTCCGAATAGAATTCAATTCCTATGCAAACATCACCGCTATCAAGAAACGATGAGCTCTAAGAGGATAAACCCAATCATCATGACAAACGGATGTGCATGCTAGGTGGAGTTGGGGTCGAACACAAATCTATTAAATGCATAAAAGACTTTTCCAGAGGTTATAAAACGAGGGATAGTCAAAAAACAAGGGGTAAGAAACCCTTCCACAGATACGCTTTCTTTAGCCTTTCTCATAACCATCTTTGCTCTCTAGCTCAATCAAATACTGACTTGAGCGTCGAAGAACCTTTGGCCAGCACTACACCGGTGTCAAGATTTTCCATCGTTTGTTTCATTTTCTAATCTTACAGGAAGCCAGAGCCCTATCAACTATTGTCCGAAATTTGTAGAAAACACCCTCTACATTCACCAGATTGTGCTTGTTGTATAGCAGATGCAGGGCCACGCTATCCACCATTCTCTTTAGAAAAATCTTCCAATATGCTGTTATTCTCATTTTCATGTCAAATGCTTCTTGCACAATTGGCAAATGGTTGCGCAGGTGCCCAAATGCAACCTCACCAAAGTCATCGAGGGCAATAGTAGGATATAAAAGATTTTCAGAGAATTGGTTGAGCATTTCGGCCAACCTAGCTGTGTAGTGCATCTGCTTATCTTCAGGATACTCATCAAACTCCCCCCGAAGGAGAATTTTCCTCAAAGACTCTTTCGTGTTACCCAGTATACCTAAAAATGCTGTCACGGCTTCAGTAGTCGATGATAGATGCTTTGGTAACCTGTTGAGTTCAGCTAGATTGGCAGAGAGCTTATCGTTGATTTTTTTGACGATATCAGGCAAGCATTTTGATATAATGGTCGCCTAAATTTGGACCAGTTTTTTAGCCAAAACTGGAATGCCAACCATGGATTGACTTATTTTTGATAACTGGGGATGAGATTGAAACAACCTTGCTTCTTTGTTCCGTGCTTCCTCATAGGATTCATCCCCAATTCGATTCCTGACGCAGACATAACCGAGACCGATATTAACATCATCGGCAGTAACCTTCTCCAGGAGGCCTTCAGGTGCTTTATCAGACTTCGTAACAACAACAAGAGTCCTTTCACCTTTCCTATCCACCTTCTGAGACATCTTAATCGATTCACATATGGAGAAATCAACAGCAGCAGATAAAACATTGAGTATAATACTCTCTTCGGGGATGATATACTCCATGATAATCGATGAAATCTGCTCATAAATATCTTCAGGTTTCCCATGAACCAGCGCCCTAGTGATTCCAGGCAAATCAACCATTGTCAAATTAGGAACTCCACTCTTTTTCACATGACAGAGTCAACTTTGACAGCTACAAACACGTCCAAAAAGCTTCCATATCCATGCATAATGCATCCATCTCCTTTTTCTAAGCACAATCATGCAAAATTATATTAAAAAAATCGATTAAGAAGCATTCTTTTCAAAAATCAAGTGCATCTAACATATAAATTAAACACTTATTTATAACTTATCAAATTTCCCCCACAGTTGAACCATGCTTGCCCTCAAGCATGACAACAATTAAGAACAGAGAATTCACATGCAAGACTGACCAAGACTGTAGTTATGCAGAGATTCCAAGTTTTACAACCAAACATAATGCAAGTCCTGCAATTAAAATTTCTGTACTTTTATGAAGATAGCTAGCTTCAAAGAATCCATAGTACATAATACATTCAAGACATATGTCATCAAAGCTTCAACTTCACAATTCATCTACCAATTTTATCATTTTACATTCCATCATGTCACCATTCAATCACAAGAACATAATCATTCAAGCTCAACCTCTCAACATATGTACAAGACCTGACCCAATTCAAGCATTTGCAACAATCAGCAACTTAACAATTCTCTTCAAACTGATAAACCAAATTTTCTTCTTCTTTCAACCAACTTGCAATGTTTTTTAGTCAAAAGAGTACACTAATTTTGCAAATTCCTGCAGCACGTTTTCAAAAAGTAAGATTTGCCTCGACCAAAGATTTTTTTAAAAAAAATCCAACTTAGCAAGAAAATCCCCACAAGTAAACATCTTTCATCAAAAGTATAGCCACAAAGTTCCCTCAAGAATAATTCCATTAGAATTTCCCACTGGACTTCAAAATAACTCAACCATCCATCAAAGTAAACACAGGCGCATAAACCTTCAAAAATTCCTCCACCTCAACTCAAAGAAACTCGGAAGGAAAAATAAAGGTAAGCCAGTTTTTCAGCAACTCAAAACAAGAACCACCACATGTACAAGTCACCTTGCTAGCACCCAAAACATTATGTAAATGAGCCTCGTACCATTTAAGCACACAAAAGAGATCTAATCCAAGTATGATTATGCTAATGCAAAGAAGAGAGATCAAAGCACTGCCTTGATGTGCAGTTTTTCCTCAAAGAAAATAAGGTTAGGCCTAGGTCCAACTATCGAAAAGCCGAATCACTTCAACTGCCTTTTTTCATATTCTCAACTTTCATGAATTGCCTAGAATGTCATCCAACCTTTTTACAGGGTGACAAACATTTATGATGAATGCCCCCGGTTACTCCGTTGGTCACAATTCTAAGTGGCTTTTAGCTCCACTCATGATTCTCCGTTTTTTTTTTTTCATTTTGGAGACCAACGGAGCAAGAAGGTGCACATTTACTTTGATTTCATTCATTCTTGCTTTTTTCACACTTTCATCACTGTTGTAGGAGTGACCTCAACCCCGACATAACTTTCCTAGACATGTACTTTTTCACAATTTTACCACAAAAATAAATCAAGGCAAGTACCTCTCAAACTCAAACTAAGCTATGCTTCCAATTTAAGCGCATGCACATTTTTAACTCAAGTTAAGATTAAGTAAGGTTCAAAACACAGCTTGTTCAAGTATCTATCAAGGGACAAAAACAATAGGGATGAATTTACTGCACGTACTAACTTACCGTTGTGACCAAAGCAAGTTTCTCAAGCATGGGATTAGATTTTTTTCATTAAGAATGCCAAGTTTACAAAGTAGAAACTTGAGCCAGAAAAATATTTAGACAAATAAGACTAAAGAAACAAAAACTTGACCTAAAAATTCCTTTTTTTGTCATTTTTTTTATCATTCATTTTTTTTCATGAAGACAAGACACAAGAAGACTCAAACAATACTAAATAAAACACAAATACTTATAAAGACTGGAATTACCACATTAAAAACACATCTAAGCATAAGAAAGACTTAAAATAAGGACAAAAACAAAAACACGAAGTAGTTCTCCCCCACACTTAGCATACACATTGTCCTCATGTGGAAATAAAAGAAAGCAGACAAAGAAGAAATAAGGACAAAAACAAAAAATAAGAAAAAGAAAAAATCTGAGGACTTCCCTGAAACACAAGTGAGGGAGTTGCGTGGCCGTCAAGCGTCTGAATCGGGACCATGGTACCCCGAATGTCGTGCCCACGCATAAATGAACTCCTCCAATTTAGCCAGCCTAGTGGATTGATCACGAGGGATGCTTCAATACGAGCAAGTCGAACATCATCTGCAGTTTGGGGTGTGGAAGTGGACGGGCCTGCCAAGTGAGAAGCTGAGGCTTCGTGAGTTTCCCCCGTAGGTTCACTACCCTAGCGAGCTCCCTACACGATGAAAATAAACCTATCTCCATCCTTTTGGATGAGATTCATAGCTTGCAAACATGGTATATCAAGATATGCAATGTCCAATGCTTTTGTGAGAGCAGTGGAGCGTGACCTAAAGCGAGTATGCATATTGGAAATATGAGCAATAAAGGATCCCAAAATGAGTGGCCTCCTACTAGAATGAAGAACAGTTTGCAAACGCTAAAGAAGCCAATAACCAAAGTTAACTCTTTTCTTATGAACCATGCACCAAAGGAAAAAGAGTTCCATTTTTGTCAAAACTGCAGGGTTGTTGGCTCTTAAAGGAGTATGCCAAAAAACAATGGATATAAAGTAGTGCAGGATTTTCAAGAAATTGATCGCTTGTGCTGCTGGGTTTATAGAGGGGGGATCTCTAGGAGCCAATTCCTTATAAGCTAATGCAGCATTAAAATCAAGGGGGAAAGTGCAATAAATGTGCAAATACTCCTCAGTAGCAGAAAATCTTCAAGTAAGAAATTCAAGCATAAGGCTAAACTTAGTCACAGACAGAGAAAAATCATTACTCATCAAATGAAAGTAAACACGATTCGGTGTGTTAATAGTAATAGTGCCCGAAGTGTCAAACTTAAAAGTGGCATAAAATTCACGTGTAAGTTCATAATAAGTAGCTTCATGGATAGATGTATACTTCCTCAAACCAACATTATCAAGAAATGCTAACACCTCAGATTGTAAACCAAGCAATTCTAGTGCAGCTAAATCTATAGTCTTACAAGCATATAAGTCTCAAGAAAGCATTTCATTATACCTGACACGATGTTCAGGGTTGATGAATAATGGAGCAGTATATGGAGGAGCTGTATCCGTACCTTTACGAAACCCGGCCAGCCGTAATTCGGAATTGGCAGCCTGAAGATGGAAATGGTGGTGCAACAAGTGATGCTGGCGTGGCTTGTTCCTGCGTTATTGTTGCAACCGTGTCATCACTGTCTGTTGAGGACGCCGGTGAAGCAGCTCATGGTGTAGAATTATGGGACGGGGAATTCGGAATAGTCTCGACATATTATGCGGATTTCTGTCCCAAAAAGTGCGCACACGACCGGTTGAAGGTGACAGTACATGTGATGCAATGCGTTGCTACGACGACGGGGTGGTTCACTAGGGGATTGTTTCCTGTCCATGACTGGTTTCAAAAGGCATTGATGGTGATACAGAAAAAGAAAGAACTGATGAAATTAGCTAGGTCCAAACACAAAAGCACATCTGAGTGCAAAGTTTGCCTTTAAATCCCTTTTATCTTTTCAACAGCTTCTGTCCCCTCTTCTTTTTTTTTTTTGAATATGCAGTATCTTAATCGCCTACAAAAAATTGTGCGGCTGCTGTGATGATGTAAGAAAAGGGTTGTTATGGTGACGCGATGGTGGTCGACGGTTAATACAGTGGCGATGGTTTTAATGATGATAATGCTGATAGTCGAAGGGTAATGGTGCGGTAGTGGAGGTGATGGCTGCGTAAGAAGAGAACTTGCAGAGATGGTGACTGATGACGTCGGGTGATGATGAAGGCAGCGGTACTAAGAAGATGATGATGAAAGATTGCTGCGGTGGCCATAATGGCGGCGTTGAAGGAACGACGGATGTGTGGTGATGTCGATGGAGGGAGATGATGATGATAGTGATGATTGTGCAGATTTAAAGAATCTAGATGGTGTCGCTGCGGTTGCTGTTAAAGATGGTGATGGTGGTGTAATCCGGTGGTGATGTCACGAAGATGATGAATGGCTGGTGATAACGTCGACCATTGAAGGAGCGATGGGGGTTTGTTGTTGATTTTTATGGCGGTGGGTATGCTCAGCAGGTTGATGTGGTCATGATGATGATGGAAGATGAAGATGATGGATGGCGATGAGAATGACGATGATGCTGTTGTCATCCGATGGTGATAAAGTAGTGATGGTGAATGACGATGATGCTGGCGACGAAAGAAGATAATGGTGGCCGGTGGTGTAGACTAAGAGAGGGGAGGAGGGATTTTAGGTTTTGTGAATTAGGGATTGGGTGGGCCAATTTTGTAAATAGGAAAGTTGGGTACTAATTGTGGTCTATTTAGGAATTGACCCCTAGTTTCCTTTGGGCTTGCAAATTCGACCCAGCTCCACCATTTTTGTGCAAAATCAGCTCTTTCTCCTAAGATCCCTAACACCTGTAATAATCAATACTTCCAAGTATCACCATTAATCCATAATCAGGATTTCCAATAAAGAAGATGAACAGGAAAATAATAGAAAAATAAAAAACTATTAGAAAAATTCCTAAAAATTGAAAAAAAATAATAAAAATTTGCAAAAAATAAAAACAAACACAAAATGAAATTTCAAACTCTATGGCTTGCCTCCCACTAGAGACTTTGTTTAACGTCGACAGCTCGACGTTCCAGAATGACTACTTGTATTCCAGAGGTGTTTCCAACATCAATTCTTACACGTTTGCACATTGAATTCATCATAGAAAAGCTTCAAACGATGACCATTCACCTTTAACATTTTATTTTTCTCCAAACTTTGGATTTCCACTGCAACATGCGCAAAGACTTTAGTAACAATGAAAGGACCTATCCAATGAGAACGAAGCTTACCTAGGAACAATTTAAGACGAAATTGGTAAAGTAACACTTTTTGGCCCACGAAAAATTGCTTTCTTGATATTCGTTGATCATGATAAGCTTTCGTCTTCTCCTTGTAAATCCTTGAGCTTTCATATGCATCGTTTTAGATTTCCTCAAGCTCTTGAATTTGCAATTTCCGTTGTTCTCTAGCCTTTTCCAATTCCATGTTGCAGTGTTTGATAGCCCAATACACCTTGTGGTCTAATTCCATTGGGAGGTGGCATGGCTTTCCAAACACCAAACGATATGGTGACATGCCTATCGGTATTTGTAAGCCATGCGGTAGCCCCAAAGAGCGTCGTCTAGTCGCAAACTCCAATCCTTTCTATTCAGATTCACCGTCTTTTCAAGGATTGATTTTATTTCTCAATTAGACACTTTAGTTTGTCCATTCGTTTGTGGATGATAAGCCGTGGAAGTCCTATGTGTCACACCATATTTCTTCAAGAGGGCTTCAAAGACTTTATTGCAAAAATGCGGCCCCTTATCATTGATTATGGCCCGTGGAACTCCATACCTATTGAAAATACAAGACTTCACAAGATCTACAACTACTTTAGCATCATCAGTACGTGTAGGTTTGGCCTCTATCCATTTGATACATAATCAACAACAAGAATGATATACATATACCCAAAAGACGAAAGAAATGGTCCCATAAAATCCAATCCCCACACATCGAAGATTTCACACACAAGGATAGAATTCAAAGGCATTTCATCCCTATGCCTTAAATTGCCAATTCTTTGACAATTAGCACATCTTTTACAAAACTCATAGGAATCATGAAATAGGTTTGGCCAATATAATCCACATTCAAGAATTTTACGTGCAATTCTCTTTGGACCAAAATGGCCACCGTATGCATGTGTATGACAAAATCTCAAGATGGGTGGAATTTCAGATTCAGTGACGCATCGTCTAATAACCTGATCAGTGCAATGTTTCCACAAATAAGGGTCATCCCACACATAGTACCTAACTTCCCTTCTTATTTTATCTTTTTCATTTTTAGACAACTTAGGAGGCAAAAATCCAGTGACTAAGAAATTGACGATATTAGCAAACCAAGGGGAGCTATTTTGAACAACAAAAAGAAACTCATCTGGGAAGTTGTACTTGAGAGGTACTGATTCCTCGCTCGTGGCCAACAGGCCAAGGCTATCAACGACTAGATTTTCAAATCCCTTTTTGTCCCGAATCTCCAAGTCAAATTCTTGCATGAGTAACACCCATCGAATAAGCCTTGGCTTCGCATCCTTCTTTGCTAAAAGATATTGCAATGCTGCATGATCAGAATAAACAATTACTTTAGCACCAAGCAAATAGGAATGAAATTTTTCTAAAGCAAAAATTATCTCTAAAAGCTCCTTTTCTATGGTGGAATAATTTCTTTGAGCCTTGTCCAATGTCCTAGAGGCGTAATATATGACATGAGGGTCTTGTCCAACTCGTTGACCTAGAACAGCTCCAACTGCATGGTCACTCGCATCGCACATGATTTCAAACGGAAGATTCCAACTAGGAGGTTGGATAATTGGGGCTGAAATCAACTTCTCTTTCAAATTGTCAAAAGCTTTCTTGCATTCCTCAGTGAATTCGAACACGGCATCTTTTTGAAGAAGCTTACATAGCGGTTGAGATACTTTCACAAAATCTTTGATGAAACGCCTATAAAAACCTGCATGTCTAAGAAAAGCACTAACTTCCCGCACATTTGCGGGGTACGGCAAGGTTCTTATAACATCTATTTTTGCTTTATCCACCTCTAACCCTTTTGAAGAAACTATGTGACCTAAAATCAAACCTTGATCTATCATAACATGGCATTTTTCATAATTCAAAACTAGATTTGATTCAAGGCACCTTTTCAATATCAAAGCTAGATTATTCAGACATTCATCAAAAAACTCACCATACACTGTTAAGTCATCCATGAAAACCTCAATCATATTCTCTACATATTCAGAAAAAATACTGACCATACACCTTTGAAAGGTGGCAAGTGCATTGCATAATCCGAATGGCATTCTTCTATATGCGAATGCACCAAAAAGGCAGGTAAAAGTCATCTTTTCTTGATCTTCCGGGGCAAGTGGAATTTGGTGAAAACCTGAATATCCATCAAGACAACAATAATGAGTTTTACCTACTAACCTTTCAAGCATTTGATCAATAAAGGGGAGAGGAAAATGATCTTTTATGGTTGCAGCATTCAATTTCCTATAATCTATACATACTCTCCATCCATTTTGAACTCGAGTGGGCACCAACTCACCTTCGTCATTTTCAATAACTGTAGTACCTATTTTCTTTTGAACAACTTACACAGGACTTATCTATTTGTTGTCAGAAATTGAATAGATCATACCTACATCGAGAAGTTTCAAAATCTCTTTCTTCACTACTTCCATCATTGGCGGATTGAGACGACGTTGAGCCTCCTTACATGTTTTAGTTTCATCATCCAGCAAGATTCTATGCATACATGTAGAGGGGCTCAAACCTTTAATATCAACAATGGTCTACCCAATGGCTTCCTTAAACTCCTTTAAGACTCCAATCAACCTTTCTTCTTCTATTTTGCTAAGCTTACTAGAGATAATAATCGGAAGCGTTTCCTTTTCTCCCAAGTACGCATACTTGAGATGATTGGGTAATTGCTTCAATTCTAATTGCGGGGCCTGCAAAATAGAAGGAAGAAGCTTGGTATGAGATGTAGGAAGCACAAGAGAGGATGAACCATACCTCTATGGTTTTTGTTCTTCCACAGCATGGAGCATTTCAAGAAAATCACCATTTATGGCATAGTTTGTCTTAATTTTCCGCAATCTTTCAAGAGTAAAACTTTTGCAAATAACCACATTCAACTTGTCATCTTCAAACAATTCAAGAAACTCTTGATCCCACAATTCATGCAAATTCTCAAATAGTGGATCGTAAGCTTCTAAGCCAAAAACACAAGAGACATAACTAGGATATTTCATGGCATCATAAATATTAAATTTCGTTACATCACCATCAAATTCCAAAGTCAAAGTTTCATCATGAACATCAATTTTAGCTCGAGCAGTGGTAAGGAAAGGTCTACCTAGCAAGATTTCACAAGATTTGGAAGATGAATCTTCCTCCATATCAAGCACATAAAAATTAGTAGGAAAGACTAATTTACCCACTTGCATAAAAACAATCTCTAACCTTCAGGATAAACCAAAGATCTATCGAATAGTTGAATTACACCGCCCGTTTCTTTCAATGGTCCTACCTTCAAAGGTCCCTCATTCAAAGTGAAGTAAATAGACTTAGGCATGACATTAATAGATGCTCCTAAATCACACATAGCTTTCTTAATACCTAGAGAGCCTATTTGACAAGAGATAGCAAACATACCTTGGTCTTTGCATTTTGGCGGCAATCTCTTCTTAAGTACAGCGGAGACGTTCTCCCCTACACTTATCTTTTCATTATCCACAAGCTTCTTCTTATTAGTGCATAATTCCTTCAAAAAATTGCAATTCGAGGTACTTGTCTAATTGCATCAAGTAAGGGAATATTTACCTCAACTTTGCAAAAAAGCTCAAAAATCTCCTTCTCTTCCTTCTCTTTTTTGGACTTTGTAAATCTCTCAAGAAAAGGAGGCTTAACTGCCAGCTCTGCACCATTCTTAGGCTCTATTTTATCTTTGTCCAGCAATTTTTCATTGCATTCTGCACCAATTTTTTTGATTTCTTTCTCTGTTTCAGGTGCTGTTAACTTTGCGTGCCCATGCCGGGCCTGACAGTGGCTATCCTGCAGCTCCTTTCAACTTCATAAGGTCATGGCGTTTGCGTTTTGCTTTGGATTAACTACCATTTGAGATGGTAACTTACCTTGGGACTCCATTCGGTTAACAAAGCTGGCTCATTGGCTAACTTGGTTTTCCAAGTTCTTAATACTTGCCTTTGTATCCTGTTGAAATTCTTGAGCATTAAGAGCAAGAGCTTCCACAATATCTTCAAGAGAAGTACTTGAATTTGGAGGTGAAGGTTGCTGTGGTGAGGCTGGTCGTGGTTAGAAGTGTTGCGCATTAGGTGGATTATAATTTTGTGACCTCGCTCATAGCTCAAATTCTGATGGTCCCTTCAACCGAGGTTATAAGTATTTGAAAAAGGATCCTATCTCCATTGTGGTGGATCTAGATATCCTCCAACAGCATTAGCTTGTTGAGGATCCTCCTCTTGGAACATGGGGCAGATATCAGTCGGGTGTCCCAGTGCAAATTCCACATACTTTTTGAACTGGAGCATTACCACCTGCAACCAAACTTTGGACAAGAGTAGTTAATTGAGTCAATTTCGAATCAATTGAAGAAACACTTATCTCGTTAACTCTTCGTGAAGGTTTTTGTCTCGCTCCAAATTGCTGCAAATTTGCAGCCATGATAGAAATCAAATCTCTAGCCTGTTGTAGTGTTTTATCGACGATAGCACATCCACTTGCAGCATCCATCATTTTTCTCTCTATGGGGAGCAGCCCTTCATAAAAATATTGAATGAGAGATTGCTCCGAAATCTCATATTGAGGGCAACTCACACAAAGTCTTTTAAACCTCTCCCAATAGTCATAGAGTAGCTCTGAATCTTTTTGCTTAATGGCACAAATTTCCTTTCTAGTACCAGCGACCCCTAAAGCAAGGAAAAATTTGTCAAGAAAAGCTCTTGCCATTGCATCCCATGTTGTGATAGATCCGGATGGAAGGTAAAATAACTATTCTTTTGCTATATCTGCCAATGAAAACAGAAACGCTCTTAATTTAATTTGGTCTTCCGTCACGCCTTGGGGTTTCATGCTGGAACAAAATACATCAAAGCCCCTCAAATGCTTATGTGGATCCTTGTTCTCTAATCCACGGAAGGTTGGTAGAAGGTGCACTAGACCCGATTTTAGTTCAAAATCTACATTCAATGCGAGATAAGTGATGCATATGGGCTGTTGATTCAATGAGGCAGCCACCAATTCACGTAAGGTCTGGTTGTTTCCAGCCATCTCTTTATTCTCGATCCACTCTGCACTTGTAAAGCTTCGGCTTCCTTTCAGAGTTTTTTCCGCAACTTTGCTTCTTTTTTCAAGCTCTTTGCAGTCTTTTTGATTTCAGGATCAAATTGCAACTTACCTGTACGATCTAACCTAGTCATAAAAGGCAAAATTTTAGAACCAATCCCCGGCAACTACGCCAAAATTTGATGGGCGTCGAAACCACCAAAAATAATATTCCAATTCTTACCTCGCAAAATTAAATAGAGTACGTGATGAGAACAGGGTCGAATCCACGGGGATTGGCAGATTATTTTATGCTAATTGTACCAAGTAGATTAATCAACTAAGTTGCAATCAAAAAGGGGGGAATTAAGTGTGAAAAAGTAAAATTAATAAAACTATCCGGACACTGGTCCGTGCTGCATGGGCACGTAATTCAGCCAAAAAAATAAAAAAAAACATGAATAAAAATTAAAATGATTTAAATACGCAATTCTAAGTTAACTGATACCGCTATTGGAGCACAAGCCTAAATAGCCCGCAAGTGCACGGGACGTGTGTAGTACAGTGTGTGCAAGTGCGGGGTCGAATCCACAGGGAGGCTACCTTAGTTTAGTCTCTATGTGCTCGGGTGCCTTAAACTAGCTACGTGCGTGTGTGTACTTACTTTAGGATGGAAGGGAGCTCGGAAAAAGGAAAATAAAAACTAATCTATGGAGAAACTTAAAGGAGCCAAACTAAGGAAGGAAACACTAATAAAGAAGAAGGGGACCTAGGGCGATTGCATTGCAACAAGACTTGGGCTATGATAACAGATGAGGTCTATCTAAGGCTCGGGACTTCTATTGCCGTTGTGTTGATCGGGGCTCTCTTTACCAATACTAGTGGTTCAACCCGTTAGCTGGATTTAAAGCTAAGGGCCAATCCCTCCTAGCCTACGCAATCCATTCTTAGAACTTATCCTCTTGGCTGGATTTAAAGCCAAGGACTAGCACCTAAACACTACGTGACATTAAAGCTCAATTAACCAACACTAACGTGGGTGAGGGATACTCTAGTCTAGGTTAACTTATCCACTTGGCTGGATTTAAAGCCAAGGACTAGCACCTAAACTCGACTAAGCATAGCATGTAATCTATTAGCTGGATTTAAAGCTAAAGCCTACTCTACTAAGCAAAGCCACGAGATTAAGTACAATCACATCACCCATATAAGTAGATAAGAGCATTTGAAGCATAAATAACACATGCATATTCACTTAGGCATTTTAACAAACACATAGACATGTTTGATTTCCAATACATAGACATATTGAATCATGCCATAAATTTATGTAAATAAACATGTATTAAGAGCCAAAGATCTACACAAATCCATTATTCAAAGCGCTAATCTAATATACAACAACAATCAACCCTAAATCTAGCCTAATCTAGCAACATATTTACAAGAAATAGAGAAAGAACAAGAAGAACTTCCCTAAATTCTTGCTTCTAAATCCGTACAAATCCTTCAAATCTTTGTTTAATGCTTCAATCCTTGCTTGGTGTGGGGTTTAGATGGTGGTTTAGGGTGTTTTGTGAAGTGGGTAAAGGGTTAGGGTTTATTAGAATTTAAGAAATAAAAGTTCCTCCCCTCAAAATTGGGCTGAAACGAGCTTTTATAGATTTCTTCCGCGCACAGCCGGTCGACCTAGCCGGTCGATCGGCTTCAATCTTGATGCTCTTTGGACTGGCCAGTCGATCTTGAGGAACTCGACTGGCTCTAAATCTTTTATTCTCTGGAGCGGCCGGTCGACCGTCTAGGTCGACCGGCTCTTCATCTAAGCCGAGCGGCTGGATCAGAATGCTCTCTTCTTTATTTCTTTTCTTCCGGTCTTCATCCGTCAGCTCATTTCTTCCTCGTATACGCTTGAACCCTTCCAAAACACTCCTAAAACATGGAATATAACACTTAGTATAGTATTTATGCACCTAAATACATTAAGTACGAATATTAACAAATATGCATAAACTTTATACTAAGCACACTCAATTATGCTCTGAACACCTTTAAATATGCATGCAAAAACTAGATGCAAACATGCACAAATGACACACATCATTAACGCAATACTAGAAAAACAAGAAATCAATGAGAATTAAATCTAATCTGAGGAACAATCACAATTTCGATCAACAAATCCGATCCTAGATGCAAAAATACTTTCAACTATTTTGATAAATCAATTATGGTTATTGACACGACCTAATAACCTCATCTTTCCTTACAGAGTTGATAACGATTTAAATCCCCTACGATTTTTTCCGCAACCACCTTACCTACTAGACGTTCTAATCCCCAGAAATGCTCGCAGGATCTATCTAACGCAGTAATAAAAATTTAGAAAGACCTGATTCTAAAAGTCAATACTCTCGTGGTAATTGCTCATTTAGATTGCGTAATTACACAGGAAACTTGGTTACCACTATCCTTAGATTAATTAAATTAATCTAACTGGCTACCTATTGTCATGCAATTAAATAATCGCGCTCAAAATTAAATAATCGCATATCAATATTAATTATTGAAGCAATAAATATGCAAATATCAAAATAGAATGAAAGGAATAAAACACTTAGATCTCATGAATTTGATGAACCGAAATCTTGATTAATCCTCGACTAGAAAAGAAAATTAGAACTTCATATTCATGAGTGTCGCCCAAAGAATAAAGAGAAATTTGCTGAATTGTCTGCTAAAAAGTTGTCTGCCTCCAAAGTGCATATAATAGGTATATATATAAGAAAAACCCTAACCTATTTTTCTTGTTGGATAAGGAAACCCTTTATAGCCCGAAAAGAATAATAAGGTAAAAGCCTTAAACATAATTTCCAACAAAATAAAAAATCTTCTAAATTTAATCTATTTCCTTCCAAAAGTCCAGAAAAAATATCTTCCATCTTGGTCAACCTTGGTCAAACCCGTGTAGCAAATTAATGGCATTTTTTCACGTGACGGAGTCAACTTTGACCGCTATAAACACATCCAAAAAGCTTCCATATCCATGCATAATGCATCCATCTCCTTTTCCTAAGCACAATCATGCAAAATTACATTAAAAACAGCAATTAATAAGCATTCCATTAAAAAATCAAATGCATCTAACATATAAATTAAACACTTATTTAGAACTTATCAACCAAATATATTATTATTATTATTATTATATATTTCTTATATATTTTTTATATTAACAAATATTTAGAAAATATATATATGTACTTGTTCTGTTGCTAGTATTTGTCTCAAGATTGGAAGAAGTTGACATTAGGAAACTAAGAGGGTGTTTGGCTTTGCTTATTTAGGTGCTTATAAGTACTTAAAAAAAGCACCATTTCACGTGTTTTTTTACTATTTAGGAGCATATAAGCACCAAATAAACAAATCCAAACACCCTCTAAAACATGGATAGAAGTTATGTAACTAGAAATTGGGATCTAATTTGCTATTTTCTCTTTTTTTATTAATAGAGAAATATAATTTGTGTTTTGCTTTGTGAGACACATTATTGTTATATGAAATTTTAGATTATCATTTGTAGGAAAACCATTTGAAAATTGTCCAAAAACTGGACCATATTATCTGAAATTTCATATTAAAATTACCCAAAAAACCTCTCAAATCGTATTAACTAAAACCGCTAGTTTTTTAATTAATTTGGGTGACTTTGATTTTATAAAATGATAAACTGCGTATATTAATTTGATTGAAAATTTACAGCAAAAACCACACCAAAACCACCCGCACACGCCTCTACTCACAGTAGATCCTTACTTCTTTTGTAGATGAGTTTTCTGTCATCTTACTCATCAGCGTCCAATGTGGGATAAGCAACTAGGTTGGTAACCCATTAAACTCTAGACGAGTCATTAAACTTAATTATAACCTTTGACTTGTCCCTTCTGTTCAAATCAATGAAGCTTCTACTTTTACCTAAAAAAAAAAATCTGCATTCAAGGTTTACACTTTAGCCCATTACTGCTAGCACAAGAACCACCAAATGAGAAATCTACATGACATTCCGTAAAAATTTAAAAATTAAGAAATTAAAAAAATAAAAGTAATTAAATATAAAAATTAATAAAATATAAAAAAATAATAATTTTTTATTTTTGTTTTTAATTTTTAATTTTAATTTTTTATATTTTATATTTATATTTTAAATTTGTTTTTGACTTTAAAATAATATATTACTTTAAATATATATTATTGCTTTCTCAGGTTTTGAGACAGAATTTAAGACAAAAAATTTCCATCTCAAATTCTGTCTCAAATATGTTTTAAAATGTTATAAACCTTTTGCTCAAAAAATCCATCTCTATTTCATCTCAAATCCGTTTCAATTTGAGATAGAAATTTTCCATCTCAAATGTAGTAATTTCTAGTAGTGTCTTTTCCCTCTATTACAGATGGCATCAGGCTGCACTGTCGATGGCGTCAAGGGTGGTGGTACAATTGGTGCCCACTGTTGCATCATTTGTATATAAAATGTTGAATAGAAGGGGGAAAAAATCATTAACTTTGTTTTAAATTGTGACAGACGTGATGGCATACTAATTAGTTATCGTTCATAAGAATGTCTATCTCATCATTGTAATAGGTTATTGTTCTCCAATGTAAGCTTTGCTTATTAGATTATAACCATATCTAATAAACAATATGTGAGATTAGTATGGTATATTATTGCTTTGACTTTGATATAATGTGGGTATTCTTTTCCAATTACTGTACTGGGTTGATTATTGGATTAGATGAAATGATGAAGCTAAGGCATATTTATAGCATAAGTTGCAGAAAAGAATGATTAACAGTAGAAATGGTAATCAAGAAGGGGGTTGAAGAAGATAAAGAGATGGCTCCAAGAGCTGTTGCTGTACAAGAACAACCCAATGGTGAGGTATCGAAAATCAAAGGAATTCATGGTTTTCCCTTTTGTTTCTTTTATTTTCCTAGTCAATTTTTTTTCATTTTTTGTTTATAATTATTTTCATGATGAATTGGAAAATTGAACTTTTTTTGGGTTTCTTAATTTGAGAACTGATACATCTTGGGTGTTAATCACAGTGCTAAGGTTAGTTTTCAGTTTCTTTTTTTTTTTTATAAAAAAAAAAATTATGGGTTGTTGTGATTGTGTGTGTAAAAGAATAACGCATTTCGGTTGCAAATATAAAGACTTGAAAGTTTGCCAAATTTCTTTCTAGGTGATAATCATACTCATTTGTTTATCTCATTTTAATTTCATTTTCCCCTTTCTTCGTTGTGTTAAAAAAATATCACATATATTATCTCATTATTGTAATCTATTTTTCGTTATCCCATTATTGTCGATATTTACATCCCATCCCATCTCATCCCAAATGTTTTAATGATTTCGGCACAGGATGATTCTAGTTTCTGGATGAAATTTTGGACTCAAAATAAACGACAATAAATTGGCAAAATTCAAATTTAACATCATCATCAATGCAAATTAAAAAAATCCATTTCACCATGCAATAGTAGCAAGATAGGAGTTACAGTCCACAAATACTAATTGTTGAACCTTCACTAGATTCTTGATAAAAACATTCCCTAGACATAAATTTCTATTATTGGGAAAACAATTTGCTTAGATGTCACGTTTGAATATGATTTTTGCAATTGCAAGGAAAAAGAGAAAAACATGTATAAACAACGAAAACTTAAATACAAGTTTTAATAAGTAAATAAAAAATAAATATATATTACATGACTCAAAAAGATTAGGAATGCTTATATATACATACATAGACAGTTGGGATTTTTTGGTACAGGATAATTTGGTATGTGATTTTGGTCCAATCAGAAATCCCGTGTCCCATGCACAGCCCTAGTTACGTTAGTTTGGACTCGCTCTTTTGATGTTTATGGCTTTTTATTTGAATTCTTTTTGGAGTAAAATGCATGTTCCTTTTCTGTGTTTTGTGAAAGTCACATGGAACTCCTTGTGTTTGCAAAACTCATTGATACACTCTTATGACTAAAAAAACGTTACACATTGGCCCCCGAAGTTAGTTTTTTCGCTAGAGTTAATGGAGAATTTTCGTATTGGTTCAAAATCCCCCCTCTGATTTTAAAAATAATGCAAATTTCTCCCTTCTATTTGAAATAAGGTGTAAATACACTACTTTTAGGGTGAATTATGTAAACTTCCTTATTTGTATGCATTCAATTATTCTTGAATATACTTGTATTGTTCAACAGGGAGTCATTTAAACTAAGAAATCTACATAATTTAAGCAATATATTATCGATTTTTTTTTACTCATTTAAAGGTTTATTTGCACTTTATTACAAATCGAAGGAAGGAATTTGCATTATTCTTAAAATCAAAGGAGGGATTTTGCACTAATTTTTAAATTAGAAGGAAAAATTTGCACCAATTTACTTAAGTTTTATTCATTATTAACAAGTCAAAATGCATTGTTGGTGTATTTCTACATTCTCTATTAACTTTAACAGAAAAACTAATGGCAAAGGCCAATGTGCAATATTTTTTAAATTATAGAGATGTATCAGCAAGTTTTGAAAATATAGGAAGTTTTATGTGTCTTTCACAAAATATAGGAGATAAAAAGCATTTTACTCTTCCTTTTTTTTTTTCAACGAAAGAGAGACGGTACTCTTTGAAGTTTTATTACCACAAAAAGAAAAATATAAGTAAAGGGGACAAGGCCTTACCCTCTATTCCACTCCTACATGTGAATGTTGACATGCCAATCTTATTACAAACATATAGCATGCAATGCATGCAAAAAATAAATAAGGTAATACTAATAATCTTACAAAAGATGAGTAAATACTAAAGAGTAATGCTACATATCACCTTATTTTGAGCATCTGATTGTCACCCTTTACATGGCATGCTGAGTTGGCAGCCAACTAGACTCTTTTTTTTTTTCAATCTCTCTCTTATTTATGTATTTTTTCTTTCTCTTCTTTATTGCTATTTTCCCCCTCTTTTCTTTATTTCCTTTTTTTTCCCTCAATTAAGATTTCCTTCTTTGTTTCCTTGCTCTTTTGGTTTATCTCTGTAGAGTCTCTTTCACAAATTTCTCATTCCCCTCTTTTCTATCGGTCCTCTACGTATCTCTTCAAAAAAAACTAAAATCCCGTTGAAAGTGACATCACAATTAGTCATTCTTGGCATAAATTAATGAAATTGAGAATGTTGGCAAAAGATTTATTCAGCTTGCAGATTGATAATGGTTACTCAGCCCGATGATTGTTAATGGTTATTCTCATTCCCCTCTTCATGTTTTGTTCATGATTATTGCAATTGAGCACACAACTACTTATCATATTTCGTGATTGCAATTGAGAAATTGAGTAGTACTTTTATTTTTATTTAATGATCAATATTTACTGACCATTCATCATATTTCATGACCAATATTTCAAGCAAAAACACACTCAAGAGGCTAACCAATATCTTTGGAAGTAAAGGGATATGGCTCTATAATTTCTTCGAAGCTGCATGATGTACCAATATCAACAATTTCTTTTATTCTCTAAAACTATCAACTTATTAAAGAAAAAAAGAAAAGTCTAAAAAGAAAGGTAGTAGTTTAAGAAGAACGTAATAGACATTGATTACTCATTAAGAGTAAAAAGAGAAAAAAAAAAGGTAAAGAGGAAACTTGATCAAGGGAGAGAAAAAAAGGAAATAAAATATGAGAAAGAAAGGAAATAAAGAAAAAAAAGAAAAAAAAGGAAATAAAGAAGAGTGAGAAAAAAAATTAATGGAGGAGAGAGATTGAAAGAAAAAAGTCTAGTTGGCATGCCAACTTAGTATGTCATGTAAGGGGGTGAAAATAGGGTAATGTCTAGCATTATTCAAAACTAAATAAGATAGTACTTACTACCCTTGCAAAGAGACATCTAAACTGTAGCCTAGACTTAAGATTTACTCATCTTTTTGCAAGAATTAGATTTTTTTTTTTTTTCTTATGAGTGTGTGATCTTTGTTGAGTTCTTTCATTTTTATTTTTATTTTCCATATTATGATCTACAAAGTTCACGCATAGAGGTTGGGCCTTCAATATCATTTTAGCCTCCTAAAGAACTTTGGAAGGCAATCTGGAGAATTAAATCACCTTCTAAGATTCGAAACTTCATATAGAAGCTATGTAATAAAGTTATTCCTATGGAAGATAATAGGGAGTAGCAGCTCCAACAAGTTCCCATCATTTTCCCCATAATTATAGGGAGTCCCAATTTTTTTTTGGGCTTGCCAAATTTGGCAACTCAAAACATCCCCGCTATCTCTCTCTCTCTCTCTCTCATATCAATGATCAATTTGATCATTATTAATTGTTGTTGATTATTAATAATTAATAATGTCTTTTAATTATATGTATAAATTATACTAGTTTAAACATTAATATATGTAATTAATATTTTACTAATATTAATTTTAACTTACTGATTTTATTATCAAAAAATAATAAATTAAATTAAAATTAATATTAATATTAAAATTTTTAATATTGTCTTTAATTTTTTTAAAAGTTATAAATTAATACGTATTAAAAATTATAAGAAAATGTTAAAAGTACAATTGAATAGGGAGTGGAAAAGTAGAGAGACTATTCGAGTAAACTGAGATCGAGAGCTCCAGAGAAAAAATAAAAAAGGAGAGAGAGAAAGGAGATTGTTGGAGTAAAACTAATATAAGGGGCTCCTAAATGCAGAGAGAATGAGATTAACTTGTTAAATGTAGAAAAAAAAAAATAATAAGGATACTGCTAGAGTTAGCTTAAGGAAACAGTAATGATTGAACACTTATTCTTGAGGTGTCAATGGAGCCAAAAGGTTTGGTTCCTATCTCCATATCAAATTTGAGTGGAACAGCTTGATACAATCGATTAACTTAACTGATTAGTTGACAATCCAATTAACTTGATTAATTGATTATCTGACTAACTTAATTGTTCCTATTATATTGTTGACTCATTTTATAATATTTATCATAGTTTCCTAATCTATAACCATAACTAGCTGAATTTACTATAATCACATAACTTAATTAATTCATTCATGGGCATCAAATCCAAGACAATATTTTAAGCAGCCAAAAGGTCTCTCGTTATCCTAACACCAAAAATAAGGGTAAGACAAAGTCTGTGGTGATAAAGCTTGATATGCAAAAGGCTTATGATCTAGTGGAATGGCCTTTCCTTTTTCACCTCTTATCTCGATTGGGTTTTCATGGCCAAATGGTGCATCTGGTTCAAGATTTGGTTACTACAATCACTTTTTGGATTATAGTAAATGGCCAGCCCTTGCCTCCTTTTGAGCCTCCACGGGAGACTCGTTAGGGAGACCCCTTTTGGCCATTTCTCCTTTCTTTTTTGATCAAGACTCTTTTTTGCTTTGATTTAATCTCAGGTTGCTATAGGAAATTTACAAGGGATTAAACTTGCTTGAGATTGTCCGCCTTTGACTCACTTATTATTTGCGGATGATTCATTTTTTTATTATTAAAGCTACAGTAAGTGAGGGTTTAGCTATTAAGAATGTTGTTTACCATTACTGCTATGCTTTAGCGTGGTCTGTGAATTTTCCGAAGTCTTCTATCTGCTTTGGCAAAGAACATTATGTTCTGTGAAGGACTCTATTTTCTCAGTTTTGTAGATTCATCGTGGTCTGGGTTTATGCCATTACTTGGGCATCTCATGGAATGGCAGCATTCCAAAATTTTGTCCCTAGATTGGATATTGGATTGTGTACATAGTAGACTCAAGAGATGGAAAACTAAATTGCTATCGGATGGTGGAAAGGACGTTTTGGTTGAGTTTGTTTTACAAGTTTTTTTAGCATACACAATGAACTTTTTGTCTTCCCCAAAGTTTTCTGTAAGAAGCTGAATGCTTTGGTCAGTAACTTTTAGTGTGGCTCTGTTGGGAAAAACCATATACATTGGGTAGGATGGAACAAGTCATCCATATAAGCGCAATATAAGATCGTATACATAAATTTACAATATAAAATTTAAAGACATAATTAATAGCTGAAGCACGTACCTGTTTGAGCCATTGTTGTTAAAGAATTGTTGTTGAAGAAATAACTGTCACTCAATCTAGACTCAGATCTTCCTCTCCCTGCGTTACTCAATATTGACAAATGCTTATGATAACAACTATTAGGTTAAGAGTAAGAGAAGGGATCTACCCTATTTATAATAAATTTTGATAATTCTACTCATAAAAAGATTTACCAGAATATATAGGCTTACGCACAAAAAAACCATATGGATTTATGAGGTGGGCTAAAGCTAATATGATCACAAAGTTCAACTTGTGAACCAGATATTCAGCCTATTTTATAAAACGAAAAATAATTAACGGTAGCCCACTTTAAAGAGAAATTTTCCAACAGTCTCCCACTTCGACAACGTTAATTGTTTTATTTATTTTCAAAAATTTTTAAGAAAAATATTTATTAGGCTGAATAGAAAACAGAATGTGGCCACAAATTTAAAATATTCTGATTCACAAAATTACACCTCAAGCATATATCTGGACCAACAAGATTGTCAAGCATCGAATCATGGCAGTCATAGTGTTCCATATTGACACAAGACTTTCCATTGTCACAAATGTCATCCAACCTTATCGTCATGGACCAAACATACGGTAGCGTAGCAAAAAACTAGCACCAATATGTGATCAAAATGTGCTATTTCTTTGTCAGTCCTCTACATTATTTCTCCAATATCGGCATTTAAAGTAAGAGAAATCTATTACCCTTATCCTTACAAAATAGCGTTTAATATGCTAGAGAAAAGAACACATATCCTCACAAAACAGCATCTGATAGGCCAGAGGATAGATTATTGACCATGTCGTTGTATGGCCAAATAATAACAATTAAATCAAGCAACGAGAAAATCACAAAATTTATTCTCTTTATCACACGAAAGCAACTCGAGCGTCAAACCACGGGGAATCGGGATTACTGTCAAGAATTGAAAAGAAAATAACTAAAAATAACTAAGCTAAATACTACGAGTGAAACAATTTTTAGATTAAACAAAATCAAAAAAAGAAAACAAATTAAATTAACTAAAAGAAAAATAATTGTAAAAATTAACCAAAGAAAATTGCGAGACTTAAGTTCAGAAGAAACATGATTCAGGGTGATAGCCAGGAAATTATCCTATTCATGTTCGTCAACTTCAGGATTTCCAATTAAGACCAAGGGATCAGGCTACAAGCTCTAATTCACCTAGATTAATTAACTAAAGTTGTTGAGGCATAATCTATATCAATGGCATAAATTATCTCTCACTCTTCTTTAATTAATTAGTCTCATATCCTAGAAAATTAATTGAGACTACAAAGGCATAAGCTATCTCAGTGGCATAATTTATCTCAATCTTGAAACAATTAATTAAATCTAGTCATGTTAATCAATCTATATTCGTACCCACAAGAACCTACAAGATTCCTATATGGCAAAGGTATAAATTCTTGACTAACAAAAATTAGCTACAAGCAAAATAATGATTAACCAAGAATTTAATAGCAATAAAGCACAAATACGAATAATCAAATAAATCCCAAAAAAATCCGAAACATGAATAAAAATAATCACTAAATATCACCCCGAATCATGGGGAATTTAGTTCATAATTAAGTTCAACGCAAAAACTGAAAAAGAATTGAGAATAGAAAACTCATTATATTATTCCTAGACAAATAAGTTGATGAAGTTCTTGTCTTCAATTCTCTTCAAGAGCTGCTCCCCAACTTTTCCTTCAATTTTAATCCTCTGCACATTCTTAGGTTAAGTCCCCTTTTTCTATTGTGTATTGTGAGTATTTATAATGGTATCAAATTCCTTTTCAAATCCCCTTTGGATTAAGAAATTGCTACCAGTTTTAATGCCCTCGTTTGACCGACGTTTTTGACCATCTTAAGGGCAGATCTGGGCTGAGCTCAAAGAAGGAAAGTTGTAGCTCTATGAATTAGCTTTCCATATCCGCAAGAATCACCTAATTTGGGCCTCTTTATCCCAAGTTATGCCCAAAATACTGAAATATGTCCAACAGGTGACGGGAATTTTTTAAACGTGTTGTGACTGATTTTTCACCTTGATCCCCCTTGAATTTGGAAAGATGGTCTTCTTAACAATTGTAGCCCTGCCTCATAATAGTCCAATGGCCCAAGAATCATGTGATTTTGACCTCTAGGGTTGGAGTTATGAGCAAATTATCAAAACTGGTCTGACATGAAAAACTTTCCAAAAATTAACACCAAGGTCACTTGTCATATTCATTTACCAACGACTTTATTTGCAAGAAAGGCCAAAGCTCCTTGTTTGCTATGAGAAATTTATCCTTGATCCATATATTTGAGCCCAATACTTCTCCATTAAATTAGCCCAACTCAAATTATGATTGATCTTCAACTTCAATTGCCTAGAATCTTCTGCAAATTGCTCTTGTAGGCCTCCACAAAATATCTTCTTCTCTCGAACGACACTAGATCAAATAATTTATAAAATAAATCACTTGAACCACTTTGATATATGTAATTGCATGCAAAATAGTGGAATTTATTGCAAAATACGAAGACACATCAATCATAATGTGTCCTTATGGAGATATTAAACTCAATAGAGGATCTTATCGCAATGGACACCAAACATAAGATCCTTAACAAAAACATGAATATGAGTAATCACAATATATAATTATGTTGTAAACCATAAAACAACATGCTATTGTACGAATGCACTAATGTGCAAAGCAAAACATAAAAATGGGAACATCCAACAGTACATGATGATATAAAGCTCTCACTAGACAAAAGAATCAAAAGATTGTAAAATACTTATATTCCTAACATGTTTCACAAAAATTATAAGTCAAAGACCCTTGGACAAGGAGCCAATTAATACGCCATCACTAGCAATTCGCTCTATATGAATGTCATCATTTTTGACAAAGTCTCTAACTACTAAGAACTTGATATCTATATGCTTTCAAACTTTAATTTTCTTATTATTCTTTGAGAATAGAACAACAACTCTATTATAACAATAGATCTTAATAGATCTAGTAACAGAATTTATAATTCTCAAAACTAGATATCATGTTCTTAAAACATATAGCAGGAGATGAGGCATCAAAATAAGCCACACATTTACATAGTTGAAGAGGCATTAAGCTGTTATTTTGCACTCTTCCAATACATGGCCCCTCCAGCTAATACTTGGTTATATTTACCCAAAAGTAGATTTTCAATCATCTGAGCATCCAACATAGTCCAAGATAGAATATCCAACCAATTTTAGATAATCTACTTTATAGTAAATATGCATATAATTTTTGGTCTTTTGTAGGTATTTTATTACCTAATTAGCAACAACTCAATAATCCATTCCAGGATTTATTATTAACCAAAACTTTTACCACAAAAGCGATATCAAGTATAATGAATACTAGATCATACAACAAGCTCTCAACAGCACCAGCACAAGGTATATCTTTCATAGAATCCCTCTCTATATCATTTTGAAGATATTGCTTCAATTTGAGTTGATCACCTTTTACTATAAATGCACGCAAGACTTATAATCCTTCACACCAAAAAAAATTATGAAAACTCAATTAATGTAAGATTTCGTAAAAGATTCAAAAATTCCAAGAGACCTATTTCAACAAAACTTAGTACCAAGAACAAAAGAAGCTTCCTCAAGATCTTTCATATCGAAAGCCTTAAGTAAAATATTATTTAGTCTCATGGAGCATACCCAAGTTATATATAACTAGCAAAATATCATCAACATGCAATATTAGAAAGACAAATTTACTCCCACTGATCTTGAAGTATATACATGGATCAACTCTATTTTTCTCAAAACAATAAGAAGTTACCATTTCATCAAACTTCAAATATTCATTACCTTGAGGCCTTATTCAAAATCATAAATGGATTTTTTAAGTCTACAAGCCATATTATCCTTACCAGTAATAGTAAACCCTCAGGCTATTTCATGTAAACTTATAGATACATATCACTATTGAGGAAAACTATTTTCACATCCATAGGAGCCATTAATAGCTCAAAGAATATTTTATAGAAATATGTGAAAAAGATTTCGTTGTAATCTATACCTTTTCTTTGGGTAAAAGCTTTTTGTAACTAATCTCACCTTTGGCCTCTCAATCTTCTCTAGGGGATTTCTCTTGGTCTTGAAGACCCATTTGCAACCAATAAGATTATCTCATTTAAGAAGATCAACAAGTTCCCAAATTCATTTTCATCATAGGTTGCATCTCATCTCTCATAGCATTCAAGTAAATGAGATAATCATTATAGATGGAATGTCTTCTTTCTCTAATGAACCTTTTAAATATTATTTATCATTAATCTCATAAGGTTGTGAGATCTCAACATGCAGATTGTCATTAGCTGTAACATCACCATCTATTATAGGGTACCCACTAATATATTGTCTTTCAATGTGGGTAGATTACCAACTTGACTACTTATTAGTAGTGGAAATGAGACAATTTCTCTATCATTATCCTCAGTAGTAGGTTGAGGACAGACAACATTACCTCCAATTCTAAGAATTTGGGCATTTGAGATTTGATAATCTTAGAAACACATGTAGGAGAGTAAAACTTATATAATTTAAAATAAGCCAAATACCCAATGAAACAACAAATAGTCTTAGGGTCAATGGTTTTCTTATTTGAAAATCCTTGGCTAAGCAGGACAACCCCAACTCGAAAATCAGACGAACTGAGTTTTCTCCCTAACCACAAATTCAAAAATGAGCTTTAGGGAAAAACTTGTCGGGAACATGATTAAGTATTTAACAAGTCATTTTACTAGCTTCACGGCAAAGGTACTCTAGTAGGTTAGTAATACTCACCATGCTCCTTCTCATATCCATAAAGGTACATTTTCACCTTTTGATCACACCATTTTACTCAGGGATAATAGGCATAATATACTGGGCAATAATCCAATAATTCTATAAGTACTTGGTGAACGACCCTATATGTTGTCCGGAGATCCAAGCCTACCACAATACTTACCTCTTCTGTCAGATCTAACAATTTTGATAACCTTCCTAAGTTGTTTTTCTACCTTTGTCTTAAAAATTTTAAATTTCTCAATAGTGACAGATTTATCATTAATTAGATAGAGGTATCTATAACGAGAAAAATCATCGTATCTATAACAAGAAAAATCATCAATGAATGTAATAAAATATTTATTACCACACAATATAACAAAATAAGGTCTAGTAGTGTCTATGTTTATCACTTCTAAAAGGCAAAATTGTGGGTAGCATATTTCTTTGAACTTTAATGCGCTTACCCCTTATGCACCCATATAAGTTTCAAGATCATCAAAAATTCAAAGAAGGTAAAATCTCACTGCTAATGAGTCTTTCAACTCTTTCCCTAGAAATTTGACCTAACTTTTTATGCCATAGCAAAGAAAAAATTTCTTTACTTAAACTCCTTTTAGAAACAAAATTTTTTGTATAAAAAGAGTCATGAGAACTTCCTGAGAATAAACACAATTGGTATAAACCATTTTATAAAACAC
This sequence comes from Cordia subcordata, assembly GCA_028554755.1. Classification (NCBI taxonomy): domain Eukaryota; kingdom Viridiplantae; phylum Streptophyta; class Magnoliopsida; order Boraginales; family Cordiaceae; genus Cordia; species Cordia subcordata. Next base: position 20,325,445 of record JAPTOF010000003.1, on the reverse strand, counting down.
ATTCACCAACAATTCTGGAATTGAAAAACAATTGTACTTGGTCATTTCTAAAGTGAAAATCATAACCAATCTTGTCTAAAAAAGAAATAAAAATCAAGTTCCGTCTAAAACATGACATCTAAAAAACATTTTCTAAAATAAGTTCAAAACTAATTTTTAAATACAGACTAACAGTTCCAATGTAAGACTCTAATCCACTTGCCCCTCATCTATGTTCTCTTTCTTTAACAAAAAGTGAACTTGTGCAATGAGCTCTTTTATAACTTTTTCTTACAAAAGTAAGAGTTCTTATCAAACTTAGTGATAGCAGATTTAGGACCTCTTACATTATGATTTTAATCTATGATCTAGATTTGACCTTTACCACCCTTTTAAAAACTATGACCTCTCTTAGGAACATGACCCTTAGAATTCGAGATATTAACATTATAAGAATAGGGCTTAAGATTGGAAACAAACTATACAACCTTTGGATTTTTACCCTTAATTTTGTTCTCCTCAATAACATAATGGGTAATTTTTTGTCATCAATATTTCAAGGTTCCTTGGTATATTTCTCCCATAGCTATTAAGAGTTCTTTTACATTCTTAATTCAAAACAAGTCATTCACTAAATACTCAGTTATGGTCTCTTCATAGTCATTAAGCAAGACAGTTAGACCTCTCCTATTGCCGATTGTATTCCCCTTTCTTTATCACCATTTTTATTGACCAAAGCGGCATATGCATGAAATGTAATGTCAAGTCAGTATTGATTATACTTAGATAAAATCCAATAACTGCTTTTATTTCATAATGGTTTTATCCATTCAGGACATCTAAGTAATGATTGTTCAAAGCAAAGGAAACAATCCAAGAAAAAGAATGCAATATCAATAAACATTATGCGTACATGCTATATTACAAAAGTAAGCAATATAAATAAAAAAAAGTCCAAGCATATCGTTGTCATATCTGCCTTTGGGCAAATAATTCAACATAAAAATAGGCACTCTTTTAACATAAAGTAATACATATAAGATCACCCCATTGAAAGAAAAGTTAACCACATTTGGGCAATTGAAATCCCTAACAGCATCGTAATCTTGGTTCATATTTTATGTTTATGCTACCGGGCTAAAGCCATATAATGATCTCCTTTGGGAGAACATTGCACACTTTACCATGGTAGTTTTCCAAATAAAATGAGAAAAGCCATAGATTTAATTGAGCAAATCACTTTGGTGAATTTGCCTACTTAAATCTATGCTGTCAACTCATTGGGAAAAATTAATGCTTAACTTTAACCACAAAATGCTATGTATGCAATTGATCACACAATATGAAACAATTTAATATGACATGTCTCAGTGATCAATTTAAAATTGCATTCTTCAACAAATTTCATGAGCACATATGAATAATCTAGCAATAGGAGATATATAAAATTTCTAATTGAATAAAGAAAATAAAGAGTTTTGTTAGACTTAGAGGACCAATAAAATAAAACTTTAAGATCAAATCTTAATTTATAAATCATAAATAGAAATTTCCATGGAAAGAAATATAAAAATTTAACATTTAATTAAATTTGACTCCATGACAACAATTTGAGACCATAATTATTAAATAGTAAGTTAATATCATAATTATTAAAGGGAAAAAAAAAACTCCATGACCGCAAACAAAATGGTGTAACTTCATTTAAAAATTAATTTATTACCTAATCAAGATGTGTCCACCAAATCTATCTCCAAAATTAATAACCCATTAAGGGTTACTAGATGAGTACATGACTATATGACCTTTACAGTAACCGCATGTGTAGTCATTAAAAAAACCAACAAACCAAATATCAACATAATAATTATTTTATTATTCTTATCACATCTTTTTGAAAAGATTTTTTATATATTTTATTTAAATATGTCATCATGATTCTGCCCAACTATATGGGAAATCAAAAGCAAATAGAACTCCTATTGGGTTTGGTGATAAAGGACTTGGCATTAAAGTCCTTAACTAATTACAACTCCAGAGTTCAAACCTATTTTGCCTTATTCCTTTTATCTCTTTTTTTTTGGTTAATAATTATTAATGCTCAACGAAATTCATATCTAGGATTAAAGCTTCGCTGACCGAACCCTCCAGATCTGCCACACACACACACACGCACACACACACACACACACACATATATATATATATATATATATATATATATATATTATTACATGAAAAATATATAGCAAAAGGGGAAAGAATTTTTAAAAAAATTTCATATTGTGTGACACCAGATTAGCAATGCAAGATAAATTGACAAAGATAAATAAACGCGGCTACCCTTTTTGCAAAATAATATTGTCGATCGCAAAATCATGAAGTCTTCAAAAAAAAATTCTAGTTTCAGATCAATTCAGTAGTTTAAAAATTTGATGTCCGCAAGATTGATGGCAACAAATATAGCATTTAAATTTCTTGATTTAAATGAGGCATGAGAAGAATAAGATTTAGGACATATATCACAAAATATCATATATATAAATAGAACGAGCAAAGAGAGTTTTATAAAAGCCCTAAATCAATTTTATGAAACAATAATTTAGTAATCACAAAATAAATCAAAAACTCTCGTAATCTTTATGCTCAAACAAGTATTTTGATTTTTTCTTTTCTTTTCTTAAATAAACACATGTAAATCCATGTATAAGTGGCTCTGATGTCACATGTAAGCGCAATATAGGATCGTATACATAAATTTACAATATAAAATTCAAAGACATAATTGATAGCGGAAGCACATACATGTTTGAGCCATTGTTGTTGAAGAAATAACTGTCACTCAATCTAAACTTAGATCTTCCTCTCCCTGCTCTACTAAATATTAACAAATGTTTATGGGAACAACTGTTAGGTGAAGAGTAAAAGAAGGGGCTTAGCCCTATTTATAATAAATTCTGATAGTCCTACCATAAAAGGATTTATCAGAATATATGGGCCTACGCACAAAAGAACCGTATAGATTTATGATGTGGGCTAAAGACAATATGATCACAAAGCCCAACTTGTGAACCAAATATTCAGCCTATTTTATAAAACCAAAAATAATTAATGGTAGCCCACTTTAAAGAGAATTTTTCCAACAATCCATGCCTGAGAGTTGTGGTGGACTTGGTTTTCGTAACTTTATTGCTACAAACAAAACTTTGGTTGCACGTCAGGCTTGGTATGGATTCTAGTTCTTTGGGTTGGCGAATCCTTAAAAGCATAGATCTTTCACGTTGTTCACTTTAGAGTGCCCAATGTTCAGCTACTTCATCTTAGTGTTGGCATAGTATACTGTAGAGATGAGATTTATTGTGTTCATTCATGGTCTAGCATGTGGGTGATGGTAGAAGCATTGACATATGGTATGGCGTGTGGGTGCCTAATGTTGATCAGTTGCCTAGGCCACTAAATTGTTCCTTGCGCTATGTTTCTGAATTGTGGTATGGTGATTCAAGGACGTGGAATATTTCTTTGTTGCATGATTTATTTGTCTCTGGCATGGTTCATTCAATTGTGAAACTTTCCCTCTCCAGGTCAGTGATTGATGAAAGGCATGTATTGCCATATTCTAAAATCGAGAACTATGAGGTTAAAGCAGGCTCAAGTGTTTGCTCCGGTAGCCTCTTTGATTGCTGGAGGACCTGGTTCACATTACACTGGTCTATGGAAGTTAATTAGGCATGCTAAGGTTCCTACGAAAGTGAGTTGTTTTATGTGAAAATTGTGTTGATGCCATTTCGACCAATGCTAATATGTTCTGTAGGGGTTGCTTGGAGAGTTCAATGTTTGCTTCATGTGGCCACGTTGATGAGACTTTGATGCATCTACTATTTGATTGTGATTTAAGTCAATGTACTTGGTTTGCTATGCCTATAAACAATCGTAGTGCCAAGCTCCATATTGGTACGTTTCAGGATTTGTTATTCCAAAGATCATCTTTGAGCTTCGACAAGCTATTAGTCAAATTTCTATCACATGTTGGGTACTTTGGAAGACCAGGTGTCACTTTGTGCTTGATGGCAAATATCTATCATTAATTCATGTTCAAAAATGAGATTAATGGCTTGATTCATGAATTTCTGGGGATTTCTTCCTACTCTAGTGGTGATTGCTTTACTTGGTTTTGAAGAGAGTCACGTGAGACCTACTCGCTGGTTGCCTCTAAGTAGGGGTTCATATAAAGTAAATGTTGATGCTTCGTACTCTATGACTGATAGAGTCGTAGCGATTGTTGTTTTTTGTCATGATTATAGGGGTGCGTCGTTTGATGGTTTGGCATTTGTGGTGGCATGTGGCTCTATGTTTAAGGCTGAAACTTTGGCACTTGCCTCGACTTGTGATCTGCTGCAGACCAAGGGGTGGGAATATGGTGTTATTGAGTCTGATAATTTAAACTTGGAAGGTTTACAGCAAGGAGTCTTCGTTGAGTTGGCCAATTGAGCACTTCGTAGAGGATGCTAGGACTTGGATTGTGAAATCTGGTTCTTGGCATGTCGCCTATGTGCCTATGTGTGCAAATAGGCTACTAGACTGCAAACTCGCTGGCTAGGAATGTTAGGCAGAGATCTCTTCCCTTAGATTGGTGTTCTAACCCGCCTATGGGTTTACTTCATGCATTGACAACAAATTATATTGTCATTGGTCTAGGATGATATGTAATTTTCGATACATTAATAAAATTCTCTTTTTCTGACCAAAAAAAATGACTAATCTATCACCTAATTAAACTTAATTTAATTTATTTTAAAATTATTTTTAAGGTTGCTTTTATAATGCTTATCATAATCATATCAACCAAGTTGATTGAGTGATTTTATTAACTTAATTCGTTGATTTTTAAGTGTTTTCAATAACTTATTTTCTTATTTTTTTAACATATGGTCCGATATCATTTATTCTAATTTTAACAATATTAAAAAATAAATCTTTACTAAAATAATATTAATAGTTATGAATAAATCATAATTCTTTTATAACTTAATTACAAATACTCACCTTTTTTTGGGTCAAGAAAGCAAATTCATTCATAAAATAATAGGGTTACCACTGGGCCCAAAAGTGACTCACAAAGGGAGTGTCCAAAGGCAAAGAAAACAAAAAAGACAAGGATCAAACAGAAGCCCAAGAGGGAAAGGCCCAAGAAGGCAATAGGCCAAGATGGCCGAGCAAAGGGAAAAATTCCTATCAAAACTGAACACAACAGCAGCCAGAGACGGCCCAACTGAGAACATAGTCCCAACCGAGGAAGGTGTGAAAACAATACCAAGCAAAATATATATACTCACAGCACTTAATCATCCACCCTAATTACCTTGCTGATCAACTCCATCCTAGACCTCCTCAACCTTCTTGCAGCAGTCTCACCCAAATTTTTTGTTTTTGTAATTGGATTTCTTTTGGATTTTATATGTCCATGGATAAAGTATTTTTTCTTTTGTCACGTGCATTAAAATTTTTTTGATTAAAAAAAAAGATGAATTAAAATTTCAAAACACCAAAAACTCATGACATAGCCCAAGGGTAAAATAGTAATTTTCATTCATAAAGTTTATTATGCATTTTGCAGTATGACCCAATAAAAAAGACACAAGTTCGAATCTCGAAAAGTACACTCAGTGGGAGGGCTTTTCCTTTATTATTCCCGGTCCAATATGGATTAGTTTGAAGTTAGATGTCACTTGGAAACACTTTAGTTTAAAGAAAAATAAATAAATAAATAAAGCACGGCCTTACTGAAACTTTTCCTGATTTATGAAATTTTTTATAGATAGGTCTGCTAAATGTAGAAACAGCAGCATTAGATAAATTATCTCAGACAACTCAAATTACTTTTAAATTATTTAAGACTTTCCAAATGCGAAGGATAAATTCTAATCCAACAAATTGCTGCAACCAGAACCCATGTTTTTTTCCCCCTTTTTTCGTATATTTCTGTGGTTGTGTTAATGGAGGTTGTAATGTGTGTGAACTATAATGTAAAGGCTATGTTCAAGTGAGTAGCTGAATGCCATGGAGGTTAATATATGTACTGCTCTTGTCATGGCCCCTACACACCTCACGAAATAATGCACACGTACGAATGTGAGGTAAAAATGAAGAAAGCGAAGAAGAAAAAGGTGTGAAAAGAACCAAAAAAAATGAATTGATTGGAGAGAATAAAAGTAGGAAAAAGGCAAAAGAAAGGTTGTGGAGAACATTCGCACAGAAGAAAGAAAGAAGACTTCTGTTTAAGGAATCTTAGCATGGAAGGACCACCTCTCTCCTTGTGCATTATGCTTCAGAATATTGAGAAATAAAAGGAAAAAAAAAAAAGTCATTCTGCACCATCAGGGTAGAGCCAAAAATTGAACGTTGAGGGCTAAACTAAATTAAGAATATTAATAATATTAAATATGTTAATTATAACAAAATATAAAATTACTATTTAGTTAAAAAAAATGTTAGAAAGGTAAAAGAAAGTTAACTAATTATACTAAAGAAACAGGACTCGTCTAAATAGAAAAAATCATTTATTGTTTTTACATAAATGTAACAATAATTTTTCTTTTGTATAACATTTAAGTTATCTTTTAGAAAGTTAGTGTGATCAGACGCATAATTAGGGTGATCAGACACATAATTTCATGTTCAACCTTTTAAATTTTTCCTAAATATTCTAAATGCCCATTTGGATCAGCTTATAAAAAAGGTACATTCTACAGCACTTGAAAAAAAAGATATTTTTAAAGAGTTTTATCTTTTCAAAAAAGATATTCTACACATTTAAAATAGAGTATTTTTTAATGAAAGAAGTGCTTTAGAACTAACCAAAACATTTCTTATATAGAAACTTTGATATTGCCTAACCAAAAGATTAATAAACTAAACATTCGTCACAAAATGTTAACATCTAGTGAGGTTTTCAAAGAAAACGTTACGAAAAACTATCAGCAACGTGGATTTAGAGGGTGTTTGGCTTTGTATAAGCACCCAAAGAAAAGCACCTTCTCACATGTTTTTTACTATTTGGGTGTTTATAAGTGCCAAATAAACAAAGCCAAACACCCTCTAGTGACTTCTATGTGACTTTTTTTCATCTTAAAAAATCTTTAGTGATGTCTTTGCATTATTAGCAATGTTTTAAAATTGTCATTGAAACACTTATTTGTTGTAGAAAATTAAGTTACCTATCCATTACAAAAATTTGTCACTTTAATATCATTTTAAATAGCAAAAAACTCAATTTGATGTCACTTTAATAACTCAGAGTTTCTTACTAAAATAAAAAAATATTATGATAAATATTTGAAACACATCATTCTTAGTCATTATATTTGTGACATATATACCATCACTACAAGATATTTGTTAAATATATATTTTGTCTCTAAGTTACATTTAGAAGTATAACAAAATTAACTAATTATACTTGTCCCAAATATAAGATATTTTAATGGAACTAAAAGTATATATCCACACTTAGAAACATATCTAATTTTTGTCATACTTTCAAATTTCTACACTTTGACTGTAACATATGCATTTTTCAAATTTATATTAGTCACATTTTCAAACATAATAAGTTTTTTACTATCTTAAAAGATTAAATGTAAAAATTTCAATACCATTCATAAGGTTAAAATTGTAAAAATATATTTTGTCAAGTTTAAAATCATAACTAAAATAAAAGGTATTTTCATACCGTTACATTACTCAAAGTTTTTTAAAAAACACACACATACACACACACAAGTTACCAGTTACTGGCCTAAAATCTTGTGGGGCATGCAACATTTATCCTATTTTGTTATTAAAAAATATACATTATACATATACACATAAATCTACATAACACCCCCTTTTCTCCTTTCCATCTCTTGTAGATATATAATTATGATAAATATAAGAAACTTTTGAAAAAAATATAAAAAATTAAATTTTGCAAAATATATAAAAAATTAAATTTTGCAAAATATATTTAAATTTATCTTCACATAGACTATAAAGATCCATATATATATTATAAAGAGGGAGTCCATGTTTATCTTTTAATACTACATATCCTAATTCTATTATTTTTTTTCCCTAAAAAATGAGTTGAACTTCAATACATATATTATTTATCTCCTATTATTTCTCTTTTCTCACATCATATTATTTGCTTTTCAAATTTAAATTATTTATTCAAATATTACATAACTCTTACAAAAAAAAAACCAATAATTAAAATTTACAAAATATATTTATATTTTATCCTAATATAAATTTTTAAAAATAAATTGACCATCAATTATAAGCAAATATATCAAAAACATACATTTTTCCATGCATTTCAGAGTTATATTCTACTAGTCTTTCAATAAGTTAGGGTCTATGTTTCTTGGAGTTGAAGGAACGTTTAACAAGACAAAAGGAAAAAAAACTGTTGAGCAAATAATATTTTGGAAAGAATAGAAACAAAAGTAAACAATGTTTGCACATGCACAAGATTACTCTTACTCGTATATATGCTTTCTTCATCCTAATCAATTTAGTCACATGCTAGTATCTCACTTTTGGTTTCTTCCTTTGATTTACCTCTGTGGCGTTCATGTTTTTCCTCTTTTCCTCGTATGTCCTTGTCTTTTTCTTTACAATTTCTCTATTTTTTTCCCTGTTCTTTTCCCATTTCCCTTTCTCTCTTTTCCACGTCCTTTCCTCATTTTTGGTTCCCACCATCATTTTCATTCACAAACCAACTAACTAGGTTAGTATTCATCTTAAAATATTACAATAATACGGAGTTAATTAGTCAACGGTTATGAAATATGAAGTTACGCCGATTATTGTTATGAACGGTGTGGAGGGGGAGATTGTGGGGTTTTAGCCCCATGAGTTGAGTTGCAAGAGGAATTAGAATGCAGCAGAAAGGGAAGGAGGGAAGAAAAGAGAATTGCTTACAGTAAGCAAAGAAAAGAGAGAAAAGAAAATTGAGAGCCAAAAGGATTTTAAAATAGAAAAAAAAAAAAGTGTTGGAATTCTTTTGTTTAGTATACAAAAATTTGGTACTCGTTGAGAAGAATAATTGCAAGTCTCGTTTGTGGGCATACTTCAAGTTCGGACAAAGCTTGAGAATGAGAATTTTGTATTCCTATTACTTTTATATATAGTGGAGTTAAGTATCTCGTGTAGCTACTTGTTATGTCCATTTATTCTTAATTTAATTATATTCTTTTTTCTTGTAAAGTGACAATTTTCTATGTATCAAAGTCTCTCGTGTTACAACTTCTGTTAAGAGTATTATTCCTCCCATATAAAAACTTAGGTTATACGTGAAGGGGAGTATTAAGAGCATTATTCCTCTCACATAGAAACTTAGGTCACACGTGAAAGGGGCGTTAAGAATACGTGGCAAGTCTTGCCCATCTTCTCTTGTGCTAGTAGGATTCGTTTCTCCGGTAGATTTCCATGTCTATCTATTCTTCCTTCATAGCTAGTGATTTCTTTTCAGTTAATTTTATGCTTAACACAAACGTAGAAATCCCAACAATTTTGATAAAAATAAACTGTAGAAACAGCAAAGTTCAATCATATCTTATCTCAGACGGTGCAAATTGTTTGTAAATTATCGAAGGATTTGCTGATGAGAAGGAAGAATATTTCTAATCTAAGAATTGAATACGGAGAGCGATTTTGCTTCCAAGATGTAAACAGTACGGCAATCTAACTCTACAAAAAGAATCTGGATACAAAACATATTTAGCCCAAACCAAGTAAAAATGTACTAAAAGGTCATGTTTTATAGCCAGAAAGTAAAGGTATACTCGAATAACATGTATGGAAGCAAACTGACATAGAAGTACTTAAAACTATTAAGCTAGTAAAAGAAGACCATCAAGTAGAACACCCATATGTACTCTTCATTCGTCTTACAAGATAATAATAATAATCTTGAAAAGCAATAATTGATACTTTAAGAGATGCATAACAAGTGCTGAGAATCTACTCAACATTGGTGACAATCCTATCCATGATCATGGACACCACATCCTTGGACTCCTTCAGCAATTTGATGCTGCGTTTCAGCCTGCTGCGTTTCTCAGCAACCCCAGGCGATTCTTCAAGCATACGCTCTATCCCTCCACCGAAGGGCGCCAATAAGTCGCCAATAATCTCCTTCTCCATCTCTTTGTTCACCAGATTGTGTATGCTGTATATCAGATGCAGGGCCATGCCATCCACCAACCTCTTCAGGACTATCTTCCAGTATGCAGCCATTCTCATTTTCATGTCAAATGCTTGCTGCACGACCGGCAAATGATTGCGGAGGTGCCCAACTGCGATGTCCTTACCAAATTCATCAAGATCAATGCAGGCCCATCGTGATTTATCGTTCATGATCTTCATGAACTCCTCCTGTTTAGTCATTAACTCATTCCATTTTGTCACGTATTCAGAATTACAAGTATAATCGGTCAATTTCTCCATCTCAATGATTTCCCTCACCCATTCGATTGACTGCTCCATCTTCTTAGCAATAAGGTTTTGTGCAGCCCTTCTTGTTGCTGATTGAAGCTGTGGATAGTAATCAGAGTGATGCATCAAGATAGGCAACACTACCCCCTCGATATACCTCCATATTTTCTCCACAAATCCAACAGGGGTAGAAGATATTTCCTTGACCTTCCGCTGCAGCAGAGTGAGAAAAGCAGTGCGAGGGAGGAAATTAGGCAAGCCGATTCCCTTGGTTTCCTCCAGCACCTTAATTTCTTCCATCAAGAAGTCATCTTTTGAATCATTCTCTTTACATTTTGACTCCAGATTATCAGAGAATTGGTTGAGCATTTCCGCCAACCTTGCTGTGCAGTGCATCTGCTTATCTTCAGGATGCTCATCAAACTCCCCTCGGAGGAGAATTTTCCTCAGAGACTCTTTGGCATTTCCCAATATACCCAAAAACGCTGTCACAGCTTCAGCAGTTGATGAGAGATGCTTTGGTAACCTGTTGAGTTCTGCTAGATTGGCAGAGAGCTTATCATTGACTTTCTTGACGATGTCAGGCAAGCATCTTGATATGATGGTTGCCTGAATTTGGACCAGTTTTTGAGCCAAAACTGGAATGCCAATCATGGATTTACTAATTTTTGATAACTGGGGATGAGATTGAAACAATCTCGCTTCTTCCTCTCGCGCTTCTTCATAGGATTCATACCCTATCCGATTCCTGACACAGACATAACCAAGACCAATATTAACATCATCAGCAGTAACCTTCTCCAGTAGGCCTTCAGGTGCTTTATCAGACTTGGTAACAACAGCAAGAGTTCTTTCGCCTGTCTTGTCCACCTTCTGAGACATTCTAATCGATTCACATATGGAGAAATCGACTGCAGCAGATAAAACATTGAGTATAATACTCTCTTCAGGGGTTATATACTCCATGATTGTAGCTGATATCTGCTCATAGATATCTTCAGGCTGCCCATGAACAGGCACCCTAGTGATTCCAGGCAAATCAACCATCGTCAAATTAGGAACTCCTTTCTTTTTCACAATCAGAGTAAGTGGAGTGTTAGATATTCCTTTCCCTGTACCTGCAACTTGATCAGTCGCATCTTCAATGGCAGTTGCAATTTTGTCTTCATTCGTGGCCACCCTTTTCTCGTAGTACTCCAAATAAAGCTCTGGTTCAGGAGAGTCATGAGTTTGGAGCCTCATGATCAAAGGAACTCTGGTGCAAATGCCTTGTCCTCTCGGAAGGCTAATGCCTGCCAGAGATTCAAGAACACTAGACTTCCCAGACGATTGATCTCCAACCACAACAATCGTAGGCAATTGAATACCTTCTTGCATGATCTTGAGGTGGCGTAGCTTGTCCACGCAATCGAGAAGGGGAGCAATTTTTTCATTATACGAGGACACGATCGGGGCATGAACAGAAAGTGGTTCTGCATCCTCAACTACTGCAAGAGACCCTTTACCACCATTGAGCAAAGAGTTGTCTTCAGAAGAGCTGAGGACACCATTGCCACCAAAACCCATCTTTTGTTTTTGCTTTTTTTTTTTTTTTTAATTTGTATATTGCTGTGTTTATGTTGGAGGTTTTATGACAATGTCTGTGTGTGTGTAAGTAAAGGCTATGTTCGAGTGAGAAGCTGAATTGCTATGGAGGTTAATTTATAATGCTCCCATCGTGGCCCTCACATAGCCCGCGGATGTGTGGAAAAAATGAAGAAAGTGAAGAAGAAAGAAAGAAAGAAAGAAAAGTTTGAAAAGAGTACAAAGATTAATTGATTGGAGAAGAAAAAAGAAGGAAAAAGACAAAAGAAACGTTGACGTAGAACAGTAGCAAAAAAAAAAAGGACGAGAGGAGACTTGACTTGTGTTTAAGGAATCTTAGCATTGAAGGACCGACCTCTCTCCTTCTGCATTACGCTTCAGAATATTGATAAATAGGAACAAAATTAAAAATCATTTTGTTTCATAAGATCTATTCGATATATTAAACAAAGAGTCAATATCACCAAAATTTTCCATCCTAAATTATCTATCAGAATTATCCCCTAGGGGCCCTAACGATAAGAGCTGGAGACGAAAATGACTCATTATCTGGATTCGAATCTAGTTTATTGCCCTTAGGTTAAGTGCCATCGACTTAATTGGTACATAGTATAAAAGACATATTATGCACTTGAGATTTATCAGTTAGCGGTCGAGCTTTATCGGGTATACTGATAGTCAAGTTCTGCCAACTAGATTTTCCTTCTCACACAATATATATATATATATATATATATATATATATGTATATATGTCTCCATCCGATTTTGTCATGGTACAAGTTATTTAACCTCTTATATCTTGTCGATTTTTTATTTTAAATAATTAATTTTTGTTAAATTCATATAACCTTTCTTCATATATGCTTTGATTCTTCATATTTTGGGACGTGCTTTTACATATAATCATATGTGTTCAAGGGTTGCTCAAGGGTAAACAACTAAAGCCATCGCTTTAGGCCCCCAAAATTTTAACTAAAAATATTAAGTTATCATAAAAGTCTAATTCAATTTCTTTTCTATTATTAGCTAAGGCCCTACTAATGTTTAATAAATTTCATATTCTCTTTTGTTCATGTAAACTAGTGATTTTCAATCACATTATTATATTATTCACAAAACTTATTTTTTCTCTATTCCTCTCTAAATAAAAATTGTCATTTCTAATACTAAATGATCAACTATTGTTTTTTATTAATTAAAAAATTAATTTAATTTTTAATATTTCTGTGGTTGTGTTAATGGAGGTTGTAATGTGTGTGATCTATGAAGTAAAGGCTATGTTCGAGTGAGTAGCCGACTGCTATGGAGGTTAATATATATAGGTTAATATATATACTACTCTTCTCATGGTCCCTTGCTACACAACTCATGAAATAATGCACACGTACGAATGTGAGGTAAAACGAAGAAAGCGAAGAAGAAAAAGGTGTGAATTGAATGGAGAGAGGAAAAAAAAAAAGAGTAGGAAAATGACAAAAGAAAGGTTGTTGGAAAACATTTGCAAAGACGAAAGAGAGAAGACTTCTGTTTAAGGAATCTTAGCATAGAAGGCCCGACCCCGTTCCTCCTGCATTACGCTTCAGAATATTGAGAAATAGAAGAAAAGGAAAAAAAAAGAAAAGAAGTGATTCTGCACCATCAGGGTAGAGCCAAAAATTGAACGTTGGGGGCCAAACTAAATTAAGTATACTGATAATATTAAATATTTTGATTATAACAAAATATAAAATTACTATTTAGTAAAAAAGTTAGAAATGTAAAAGAAAGTTAGCTAATTATACTAAAGAAATTGGACTCATCTAAATAAAATAAATCGTTTATTGAATTTACATAAATGTAACAAAATTTTTTTCCTTTTTACAAAATTCAAGTTATCTTTTAGAAAGTTAAGATAATTAGACACATAATTTCATATTCAACCCTTTAAATTTTTCCTGAGGTTCTAAGGTTCCATTTGGATCGACTTATAAAAAAAGTACCTTTAATAGCACTTGAAAAAAAAAATTTAAATAGCTTTATCTTTTCAAACAAGTATTTTACACACTTATTTTTTTTTAAAAAAAAGTATTTTTTAATGAAAGAAGTGCTTTAGAAATAACCAAAACGTTTCTTACATGGAAACTTTGATATTGCCTAACCAAAAGATTAATAAACTAAACATTCGATGCAAAATGTTAACATCTAGTGATGTTTTAAAAGAAAATGTCACAAAAAACTATTAGCAACGTGGATTTATTGACTTCTGTGGCGACTCTTTTTTCGTCGCAAAAAATCTTCAGTGACGTCTTTGTACTATTAGCGACGTTTTCAAATTGTCACTGAAACACTTATTTGTTGCAGTAAATTAAGTTACCTATCCATTACAAACAATTGTCAATTTAAATATCATTTTAAATAGCAAGAAAACTCAATTAGATATCACTTTAATAATTCAGAGCTTTTAACTAAAATAAAAAAAATATTACGATAAATATTTTAAACAAATTATACTTGTGACATGTATACCATCACTACAAGGTATTAGTTAAATATACATTTTGTCTCTTAGTTACGTTCAGAAGTATAATAAAATTAACTAATTATACTTATCCCAAATATAAGAGTTTTTAATGGAACTAAAAGTATATGTCCACACTTAGAAATGTATCTAATTTTTGTTATACTTTCAAATTTTTACACTTTTAGTTTAACATATGTATTTTTTAAATTTATATTAGTTACGATATCAAATGTAATAATTTTTTTTTCTATACTGAAAGATTAAATATAAAAATTTCAATATCATTCATAAGGTTAGAATTGTCAAAATTTATTTTGTTAGGTTTAAAATCATAACTAAAATAAAAGGAATTTCTCACACTCTTATGTAGAATCGGCAAACGAGTACCCGCAGCTCGACCCGACCCGTTGAGCACGGGTTAGGTGGGTTGGTGGGTTAGGTCGGGTCAACCCGTTTACCCAACGGGGCTAGGGATATTAAAATCCTAAACCGACCCTAATAAATTGGTGGGTAACGTGGGTTGTTTTGGCAGGTTAAGCGGGTCACTTTGATAGGTTTGTGGGTTATTTTTGGCAGATTAGGCAGGTTTGTAGGTTATTTTGGAGGATTAGGCGGGTTTGCGAGTCGTTTTGGCGAGTTAGGCATGTTCATGGGTCGTTTCAGCATATTGGCGTTTTAGATGGGTCATCTTGACAAGTTCGCAAGCCACCCACGGGGTGACCCAAACCAACCTGCCTATTTGGCGGGTTACGTTGGGTCAGATTGGCCCATTTATCTGGCGGGCTGTTGAATCATTAACCCTAATTCGCTTTTTTTGCGGGTTAGGTAGGTCAACTCGCGGGTTTCAACCTATTTTGCCACATCTACTCTTACGCTTACTCAAAGTGTTAAAAAAAAAAAAAAACAAGTTACTAGTTACTGGCCTAAAATCTTGTAGGGTATGCAACATTTATCTTATTTGATTATTAAAAGAATATATATACATTATACATTTACACATAAATCTACATAATACCCCTTTTTCATGCCTTTCCATCTCTTGTAGATATATAATTATGATAAATACAAAAAACTTTTGAAAAAATAATCAAATATTAATTTTGCAAAATATATTTAGATTTATCTTCACATAGACTATAAAGATCCATATATATCATAAAAGGGAAGTCCTTGTTTATCTTTCAATACGACATATCCTAATTCTATTATTTTTTCCCTGAAAAATGAGTTGAACTTCAATACAAATATGATTTATGTTCTATTATTTCTCTTTCTCACATCATATTATTTTCTATTTTACTTTTCTAATTTAAATTATTTATTCAAATATTACATAACTCTTACAAAAAAAATATCAATAATTAAAGTTCACAAAATATATTTATATTTTAGCATAATATAAATTACAAAAATATAATTGACCATCAAATTATAAATAAAAATATTAGAAACATACATGTTTCCGTGCATTGCAGAGTTATATTGTACTAGTCTCTCATAAGTTAGGGTCAATGTTTCTTGGAGTTGAAGGAACGTTTAACAGGACAAAAAAAAATGTTGAACAAATAATATTTTGGAAAGAACCAGAAAAAAAAGTGACCAATGTTTACACATGCACATGATTGCTCTTGCATATATGCTTTCTTTATCTAAATCAACTTAGTCATATACCAGTATCTCACTTTTGGTTTCTTCCTTTTTGTTTCCTATGTGGCGTTCTTATTTTTCCTCTTTTCCTCGTACGTCCTTGCTTTTTTTTTTTTCTTTTAACTTTTTCTCTCTTTCTTTTTTTTTTCCCTATTCTTTTCCCAGTTCTCTCTCTTTCTTTTCCATGTCCTTTCCTCATTTTTGGTTCCCACCAACATTTTCTTTCACAAACCAACTAGGTAAGTATTCATGTTAAAATAGTACAATAATATGAGTATTATCCAATGAAATTGAATTCTTATATCTTTTTGTAGAAATTGAATTGTTATATCATTTTATCATAATTGTATTAACAACTATGTATTAATATTTTTTCAATTCAAAAGACGCTTTATTAATAGCCGAATAATAATATCGATATTGAGACCTCTTACACAGAAAGTAAGTAATTGGCTACTAGACCATAAGATTAGTGGGGACTACGCATTAAGTTTCGCTCACACTAAAAACTCACGATCCTTACACATCCACCCAAAGATGAAGTCAACGGAGGAAATTAGGGATAAATCCGGATAAAAACTCCAGAAAAAGGAAAGAAACCCTCATGCTGAAGAAAACAAAGAAGGCCAGGTTTCTGGAGGTTGATAGCGATGTGGCCACAAGAATAAATGACGAAAAAGAGAATGCAAACGTAATTTCTTACCACAATTTCTCATTTTTAAGTTCTTGTTCTCCTTTGTTATAAATGTACTGTGTTTTATAACCAAGAAAAAGAAAAACTTTTTGTTACTGTGTTCAAATATTAGGATATAAATATAATTAATCAAAATTACAATAACATGACAGTTTTATATATATATATATATATATATACATACATACAATTATTTTTCAATCACTGGCTATCAATTTACATGTCTCAGAAAATTGAAATTTTTATATTGGTGACATACTTAAAGTGTTGTACCGTTTGCATCCCGTCAAGTGTGTGTTTCATTAATTAATATCACATCAGTAATGGACAAGTGAGAACCAGCAAGCATTGACCAAAAAGAAAAGACCCTCTCTATTGATGATCTATCCAGAGAGATACTTCTTTGCAGTATATGATTTAAATAAATAAATGGTGTCATCAAATTTAATTTGAGATAATGCTATTTACCTTCATGAATTTTTGCTTATTTCTCAAAATTTTCTATGAAGTTTTAGTTTTGCTTATTTTCTCTCATAATATCAAGTCTTGCCAAGTAATACTTTGTATTTAATGATATTTTATTTTATCTTTTTATTTGTTCATTGGATGATTTAACTCCACTTTATTGCTTTTTATTTTATCTTTTAAATGTTAGCTTGTTGTAGTAAAATCATTAATCTATTTTTGATTTTATACGTAAACGTGTATTTGTATAAAAAAAAATACAGATTTTAACTTAAATTTAATATTTATTTAATTTCATGAATAACACAAATTTTATACAATAAAATACTTTTTATTTTTATTTCTTTTATTCTTAAAAGTTAGTTTATTCCAAAATATATGCATCAATTTAAGTGGAAAATATTATATTTTGTTTAAAATATATATAAATATATTAAAAAAATAGACATTAAATGATATCTATTTTTTTCTTTTTAATCTCTTGGAAGAGAAAAATTTTCACAATAGACTATTTTTGTTATATATGAAATATAGGCATTGCCATAGAAGCATCTCTACACATTAGATATTGAGAAAGAAAGATTGCCAGACAAGAAGTATACATGTTTAACTTCTAATTTTTATCATTTATCAGCCGCTCTATTCTATGTTGATGTTATTTCTATCTCTTTGTCTTCAAATTCATGCTTCAACTAAAGTTATTGAGTTCCTTACAGTAAGAATTTAATTGATTTTCGTATCATTCTAACTTGTTAGAATAATTTTACTAAACATATAAAATTTTTTAAAAAAAGTATTTTATTCTAACTTTTTATGGTTTTAAACAAACACAAGAAAAATAACAAATATTGCATAAGTATTCTACCGTAGACAATCATTCCTTTCTAAATTATCCCATCATACCATACAAGTCATTAGTTCTAAAATTTTATTATGTTTTTCTCAATTTCATGGAGCATTGAGGCCTGTGTTTTGATCAAATGATCAAGTGTTCACTTGCTAAATATTTTGTGAATGTCGCGATGGTGATATGAATTCGCCTCGTGTCATTCTTGGTGGTTAAGTGATAACTTGGTTTAGTGAATATTTAGCTGAGATAGTTATTCCTTAGCCTACAACACTTATCAGACTTGTGTAGAGTTTTCGGTCCAGGGGCATTACAGACTTGGCTTCGGGCTGATGCGAAACAAGGGTGTATATGCACCTTTATAATGAGAAAAGGATAGCCAATAGCTCCACCGTTCCTACCCTCTCAACCAAAAAGAGATTGGGCTGTTTTCTCCGTTAGTATTTTTGTTTCGTAGGGATCTTTGTTCTTAGGCACCTTTATTATTCCTATGCAGTCATTGTTTTTAAGTATAACAATTCCTATACGGTCTTTGTTTTCAGGCACCATAGAAGTACAACTACGATCTCAATTGGTAGGCTAAACTTATAATTATCGATTACATTTGTATATAATAAGAGAAGACGAAATGTATGTTGTCTACATAATTTAAACGCAATTTTATCATACAAAGAATAATAAAATTTTATGTTTCTAAACACTTAACATCAATCAATTCAATTTTAATATCCATTGGGTCCCGTGCATATGCACGGGATATATTTCTAAATGAATACAACATCTAAAAACTACAAATTATTCTTTGTTATGTAGAGCTCTAAATCTATAATTATGGTTGTGATCAATAGTTTGACCTAAACCTATTTGGATGTGAGGGACTCTAGAGCCTAGATGCCAAAGATAAGACTTTTTAGTTTAAAGTAGGGATATGGAATTGTGTCCCCTTTGCAAGCTATGCCATCCGTCTTTTAAAGGATGATGGTCTCCATTCATGGCTAAAATATCTCATTCACGGGAAATACAAATTCACTAATTAGAGTTAATCTTGGGCCGAGGATTGTGGTTCCTTCTAATATAATTGAGTTGACTCCATAAATTATGCATGTACCATTTATATCATTGAGCACCTAGTCATGGGTTTGCTATCGCTACTTGGGCCGCTATCATTATCCAGCCCAAGAGACCACGATTTAGATTTGGGCTCTACACGTTACATTTAACTCCTCATATTTCTCTTTTTATTGTCAGTTTTTATACAATAATATTAAATTGAATATGAAACGGGTGAAAACCAGTTACTACTAATTATGGTATCACTATTCACTTGTCTAGCACCTTTCGTTTCCCATGTCCAGAATGCGTTTCATGGGTAGACAGGTAGTGACGTGAAGTTTACTTAGCTAAATGCTTGCTTTTGTTCAGGCGCATATTCAAGAAAAATTCATGAAATAAAATTTTCTTAACAAATAAAACTTTTAGATAAAATGATTTTATCAGATAGTACCGAAATTAGAACCAGAGCACACATAAGTGATACGAGTCTAGTCACCATTCATTTAAAACTGTATGCATATGCACAAAACTCGATAAAAAAAGACTTCTGCACGTGAGGCATATCAAAGATAATATATACTCCTTCGGTTTTGAAGGTCTAGTTTTGACCTTTTTTTTTTTTTTTTTTCCAAAAATAAGAGTCTCATTTGGCTCTTATTCAACTTTAGTTTATACAAATTTGCACATTGTACTATGATTCATTCAATGCAAGGAATAGAATCCTCTCATATCAGATATTCTTTCATATTGATATGAAGAAATCTTTTATAGTAGTATATATCATTTCAGCCATTTATAAAATTTAAATTCAAATACTTTTGCTCCCTCCAATTAGACATCCTATTAAATGCTATGTATTTACTTATCGGTAAAGTATTGCCAAAACTTTTAATTTTGTAGCTTTCATTGAATACAGAACATTAAAATCCAGAGAAATAGAATTTGTAGCATTTAATGAATTAATACTTAAAATTTTAATTGCCTTAATATGTGTAAAATATCAAAATTGGACCTTCAAAATGAGAAGGAGGGAGTAGTACACTGGCCTCCTCTCTTAACTTAAATTAATAAAAACAACTTTAGCCAAATCTCCTCATTCCCTGGGAGATTTAAGGTTAATTATCTGCCAATGGAAAATTTTTGTTAGTGTGTAATGAGCCATTTGCCCTTTACATTGGACAATGGACACCACAGCTTTGCCATAAGATAAGCATACTAAAGGAATTGCATGGCAAAGAAGCAAAATCTAATAAACATTGGTTAATGCAATTGATACATTCAGACTAAAATGAAAGAAATGCGTGAACTTAGTTTCATTCTTATAGGCAGAGTGCTAAACTCGAAACAACACACAGATGGAAGCAAACTGACATAGAAGATAACTGAAATATTTATTAGGATAGTAAAGATAGAACACATTCATCTTGCTAGATAATGATATTCAAAAGAACTTCCAAAAGAAGCATGACAAGTGCTTAAAACCTAATCAACATTTGTAACAATTCTCCAACACTTTAATTTCTTCCATCAGTGCGAGGGACGAAACTTTCAGATCATTCTCAACAGATCCTTCCTGAAGCTGATCAGAGAATTGGTTGAGCATTTCTGCTAAACTAGCTGTCCCATGCGTATGCTTATCTTCCGGATACTCATCAAACTCCCTTCTCGCAAGAATTTTCCTCAAAGAGTCCTTGGCATTTCCAAGTATACCTAAAAATTCAGTCACAGCTTCAGCAGTCAATGATAGATGCTTGGGCAACCTATTAACTTCAGCGAGATTGGCAGAGAGGTTGTCGTTTAATTTTTTTGACGATGTCAGGCAAGCATTTTGATGTGACTGTTGCCTGAATTTGGAGTACTTTTTGAGCTAAAACTGGCATATCCCAACCATAGATTTGCTTATTTTTCATAACAAAGGATGAGATTGAAACATAGATTTGCTTATTTTTTATAACAAAGGATGAGATTGAAACAGCCTAGCTTCTTCTGCTCGAGCTTCTTCATATGATTCATCCCCAATTCGATTCCTGACACAGACATACCCAAGACCAATATTAACATCCTCAGCAGTAACCTTCTCCAGAAGGCCTTCAGGCGCTTTACCAGACTTTGTCACAATAGCAAGAGTCCTTTCCCCTGTCCTATCGACCTTCTGGGACATTCTAATTGATTCACATATGGAGAAATCAACTGCAGCAGATGAAACATTGAGTATAATACTCTCCTCAGGGGTGATACACTCCATTATGATTGCTGATATCTGCTCATAAATATCTTCAGGCTGGCCATGAACAGGCACCCTAGTAATTCCAGGCAAATCAACCATTGTCAAATTAGGAACTCCATTCTTTTTCACAACCAGTGTGAGTGGAATGTTTGAAAATTCCTTTCTCTGTACCTGCAACTTCATCGGTGGCAAGGCTAATGGCAGTTGCAATGTTCTTCTCATCGGTGGGCACAACCTTCCCGTTGATTTTTGATTTTTGAATGTTCCTGTGGTAAAAGCTGGAGGTTTAAGACAATCTGTGCGGGCTGTAAAGGTTATACTGAAGTGATCACCTCAATTGCTATTGCTAATTTGCCATGGAGGTCAATATATAGCAACGGGTGGAGTTATATTGAGGCTTTTCATACATTTTTTTCTGTAGACCAACTTTTCGTCTTCCTGAATTTACTTGCACTACTGACTTCTCAGTTTCTCAATGCATGAGAAATTAAGACCAGGTTCATGGAAATCTGAAAAGTTCTAACAGCCTTCCCAACGTAACCATTTCACGAAGACTGTCATGTCCAATGTCCCTAGCTAATATTTCTCTCAGAGTTCTCTGCCACCAGAATGAACGGAAAGATTTTTCTCATGCGTAACTTTGTGAATGGGAATATGTTATCCCTAAAGATTGCAACAAACATTCTAATTAAAAGGAAAAAAAAAAAGAGAGTTCTGTGGACTGTGGTTTCGTTTTTTGACGCTGCATTTACAAGCCAAATAAAAGGTTGAGATGATAGTTCTGTTAGAATATTTTCTCTCACATGGAAAAATCACAAAGTCTAAGATCACTTAATAAGATATTGGACTACTCTTCTCATTGACTAATTGGTTCTTAGGACACATGGTATTTGAGCCCATGTTATGGGCTAATTATATTTATCCACATGTGACCGTTCTTCATCCATGTGTGACGTTCTAAATTACAAAGTAAGGGCCAATTATATTTTTTCACGTGTGACCCTTCTTCATCTATGTGTAATGTTCTAAATTACAAAGTATGGGTCAATTATATTTGTCCACGTGTGAACCTTCTTCATCCATGTGATTCACCAATTAAACAATTGGTCAATGTAAAAGAAATCTTACTAACATGAGAATTTTAATCCGAATACCACAAATAAGATCTTGATATGAGAATTTAAATTTATCTATTTTAATCATAAAGTTGATAAATTTATTCATGAATATCTTGAACTCTACACGTTTTTTAAATAATAGACATTGAGTTTATTTAGGTTTAATCTTTTTAACAGTAGATGTTAAATTTATTCTAAAATTGAATATTCTAAAATTCACAATTGAATATTATTTCGAATATTAATTGAGGTTTTTTAAATTAAAACTATTAATACACATTCATAATAAATAAGAAATGTATCTTTTAGAATTAACACATAAAAAATCTTTTAAATATCAATTGATTGGCAATTAAAATTTGATAGTAATACAAATAATGTGTATCTATAATAACTAAGAAATGAAGCTTTTGGAATTGTCAAATGAGTTTTATTTTAAACATTAATTTGATGACCATTTAATTTTTCAATTAAAACTAATAATGTATATCCATAGAGATAAGAAATAATGAAAATAAAATAAATAATAAATAATAAATTATTATATAAGATAATAACAAAATAACTATTACCATGTAAGCATTTACAGGGCATTCTCACAAAGATTTAAAAAAAGAAAAAGAACTTTTGTGTAAAAAAATATACGTGTATAGATTAAATGTCAACTAATTAATGAAGTCTTTTAGTTAATTATATATTTCTAAAAAAGAAAAAGAAAAAAGAAACAAAATAATCATAACTTGCTTCATATTATTAAGTGAGCAAGTTTCATAAATAGTCATTCAATGTTTATCATTTTCTCTAAAATAGTCCTTTTGTAGTGCTTTGCACGGATATAGATAACTTTTTTATGCATTTTTTATTTTTCCTAAATATCTATAAATGTGAATTATACATGTTTTTGTTTTTCTAATTAAATATTATATAAACATAACCATCACATTTAGAAACCAATCATGACTATAGGCATTTACTTGACTAATACAATGACGAACCTTAATCATTTTATTTAATAATTCTTATAATTAAAGTTGTTTTGATCAATTTTTGTTAAATATTTAATGGTAGGGGTTAATGGATTTAAAAAAAAAAAGGAGTGATTTGGATATATAAATTTTAGAACTAACTAACTTCAAAACTAAAAACTAAACAATAGGGAGTTGTAATGATCATATAGATTTGTTAGTATTAAAGACTATTTAATATAAATATACTCACAAAAGCTAATCAAATCAGAGGTGGAGCTAGGAGGACCAGAGGGAGCCCTAGCCCCCCTCCCCTCCCTCCTCTCACCCCCTCATATATATATATATATATATATATATATATATATATATATATATATATATATAGATATATATATATATATATATATATATATATATGTATTTGTATATATATATATCTATATATATATATGTATTTGTATATATATATATCTATATATATATATGTATTTGTATATATATATATCTATATATATATATGTATTTGTATATATATATATCTATATATATATATGTATTTGTATATATATATATCTATATATATATATGTATATATGTATGTGATACGCTATTTGAGCACAAGCCTAAATAGCCCGCAAGTGCACGGGACGTGTGTAGTACAGTGTGTGCAAGTGCAGGGTCGAATCTACAGGGAGGCTACCTTAGTTTAGTCTCTATGTGCTCGGGTGCCTTAAACTAGCTACATGCGTGTGTGTACTTACTTTAGGATGGAAGGGAGCTCGGAAAAAGGAAAATAAAAACTAATCTATGGAGGAACTTAAATGAGCCAAACTAAGGAAGGAAACACTAATAAAGAAGAAGGGGACCTAGGGCGATTGCATTGCAACAAGACTTGGGCTATGATAACAGATGATATCTATCTAAGGCTCGGGACTTCTATTGCCGTTGTGTTGATCGGGGGCTCTCTTAACCAATACTAGTGGTTCAACCCGTTAGCTGGATTTAAAGCTAAGGGCCAATCCCTCCTAGCCTACGCAATTCGTGCTTAGAACTTATCCTCTTGGCTGGATTTAAAGCCAAGGACTAGCACCTAAACACTACGTGACATTAAGGCTCAATTAACCAACACTAACGTGGGTGAGGGATACTCTAGTCTAGGTTAACTTATCCGCTTGGCTGGATTTAAAGCCAAGGACTAGCACCTAAACTCGACTAAGCATAGCATGTAACCTATTAGCTGGATTTAAAGCTAAAGCCTACTCTCCTAAGCAAAGCCACGAGATTAAACACAATCACATCACCCATATAAGTAGATAAGAGCATTTGAAGCACAAATAACACATGCATATTCACTTAGGCATTTTAACAAACGCATAGACATGTTTGATTTCCAATACATAGACATATTGAATCATGCCATAAATTTATGTAAATAAACATGTATTAAGAGCCAAAGATCTACACAAATCCATTATTCAAAGCCCTAATCTAATATACAACAGCAATCTAACTTAAATCTAGCCTAATCTAGCAACATATTTACAAGAAATAGAGAAAGAACAAGAAAAACTTCCTTAAATTCTTGGCTTCCAAATTCGTACAAATCCTTCAAATCTTTGTTTAATGCTTCAATCCTAGCTTGGTGTGAGGTTTAGATGGCGGTTTAGGGTGTTTTGTGAAGTGGGTAAAGGGTTAGGTTTTATTAGGATTTAAGAAATAAAAGTTCCTCCCTTGAAAATGAGCTGAAACGAGCTTTTTATGGATTTCTTCAACGCACAGCCGGTCGACCGGCTCCTCTTTCTTGCTCGACCGGCTTCAATCATGATGCTCTCTGAACTGGCCGGTCGACCGGCTTCTTGAGGAACTCGACCGGCTTCAATCTTTTATTCTCTGGAGCGGCCGGTCGACCTAGACGGTCGACCAGCTCTTCTTCTAAGTCGACCGGCTGGATCAGAATGATCTCTTCTTTATTTCTTTTCTTCCGGTCTTCATCCGTTAGCTCATTTCTTCCTCGCATAAGCTTGAACCCTTCTAAAACACTCCTAAAACATGGAATATAACACTTAGTATAGTATTTATGCACCTAAATACATTATGTACAAATATTAACAAATATGCATAAACTTTATACTAAGCGCACTCAATTATACTCTAAACACCCTTAAATATGCATGCAAAAACTAGATGCAAACATGCACAAATGACACACATCAGTATGTATGTATGTATTATATTTAAAGAGCAAACAAGAAAAAAAATAGTTTGGTCCCTCCCAAATTTTTTGTTTGTTTGTAAGATCTTATAATCTAAACTTAATACAATAATCTTAAATAGAAAATTGCATTATATAATTTATTTATTTTTTGATAAGATAATTTTATATATAACTTTTTTCTTAATATTTGTTTTGCTATTAGTAAGTTAACATTTCACCAATATAATGACTAAGATAATTTGTTTCAGCTATTTGTCACAATATTTTTTTTTAGTATGAAACTTTTGAATTGTTTTAGTGATATTTTAGTGAGTTTTTAGCAATTTAAAATAGTATTTAGTTGTCAAATTTTTGTAATAGATAGGTAATTTAATTTAGTGAATAAAATTTTATGAATGTCAAATTTATTAATTTTTTGGTTAGGCAATTTTAGAGTTTTTATATAGGATATATTTTGATTAAGTGATTTTAGAGTTTCTATATAGGATATCTTTTGGTTAATATTAAAGTACTTTTTTCATGAAAAAAAAAATACTCTTTTTTAGTGAGTTTTTGGGATGGTTTTCTAGAAAAGATAAAACTCTTTAAAAAAATATTTTTGGTCAAGTAAAAAATGTTTTTCATAAGCTGATTCAAACAGGCCTTACAACCTTTAGAAAATTTTGTTAAAGTTGTTGAATATGATATTATGTGCTTGATCACCCTAATTTTCGAAAAGATAACTTGATTTTTTTAAAAAGGAAAAATTATTATCACGTTTATTTAGAAAAGATAAATAATAATTTTTCTATTAAGATGAGTCCAACTTTATTAATTTACGTAGTTAAATTTCCTTTATATATCTTGGTTTTTTTTTTTTTGCTAAATAGTATTTTTATGCTTTGTTGTAATTAAAATATTTAATATCACTAATATTCTTAATTAAGTTCGGCGCCCTAACCTTCAATTTCTAACTCCGCTGGTGACATGGTATCTCTTAAAGTTTCTTAAAGTTTGATGAGTTAACTGTATATAGATTTATTTATTTTAATAGTCTTACTTGGAATCAATAGTTATATGTTTTTTTGTATTATTTTCTTTTTCACTTTCTCCTCTTTGGATTGAATTAACTAATTATTTTTAATTGCCTTAGTTTTTGTACATGCTATGATTTTTTATTTTCCTATAATGAAAATTGATAACTTTTCTTCTTTATACATTACTATTTGTGGGAATATATAAATTTAACTATGCAATTTAAATCATATCTGATCTTATATTAGCCTATGTTACATCTAAATTATTCAAAAGATTGATCGAAATTTACATTAGGATTAGAATATAATATTAAAATCTTTTAAAGTCAATATAGATTTTTAAAGAATTTCTCCTATACTTGAAGGTATTGTTTGAAATGAGTAACAATTTTTTTTTTTTGTAAAATTTTTTCCTTCACTTTGTTTATTATAATATTTGATAAATATTATATAATATTATAAAAATTTTTAATTTTCCTTTAGTACTCATTTAACATTATTTTGTTCTTTTTAATGATTTCAGTATAAATTGATATTTACTATCCTTTATAATTTTTTTTCTATTTCTCTTCATTAGATTGCATTAACAAACTATTTTATTAATTTAATCTATAATGACATTTTCACTTTTGCATATTATATTTGTGAAAATATATAATTTAATTTGTACTATCTTTTTAAGTTTATGTGACATTCAAAGAGTTCATTAAGTTTAATTAATGTATAACTTTATAATATGTACACATACATATATGTATGTATGTATGTATGTATGTATGTATGTAGTATATTGATTGTGATAGTTTAATACTAAAGTTCTAATGTCATCCTATAAATGCTAATTAAGACCTATTAACCCATTTAAAAAGGAAAAGAATGAAAAAGAAAAATTGACGTTTCACAATTATAACAATACATCAAAATGTTGACATAACAACTATAGAGCTCACATTTATATTGCGAAACAACCTTATATAGATTATTATTAAATAGATAGTTCCTAACATAGCACAAATAATTCCCAATGTTTATTTTTTTTTAAAGTTAATCCCTAATGTTTGCAAATTGTTATCCGATAGATTCACTCAGTCAATTTAACATAAAAGTAACAAGAAAAATGTGATGTACCACTCACATACCTCTATTTTGAAGGCTAAAATGATATATCAAAAACCCAAAACATTTGAAAAGTATCAAAATTAACCTCTAATACTAGCATTAAGAAGCTCAATCTAACATTTTAAAAGGAGAAACCATGTAAATTCACACAAGACTAATTTCTAAAGAACAAACACAAAAAATTATAGTTGAATCCTTATTTTTTTTGGTCACATGTTGCTTACAATTTTATATATATGAACTTAATTAACCAACAAAATAGATTAAGAAATGAAAAAAGAAATGAACAATATTGTTGAGATAAAGTAATTCTTGGTCATTACATACAATTACATCATTCATTTACATTTTCAAAGTTTGAAGAAGAAAAGTATTGGGGTACTTTATATATTACTCATAGTAAAAATATTTCATTAACTTGAGGTTATACTGGTTACTATTGTGTAAAAGTTGTATTAACATGCTGCATGAGTTACACATATTTACAGTTGTGCAGATATTACAGCTAAAATTTTAAAATACAATAGCTAGCTCAAAGTAAGGGAATTTGAAATTCAATTTGTTACAAGTATTAGAATGGATCTTCCACAAGACTTGGTCTAAGTTGTTGAAGCAGGTCCTTTTCCCTTGACATGCCCCTACAAGATGATGTTTCCATCTACAACTGAAATCTTGTCTCAAATGGAAAGAAACTGGCTCTTTGACAAGGGTTTTGTTAAAGCATTAGCTAATTGCTGTGAGGACGGAATATGTGTAACAACTTGATCATCGACAGCTACTTTTTTCCAAACAAAATGATAATCAATGGCTACATACTTCATTTTGGAATGAAAAACTACACAATTTAGACTTTCTTTACTTTTTGTTATCATTCCTAGTAGGTTAGATTTTTGTTCCCTTATTTTTTCTTGCTCCTTTCCATCATTTGTGCATCAATCCTTTACCTTGTGCATACATCATTGTTTATCATTTCAAATGTCAATGTGGACTTGCATAGTATTATCTACTAATCTCTTCTTCTTCTTTGTTTTTTGAGCATTCGTGCTTTCTACAAAAAATGGAGACTAGTAGATGAACGGATTGTCATTGGAATTTGTGATCTATATAGAGACAAGGTTGTATCTATCCATCTTTTACTTGTCCTCATCTTTTTCTCTCCATATTCCCCATATGTGTTTCATGTTACTTGCTTGTCGTGTGATTTTGTGCTATTTGCTTGAGGATAAACAAAGTTTAGGTTTGGGGGTGTGGTTGGTCTTTTATTGTTTATATCATGTTTGGGGTAGATTTGTATAGCATGCCTTGTTTTTACTCAAAACATATTCAATTTTTTTCAAATTTTTTTGCATTTTTTGAGTTGGTTTATATCTATGTTGGTTGGAGAGTTAGCCTTCGATATTGACTTTATTGATTAGAGAAGATAAGGGTGTATTGTGGGGAGTGAATGGAGTGTGGGGTATGACCTAGACTTTGAAGAGAATCCTTTTGAAAACTGTGGGGAGTGAGTACTTCTAAGAATCTACTTCATAGTTTCCCCACAACTTGGTTAGAATAAGTGTTTAAGGATTGTTGATATGAGTGCCCCTTCCTTGATTGGTTCTTTGAGCGTGCCTTAGCCTTTTCTTTTTCTTTGCTTTTTGTTTATGTTATGTATTGAGAAAAAAATAAAAAAAAAGAAAAATCCAAAAATGAGGAAAAAGTGAAAAAGATCGAACAAAAGTGAAAAAACTGAAAAATGAGAAAAAGCCAAAATGCAACAAAAAGATTAAAAAGTGAAATATGTTGAATAAGTGTCAAATGACACAATATTTTACACAAGTATTCCCTCTTGTTATTTTGTTGTATTGTGAATAAGGCTTTTACGTCATATTATGAGTCATTGTGATGTGTCTTCTTTTCCTTATATCTTTGGGGCTAAGCGCATGTTGAGAGGCCATGTTAGTTGATAAGGCATAAAGCATCAACATCTCGGGTGCATGAGTTGGAATCCAAATTTTGTGGTGGTTTTAGCTACTTGGTAAGTTCCTGAAAGGTGTAAGACCCCTTGTGATTGAGAGGAGGATCTGAAAAGGCTAGGAAAACCCTTGTACAAAAAAGAATGAGCTCTTATACTCTCTTCAAAGAGCATGTGGATAGACTTGGTTTATGCTTACTTGGGGACAAGCAAGGGGATGGTTTGGGGGTGTTGGTGCGTGTCATTTGTGCGTATTTGTACATAGTGTTTGCATGCACGTTTAGAGGTCTTCTAGAGCATAATTGAGTGCATTTAGTATAGAGTTTATTTATATTTGTTAATATTTGTATGTAATGTATTTAGATGCATAAATACTATACTATATGTTATATTTTGTGTTTTAGGTGAGTTTTAAGATGGGTCAAGCTTAAACGAGAAAGAAATGAGCTAAACGTTAAAGACTGAAAGAAAAAAGTTGAAGAAATAAGCTAGAAATGAACTTTCAAGTTGAGCGGTCAAGGCACTGGGGTTACCTGGTAGGGTCCCCCAACAAACCTAGAGAGCTCATATTTTTACCAGTTAGCATCACGTTTCATGGTGGCTACCCAATAGGGTCCGTCGGTACTCGTACTGAAAAGTCTCTAAATCACCCATTTTAGGTCACTTTTAGGGGAAGAACCTAATAATCTCTCACACCCATTAACTCTAACCCTTTTCCCACTTCAATAAACACCCTAAACCATGATTTAAACCACATACCAAGTTAGGATTGAAGCGTACAACAAGGATTTGAAAGGCTTGTATAGACTTGGAAGTAAAATTTAAAGGAGTTTTTCTTGTTCTCTTTCTATTTCTTGTAAATATGTTGCTAGATTAGGCTAGATCTTTGGATATTTGTTGTTGTATATTAGATTAAGGTTATGAATAAAGGATTTTTGTACATCTTTGGCTTTTAATACATAATTCTTTACATTGATTAATGACATCAATCAATATGTCTATGTGTTGATAATCAAACATGTCTATGTGTTTGTTAAAATGCCTAAGTGAAGTTGCATGTGTTATTTCGTGCTTAAATGTTATCGGTAGTGGTCTCACCTTAGCCTTCATCCATGCTAATGGCATGAGCCCTCTTTGCAACTAATGTGTGTTGATTAATATGCTTAATTGGCGACTTAGTATGGTAAGAGTGTATCTCTAGTCTGAAACAATATTAAAAAGGTACCCATTAGTGTTAGTTAATACTCTAGGAGTCTAATCTCTTGTCTAAAATAATGCTAATAGGTTAGTCTCTCGAGTAGGACTTTAATCAACACCAAAAGAGAACTTAGTTAATTAAGCCCGAAAATTACGATTGGCTTGGGGAATCCTATGCTACTAAGAGTCAATGCTTAAGGATAGGAGTCCACCTGTAATTAGGAGAAAATAAGGTTAGTTAGCTAAGGTCTCGAAGAGAGCAATCAAGCCATAGATAGAGCAAACCATCATCATAGCCTAAGTTTAGTCGCAACTTGATCACCCTAGATGCTTTTCTACCGTGTTAGGCTTTCTTTCCTTAGCTAGGCACCTTAGTTCCTTCATTAGCTTAGGTTTAGATTTATGTTTAATTTTAGAGCCCCTTTCAATCAAAAAGACCAAAAGAATATACCAATACATGCACGTAGGTAGTCTTAGGCATTCTTGCACATAGAGACCAAATTAAGGTAGCCAACCTGTGGAGACGACACCTGCACTCGTATCTGTTATACCACAAACGATCCGTATGCTTGTGGGTGTAAAACTCGAGATACATCATGGACCATTAACTTATCGTGTAACTTTGCCTTCCTATTTGAGCTATTGAACTTCGAGTGCTAAGAAAGGGTGGAAAATTGTGGTGGGTAGAAAATTTAGGACCCGTTCGATAATGCTATCAAAAATTTTAAAAACAAAAACCAAAATCATAAATAAAAAAACTATCAACAATAATTAAAAACAGAAACTATAAGCATGTTTGATTAAATTACACAGTCAATAAACAGAAACCAAAAACACGTTTGGTTGTCCACAGTTTACAAACTATTTTTGTCTCTTATTTTTCATTTAGTATTTTATATTAAATAGAACACATGAAAATATTTGAGAATATTTTGAAAAAAATAAAGAGAATATTTTTAAAATAATTAATTTTCTTTAAGATTATAATTTCAAATTTTAAGTTTAATTATTTTGAAAATATATTTTTATTTTCATTTCTAAAATTTTTCAAAAATAATTTTAATTTATTAATTTATTTTTAAAAGTTTCAAAAAAATAATTTTAATTTTAATTCTTAAAATTTTTTAATTTTATAAAATTAATTGTAATTTATTAAATAAATTTTAAAAATAATTTTAATTTTAATTCTTAATCTTTAATTTTAATTTATTAAATTTTTTTCAAAATATTTTTCATTAAAATTATTTTTAAATTTCTAAAATTATTTTTAATTAACACAATTATTTTTAAAAATATTTTTATTTCAAAATTAATTTTAAAATATTTTTTATTTATTAAAATTATTTTCAAATATTTTTAATTTATTAAATTATTTTCAAAATATTATTTAATTATCTTTTGAATATTTCTTGCTATAAAATTAATTTTATTTTTTCAAATTATTTTTAAAGTTTTTTGAAAAATATTTAAAAATAATTTTGAAAAATAATTTTAATTTTAATAATTATTTTTCAAAAAAATTTATGATTTCATATTAAATTTGAAATATAATTCGAAAAGATTTTCACCACAAAATGAATAAAGGTTTTGCAAACCTATTGCCATAGCATGAGAAAAACCACTTTTTCTTGTTTCCTAAGTTGCAAAATAAGTTATTAGATTTTGTTTTTCCCAAAAACAAAAACAAAAATAAATGAACTGGTTTTTCAAATTTTTATCAACCAAAATAGAAAATTAGAAACAACAATGATACCAAACAAGCCCTTAGTTTTTTTTTTGTCCATTGAGTTAGGATGTTCTCAAACCACATTGGACTTGAGACTAATTTATGTCAAAAACTAAATAAACAAAAGAATGATAGAATGACTAGTTTATATCAAAAACTAAATAAACAAAAGAATGATAGAATATTTACAATTTCTTTTGTAAATTTATGTATAAAACTCATCTATGAACATTCTCTTATTCTTTGTTTATTTGAATGTTTAGTTTTTTTTTTTAATATAAACTTGTGAACTATGAATCATTGTTTTGTGAGTATATAGTTTAAAATTTATGAAAATATATTTATTATTTTGCAAAAATTCGATTTTAAATTTGTAAAATTTTAGTCATTGTTTGTGAACATATAATTTAACGCCTATGAACATACATTTATTATTTTTTCAACATTTGAGTTTAGACTTGTATATATATATATTCTTTTTTGTGTGTGGATGAACAGAGTGCATGAACAGTGTGCGTATTGTTCATGCATTATCGTGCATATTGCTCACGCACTATTTGGTAAATAATGCTCTAGTGGTGCACCATACTTGGGGTGCGGGGTTTAAGTTCTACTAGTTCTATACGTATTGAAAATTGTCATTGTAACACTAAGCATCAACGGTTATAATATTTAAAAATATTTTGAAAAATAATTTTAATTTTAATCAATTAAAATCACTATTTTAATTTTTAGTTTTCATCATTTCCCACAACTCCTGTCTTTTCTCCTTGATTTACTTTTATCAAAATCTCTTTCCTTATACCAATATTCATTTTTCCTTTTCTCTATAAAGCTTCAATGATGTTCTACTTTTGAAATTTCACCCTAATCATTTGCAGACATGTTAGTTTTTGCCTCAACTACATTCTATTTTAGTCTTTGTTGTATTTCTCCCCATAACAAGGTAAAGAAATTTTTTTTCCCTTGTGAGAAACATTATCACTCAAATCTCAATAAGTGATTTTTTTTTTTGTGATCGAATTTTCATATTAGTTTCTATTATTATTGTTGGGGAAAAACATGTAAACACGAAGAATACGAGAAAAAATAACGGACACAAGAAATTACGTGGTTCGGCTTTGAAGCCTACGTCCACGGGCAGCAAAGAATAATTCTATTACTAATCACGAATACTACAAGGCTCTCACTTTGGTTTCTCTCTCACACATAACATAATGAGTATTGCCACATATTTATAGTGCAAAGGTTTCCTAAACCTATTAAGCAGAAAAGGCAACTAATTAATTATGTGCTACAAAAGGTAACAAGCAAATAAGGTAATATGCTAATAAGGAAATCTGCTATTCTTGTTGCCCAAGAATACAAGCCACATTCAACAAATCTCCACCTTGGCACGTATTCGCTCCAATCAATACACCATCATCCCTGCAGCCAACTGCCTCTAAGAGCTCAATGCTCCGCACCGCAAATAGCAACCAAGTCTAAGCAATGCTTAAACTTGCTGACTGGAACCACCTTAGTCATCATATTTGCTAGATTCTCATGGGTAGATATCTTCTGCACCGATATGATTCCTTGTGATACAACATCTCTGATAAAATGATATCTGATATCAATGTGTTTAGTCCTCTCATGATACATCTGATTCTTCGTCAGATGGATTGCACTTTGGCTATCACAAAAGACTGTACTTGTATCTTGCTGCAGTCCAAGATCACGAACCAAGCCTTGTAACCACATGGTCTCCTTTACAGCTTCTGCAATTGTCATGTACTCCACTTCAGTAGTTGACAATGCCACAGTAGACTGTAATGTCGCTTTCCAACTGATAGCATATCTAGAAAGAGTAAACACGTAACCCATCAGAGATCTTCTCTTATCAAGGTCACCTGCAAAGTCTAAATCACAATAACCCGCCAACCTCGCGCAATCTCCAGTCATCTTGCAAAATAGCAATCCTATATTCGCAGTGCCACATAAATATCTCATTATCTATTCACCGCTTCCCAGTGTGTTTTCCCAGGTGATGCCATATACCTGCTCACAACACTAACTGCATGTGAAATATCAGGTCGAGTGCACACCATAGCATACATCAAGCTACCAACAGCACTCGAGTATGGAACATGAGACATATGCTCCACCTCCTCCTCAGTTTTAGGTGACAAATCTGCAGACAACTTGAAATGAGCAGCAAGCGACACACTCACAGGTTTAGCTTTAAGTATCCCGAAACGCTCTAGCACCTTCTCAATATAACTCTGTTGAGACAAGAACAGCTTCCCAGCATTTCTATATCTGTGAATCTCCATGCCAAGAATCTTCTTTGCTGCTCCAAGATCCTTCATCTCAAACTCATCACCTAGCTGCTCCTTTAATTCGTCGATTGCAGACATGCTTTTAGCAGCAATAAGCATATCATCGACATACAACAACAAGTACACAAACGAACCATCTGGAAGCCTTTTGAGATACACACAGCTGTCATAGGCACTCCTTGTGTATCCAGCACCTACCATGAATGTGTCAAATCTCTTATACCATTGCCGAGGTGACTGCTTCAACCCATACAAGGACTTCTTCAGTTTGCAAACATGGTTCTCCTTACCAGGAACTATATACCCCTCCGGTTGACTCATATAAATTTGCTCTTCAAGATCACCATGCAAAAACGCCGTTTTCACATTTAGCTGCTCAAGCTCTAAGTCATGAAGAGCAACTAAGGCAAGTTAAACCCTGATGGAACTATGCTTCACAACAGGAGAGAACACTTCGTTGAAGTCAATACCCTCCCTTTGTGTATAGCCTTTTTCCACCAACCGTGCCTTGTATCGAGGACCTTCAACCCCTGGACTGCCTTTCTTTTTCTTGTAAACCCATTTGCAACTGACAACTCGCTGTCCCTTAGGCAATTCAACAAGCTCCCACGTTTGATTCTTATGAAGAGACTCAATCTCCTCACTCATGGCACCCACCCACTAAGCAGAATCTTTCCCAGATATGGCCTCTTTGTATGAATTCGGCTCATGTCCTTCAATTGTTTCGACAACAGTCAAAGCATAAACAACAAGATCAGCGTATCCGTACCTTTAAGGCTCTCTAATCTGTCTCCTTTCTCGCCCAGTGGTAACGCTGTACTTCTGTTGTTCAGGCACATTTTGATCATGTACCTCAGTTGGTTGAGTCGGCTGAATTTGACTGCTACTATTGCTAGATGGAACATTTGGAACATCAGCAAATACCTCCACCTGCTCTTTGACATCGTGGTCTAAACCAGCTACCGCTTTCTCCTTTTCTTGGTCTAATAAAGCAGACTCATTGAATATGACATTCCTGCTGATGATAAAACCTGGAGACTTTGGATCTGTGCACCACAACCTGTAACCTTCCCTCTCGGATGCATAGCCTGGAAATATGCATTTCTTTGCCCTCGGCTCCAACTTGCCATCCTTCACGTGAACGTATAGGGGCAACCGAACACCCTCAATCGAAAGTAGTCAGCAGGCTTACCAGACCATAACTCAAAAGGAGTTTTCAATTCAATAGCTTTGGATGGAGACCTATTCACCAAGTAGCATGCCGTATTGACGGCTTCAGCCCAAAAGTCTTTACTCAAATCAGATTGGGAGAGCATACAACGAGCTCTCTCTACCAGAGTTCTATTCATGCGTTCTGCAACTCCATTCTGTTGTGGTGTCCCTACACATGTGCGGTGTCTCACAATGCCATGTTTCCTGCAGAACTCATCAAACTCTTTATTGCAATATTCCAACCTATTGTCAGTCCTAAGACGCTTAATTTGTTTACGATGCGCTTCTCAATCAACGTCTTCCACTCGACAAATGTTGGAAACGCCTCATCTTTAGTTTTCAAGAAGTATACCCACACCATCCGAGAGTATGTATCAATGAAAGTAATGTAATACCTGGCACCTTTCTTAGAAGGAACTTTATTAGGACCCCAAAGATCAGAATGAATATAATCAAGTGTACCTTTGGTGTTCTCCTGCCCCTTGCTGAACTTCACCCTGGTTTGCTTTCCAAAGACACAATGCTAGCAGAATTCAAGCTTTTCAGTTCTTTGTCCACAAAGCAAATCCCTCTTACTCAGCTCGATCAGTCCCCTCTCGCTCATATGACCCAACCTTTTGTGCCACAACTGCGTAATGTCATTATCACTCTCCTCGGATGTAACAGCTGCAACACCTGTA
The DNA here is from genome assembly GCA_028554755.1 of Cordia subcordata. NCBI lineage: Eukaryota > Viridiplantae > Streptophyta > Magnoliopsida > Boraginales > Cordiaceae > Cordia > Cordia subcordata. Next base: position 20,288,439 of record JAPTOF010000003.1, on the reverse strand, counting down.
ACTGTACTACCTTGAAGGACATATGGGCCACCAGTCAAGTTCCCTTTCAAGAGCACAGTTGCATCTTTGGTCACCTTTAAGACACCATTCTCACTTCGGAATTTGTATCCATGAGAATCCAAACGCCCAAGAGAAATCAAGTTTTTCTTCAGCTCCGGTACATGCCAACACTCAAGAGATCTTGTAATACCATCAAACATCTTGATATTTACTATGCCCATTCCCTCTACCTTTAACGAAAGATCATTGCCTAGAAAGACTTTCCCTTCTCTTTTGGAATAAGAAGAGAACCAGTCGCGTCTAGGACACATATGGAACGTTGCACCAGTATCAAGAATCCATTGATTATGCCACTGTGATCCACTCACAGTCAAAACTTCCCCGGTACTACTCGAGTTATCTCCATCACTGTCAGCACTCTCCACCACATTAGCTGAATTCTCCACCTTTTTCTTTCCCTTTTTCAGTTTTGGACATTCTTTCTTAATGTGACCCTTTTCACCACACTCGAAACAGTGTAGCTTCCTTGTTCTTGATTTTGACCTTGACTTGCTTTTCTTTCTATTCGAAGATCCCCCTCTATTCTTCGATCTCCCTCTACTCACTAAACCTTCCCCATGAACTTCTTCCCTATGTCCCGGAATATGTGTTTGAAGATCCTTCGATTTTAATGAAGTAATCACATCTTCAAAGGTAATTTTATCCCTCCCGTACAACATAGTGTTCACAAAGTTCATATATGAAGGCGGTAAGGAGCATAATACAATCATACCTTGATCTTCGTCATCAATTTTAACAGCCACATCCTTCAAAGCAATCAAACAAGAGGTAAACTCATCAAGGTGTTGTTTTAGTGACGTACCTTCTTTCATTCTAAGATGATACAATCGCTTCTTCAAGTAGAGGCGATTGGTGAGAGATTTAGATGCATACAATTCCACCAAAGTATTCCAAGCCTTAATTGCTGTCGTCTTCTCAGCAATCTCCAGCAATACTTCATTTGTCACGGACATATGTATTGCACTCAAGGCTTTCGCTTCAAGTTCTTCTCTCACTGCTGGTTCCGTCTTTTCCGGGATCACTTCTTCAATGACTTTCCAAAGTTCTTGCATTGTCATAAATGCCTTGAATCTGATCCTCCAAATACTGAAACTTATTCTCCCGTCAAACTTCTCGATTTCAAACTTTCCACCTGTGGAAGACATCTTCATTTGCACAAAACTCACAATTCGGGATGGAATTTGGCTCAATGGATCGTAAAAATGGATTCAGCACGTCAAGAAACCTTAGGAACACCCCTGGTCAACTTTGGTCAACACCGGTCAAAGTCAAACCTGAATACCCAAAAACCAACCTCAAAAGCACGCAAACTCTATTTTCTTCGCTTGTTCTTCAAACCCAAACATGAACCACGACCCACCGACGCAAGCTTCCACTCCAGCCACCAATGCTCAAAATAGACAGCACCGGAGCACTCCTCGCCGAACAAAGACCTTTGTTTGGTTAGGCACCGTTTGGTTTTGAGAAATTTTGGTTTCACAGTGAGTTTTGATTTTTCCTTTTTCCCTCAAGCAGCGGATTAATACCTAAGCTCTGATACCAGTTTGTTGGGGAAAAACATGCAAACACGAAGAATACGAGAAGAAATAACGGACATAAGAAATTACGTGGTTCAGCTTTGAAGCCTACGTCCACAGGCAGCAGAGAATAATTCTATTATTGATCACGAATGCTACAAGGCTCTCACTTTGGTTTCTCTCTCACACATAACATAATGAGTATTGCCACATATTTATAGTGCAAAGGTTTCCTAAACCTATTAAGCAGAAAAGGCAACTAATTAATTATGTGCTACAAAAAGTAACAAGCGAATAAGGTAATATGCTAATAAGGAAATCTGCTATTCTTGTTGCCCAAGAATACGGGCCACATTCAACAATTATAATCTTTAAAATTTTTAATTTATATTAGTTTTTAAATTTATATTTTTATAGACATATTTATTTATTATAATTCAAAAGAATTTAAATGTCACAACTGAAAATGTGAACTGTCTCATTTTACATTTTGACTTTAGATGTCTAAATCTATAGTAGTAACCTGACATTTGGTCGTGAATTTGCAGCGAATTGATTCTTATATTATGCTAGTTATTTCAAGACCCGTGCATTGCACGGGTTAATTTTTTTAATTAGGTACTCTTCTATTTTTTTTTAATTTAGGTACTTTTTTAAATCTAACTCTAAATTTAGAAGACAGTAATTTTTTTTTCAGATCAAATTGTAATGTAAATACTATTTCTCTAATTTACATTCTAAATACTATTATTCTCGTAAAACAATTACATTCTAAAAATTAAATTAAATTGTGATTCTAGAATTCCATTTCGTAATACTAGAGTATTTTTCCATTCTAGTTTTTGCAATTAAACGCTCTTTTTTTTGCCTTAACAACAATGTCTTGGACTTGTTCCACCTGTACTTTCATAAGTTCAGCTTCACAAAAAGATTTGCTTAACATCCAAGCATTACCTTGCCATATCATCGTCAAGACCATATGAGGATGCAATGTTTATCCTTCTTTGGATCCATCTAAAACGCAAAATATAAAATATATTGGCTAGAAAAATAGGTAATTCCTCTCTAAATAGCCACATTGATGAAGACAAATAGTGAACGCGATAAACATTTATGGTCTATATGCTACTTATGTCTAAAATTTGTTAGTAGAAGAAATTTTTTATTGTATTATGCAATGTCTCGACAAATCACTATATATAGGTTTAGGAGGACATCAAGCATTATTTTTATATTTATGAAGGACACTCAAAGGACCTCAAAACCCTTTAAATTAAGTCCATTTCAAGGTCACGAAAAAATTCAAAAGTTGCAATATTTATGCAGAAAATCATGATTCGAAGATTTCATTACTCCCATGAATCAAATGAGTTAGTAAGAAAACCAAAAGATCTTTAGAGATAATTTGTCATTCATCTTATAATTTTCCAACAATAGATAGATAGATTATATAGATATAGATATAAACTTAAAATAAATATATTATGTTATAAGTGGTAAAATAAAATCAATCAAAATAATACTTTGCACATCGCTATTTATAAAAGTGCAATTTTTTTACTTACGCTCTCTTACGTTAGCCTATGTATCATTTAAAGAAAGGTAAAATGCACCAAAACCCTCTGTGGTTTATCAAAAGTACATCGGACCTCATATTGTTTAAAAAGTCATTTCGATCCCCCCTATAGTCCATCAAAAATGTATCGAACCCCCCTGCCATTAAAATATCCGTTATCTTTAACTATATAATTTTTAACTATCCAAACTACCATTCTCTTTTACAAAAGAAATCTTACTAAAAGATTTGAACTCCCAACCTCAAATTAAAATAACAAATACTCTAACCAATTAAATTATAATTAATTATTTTTTAATTATATATATATAAATATATATATATATGTAACTAATAAAAGTTACAGGGATATAAGTAGTGGCGACGAGATTGTGATTTAATTTTAATTTTTGACAATAACTTTAGTACTTCTGATGATCTCATTTAAGTTTCTTTTTTTAAATTAAATTCACAAAAAAAATAAATCTTTAGAAATTCTATTTTGGTCAGTGCAATAACTCTAAAAAAACACATAAACAACAATCATTACCTGTGCCCAAAAATATCATGTAATGAAAAACAAAGACCAGAAATTACACCAAGAAAAAACTTCATGGCTCATAATGAAAGAAACCTAATTTTTTCTTTAATAATAATAATAATAATAATAATAATAATAATAGAGATTGTATATTTTTAGTTATGAAAGTATATGATATATTTATGTTATGGTAATAAGTTAAAACACAAATTTTTTGTAGCCTAGTTGGTTAGAGTATATTTTAATTTAAGGTTGAGAATTTAAATTTTTTAGCAGTATTTCTTTTATAAAAGAAAAGAGTAGTTTGGTAATTAAAAGTTTTATGGTTAAAGATAACGAATTTTTTAATAGTAGAGGGTTCTGATGCACTTTTGATGGATCATAGGGGGGTTTTAAGTGACTTTTCACACCATAGGGGGGTTTAATACAATTTTGACAGACCATAAGGAAGCCTGGTGCATTTTACTCTTTAAAGAACTCCAAACTCATTTAATTTAATTTTATATAATAGTATACATATAAATGCATATCTTTTTATTAAATATTTCTTGATATGAACTAAATTGATCATCTTTTTAAAAATAATATGATCTAATTTGGATCTTTCTTAATAATTAGGACTAACTTTAAAAAAAACAAGAAACAATGAGGACTTGTAGAATAATTTTTTAATTTGTTAATATGGAAGCGTAATTAATAAAAAAAATCCCACAAAAATTAAAATGTGATAATGTGGCATAACTTTATTACTAGTATATATAAATATATAGATTTTGTATATTTTTTAATTTTAAAAAGTCGATAATTGTAATTTTTTGTGTATTTTTTATTTCAAGTAAACACTCTATATATGTGATATTCTTACATTCATATACTCATAATAACTTGAGAATTCTCCTATATTTTTTTAAATAAATGTTTAAAATTATATAGGATAATCAAGTTACATATTTTTATTTAGTTATCAATAAATACTTAATAATGGAGATTAAATTGATGGCTTTTTAAAAATTTAAGAATTGACTTTGATCGTTTGAAATTATTAGACTAACTTGAAAAAAAAGAGTGAAAAAAGCAAAAAAAAAAAAGAGTGGGGACTTATGACATAACTTTTGTAATTTATTAGTATTAAATAATGATTATTATAGAGCCTTAAAAAATTAAAACATGTTGATCTGATACTACTTAAAGCATGCTAAATCATGACGTGTAGCATCTTCTAAAACAACATAAAAAAGAGGTTCAACTTTATACTATTTTATAGATTCTTATCAAACACCTAGTATGCACAAATAATCAATGTACAGAGAGTAGAGAGAATAGAGAAGATGACACTGATATTTTTAAGTGGTTTGGCCTCACCTATATTCATTGCCTAAGGATGCTCTCCTTAGGACTTCACAACACCTCCACTAGATGTTAATGCTCTTTAAATGTTAGTGAAGCACAAACCAACTATACAACTCTTTGAAGCTTCTCTTCAAAGAATCCAAGTGTTCCCTACACTAGGATTTTCCCACACTCTTACTCGCACAAGATTCTCACAATCTATTCTAGCCCAAGAGTGTGTAATAATGATAGAAATTTTAGTGTACAAAGTGATTACAACAAATACTCCTTAATGGGTAGATATAACAAAGGTTAGCTCAATTAAATGCTTAATAGATATGAAGATTTTAGCTCTTGCTTGGTGTGAATTGATGAAAAATAAGCTTAGACTCAATGTAGGATGATGAAAGATGAGTTCTTGAGTCCTATTGATGAATTGGGTGAGTTGGCTACAAAAAGGAACGAGTGTAATGTTCAAATAACAGCTAGTTTTGCAAACACCAGTATTATCGATTGATGATTTGGTCGACCAGCAAGGGTGATCAGCAAAACTGAAGACCTTACCAGTTATGTCGGTCGACTAAAAATGACTAGCAGATGGCGACTGGCAAGCCTAGAAAGCACCCCTGGCTTGCCTTTGTTTTGTTGGGTTGTTCGGTAGACCCTTTAGTCAATTGGTTGACCAACTAAGGGCATCCAACACGCCTAGAAAACAGATTTTTCACCCTTATAAACATGTTTCCCGAACTCTTTTAAGATCAAATGATTTCTACGCTTTAAGAACACTTCAATGAACTTTTTCAAGCACCATTTTGAAGGAGAAAAACATGTACTTCAAAAACTTTGAAGTTCCAAAGAATACAACAAATAAAGATCATTTCAAAGACATTTTAATCCACAAACTAACTTAAAAAAAATGTTTTAAATCAAGTTTGAAGATTAAAACTATTTTGAAAAGGTAAACAACAAGAGATAGAACAAAGATGAATATATTTAAGGCAAACAACAAAAATATTACCGCTAACCCTTATGTCACCTCTTCTCCATCCTTATGTCACCACACCATTTTCAAGTCTTGATCTTGAGATCTTGAGATCTTTATATCTTTAATACGTCAAGACTTCTTCTTCTTCTCTTGTGGTGATTAATTTGCTCCTTCCACTTGTATCTTCTTTTGATAAAAAACGTTGTTGCTCATCATGTAAGTTTGCTTACTTCTGTCAACATCAAGCACTTCATGAATACTTTAGCTCACAACAATCTGATAATATAATTCACAAGCTAAGCATTCAAATAGATATTTTGGCTATAAAGATGTAAACAATCAATCCAAAAGCCAAATAAGTGTGTACTAAAGCATATAAACACTTTAGTACAAGCACACTTGGTAAACTCAATTCCCTTGATTTATTATCATCAAAATCATATATTTATGCATAAAGCCAACAACTTATATGAAATTTTAAATTTAAAAAGTATATAAATGCATATAAAAAATGCAACATTAATCTCATTTTACATAGCTAATTAAAAGATCTAACCTAACTAATATTTTCAAACTATGTATAGATATAAACCTAATGTAGAAGAACTAATTGTACTAGTACACTGATTATATTTGTTGGAGTTTGTTATACCGAAAATGTCTTATTTTTCTAGTTATTTTAAATTAGTTTTCATTTTTATAAGTGACATCATCTACAAATACATTGCAATAACAAGATAGGGTGTGACACCTATTTTTCTGTTTCATTTTTATTAAAACTAAAATTCTTTAATTGTAAATACATTAAATGGTAATATGGACCAATTTTTATTTTTCTTAATAAAAATAAAAATCTATAATACATCACAATTGTGGCATCCCAATAGTTTTCTTTTTCTTTATTCTTTTTACTAACTAAAAATAAAAACATGGTATAGTTTTGGATTTGGGCTTTGAAGTAGTGATATGAATGGAAAGAGAACATGATTCACCAAATTTGCCCTAAAATTTCTTCAAATTTATTTTTAAAATTACTAGAAGTTTAAAATTGTTATTTAATTCTCTACAAAATTATCCACAAATTCTTTGAAATTACTAAATAAAAAAACTTCGAAAATTGTTTTCAAACAACTATTTAGAAAAATACACTTTGCTTTTTAAGACACCATGTTCATCATGTCTCTTTCTTTGTCTTGCTATAACTGTCTATCTTAAGTTTCCTTACAAGCCAACTTCCTATCTACTTGAATTTACTTCCACTTATGAGTAATTACTTCTCATTTCTCGATACGAGACTAACAATCACTTTCACTGGAAAGATCTTTCATGTGCAAAGTTGTAATGAAAAAAAAGACATTTTCATGTGTAGAGTGGTAACTATCACTATAGGCACGTGCCACTACTTATCTAAATATTTTTTTGAAAAATGTTTTTTGCATTTTTCTATGTTTGTAAACATTGGTTAAGAAAATCATTGAAGCAAAGAGCTATAAGTTGTTAACCAAGGCAAACATAAAAGAGTACTAGTTAGTACCCTTTATGTTGCCTCGTCCCTACCTATGTCTCCTTTTCTTCTTCTTTGAGCCATCTTGAACTCTTCAAGTATTGGAATCAACACTTGCAAGTGTTGTTATATCCTTTTCATTCAAGCATGCATTCTTCCAAGCTTTTGTCACAACTTTGCCTTGGATATGTTCAATACTATCTTTCAAGGTGTTTACCACGTATTGTCAATAATCATCTTGCATTTAATCCTACAAGCACTCAACCAAGTACAAGCATTCAAACATATCAATAATTTTTTTTTCATCAAAACATCATCAAAAACACTATAAAAATCTTTGATTAAGATATGGTTACCATCTTTAGACGAGATTGGAATTGTTCCTATCTCTTCAATTTGGATTTTTAAAGTATCTTTGAAGGAAACCTTGCCTTTTGCCTTTTCATTGAGTTCTATAAACTTGTATATGTATCCATTCTTGTGATTGCTTGCTCTATTACCCATGTACCACGAACTCATATCATCTTTTTCTTCCTTCTTGAGTGCTAGCAATGAAGGTGTCTCTTCTCCTTCTTTCTTATCATCAACAAAATTTGCTTTCTTTTTCGCTGCAAAATAATGGCTTTTTCTTCAATATTACTATAACGTTCCTGAAAGTAATACCCAAGTTTGTGACAATTATAGCACTCAATTTGAGATTTATCATACCTTCATTCATTTGTCTCTTGATGAATAATTTCATAATAGATATATTAATCTCCCAATAAAATTTCTAACTATAAGATTTAGGAATATCTCTTATAACAAAAACTTTGATAAAGATAAATTGAGAATTCTAACAGCTCCTCCAAGCGTGAAGCCTCTAAGAGTATCCACACAGAATTGCAAATTAACTAATGAAGTGATCTAAACACTAGAAGAAGAAACAATGAAGACAAAAAACTAAAGTGTGAGCTATCTATCTATTTATAGAACTCCATAGAGTCCAAATCCTACATGAAGTAGGAAACCTAAATGAATAGGATTTGATCTTGAAAATCAAGATAGACTCAAAGAGAAAGAGTTTCACTTAATAATTAATTCTCCATAATTAATTAATTCGAAGATTATATTCTATAATTCAAAATTACAAAATTGTCCTTTTCTCCTTATTCATTAAATAATTCCAAATCGTATTTGTGTGTGACCTCTCAGGTTCATAACTGATAGGCAATAGAATTATTCAACTAATTAATTTAATTAGAAATAAATTCTAATTTCTACAAGTTGTGAGTGATGTCTAGCAACATATTGCGACTATCCGCTCAATAATAAAGTAAAATTAATATAAACCAAAATAAATATAATTTTCACAAAAATAATTCCTTCTGTCTTCTATCTCGATTAAGTCAACGGTCATAATCAAAGTCAAACGTTGACTTAATCTTGCTAAACATAATAATTAGTAACTCTCCCAGAAACCGTTTCTAAAAACTTTTACCTCCACCAAGGATTCTTGTCACTGATTAATGAAATGCCTTCTGATGTCAAACTTATGCAAATAAGTAGACAAATTCCATCTTAACCACTCATAAGCCTACATATGTGAATTAATCATGACTGTATTGCACTAGATCTTTCTAAAAAATAAGATGGATAGTTAAGGACTAAGCAAATCATAATAACATATGTACTAGATTGCAATAGTATCTATGGTAAAAGGAATAAATACACTATTATATTATATGACTAATCATTGAATTAATTTAATTCCATATGATTGTCATATAAATAGTCATGTTCAATAAGTCATTCACTAATGAGTTACTTATGTGATTGCTCTTGTGACATGAGACTCATCGCCTTACTATTAGTTATCTCATACTAATCAAGGCAGCAAACTCACATATCGATCTTATAGAATATAATGCTCAATTAATATTCCAACAATTGAGAACCAACTAGAGCAAATTACATATTAGACTTGTCATTCATATTCTTAACCTCTTAAGAATAAATCTAATCTAATTCAAATCTCTTGGACTTATTCATAAAAATTAAACAAAAACTCAACAAATATGAAATAATGAATGCCCATTATTAATAAAATTAAGATAAGATATTCCTAAATCAATTACAACTAATTGGCTTTAGGGCACTAACTCTAACAGCGTCTTCCTATTTCATGACCTCTGTGACGTCCTCTTCCTCATCCATTTCCTCTTTGGCTCTTTTCTTCTCTGTCATCTCTCAATGAAGTTTTGGTTTTGAGAACATACTCTAGTAGCTCTTCATATCTCCTTTTAATTTTGTCTTTATTGGCTTGTAGAGAGTTCTTTAGTTACTTAATTGTTTTGGAGTTTAAATCTTTTGGTTGCTTAAGATAAAAACCAAAAAATCAAATTTGGGTGTCAAAACATAAAGGATCTTCTACTTTATCCCTATATCTTCTCAAATTGTTCACAATAGCCTTCACCCTTGAGCAATAATCAAAAATGAATTTGGACTCTTTCATTTTCAATGCTTTTAAAATCACCTCTTAGAGTTTGAATCCTCAACTTCTTTACTTTGTCATTCCTTACAAGGAACGTTATAAAATCTCCCTTGCTTTCTTTGATTTGGTTTCATCTACCAATTTCTTGAACATGATATCATTTGACCATTGACAGATGAGAGTGAGGGCTTGTTAATTCCTTCTTTTTTATCTTTGACAAAGTGTCCTTTTCATTTTAAGCTAAAGTTTCATCATCGGGTTTCTTATATCCTTTCTTTACAATTTCACATGCATCTTGTGAGCCAAGTGTGGCTTTCATATGCATCTTGTGAGCTAAGTATGGCTTTCATATGAAGATACCAACTCTCATAATTTTCATTTTTGAGATGAGAAAATTGAAAAGTAAGAGGCCCATTGTTTGCTATCTCTATATATTTTTTTCTCTTTAATCTTCTTCTCTCTATCTCTCAATTCTAAAGAAATTTGGCTCTGCTACCACTTTGCTAGAGGAAGAGGAATGTAAAGAAGAGAACTATTTGATTTGACTTACATACAAATGCCAATTTACAAGCCTATAGGTGCAAAACAAAACTTAAGCTTTCCATCCTAATTTAAAGCATGACCTCTGGACTTTTCTATTTTTTTTTCCTATTGGATTAAACCTAGGACCTCACACTTGAGGAAAATAGTCTCAACCACTTGAGCTATCTTTTAATCCCCTCTAGACTTTCTTAGTTAATTAGTCATAATGCAAAGAAACCTTTTAATCTTCTATTTTAAATACACAGTCATAAAGTACTCTAGATACAATGAACTTGGTCATGATAATCCAAAAGACTACTATATCTAGCTATACTTGAATTTCTCATTATTTTCAACAAATATCACTCCAAACTGTTAGTAATACTACTTAGATCACAGGGACCAGCACCTCAAAACTCATTTGTTTGCCTCCATTACTCCACCATGCTGGCCACAAGTCTTGAATCTTCCGTTAACATCTCCAACTTAGTATGCTTTAGCAACTACTTTTCGCTCATTGCTTGGGTCCTATTATCAATCAAAGTTAAAAATGAAATATAATGTCAAAAGGACCTAAGCCTACGCAAGCATACTTGGTCTTAACTGATTCCTTTATTCCTGAAGAAGATACGATACTCTACATTCTAAAAGACTTGCTTCTAAATTATGAATCAATTAAAGAATCAACTAGAATATGAACTTCTCATATCATAGTTTAGAAACTTAGAATTTGTTGATTTTAGGGAAACTTTATTTTCAAATGTCTTCCAATCTTCACCCTTAAGCCTTCATCACTTTGAGACATCCATACCACTTTACATATATGCCAGAAATAACAGTGACACTCTTTCCTTCTTTGGTGCGTAGGTCAACAAAACAATACATGAAGAAGAAGAAGTAGAGGCCAAAGAGTCTTTGGTAGAGACTCCACCTTTTTACATGTTTTCTAGGTCCATGCCTCAATCTCTAAAGGGTCAACAGATATAGGTAAAGGGATGTGAGATGGTGAAACGAAAGACGAACATATCTCATTAATTTTTCTTCTCTTGATTATAAAAAAAATTTGAAGAAAATAAAAATCAACTAATTCACCTATTGCATATTGCCTAATATTGAACAAATTAACTAATAATTGATTTGAAATTGAGTAGGTTTTGAAGCTAAAATTTTATATAGGGATTAAAGAAGAAATAAAAGGATAGGATTTATTCAAATGTAGGTCAACATAGATACTTAAGCAATCACTATTTTATTACTCTAAAAAACGATAGTTAAAGTACTATAACATATATGTGGAGATGTTCTCTAACAAATATATGTATAAGAAGTCATATATTCTATTTCAAAAATAATTTTATTTTATTTTTTTATTATCAAGTATAGATATATATTTATGTTAGAAATGAAAAATATATCACTCTCATTATTTATGATGAAAAATTAAAATCTAAATACTGGATTCTACGTAGAGGCTAAATTTTCTTGGTAACAGATATAAATAAAAGAGTTTACAAAATATTATCTATATATATATATAATTATATTATGATTAGGATACATTTGATGACTAGTTCTTTTTCAATTTTTTCCCCAACTTTTCTTTTGTGGAAAAAAATTACAAAATACAATTGGATGACATGTGGCACTTCTATATGACACACACACTAGGTGTGTTTTCATGCAAATAAAATAATTTCAAAATTATTAAAAATTATAATATTTATAATATGATATAATATTAAAAATTATATAATAATTTCAAAATTAAAAAGTATTTTTTATAACTAGTTTGATATTTATATAGTATGATAGTAGTCATGTAATACACGGAAAAAATGAGTTTTTTTAATGTTTTTATTATTTTTAATGGTCAAACTTGACAATAATGTGACGGATAAAACATAAACATATTTTGTCATATTAAATTTCAAACATTGAATACAGTTTTTATATTTTTGTAAAATCTAATCATTTTAGAAAACAAATAATGAAAAAAGTTGATTGATACATTTTAATCATTTATTGAGCATCTTTTTAATATAACAAATTAGTTTTTCTCTTTTTAATGTATAGATCAATTTTTTCCTTTTATGATATATTAAATTAATCATGTGATGTATAATAGACAATATTAGATAATGAACACATGGCAAGATTATAGGCATAGTCTGGCGTCACACATGACAACCAAATACCAGACTATTAATGACACCTGGTAGACAATGAAAGACAAGAAATTAAAATTAGCCTAGTAGTTGCTTCCTATATTAGTTTAGAAGATATATAGAGATTATAGATATTATATTAGTAATTTTGAATTGAATATAGTAAAGCAAATTTGATATTTCCCTTATATTATATTTAGTAAAATTTTGAATTGAATATATCAGCTTATAACATACACATGTCAAACATTGAGTCATGGTCCTACATCCACATGACAAGCTTCAAGGTTGTTCACGTCAACAAAAAAATTCCAATTTTGGGTAGGAGAATGAAATGGGGCATAGTTGTCTATAATCTATCTATCTATATATATATATATATGTATATATATCTATATCTATATCTATCTATCTATACTACAGTATATATATATATATATATATATGTATATATATCTATATCTATATCTATCTATCTATGCTACAGTATAAAGCAGAACTAGATGTACAAGATTGATTCCCGCTTATACTGTTGGCCTTTATTTGTTTGCCACATCGCTAATCCCATTCAGCTTATCTTTATTTTTTTTGCACATCGCGTTCACATTACTCTTAGCTACTAAAAATTCATAAAAGAAAATATTGCTCATTTGTCCTTCATTTACATTGCTTACGCATTTGGTATATCAGACATCTCATAAGTTAATAAAAATAAGTACCATTTTAGCTTTACACAAGGCTTACCATTTACAACGAGCTAATTTATTGTTTGCCCTTTACAACAAACTAATTTTTTTGCTTGTTATTTATTCCATGTTGTATAAGTGAGTTGCCATTAAAAAATTGCAATAATTACAAAATAACTATTAAAATCCAAAAAAATAAATAAGTAAAGTAAAATGAATGGCAAAATTATTTCTTTATGCTACGTCATCATATTTTTCTTCTAAAATTGTTAAATTTTCAAAAATATAAAAGTTGTGACTAATGTCAGAAATTTAATATGACAAAATATATTTATATTTTATCACTCACATTAATTATCAAATTTGACCATTAACAATAATAAAAACATAAGAGTACTCATTTCTCTCGTACATCATATGAGTACTATCGTATCATATAAATATCTAAATAATTGTCAAAAATACTTTTTAATTTTGAAACTATTATATAATTTTTAATTTTGTATCATATTATATAAATATCAAAACCCATGTGATACACGAAAGACACTCTAGTAATATATATAAAGCAATAACCAAGGACTATAATTTTGATAAGCTGACATGTAATAGATTAAATATGTGCCATTTGGATGTAGGACATAGCCTAATTGAATGCCACGTGTATTATTACTTGTGAGAATGCAAGTTAAAAAAATAATTAGTAAATATCCCTGAATTGAAGTGATTTTATACAAGAGAAGGAAAGTGGCTCTACCAATTTTGCCAATTTTATCCCTCATGCCATTTTGAGCGTATCAAAACCTCATTCTTTTTTGAGTAAATTGTATATTACCCCCTACTCTAATCTATGTGCATTATATCTCTCTATAATATCAAAACTAGCTAATTACCCTATTGTACTTTAATTTACGTGCATCATACCCTCATGTAGTATAAAAACTAGCTAATTACTCCTTAAAATTTTTAAAAGTGTGCAAAATCTCCCCTTTGAAGTTTCTAAAAATATGCAAAATACCCCTTGAAATATATGATGCCAGGGAGATATCTTGTACACTTTTAAAAACTTCAGGGGATAATGAGCTAGTTATGATATAATAAGGGGGTAAGGTGCACATAATTCAGAGTACATGGGGTAATTAACTAATTTTAATAATGCAGGGATATAATGCACATAAATTAAAGAAGGTAATATACAATTCACTCTTTTTTTTTTTTCCATGTCCTCATTATAATGCCATTTACCACTTTTACCTCTCAATCCATTTTGAAAACCTACACAGCGATCTAAATTATGGCAAGTCCTGAAATGATGCAATTTGGACATGTTAGGGCCCCAGGTTGTGCCCGCTATATCGCGTTCAGATTCTGAAATGGAAAATGTAAAATCTGCATTATTTTTCTTCGATCCGATTTATACCAATCCTTCAAATCAATCTCGCATGGTGATTGCCACTGCATTTTTTAACAGTATGTGTAGTCTATATATGTGTTGTGGATGCTGATGTACCATCACAATCTTTGAAGCGTGTATTTTTTTTTTCTTTTGTCGTCCGTCAGGTATCTTAACTCATTTTTAATTTTTAATCTGCGGTTTCCTCTGTTGGGTACTCTTTAATTTTGTGCATTCACCCTTTGAAGTGTGTGTGATGGTGGGTGTTTTTTGACGTGATTGTGTGTGTGTGTGTGCGTGTGATGGTCAGTTGAAGGTGCATGTTACATATAATAAGGACAGTGCGGAGTATGTTACAATAATTCTTTAGTTTGCTGTCTAAACGTACTGATATAATGCTGGACTCTTTGAGTGTGCTGGACTCGATTTTCGCATGGTCCAAGTATATCCATACACTGATAGAGTGCTGGATTGTGTATGTGTTCAATCAAACAGAGAAATGGACTTTGAAAATGTTCAATTTCTCAACCATTGAACAAAGTAAGTGAATGGGTAAATTTTCTGTTTGCTTTTTTTGCTTGACTCTGGGAATTGTATAGCTCAAAAAAATGTGCATGTACAGTTCACAATCTTCTGATATTTTTTATATATATATATATATGAAAACTTATAATATATAATATATAAGTCTTTGTTTCAGCTTGAAAGTATTCGCTAGGTTCTGTTTTCCCTCAATCCATGCAGAAGAAAACACAAGGTTGTGTTTTTGCAAATCACTTTTTTGTCGACATTTAGTTTACAGGTCTTGGTAATGCTAAATCATTAAGATACAGTGTTTTATACTCGGAGGCAAGATTTACTCCTAACTTTGTTATGGTTTAATAATGGCTCTCACTATGGGCTTTTGGACTTCAAAAAATTGTGCGTGGAATTTTACAGAAAAAAAAAATCACAAGTTCTTTTTGGGTAGAAAACCAATTCAAACCGAAATTGAATTTATTGTCCAAGCTGTCATATAGTATGGTCAAAAGTCTTTGTTTCAGCTTGAAAGTATTCGCTAGGTTCTGTTTTCCCTCAATCCATGCAGAAGAAAACACAAGGTTGTGTTTTTGCAAATCACTTTTTTGTCGACATTTAGTTTACAGGTCTTGGTAATGCTAAATCATTAAGATACAGTGTTTTATACTCGGAGGCAAGATTTACTCCTAACTTTGTTATGGTTTAATAATGGCTCTCACTATGGGCTTTTGGACTTCAAAAAATTGTGCGTGGAATTTTACAGAAAAAAAAAATCACAAGTTCTTTTTGGGTAGAAAACCAATTCAAACCGAAATTGAATTTATTGTCCAAGCTGTCATATAGTATGGTCAAAATTTTTCTTTTTTTCTTTATCTGCAAAATATAGTTACATAAATAAACATGATTTCTTCCTTCTTTATTCTTTTAGTCAACCGAAAAAAAAAAAAACTTTTCATAAATTTATAGAAGTACTCGATAATGAAAGCCGAACAGTAAATGTCTTGTCGAGGGATTCATAATCTTTTTTATAGTTTTTAGCTCAATCATGGCGGCTGGATAAAATTGAGGAATCTCACAAAGAATATAAATATATCATTATTTCACTTGGAACTATTTTCCAAAACAACTTTATTATTTTTTTTTGCTCGATAAAAAAATTTCCTAAACTAATTTTATTTTTCAATTTATAATCATACATTAACTTGTGTCAATTCTGAATTAGATCCATATATATATATATATATATATATATATATATATATATATATATATATATGAGATGCGAATCAATTTAGTCTATCTCATCTATATAATATAATATATATAAAGTTATTTCACAAGATAACATGTGAGCTTTATGGTTGTCATGTCAATATTTTGATGTGTTGTTATATATATGCATGTATCTATGTGTATGCAGGGCTGAGTATTCGATTTGAACCGAACTAAAATAATCGAAAACCGAATTTTAAAAAATTTAACAATCGAAACCGAACCGAATAAGGTAAATAACCGAAATTTTGGAACCGAATTTTTTTGGTTCGGTTCCGGTTAATAGCCGATATAACCGAATTATTAAAAAAAATTAAAGAAAAATACATGAAAATAATCAAATTACAGAATTTTGAAATTAAACACAAATATTAAGCAAAATAAATAAATACACAAAAGAAGAAAAAGAAAAAACTCACAAAAACAAATTTAAAACATTAATCTTGTTACTGCTATTACTTACTTGAAACTGATTTAAGAGATTTCTTGCTTTTTAAAATTCTTCATCTTAGTTCTTGTCAAACTTCATTTATTCAAATTTCAAACTTTATTCACTTAAAGATTTGGATATTTTTATTAGAAGTGCTATTATTTTTTTGGGGGTTATACATATAATTAAAGGCTAAGATTATTTTTTTGGGAGTTATACATAAAAAGCATAAAATATTAATGCAAGATTATTTTATAATTCGGTTATTTCGGTTAATAACCGAAATTTGCTCACCCCATTGTGTATATGTGTGTATATATATTATAAAGTTATACGTCAATTAAACTTAATGAATTCTTTAAATGCCACATAAACTTAAAAAAAGAAAGTATAAATTGAATTATATATTTTCACAAATATAATATTCAAAGTGCAAATGTCATTATGGATTAAATTAATAAAATAGTTGGTTAATACAATCTACTAAAGAGAAAGAGAAATTAAAATATATATATATATATAAAGGATAGTAATTATCAATTCATACTAAAAATTATTAAAAAATAAAAATTATTAAATAAGTACTAAAAAATTAAAAATTTTTATAATATTGTATAATATTTATCAAATATTATAATAAACAAAGTGAAGAAGAAAAATTACAAAGAAAATTACATAATTACTCATTTCAAAATAATACCTTTAAGTATAGGAGAAATTCTTTAAAAATCTATATTGACTTTAAAAGATTTTAATATTTTATTATATTGAATCCTTTGGATGCAATATAGGATAATATGAGATCAGGTATGGTTTAAATTGTATAGTTAAATTTGTATATTCTCATAAATAGTAATGTGCAAGGTAGAAAACTCATCAATTTTCAATTATAGGCAAATAAAAAATTATAGCATCTATAAAATCATAAAGCAAAGTAAAAAAATAATTAGTCAATTTAATCCAAAAAAGAGAAGGTGAAAAAGAAAATAATACAAAAAATATATAACTACCAAACAAGACTATTAGAAAATGAAAAAAAATAATAAATAAATAAATCTATATATAGTTAGGAGACACTATGTCACCATTTGATTAACTTTTGTGTGTATATTTATATTAAATAGCCTTCAATACTAACAAATTTATACAATTACTACAAGTCCCTATTGTTTTCTTTTTGTTTTTAACTTAGCTTGTTCCAAAGTATATATATCCAAATCACTCCCAATTTTTTAATCTATTAGTCCCTATGATTAAATATTTAACCAAAAATTATTAAAATAACTTTAGTTATAACAATTATTAAATAAATGATTGAGGTCTGTCATTGCATTAGTCAAGTAAATGCCTATAGTCATGACTAATTAAATTTGAGGGTATTATGTTTATATGATATTTAGCTAGAAAAATAAAAACATGTATAATTTACATTTATAGATATTTAGAAAAAAATTGAAAAATATAAAAAGTTATCTATACCCGTGCAAAGTACGGGATACAAAAGGACTAGTATATAAAAGTATTGTTTACATGCAAATCTTCATGATTATGTTTTAACTTAAACATATTTATGTGTGTCCTCACCGATGCAGATGCACGGGTGTGATACTAGTTGCTTTATATATTAACGGCATGTGACTGATTAAGAATTTGCTTTCACAATATGTAAGTATATTTTAGTGTAAAAATAAATTGAAATTCTTAAAAAAATATATTTATAATTTGCTTTCATGCACTTCTGTATGTTAAAAAAATAAAATATTACTAAATTCTTTTTCAGGGAACCATCTATAAAAAAAATACACATATTAGTTTGTTAATTTGATGACATATATTTGCATAAAAATAAAAAATAAAAAAACAAACTATACATTATACTATATTCTAAAACACTTCTTCAGAAACAACATTATATTAATCATCCTCTTCGACCAGTTTCCATTCGAGTCATGAATCAAAATCTTCAACCCTTTTTTGCTCATAGCTCTAGATAACACTACATTTGGATTGCTTTTTTTCTTTTTAAGTATGTTTTATAACTTAAAAAAATATTTTTTAGACAAGCTAAAAGTTTTAGTTCGTGGAAAAAGTAAAACTTGACCCTTTTTTAAATTTTTTTAAATTTTTCTAAAAATCAAGCCAAATATTTATTATAAATAGGATATGTTCTTTGTTTTCCCAAAAAAAAGTTACTTTTTCATGAAAAAACCCAACTCAAACGAGTCATTAATATGGTTTAAATTAAGTTTGGGTTGTAAATGCTAAAAAGAAAAGGATGTTGTTTAATAAAATGAAAGGACTGACAAAAAAAAAACGATATAAGTGTGTATATGCGAGCAATTAATTGATGCGGGACTTACCAAAACCAGAATACTTAGAGCAGGTACAGATTTGGAAACGTTAGTCTTTTGCAAGTACTTCTATATATTTAGCAGAAAGTCCTATGATTTTCAAGAACTACAATAATCAGCGAGATATGAAGAGATTGCTGTTGTTGATCATATATAGGATTGAACTACTGGAGAGCAGTGCCAATACCCAAAGCTGTTCTGGACGCATTGCGGTTCAAGAACTACTTGCACAGCGATATTGGTTCGGCATCAATGGTGTTGTTAATCAAGGCTTAGTATGCGGGTTGAACCCATAGTCGCAAAATCTTGGACTGGACAACTACATGGTGCGTGATAAAGATAAAATATTTCAAATTTAATATTTTGTTGTCTATTGTTTATCTTTTATATCCATGTATATCTACTCAACCATGTATTATAAATTTGTCTCTGTACACGTGAATATGATCTGTGAAATACACAAAAAGGCAAAGCCTTTCCTTCTGGTTTATTTCCTTTATGGTATCAGCTTTCTTCTAACATTTGTCAATTGATCCTCCTTCTCATTTTCTTTTTCATGGCTTGCTCTGCGTTCTCAATTTCTGCTGTTAATATCAAAACGTTTGCAACTGTCGTTCTTGACAACGCAAACTATCTTGTGTGAGAATCTCAAATCACAACCTTTTTACACTTCAATTATCTATTACCTTATGTTGACGGAACAATTTCTCCACGTAAATCATCTCAAAAAGACAAAATTGATGCATACACCACTGAGGCTGAGTCATCCTCAACTATTACTCTTTCGTATGAAGAATGGTCTCACATAAATAGTTTTGTTACTGCGTATAGTTACTACTCTCTCAGATTCGTTAGTGTCTCGGGCTTAGGGTTTTGCCTTTGCTTGTGCTCTCTGGGTTTCTCTTGAAGAGTCCTATCTCCATCAATCCACTGCTTGCAAGTCACTTCTTCGCCATCAGCTCCGGACTCTCAAGAAAAATGATATGTCCATTGCCGAATACCTTCACCAGCTTTGGCAGGTCTCTTCCTCTCTTGCAGCGATAGTTGATCCTGTCTCTGATAAGGATCTCGTGCTTCACACCCTTGATGGTCTACCGCGACACTATCGACAGTTTATCACCTCTATTCAGAACATGGACTTTACACCATCGTTCTCTCAACTTCGTGCCTAGTTGTTGGTACATGAACCTTGCTGAATCTGAAGATGGTGCTGCTGATGTCTCTGGATCTGTT
The DNA here is from genome assembly GCA_028554755.1 of Cordia subcordata. Taxonomy (NCBI): domain Eukaryota; kingdom Viridiplantae; phylum Streptophyta; class Magnoliopsida; order Boraginales; family Cordiaceae; genus Cordia; species Cordia subcordata. Next base: position 20,267,904 of record JAPTOF010000003.1, on the reverse strand, counting down.
CAAGCGCTTGTATCTCAGTTTCAACATCCATATCTGCATAAAAATGGTGTCAAACAGTCTAGTGTGCCTCCTTCCAAATCCACCTCTTCCAATTTCACCTTGTCTTCTAGATCAACTGGATTGCCCACTACTGAAGGGAAGTATCGGGGTAAGTGTCAAATCTGTTGTAAACAAGGGCATTCTACCTTATATTGTAGGTCTCATTTTGACCTATCTATTACTCTTAACAACTCCAACTCGGCCACTCAATTTGCTGGTCTCCATCAAAATTAGTCTTTTTCTCCACCATTGCTTCCCACACCTGTCACGTCGTCCTAGATACCTGACTTAGGGGCCACAATACATAAGACTAATTATCCATCGCTCATTCAACAATTGTGTCCCTATTCCATTTCCAATCATGTCATGGTGGGTGATGGTAAGTGCCTTCCCATATCTCACACTGGCAATTCTATTATCTCTTAATCTAGTCGTCATTATAATCTGTCTAATGTTCTACATGTCTTTCATATAACTCGTAATTTACTGTCAGTCTCTCAATTCAGATGTGATACAATGTCTCTTTGGAATTTTTTCCTTTGTTTTGTCTTGATAAGGATCTCCACACCAAGACATATTTTCTATGCGGCCATTTTGACTCCAATTTGTACACCATTCCTGTGTCCTCCTCTTCATCTTTTGGTGGTCATGTCGCCCTGTCTGTCACCAAGTCTACTGCAGATTTATGGCATGCACGGCTTAGGACCATATAAAAAGGATAAATTAGATCCAAAGTCTTTTTCCTGTGTGTTCTTGGGGTATAGTGACATACATAAAGGGTTTCGGTGTTACAATCCAATTGATCAGAAAGTTTATATATCCAAACATCTGCTTTTTAACGAAGATATATTTCCATTTAGTTCGGCTCAATCATCTACTTTGTTGTCTCTATCCATTTCGTCTGCTCCAAAAAGCTCACATGGGGTCTTGCCAATTTTTCCAAACTTCTCAGGCTTTATCCAAGTGTCCTTATCTTTTCCAAACTCTTCTTTTCCAAATGGATCAGTGTCCTGCATGTCTTCTACAACCTTTTGCCCATATCACCACTCATCTTATCAACTCCACAACAAATGCATACTTTATCACCAACGCCAACAGGCACGTGTCTTATCATCATCTTAACCTTCAGCGTCTCTATCTCCAAGTCTCTCGTCGACAACATCCACACCATCCTCGCTTGTGTCTTCAAGTTTCATACATGACTCCTCTATGTTGCTGCCTCAATATGTTCTCTCTCCACTCTCCGTCTCTCCCATTGTTACTCTTCTATTTTCAACGCCCTCTTTCTCTGAATAATCACCATGCATGACCGTCTCTTCTTCTTCTCAAGGCGTCTGTACTTCTTGTCGACATGCCGTCTCATTACGTCCTCTTCTCTAGTCTTCCACTTGTCTAGGACTAGAGTCCAGTGTCGTATCTTCTCATTTGCCTTTGAGTAATACAGTTTCTGCTATCCAGTCGAGCTCCTCTAATCTCTTGTTTCATCCAATGTAAACTCGGCTCAAAACAAACAAACAAACAAGTTCCCAAAGAATTTTCAGACTATATCCTGTACAATGCCTAGCTTGCAAGTACCAATACTGATGAAGTTGAGCCCACCTGTTACTCTCAAACGCAAAAATTAGAAAAATGGCGTGCTGTCATGGGGACTGAATATAATGCTTTACTGCATAATGATACTTGGAGTTTAGTACCCAAATCAGAAGGTGCAAATATTGTGGTGTACAAGCGGGTGTTTCAGATAAAAAGAAAATTAGATGGCTTCACTGATTGCTATAAGGCGAGACTGGTTGCGGGATTTAGTTAAGAAGAGGGGGTGGACTATATAGAGACGTTTAGTCTGTGGTTAAACCAACAACTGTACGTGTGGTCTTGTCTCTTGCTGTTTCAAAACGCTGGCGCATATGTCAGTTGGACGTAAACAATGCTTTTCTGCATGGGCTCTTGTCTGAAAATGTATACATGTTTCAGCCTGTGGGATTTATTAATCTAGCTTGTTCTCAGTATGCCTGTAAATTGAACAAGGCACTCTATGAGCTCAAACAAGCTCAACGTGTGCGGTTTTCACAGCTAAGTCAGTTTCTGGGAGAAATTGGGTTTGTGTCTTCTCAGTCAGATTCATCACTTTTCATCTATTGTCAAGCATTAGTAACCATGCTTATGCTCGTCTATGTTGATGACATAATGATTACAGGTAGCTGCTCTCGTACAATTGGTTCTATAATTGCTGCTTTGCGTAATAAACATGCTCTTAAAGATTTATGACCATTGTCTTATTTTTTGGGTGTTCAAGTCACGAGTTTGCCTGATGGTCTTTTGCTAACTCAAGCGAAGTATATTCAAAACTTGTTGGAGCGTGCTAAACTTGCAAGTGCAAACTCGTTTGGCTCTCCTATTGCTCTTAATCAGCAGCTATCTAAACAAGAGGATCCAACCTCCTATAGGAGTGTTGTTGGGGCCTTGCAGTATCTGCCATTAACTCGACGTGATATTGCACTTGCTATGAGCAAGGTCTGCCAATTTATGCACCAACCAACAGAGTTACATTAATCTGCTGTAAAAAGAATTCTACGCTATCTCAAGGGCACAATGAATTATGGGATTCAACTTCAGTGTTCTACTAATTTTGCTTTACATGCATATTCAGATTCAGATTGGGCGGAGTGTCCTGATGATTGTCGAAGCACCAGTTGTTGTTGTATTTTTCTTAGTCTGAATTTGGTATCATGGTCTGCAAAGAAGCAAACCATTACCGCTCGACCTAGCACCAAAGCTGAGTATAGAGCGATTGCTTATGCAATAACTGAGGTCTGTTGGTTGTAGTCTTTACTCACAAAGCTTCAAATAACACAGATTGTACCTCCAACTCTTTGGGGTGACAATATTGGCCTGACATACCTCACTGCTAACCCTGTCTTCCATGCTCGTACAAAGCATATAGAGGTTGATGTGCACTTTGTTTAGGAAGAAGTAGCTGCAAGCAAGTTAAAAGTCTGTTTTATTTCTTCACTTGATCAGCTTGCCGATATCATGACCAAAGGGTTGTCCATTACGCGCTTCACTCGTTTACGATCCAAGCTTGCTGTTCAAGAATGGGCATCGTTTGAGGGGGCGTGATAAATATAAAATATTTCAAATTTAATATTTTGTTGTATATTGTTTATATTTTATATCCATCTATATCTACTTAGCCATGTATTATAAATTGGCCTCCGTACACGTGAATGCAATATGTGAAATATACAAAAAGGCAAAGCCTTTCCTTCTGGTTTATTTCCTTCAGTGCGGCATAACATCGTATCAGTACAAGTTGCTAAACATGCTGTTGCGTACCTTGCTACTTCACTAGGATGCAAAGGCAACGCTGCTCCTAGGCACAAGCACAACGAGTCTGCATGAACGAGCCATGGCTAGTAGTGCAGCAGGTTGTGAGAGTTTCGGTTTTGCAGAGAAATTTTTTTTTGGACAACATTGAATTATGGATCGTGATGAGCAGCAAGTACATGTTTTTGATGATGCAGATAATGGTTTCTTCGACTTTTTGATCAATTACTTCAACTAGGAACCAGTAATCGAATCAAACTCATCAGCTTGAAGAGTAAATTTGATCCAGTATTAAATAAAACAGTTTTAAAGTAATAGGATGTTTTTGGTTGATTATTTTTTTATTAACTTAGGATAGATGACAGACGATTTACTATTCCGAGTTTTTCTTCTATTAATTGCTGTTCTTTCTTGTCAGACCACGGAACATATTTATGCCCTGTTTTGTATAAGCTTATTATAAGATACTTTTTTACATAAAAGTTTAGTTTGCTTTGAAAATTTTTGAGATATTTCTCATAAAATGTCTTATTTATAGATGAAGTCTTATTTGTAGTAAAAAAATAAATGAAAAATGAGTTGCTTATATTTTATAAGATAAAAAGGGACAAGGTGACAAGGACATCAATTATGGCTTTTACATCGTATTGTTCCTCTAGAAGGGGACTAGTATGGAAGTTGGAAGGAATTAACAAATGAAGAACAATGGGATTTGGCAAAAATCTTCCAAGCACAAAAAAGCAGCTCTCATGTGTATATAAATAAAACTAGAGTGAATTCCATTTTCCTTCCATGAGTTTTAAGCTAAATGCAAGCTTCCCCATGAAGTTTTAATTTTATTTATATTATTCTTCCATGACTTTATTATTGCCAAACAAAGCCTTATATTAAATGCATTTTTATCTTTTTTTATTTTTATAATGCAAAAGAAAAAAAAAAAAGAAAATAGACAAAAATTATTATAATCATTCAATTCAATAATAGAATAAAGAATCACACAAAAAAATTAAAATAAGAAGAAAAAGATAAGGAAAAAACTACTTATTTTACAAAAATCACCCTATACACACTATTGGAAAAAAATTAAATTCACTTTAAAATAATTTTTTTTCTAATATATACATATCAAATTGAAATATTTTTCTTATCCTAGCACATTATGCTTTCTACAAGCTAACCATTTAAAAATAAAAATAAAAATAAAAATAATTTATTGTACAAAATTAATAAAAATTAAAAAAAAATCTTCTTATATATATGTCCGTATATCAAATTAATTTTTTTAGCTCAAAGAATAATTTTTTATAATGAGCCAATCATTTGAAAACATAACACAAAAATTAAAAGAATAATTAAGATAAAGTATTATTTAGTAAAATCTAATATCATGAAAAAAAGAATATAAATAAAATTTTATGAAGAATTTTAAGATTTATACTACAACTCGTGAAAGAAAATAACGTTCTCCCAATAAAAATATAATGGGCGTGCGGTGTCAAAATATCTTCCAATTTAAAACGTCTCCAAACCGGGCCAAGTCTCGAGCCCAAATTAAAGACCCAGAAAACGCTTTCCCCTATCCACAAAGGACCAAAGTTGCAAACTGAACCAATTAAATCTCCATATTGTGTGAGAGAGTCTCTCAGCTCTCATAAAAAAAAAAAAAAAAAAAAGCATCATCTGATAGCTGTACAGGTAAAATTGAAAGAAAAGTCAAGATAAAATCACACTTGGGAAAGCTTAGGTAAGTGTTAAATATCTTTGCTATGAGTATTTTGCTATATATACTTGCGTATAATATATGTTGATATATCTATGTAGAATTGAAACCCTTGTAATTAATTGAAGTGCTTGAAAACTTAGACTGATATGAATTGATTTATGCATCGTAATGAACTGGCATTTCATAGAATTGCTATGATACGCACTTGTGTGTGTACGCTTTGGCCAAAAATTATGAACAAAATGATGGAATTGCTTTGTGTGTATGAATGTGTCTATACATACGAGAAAATATAGCTATGTAAAGTAAATGGTGCTGCTGTTTTTGTGTGGGAATATGCCAGTAAAGCTTTTCGTGTGCCGTATGTGTAGACGTAGTGCAAGTGTATGAGAAAATGATATAAAGAAACTAACTAAATTAAAGATGATAAATAGTCATGTGTGTAGTTAGATAGACCTCTGTGATGTTTGTGGTGATGGAATGATTTCCCTTAGCATAAAATTGTCAAAATTGATGCTTTACGTAGAACTTATTGGTTATTATGTATATATGTATATATATATATACAGTTTTGTCATAAAATACCACGTACGCTGTCCAACAGGGAACAAGAGAAAATAATAATAAATAAACAAAACAAAATAAGGGGAAAACTTTGCTTAGCTAATTGAAGCGGGATTTTGTGCAACCAAGCATATGAAGGTAATTGTGACTAATTTACATTTCTTCTTTGATTTAATTTGATTGAACCCTCATAATAATACATGTATTTTTGTAACTACCAGTTGTGAATTAAACTTTGATTTAAGAAAAGATTACATGTTTGCAAAATCTCAATCCAATATCTATATATAACTGCACTAATAGACTTTTCCTTGGCTGGTTGTACGTGAGCATTGACCTAAGCATGGACTCGATCTAGAAGCTTAAGAATTGCATAAATAAACATGAATTGAATGGAGAACTATGGGTGAAATTCTTCTTTGCTGGCTGGTTATGCAAGTTAATATGACATTGCATATGTATATATGTTTGAGTTTTGTGTGTGTTAAGGGTGCTTGGAGATTATTTTGTTGGTTAGTCATGAAGAAATTGTTTTGGGGTCAAAGGTGGCGGTCACTGTTGCTTGTGTAGTGTGTAGCTACTGCTATGGCTTCTCTGAAATTGTACTTTTATATACATCTTTATATTGCATTTTACCTATTTGATAAAATGCCCCAGGTGCTTGACTTCTTTAAAATCCTTGCTTTATCACCATATTGGATAAAAAATGGTATGCTCATGGGTTGGTTTAAGTTTCTTTGCTTCCACAATCTAACCTAGTTTTACTGTTCATTTTAAGCTAGCAGGCGCCAAACCAAATTGAAAGAACATTATGAATTAATTCATTCTCATGGTCAAATGCCATTAGATCAAGCCAACTTGTAGAAGCCTGTTTTTACTTTTTCTTTTTAACCAAATCTTTGCATGGCCTGCCGCTTTTCTTTTCTTTTTATATTGATTAGTCTATAATCTATTCAAGACAATTAATGCCTAAGTACGTTGTCAACAAAATGTAATTCTTCCTGTGACTATTTTGTTAAAGCGGTTCATTCTGCTAGTATGCGTGATATGAAATTATATGGCCATCATGGAAGGAAAGAGAAAAGAATATAATCGGTAAAGAATGATGTTATGTATTAAAAATAAATGTTCTAAGTGCAACTTTAGTCCTTGTTATTGCCATGGAAAAGTTAGTTTGTATATGATAGTTATAAGAAAATAAGTCATAAAGGAATGCTTTTGGTCGTGTGCTTATACTATTTAATTTAATAAGTAGTATGTGGTGTATATGTTTATATTTTGTTGTATATATGCTTTATAATGGTTAATGCTCTTTATGCCAAATGATTTGGTATTATTATAAAAGAAATTAACTGTACCTGTAACGGTTAATCATACTTAAGAAAATGCTAAACAACCAGTTGGACACGCTTATATGATATGTTCAACTGACACTATGTGCATTGAAGAAAACAAATGCACTTATATTGATTAATGTAAATGTAAGTCATATCTATATGATAGCTAAACATATGGAAGTAGTATAATGTGCATACGTTTAAATTGTTCAAATTACCGGTGTTCTTTTTCTATGTCCATATTTGCTTATATTAGTTGCACTTATCATCGCATATCATGTCCTGAGACTTTAGCCTAAGTTTACTATCTTTCAGTATTATGTGAGCTTGAGGTTATAGTTAGGAGGTGATATTATGGTAACTATAAAGCTGGTTAAGTCGGGGTTTTCCATATATTATCACTCTCCTTGAGATAACTAAATCACTATTTTGATTGGAGCACTTTGTTCTTTCCTTGGATCTATATCCATGAGTCCTTTTTTTATTGAATCATGTTACTGTTTACTGATGCTGATCACACAACTATTCCCTATTCATTGTTATCATTCATTGGTACAGTTTGCCGTTATGGTTCCGTTAAAATGTTTCTTGGCCGTCTTGTAAATAAGATTTCCTATTATCTTTCAAATCTTTTCTTCAAGATGTTCAGTCCATGTATACTTATTATGGAACCCATATAGTTGAGCTATCTGTTGTTAATTCTGTCGGTATTGTTGTTGATATTGGCTCGTTTGTTTTATGGTATGTCATGTTGTTGAATCCTCATAGATGTAGAGAGTTGAGTAGTCTAACATACCACTTGTGTTAATTGCACCCCAAGTGTTTGATCAAATGCTTCATTAGCCTTGTTTTATTAATTCTTTGATTATCTTCACATTGAGATTCAACTCCAATTGCAAATCCCCTACTCATTGAGCTAATTACACAACTTCTAACAATGATTAAGAGGGTGTTTGAGAATGCTTATAAGTTGGTCAAACCTGCTTATAAGCATAACATAAAATTTTACGCATTTGGCAAATTCTATTTATAAGCAAGTAAAGTTGGTTTATAAGCAACCAAAAAAAGGTCCTCTAACTTTTTTTCCTGCTTATAAGCAATGAGAGTCGACTAAATAAAATTACATTTATACCCTTTAAAAACTCAAAAGTAACTAACCCTTAATTAATGAAATACCTTTTTTAGTTATTTAACAAATTCTGTTTCTTAACCTCATATATTTACCAAACATGTCAACAGCTTAAATCACATTTTATCCAAATACCTCTTTACTTATTTTTTATTTTCTTATAAGCATAAAAATTGCTTATAAATGCTTATAAGCAACTTAAAACAAGCAAAGCCAAACACCTACTAGATGATTATTCGGGTTCATTTTGTGAATGGTATTCTGTTTGTTGATTGATTACTAATATAGAGTATTACTTGCTCCGTATCCCTTTATGAGTGTACCTTCTCGTGTCACACTATTAAGTGTTTGTTCAAATACCTCAACTACCTTTGCTTCTTTAATTCTTTAAATTTCATCATGTCAAGATTAAATTATTGATTCTACTTGTCCCTTGAATGTTTTTACTTTGGGAACTCATCAGCAATTCAAATTGTTGACACTCCGTTCATTGTTCTATTGTAATGAAGCACATGTAGAAATGGATGCATCTCCTTAAGGTGCTCCTTCCACCTTGCTTTTGTTCTTTTCTTTTATATCAAGTTTACATTACACTTTCTCTCGGAATGTCAATAGTAGCCCGCCCCGCCCCCGGCCCGCCCCGTAGGGGCACCAGCGGGGTAGGGGCGGGGTGTTTGCAAAAGAACACCTAGGGTGGGCCGGGGCGGGGCGGGGTTTTTTTCTTTATGCACCGGTGTCGGGGTCGAGGTTGGGTGGCCCCCCCCCGTCCTGGTATATATATATTTAAACTATATATGTGTGTGTGTGTGTGTGTGTGCATATGTATGTATGTATATTATATGTTATGTTTAATAATTATGTAGAATTTTTAAGTATTAGAGTTTGAATTTGATGTGTTAAGGTTTGGTGCATGATTTATGTTGTTTTTTATTTATTTTTATCTAATTAAAAAGTAAGAATTTCACTTGACAAATTGGGGCTTAACAAGTAAGTATTTTGTCCCGATGCTACCACCCCTTTGACTTTTGTTGACAGGTGCCTCGTAGGTAGAGGCATGGTGTAAAAAACACCGATAGAGGTGGGGATGGTAGTCAGGAGAAAACCACGATACAGGTATAGGGGCGAGGTAGGGGCAGGTGGAAAAATACCAGGTGCGGAGTAGGGGTTTGTGATCCCCGCCCCATTGACATCACTAACTTTCTCGTTTCTTTATGTTTTGAAAAAGGATCATAGTAACCCTCATTCCTTCATTGTTAAGATAGTAAGTCTTGCTTTACTATTCCTTTTGAATAATGGAGTTGTCTCCTTGCTTTCCTCCCTTGGTGGACATCACTAATTGGTTCTCTTCTCGTAACCAATATGCATAGCTCCTCACTGTTGGCTGTCTTACTATTCTCCTTTGTTCATCAAAATACTAACGTTCAATTTGTCAAATATTTTGATAATATGGTTTAAGTTCCTTTACTCGATACATGCAATAAGTTTTTCAACTTAATAGATTCTAGACACGAACATTTAGCTATTGTTTTATTTTGATAGTCTAATTGTCGTCTTACTTAAGTTTTATGAGTGCAATTCAAACCTAATAAAGTTTTCTGTTCTATAGTAATTAGTAATTATATAGCTTCTGTATCTTACATAAATATACGTAAGTAGATCCGTGCATCTCACAGCTCACTTATTAGTATACTGAATAAACCACTACTGCAACTAGTGGCCTTCTTTCCAAAAATTAAATGCACCATATTCTTTTATGTGGCATCAAATACGACATGTTTATACTATCATGTGTTCCACAGGCAACATCCTTTCCATCTAATTTAAAAAAAAAAAATTGATTTTAAAATTTATTCTTGCCTGACCAAGTATTGCACATCTTTCAAAATTTTATTTTATACATATCTATAAAATCTATATATTTACTTTGAAATGTTAAATGATTGAAAAGCTTACTAATAATTAAATTTTATAGAATATTTTTGTATTTATTATCCTAACATTGACTACAAAAGTTAATTATCAACGATAATAATGACATTAAGAATATTTATTTATTCCGTATCTCTTTACAGCCTGAAAATATCTCCCAATTTAGCTTGAGAAACCTAAACCATCTCCAAACTGGGCGGGTCACTCGGATCCAAATTAAAAACCCAAAAGAATTTCCCGTATCCACAAAGGACCAGAGTTGCAAAATGAACCAATAAATCTCACACAGTGAGTGAGAGAGAGTCTTAACTCTTAGCCTTGTCACTGATCGCCTTCCCGATTTCTCTTCTGCCATCGTCCGCTCCCTCTAGTACTCTCCGTTGCTTCTTTTTCCCACCATTTTCTTCTCCAATTTTTTTTTATTGTATATTCTTCCCTTTTTCTTTTTCTTTTGAACATCTGTAAATTCATTTTAAGATGACTGGGTTGTTATACATTCAGTTCATAAAACTCATGTTTGTTTCTGTTATGGATTTTATAGCTGATGTCACCTAATTGGATAAGGCTCGGTTTGGTTTGGTTTGGTTTTGCTTTTTGTTTACGTATAGTTGTGTAATTCACAATAGAAGTGAAACGATTTCGATTTGTTGGGTGCTTTGGAGTTTACCAAATGTGATAACATTGCGAGATTCTGACCTTTGAGGTAGGGACGTGTAGGCAACGTCTGGCTTACTAACTCATTCACTGGTTCATTTTTAGCTTCTTTTACATGGGTTGCGTCACCGATTCTTATTATTGTTGATGGTTAAAAGCCATTATTGGAAGTGAAGATCTTTTATTATTGTTAATGAATGGTTTCTGAATTGCGTGACATCTTACTTTTGCTCATTCTGTTGCTTGGTGCAGATTCCTCAGCTGTACAAAGATTGGAATGAAATGAAGATAGTAACTTATAGTAGCATCGTGAGACCCAATTTATTGTTCAAAAATTGTGAGATACCTGCCCTTACATTCAGCAAGCCTCAGCCCATTTTGGCTTCAACTCAATGTCTTTCGAGTTTTTGGGCGAAGAAAAATGGACTAGGTACGAGATTACACTGCTCCATTGCCTCTAGAACAATTTCAATGAGTTCTGTAGATTTATCTTCATCCAAGTCAGACCCAGTAAACAAAGGGCAGAAAGAAAGAAGTAGCTCTTCTTCGTTTTACACTCATCCTACTTTATTACAAATGAAAAATGAGAGGATAGCCAATCGTGCTCGTGTTTATGAATTCCTAAGGGGCATTGGTATTGTGCCTGATGAGCTTGATGGATTAGAGCTTCCTGTTACCGTTGAGGTTATGCGAGAACGTATAGACTTCCTTCACAAATTAGGACTTACAATTGAAGATATTAACAACTATCCTCTTGTCCTTGGATGTAGTGTAAAGAAAAACATGATCCCTGTGCTTGATTACCTTGGCAAGCTGGGTGTTAAAAAATCAAACATTACAGATTTCTTGCGTCGTTATCCTCAGGTTCTCCATGCTAGTGTTGTTGTAGACCTTACACCAGTTGTTAAATATCTTCAAGGTATGGACATTAAACCAAATGATATACCTCGAGTTCTAGAGAGGTATCCGGAAGTATTGGGGTTTAAGCTTGAGGGCACCATGAGTACATCGGTGGCCTATTTGGTTGGAATTGGTGTGTCAAGAAGAGAGATAGGCAGGGTGTTGACTATGTACCCGGAGATATTGGGGATGCGAGTAGGCAAGGTGATCAAACCTTTTGTTGAATATCTGGAGACCTTGGGAATACCAAGATTAGCTCTGGCTAGACTGATTGAGAAGCGGCCTCACATCCTTGGATTTGGACTTGAAGAGAGGGTAAAGCCAAACATTGAATCCCTCTTGGAATTCAACGTCAGGCAAACATCAGTTGCTTCTGTGATAGCACAGTATCCTGAAATTATGGGGATTAATTTAGAGGCAAAGCTTCCTGGTCAACGTGACTTTCTCAATTCACTTATTGGGTTGAATTCTGAAGATTTTGGAAGAGTCATAGAGAAGATGCCACAGATTGTTAGCCTCAACAATAGACCAATTGTCAAGCACGTAAATTTTCTGCAGGAATGTGGATTTTCCTCTGAACAAATCAGCAAAATGGTTGTGGGGTGTCCCCAGTTGCTTGCTTTGAATCTTGATATTATGAGACTCAGTTTTGATTTTTTTAAGAACATAATGGAAAGGCAATTGGATGAATTGGTTGCTTTCCCTAGTTACTTCACATATGGTCTCGAGTCAACTATAAGACCTCGACATAAGATGATTGCCAAAAAAGGTTTGAAATGTTCTCTTGCTTGGCTTCTTAATTGTTCAGATGAGAAATTTGAGGAAAGGATGCAGTATGATTTAATTGACATGGAGGAGATGGAAGTGAATTCATCATTTGACATGAGTAGTCTTATGGAGCCAAGGAGCGATGAATCAGCTTCAGATTATGAAGATGACAGTGGCGATGAATATGTGTAGAATGTAACATAGAATTGCTAGCAGGGCAGGGAAAGCATGCTGCTGAATCTTTTCTTCTCCACATAAAGCAATTATGTATTTTAAGAGGTAACCAGAACTATTCTCTCTTTATCTTTTACTTTTATCTTGATTGCTCTTAGAAATGCCTTCCCCCACCCCCTGACTCCCTCCCTTCCTTCCTCCCTCAGAAAGAGTATTGGTTCAATGATCAAATGACCACCTTTACTCTGCCCCCCCCCCCCCCAAAAAAAAAAAAAAAAAAGAACCTTTGATATATCAAATTCAAGAGTAGCTGTAGAACTATTCTTTCTAGCCAATTGAATCTAATGCATTATTAGATTATTCAGTTTATTCGAGAGTGCTCTCGCATGACGAGATGTCATGTTTTAAATGATGGATGGTTGTATTATTAAATAAATATGCAATATGCAATGCTTGTGTGGTTTTCCCTTTTGGTCTTGAAAGTGTCTCCGTTCTCAAACAAAACACTTGGATATGTATTCCCAAGGATCTTGTTTTGGCTATTTGGTGGTTCAGGCATGTTAAGGTCTCGAGATGAGGTATGCTTTAAAAGGGACAGAATGAAGAGGGGGGGGGGGGGTTGGTTATGAAGGCTGCATTGCATGCCATTGTGTTCTTTATCTCGTGGAAATGTAGGAAATGAGGAATGGATTTGGTATGGTAGAATTGATTCAGTCTGCATTTGGTAGGATAAAATGGATGCAAAACAAGGGATCAATGTAGGGAAAAATAAGAATGAAAATGGAAGTAAATTGAAAATTTTGCATCTTATTGGACTGAAATTTTTGTATTTCGTTGGAGGGTTTTATAGGAGCGGACAATATTTACATGGAAGGACCCTTTGTTAGCTCTGCTAAAAATGAGTGTTTTGCGATTACGGGGTTGACTAAAGGAATGGTCATTCCTACACTTCTGGCAGCACCAAACACAAGGGTGATGGCCATCTCAGGTTGTTAATCATGGTTTGTGATGGAGATGAATGCCATATTTTCAGACTTTTGAGATGAGTCCTAGAAGTTGTTCTGTCAAGATGTACTCATGTAATGTATGTTAATCGACTGGAGCACAGATGTGCTTTTGTCATTTTGTATTTGCCCACATTTCCAGTCTTGATTGATTCCACAAGGTGGATATACGGATGAACATAATGATGTAATGATCTGTATGCAAACACAATATTTATTTAAATTTTTTCGAAATTTTTATAATGTGAATGTATATATCCTATTCCAATCTTCTCCTTACAAAAGCTATTTGTTTTGATTATAAGTAAAATCATCACTTTCATCTTGACATTCAATATAAATGACTTGGAAAGTTCTATGTTGATAGCAAAATGCTAGGGTAAGTAAACTGGCTTATACGTTAAGCGGCTTTTTTCCTACAGTTTCTATATACGCAGAGAAATATGCTAATTGAACACTGGACATCCTTCAGCTTCTGTCCCTGGAGCAGTAGGGCAACTAGCAAGAGGACAATGATCATCCAACTTCAAACCCCACCACCTTGCTCCATTAATGTCCCTAGTCTGCAACGTGAAATAACAAAGTATAGCCATGAAAGCCACCCCAGCATCAAGACCTGCAGACAGAATGTAATTGTGCCTAGCCCACCAGCTCTTGTATTTCCTGTACACCACAAAGTTGAATACTATTCCTACAGTGAACCAACATATGCAGTTAACAGCACGTGCCGGGGGCATACCGCCTGCTCCTGATAGCAGGATTGGCATGCTTATGAACCTTATCCACTTCTTACTGGGAAACTTGCGGGAAAGTATCCAAACAGGCACCGGCGCAAGAATGCCGACGAGGAAGAAGTAGTTCATCTTAGAGTACACACCAAGATTGCCAAACATACGTTGAGGACCAACTACTCCCCATATGATGGAGGCGTTGTAGAAAACATCGTCTCCAGGGCATGTCCAGGGGCTTCCGTCAGGCAACTTGGAGGGATCGCAAATATTATCGACTGTATCCAGGAGCCACCAGGCTGTACCGAAGTAGGTTGAGGATGCAATGATAGTTCCAACGAGCTGCATTTTGGATTCGCATTGCAAGTGTTAGTCTCTGCTTGGTGTCATTTTCTCTCGGTCTCATCAGTTGTGCCTTTTACTTGATTTTCAGAAGTTTTAGATGATTACCTGTACTAAGAACATAGATTTTGGAGGGATTTTCATGTAATGGCCGAGCTTGAAATCTGAGAGAAACATAATTGCTTGTGACATGCTGATATAGCCGTATGTTTTAAAGGTCACGTTAGCTAGAGGTTTGCCAGGGTAGAGGTAACCGATAATTAGCTCTGTGATGACATTTAATCCCGGTTGCTGCATAACATGTAATCAAGCATCAGAGATCAGATTTGCAAACATCAAACAGGACCAATAAAATGTACCTGGTTTGTTGTTGCCGTGATCACTCCAATCGGCAAGGTGAAGGCGAGTGCTAGAGCAATTGACAATAGAACTCCCCAGTAAGGCAGCTGCAGTTGTCTGCCAAAGCCTTCACAAGCTAGCAATGCTAGTCCTATAACCAACACCAGGATTGTATAAAACCACCATTGAGGGACTGGATCGTAGTTTTTCTTCATCAGCCTAGTATGGACATCCCCAAACTTGTCCTGGAAAGATGCCTTTGTTTGCTGCCAAATGGTTCTGCAGATTAACAACGGGTTTCCTAAACATTCTAGGACGAGTTCATGTGAATTGGGTTTGGAGAAAAAAGAAAGGAAAAGAGCAAAGAGGATACCTCCCATGGAAGAGTGCAACATGAGATACTGTGGCAGCCAATGTCGCAAAGCTGAGACCATAAGTAAATGCAAAAAAGATGCTCAAGTAAATCTTGCTGTAATTATCATATCCATCTTGATCAAATTCAAATGTTGCACTGTTTAACACTTTGGATATGTTGTACACTCCTCCATTGACATCAAACACATGAGAGGAGAAGATTGGGAATCGCTTAGCCTCGTATAAGTTGGTCCAGTAGCAAATTGGGATCACCAAGTAGACAACTAAAAGAAAACCAACTAACATGTTCAGGATAGCAAAGCCAGGAGTTGCAAGTGGACTGCCGAGGAAACCCGCAACAGTGGACCAATCAAAAGCATATGAGCCAATGCCAAGGCCGTGCAGACCAGAGCCGATCTGTTGAGCTGTGACAGAGTCCTTCCATATCCAACAAACCACGGAAAGGGCAGTTATCGATGGAAATAGGTAGTTGGGGATTATGTAGTATGAGAAGCTTGACACAAGCACAACAATGAAGAACTGAAGTCTTGTCAGGCCTCCTTTTCGTCTATTCTCCACCTCATGCAGTGCCCTGCAAAGTGCAGACTGAACCTTTATATGGAACAAGAACGAGGGAGGAAAAGAAAGCCACAGAGAGAAAGACAGAGAGAAAGAGAACCTAAAGAGAGAAACTTGAACCAGATTGGAAGGCCACCACATATACGGCGAGTCAACTAGGAACTTCCGGAAAATACCAGCCCAGCCATATCCAAGCATCTAAATTTTTTCCAAAGTAAGCACCGTCAAGTAAAATGGAGGTATTAAAACAAGTTACAAGGCAAAATATCTTCTATTATTCAATATTGATGATATCTCTCTCAATATAAGGAACTAAGCAATGCTTATCTAGTAATTTCAGAATTGCTGTTAAGGGACTACCAAGATACTGGTGGCAGAATAAGATTCACCTGTGTAGTTTGTGTTAACAACATTGCTGCAAGAGGATGAAGTCCACGATGATAAAATGCCTTCACAATGGTGATTATGTTTACTGCATAAACAGAATTTGAGCCTGAATTTGCAAATATCGTGATAAGCACATGCTCCTTTAAGTTGAACGGCCCTGGATTCAGGGAAAAAGACCATTTTGTTGTGGGAATTTGTATGACTTTGTTCGGTAGATAAGCAGCCATAAGCTTTCCAATTGGAAGTACTGCAATTTGTGCAGAAACTGATGATATGTAGAGAGCATTTTGGCGATAACCGAAGAATTGGTCCAAGAATGCCAAGGTGACACACGATACAATCCCCAGAACCCATGTCCGGATTGTTAAGCATGGCAGTGTTGGATCATCTGTTATTGGCACGGTGAGCCGGACTTCCTCAATTGGAGAATCATTTACTTCATCTAAAAGGAAAGTTCATGTTAGTACACAATAACAATAGAGGCCTGAGAAACAAAGAGAAGATGTCTCAATACATTCCTAACGAGAAAATGATCCTGTAGCCAAATCTTATATTTGTTTCCACTTACCTTGCTCATCATAGAACATGTCTGGACTAACACATCATTCTTGGTACATACATATAGTGAGTCCACTTTTATGCATCATTACTTCCATGGCAAACGTTCTTTTTTAAGTGACCACTTTGATCTAAAAGCGTTTAGCTGTGAGATAACATATACTCAATTTGATATCTCTAATATGCCTCTTCATGTATAGCGAGGTTTTTGAGCTATGCACGTGGTAATGGGACTTTTATTTTTTTTTGGCACATAGTAATGGAAGTGAAGAGACTTTTATATTCAACTATCTCCTCCTTTTTGCTTAATGATATTATTACATGCTTAAACAACCACAAGAACAAACTGCAATTTGCCTACAAAAAGTCCTAGTAGTTTACTTATAAATTTTGCATATTCAATAGAAATGAGAAAAGATCGGAAACTTACCACATGATTCTTTTGCGAAAGTCTCTTCATTATGCTTCTTGGGTTTGTATAATGTTGGTGTAGTATTACTTTCTGAATGCTCCATGCCTCTGCTATCAGTAAAGCAAACTCTTCTCAGCTATTAATGTACAGGATGTCACTATAAGAATTGGTTGGGTTGCAGAATAGTAGATTCCACTCTCTACTCTTTTCGTTTCCGTTCCATGACTTCATTTAGCTTTGCTCATTTTGGCTAGAGTGACAACAGTGGTTTTAAGTGAAAGAAGGGAAGAAACCAAACCAATCTTGTCTTCTAGCGATTTGACGTTTTCCACTCTTTCTTGTCGGGAGACATTTTGTTTATTGATTTCACACGAACGCGAAGTGTTAAAGCGTAACAAAATAGGTAACGAAAGAAGAAGTTAAAGATTTGTTATATTTGTGTCATGAGGTAATGCCTAGCTATCTAATGCCAACCAGAAACTGCTAACTTATTTAGATTGGTTAAATTCCCGTTATTTTGGCAGCTATTGGACTTTATATGGCTCATTCATTGCTCTTGTGAGCTGTATTCTTATACATACTTCTAAGCAGGTATGATTCAGACAACTTGAGTAAGTTCTCATTACAATTTTCGGAAGCTAAAATGTAGGGATCATCATACTTTCGTGAACATCAATTTTTCTTGTCCCACCTACACTATTGGTCAAATGCAAAGGTCATGCCACCGCCAAACCTTGTAAAACAAGAGATCTAGTTAGCCTATTGCACGTGAAAGCTTTAATTAGTAAGAGAAATTGTCTATTGCAAATTGAAGGTCTCTACATTGTATTAGGGGCACCATCCATTAGACATCTAAGGGCGGATATGCTAATAATAGACACATTAATAGGATGCTAAAATATATATATATTTTTTTTTCGGTGCATCACACGAGTTATACACTAGTTAGTAAGTAAACCGAAATCCTCAGGAGGTGTAGATTTGAGTGCACAGGGATAAGTTCCACTTGGTTGTGGGACCTTCATATATCAAGCTACTGAAGCAGTTCACATCATTTCTGCATATCATAAAATGCACTCAGGAGTGTATCCTTAGCACATATAATGCTTTGTCTCACAGCAATTTTGTGTAAAATTTACATGTCATTTATAATGATTTCGGTTCACTATTATTGTTATCATGGTATTAAAAATTTTGGGTCAGCGAATTACACTTAATGTGTTAACAAGCCGACAATTAGGCTGAGATCGGTATAAATCTTGAATTTTTTTTCTTTTTTCTTTGTTAGATAAGTGATTATTTCATTGATAAATGATCCCCAAAAGCACAAAAGACATCAGTTAAGTCTGTACACCCACAAACTTCACGTGTACAGATGAAAGGACAAAAGACTAAGCTACTAATCTAGCATTTACATTCCAGGCTTTGCACAAGGCAGTATTCAAAAGATTCATATCAACCTCTTCTATTTCTATACAATTTAATCCTAACATCAAAGATAATGTTAGCGACGAGTTGGTCTTGACTAAGAGCTTCACCCTCATATGCTCTTCTATTTCTCTCCTTCCAAACTTTTTTTTTCCCCTTTCAAAAAAAAGATTAATAGCAGTTCTCCACCTACCCTAAATGATAGACCGAACTCAAGCCCTATAAATCTTAAGTGGGGTATTAGCATTGAGTTACACAATCTTGTCGACTATTCTTGCGGCAGTTAAGGATAAGCCATTACCTCTGGTCATACCACGATCTGAAATTTGAAGATAATACGTTCTTCCTCGTCCTCCACACATGATCACAGAAAGAGCAATTTGGATTAATGTTATGATCATAATTTAATAAAGATTCAAATAATGCATGCATGATCCCTAAAGCCATCATATTTTTGGACGTTACTGCAGCCCCACTTGTTCATTAATTATGCTAGAAATATCAGAGTGCCTTTACTGCATTTATTGTCACCGTTGGAAGATATATATTACAAACCGAAGCTTGACAAATTAAGCAAATGATTGTTGATTATTTCAAAGCTTGTGGGGCAAAGCAGACTCGGGCAACTGGCTCAGTATCTTTAGTCCACATCCACCATTTTTGTGGAACAAAATATTCACCGACGGAGCAGCAGTCAATTAAAAGCAAATCAATATATATATATATATATATATATATATAGTATCACCCAAAAAAAAAAAAGAATATTTGGTAGTTTTACTATTTACTACAAAATAGCTAGGAATAGGCAATTGTTTATTATATAGGCAGGAGTTTTGATAATATATAGATATATTTTTATACAAAATAATTAATGAATGTACCCTTAACTTAATTAGTAAATGGTATAATTATAAAATGCTATAATAACAAAGGTTCAAGTTTCGAACTATAGATAAAACATGGTGTGGTTTATAAAGACAGCGGTTTACTTCTTAATGACGGTTTTAAAAAAAGCGACGCCAATAAAGGTGGCTATTACTGCCACCTGTATATTACTTTGCTCTTCTTTTAGTGCATGCAAATAGATATAACTAAATCAAGGGTCAGTTATAATATGGCATACATATAAGGTGATTGATCACTTTATCTACTAATTTAAACTTTTATAGATTGAGGGTTAACTATTAGGATCAATATATAGTCCAACTTTAATAATATATCGATGGAGGAGACCAAGGGTTCCAACTATAGTACCATATTAAGATTAACTATTTTCAATAGCTTAAAACTCTAGAGTGGAGTTTGATATATTTATTTATTTATCTTTTGAAAAAAAAACCTTGCCTATGGGTTAAATGGGTGTTAAGAGAAGGAAGTTCTATCTTAATACTAATTGATAGCAAATGGGATAGCTTATAAACCCCTATTAATGTTTAATAAGGGCGTTTATTAATTCATCAACCACATTTACTTTTTCCCAATATTGCATTACAAAGATACGTCTTATGTAAGGTATCCTAGTTAGGTTTTGGTGGAGTAGAACTTCGATAACAGGAAATAAGATGAATGAACACCAATCTAGCAGTCTGTTTTGGCTTTCGGCGAAGGGTGTTGTGTAAGTTTGCAAAATTGGCTGAGGCTTTGGCAATTAGAGAAGCTTGTTTCTCTGTAAGAAGCCTCTAACCCTATTTTAAATCAAACTAAATAAGTTGGTTTTTTATGAGAAACAATTAATTGGTTAAAATTTTAAATTTCACTAAAAATTCAAAAAAAAATAAAAATTTATCCAATAATTCTAAGGAAAAAAATTAACTAATAGATCAATTTTAATTTACCATCCATATTACGAATCAATTATATATACACATAAAATTATGAATGAACATGATTCATACAAGTTTACCAAATATACACATAAAACTAGAGAAGAACATTGTTTAGGTTTGGTTTAGCTTGTAGACCTATTTCATATCAAGTCAAGTTGTTTTTCATTTAAAATTAATTAATTAATTTTTAATCATATAAAATAATCAAATCGACTCAAATTTTTTTGTTGATTTAAGTTGATTTGGTTGGTTTAACCAACCCCTTTTCACCTCTAGGTTAGAGCCAGTTGTGGAAGACATCGAGAAGATTGCAGCTAACGTCTCTAATATTGGATTTTAGCTAATTAATCAGACACCTAATATAAGTGTGCTGATTGGACTCTTAAATGTCCAGCCAACAATGAATTAGCAATCAACTGAGTCTCGAATATTCCCCTCCCATCCAAAATCTCCCTGTAAGAGGATCCTGCATCACTCGATTGAGTTACTCCCCCTATCTTATTTTATTAGTTGTTTAAGATTTTTACATTCAGATCAATAAAACTAATTAATAGTTTCATTTTTAGATAAATTTGTAATAACTTGACAAAAATACCCTTTTCTCTTTTTTGGATTAATGAGATTTAGTTGTAAATAAAATAAGGGTAAATCTGAAAAAAAAATTTATTACTTCCTTGAACTTCTCAAAGTAATAAATATTTTGAGACAAAAAAAAAAAACTCTCTAAAATGACTGATATTATGAAACGGAGGAAGTAACTGCTTATGTATAACTCCAAGCATTCATGTAGATGAAAGCTTATTTATTCACCAAAAAAGAACTGAAAAACACATCAATAATTCTTAAGATTTCGCTTTCAGATTGTGTAAATATCATTGCTTTGGGTCAATCTGTTATAATTTTGTTATACAAATTGACCACGTTGAAACTCATGAACCACATAATATGTGCAAACTTTGAGCTTATAATTGGACCTAATATACCCACATGGTTAATGTTATGGACCAAAAAGAAAATTATGAAGCACTTTTTCTGAGTTGAGTACGTTGAGTTGGGCTGGCCTCTTCTCTAATCCTATTAGAATTGAGAACTTCAAAATCTTCCTTACACATCTTCCTTTGTTCCTTTCTATATACAATTTTTCACTAATGTTTTAACATCTAGATCCCAAAACCATTACACTATTTAATTAAGCTTAAAAAAATTCGAGCCCCTAAGATGTATGAGAGATGATATACGAAGAATTACATCACTTAAGTCTCACCTCTTAACTTTGGCGTTATGTTTCTATCCCTTTTTTCACTTCAATCACCTCTTCCTTGGAAGTCCTTTAGTGATAGCTGGTTCTATGCATAGGACATAATACTATGAAAGTTGAACTTCTAATTTTGGTTATATAAAAAAAAGGCACTCTCCTTCTAAAACTCGACATATATTCAATTATTTTTATTAATTAATAATATATTTATTTATTTATTTATTTATAAATAAAAATAAATTTAATAAGAATAATCACGTAATGAACAATCCCCTATACAGTAGACCTCTTTCTTATTGGTTTTATGATGATTATTTTAGTTTGGGAAGAAGTCAAAGAACATCGATTTATGTGAACGTTATTATTCTAGTTTCAATTTGCACATCACTTTAATTGGTTTTTGTGACATTTAATTCTGACAATACAATGACAAAAAAATTGCATAACAACCACGATAGCATCTGATAAGAAAGAGGCGTTAATGCTGTATATGTTATATGCTTACTTAAAATCTTAAATATGAAAATTATATAATTTTATACAATTTTTAAATTTCAAATTTCAAATGAGCATACAACAAGCACAACATTTCATTTGGGGGCATTTTCTCAAATGTCAAAGACAAGAAAAAGAGAAAAGCAGGAAAAACGATTAACAGCCTGTTTGACTTCGTTTATTTGGGACTTATAAATCGAAAAGAACTTACAAGCTACCAAATTAGCAGAACCAAACAGGCTCTAAGTAGTACGCGGTGTATATTTTATTTCTATATATATTTTTAAAGATATTTTTAGGTTAAAAAGTTAATTTAATCCTCATTAAAAATTATTTATATATAAATATATATAAAATAAATTACGTAATTTTTGTCTTTATTAAACATAAATCTTGGATCCACTCAAGCAGTGTAAATGTTGCGGTGAACCCTGTGCTTCGAGCAGTGTAAAGGTTGCTATAAACCATGTGCTGCGAGCAGAGTAAACTATTTCTCTCTTGAGCGTCCGATAATCAATTTGAAAAAATAAACTGAATACAAGGGAAAAAAAATGTTTCAAACATCGGGAAGACAAAAGAAAAAGAAAAAAAGAAAGAAAAAAGAGTGGGTCGATATATTGTTATGCTTATGAGTTGGGTAACTTTTAGTTATTTGAGTGTGATATAGACAGAAAAACAATATCATAATAACGATGCAAGAACATGTAATATTTACTTAGTTTATTACGTTACGAAATAACAAAATATATTTATTAATGTAAAAAAAAGGATTACAAATTTTATGGGAAATATGGAAAAAATTTTTAATACCTATACTAACTCTCTTTTCGGGCAAATGCAATATAAATGCAACAATGCGAAAATATATCTTGTCTATAGTTCAAACTGATTATTTATAGAGAAAAAGCCAGACCAAATTCGTACCATCTTATGAGGATAAGATAGAAGTTAAAAGACAATTACTAATCTTATTAAAATAAAAATTTTTATCTTCTGCCACAATTAAATTTTTAAATCTAAAATAACTTAAGAATACGAGTCCCTTTCAAACATATATCGATTAAGGACCACAATATGGGAAAATGACCTACTTTTAAGGTTTGCATGTGGTGTGGAATGGCTTTCTTGTTATTTTAACTTGCATATTCTTACTCTTGAATATTGACGAAGCAGTTTTCAACTTTGGTGTTAATATAATAAATTAATGAGTTAATATTTTATTTACAAGTTTAAATTTTTAAATGAGGTGGTAACTGGTATTACAATCTAGAAATCAAATGGTCTTAGATTCGATCATTACTGCTGCCCATTTAAAAAATATGACATGTTAATACAATAAATTAATAAACCAATATCCTCTCTACAAGTTTAAACTTTAGATAGAGTGATAATTCCAAGATTTGGTGAAGTTAATCAAAGAAAAAAAATAGAAAAAAGCAAGTGTTTTATGAATGGATATTAAGTTGTTACTGACTTAGTAAAAGGGTTTATGATTGATTAAATGAAAATTTTAAAAAAATATAGTTTAATTTGATCTATAGGTTTAGGCACTATCATCAAAGTACATTGTTATAACCGACTTTGGAGTTAGCTTCGAGAGATGAAAGCAGTTAAAAAAATTTTGTGGCCTCGTAGGTGCAAAAACAAGTGTAAGCCGATGAAATTCACTATAATGAACTCGACACTCTTTGACTAACTTGAATTTGAGATTTCCTATAATATATAAAGTTATGAAAAATGTTCAATAGTATTTAACTATTTGTATCATTTTATTCTAATTATATCGTTAGATTACCGTTATTTAATCCTAGTCTAGTAAACCCTTCCACCAAAAGAAAAAACGGAACCATTGATAAAAACAAGAACAACATGATCCAATATAAGGCCCACGTTCTTTTTGGTACAACTAGTTGTTTGAATAGTTAATAGCGGTTATATTTTAGTTGTTAATAGATATTTGTTTAACTAGTTGATTGAGCAAGATGTTTCTATAAAATTACATATTGGATTAGTTGATGAAAGTAGAATGACGAAAAGTACATTTATATCACATTATTATTGTTGTTATTGTTATGATAATTATAATTATTAATACTATTATTGAAATAAGATAATATAATTAAATATATATTTTTATAACAATTTTTATTATTCAAACATAATATAATTTATTTTTTAATAAAGCATTTGTATCATATAATGAAAGATATTTTTAAAAGATTCAAGATTTATTTTGTCAAAATAAAATGATAAATAGACTAATAAAGCTTATACTTTTTAATATATTTTGATGTGGAGAGAATTTGAAATTAAATTTTTGTTATTTTTTTATATTAGCGAAAGAAATGATAAAAATGTAAAGAGATTGAAAAGAGACTAGGATTTCTGAAAAAAATGGAGAAAGGGTAAAATTGTCAAAAAAAAATGAAACACTATGGCACCGTTCAACAAAAATGTTTAGAGTAGCATTCAAAGTTTTGATTGGATTATAACACTATTTTGTCTAACTAGAATTGATCGGTAAAAAAGCATTTTAAGGAGAGTTTCTAAAAGCGCCTAGCGTTTTAAGTAATATTTCTCAAACGTTATAAAATTAACATTTTATAATATAAAATAGCTTCATATTTTTTTTTCTCAATCTTACCTCCTTTTTTTGCTCTCAAGCTTAACTTATCCTGACATTTTTTTCCTCAATCCTATCTATCCTACATAAACTTTTATATAATAAATTTTATTCTACTCTATCTTGCATAAACTTTTGTTATGCAAAAAATTTATCTGTTTGTTTTCTAATTTTGTCGACCAAGAAAACCTTTAGGTCTATGAAAACTATATTTTTTGTTATATTGATTAAATTAATTTATCAAGAAATTACTTTTATCATGCTTTAAAAATAAATTATTATTATCATAAATATATATACCTAGTTTTAAATGCGTCATTTTATTCCAATATTATGATCAATAATAATTATAACAATTATAAAGATAGTAACAATAATGAATAGATAATTATATCTTTTATGTCATTTTACATTGATAGATAACCTAATAGCTATTTTTACCAAACATTTTCATTTTAATAAACTAGTTAAACAACTATTGGTTAATAGCTAAATTTATCAGTTGTCTGCAACTACAATAGCTATCAGCTACGTAAACAACAATAAGCTATTGAATCAGCTATTTTTGTTCAACGAGGCCTACAATTTTCTTGTGACACATTAAAATTTTTAATGTTTTAAAAAAAGTAAATTAAAATGCTGAAAGCTATTTGAAAAGTTACTTAAAACACTACTTTACTGAATAGCAAAAAATTAGAAAAATAGTATTTTAACTAGTCAAAACACCAAAAACTATTTAGAAAGTTATTTTTTAGCGTTACTAAACATGTTGTAAATCTTAAAAGAAATGTTAATAATATTAACAATTCAAAAATACTATTTCAAACAATGTTTTAAATAAAAACACTCTCTAAAACACTATTTACAGAACAATTTTGTTTGGTTTCTATTTTTAAAAATAGTTTCTAGTTTTTAAATATAAAAAAACAAAAAAAAAATTGTTTGGAAAGACAGTTTTTGTTTTCAATTTTTAAAAATAGTTCTCTGAATAGTTGTTTTAAAAACATAAAATAGAGAACAACAAAAAAATATTCTCAATTTCTTGTTCTCAAAAACTCGACAAAAACGAGTAAAAGTTTATTTCATTAATGGTAATTTTGTAATTAAGATAACATTATGATGGCAAACACTTTTCTTTAATCTCTCTCCACTTTATATCTATTTTATTATAAAAGTTACCAACAAGTATCCTAAATTTTTGTTCTCAAAAACTACTGTTAAAATATGTTTTGAGGAACTATTTAAAAAAAATTTAGAAACCAAATAGGCCCAAAAATTAGAGCAAATAATGCTTTGACTTGGTCAAAATACTAAACCCTATTTAAAAAGCTATTACTGAAATTACTCCTTTTTTTTCTTTTTGACAATCCTATCCTCTCTTTAATATTTTTTTGGCCCTTTATGCAATCTCTTTCTATAAGTTTACATTTTCATTTTTTCCCTAAAAACATTTCTTATCTCAATAAATCTTTCTTCAACTAATGAATCTATTTTTCAACATAAATTGAGTACTATTTTGGTCATAAAAACTTATTTTAATTTATTTTTTCAATTATATTTTATATAATATAATAGATAATTCAAATTATTTATAAACTTTGTTTGCAAATTAGCTCTTGGAAAGAAGCTTCTTATTTTGAGGAAGATTGATTGCATAGTCACTGAATTATTTTCTAAACAAAATTTTGCACATATATAGTTAAATCACTCAAAAATAAAAATATACAAATTCAATAAACATTTTCTTGACATAAGTTTTGTCATGTATGGATAAATTACTTTAAAATTAATTTATAATATATATTTATATATTATACTAACAAAATTTCATGAATATTGTAATCTATATTGTAATGTGCATATCTTCATTTCATATTTAGTACTGATACATGTCCTCATTTCATGATATTTTTTTTTCCTTCAAAATTTTCTCCTCATTTTATACTATGTTTGTAATTAAATATCAACTTTTTAGTCAAGTAAATGATACTAACAAGATTATTTTCTAATTTAAATTGGTATTTTTTTGTCAAATAAAAATTATTTTCTAAACTGAATTTTTTTAAATCATAACATATATTTATACATTGTGTAAAGTAATAGCCATTATTTTATAAGTAGAACAATCAATATTGATATCCACTTATATAGTTTTATTTGAATGTAATGCTAACATTTCGTCTAGTTGTTTCTTTAAAAAGAATTTTTCTATAAATTATTTGTTAATTTTGAAAATAAGTTGAATTCAAATAAGTATCTTATAATCCTACTGTTCTAATTCTATTCTAATGAGTTAAAATTCCATATGTATATTGTTCATCTTTATTGCTTTTCTACCCATAGC
The DNA here is from genome assembly GCA_028554755.1 of Cordia subcordata. Lineage (NCBI taxonomy): Eukaryota > Viridiplantae > Streptophyta > Magnoliopsida > Boraginales > Cordiaceae > Cordia > Cordia subcordata. The sequence continues at coordinate 20,240,683 of JAPTOF010000003.1, read as the reverse complement.
GAATTGTTTTCAAAATTTACCTTTCTAATTTAAACATTTTATTCAATTATTCTATATTTATAATAAAAATGATTAGTATTAAAATTTTATTAAAAACTAAATTTTACAAAAATTATATTTTATCCTTGCATTGACCGTGAAAATTAGCCGTTAAGAATAAAAAAATATAAAATATATGCATTTTTCCTGTGTATCACATGAGATATACAGGATATACTCTAGTTTCGTTAAACAAGCAAGGTGATTAGTATATAGTAAACAAAAGAAATGGAAATTTAACAAGCTAACTGAAATATTCAAAAGATATGATTTTAATAAATTGACAAATTCTACTAATTTAAATGATAAATTCTACTAATTTAAAATTTAACTATATAATCTTTTAAATTACAAAAATTATAAAATAAAGTGAATTAAATAATTCTCGAGTGAATGTATGGTATGGAGTAAATTGTCGGCTGTCTCCCTCTTCCCAACTATCATCTATCAATCATCTAAAAGAAAAAAAAAAGTTTGGGCAAATTAAATAAAATCACCGCACGTGATCTACATGAAATTGTGTAAATTTAAGGCCGTATGACTTATTTTCTTATATGTATATGGCTTGACGAAATATCTAGGAAAAATTATATGAAAGGTTCTTAATATTGGCATTTTTTTTAAAATGAGTTCTCATTGTCAAACATTTGCATTAATTTTTAATATTTTAGGAATATGTCAAATTAGTCTCCATTATTTAAAAAACAACTAAACTGACATAAGGATTTTAGTTCACATCCACTTAAAGCAGAATTTATTCTAAGAATGTACAAGAACTAGGTCAAAGGTTCAAATTAGTCCTCAATATTCCACAAAGTCTTTAAAATTAATTCACAAAATAAGTAAAACAAAGGACTAATTTAAATAAGTTTGTAAAAATATTTAAGACTAATATTAATTTCTTGAAACTATTAGAACTAATTTGATTATATTTTGAAACATCAAAGACCAGTTTAATTTTCCTAAACAATAAAGACTAATATATAAAACTAAATGACAATTTGAGAGACTTTTTTGAAATTAATCCAAATTTCCATGCAATCACATACACCTTTTTTTTTTTTTTGGGGTACAGGCACGTAACATGGGTTCGTAAGCCACAAGGCACACATGAACCACCATTGTCAGACTGAAAAGCCCCACGTGGTGTTTGAGTTTTGAGAGGGCTTGGATGGCGTCTTGAAAGATAAAGAGCACGCCAAAGTTGACTTCTCCTTTTGAGTCTTCTCTATAGCACATTAGCTGTTAGGGAAGTGAAGCTTTCAGCCTGTTATTGGCTTTTTTTAGTGAATTTTTTTTTAATAAAAAAAACACTTTTTACTCTTTAATAGTGTTGAGAAAAACCATACAAACACGAAAAATAAGAGAAGAAAATGAATACCGGAGAATTACGTAGTTTGGCCTTAAAGCCTACGTCCGCGGACAGTAGAGAATAAATTATTATTGATCTCGAATACTACAAAGCTTACTCTGGTTTCTCTTATCCCACACCCCCCATGGGGTGTAGCCCTAAGGCTTACACTAATACAATGTCCTAGCTCATATTTATAGTACACAAGTATCATAATCAGTATTCTACAAGGATAAGGAAAAATTACTACTAGGAAAAGGAAACAGTATACTACAAGGAAAAAAACACATATTAATTATGTAATATGACATTCAACAAATCTCCACATTGGCACGTATTCGCTCCAATCAACACACCATCGTCCCTACTGCCAACTGCCCTATGGGCTCAACGCTCCGCACTACAAATAGCAACCAAGTTCAAGCAATGCTTAAACTTGTTGACTGGAACCACCTTGGTCATCATATCTGCTAGATTCTCATGGGTAGAAATCTTCTGCATCGATATAATTCCTTGTGACACAACATCTCTGATAAAGTGATATCTAACGTCAATATGTTTAGTCCTCTCATGATACATCTGATTTTTTGTCAGATGGATTGCACTCTGGCTATCATAAAAGACTGTACTTGGATCTTGCTGTAGTCCAAGATCACGAACCAGGCCTTGTAACCACATGGCCTCCTTCACAGCTTCTGCGATTGCCATGTACTCCGCCTCAGTAGTCGACAATGCCACAGTAGATTGTAATGTCGCTTTCCAATTGATAGCACATTCAGAGAGAGTAAACACGTAACCCGTCAGAGATCTTCTCTTATCAAGGTCACCCGTAAAGTTTGAATCACAATAACCCATCAACCTCGCGCAATCTCCAGTCATCTTGCTAAATAGCAAACCTAAATTCGTAGTGCCACGCAAATATCTCGTTATCCATCTCACCACTTCCCAATGTGCTTTCCCAGGTTATGCCATATACCTGCTCACAACACTAACTGCATGTGAAATGTCAGGACGAGTGCACACTATAGCATACATCAAGCTACCAATAGCACTCGACTATGGAACATGAGACATATGCTCCACCTCCTCCTCGATTTTAGGTGACAAATCTGTAGACAACTTGAAATGAGTAGCAATCGGCACACTCATAGACTTTGCTTTATGCATCTCAAAACGCTCCAGCATTTTCTCAATATAACTCTGCTGAGATAAGAACAGCTTCCCAGCGTTTCTATCTCTGTGAATCTCCATGCCAAGAATCTTCTTCGCTGCTCCAAGATCCTTCATCTCAAACTCATCACCCAGCTATTTTTTTAATTCGTCGATGGCAGACATGCTTCTAGCAGCAATAAGCATATCATCGACATATAACAACAAGTACACAAATGAACCATCTGGAAGCTTCTTGAGATACACACAGCTATCATAAGCATTCCTTGTGTATCCAGCACCTACCATGAATGTGTCAAATCTCTTGTACCATTGCCGAGGTGACTGCTTCAACCCATACAAGGACTTCTTCAGTTTGCAAACATGGTTCTCCTTACCAGGAACTACATACCCCTCCGATTGACTCATGTAAATTTGCTCTTCAAGATCACAATGCAAAAATGCTGTTTTCACATCTAGCTGCTCAAACTCTAAGTCATGAAGAGTAACCAAGGCAACTGAAACCCTGATGGAACTATGCTTCACAACCGGAGAGAACACTTTGTTGAAGTCAACACCCTCCCTTTGTGTATAACCTTTTGCCACCAATTGTGCCTTGTACCGAGGACCCTCAACTCTTGAAGTACCTTTATTTTTCTTGTAAACCAATTTGCAATGATAACTCGCTGTCCCTCAGGCAATTCAACAAGCTCCCATGTTTGATTCTTCTGAAGAGACTCAATCTCTTCACTCATGGCACATTCCCACTGAGAAGAATCGTTTTCAAATATAGCCTCTTTGTATGAATTCGGCTCATGTCCTTCAATTGTTTCAGCAACAATCAAAGCATAAGCAACAAGATTAGGTATCAGTACCTTTGAGGCTTTCTAATCTGTCTTCTTTCTCGCCTAGTAGCAATGTTGTACTTTTGTTGTTCAGGCACATTTTGATCATGTACCTCAGTTGGTTGAGTTGACTGAATTTGACTGCTACTATTGCTAGATGGAACATTTGGAACATCAGCAAATACCTCCACTTGCTCTTTGACACCATGGTCTAAACCAGCTACCACTTTTTCCTTTTCTTGGTCTAATGAAACAGACTCATTGAATGTAACATCCCTGCTGACGAGGAAACCTAGAGACTTTGGATCTATGTACCACAACCTTTAACCTTTCCTCTCGGACGTATAGCCTAGAAATATGCATTTCTTTGCCCTTGGCTTCAACTTGCCATCCTTCACGTGAGTGTACGCAGGGCAACCGAACACCCTCAATCAAGAGTAGTCAGCAGGCTTACCGGAACATAACTCAAAAGGAGTTTTCAATTTAATAGCTTTGCATGGAGACCTATTTACCAAGTAGCATGCCGTATTGACGGCTTCAACCCAAAAGTCTTTACTCAAACCAAATTGGGAGAGCATACAACGAGCTCTCTCTACCAGAGTTCTATTCATGCGTTCTGCAACTCCATTCTGTTGTGGTGTCCCTATACATGTGTGGTGTCTCACAATGCCATGTTTCCTGCAAAACTCATTAAACTCTTTATTGCAGTATTCCAACCCATTATCAGTCCTAAGACGCTTAATTTGTTTATCAGTGTGCTTCTCAATCAATGTCTTCCACTCGACAAATGTTGGAAACGCCTCATCTTTAGTTTTCAAGAAATATACCCACACCATCCGAGAGTATGCATCAATGAAAGTGATGTAACACCTGGCACCTTTCTTGGAAGGGACTTTATTAGGACCCCAAAGATCAGAATGAATATAGTCAAGAGTACCTTTGGTGTTCTCCTGCCCCTTGCTGAACTTCACCCTGGTTTGCTTTCCAAAGACACAATGCTCGCAGAATTCAAGCTTTCCAATTCTTTGTCCACAAAGCAAATCCCTCTTGCTCAGCTCGGTCAATCCCTTCTCGCTCATATGGCCTAACCTTTTGTGCCATAATTGCGTAGTGTCATTATCACTCTCCTCGGATGTAACAGCTACAACACCTGTAACTGTACTATCTTGAAGGACATATAGGCCGCCAGCCAAGTTCCCTTTCAAGAGCACAATTACACCTTTGGTCACCTTTAAGACACCATTCTCACTTCGGAATTTGTATCCATGAGAATCCAAACGTCCAAGAGAAATCAGGTTTTTCTTCAGCTCCGGTACATGCCAACACTCGAGAGATCTTGTACTACCATCAAACATCTTGATATTTACGATGCCTATTCCCTCCACCTTCAACGAAAGATCATTGCTTAGAAAGACTTTCCCTTCTCTTTTGGAATAAGAAGAGAACCAGTCACGCCTAGGACATATATGGAACGTTGCACCAGTATCAAGAATCCATTGATTATGCCACTATGATGCACTTACAGTCAAAACTTCCCCAATATTACTCGAGTTCTTCCCATCACTATCAATACTCTGTAACACATTAGCTGAATTTTCCACCTTTTTCTTTCCCTTTTTCAGTTTTGGACATTCTTTCTTAATATAACCCTTTTCACCACACTCGAAACAACGTAGCTTCCTTGCTCTTGATTTTGACCTTGACTTGCTTTTCTTTCTACCCGAAAATCCCCCTCTATTCTCTGATCTCCCTCTACTTACTAAACCTTCCCTATGAACTTCTTTCCTATGTCTTGGAATATGTGTCTGAAGATCCTTCGATTTTAATAAAGTAATCACATTTTCAAAGGTAATTTTATCCCTCCCGTACAACATAGTGTTCACAAAATTCATATATAAAGGCGGTAAGGAGCATAATACGATCACAGCTTGGTCTTCGTCATCAATTTTAACACCCACATCCTTCAAAGCAATAAAACAAGAGGTAAACTCATCAAAGTGTTGCTTTAGTGACGTACCTTCTTTCATTCTAAGATGATACAATCGCTTCTTCAAGTAGAGGTGATTGGTGAGAGATTTAGATACATACAATTCCACCAAAGTATTCCAAGCCTCAACTGTTGTCGTCTTCTCAGTAATCTCCAGCAATACTTCATTTATCACGGACATATATATTGCACTCAAGGCTTTCACTTCGAGTTCTTCTCTTGCTGCTGGTTCCGTCTTTTCTGGGATCACTTCTTCAATGACTTTCCAAAGTCCTTGCATTGTCATAAATGCCTTGAATCTGATCCTCCATAGACTGAAACTCATTCTCCCGTCAAACTTCTCGATTTCAAACTTTTCACCTGTGGAAGACATCTTCGTTTGTTCAAAACTCGCACTTTGGGATAGAATTTGGCTCAACAGACTGCAAAAACAGATTCAGCACGTCGATAAATCTTAGGAACACCCCCGGTCAACTTTGGTCAACACAGTCAAAGTTAAACCTGTTGGTCAAAGTCAACACTGTCCCTAAACACGTACTTTGGAGCAGAATTTGGAAAAACAGAGCCCAAAAATGGACTCAGCACGTCGAAAAACGTGGGGAAAGGCTCTGGTCAAACCTGGTCAACCCTTGGTCAATGGTCAACGATCAAAGTCAAACGCCGGTCAACCCCGGTCAACTGGTCAGAATTTTTTTTTTAAAGGACTAAATCTAAGCCCAAATAAAATTTTTTTTTTATTCTTTTGGCCTAAACTAAGCCCAAACCCAAAAAAGAAATTTATTATTTTTCTGGCCTAGAACCTAAGCCGAACAAAAAATTAATTAACCCAAGACCCAAGACCTTGCCAAAGTTAGACAAGGCCACTACCGAGGCCCGATCCAAATAAACCCAAAGACCCAAGGCCTACTAACCCTAAACCTGCTTTTCAAACTTGAACCAATTTGCAAAAAATTTCTGAATACCCAAAAAACTAACCTCAAGAGCACTTGAACTCTATCTCCGTTGCTTATTCTTCAAACCCAAACACGACCACAACCCGCTGACGTAAGCTTCCACTCCAACCACCAACGCTCAATGTAGACAGCACTGGAGCACTCCTCGCCGAGCAAAGACCTTTGTTTGGTTAGGCACCGTTAGGTTTTGAGAAATTTTGGTTTCACAGTGAGTTTTGATTTTTCCTTTTTCCCTCAAGTAACGGATTAATACTTAAGCTCTAGATACCAATTTGTTGGGGAAAAACATGCAAACACGAAGAATACGAGAAGAAAACGGACACAGGAGAATTACGTGGTTCGGCCTTGAAGCCTACGTCCACGGGCAGCAGAGAATAAATTATTATTGATCAGCAAATACTACAAGGCTGACTCTGGTTTCTCTCACCCTACACCCCCCATGGGGTGTGGCCCTAAGGCTTACCAGACCATATTCAACAAATAGTCATTTGAATTGGCTTTTTTTTTTTTGTAAAAGCTGAAACTGTTAAAAAAGCTCATTTTGAGCTTTTTTTAGAAGCCAAAAAATTGGGCTTCTAAAAAAAAGCCTTCGCAAAACATGAGAGAGAAAGGGAAAAAAATGCGCTGACAACTTATATGTTCGCAAAATGGAATAACAAAACCTTCTTTTCTTCACAACGTTGCTTTATTGGTTTCTCTCTCTTTCTTCCTGCTTCGTGCAAATCTCGCAACGTTGCTTGCAGATCTCTACCCAATAGCTTCCTTCTTCTTTAACTTCTTCTCTCCCTCTCTATCTTAGATCTACTTCTTGATTCTTCTTTTTTTCCGTTTTCCATAAATCATTTTTTTATGAATTTGTGTATACATACATATACGTATACATAACATATGGAATTGACCAAAGGAGCTTGTTGCTTGACTTTATGGCTTACATGATTAACTGGATGCGTAATCGAAGACCAAGGTTAATTTGCACTTGCAGCTGGGATGGCTTTGCTTATTTTGAAGGAATATAAGTTTGGCCTCCGGCCTTTTTTGATAAGGAAAAAAAAAAAGAAAATTGTACTACCTCTTTTTAGGCTTGGATGTGCAATCATTCTTGTATTTGATTCCATTTCCACAAAAATTAAATAAATAAGAAAATCAATATCCTGCTTGCATTTTATTTTACTATTGCAATTTTAATATATTTGCTTTAGAACCGGAGAAATGTTAAGAATTTCATCATCATCAAAATAGGTGTTTGTTTTATCCAAATATTAATATTATTATAATTTCCATTCAAAACAACATTTTAGATCCATCTCTGAATGTCAATCGCTTAATGGTTTTTTGGTAATTTGTATGAAAAAGTGTTTTTATAATTTTTTATCCAAATGACTATTGTGTCTCAAAAAGTACTTTTCACTTGAGGAATCCAAACACAAAATAACTTTTGCTACTGCTTAAAGCTATTTAAAAAAAGCTTTTTAAAAAAAAAACCAATTCAAATGAGCCCTAACGTATCTAGGTTTTATACGTTACAAATAATTAAAAAAATTGTGAGGGGTATTTTATTTTTTTTAAGAACTTATAAGTTATAAAATAAGGAGAGTCAAACAGGGTCTTTTATCTGGTCTAGTAGAGAAATTCCTCATGGTTAAGTTGTAGATTTTTTAATCATAGAATTTCAATTTATATTAAATAAAAGATATTAATTGTTGAACTGACTATTTGAAGATTCTGTTTGGTAACTGTATTTCAACTAACGTTTAGTGTTTTAATTAAATCAAAATACTACTTTCTACAATTTTTATTGTTAGGTAAAATAGTATTCTAATTTTTAAACTCAAAAAGAAATGCTTTAAATATTTAAAAAATAGGCAAAACAAATCCTAAGATTGCTAAGTGGGCGTTCAGTCTGTATATGGTGCACCCAGAGATAGGTATACCTAAGCAACTACGTAAACCTCTCTCACGTCTACAAAACAAGCTCAAGTTAAAAAAAAAAAAAAACTGCTCCATCCGCGTCACGCAGCACACATCAAACACATCGATCCAACAAACCCTAACTATGGCATCTTCTTTTCAAGTTCTTGATGTAGATTCATAGCAAACTCGCTCTCAACATCGTCATTGTCATGCTGAAGAGCAAGATCACACATCAACAGAACACAAATACACAAAATCGATGCAACTATACACTCAAAAACAACAAAAATCCTCAAATCATGGTAAAAATCGATTTCGATTAAGTTATTTCAACTTATTCTTCTTTGATTTGTTCATATTCGTGTATATATATGTGTGTGTGTGTGTGTGTGAAGATTTATATGTATATACAATATACACACACACACACACACAAAAAAAAATAAAGAATTATATTATGAATCAAATCTGAAATTAAAACACGCCATTATAAACTTAGAATCACCACGAATTAATATATGTGTATGTGCGTGTATATATATATTTATATCTATCTATATATATCAACATGTAGATCTGAAAATTGGAACATGTTACTGTGAACAATACAAGAAAAATATACTATAGACATTGCAGAAACACTGATAATTTCATGAATGTACTATTTTTGTGTTGTGAACATGTTAACATCTATTAACATTTAAATGAAAACTTTGTGTTGTGAATATACTTGCTAACATCTATGTTTTGAAATATAATTTTGTGAATTGTCAATTTTGTAAACATTCATATTAACCATTATGAACATATGTATTAGACATTCAGAATATGTGTATTAGATATTGTGAACTGCGGAGAACATACTTGTGAATATTCAATGCAATTTCTGTTATTATTTTAGTGTAAGCACATCTTCTTTCTATTTTTTCCTTGTGTGACAAGGCTTTTTTTGTTGTTTTTCTATGTGAGCAGGGCTTTTCTATTATAATATTATTTTTTTGATATTTTTATGTGTAAGCAGAGTTTTTCTGTTATTATTTTTTCAACAACAACTAGAGTAATCTTATGTAAGGTGCCTCAAAGTTTTATGGTGCTTGTACACCATAGTGTCTTTGAATGATAACAAATTTTTTCAATCTTTGGCAATGATAAAGTTTTTTTTTTTTTTTTTGGTTATCTATTTCACTAACCTAGCCTTGTACTTAATGATTGGTGTGGAGTTGACTTGTTTTTATTGTTTTTATACAACTATAACCAGCATATATTTGTTCATTCAGGAAATCTTGAACTTACAGAGAATGTTTTATCTTGGTTGCTTAAAGATGAAAATAGACCATATTTACTTAACTTCCATTTTAGAAACAACTTTTTTTAATTTTGTTTTTGAGGATATTCTAAGATTTCACATGTAGATAAACTCCACTTAATCAAATAAGGTTGTGTTTATTTTGAATATACTACATATTCTTGATGTCCATAACATTTATGAACCAAGTTCACAATAAGGAATTTTCATGTTCACATATTTCACATGTTTACTGAAGAATCTACCACATACTCAAACTACCTTAACAACAATATTAGAAAGATTGAATGTTATGTGTCTTATCCTTAATGACTAATTTTTTTGTTTGATTTTCTAGAAGAACTCAAGAAAAAGATGATTTAGAAATGCTTAGATCCAAAACATCGCCTGCTTCAATGACAAAATTAGTCAAGGACCTTTCTGTTGAACAAAAGAATGCAATAATCAATGTGGGATTGGGAAGTTTATTGTCCCTTGAAGTAGAAGAGTTAAACTCAAAGCTAAGATACTAGTTGGTTGACAACTACAATCCATTTAATGCCACGCTGAAAATACCTCGTGAAGACAAATGGAAATTGATGAAATAGAATCTAAGCTCACTTTAGGATTGCTAATGGGAGAGCTAAATATAAAAAGACAAATGAGGGATATTATCGAGAATGAAAAATCATTGGTTTTCTAATGAGGAGAATACTAACTCTGATATCTAAAAATTTTTATATTCACATACAAATTTAACATATATGTAAAGTTATATGTTTACTGCCTTACTGTTACATGTTCATAACAAACAGTATGTTCACAATAACAAAAATACATGTTCACTGCCTCACTATTACATGTTTATAGTAACTAAACTACATGTTCACTGTCTCACTGTTACATGTTCATAACAAATAATATGTTCACAATAACAAAAATACATATTCACTGCCTTCATGTTCAGTATACAATAACTATATATTCACAACCTTAACAAACTTTATTATAATATATTGCCAGCCATCAAAAAATACAACAATAGTATATCAATCCACTGAAGAAGCTAGCAATGAGGAAGAAAGCAATTCAACTAATGATGAGCAGAGAAGTAATCGCGAAGAATAAAATGATGAAGAGAATCAAGATAAAGAAGAAAATAGTACAGAACAACAAATTCAAACAGAAAATGAAGAAGGCAGGAGATCATCTAATGATCAAGAAATAACAAATTATGAAGAGAATGAAAATGAAAATGAAAATGAAAACAATGAATCCAATAGTTCACCTGAAAAAATGAGGAGACAGAAAGATCACAAGAGAAAGAAGACGAAAGTAAAGAAAAGGAAGAAGATGAACAAAATCAAGACAACATAGGGAATAAAAAAATGAAGAGCACACTGAAAAATGATGAAGAAATTGAATAAGAAGAAAGTTTGAGGAAGAAAGTAAGAACAAGACTAGGGATACAGAGAGCATGACCTTTAATAAGAAGAGGAAAAATAGAAAGACAATGCCCTAAAATATAATCCTTAAACCAACAGGTAAAAAAATAGCAAGAGGAGGGAAAAGAAGAGGAAGAGAAAAGACAACATGAATGGTCTTTTTATCTAATGATATTTACTATGCTCCTATTTAGTTTTTCTATGGACCAATGCTATTTCAATGTTATGCTACTTATTATCTGTAATATTAGTTTAAATTGTTGAACAGTATCACGTTCATATTCAACTACCTAATTACTATAAGAATTGATTCACTATGGTACATTTTGTTTGAATTGTTTCTATGATACATTCTATTTGAATTTTTTTTTATTATATTCACAAAACAACACCAGCATGTTTACAACTCTAAACCTCTATGTTCACAATTCAACAAATATAAACTTAGAAAATAGATAATCAATATGAATGATTTAGTTTTGTCATATCTCAATTATGAATATATAATATAAAACTTTTGAACATAATGTAGGAGTAGTAAAAATTAAACTTATGAATATATCGAATAAAAATTGTGAATAATTAAAAATGTTGAACGTAAATTATTAAAAGTTTTGAACATATATCTGTATATAATTAAAAATTTTAGAATTGTGAACATATTATATGAAATTTACAAATAATTAAAAATTGCGAACATGTAGTATAAAAGTTGTGAACGTATAATATAAAACTTGTGAACGTATAAAAAGTTTAATAGATTATAATAGTTGTAAACATGAGTTACAAAATTTGTGAACATACATAAGAAATTTTGTGAACATACATTATAAATTTATAATTTTGTAAACCTGCATTATGAGTTTTGTGAACATAACATTTGTAATTTTGTGAACATATATTATTAACTATTTGACAACTTAAAATTACAGCATTATTCTTAAAAAACATGTAATGGCTTTTAATAAAAATATATTGTTTCGCGAACGATCAATTATTATATTGTGGATACACAAATTTTTTGTTCTAAATAGAGATTAATACCTGTATATTTTAAATTAAAATGACAATAGTGAACTCGTTAAAAACAGTTTGAAATCCTAAACAATAAAGGTCTAAGCATAATATTAAAGTTTTCAATAGAGTGCCAATTTTTGGTTGTGGTGAATTCATTAGCTACTAATAAGGACATTAACTAATCCAATACAATTTCTCTAAAAAAATACTAAAAAATCTAGAAATGGTACAAATTAGATTCTTAAGCTATTGCATCATTTTTAAACTTTGCAAGCTTTTGCCTCACAATTTCAGCTCTCTTAATTTTTGCCAACACAATATTGATTATGTCAAAGTCATTGAGAGGTCATTCTCTTATGCACAATAATCAACTTTCTTTCTTATGAATTATTTTTCCATTTGTTCTTGACATCAGTAGCCTCTATAGCAGCAACAAGCCTCCATAGTAGCAACAAGAGTTTTCTTCCGTAGGCTCTTTTGATGTCGATATTAATATAAGTGTGTGTGAGTCTCTTAAAATTCATTTGACTCCTTACCATGTCAAAAGAAATAAACAACTACTGTTAGAGGTAGATACTATAACACCAATTGAGAGGTTGGTAATTAAATACACAATGGAATATAAACTAATAAATTGTAATCACTTACCAAAGCTTAACTAAAGGAATTGAACAAGGCTTACATTCCAATAGTTCCATGTCTAAAAGGAAAGTTGCGTAGAAAAATCCATATTTTGTCGATCTTTACCATTGCCATTCTCACCTTTGTCAGTGAAAAATTCTTTCTCTTTCTCAAAATTGCTCACAACCCTAGAATGAGATGTTCATAACCTTATAACAAGATGTTTACAATTATGAACAAGTTGTACACAACCTGCTTACAGATGCTACGCTCACAAAATTGCAGATTTCAAATTCTTAAATCTCAGTAAAACAAATGTTAAATTACGTAAGTTTTTTCTCATCATTTACTTTTTCATCTTCTCAAGTTATATATCAGCCCTAGGTATATAGAACAATTAATTAGCTCGAGTACAACACTTGAGATTTAGGATAGCTACTCAACTCACTATATCCAAACAAGCACGATAAATCAATTAAAACTAACCTAGACAGGAGGTAATACAACCAAGAGCTCAAAATTTTGTCTTAGTGTCCTTTCCATATTTACATACTCACATACATAAGCTAAGGCTCCACTGTCAAGTCACCATCATTACCGTCTTCCATGTCGCGCTAGCACATTTCTAGCCTTCATTTGCTGAGCCATCAACATGAAAATCTTTCCTACACCATTGCGATTCTGATGATGTGCTAAAATTGGTGAGGTGCTAAGATCCATAAAACACAGAGAGGTGAGAATGAAGAGAGAGGAAGAGAGAGATCTAAAAATAGAGAAGAGAGAATGGAGAGAAAGATCTATAAGTGTGAGATTTGAGAATAGTGAAGTATATATATTATATGTTCACAATTTTTATATATTCACAATTTTTATACTGCACGTTCATAATTTTTATATGTTTACAGTTTATATTTATTTTATGTTCATAATTTTTATTCTACACATTCACAACTTATTACCGATATCTTCACATCTTTAAATGATAAGTTCACATCTATGAACAACACATTCACAACTTTGGTAAAATGTTTACAATTGCAAACAACATATTCACAACCTTTCTTCCTTAAGACAAGAAAAAGGAGCAAAGGTCTTTAGGGAAAAATTAACAATCTTGTTATTTATTTATGATTTAGAAAAAAAAGCTCAAAAACTTTGCGAAACTAGCAAGATGTTCACAATCTTTAAATGTGATGTTCGCAACATGTGAATGACATGTTTACAACTTATAGTAGCGGCAATGGTTTGTTTTTTCTTGCTGCAACACTCTATTGTTGATGAAGAACTTCATCAGAAAAACTTAAAATACTACAGCCTAGCCACACACATGTCCTACACACTCTCACACACACCAAAGAATAGTCCACACATATACTCTGTGTCAATAGCACACACACACACACATAATCTCACACGCAAACTCACGTGCACACTCTATTTTAATAGCACACATATGCAATCTCACACACAAACTTACACACGACATACAATCTCACACACACAACACGCACAAACTGGTAACTTTTGGAAAAAATCTCACAAAAACATTGAGGTCATGGTGTTTTAAAGAAAATAATAACGTGTAAAGGTGGACGGTGGTGTTTCGTGTCAATGGAGATTGGAGATCACTGTGTTGGTCAGCAGCGAACGTCGAACATGATGGTAGTGGTTGATCAGAGATTCGACGGCTACATCTCCAAATGAAACGAGAAAGTGTGTGTTTGTGTGTGAGAGAGAGAGAGCAGATAAAAAAAGAGAGAGTGTGTATTGTGTGTGGGTTTTTTTTTTTTTGGTTTAAATTGAGTGCGTGTAAGACATGCACCAAAAGATGCACCTAGCTCCTCTGATATACAATAGTCAGGGTGTATAGTATTTTTTGCGTTAGCATTCCTATAGAGTTGGCTATAGATTAGATTTAAAACTGAAATAGATTCAATAATGAGAATCGACAAGCATTAGGTTTTTATAACGGGACCAAATTATTAGTTTATATATACACACTCACATATGTATTTTCTATATTGACCTAATTAAGTCCAAAAGTTATGGTATGTCTATTAATCGAACAGGGAAATGGACTAAACCCAAATGCTATTTCTCTAAGCCCTAAATTATAAAATGCCCTAAGTTACAAAATGCTTAAGCCCTAAAAGTAAGTCAAACATATTTATATTGTGGGTTTTTTTGGCTAAAACACCCCATGTATTTTATTTAAATACGTCAGTGTTCCCTGTATTTTGAAAACTTCGAATAATTCCCCTATGTTTTTCAAAGGATTGCAGGTGCATCCAAATACTCATTTCCCATCAATTCCATTGCAGAATTGGGAATTGATCATATGGCCAGTTTGCCCTAATCAAGACTGGTCAAATATCTATTTTGCCCTAATAGAACACAAATTAAAAAGGGAAAAAACCAAAAAACAGTCATCTTCTCCAAGAGATCCCCAAACTATACCATGAAGCCACTATTGCTGCTTGAAAGGTTTTCTCATGATGTTTAGCTGAAGCCATTACTGCTACTTAAAAGATTTTATCATGATGTTTAATAAGCAGCTAGCCATGATTGAAAGCCATAAAAAAAGTGTTCAATCTAACGCAGGGGTGTTGTAGCAAAAATTCCTTATATTATCCTTAACTCTCTCTTTCTATATTTGTTGAATGCGTTTTTTTTACTTATGAATTTCTTATGTTACGGTGTATAAATAAATATCTTATTGATTTTAGTTTTATTGGCATCGAGTCTTTATTTATTGACAAATTTGTGCCATGACTATATAATCTATTTCAAATTTATCATTTTAGCATGCATGGTGTTCCATTCATTTTATTTTTTGCACCTTTTCACAGTTAAATTTCATTTTCTTTTATGTTGTTTCAAAGTTGATTTTCTATTCAAACTATTTTAAAGAAAAGATGTATCGATGTCGACTCCTCGGATTCTTAACAGTTACCATTGTTATTAGTAAATTTAAAATGACCGATTTAAATGATTTCGATTATAATTTTTTTAAAAATCTTTGTCGTTATTCGACCATTTGTCATAGATAAACGTCAAGTGGGGGTGTTCATAGTAAAATATGCTTTATATTGAATGTGATGTTATGTTCACATTGGGACCTGTTTGCAGTTAAAGCACTGCAATCGACATATTGCTGCTGCGGCTTAACACAGCCACATACTGCACATGCCCATCTTGAGAAGTGGCCCCCGTATGATTTTTGCATTATCCACTTCACTTCTTGGTTAATTTAGGAAATAGGAACAGTTACTGGGGCTTGGAGGGACGAGGATAAATTCATTCAACATCATGACATTACGGGCAACAATCATTACATTCATTTAGTTTTTCAGGGATATTTCAATAATAAAAATTGAGATTAAATTCGTGTTCAATCTTATTTTCAGTGAGTACTTTTAACTTATATGGTGTTCAGTATAAAAATATGTATGATACTTAATATTTGTCAATTGATAGTTGGATCTTGTCCGCTGAATTACCTAAGGGGCTTTAGGAGCCTGCTTGGTTAAAACATGACCAAGGAGATTTGGTCAAGAAGATTCAATGAGGTGAGCATTAATTTCCGAAGCAAAAAAACGTATGTTGGAGAATCAACGAGATGGACAACCTTAACTCTAAGACAGAAACCCTCACCTACTCACCACATACACCTTCACCTAATTAAATAAGCCAGCCTCTTCACTTTCCTTAACTTTTTAAAGCTTCAAAAATGATGTCAAGTGAGGCTGGCCACATCTTTTCTTGACAACAAGTGGATCGTGAATGCAACTAAATGATCCTTCGTCCGTACTTGCTTAAATTCTATATACACCACTCCGGCACTTGCATAGAATATAATTGGTCAAGCAGAACCTATTGTATCGATTCTCATGCCTAATTGGCTCATAACATATAATGTTACAAGAATATTATATATATATATATATATTTGATTTATAACTAATTAGATCTCTCTTATAATTAAAATTATAATTTACAAGATGATTTAAGTCCCAAACACAATGCAACTTGTGCGATTGAGCGAAATTTTGGAGATCTATATAGCTAGGTATCTACTAGCTAGGCTACAACTGAAAGCACACTTCTCCTAGAATTTAACTACAAGCAGCCAAAGGAAAAGACACTTATATGTCTATTTCAGGAAAAGACTTGGCTTTTTTAGTTGCGAGAAAGTTTAGGTTTCAGAAAATCTGTGAAAAAGATCATCATATATAAATGATTAGTTAATCCTTATATGCATACATGTGTACTAGTTCTCTCCATCCCCTCATACTCTTTTTTCTTTTTTTAATCGATTGAAATATAAGAAATGCAGGTGTAGCTAGAGAACATAACCAACACATTAGTTATAAAGTAGATATAGAGACCAGAATCTGACTTACGGTTAATGGGTTCTACATTTTCTATAGTGAATTCGGTTTGGGTTAACTTAGTTCGTGTACCAATGAGCTTAACTCAAATCTCAAGTTAAGAAATTCTTACAAACAACGTTTCTTTAGCCTCGCTAAGAAAGTCAAAGAAAAGATACAGGGGCTGAACTGGGGGAGGGGGGCGCTGTCCCCCCAAGCATCGAAAAATATATATTTGTGCATATAAAATTTTCAAAAATTCTTCTTATGGCTCTCCCCTCCCTTAATTTTTATCTTCTTTTCTTCTGTTTAAAATTATTCTCCTAATAATTTTTCATGCACATTTTTCTATACGGATTATATTTTAATGATTATTTTCTCGTAATATATAAGCAATTTTAGCAAATTTAGCAGATAAATTTCAATAATTCTTAATTTATTTGTTCTGTTAGTTAGGTGCTTAGAATAATTTTTTTTTTCTTGCAAGATAAATTTAAGAAATTCATAAATGTTAGATAGCTTTTTCATAGAGAATTTATGTATCCAAGAAGTTTTTTCATATATTATTTATTATTTGTTTTGGTTAGAAAAATTCATAAAGGAGAGAAGAGCTTAAGTTGATCGATTGAATTAGTAAGCTTTTTCTTATATAATTTTATATTATTTTGTTAAATAGTATTTTTATATTTATTTATGTTTAAAAAATCTAATAGTATTTATATAATATGTTCTCTCTCATATTAGAAGAGGGGAAGACTTGTTTTTTAACTTAATCTTGGTAATAATTTTTATTCAAATACGTATATAAGTCTCGACCCCTGAATAAAATTTTCTAGTTCTGCCCCTGAAAGATATACATGTTTTCCTTCCAATTGTGTCTATCATTAAAATTTTTATACTCCTCGGCTCAGTTCTCTTCTAACGATCTATACTATATAATAAAACAAAATAAGTTGTAATTTCGTACTGTCAAGTGGTGCTCTATATGACAAGCTTTCTATAATTACTTATCAATTAAATATGCCCATTCTTAGGTCATTTTTAGTTTTTCATTATTTATTCAGTTCCATTCTTATATTAAACGTTTTAATTTAATTAATACTATGGCCTTTCTTTATATATATATATATATATTATCATCATTTTATTAATTTTATAGTATATAATTGTTTTAATAACTATTTAATAAGATACAAAAAATCTATAATTTTAATATATCTAATCATATATATCACTCTCCATACATTGCACGGGCGTCCCACTAATCTTTCTATATATATATATATATATCTTCTGAATAAGTGTGAGCTACTAAATTATTGTGCAAGAGAATTATTTCAACCCCTCTTGGCCGTTATGGTAGTGACAGAAAAACAAAATTGAACCTTAAGAATGATGAAATTGGTGGCCACATTCATGTCCCCTAAATGGACCACGTCCTTTAATGAATAATATTTTGTGATTCATGTATTCGAGTTGCAGTGGATTCTGCGTATCAACTAATATCAAACACTGGTCCATTCACTTTGACTTGGGTTTCATGGATAATTCTATATTGAATGAGACACCCAATTATTGCAATGTCGACATAAATAATAATTACAATTATGCATTACTAATCAAATTAAAATAACTGTATGCCCATTATTTTGTTTGCAGATTTAATTTATACAATGAACTTTAAGAGTTAATACTTTTTTTTAATCTTTTAGTAATATTATACCATGCATTAATGCAAAAAAAAAAAAATAGAAAAAGAACTTGTATAAAATTGATGTTGCATGCAGTGGTGGAATAAGAAAATTTTTTTGGGGGAGCCAAGACTTATATACGTATTTGAATGAAAACTATTGTTAAGATTAAGTAAAAAAAACAAGTTTTCCCCTCTTATAATGTGAGAGAGAACGTATTATATAAATACTATTAGATTTTTTAAACATAAACAAATATAAAAAAATACTATTTAGAAAATAATATAAAATAATATAAGAAAAAGTTTACTAATTTAATCGATTAAATTATGCTCTTCTTTCCTTTTGTGAGTTTTTCTAGTCAAAACAAATAATAAATAATATACGAAAAAATTCCCTAAATAAATAAATTCTATATGAAAAAACTATCTAAAATTTATTAATTTCTTAAATTTATCTTGCAAGAAAAAAAATGTTCTAAGTACCTAACTAACAGAACAAATAAATTAAGAATTATTGAAATTTATCTGCTAATTCACTAAAATTGCTTATATATTACAAAAAATTTATTATTAAAATATAATCTATATAGAAAAATGTATACAAAAAAATTATTACGAGAATAATTTTAAACAAAAGAAAAGAAGAGAATTTTTTTTTTGGGGGGAGGGGGAGGGCATAAGAAGAATTTTTAAAAATTTTATATGCACAAATATATATTTTTCGATGCTTTGCCCCCCTTAGTTCCATCCCTGGTCACATGCAAGTATATATGTTTTTGCTACTCTAAGTTCGTATTCTTTTTATACAATTAGCAAGTATAAATAGAATTTTTTCATGGAAAAATATGTCCCTTTTTCAACATTTAAATTGTCCCTCCACTCCTCTACATGGTTTCTCCATTGTGTTTGAAGACCCTACAAACTACTTCTAATGTTTTTAAAATAAATAATTATTGACATTTAAAAAAATTATCTCCAACTTTAACTTTTCCAGTTACAACTTAAAAATAAATACTTTTCATCATTATCATTCATGATTGTTAAGTAAATTTTACCAATTAACGAAGTAAATTAGTTCGAGAGAAAAAAAAATTTGAATATAAAGGAATAGGATGGCCATTTAATTATGAACACAAAATAAAAGGATCCGTAAATTATAACACCTTTTGCTGGAGGGGAAAAAACAAAAGAGACACGAAGGATATTTTAGTCATTACACTTTGGTTAGGTATAAGTCATGGCACGACAGAGAGGTTTGGGACAGCCCACCGTGGTAATTTGGTGTTTGCAACCTTTCAGTTTCAAGGAAATAAAAACAAATAGAAGTATTTAAAATCCATAATTTAACAATAATCTTTTTAACGACGGCGGTGTTGCAGTCGTTAAATTTACTAAATTACTCGATATTTATGAAAAATTATCTTTCTTTTTTATCATTTTTCAATAACTTTAATGTAAAAATGATTGGAAATAGTAAATTTTAGTGGAAGAGTACTCGTCACAAAGGCGGACTTAATAAATGGATGAGGAAACCCCAAAAAAAATGCAACTTTTCTTTTTCTTTTTTTATTGCAATGAGAGAAATATAATTGACACACTTTAAATAAACAGTATGTTCTCTAAATTGATCACCAATTAAGTTGAAGACATTCACTCAAGTTAAAAAATTACGAATTCGGTTATAAGTTGTGTCCGTCTTTAACTTTTATAGCTATAACTAGATATTTCTGAGGATTGAAAAATAAAAAAAAAATACAAAATTAAATAAAAGAAGAAAGTAGTGTGCTTTGTTTTTTTTTTTTTAAGCTTTTGAGTTTGACCCCTCTTCTCTACCTCAAAGTAAGAAAAATGCAAAATTAAATAAAAGAAGAAAGTAGTGTGCTTTTTTTTAAGCTTTTGAGTTTGAACCCTCTTCTCCGTCTCAAAGTCACAGTTTCTCTTTTTATAAGCCCCAACACAAAACTGCCCAGAAACTGAGGTCACCCTGTCAATCTTACTTCCCAACTTAAAAGCATCTCCTCTCTTCCAATCTCTTATCCCACTTGGTTTGTGCCACAGGTATACTATATTGGTATTTTCAATTTACGCATGACGAGAATTTCGTACACGAATCAATTAGAGTTATTTACTCTTTTCATGATTGGGTTAGCTTAGGTCTGATCCTAACTGCATGTTCTTTTTTGAAGGTTGTTATTAGTAATTTGTTTCAGCTTCTTTGTCTTAAAGATTTTATTTTTTCATCTGGGTCAGTCTCTAATTGTAGATCTGTTTTGGGTGCTAAAAGATTTGAGCTTTCTGTGATCAAGATCTGATCAATCTTGTCTGTGGGGTTTTTACATCTAACAAACTTTGCAAAAAAGCAAGTTGAGATTGCATACAAAACTCAGCCCAACACTTCTTAGACTCCACACATAGGGGATTACTGTACCAGATGCCCTGTATTGAGATGCCTTTTATGTGAAATTTTGAGATGCTGTAATCTTTATTTTGCTGCGCTTTGTTTTGGAGCTGACTTGATTGACTGTATCTTTACTTTTTCGTTTTTGGTGGCTCTTGATTTCCTTATTTTCTTGTGAAGTCTCCTTTCCCAGCTTTTTCTATATATATATATATATTCTGTAGTAGTGATTCCTTTTGGCTTAGAAAGGCCTGGGTGTGTAGTTGTGTGATTGACTTGGATTTCCTACATGTGCTCTCTTTCTGTTTTCAGCTATTCCTCTCTATTTTTTTTTTTTTATTCTTTTGTGATACATAAGAATTGACAGAGTTGAGAGTGCAGCTTTGTTCTTGAGCTCTTTATTTTTGTGAATTTCAGGTTTGTTATTTGTCTAATTGAGATATATGTCTTGCCATATTCAGTTAATGAAAGATTTTACTTCTTTTCTAGTTATTAGAATTCATGAGCAATGGTTCCTTCTGATCTCTAGCTGTGTTTAGAAAATCGTATATTTTCTATTCTTAGACTGTCAACAAACACTTGAATCTTCCACTTGATTTGTAAATCAACTTACTTGTTAACTTTTATTATTGCCATCAGTAAGCTAATTGGATATGTTATCAAAGTATCTCATATTATTATTGTGATGAAACAATCTTCTGTTCGGTAATGTATGGATTGATTGTCTGCTGCTGTTCTATGCAGAGGTTGGCAAGAATTTAACTTGGATGCTATTGGAAGGCACTATGGCGAGTGGAATAGGTGCTTTTTGAAGTAGTTGGATCTGATCTTTAAGTGCTTTTGTATCTTAAATGGCCTCAAAAACTGGCGTTAAAGTTTCCCCAAATTCACATCATAAAGCAGTTGGATCTCTTCAGACGGTAGAGGTCAACGATCTTAAATCTTTTCCGCCACAGGTCACAAGGGCAAGCAAGCCCAAGCTGGCAACTTTCAAACATTTTTCGGAAAATGGTAGTAGTACCAAGCCAGTCAATGTAGAATATCCTGACAGAAAAAAACATGTGAATACAAAAGGTTCTGCCAATTTGTCAACTGTTAAATCTGATTCAGTAATTTCTTCAGCTGGTGCTGAACAAGTTTCAACAGCTGAGTGCCCTGAACGATCTGAGACTGCAAGCTCACTGGAAGCATCTATAGGTCAAGAGAAGAAGACATCTGAGCAGGAAAGTGTTAAAAACAGTTCTGTTTCTGCAAAGGTCAGTGATGGAGCCAGCAGTCTTGCCAAGACCAGTGGAAGTGCCAAAGTAAGTGACCGAGCTGATCTTGTTCAGAGTGGAAAGAGCAGTATGTGTAGAGCGAGTACAAGCAGTGATGTCAGTGATGAGAGCACTTGTAGCAGTTTCAGCAGCAGCGTCAATAAGCCCCATAAAGCAAATGATTTGAGATGGGAAGCCATCCAAGCTGTCCGAGCAAGAGAGGGGGTCTTAGGTCTGAGCCACTTCAGACTGCTGAAGAGATTAGGCTGTGGAGATATTGGGAGTGTTTATTTGGCAGAGTTGTCTGGAACAAAATGCTACTTTGCAATGAAAGTTATGGACAAGACATCTCTGGCGAGTCGTAAGAAGCTTCTTCGTGCTCAGACTGAGAGAGAAATACTCCAATCTTTGGACCATCCCTTTCTTCCAAGCCTATACACCCACTTCGAGACTGATAAGTTTTCTTGTTTGGTGATGGAATTCTGCCCTGGAGGAGACTTACACACTCTAAGGCAGAGACAGCCAGGAAAACATTTTACGGAACAAGCAGTGAAGTATGCTTTGTCTCCTATTTACATTTATAACTCAAACTGAACCTTTGAACTGATTGTGGCTTTCTCAACTATTACATTTTGTTGAATGCTGCAACTTGTGCTATTTGTGAAGTATAGCTCTAGACTATGCAGTTTGGTCTCATTTAGCCAACTTAGTTGGCTGCTGAAATAATGCAGCTCCTAACCATCTCCATTAATATTTTCTAATGCTTCCTAAATTGCATCTTCCTCTTTTGATCTGGCCTTGCCTCTTGGCTAGAAGTTAGGGGTTTCTTACATTACAATGCTCTGCATTCTCAGAGGCATTTCGCTAAAGAGTGCCAAATACTACAAGCGCTTACATCTTCTCATCTACGAGATGCAAATCTCGTGGTAGTCCATAGAGTGACATTCTAGAGGACCGTCCCGCATCTGTTCCTGGTTGATAACCCTCTGGAAAAACATGTAGAGCAAATTTTAGATTAAATAGTTGTCCCTTGTCAATTTCCTCTTTCAATGAACCAGAGCCTTTTGGTGATCCTTCTCTAAATCTTTTACCTATCATATTAGATGAAGAGCTTGAGGTGTATTTGGGTTCTTTATTCCTTTGATGTCAAGTTCGAATCATGTCCAGAAATGCTTTTCATTGTAATAGATAAGTTTTCTGCTGGAAGGACTTGATCTAGTGCTTAAAGTTCCAAAAGCATTACATATTGGCTTGTATGTTCCATCTGAAGTTTATTGTTTCATGATTTTATTTTCTTTTTGTTTTGCGTTCTTTTTTTTTTTTTTTTGGGGGGGGGCCTGGGTCATGATTTTGGTTGATTTTCTTCCACGAGTTGACATGTGGAACTTGGGAGATTCCTTAATTGTTTGGAGCATGCAAAATGCAAGTTTTTGAGATACACAGAATTTTCATCTGTACACAGTACACCAATTGAAATTTGTTTCACCGGATGATCATATATCCATGTCATGGGTGGAGTTAGCGTCCATTGGTGTAGGATAGAGGACTTTCTACTCTTTGGTGCTATGAAGACACCAAGTCATTTGCTGTTTTCATTAGGGATCACAGGGTTCCAAGAATGAATTTATGTCTTTTGTAACGTCCAACTCCAAATTAAACTTCACACTCTGTTTGTAGCATGAGCCTTGTTGAATTTCAGCATACCAACTTCGTTCTTGTAATAAATTAAGATGCCAAAGGCATTCTGATCCATGATTTAGTGATCGTAATTTGCGAAAACCAGTTGTTTCTAGAATGTTCAGTTTTTGCATAATAATATTTATGGCTCATTTTGGTGATGACTTAAACAAATTCCTTTTTCTTTCATTGATGCACATGAAATTGAGCAAATGAATATGATTTTATTTTGTCAGAAATTTCCAATAAAGACGCAATGCATTTAACTATCATGTTTTTCTCTTTTCTCCACAGATTTTATATTGCGGAGGTTCTTCTCGCTTTGGAATACCTCCACATGCTTGGAATTGTCTACCGAGACCTCAAGCCAGAAAATGTCCTCGTGAGGGAAGATGGACACATAATGCTATCCGATTTCGACCTTTCACTTCGTTGTGCAGTTAGCCCCACTCTCGTGAAATCATCATCCATGGAATCAGAGCCTTCCAGGAAGACCTCTATGTATTGTGTTCAGCCTGCTTGCATTGAGCCTGCCTGCATCCAACCCTCCTGTGCAGTTCCTACCACATGCTTCTCCCCACGAATCTTTTCAAGAAAGTTGAAGAAGGACGGAAAGGCTAAAACTGAAATTGGAAACCAGGTTAGCCCTTTACCGGAGTTAATTGCTGAACCCACTAGTGCTCGTTCCATGTCATTCGTAGGGACCCATGAATATTTGGCACCTGAGATTATAAAAGGTGAAGGCCATGGCAGTGCTGTAGATTGGTGGACTCTTGGTATCTTTTTGTATGAACTTTTGTTTGGTAAAACTCCATTTAAAGGATCTGGGAATCGAGCCACATTGTTCAATGTCGTTGGACAGCCTCTTCGATTCCCGGAAGCACCAGTTGTCAGCTTTGCTGCAAGGGATCTTATTAGAGGTTTGCTTGTGAAGGAACCTCAGCACAGATTGGCATATAAAAGAGGCGCAACAGAGATTAAGCAACACCCTTTCTTTGAAGGAGTTAATTGGGCATTGATACGCTGTGCTACCCCACCTGAAATCCCAAGGCCGGTTGAATTTGAGCAGATACCTTCTCCAGCGGCATCAACAAGTGTAAAGACACCACTTGCTGCTGCCCCTCTGGATCAAAAAAGTTCTGATAATTACTTGGAATTTGACTTCTTTTAGAGAATATCAGTGTTCTTGATTGCTTCTATTTATTCTGGACAAATTTTCTGATAAATTCAGGAATTTTTAGTGGTGAAGGTGGTAAAATATTCTTTCCATGGGAAACGATTGAAGATGGTTTGTTTGCTGTTGCTGCCAGTAACAGTTCCACACTGCTTTGGCTTGGTACATGAGCTCCATTTTCTTTTTTCCAGACTCGAAGAGGAACCCCTTCTTCGATTTTGGCCTGACTAGTGTAAGGTATCGCTGGTTATTAAGGTTGCTGCCCCTATTCTTGATATTATTCACAACAAACAAGTACGTGCTGGAAGTTGGAGAGTGCATAGGGTGGATTGTATTGTGTTGGCTGCCAGATCAAACTTCAGTTGTAGGTTTGGTCTATGTATAATTCTTTGTATGTTGTAGGAACTTCTCTCCAGTTCAAGATGTAAAAGGACCAAGTTTAATTGTCATTTTCCCTTTTACGGCGTCTATACAACTATATGTTGCTTTATTGTCCAGACATTTGAACCATTGTCATGTCTTTATTGTCCAGACATTTGAACCATTGTCATGTTACTTACACCTGTAAGTTTGTCTTCTTTCCTTTTGCAATCTTCTTCTCTGTAAATGTATCATAAGAAGAGAACCATTTGATCATTTACTTTGAATCGGCTGGTCCAGCCATTTAAGTTGGATTTTTGCGGTGCGAATCGTATGTAATTATTTTGAATGATTTGATTGTTGTTCAAATAGGTCCGAGTCAAATAGCAATGATTTGATGTAAGATGCAGCGCTGTTGTATCTGCTATCATGCCCACACTGAAAAGTTGGGCGGCCAAGTGCATAATAGATAAACGCTGTATCGCACTAAGAGGGTGTTTAGCAGTGCTTATTTGGGCACTTATGATTACCAAAAATAAAAAGTTTCCTGATGAGCGTTCTCCTATCTCGACTTCTCTAGAGCGTCCGGATCATGAGGTTACAAGACCTGATGGCGGATGTTAAACAAAGCTTCTCTACAGGAAAGATAACATGGAAAGTCATGTGCATTATATACAACAGGAAAGCAGTAAATGCATATGGATCAAACATGCGGCGTTTAGATCTTCAGTTTGACACTCTCCTGACCGAGCTTAACCCGCGCAATGGGGCCGGGCAATATCATCAGCCAACAACTCTTGGCTTAAAACATGAACCGCAGGATAGCAGAGAGGGAGGAGGATGACTATTGACTAGCCCAGGCTCTTGGTCAAGGACAGATGAGGGGCTGACACTACTGGGACGTGAAGAGAGAGATTCAGCCATCAGATCCACTATTTCCTTCCCTTCACATATTACCTTCACCTCACAGTATTCTGGTGCACCTTTTAGTATCTGACCAGCTGCTCCAATTATCTTCCTAGATTTTATATTCCTAAACCAGAAAATGAGCATGACA
This sequence comes from Cordia subcordata, assembly GCA_028554755.1. Classification (NCBI taxonomy): domain Eukaryota; kingdom Viridiplantae; phylum Streptophyta; class Magnoliopsida; order Boraginales; family Cordiaceae; genus Cordia; species Cordia subcordata. The sequence continues at coordinate 20,214,095 of JAPTOF010000003.1, read as the reverse complement.
TGTAACATTCTATATGGAGTAAAATATATATATATATATATATATATATATATATATATATATATATATATATACGAGAAATGCTAAATATATTAGCCCAAACAAAAAAAAAAAAAAAAACTTAAACAAGTTTCTTATTTTGACATATGGACTAGACATATATTGGAGTCAAAATTTTTTTAGGTTACATGTAAATTTCATGAAGCTGTTTTAGATTGTACCTTTTAGTAGAACCCACAACCAACTTTCTTATGTTGAGGATGGGAATGAGGTCTAGTATTGCTCTTGCCTCCACATTGCTCTCCAACAAAATGGTTTCAACTTTGACCTGTTCCAATAACTTTTCAAGTCAAACTGCATATATATACAACCAATAAAGCCTTTTAATTTCGATGGGGTCAATTACACCGGAAGTCCCTTATTTTTACTACGTTTGACAACTTTGTCCTTTATCTTTTAAAGTGAAACTTTTCAATCTCTTTAGTTTTCTCATTGCATTATCGTAAGTATTTTCATCATGAGCCATTAGAATTTGGACAGAAAAATGGTGTTAAGGGACTAATGTTGGCACGATTGGGAAACATAGGGGACTAACATGGCACAGAGAAAAATCATGTACAAATTTTGTGATTGTCACATGATTTTTATGTTTAAGTTCTAACCACGATGAAAGAATTAACGTTGGCACAACGAAAAGACATAAGAGATTGAGAACCGTCACTTAAAAGAATAAGGAGCGAAGTTGTTAAATACAAAAAAGATAAGAGACCTCTAGAGTAATTAACCCATTTCGATAATATACACATGGAGGCATATGGCAGAAATCTTGTGTACCTTGGAAGCAGAACACACGTTAACAAACTTGTGAAGATATTCTCTCCTCCTGGATCTTTCTTGGGCTAAGTGGATCTCCTGGTGTACAGGGTTTGCTTGGTCTATTGGCATCATTCCCACTGCAAAAACAAACAAATATGCACGGCTCCTTTAGTCGAATATTTTGTTGTAAATATAATAATGTTTTGAATCTCAAGATAAATGACTTAAGATAATTAACTAAGTTATTACTCTCTCCGTCTCATTTTATCAATTGTTTAAGATTTTTAGATCCAGAAAAATAAAGTTAATTAATTAATAGTTTCATTTTTAGATAAATTTGTAATAACTTGACAAAAATACTTTTTTCTCTTTTTTGTCTTATCTAATATTAATAAAATTTAAATGAGAATAAAATAAGCGTAAATTTGGAAAGAAAAATTATTACCCCCTTGACCTTGTCAAAGTGACAATATTTTGAGACAAAAAAAATTCTCTAAAACAACTGATATGATGAGACAGAGGGATAGTTATCCTAAAGTAGTTATTTGCTATTTTCATAATACCCATTTCACTCGCATACCTGAAATTCTGAGGTCGGGGCCAGTGTTGGACATACATGATTAATTATAGCATATTATTGTAAATAGTTCAAGTAAATTGTAATAGTTTCTTGTACAAAGCAACAACCTGATATAAGTAGAGCTAGTGATTTAGGTACCAAGCTTGACAATATATACAGGAGCTTTATTTACTTGTATGTGCCTGATCAGTTTCTCTTTAAAAAGAGTAATAATAATTAATATCCAATTCAAGTAATAATTAGGGCAAGCTCTCAAGTTATGATTTCTGCAATCTTTAGTATGCACATTCATAAAAAGCAAAAGATCAATGACTAACACTAGCTAGAGTACTAAGAGGTGTAATTTTTTTTTTCCCTTCAAATTAAGGAGGCAATGTCAAAAGATTAAAGAAAATTAGAGATGTCACTCCACGCATATCATTCCTCAACAAACTTCTAATACGAGGACGAGGCTCTTCCCCCCAATGATTTCCGGGAGGAAAATGAAAATTTTATGCACAAGAGATTTTACAACTTATGGTGTTTATTAAACTCCGGGCCTAACCCATCTTCCGCGTCTCATAGGATTCGAATTCAGAGTATCACAAAAAAAAAAATAATCTCAACCACTTAAACAATCCTGAGCCCAGAATTTTACGGCTATGGGTAGGAGACCGCATGTTCAGAAGTTCATTGACTAGGTCCTCTGTGTGTGTTATGCGTGTTTGGAATGAAAGAGCATTATTAACAATCTTATAGAGATATATATATATAACTTACAGAGAGTGGGGATTTGCTTTATTTCAGGGAAAATATGGATGAGAAAAACCAGAGTGGAAGCATCAGGTGGATCATGATGATGATGAACAGCATGAGACATGGCCCAGAGGAGTGCATCCATGCTTGCCTCCTCTCTTTTCCCGATCACAACGTACACAACATCTCGCCAGTTCTCGAAATTAAACGAGAACAAACTCTCCGTCACTTCTTCTTTAATCGTGGGCAAAGGAAGACCAGCTGCGCTGATCTCGAATACATCACTCCAAAGCTCACCTCTTTCTTCTTCTTCTTCTTCTCCTATTTCACTTATCATCTCAGCTGCACCATCATCATCATCATGGTGATCATAAGAATGGGTTGCTTCTTCTTCTTCTTCTGCTTTGCTGGGTGTTTCGATATTTGATGGCATTTTTTTTTTTTTTTGGCAAGAAATGACAAAAATTGATGAGTCAACTTTGATCTGACAATTATGAGAAGTTGGGTCGTCTTGCTTTTTGTAGTTAAGAAACGAGACAAGAGGGTAACGGGAATAGTTTGTCGTTTTTCTTGCCTTTTTTTTTTGGGTTAAAATAAACCCGAAAAGGTTGTCTAGTTTTTCTTCTACTTCGACTTTTCTGGTTCTGTACCTCGAATTTAAGGAGGCGTGATGAACGTACATGGGATGATTGACTTTCTGATGGTGACGTACGAATTTAGTCCTCGTCAGTTTCACAAAAAGCTTAATGATCCAAAAATCTTTTGCGAGTTCATAGTTCCAAGCTGATGATTTTGTTAATTTGCGTTCCTAAGTAAGGAAAATTCTTCAGTCTGGTCCACTCAACCATTGCTCCTCTAATAAAAAAGTAGGGTCCGCAAAATTTTTGATTTTATGTGCGTGAGTGGACAACTTAAGTGGTTGCAAGACCAAAGAGCAACCCCTTAAATAAGAGCAAATAATGTCCCTAAGACGTAGTTTATTGGTTAAGGTTGAGAAAGTCTTTGGCTAAATTCGGGATCAAGTCTCCTTTCATATTATTGAAAGTTTCATTCTTAACTCACCTGGTGTATTATTGCATTATAAGTAATTAAGCCAGTAGTTATACATATTCTAAGCCAATAGTTTATAATTTAAAAACGTAACAAAATTACTTGGTTACGCTTGACCCAAACAACAGGGTTTCCAATGTAATTACAAAGTGATACTATACTTCAAGACGTAACTAATGTTTGTTAGACTTGAAAGTGCAGTAATATGAACACTTTGAGATATAACAAATGCATGTTTCGAATTTATACTAGTTATGCTCTAAAGCGTAACAAACCTTTTATTATCCTTAAAAAGTCAAATACATTAGTTCTACATCATTGAGCTCTTAGAGGCAGTTGGCTGCAGGGATGATGGTGTATTGATTGGAGTGAATACGTGCCAAGGTGGAGATTTGTTGAATGTGGCCCGTATTCTTGGGCAACAAGAATAGCAGATTTTCTGTTAGCATATTACCTTATTCGCTTGTTACCTTTTGTAGCACATAATTAATTAGTTGCATTTTCTACTTAATAGGTTTAGAAAACCTTTATATTATAAATATGTGGCAATACTCATTATGTTATGTGTGAGAGAGAAACTAAAGTGAGAGCCTTGTAGCATTCGTGATCAATAATAGAATTATTTTCTACTACCTGTAGACGTAGGCTTTAAAGTCAAACCACGTAATTCTTGTGTTCGTTATTTCTTCTCGTATTCTTCGTATTTGCATGGTTTTCCCCAACAATATGATTGTAAATGTTACAAGTATTTTGTTGCATTTAAAATCTAACCGATAAGACTTATCATTTTACTTTTATGCTTACTAGCTTCAAGCATAATAAAAAATGCATAATTTTTGCCCTAAAATCTTGTAGTGCTGGAACAATACTCTGCACTCGAGGGTCTACTGACTACCAATTGGTTATGAGGCTCTACCAAATGAGTTATCTTAAAGGTGTTAGTTATAGATCTTAAGTTATCCCATTATATGAACTAATATGTATAAAGATATAACTTTTGAATCATAAGATTTGTGATCTAAAAATATATTCAATTTAGTACGTATTAGCTAAAATAAGTTTTTCGTTACTTAAAAAAAAAAAAAAAGATCATGATGTTAGGCACTTAGGCTTGCTGAATTAGTTAGTTGAAGGTACTGGTTCGTCTGTACTTTAGGTCTTTTAGGGAAGCGGATATTCTGTACAGTCCATAGAACAAGGTATAATTCGATATCTTTTTAATAAATAACTCTCTTTATGTGATAATTTTTAGGAGAATTATATATTGAGATGTTCACGTCATACAATTATTATGATAACAGTATTTTAATCCCAACTATATTATTTGCGTTAGAAACTTCAATGGAATATGCGAATCCGCACGAGTATCTCACATCAAGGATGTAGTCCAAGGTCAATGTATGGACATCATCAAATATAATCATATATATTTGCGTTTATACCCGTATATACATCATTCTAATTTATTTTTTATTATTAATTTCAAATTTTGTTATATTTAATGAGTGTTGTTGAAAGGTTACTTCATATAATTGGTTTGATAAGTAAACAATAATTATTGACAGTTCTTATTAGCTGAGTTTTATTGATAAGATATAGACAGGGAAGAAAGAAGATAAATTGTCTTAAAATTCAAAAGTTTTATTTTAGAACAATCAATTTCTCCACCCAACTCTAACTTGACTTCTTATACAATATTTTTTTTTTCCTTTAAGGACTATAGTGGTTGGGAGATTAGCAATAGTTCAAATAGTTAAAACTATCTTGTTTTTCTGAGTTGGTAAGTGGAGCCTTGAGGGATGACTGTTGGGATGGGGTGGGGGATTTTAAAAAAAATAAATAAAGGACTAGTATAATTGTTAAAGTTTGACGAGTAGTTCAAATGGTTAAGACTATTTTTTCAGCAATAAGGTTCTGGGTTCGAGCCCCATGGGCAGCAAGGGTCGGGTTAAGGTAGGGGTTAACAGATATAGATATATAGATTATTATGTTTGATAACAAAATTGATATGATTTTAACTTGATTGGGTTCGAAACCCCACAGGACGCAAGGATTGGATTAGGGCAGCGGTTAATAGATATAGATATATAGATGATAATGTTTGATCACAAAATTCTTATGATTTTAACTCAAATGGGTTCGAACCTCACAGGAAGAAAGCGGTTAATAGATATAGATATATAGATGATTATGTTTGATCACAAAATTCTTATGATTTTCACTCAAATGGGTTTGAACCGCATAGGAAGAAAGGGTTATGGTAAGGTACTTGGTAACAGATATATATATATGGTTTTAACTCAATTTGAAAGTTAACAAGACTCCAATCAATAGTAATTCAATAAATTTGTTACTCTGGATTAAACAAAGAATATTTTCTTTAAGAACGTTCATGCTAAGATTTTAGTCCTCGGTTCGAATTTCATGGGAGTGAGAGTTGGGTTAGAGTAGATATTAATAGATATAGATATATAGTTTATTATATTTGATCACAAAATTCATGTGGTTTCAACTCAAGTTTAAAAGTTAACAAGATTCTAATTAGTACAAGGGATTAGGAATGTCACAAGTCTTGAATACAAGACATGATAAAGATGAAACTATAAGAATTCTCAAGCCTCACCCATACCCACAACGACTATCCATATATACTCTCAAATAGGCTTAGAGGCAGGCTCTGTTGAATACTTATAATAAAGAGTCTATCATGGCTTAAGAGATTATTATGTTTGATCACAAAAATTCATTACTGCAAATCAAATAAAGAATTTTTCTTTGAAAGTTATTGCTAAGATTTTAATCTTGGGTTCAAATCTAGGAGAAGTGATGGTTGGGTTAGGGTAGGGATTATATTTGATTACAAAATTGAAAAAAAAATTGACAATTAGTTCCCATTATTTTCTCATTTTTTTAAAATTGGTCCCTATTATTTAAAAGTATTCAATTTGATCCTTAATGTTCTACAGAATATTCAAATTAGCTCTCAATGTTTCGTAAATATAGTCAAATTAGTCTCTGATGTTTAGAAACATCCATATTAATCCTCATTGTTTTACAACGATCCTCAATTTAGTCTCCGTTGCTTGAAAGAAAATTCATGTTAGTTCCTAATGTTTTACAAACTTACTCAAATTAGTCACAATCTTAATTTGTTTATTGTTTTTGTAAAATAGTGACTAATTTGAGTAAATTTGTAAAACATTTAGGACTAATATGATTTTTTTTCAAGCTATAGGACTAATTTGACTATTTCTTTAAAACATTAAGGGCCAATATAATTGTCTCTAAACAATATGGATTAATTTGACTATATTCGTGAAACATGAAGAGTTAATTTGAATTTTTTCAAAATAATAAGGACTAATTGAAAAAAGATAAAGAATAGGGACCTATTGTGAAATTTGTTAGAAACTAATATGTAAATCTTGAAAATTTAGAATATACACTTAAAAAAACTATACTTTCATTAAATACAAAATAAAGATGCAGAAATAAATAACTGAAAATAGCTGAGACTCGTAAACGATGTCCTTAAGGAATTTATGCCTACTCAGCCGTTGCTAAAGTGCTATGGCATATTCCTTTCAGGATACAACGGTTATATATCTCTTTACATTGGTGGCACCCTTACGCAAAAAGACTTGTGAACTAGTAAGTTAAGAACTCTCTTTGTAAAATACAAACTAGAATGTTGAAATACTAGTATGTTAGAAGCTAGAATTTTCCATGTATCGTATCCTATGCGACATAACCCCATGAACCTTATATGCACTACCTAAAAATTTCTATTTATAATGTAAGAGATGTGTAACAACCAACAAAACATTCAATAAGGAATTAGTAACAACCATAAAACACGCTATAACTTCTAGGTTTTAATGCTAGCATTAATGGAGAGTTTTGTAACCACCACAATACATGTCATAACTCTTGGGTTTTATTCCAAATTTGAATGGCTTTCGGTTATGAACCATTTTGAATTTATGTTTAAAAGGATTAAACTGGAGCAAAAACTCGAGCCACACTTGTGCTACGTCCCCAAGCTCGATTGGCCATGCCAGGTGTTGGTTTTTAATACCAAGCCTTCCATGTACAAACTTCTTCCCAAGTCTCTTCTTGACACCATACATAAATGCTCCTATAAGGTGAATAAAATCATGCAACCAAACTAGTTAACTTTGATTATTAATTTCTCATTCAGCACAAGCATATTTTTTACATGTAAATATACTACACTCATATACTCAAAACAAAATCTGACTTGTTAGATGAGCAAAACTCAACTCAAATTTCGGATCAAAATAACTTTGACTTCTATGTCAAAAATTATAATTCTAACAAAATTAACCCTCACAAAATTCATGTGGTCTTAACTCAATTTGAAAGTTAACAAGATTCCAGTTAATAGTACTTCAGTAAATTTGTCACTCTAGATTGAAGGAAGGATTATTTTCTTCGAGAAAGTTCTTGGCAAGATGTTAGGCCAACTCCACCCGCATCCCTTGCCATGTAGGAGAAATTTAAGCAGAGGTGGCTGCAACAACTTTCTGTGACGCTCCGTACAATTATAGTGAGTCCCAAAACATATTTTTGGTTTGTCACATTTGGCAAGATTAAAAATATTTTACAAATTATATTTATAAATTTTATTAAATTGAATATTATAATATATTTAATTAATATCTTATTCATATTAATTTTATTTAATTAATATATTATTAATATTAATTTCAACTTGTTAATTTTTATTATCAAAATAAAAACTTAAATTAATAGTTAAATTTTCAATATAATCTTTAATTTTTTAAAAAAATTATAGAAATATGTATCAGAAATAAATAAGAAAATTCTAAACTGAAATTATATTGGGAGTAAAGAAATGGAGAGTCTATTAGAGTAAAATTGAGATACGAAGTCCCTAAAAAGAAAAATAGGTGTTTTTGTTTTTATTTTTATGAAAAATAAAAATTAAGATAAAAATTTATTTGATTAACTTATTTTTGTTTTCATTTTCAGAAAAATAAAAACAGTTGCTTAGGAAATTGTCCCTGCATTTCTTTTGCCTTTCCGTTTCTTGGAGACCTCGTTCGACTTTATACGAGTACTCTTGCGGTCCTACAAAGTCGAAACTGGTTGGATACCAAGAAGTTCAAATTTGTGTATGCTTTCGAGGATAAGATCAAGTTCTTGCCATCTTGGACCCCTAGCTCTTCCGTTTTTTGTAGTCGGAGACTTGTAAATCGCAATTATTTAGAAGACTTGGAAAATCGAGCTATTTTGAGACATTAATTGATGTCGGCCGAAGAAATTTCGATACTTTAAATCAATAAGTCAATTAGAAAATCATGATATAGGCTTGAGAATCAAATTTGATTAGGGAGAGCTTTTTGTCCACATTACTTCAACCCCCTTGATGTGATCCTAATCTACTTGGGACAATTTATGCATTTTCCGCGCAAGTGTTCTTCACATTCTGCTGTCTCTTTTTACACAAAGATAACTACATTGCAAAACACTTGTTATTTTTCAGATAGATTCTCTGCCACAGGGGCTACATAAGGATTCTATTTCTTGGTTCTCTTACAAGCCAAGAATCATAATGGTGTCCATTCATGGATATATGAGGATCCCACGACCCCATTCGATTTTTTTCGCGCCTCCTCCGGAGTTCTCCCTCCAATACATGTTTCGCAGCCTCAGACATCTCTGCTTGCTTTGTAGCTTCATGAATGGCTGCTTTCAATTCCCTATTCTTCTTTTGGCTTGCCTTCAATTTCTTACGAACTTTCTTTTCGTTTGCTCTAATTGTGTCCACCTGAGCCCTGGCAGTTGCAACTTTTATATCTGCATCAGCCTTGGATTGTTCAACTTTCTTCCTCAGAGCCTCGTAATCCTCAGTAGACAGTTTAATCATCCTAGGGGACTCTGAATTTGTAGCATGAGCAGCATCAGTTCTTGAAGAGTCATGGATTCGGTTATCTGCAAGCTTCTCTGCTGCCTTGGCTTCTTTGGCTTCTTTTAATGCAATTTGCAGTTGTTCCTCCATTTGTTTGGCTGCGAGGCGTGCTGCGTTAGCTTCCTGCTTTAGTAGTACAACATTTTTCTTCAGTTCTTCCGCTTCATGCATTGCATCTTCGGCCTCTGATGATAGCTGTTGGATGGTTAAATAGGTCTTGTCAGTTGTGTCTTCCCATTTTATTTCTCCTGCATTAATTGCTTCAATCTCTTTTTTGCTACTTTCAAGATCAATTTGCATATTTTCAGCAGCTGTTTCTGCTTCTGCTGCTGCCTTCTCTGCTTCAAAGTGCTCTCTTTTCGCATTATCTAGTTTCAGCTTAAGCGAACCCACCAGGGTTCTCAATGAGCTTTCTTCTGATGTGACTTCTTGCAGTTTCTTTCTGGCACTTCCAAGCTCTGAAGTAATAGCTTCCAAAGAATTCACATCAATAGCACGAAAGTTGTTTAATTGCTCTTGCAAAACTGTGATTGTCTTATTTGTTTCTTCAAGCTCCCTCTCCAAATTTTTGTTCAGTCCTGGTTCAGGTTCTTCCTTCAAAGATCTGATTTTCCTGTCGATTTCTTCCTTGGCTTTTTTATGAAACCGAATTTGAGCTTCTTTCTCAGCGACAAGCTTGGTATGCTGTTCTTGTGCTTGCTGGGAGGCCAGCTTTACGCGCTCAAGTGCTTCATGCGTTTTATATATCTCTCTCAAAAGCTCAGTTTCCTTCTCTCTGTTCACTTGAGCACTATGCTGGGCATTTAGAGCCTCTTGCAATCTAATCGATTTTGCTTCCAAGGCTGCATCAAAAACCTGTCTGAGATTTCTGAGCTCTTGTTCTGCTGAACTAAGTTCTGCAGTAGAGGCCTTGTGTTGCTTTCTCTCACTGTCAACATCCAGTTTCCATGCTTCTCCAACCGCTTGAGCTATAGTTAATTTTTGTTCTTCAAGTTCTTTAAGTCTCTTCTTCGAAGCCTCTGTCGCCATAATCGCTGCTTGCTTGGATTCCCTCACTCTTTCAAGCTTATTCGTTAGTTCTTCCAGGGTTCTATTGGCCTTGTCCATTTCGCAAAGTGCTTCACCTTTTGTGGCTTCTAAACTTCTTAGTTTCTCTTTCAACTTATCAAGCTGTTTAATGGTCATCTGATGCACTGCCTCCTTCTCTAGCACTCTCTGTCCAAAAGAAAAAAGCAAGCAACTAATTTCAACAACTTTTCCACATAAACGCGTAAAGATGAGCAATGATAAGACTAACATCATCAGAAGTCATTGAATTACACGCTCCAGGCAGCAAACCAACGTGGAACATTACACATTGGGCACAAAATGTATAAGTTGAAACAATTTATACCTCCTCAATCGATTTTGACCTCCTATGTGCCGGCGATGGCTTGGGGGACTCTGCTGAATCTCCAAACAAACTAACAGCAGCTTTGACAGATCTAAATGGCGCCCTGGTATCGATCTCTCCAACTTCTGCTGAGCCTTTGCTTCTTCGAGTCCCTTCAGGTTTTGGGGGGCCAACAGGGCCACTAGAAGCTGGAGACATTGCTGAACTTGTGGCTTTTTGCCAACTTCTTATGCTAAAGCCGAACATTGTATAGCGTCTTTTTATAGCCTGCCAGAGAATGAAGAAAATGATAAAACTGATGATTTACAAACTGAAAGAACAAAATTTCAGTAGAAATAACTTCTTAATTTCAATTTCTTCTTGTAAGAGGAGCAGCCTACATGTTTTCTTTCATAACAACTTATCAATTACGATTTCAGTTCCATGAAAGACTTTTAAGCAACCCCACAGGTTACATTCCATTTGTACGATAAAGGCCGTTCTCTTCTTTATTATAATTTTCCGATCCCAAAGGATGAAGAGACTTATGTCGACATTAATTATCCCTTCACGAACATTGATTTCTGTATATTCGTTCATGTTTTTTTATATATAAGCTTTTCAAGAAAAAAGTTCATGGTAATGAAAGATTGTGGAAGAATCTAAAAAGTTTATCCTACTAATTAAATCAAAAATTGCTAATCAAGATTCAGACAGCAAATTGATCACCATCATGTTTATACAATTTATTTCTTTCAAGGTTTTGCATGTGTATTGTTTTGATTAAACAACAGAATCACAATAGGGAAAATCAAACTAATTAAATAATAATGGATTTTTCAAACAATGTACCTCAATGTTGACGGATTATCAAGTTGTTGGCACAAAAAACATTGAAGAGAAAGAAAATTGTAACATGAGTCCGAACATAACATAAAGATCTCGTTTCGTGATTTGTCCGAAGCTCTGATGGACACAGGGCTAAAAGTACCTTATTATTTTTCTGTCATTGAATTTGTACAATTCGATTTGAATTTGCTTGACCGAAGACCAACAAAATCCAATGTTTGAAAGCTAAAGGTCAATCATTTCTAGGGGATGCAACTAGAAAAGGTCTTTGAATTTCTCCCTCAAGCTCTCCTTATCGCATCGTGTGATAAGAGAGAGCATTTTCACGACAAAAAAAATATTCACATTTAACTTTATTTTTTTGATATTTTTTCCAGACTTTTTTTTCTCTTTCCTTTCTTTTTTTTTTGGTTTTTGGGAGTTGTGGAGGTATTTACGGAATATCAGGAAACTTTGGCAGCTAGGTATGTAGAGGTAAAAGTAAGTTATTTACAACCAACCACAAAAAGTGGTTTGCGAATTTTGGGGAGTGTTCTGTACGAATGGGTAACAATCAAAGAAAAAGTGCAAGCGATCGATTTGGGTCCCAAAGGTTACATATTAACTTTAATGGCACCTTTGTTCAATTTTTTTTTTTTTGAATAAAAAAATTGTTGAAAAATTAGGACGCATAACACACACTCACACAGCGGAATTAAAATACGAATAACGAGAAAAAAAACGCACTATTAAACGTGATTCGGCCCTCTGCCTACGTCCACGAAAAACTCCACTAATAGAAAAGAGTACAAACTCAATAAGACTTTTTGCACGGCCTAAAAAGTCTAAACCCTCTCTTACGGTGTTCTTACAATGGCTATTTCTCTCTCTCAATCTAGACCTATTGCAAGACACACTCCTACACAAACAACTAAGGCCAGTGTCCTATTTATAGATGAGATTTCCTTGTCCTCCAAGACAAAGAATTTCCTAATCTATCAATCCTATCATAATTAAGACTCTTACTATAACTAGAATTTTAACTCTCATTAAAACTCTTTCCTAATTTATATGGACTTGAACTTTGAGCCATAACCCAACAAAAACAGATAACTTTTATTGATTGAAAACGATAATCATCCAACACCAGTTACATCAAAGATTAGGAACAAATATAAAAAAGACCCAAAGGAGGGGATTCAACCCAATTAGATGGTAATCTATCAAGCCTAACTTTGCTAACTAACCAGTTAGGCACTCCATTTGCATTCTTGCAAATATGCTTGATCCTAGCTCTATAATTTTCTTCAACTAAACTTCTTGTGTCTTGCATAAGATGACTAATGATCCAACCAGACAAAGACTTTCTATTCCAGATTTCAACAAGCTCTAAACAATCACTCTCTAAATTGCTGTTGGAATAGTTGATAGCTGTTGTATTTTAGCTATTAGCGGATAGCTGTTTAACTAGTTGATTGAACAAAATGTGTTCGGTAAAGCTAACTGTTAGATTAGCTTATGAATATTAAATGACGTAAAAGGATATTGATATCATGTTTTTATTATGATAATTGTAATTACTATTACTATTATAGGAATAAGATAATATATTTCATAATTAGATATTTATTCTCATAATCATATTTTAATATTAAAGTATAACTAATTTTTTGATAAAACATTTATATCAATATTACAAAAGTTAACTTTAATAGATTCAAAATTATTTTGTAAAAAAAAAAGATACTAATAAACTTTATGCTTTTAGTAATGTTGATTATATAGAAATTGAAATTTATTTTTATATTATTTCTTATTTATATTTGTGAAAGAAAAAAGTAAAAATATAGAGAGAGATTGGAGAAAGAATAGAAAAATCAAAAAATACAAAAAGGGTAGAATTACCAAAAAAACATGAAAAGCTAAAAGCTACATGAAATGCTAAAATTTTTAGCTTTTGAGAAACGTTAGTTGAAATGCTGAAAGCTACCTAAAAAGCTACTTGAAACGCTAGTTTACCGAACAACAATAATTTAGCAAAATAGTGTTTTGACCAGTCACAACGCTAAACGCTATTTGAAAAGTTGTTGTCGAACACGCACTAACTTTAATGGCACCTTTGTTCAACTTCTTTTTTTTTTTTTTTTTGAATAAGGAAACAGTTAACTTTTATTGATTGAAAACGTTAATCATCCAACACCAGTTACATCAAAGATAAGGAACAAATATAAAAAAGACCCAAAGGAGGGGATTCAACCCAATTAGATGGTAATCTATCAAGCCTAACTCTGCTAACTAACCAATTAGCACTCCATTTGCATTCTTGCAAATATGCTTGATCCCAGCTCTATAATTTTCTTCAACTAAACTTCTTGCGTCTTGCATAAGATGACTAATGATCCAACCAGACAAAGACTTTCTATTCCAGATTTCAACAAGCTCCAAACAATCACTCTCTAAAATTGCTTCTGAGATGTTCTTCTCCTTAATTAGCAAACAAGCTTGATGTGGAACCTTAAGGATATAGATTAATCCCAAAACCCTAATGCATGCTTTGGATTCAGAAATTAATCCAAACAAATTCCCTCCCAACTGAACCCTTAATCTATCTAAGACAAAAAACGCAGATAATAGGGATTGAAAATAAATAGAAATTCACCAGAAAATAAAAATACCTTGATAAGAAAATTAATTTTTGGCGCAACCAAGAAATGCAAACACACATCACTTACAAAATATGGAGAAATTGGCAAAGCCAATATGATTTGTATGTAAATCTAAATCAATCATATGCTTTTTTAGCAAAAGAATGGGTATTTATATTCATAAGATTCTAATCTAAAAGAAAAGCAATAAAAATAACCTTACTCCTAATTGGGCTAGCTTAAGTTCAAGCCCAAGTGGCCTAGCCTCATATTTTAATTTCATTACTTCGACTGCAATTTCATGGGTTCGTCTGTATTTTCATAGCATAGTCATGAAATTCTTTATCCATCAATTTTATGACTTGCCAGAAACTTCATGATATAGTCATGAAACTCTTTGTCTCCACTTCATGACTTGCTTCATTTTCGAGTTGATTCAAAATTTCATGACTTCTTGAAATACACATCAAGTACCCATGAACCAACGAAGACGGCCCACATGCTTGGCATAACAAAATAATGCCAATCAACGTTTCAACTCCCATGGACATTTCGGCCTCATCTTCAAACAAGGGTCCATAAAAATTCTTCTTCACCAAGTGGCTCACATAGCATTGTGATGCCAATTTAAGTCTTCTGGCTAGCCATTTCATAACCGACCTAACCGAAAGTGTAACATGCTTGTCTCGACGTGGTTCCCCTCCAAGTCTATCACCATGGTGACCCGTGCACAGGTGGCCTTGTTTCTTTATGCCAAGCGTGTAGGTCGTCTTTGAAGGCTCATGGGTAGTTGATCTGCGTTTCGAGAAGTCATCAGATTTTGGATCAACCCATGAATATGAAGCAAGTCATGAAGTGTAGATGGAGAATTTCATGACTATGTCATAAAAATTTCTGGCAACTCTTGAAATTTGCTTCCAATCCATGAAATTGATGGATAGAGGATTTCATAACTATGTCATGAAAATACAAACGAACCCATGAAATTACAGTCAAAGTCGTGAAATTGAAATACAAGGCTAGGCCACTCGAGCTTGAATCTAAGCTAGCCCAATTAGGAGTAGGGCTATTTTATTGCTTTCCTTTTAGGTTTAGCACCTTATGGGAGTATAAATACCTATTGGTTTGCTAGAAAATATATGATTATTAAGATTTACAGACAAATCATATTGGCTTTGGCAATTTTCTCCATATTTTGCAAGTGAGGTATGTTTGGATTCCTTGATTGCATCAAAAATTGGTTTTCTTATCAAGGTACTTTTATTTTGTAGTGAATTTCAAGTTTTGCTTTATTTTCAATCCCTATTATTTGCATTTTTGGTCTTCGATAGAATAGGGGTTTAGTAGGGAGTGAAATTATCTGGCTTAATTTTTGAATTCAAAGCGTGCATTGGGGTTTCGGGATCAATTTATATCCTTGGAGTTCCGTGTCATTTGTTTATCACAACTTTGGTCAAAGATAAATTCTTATCTATATTTCTTTTAAATTCTGTTACTGTATTTTTTTTTAATTTGAATTTTGATTATTGGAAAAAAAAGGAGAAAAAAAGAAAAAAAATTGATTTGTTTCTTAGATTGAGTCATTGAGGTTGTAACCCCTTTGCTTTGACTCCTATCTTTGGGTTATTTCACATATTTTGGAATAAAAAATTGGTATCCGAAATCTATAGAACACTTTTTCTTATTCTTGTGTGCTTTATTTTATTGAAAAGTGGGTTTACCTCAAGCATTGAGTCTATTATTTGTGTTGGGTGAATTTTCTTTTCTTGAATTTTTTTCTCTTCTTGATTTTGCTACTCGGTTTGAGTATTTTGGTTGGAAAAATTTGATTCTAAAGTGCAACTGAAAAATCAAACTTAAGTGGGAATAGGCTAGAGTGTAAGATATTAGAAGATGGTAAAAGCCACGAGTAGGGTGATCATTTATAGAGGAAAACACGTAATGAAGTGATTGTGAGGAAGTTCTTGTATTTCTAACTACTTTCTTGTAGCTCTTACATAATTTCTAGAAAGGAACGCAAAAAGACACTCCATTTTGAAAGAGATTGAGAGGCAGATTCGAAAACTTTGTTCATACTAAAAGCCATGAAATCTCAGCTCGAGAGGATAAATCACAAGCTCCATAAGATAAATGATCGAATGGATAGACAATCTTAGCAACTCAAGGAAATAAAGCAAATGCATAACGCAAAAAATAGGAGGGTAGCAGTACAAGATCGGCTTTACGAAGGAGATATTCCAGTTAAGCTAGCTAAGGATAAGGAGGATAACGCTCAATCTGTAAAGGGTAGACCTTGGCAGTTTGATATGTGCGTAACTTATGATCGGTATAAAAATAAATACTCTCTTGGATTAGATTGACAAAAATTCGCTTTGGTTCTTTTATCACCGAAAGAAGTGTACACAAATCTACTAAAAACGATTGAAGCTTCATAAGGAACTTTGTGTAGAGAGGATGAAGCAGGTAAAAAGAATGAGAGGAAAGAGGCCAAGAGTGAAAGAAAGAAATTAATAGCCCAAAGGTAAGTAATTGCGTGGTTCAGGAAAAGAAAGCAGGATGTGTAGGAGAAAAAGGTTTAGTGAGAAAAGAAAAGAGTGAGGAAAGAAAGAGTTTTTATACAAGAGTAGGAGACCTCATGAGTGCATATATGTGCAAAAGCCCACTTGAACTATCTCGATTTAGAGAGCTTTATTTACTTATAACTAATATTAACCCTGAATTGCCTAGTAGTTTTGTTGCAATGTTGCAGGAGCCCAAGAATGTGTTCCCAAATGAAAAGCCTAAAGAGATGCTAGAGAAGTTATTTTAAGTCCTCAAGCATTTGAAGGGTCAAGATTCGAGGACGAATCTCTTTACGAAAGAAAGGCAAGGATATAGATTGATCCCAAAATACCAATGCACGCTATGAATTTAGGAATTAAACCAGACAATTTCCCTCCTTACTGAACCCTTAATCTATGGGAGACAAAGACGATATCTGGACTCATTTATGATTCTTCAAATATGTTAGGAAACAAAGATCCTCCACTTGAAGAGAAAGTTGACGAGCTAAAGAAGTATATAACAAATTTGGAGAAATGGCAGGATTTGAAAAGTTCCTTTGTTGAAGCACCAACATGTTTGAAAGAAAAGTTAAGGATCGAGAACATGAGTAAGCACAAAAAGGCATTAGAGTGGACAATTGCAGATGTTGATGAATCAATCCATCCACCTACATGCACAAGTACCTCATGAAAGATGACTATGAGCTTACCATTGGGTCACAATGGAAATTAAATCCAGCTTCTCAAGTAATAGTAGAGTAGAAAGAGGTTAAGTTATTCGATTCATAGAGTCTCTACAAGGAAAGCACCAAACAGTGGCATAATGGGCATGGTTGAAACCCTACATGGATGAGGGTCTCATTTAAGATGCCACAAATATGAAGTTTGCATAATGGGAACTGTAAAAATTGAGTTGGAACTATAGATTAGAACTACGTTGACTTATTTTTAATTTTATTTAGTTTGATTTTCTTTTAATATTTTTTTCTTTCTAATTTCATTTCACCTTTTCAGTGTTTAATCTTTATTTTTTTTAAGTTTTTGTGTGTTTATGTTGTTGCAAATAAAGTTTGGGGTGGAAAAGGCTTAACCAGAGAGTTTCACAAGTATGTTATGAAATTGTTGACAGCCCACGAAATTAGCTGTAAACACATGATACTCTATGCCCCAAGATTTGGATATACTAGATTGGAAATTTAAGCGGCACTTTGATACATTCCATCCTCATTGGGTTTATTATTAGATTAGTTGATTGTGCTATGTCCTCAATGCGACCTTCAGGAGAGTTTTATTGTTCCTTTTCTTTTCTCGTCTTTGTTTTTATTTTCTTTTCTTTTGGCATTGAAGACAATACCATCTCTAAAGTTTGGGGTAGGCATGTTGTTTTGTTATTTGATTTTATCTTATTTGTGTCACATTACTCTATATGTGAGTCTTTGTGTTGCTTTTTGGAATTGTTTGTCAAAACATGTTTGTGTCAACTACTTTGTTTTTTGCTATTTTCTTTGTGTCATGTGGAGTTGTGTTGTAGTGTGTTTGACTGTTGAATTCCTTAAATCTTGCAAGGTTGAGCTATCCTTAATTTTTTCATGGGTTCATACATATTTCATATTTTGGAAGGTCTGGAATCCTGTAATGGCATATAACAGAAAATTGCATTTGCCAATTGGGGCTAAGGAAGTAAAAATGAAAACTTTTTTGTGTTAACTTGTGGGGATTGTTGTGTTTTGGATTGTGCAGGTAGCCCACTTGAGACTTGAAGAAAAAAGAGAGAAAAGAAAAAGAGAAAACGATTTGAAAAAAAAAAATTGAAAGAGAAAAAGAAAAGCAAAAAGAAAAAAGAAAAAAGAAAAAAGAAAAAAAGGGTGAGAGTTGATGTAGCCTTTTGAGTTGATAGATGTTATTTCTTTTATTTTTTGGTTGATTTGGACGTTCATTGCTTCATAATGGAAATTCATGAGGTTTTCACATAACCATGAGCTTTTATTCTTTTTTTCTTCTTTGAATGGTTATGTGTTTTGAGATAATTCATTGTAATTATCATTGTTGAATTCTAGAACATGCTTGCATAACTTTGAGATGAAATCCTAGATGATGTACTATTAGGGAGGTGATTTAGGCCATCTTTTGATCGCTTGAGCCTTTGTATCCTACCTTATGTCATTATATCCCTAGTCACCCCTTTGAGTCTTTATGTGATAACTTTTTTTTTTTGGTTAAACCATATTATTTTTGACCCCTCAAACCTATTAAATGCTTATCCCTACCTTCAAGAGAACTCATTTTCTCCATGATGAAGTAACGGTACAAATCTTTTAGGAAGGGCTGGGATGTGTTGTGTAATCTCTACAAGTCAAGTTCGGAAAGGAAGAGGCATGAAAAATATTGTGTATCAAGAAAATCTCTCAAGTTGTGAAAATTTTTTGAAAAAAAGTGAAAAAAAAAGGAAAAAAAGAAAAGGAAAAAATTTGTTGATTCCAAGTGTTGTAAATATGAGTGTGAAAATAAAGGGAGAAAGAAAAATGGAAAAGATTGGGTGAAGTTGAAGAGGTAAAGAGTGAGATTGTGAGATTTTGTTGTCTTAATGCTACAAAGTGAGAGTGGTTGTGCTTCATTGTGGTTTCATGTGAACTCTTGTTCTTTTAATTTGTGAATCCTATTTTATCCTTTTTCTTTTTAACCAAGACCTGAGCCTTACATTACAATCTCTGAAAGTCCTATTGATTCTTGGTAGTTTATTGTTTAAATTAGTTGAGAGTTGGTAAGAAAAGCAGGCCTATGAAATTCATTATTTTTTTAGGTTCCCCGTCATAAAACTTAACTTTCTTGGGAACATGTGAATGACAAGCTTTGTATTTTTGGCTGATTCAAAAAAGTGTTGTAATTGGAGAGACTCGCTCAATTGTAAAGAAAGGTGGCTGTAAGAGAGGAATGAGAGTAGAAATCTTTTATGGGTACATTCCAAAATTTGAGTGCAGCTTTAATTGTGAGTTAATGTTCTATTTCATATGCACGGCTTGATGCCACTAAAGATGAATGCATTTGACCAAGTATACCATGCTTGCTTAATTTCACTATATGCTATATGTGTGAATAGTTGACAAGTGAAATGATGCTCGGCCTTGTAGGATAAGGTGGTTAAGTTGTGTTTTCTGAGTCAATGTGAGTTAACTGTTTTTGTGTTTGTGTCTTGTTTGGCTCTACTCAAGGACGAGTAAAGTTTAAAGTTTAGGATAGTTGATATAAGGTATTTTATAGTTAGTTTTAGGATAATTTTCGGTGTTTTAATTTGGTTTGGTCATTAAAAGTTTGATTTTTTCTTGGATTTGTGGTCACATTAAGCTTTGAAAGTGATTTGAAGTGATTTGTTATTTATTTGGAGTGTTTTAGGTGCAATTTGGAAAGAAAGTCATGAAATTACTAGGTAAGTCATGAAAATCCAAAACAAGTCATGAAATCTGCCCATAAGTCATGAAGTCGTGACAGAGAGTTTCATGACTACATGAAGTTTTCTGGCATATCATGAAATCTAGATGCAAGTCATGAAATTTCACATACTAGATATTTTGATGGAAATTCGAATTTAAGCTTATACAAACTTAGAATTTTGTTTCTTAACATGTTTAGAAGAACTTTTTGAGCATGGGAATTATTTTGTGATAAATATTATTTTGCCTTTTTGAGTTAGAAAAGTTATTTTTGGAAGGTTTCTTGGAGAGAAAGTTGTATTAGTTTAGGAAACATTTTTCAGTTAGAACTCTTCCTTTTATTATAAATAGAGGAAGAAAAGGCAAAAGTTGTGAGCTGAGAAACAAGAGAGAAACGCCTAGTTTAAGAAGAAAAGAAAAACGTGAAGATTCAAGTTTTGGCTCGAGCAAAAGACCTTTATTGGATTAAGCTTTTCTTTCTTTTCTCTCTAGTTTAGCTATGTCTATGAAAGATTCTATTATTGCTTTTGTTCTATTTTCTTTTAGCATGGAGCAATTGACTTAGTTAGAGGAAGCATGAAACTCTAGATTTTACATTAGATGCTTGAGTTTATTTTATAAATTCCATATTTGGATTTTATGCAATAATGATTGTGTCTAAGCTTGCTAATGGTTGATTGCATGCAATTTCCTTAATGAGGTTCAAACAAAGAAGTTAGGGATTTTGTTTGCAATCAATTTTATATGCATGATTTAGCAATAGGCATTGAGGAAGACAACGTAGGGATGAGTACTTTACATTTTCAACTGGACCATTTATAAAATAGTGGGACAAAATGATCCAAATTGGTATCACAATATTACATGGGCCGTTTAGGAAAGAAAGACTTTTGTGGACTCTTGTTCTCAGACAATTTCAAGATGACCATGAAAGTGGAAAAGACAATTAGTCTTGTTTCTTTATGCCAAAGCATATGGGTTGTCTTCGGTGGTTCATGGGTAGTTGATGTGCTTTTCAAGAGGTAATGAAATTTTGGATCAACCCATGAAAATGAAACAAGTCATGAAGGCAAAGAGTTTCATGACTACCCCAAGTGGCCATTATGAAAACAGTTCAACACATGGGATGTTGGCTCTAATACCAAATGACACCGAACCCCAAGGATATAGATTGATCCTAAAATCCCAACACACGCTTTGAATTCACAAATTAAGCCAGACAAATTCCCTCCCTGCTGAACCCTTAATCTATCAAAGACTAGAAATGCAGATAATAGGGATTGAAAATAAAACAAGAACAGAAAATCGCCACAAAGTAAAAACACCTTGATAAGAAAATCAATTCTTGGCGCAACCAAGAAATGCAAACCCATCTCACTTACAAAATATAGAGAAATTGGCAAAGCCAATATGATTTGTATGTAAATCTCAATCAATCACATGTTTTCTAGCAAAAGAATACGTGTTTATACTCACATAAGGTCATAATGCTAAAATGAAAGCAATAAAAATAACCCTACTCCTAATTGGGATAGCCAAAGTTCAAACATAAGTGGCCTAGTGTCGTATTTTAACGTCATGACTTCGACTGCAATTTCATGGGTTCATCTACATTTTCATGACATAGTCATGAAATTTTTTATCTATCAATTTCATGGGTTAAAAGCAAATTTCATGACTTTTCAGAAACTTCGTAATATAGTCATGAAACTCTCTGCTGCATTTTATGACTTGCTTCATTTTTATGAGTTGATTCAAAATTCTATGACTTCTTGAAATACACATCAACTACCCATGAATGGACGAAGATGGCCCACATGCTTGGCATAACGAAATAAGGCCAATCGACGCTTCAACTCCCATGGACATTCCAGCCTTGTCTTCAAAAAAGAGCCCACAAAAATTCTCCATCACCAAATGACCCACATTGCATTGTAATGCCAATTTAAGCCTTTTTGGCCTGCCATTTCGTAACCGTCCAACGAGAAGTGCAAAATCCTCGTCCCAACGTGGTCCCCTCCAAGTCTATCGCCATGGTGTCCTACGCACACATCAAAGCTTCTCTCATGGCCATCATTTCCGCCTGGATTGCAGATACACAAGATACTTTCTTTGCTCTACCATGGACAATTCTGCCAATCTCGTCTCGACAAACCAGCGCAATTCCAGCCATACAGGATTCTTCACAAAAAGAGGCGTCACAGTTTACTTTAAGCTTCCCAGGATCAGGTGGACTCCACGAGTTCTGCTCATTGTTAACCAACCTTCTGTTCACAGACCCAACCTCCTCACCAGTATTCCAGCCAGATATATTAGGAAAAAGTTCTCCAATTAGTCCATTTGCTTCTGCCACCACCCGTCGAGGATTGGATCTCCGCCCAAATTAGCAAGCACGTAGCACATCAGATAAACTATTCCAAATTTTTTATTATACCCGTGTTGCAATCTTTCCAACAGCATCAAGAAACCACTTATCAAATCTTTCTTCTTTAAAAGAGTCCCATGTGGTTTGATATTGCGATAAGAACCAAAATCTCTTGCTCATTTCACACTCCATCATAATTTGTTCAGTAGATTCTGAAGAAGAATTGCAAAGATTACAAATAGGGGAAGGCGATACATTTCCTTCTGAACAAATTTTCACTTACAGGAATAGCTTTTCTGCAACATTTCCATATGAAGCTTCTGATCTTTGTTGGGGTGTTGGCTTGCCAAATCAAGTTCCACACTTTCTTTGGAGTCTGATAGGAGGAACTAGTATTAGAGGAGAAGTCATTTGTTAATCCAGCAATAACTCATTAACAGCCCCTCTTTACAGTGTAAGCTCCATCTTTAGAAAAAGGCCAAGCCAGTTTATCCTTACAGCTGTTGAAAGAGATGGGAATTTTCAAAATCTCTTTTCTAACTTCTTCCTCAAAAAGTTCCCTGATAAGTTCACTTTTCCATTGATGGCATTGATGGTCGATAATCACACGAACCTTTTGAATATTGCAGTTATCAGGTCTAGGAATGTTGGGCCTGTTAGGTGTCCAATAGTTCTTCCAGATATCAATGGCCCTGCCATCCCCAACTCTCCAGAATCCGTCATTTTTAATAAGCTCTAACCCTTTTATTTAAGATTCAGAATGTCAATGCATGTTTGCTCTCCTTTGTGTGCTGGAATTTTCTTTCCCAAGATAAAATCTTCCTACTGTTACTGAAACTCAAATATGAGAAACTTGGTATTTTTTTTTTTTTTTGGCTTCCGTTGTGGGATTATCGGTCATGAGGAAAGACGTGAATGTCCCGCCAAGAATGATTCCCCTAAAACTAGTAAAAGATGGTAAAGAAATATAAACTAAAACAATTCCTGCCAACCTTTTGATGGGTAATAAAGTATAACATTATTTATTCTATTAATTTTTATTTTAATATCATATTTGTATTCATTTAATTTTTTAAAATAAATGAGGAAAACACAAGTTATGCATACAACAAAAATAACAGTTTTCCCACTAGAAAAGAGTCAAGAATGAAAGAGATCCCTTTATTTTTAATTTTTAAAATTTTTAATTTTAATTGTTTTAAACTTTTAATTTTTATTTTTTACCCTTCAAATTTTTAGGTTTTTGAAATTTTTATTATTTAATAATGATTGAGAATATGCCGTATGCTAGATGAAATTAAGGGAAAGTTGTATATGATTAGGAAGCTTAAGAAATCTCTTTTGAATATGAAAATCCTTAGAGAACGGAACGTTAATGAGAGTACTCTCAATTAGATAGATTGACCTTCTTTTGTATATTTTGTAGATATGAATGGAAAATTTTCTTATTGAGCAAAAAAATAGAAAAAAAAAATGTATGGACAGGTAACCATCAAAGAAAAAGCGGAAGGAATCTATTTGGGTCTAATGGCACCTTTGTTCAAGCTCCCTATTTTAAATTTATGGCTGCGTTTAGTATGATAGAATAATTTAAAAGGAAATATTGATTCAAGACAAAGTGGAATTCAAGACAACATGTTCATAAAATACCTTTTTTTTGTGTTAGTTATAATCATAAAAAGAACTAAAATTGATTACTTATTTTATTTCATATACTTGATAAAATTATTTTAATAAATTAGAATGCAATGAAATTTAATTCAATTAATCAAAATATACTTTCTTTAATTTGGCATAGATTTAAGTTTATGCATGATAATTAAAATTATATATTACTAGCATAAACTAAAATACTATTGTCAGTCTTTTAATCAACAATAAAACATAAAATTACTTATTTTATTATTTTTATTTTAACCCTGTATTTCTATTTTTTTTAACATAATTGAGAGAGAAAAATTAATCACCCAATAAAAATACACATATTTTCTAACTAGAAAAGAGCCAAAAATGAAAGAGACCCAAGTATTTTTTATGTTTTAAATGTTTTAAATATTTAACTTTGTAACTTTTTTATTTTTTATTATTTAATTATGATTGACAATTTGTGATATGGTATGAAAAATAAAATATTTTGTAATTTTACTTTATTTTTTGTTAGTTTCTACCTAAGTTAGAATACTCGTCACTTGGGTTTGGTTAAAGAATGAGTTTTTTTTTTGCTTTTCCTCGAAAGGTCATCCTATGATGTAAGTTAGATACGAGAAATAAATTCAGCCGCCCTTCAGTATGTTCGTATTTCACCTTTAAAATTTTAAAAGCCCAACCAATTATTTCTTTCTTCCAAATTCTTATTCTTTAAATCTAATAATAAAAAAATTAATAACTAATAGTAATTAATTAACAATAAAATATTTACATATGGAATAAAAACACATATAACATAAAATTTAAAATAATGTCTTTAACTAAAAGAAAAGGAATTATAAAAATAAAGATCATTTAAAGTAGAGAAATTAGAACTGATAGAGAGAGTTCCATTGCAATTAGAAGTGTTGCTGAAATGACATTGAAATGAAAGATTCCTAAATATATAGAAAATAAATCAAAATCTTTAAATATGAAAAAGAAAACATAAAGAAAGACAAAAGCAAACTGTTAGCCTACTTGCCCAGTAAAAAAAAGCTATTAGCCTACCAGAATGCATTACAATCGAGCAGAAAAATCTACAAAACGAACGGGTCGTCCAGAATGACCTATTCGTAATGTGCCACGTGGCAATGGGGGGGAAAATGGTATAAAAATAAACTTTGCATAATTATTATTTAGCTCCAAAGAGGAGACAAAACTGCCCTCCATGTTTTTCTTCCTCACAGGCATAAGAGGCCAATGTCAGCAATTGATGGTGATGTGATGTTGAGTTAACCATGGTGCACATATCAAGAATGAATTAATGGAATATGAAGACGGGTTAAAAACGTGCGTGCCAAGCATCTGATGTTACAAAAGGTAGCGAATTTCGTAAAATTTTAACAATAAAACTTTACAATTACAAATACATATACAATTTTATATAAAGACGATAATGTTTTAAACACGTTTTGGGGATACTAGAAAGTCCAGGTATTATTTGATTACGTATTTACTTTTTGTTATGTAATAAGAGTATTATTTATGTAGTAATATTAATAATAATACTAAAAGTAACATAAGAATATTATTATTTAAAAAAATTAGTTGTAATATTACTAATAATAGTAATACTATTATTATTAATTTTTAAATATTATTACTAACTAAAGAGAAAGAAAAATATTATTAATAATTATTACTTGTATCGTTACAAATACAGCTATTTTAATCTAATTCACACCAATATGTTAAATATCTTATTTTATGGTCTACAGATAATGGATTTTGATATGAACGTGTCAGTAAGTGATGAAGATGCACAACACGTAGAGGAAGTTGATGAAAACAGCATTGCATCATTGCCTAGTGATGAGGGGCAGGTCGAGGCTTTACAACATATAAGCGATAAAGAGATCCTCAGTCGTACTTTTATCGATGAAGATGAGGCATACAGATTCTACAATTTGTACGCTTGAGCACATGGGTTTGTTATCCGAAGGTGTACGGTTAAAAAACACAATGAGCAAATTGTGAGCAGAATATTTACGTGTTCATGTGCTAGTTCACGGAGGAAAGAATTTACGGATTTGAGAGACAAGAAAAAACAACACAAGCCATTGATGAAATATGGTTGCAAGGCCATGATGCGGATAAAACTTAACAATAGCCAATCGTGTTACGTGGTGAAGAAATTTGTAAGCCAACACAATCACGAATTAGTTCCAGCATTCGGCGTGCCACTTCTTCGTTCACACCGGTGAATAGATGAATCTCGGATGGATCAAACTCGAGTCATGTTGCATTCTAGGATAAGCTCCACTAAAATCATGGATTTATTTACAAACGAAGCAGGTAGGTATCACAGCGTAGGATTTTCCAGGAAGGACCTATTCAATGTAATAAGCAAGGATAAACGAGAAGAGATATCAATGCCAATGTTGCATTAGCATTTTTGCAAGGCAAAGCTAATAGTGACCCTTCATTCTTTTACAATTACATTGTTGACGATGAAAATCGATTAGATAAACTATTCTGGTCCGACGGTCGGTCGAGGAAAGAATATGAAGCATTTGGAGACGTCTTGGTGTTTGATGCAACTTACAAGACCAATAAATACAAATTTCCCTTGGTAATTTTTGCCAGAGCAAACAACCATCGAAACATATGCGTGTTCAGTGCCGCTATTGTAAGAAATGAGAGCACTGACTCCTATATATAGGTGCTAAACAAACTTCTAGAACGATGAACAACAAGAAACCAATATCAGTTGTAACGGATGGAGACAAATCCATGCACGCTGCAATTGAGCAAGTGCTACCGGACGTTCGATATAGGTTGTGCAAGTGGCACCTTCAGCGCAATGCAAGCACCAAGGTGAAAATCAACAATTTCAATGGAATCTTCAACCATTACATGTCACTAAATTGTTCTATAAATGAATTTGAGGAGTCGTGGCAGCAAATGGTAGCCCAGTACGAGATTCAAAATAACAAATGGATTCAGCAAGTGTACCAAAAGAGACAAATGTGGGCGGAGTCATACTTTCGCGGACATTTTTTTGGATGGGTAAAGAGTACACAATGCTGTAAGGGGATGAACGCGTTTCTTAATAGATATTTAGGCACTGATAGAAAATTAATTCACTTTGTGAAGGACTACCATAAGGCGTTGGAGCGTATTAGAGTTAATGTTATTGAGGAAGAAGTAAAGAGTAATTACATAGCTCTAGTTTTGACGACCGAATTGAAGGATTTGGAGGGTCATGCGGCTTCAATTTTCATGAGGTCAGTCTTCTTTGAGGGCCAAGAGCAAATAAAGTTGCAATCCTTGTTATGGCACATTCAGATTAATGTTAATGGTAACGGATCAGTGACATACATTATTGCTGATAAGAAGCATCCCAACATATTACGAGATGTCACACTCCATCGAGATGCAATGGAAATAAGGTGCAGTTGTTTAATGTTCGAATCGAACGGAATGCCCTGCTTACATGTGATATATGTCTTGAAATGCGAAAGATATGAGGCGTTTCTAGCTTCGTACATAAACAATCGTTGGATGTCAAATATCAACAAAGAACTTCGTGAGAAGAATTTGTCGGATTGTTCAACCAATGATGTTGAGGTCGAACAACACATACAATTAATGGCATTGACCTTAGAAATTTTATTTTATGGGAAGCAAACAAACGATTGTTATAGAGAGATGAAGAGTGGAATTGTAAATTTGATCTCCCGTGCAAAAGAAATGTGCTAGATGCAGCCAAATAATTCGCAAGATCAAGCTGGCCCATCGCATAATCCCCAGTTTGATGTCACTGGTCCTAGAATTCCAAGGACGAGATCCACGAGGAATCCAAATTCAAGACGTGGACCAAGACATTGTTCAAGATGTGGGTAAGTGAATGTACATTTTATCAATTACTTATATTGGTCTTATGTTTATTCATGTTTGCTTAATGTGCTATCAATTGTTATAGGTTGCCGGGGCATCAATCCAATACTTGTCCAAGGGTCCGGAACAGGGTTGCTTCTGAGAATAGTGCAATACCGATTTGATTGACAAACCAATTTGCTTCTGAAAATATGTATTACAATTTTGGAGGCGTGGCTAGTCAATATGGTGGAAGCAGTAGTGTCATGGGGAACATATTCGGATCTCAAAACGAATATGCATCATCTAGTTCTTCATTCCATTTCCAAAATAACACATTTCATATATAGGGTACATAAAATTAATTAGTTATCACTTAATATATATTAAGTATATTTAATATTAATTATAAATATTTTTAAATTTTAATTATTAATTAATTTTGGGTATTTATTTAATTATTATTATTATTATTAATCTTAATACTAATCGTATACCCCCATTGCGCCACACCCCTCCCCTTCCCCCCTCCCTCCAATTTCAAAAATGTCATTATGTCTTGTCTTGTCACCATCCCATCATATCTTTTTTCATTTTTTTAATTTTTTTCCTTCCTTTCTATCTCTCTCTCTTCTCCTGTACTTATTTCACTATTTCTTTCTCTCCACTCCACTCGACTCTCACACACGCAAATACATACATCATCACCTCTCCTCTCTCATCATCTCTCATATTCAACGACATATACATACACATCATCATCTAGAGCTTCTCTCTATCTCTCTCTTTATGCTTATTGTATTTTTCTCCACTCCTCTCCACTCACACATGCACAAACATCCTCTGCTCCTATTCAACATATCATTTAGAGCTTCTTTCTCTCTCTCTTTATGCTTAGTGTATTTTTCTCTCAACCAACCAAAGCATCTTCATAAAAGGTAAATATAAAAAATATATAATTTTAATCTTTAATATAGTACTTCTCTTATACTTTAATATTTTATTATTTTTTTGTTATATAGAATGTCAACTAATGGCGCTACTTGTTCCAAAGACTACGAATACTTGGACATACGATATCGCAAACGTAGGTGCCATTGTAACCGACA
This sequence comes from Cordia subcordata, assembly GCA_028554755.1. Lineage (NCBI taxonomy): Eukaryota > Viridiplantae > Streptophyta > Magnoliopsida > Boraginales > Cordiaceae > Cordia > Cordia subcordata. Next base: position 20,185,160 of record JAPTOF010000003.1, on the reverse strand, counting down.
GGCGGAGGTTCCCATCGTGTCGGATTGGAACAAGGCCTCTTTTGGCAAGCTTTTTTACAATTGTAGCACATGTGATTACTTTAAGTGGTGCGTACCAATGCTAGTAACCGTAAAAGAAACTGGGTTTACTCTTCATCCTATCTACCCCCACCACGTTAATGTTGAGGATGAAGTAGTACCCATGCAAAGAAGTAGACCGGTGATGATGATGGAGTTTGACCACTTGAAGATGTCTCTAGTGGTGGTTTGTTTGGTTTTGCTTTTTTATATTTACTTGCGTTGAAATATAATGATAATATGGTACTTTTTCATTTTTATGCACTATACTTTATTTTATGCTGTATGGTTATTTAGATTTTTAATATATTAATGGAAGTAAGTTTTTTGTTTTCTCTGTTTTCCATATTATGATTGAATTGTTTTTTTTTCCTTAAAAGCATATTTTTCCCCTACCTTTCTTTTTCCTTTTTTTTTCTTCTTAAGTGCAATATTCTAATGGGCTGTCACGGCAGACTAAGGATTTATTTGGATTATTTTATTTTTTTAAAAATAATATTTTCTAAAATATTTGCCAAAAAAATATTCTTTTAAAAGCTCAACTTTTTTAATTTTAAAAAAGTTAAAAAAAAACTGATTTTTTTTTTAGTTACTCAACTTTTTTGATATCTAAGTGAACTTACTTATGTAAAAGATATATACTTGTTTAAGAAAAAGTAGGTACCTTATGAGAGGGAAAGGGGAAAAAAAAAAAACAACCCTAAATCTTCCGAAAAGGAAAGGTTAAGAAAAAATCCAGGGCACGTCATTTTCTGCATATTCTTTTACAGTGTTATTTTATTTTGAGTGTCATGTCTACTCTTATCTTACCTCTGCAGAAAATTTTAGTAAAATGTCTTGTTGTGGTATTATTAATTCTATTGCATGACTTAGAGTTTTGTAGATTGATTTTCTTATTTATTTCTCAAATAGTGATCAAGGACAAGCCATCACGTTTGATTATTTGAAAAATTGAAGAGATGAACTTTGTAACCCAAAAAATAAAATGAAATGTTCCAACAACTATGTTTTTTTTTTTTTCTATTTGGGTTTTACCTAGACAAGTTGGTAGTGCACGTATCAAGAAACAAAAAGAGTAGCAAGAAAAGAAAACAAAATTCTTACTTCTTTACAAATAAGGCAGTCCTCTTTTGACCTTCACACCGAAGAGGAAAGAAATCCAATCCAAACACTAAATTGAGCTATGGATACGTAATAATTCAAATTCAATTTCAATAAGTACTAAATGGAATAAAAACTAGGTAAATAACTATTATCAATTATGAGATCTAAAAGAGCATTGCATGCATGAGCAATACTTTGTGATATACAAAAAGCATAGCCAAATTGAGACTAGAATATTTGCAAAGAAATATCATAAGCAAAGTAAACAATGCCGAAAGTATAATAGGCTGGCGGTGCACATCAAGTGTCTCGTGAATGAACTCGGGGAACAAAGTTGTGCAAAAGATAATTCACAAAGCACGGAATATGATATGCCAAAGACTGAGTGCTCCTTTCATTCACCAACATGGAGAGAAGTATATAATAAGCCAAATGGAATCCAAATCTGACTTAAATTCATTTTGTAGATTTTTCCATGTAAACAACATCGGCTATAACTTAGAAAAAAAACTATTGTCCATAACATAAAATTTAAAAACATTGTCCATGACATGAAAATAAAACATTGTCCAGAAGATAACTTAAAAAACAGCCACCATAAAACATTGTCCAGAAAACGACCAAACCAAATCATTATACATAAACCAAGCATAAATCTTTCTTTCATTGATCATCTCCATAATAACGGATAGCCAAGTTGGCAAGATTACCCCAATGGCTCCACATTTCTAGGGCTAAAGGGCTAAATCTTCCCGATAGGTGGCGGAAGACATGGCCAAAAAAACGCCTACAGATCCAGCATTCTTCATCATGGTGCAGCAGTAAACTCCACAATCAACAGCCCCTAACTGATCTGGTACCCATGGAGGACGAGTCATTGGAAAGTCATAGACTGGCCTCATATTTTTGTAGTCCTGCCCCTCCATATGCTTAAAAAATTTATCCAAGTGTATAACCTGTATAATTTAATTTTACAGTTTTAAGTAGAATACTTGTAATGAAAAGAACAAAATCTCAAAAGAAAAAAAAATCACCAAGTTCTTACCAGCTTTTTCACATCTGCATCGATGTCATCTCGGTAGTCTTCATTTTTCTGACTGTTGCATATGAAAACCTCTTGCAGACGAAAATCAACAATAGCAAGAAACCAGTGCGCATTCATAAAGTTTGCTGGGATGAACATTTGAGAAAAATGTAATATTGTAATAAATACATGCAACTTAAAAAAAAAAAAGAAACCTTAATCTTTTTCTTTTGCACAAATATCGACCTGCTGGCAATCCACTAACTTCCCGGTGAAGAGATGAGATTCCCAAAAATGCTTTCATAGTGTTTCGCTCTTAACAGGCACTCCCTTGACGCCTTGAATAATCTGTTGCTGCAATGTATCAAAATTTTGATAATAGTATTAATAGAAACAAAGGCAACATGTATTTCAAACTAAAGGAAAATTGATTATTTTTAATAACATCAAACCCAACGTGGTAATACTCACAGAGAACTGTGTGGGGAGATACCACTTAACCATTCGGGAATTGTCGGCGCGAGCATCTATGCAAAGTTGGGAAACGTAGCAGTCTACAATCTGTCAAAAGTGAAGTTGATTAACAATCATTCTATCAATAAACTTTAACTACACTTATGAATATAAATAAACACAGTAAAACTAAAAAAACTAACTAGGGATGAAATGAAAAAGCCAGGAAGGAGTTCAGAAATATGGGCTCTCGTCAATCCTATGTAGCTCATGTCCACAACACTTCCCCTGCAACACGTAAGATGATTTACCTATTTTATTTTGCCAATAAAAAATTTAGATAAATGGTATAACAAATTTAACACATCACCTAGAGTCTCTCTCAAGGGAGAATAAAAACCGAGCAAGTCCATGGTCATCATGCATGAACTTTCTAGCCTGCTCAATAGTAAGTGTAGACATCGGAGGAGGGGTGACATTAGTGTTGTCACTACTAATGGCAATAGCACTAAGTACAGGACCCACGTCAAGCTTCCTTTTACTAGAACATTCACCCTTTTTGCACTTCGAAGCAAGCAAAGACTTCACTCTCGCTACAGTAGTGTTGTCTATTGGGGACGTGATTGATATTGATCTAGTGTCATCCCCCATCAGATCTTTCAACCCAAGCCCATCATAGACTGAGAACTCTGAGCTGTGCACTACTCTTTTCCCTTCATTGGTTCCTACTTCCTCAAGTACATGCAAACCAGCAGGGCGTCTGGGCCCTCCAGAAGCATCCATAAACAAACCAACTAATAGCCTAACATCATTCTTGAGTTCGTTAAGCTCTACTCTAAGGTTTTCAATCTCATCCGTTCTCAACTGTCAACAAAATTGGACATATTATCATAAAAAAAAAAAACAAATGCAGAATGAGAAATAAATTATAAGAAATGAGATGAAATTAGGGAACATATACTCAGTGTACTGCACCTTCGTATTAGGGTCCGATGGACCAGCACAAGAAGTAGCACTCGTCTTTCTCCTAGAATTGCTTCTGGAATTCCTGCAACACAAAATAAAAAGAGAAGTACAAACGAAACATAACCAAAACAAAATTTTCATATTGAGGGACAACAATATAGTCAGCCAGAAGGTAGGTTCTAAATTAATTAGTACTTCTATTTAATATGGTGCACACTAAAAGTCACAGCCAGGTGAAGAAGTGAAAGAAGAATGCGGATAAACATGAATTCTTACAATCAAGGGACAACCAAATGTAATGAAAGATGATTCCTTTTTAATCATTTTTGTTTTTTGACTTACTGTTTGATCTACTTATAAACTTAGCCAAACAGGTTTGTAACATGTTACTTTATATATTAATATCGTTGCAGTTGTTCATGTATCTATATGTACTATTGTTGGTCAGTACTAGATCATCTTTTCTTATCTAATTTTTTTTTTCTAAAACCCGTAATATTATATTCAAGACCTAATTAAGTTGCACATTTTTATATTTACATTGTTTTACTAAGCTTGAAAGTTTTTTTTCAATTGTCCATGACCATATGGCCCGAAACCATATTGGTCGTTCTTTTGAACCTTACGGGTCCTTTTGAAAAATAAAAACCATATGGGTCATTCTTTGGAACGATCAATAAGTTTTTAGAAATTTTTACATAAATTTCTATACAAATAAAAAACACAAACAAAAAATGCATGCATGTATTTTACTCTAATCATGCAAGTATTACTATACAAACAAAAAAGGCAAAAATCACACAAAAAAAGGCAGAGATCCAAGCATGCATGTACTGCTCTCCGAAGAAAAAAAAATTAAAAAATAACACAAAAAGGCCGAGATCTAAGCATACATGTATTTTACTCTAATCATGCAAGTATTGCTATACAAACAAAAAAATGCAAAAATCACACAAAAAAAGAGGCCAAGATCCAAGCATGCATGTACTGCTCTCCAAAGAAAAAAAATTAAAAATTCACACAAAAAAAGGCTGGGATCTAAGCATACATGTACTGCTCACCAAAGAAAAAACAAAAATATACCACAAAAATAAAAAAACTGAGATCAAAGCATGCCGAAACTTACATGTTATTGTTTACAAGCATGGCAACAAAAGCAAGGGTGGGCCTCCGACGATGACGTGGATATTGCAAACACACTTTTAAACTGCAATTGCGAGATGATGGGGGCAATGGGGTAAGGGTGGTGTAGCAAATATACAGCTTGTCAAGGAAGAAAAGACACTCATCTAGGTTTCGAGTTGGGAGAGAGGGAGGAAAGAAAGGAAAGGAAAGATGAACGGTTTGGTGCAAGTGCAAGTGGTGGTGATGGTGGATTCATGATTATTTATGAGAGAGATTTTCTAACGAAAATCGAATCGATTAGACGCAGCCGCCGGGGTTACCTCGTTTAGAGAAAGCGTTTCTTGGAAGAGTTAGGGGAGGGGGGAGATGGGAGATGGGAGACTGGTGTGTGATCGTGAGTGAGTGGGGTGAGGCGAGGGGAAGGGAACAGATGGTACAAGCCTATTCAGCTATGCATTATTATTATTAGCCTCCTGCCTCCCTCTGATATGTGCGCCCGCTGCTTCTGAATCCATTTGCCCAAAGACTTTCACATTTCACAAGGCAGATTAGGGTTAGGTGCATTAATTACAATATTTTCCTTATTATTATATAACACAAACAATTACCAAGTACACACACACACATATGTATATGTATATGTATGTATATATCAACACAACGATATTGTATTCCTCCCTTAAAAAATGTATTAAATAAAAAACAAATTTTAGACATAGAACAAAAAATAAATATATAGGAAAATAAATTAAAATGTTTATATATTTTTGTCAAAATATATAGGTTAACTGTGTTTTTCTTGCCATATTATATAAAAATAAATAAAAGAATAAATAAATTCTAATATTTAAATTAAATTCTAATACATATACATATACATATATACACACACACACACACACACTACATTTATCTTATGCAAATAACGTGTAAGGATGGTAAATTGCGTAAGGCCTGCCTAACTGAAAAGATGGCTCTGCCGTGATAAGATGCTGTCAAATTAAATAAATGTCATGCGCGTATATATACATATATATATATATATATAAAGGGGTTCTTGTATGGATATATGTGTAAGGACAATTACGTGATTTGACATGACTTTTTCTGCAAGCGGGGTAAAAGTACAATTTTTATAAATTAAAAGATTGTTCGTTCAAACTGATTGTTCGTTTGGTAGACGTGCCCCAATCGAGCTCGCAAAAAAAGATTAAATCAATATCACATCAATACCGCTCAAATAGAATATATGCTGAGGGCCATATTGGAAGGCTGAGACTTTAAGAAAAGACAAAAAAAACATGCATTTGGCTTTCATGTCAGCTTCGGAACAAGGAAAATCTCACGTACTGTGAGGCGATTACTAGTGCATAGTAAGAAGATTTATAGTGGTTAGTGGTATGTCTCTTATTTTTAGTGTGAGTAATTTAGAGATTAATTTTTGTTACATGTATGTTGTAATTGGCTTTTGACCACTTTTAAAGTGAAAAAAATACTGGTGCATATTAACTTGTTAATTTTAGATTAAGGTAAAATGTGTGGATATTAAAAAAAATAGAAAATATGTGAATAAAAAATATATGTATGTTGAAGAGTATAGAAGGCAGCACCAATGTTGACTTTACAAGAGATATGAATAACGATTACATTGTAATCTTTTGGTATATAGTGAACAATATAGTAGCAAACTAAATGAGCCTCATAGCTTAGTAAACACTTACAAAAACTAGATTGTTAAAGAACTCAACTCCCAACTCCACCATTATCAATCTTCTTCCTAAAGTTTAACGCTTTGAAAATATGAACCATTTCCACCTAATAACTTGTTGTAATACAATTTACAAAGTAATCTCCAAGATCCTAACTAACAGAATTCAGAGAGTTATTGGGACCTTGGTTTTAGATGTGCAGGCAGAATTTATCAAGGGGCGCAATATTTCTGACAATATCCACATTGCACGAGAATTAGTCCAGGGATATGATCATAAAGGGGCTATTCCAAAATGCACGATCAAAGTGGACCTTCGTAAGGCTTATGACTCCGTGGATTGGACTCTTTTTATTACAACTCTTAAAGCTTACAAATGTCCTGGATCTTTATTGAATGGATGGAAAATTGCGTTACTTGTGGTTCTTAATGGCAACTTACATGGTTATTTTGAAGGCAAAAGGCACTCAAACAAGGGGACCCAATATCCCCATACCTTTTTGTCCTTGCTACGTAGGCGTTCAGCGGTATTCTTGATGCAGCTCTTTCAAAGCATCTCTGGACTTATGGTGAGCAAAGAGAAATATGAGATTTTCTTTGGAAGTTGCAATGAGAACTTGAAAACACACTATTGTTAATGTCTTGGGGTTTAAAATGGGTTCTCTCCCTATCCAGTATCTTGGTGTTCCTCTTATCACTAGGCACCTTAAGCCAACTAATTATGAAGCTCTCATCCAAAAGATCTTAAGGAAAATTGAAGGGTGGTCCTCTAAATGGCTTCATTTTGCTAGAAGAGTACAGCTTATTAAATTTGTGTTAACAAACATTCACGCTTATTGGTCCAGGATGCTTCTTTTGCCAAAAGGTGTAATCAAGGAAATTGAAAGAAAGATGGCTTGCTTTCTATGGTCAGGAGGTTCATCTAACCGAAAAGCCGAAGTAGCCTGGAAAGAACTTTGTAAACCAAAGAATGAAGGAGGCCTAGACATTCGTTGCATCTCTGATATCAATAAAGCCACTGTTTTTTGTCACATTTAGAGAATTCTTTTAAACTACCCATCCATCTAGGTTCGTTGGGTGAAGTCTTACCGTATTAAAAGAAAACCATTTCGGACATTAACACTCTTTCAGATTGTACTTGGTACGAGAGAGACATCCTCAAGGTTAGAGAACAAATGGCTGCCTATATTTTTCATTGCATTGGGAATGGCTGGAATACCCGATTCTGGACTAATATATGGCATCCAATTGGTAGATTTAAAGATGTTTCTTGGGAGGAATTTACTCTAGAAAACGGGGGTGCTCTAGATGATAAAGTTGCTGATTACATTGTGAAAGGAGACTAGTGTTGGCCTGATAATGAATTATTATCCTTTGTTGCAAAGGGTATGAATAACACTGTGAGGCCATCTAACTAGGAGGATCGAGTTATATGGTTTGGGTTTTCATCTGGCATTTTTTATTCTTGTTTATTATGGGAGCTTGTCCACATTAAACACCCTATAGTGGGATGAGGTCTTGCAATCTGGTTCAAGAATTGCCCCTCAAAGCTTGCATTTCATATGTGGATTACTTGGCTGGATAGACTTCCAACAAAAAATGCGTTTGCTGAACTGGAGAATTTACATTAACCCTCTCTGCTTGTTTTGCTGACAATGTATTGAATCACGTAGCCATTTGTTTTTTGAGTGCTGATTTACTCTCCGTAATTAGAAGAGAGGCATGAAGCTTGCTCGTGGTCCTCATTGGATCACTGACTGGGAAGATGTCTCTCTGTTGATCAACAGTAAGTGCATGGCCAATACATTGAGTTTTTTTGTTACCAAACTTTGTTTTAAAGCCACCTTTTACCATATCTGAATCAAGAGGAATCGTAGATTTTTCATGAATGAAGCTTGGAGTGAAGATTGTCTTTGGTCAAATGAAAGTGTATAGATAAGGAAATTTTAGAGACAGCACACTCAACAGGCGTATTTGTATATCATGGAACATTTGATGTTGATATTCTTAGGTCTGCCTTTTGTTTTTGTTGTCACTATTGATCAGTGTTGTTTTCAAGCTTCTTGTAAAGTTTTTGTGGATATCAATATATGCTCTTATTTAGCAAAAGAAAAATAGATCGATAAAGAAATTAATATAATAAGAAAACACACTATCTAACTCTAGATTATACATTAAAAGATTAAATATATTTTAGTAGCCTTCAACCTCAAGTGATGAAAGATACCGATTTTAGTTTGATAAATGAATTATTAAGTCTTTGAAAATTTTGAATGCACTAACGTTGAATCAAACAAGAAACGACAACCGAGAAATGGAAGGACCAATAACCGATAATTGAGAAACAAACCGAGCAAACTACTGTCAATAATCAAGCACAGTGGACGAGGAAAAAGAAAAAGACAAAGACAAAGAAAAGAAAGAAGAAAAAGTATCTTCAAAATGACCACTTTTTATGGCCTGATTGGATTGGCTAAAGAGAAAAACAAAAAGAAAAAGACAAAGAAAGAAGTAAAAATATATCCAAAATGATGGCTTTTATGGTTTGTTTTGATGGATTTTTTTAGAAATAATTATTTTTTGTTAAAAAAATTACATTCTTTTATAATAATTATTTAATTTAATTTCTAAAAAATAAAAAAATCTAAAAAACTCAAACAGGCTAAAATTTTAATTGCTCAATAAATATTTTTTTAAAAAAAATTATTAAAAAACACTTTTAAAAAATGCAAATTTAAATGAACCTTTAGAGACAACCGCGGGTTTCGAATACTCCTAATCCAACGCCTTTATCAGCTCCAAATTTCCCCGAAAAAGGAAAATAAAACGAGAAAGAGGGATAAGATGAATAAAGATGAGAATCTGTCTCTATTTGAGACAAAGGCAGCAAGAGGTCGAACAGCATACAAAATACACGCAGTTTCAGTAATGATTGGGGTGTTGATGATTTGCATATATCGAGTGGTTCACGTACCACCACCACCACCAGCAGCGGCGGCGGAGGAGGCGGAGGCGGCATCAGGTGGCGAGGGTGGGAGATGGGCATGGATTGGAGTGGCGATGTGTGAGCTGTGGTTCGGTTTTTACTGGTTTCTCACTCTCTTCAACCGCTGGAACCCTGTTTTCCGTCACGCCTTCATACAAAGGCTCTCCCAGAGGTATATGATGAATACCACGGCTGTATACATACATATATATATATATACATACATACATACATATATACATACATATATACATACATACATATATACATACATATATACATACATACATATATACATACATATATACATACATACATATATACATACATATATATATATATACATATATATATATATGTATATATAATGCATACATGTCGTCCTCTTTTTATCTAAAGTGTTCTCCATTCCTCTTCTGGCTTACTCGGTATGATTCTATTAACACAACAAGTAAACACACCATCTAAAATAAACTCCGTCTGCGTGCGAGGAGAGTGTTAATACAAAAAAAAAAAAAAAGTACACTCTCTACAAGCGATTGTAAGTTTGAAACTCGCTGTTATCGATTTAAACATATTAAAATTGTGCACATACAAAACTAAAAAAGAAACCCGCCTACATGTAAGAAGGTGTGTTAACATAACAAATAAATACACTCTCTATAAGCCTAAGTTTATTGATGAAGTGATAACTTGATAAATTCTATACATTCATCAAGAAATGGTTTGGATTGGCTTATAACATTTTTCATATATATATATATATATATCATGGGTCTTGAAATTACTAGATATATGCAAATTAGAGGCATGAAGTTAAAGCTTGACAAATCAGGTCTCCAAACAGAGGAAATTTTGACACATCAGTTCTATTTTTGTCATGTCAACATTATTTTCGATATATCATCTTTATTTTTGATGCGTCAGACTAATTATGATTTATTGTTTTTGTTAAATATAATCTATGATTATCTTTATCCTATTAAATATAATATATTCGATTTGATGTTTAAGATATAATACTTTGCACCAATTTAATGTATTATTATATTTTGAATACTAATTTATTTATTATTAATAAATAACAATACATGAATCTTCAAATTAACCATGTACAAACACTAAGTGTATATTTAAGGTATTGTGCCCGAGCATGCTGATTTATGTTTTAATGTATAGTTTATAGAGGCTGTGAATTGAAGATATTTGATTATTTTTATTGATTATTCTTTGATCTTTGTAGTTTTAACTACTTGTGAAGATTTCATGTTTGAAGATCTCTATCTCTCTCTCTCTCTCTCTCTCTCATTTTTAAAAATCGCACAAAATATATTGAAAAAAAAACAAATTAAACAACTCATTAGCCAATGGCTTGGTTCAAGCATATACCGGCATGAATCAGATAGTTAATTACAACCTACTAGACTTCCAAAAAGAACTAATATGATACAAGAATATGAGTAAGATAATTGGTAAAATATATATGTTCAAAGATTTAACAAAAGTGATAAAATAAATATTATCAAATTCAAGTTAGAGTTGTGAGGATTTAGATGGCACTAAATGCAAACATGAATGATGAATTCGTTGGTTTTGAGTTTTTTTTTTTTTTTTTGGGAATTCATTGGTTTGGAGTTGTTACTTTTAGATTCAGTGGTAAATGTTATATATTTTCCCATTTATGATTTTTGTTGAAATTGATTTACAAAAATAATGTAACATTCTTTATTGTTTATATTTATTTTTAGGATAATGCTATTACTGTCATGGTAAAGAAAAGGTGTCAATTTAAGATTGTAATACTTACCAATGAAGTGTAATAAAAATAAAATTTACTCTAGAAACATATTTGAAACCGTGCATTGCACGGGTAAGAATCCTTGTGTATATATATAACTTTTATTGATTCTATTGAGAAAAGGATATTTTTTTTGAAAAGTGCTTTTCATGAAAATCGATATAATTACAAAATGGGCTCGTTTGGATTGGCTATTTTAAATAGTGTTTTTAATTTTAAAAAAAATTAGAGCTAACAATTTTTACTGAAATTAAACCTTGTTAGAGTTTAAATTATTTTTGAAATTCAATATAACTATAAATCATCAAAAGAGATATATTTTTTAAAAAGTATTTTTTAATTAAAAAATGTCAATCTAAACCACTGTGAACTAAACTAAAAAAAGGACTTGCGTGAGGAAACAGGATAGAGAAAAAAAAAGAAACAAGAGAACTGTTCAATCTAGTCTTTTTCATGCCATGACGTTGGGTCAAGGACTTGAGGAGACCAGTATTACGTGTTTAAGAATATCTTTTCATTTTTATACCCGTAAAGTCAAAAGAATTTTTTAATTTATTATTTAAATTTACAATTTTTGCTCAAAAATCATTTACTTGTAAGAGAGTGTTTGGCTTTGCTGATTTTAGGTACTTATAAGTACCTAATCTCACATTTTTTTTACTATTTAGGTGTTTATAAGCACCATATAAAGAAAGGCAAACACCCACTAAGTTGTAATGTCTTTCATTACTTTGTAATTTTATCATCAGTCCCGATAGGGATATTGATCCTGCTAGGGGCACGGTCCCTCAGGACCAAAAATGGACATTGAATTCACTAGGCTTATTAACAAAACTAGTGTTATAAGTTTTAAAATTTTAAAATCTATTAACCCAAAATAATTAAGACAGTTTATTCTCTTGATAGTCTCTAGATTATTGATTTTGTTGCATTTTAATCTATTAACTTTCAAAATGAATCTTTTAATCCATAGATTTTGATAATGGAATGTCATTAGTCCTTCAAGTAATTTCAATTACATTTTTAATGCCGAACGCACGCGAGACATGTGAATTAGTCATTTAGTAGCATTATCTGGTATCATACTAATGTTAAAAATGTAATGGCATTTGCTTGAAGGACTAATTGCATCTCATTTATCAAAGTCCAAGGACAAAAAGATATATGTTAAAAGTTAAATGATTAAGATGCGACAAGTCAATAGTTCAATAACTATTAGGCAATAAACCTCAGTTAATAATTGAAAGTACTCTGCCTATAAACCATACACTTGTGGCAATTCACACCCATATGATACATTAATTTTGGTTCTTTTTTCTTGGTCAAATTACTTTTTGTTTGAAATTTCACTACAAGTCTTTATTGTTGCCATAATTTTTTAAATTGGTTCATATTATTTTAAAATATTTAACTTAGTCCTAAAATATTTTACAAAGATAGTCAATTAATACTTATTAGGGTATAATCCTTGAATAGTCTATGATCTATTGACTTTGTCGCATTTTAATCCCTTAATTTTTAAAATTAAATTTTTTAGTCCGTGGACTATTAACCTTGTTGCATTATAATCCTTTGACTTTCAAAGTGGACCTTTTAGTCCTTAAACCTCTAAAATGAACTCTTTTTTAAGGACAAATGATGTCTCATTTATCAAAGTCCATAGATTAACAACGTCCCATTTATCATAGTTCAGAGACTAAAAAGTTCATGTTGAAAGTCAAAGGACTAAAATACGACAAAATCAATAGTTCAGGGAAGTTCATTTTGAAAACAATGTCCCATTTATCATAGTCCAGGGACTAGAAGGTTCATATTGGAAGTCAAAGGACTAAAATACGACAAAGTCAATAGTTCAGGGAGGTTCATTTTGGAAGTCAAAGGATTAAAACGTGACAAAGTAATTAGTCCAGCAGCGATTAGAGGAATACACCCTATTTATTATTCAAAAAATTCATATCAATACTCAATATTTACAAACTTCTTCAAATTAGTTCCCATCTTAAAAATAAATAAATAAAGCTATAGCAACTAATTTGAATAATTTTGTAAAACATTTAGAGCTAGTATGAAATTTTTTTTTTTTTGGGAAACATTAAAAATTAATATGAATATTTTTCAACAATAGAGATTAATTTGACTCTATTTGTAAAATGTTAACAACTAACTTAATTGTTTTTTGAAATATTAAGAATTAATGTGAATATTTTAAAAAGAATGACCAATAATAGAAACTATTTGTGAAATTAACCGTTTAGGAAATGTCAATTTATCCAGTTGGGTTTTGTTTGATATCTTGCTCAATGCAAGCAAGGCTTCAAGTCAATTTATGGTTAGATTAAACTCTGAGTAATTCTTGTTTGCTTTTTCGACAACTGGTCTTGTTGCTCAAGTCCATACTTACATCTAGTGCTTCTAATTGGAATATAATTATTAGTCCGAGAAGAACAAGTGAATACAAACCACAGAACAACATGATGTCTCTTTTAACTTGTTACCGTGCAAGCTAATCTATATAGGGGTTTGGCGGAAATAGTTGTTAGTTTAGAATGCTTTAACATGAGGTCAAAGCAATATTAACTCAATTTTTGAGTTAGGTCCCGCACGTCAAAAGGGTCTGTTGTTGATATCGTTACGTTCCTTGTTTCGAATGGATTAACATGATATATTTACATGTTAAAAACGGATTAAAGGTGAATGAGAAATTAGCAACCAAAGTTGAGTGGGTTACTAGTTTGGTTGTTAGATTTGGTTATCTGTGGGTTTGTATCCCACATAGGAAAACCATTAAATTTTTCTCACTTTATATATAGATTCCTTTATGAGGTGTGCCAGTGAGGCATATGGAGGGAAGACTATACATGGTGGGCATGGTACTAAACCCACCACACACGCGAGCGCGAGCGCGCGGGCGCCCGCATGGCCCAGCCAGGCCGGGTCCGGGGACGCGGCGCGGCGCGGGTGTGGGTGCGGCACGATTTTTCACTCCGGTTTGTATTTTTTGGGAAAAAAAACTCAAACACCTGAAGAGTTTGAGGAAGACGTAACTGATATATTAAAGCTCGGGATTTACTTTTTAGCACGTTGGCATCAGGTGAGCTTATTTTGTGGACGTTTTTGACTGTTGGAGGGACATGTTTATGGCTCCCTTAATGGCTATTTGCTGACTGCTCCTCTTTGCTCCTCTATATATAGCCGTGTCCAGAAGGAGCCAGAGATATAGTAGCATTCTCGTATTAGCATATAGTGTAATAGTATAAGCATTTTGCTAGTCGTTTTTCCCTCATACAGAGAGAGTCCTACGCTTCTGGTTCGCCGGCTCTTGCTTCGGTGTGCTACCATAGTCAAGAGGTATAGTCGTTGTATCCTGGGAAGGATACGCCATAACCTTTAGCACCGTAGAAGGGGCGTAAATCCTTTAAGGAAATCGTGTATCTCAAGCCTCGACTAATTTTGTTTATTTCTTGTTTATTTGTTTTTTCTAGTTCAGTTTTCTATTTGCCTTGTTACTATTTCTGCATTCTATTACTATTACTAGTTTCTAACAATAGTATTAGGAGTTTATCTCGATACCATGTATAGGATAGGGATAGGGATAGGGACGGGAGTTTTTCTACCACGGAGTAGGGATTCGCAAAGCCCAACACATTGCCAACACTATGTAGTAGTCCCTCACACGCATGTAATGGTAATTTTAGGTACATAAGTGAATAGCAGGTACCATTAGATATTTAGATATAAGGTCAACTTGCAGTATAATGTTCTTCCAAGCTTATAGGTGGATTAGACTCTTGAAATAACTAGTTGTCTTGCTTCCTCATGTGTTTATGTATGCATGAGTACATAAGCTCATGCATGCTTTTCCTTTTAGGGGTTCTTTTCTTGATCCCTTTTATTTACTTGCAATGTATTTGAATGAGCAACAGATATGACAAGAAGGACTTGCCAGGAGTGGACATATTCGTGTGTACTGCAGACCCTTCGATTGAACCACCTATTCTGGTGGTTAACTCTGTTCTATCTGTAATGGCTTACAATTATCCACCAGAAAAACTGACTGTCTACTTATCTGATGATGCTGGATCAGAATTGATGTTCTATGCTCTTTTACAAGCCTCTCGTTTTGCAAAGTACTGGCTGCTGTTTTGCAGGAAGTTTGAAATAGAACCAAGGTCTCCAAAGGTATATTTTGAATCAGTTCAAGGACCGCGTGATCGTGTCATGGCTAAGGAATGGTCATCCGTCAAGGTATATATGGCTATTTCTTGTCATTGGCCTTGTTTACAATAAATATTCTTTATCAATCCAGGATCAATTAGACATTCTTTATACTGGAATCTCAGCCATTAGTACTTTGTCTCGTGTAAGATGCACTTAGGAATGAGGGACGAGGCAATTTTTTGTGTGATATACATGACGTTTTTTGACTGGAGTAATAATTCCGAATTCTCAATATAGAGATTATGAAGGAGTAGATATCAATGTAAGATATAGGCAAGTTCGCAGTTTTTAAGTTTTAATTGGAACTCAAAATGATACAATTCTATGGACACCAGACTTGGTTAAGATTCAGATAGATGATTTTATGTTGAGCAAATCTCAATGCATCATCTTTAACTTGAACTTCAATGAGTTAAAATCCTGTCTGGCTGTTTTCTCTATGCTGTTCATTACTTCTTACAATAATCAAATTAGCCTTTGATACCTTATGGCATAGCAAATTCTTGATGGAATTTAATTATGTATTGCAGTGAGACTGCTCTATTCAAGGCCTTGGTGGACGGATTCTCTTGTAGTTTCTTCAGATTAACATATTTCTAATAATGACTTTGATCTGCAGTAGATTGCTTTATAATTTCCGGATTTTAAGACTGCTTATTCATACTTTCTTTACAGATTTGGCAATAGGGGTGCAACTTTCTTGCAGTGTGTTACTTTGGAACAGCTTTGCCACTAATTAATTAGATTCAGCACCCTGTCAAGTGTTTAGTCTGTGTTTTTGTTCAAAATAGTAATCCGTGACAGAAACATGCTTTCTGATTGAGTCCCTGAGCTTGAATACCGGTGAATTTCAACTCAAAACCTTTATGTTGATAAAATGTTCCAACAATTTTGCTTACGCAGTTAACCGCCTTAGAAGTTTAACCATACACAAATTTGTCTTGCTCTTTTTCTCCGAGAAGGATCTTAAGATCATTTACTTGTTAAGAAGGAAAAAAGAAAAGAAATCACAACACCTGATAGTAGAAGTTTCAACGTTATCTAGGGAAAGTGACCTACATTAAGTTCACTAGCAGGAAGAGCATGAACAGCAGCAAGTGCTAAACCTGTACTCATTTTGTGTTGAGTACTGCATTACATGTGTATTTATTTCAGGAAAATAAGATTACTAGCCATTATTGGTTTCAA
This sequence comes from Cordia subcordata, assembly GCA_028554755.1. Classification (NCBI taxonomy): domain Eukaryota; kingdom Viridiplantae; phylum Streptophyta; class Magnoliopsida; order Boraginales; family Cordiaceae; genus Cordia; species Cordia subcordata. The sequence continues at coordinate 20,168,533 of JAPTOF010000003.1, read as the reverse complement.
GTATCTCCTTCTCCACAGTTTGGTGTTGTTATTTACTTTCATTTGGTTTACGTTATTTTCTTTGGCAATTCTCTAAATTCCAATAGAAACTCTATGAAGATATGAGGGATGGTATTGAAGCAGCTACAAAGCTAGGACAGATCTCTAAAGAGGTAAGAAAGGAACATAAAGGATTTCAAGAGTGGGAATATTTCCCTTCGAGCCAGCATGATCACGCAGCAATTATCCAAGTACTTACACTATTTGCTCTCGGAAAATCGATGTTACTGCTGCAAATTCGGGACTGTCATCTAATGGCAATGTCATATTTTCATTTCTATGTTACAGATACTACTTAACGGGAGAGACCTTGATTCTTTCGATATAGAAGGGGAACCCTTGCCGACTTTGGTTTATGTTGCACGTGAGAAGAGACCCCAATACCATCACAATTTTAAAGCTGGAGCGCTGAATGCATTGGTAACCTGCACATGTTGAGTATGCTAATTGCTAAAATATGTTGTGAGCTACATGTTAAAGATTCATGAGTTTATTTTGTCTTTCTTGTAAAATTCATTACCTTTAGTTCACAGATACGAGTCTCATCAAAGATAAGCGGTGGTTCTGTTATCCTCAATGTGGACTGTGATGTGTACTCAAATAATTCAGAAACTATCAGGGATGCCCTTTGTTACTTCATGGATGAAGAGAAGGGCCATGAGATTGCTTATGTGCAGTATCCACAAAATTACAATGACCTCACAAAGAATGATCTATATGCCTGTTGCTTGAGAGTAATAAATGAGGTAAACTAGAGGGATGCTATGATTGAAACTAAATCAATTTTAGAACAATTCGTTTATTGTGAGAACATCTTTTGATGAATTCTACTATCGTATAAAGTTGGAGGTGCGGGGCATGGATGCTAATGGTGGGCCTTGCTATATTGGCAGTGGGTGTTTCCACAAAAGGCATGCTTTGTGTGGCGCAACATATAGCAAGGATTATCAAGGCATATGGACAAGAAGTGATAAAACAGAAAATGGAAGTTGGAACGTATTAGAAGATTTGTGTAAAGTTCTCGCAAGTTGTACCTACGAAGAAAAAACTCAATGGGGAAAAGAGGTCTTTGTCTCTCGCACAAAATTCATACCGTCATTAGTTATATGCATATGTAATATCTGCAAGAATTATTCTGAGTTACAGGTAGGTCTGAAATATGGCTATCCATCAGAGGACTTGGTTACGGGATTGGCAATCCAATGTAGAGGCTGGAAGTCTGTTTATTCCTACCCGAAGCAGAAGCCCTTCATGGGATTTGCCCCTAAGACATTGCTACATATATTAGTTCAACATGAGAGATGGTCCGAAGGTCAATTTCAGATCGCCCTCTCCAAATGCTGTCCTTTAATATATGGACACAGAAGGATCCCACTTAAGCTTCAATTTTCATACATGCCTTATTTGGTCTGGGCTGCAAATTTTTTGCCTACACTGTACTATGTTGCTGTCCCATCCTGTTGCCTCATTAGGAAGATCTCCTTGTTTCCAAAGGTATGAAGATAGACAATGCACTTGTGGCATGATTGTTAGTGATGCAATTATTTGCTTAACGTAATTAAATGAAAGCAGCACTGATGACTCCCCCTGAACTAAGCCAAGTTTGATTATCATTTATATCTGATGCAAACATCCCAGCATATAGGTATTTGACGTTCTCTTCAATTTAAGGATCATATTGAACTACTGAAACCATTGATATTCTGATGAAAAGCCTTTTTCCTATTCTTTTTTCAGTCTAATATTGTTGAATTTTGTTCACAATCCTCACAGATATCAAGCATTTGGAGTCTACCCTTTGCCTATGTCTTTCTTGCTGAATATGGCTACAGCTTGGGCGAATTTCTTTACTGCGGTGGAACCACCGAAGGGTGGTGGAATGAACAAAGAATGTGGTTGTTTAAGAGGACAAGTTCCTACTTGTATGCTTTTCTAGATACCATCTTGAAGCAAATAGGCTTCGCCAATTCAGGATTCGTAATAACTGCCAAGGTCACGGATGAAGATGTTTCCGAGAGATATGCAAGAGAGCTCATGGAGTTTGGCGCTTCATCACCGATGTTCACCATCTTAGCCACTCTTGCTATGCTCAATCTCTTTGGTTTTCTTACAGTGCTGAAATGGATAGTGATCAATCTGCAGATATTTGAGTTGGAGTCATTGGCATTGCAGTGTGTCCTGTGTGGGCTGTTGGTATCAATCAACTGGCCTCTTTACCAGGCACTCTTTCTCAGGAGTGACAAGGGCAGGATGCCTGTGGCTGTTACTTGCAAATCAATCACACTGGCTCTTGTAGTTTGTTTGGTAGCTGTATATTAGTCAGCAACCGGTCAAGTTACTATGGAAAAAATTTACTTTGCCATGATAACTCAGATGTATGGATATTTTGACTAATGTGACTTGGTAATAGTTCTTAAATAAATGAGGATTTCCTTGTTAAGGAATAGTTCAAGTGATTGAGGTTATTTTTTTTTTGAGTAAAGTTTTGGATTTAAATCACATGGTAGACAGCGGAATTGGGTTGGGTTGGGTTGGGGCTGGGGGTTAAAAAGATCAAGGTTTTCCTTCCACCTGGAAAGTAGCTAACCATGCATTGAGAAAATTCAGTGAAAGATTCTGGGTTATCAACTAATTGTATGCTTGACACGTGACATCTAAAAATATGATGGTAATGCCTATCAGTTCAATATAGATATATAGAGACACACACACATCCATATACATATATACACGTACATATATATATATATATATAGCTCGGCCGGTCACTTCAGAATCTTAAATCACTGAATTCATTATTTATTTAAGCATTTAGCCTATGTCCTCATAATTCCACAATACATAATACTATCTTGACAAAAAAGCAATTTTAGGGTGGAACTTGTTGATATATAGATTTAAATGTCTAAACTTCAAAACTTTTAATAAAAGGGCTTAAACTTTTTAAAAAAAATTTTATTTTACATTCCTTTAACTAACGTTATTATTATTTTTTCTTTACATGGCATTTCTTTTATTTTTAAATCTTACATGGCATAATTTTTTCCTAAAAAGCGTTTCAGCTCCTAAGTGGTATATTTTAGTTAAAGAAAATTTTAATTATTACATGTATACATTTAAGTAAATCGCATACGAACGAATATAAATGTATTTACATTTATATATATGTTCCATGCCAACATTAGAGATCATGTGTAATTATTTAAATGGGCAATTTAATAACAACATTTAAAATTTAAAAGAATAGATGTATTGTCACGCAACTATCATGCAGAATAAAAAATTGACAAACATGTGGAGAGTGCAAAATGGCAAGGCAGACGCAGAGTTTAATTAATTGCTAAAAACACAGCCAAACAACACTCCCTAGACCCAACACGATTAAGCAAATCTTCGTAGAGTTTAATTAATGGGATTTGCTTGAAAGACAACCAACCAACTATATCTCGAAAATAATTGTTTAAGCACAGAATAAAGTTTATTTATGCAGGAATTTTTAATTTTATTTTAGTACTAATGGCTCTAATATCACTTATTAAAATTTGATAAAACTAATATCGGAAGACAAACATACCGCAAATATTTTCGTTTTTGGGCTTTACCGATCAATATCAAGCTTTTTTCAAAAATCTTAAAATATCTCAATCAGTGGTAGCTCACAATTTAATGAAAATTCTAACACAATATATCTTAATAATAAAGTACGATCACCAATAACAAAATTCATAGTTTTGCTATAATTAATTTAAAGAAATAAGTACAGTATTCCTGTTCCAGGGAGCATTTGAATCAATGAGATTCAAATTTATGTTTAATTTCATGACTTTTTGAAATCAAAGTAAACTAATTGCAGTACCTTTAATTCAATCAACATATAAATTAATAAAAAAAATATTAAAATTCACTTTCTTCAATTTCACATCAGTATTTTCAAGTTGATGCATCAAAAACTCTCCTTTTTCTTTCAAAAAACTAATATGTCCAATTCTAGTTTATTTATATATACATATACATATACATATATATGTATGTATGTACATTTATATTCTTAAATCACCATACCATGTGAAACATGCTCCAACAATAATTGATAGAAAGAAACTACCGCAATCGGGTAGACTATTGGAACAATGATTTTTTATAATTAAACTTTTAATTTTTAATGTATACCTTCTCATCATAGATAATAAATTTAGAGTAGTTACATGATGTGATGTTACGCTTAGTTAAGGTGAGTTTTTTTATCATCACGAACGGAGAAAAAAAAAATGAGAGACCATTCTTGAAAGAATATTCTGCGCATCATTTTCTGGAATTCTTTAATATAATACTATTTTCATATTATGTTTAACGATTTAACATAAAGAGAGAGATAAAAAAAAATTATCTAATTTATTGTCCCAATCCCAAAAAAACAACAGCTGCAAATCTCTCTCTCCCCCTCTCTTTTTTTCTCTCTCTCTCTCTCTCTCTCTCTCTCTCTCTCTCTCTCTATATATATATATATATATATATATATATATATATATATAATTTGATAATGCATTCTACAGCCACTTATCTCTTAGTGCCCAGTCTCCAATGCCAATGGCAGAAGATAATTATCTTCCTCTGTTTGAAACAAAGGCAGCAAGAGGACGTAAAGCTTATTGGGCGTATGCAACTTCAGTACTTGTGGGAATTTTCTCCATTTTCGCATACAGAGTTACTCATCTGCCTGGACAAGAGAATAAACTTGAGAGATGGGCCTGGATTGGCTTATTCATTGCAGAGGTGTGGTATAGCTTTTATTGGCTGCTCACTCAATCCATGCGATGTGCTCCAATCTATCGCTACACCTTCAAAGACAGACTCTCCCAGAGGTATTTTTATATAATTGATATGGGATGGGACGTTACAGTTATACAATATCGATGTGCTTGTAATATTTCGTTAACTTTCTCAGGTTCGAGAAGGTGTTGCCGGGGATAGACATATTCGTCTGCACGGCTGACGCTGCGATTGAGCCGCCAGTCATGGTTATTAACACTGTGCTATCGGTAATGGCTTATGACTACCCACCGGAGAGGCTGAATGTCTACTTATCGGATGATGGCGGATCGGAGTTGATGTTTTACGCTCTCGTGGAAGCTGCTAAGTTCTCTAAGCAATGGCTTCCATTTTGCAAGAGGTTCAAAGTGGAGCCTCGATCACCAGCAGCTTATTTTTCCACCAGCAACGGAAAAACTACAGAACACGATGGTGTCTTCGCCAAAGAATGGTTGTCCACAAAGGTACCTGTGATGTACTGCATCGATTTGTGAAATAATTTGTGATTTATTTTTTTATAAGTGAGTAATGCAGATAAAATTAATAATTTAATTTGATTATTTTAAATTAATTAATTTGAGAGTCCAATTAATTATTAGCATTCCTTATAATACTACCCTAGATCGTAGACCTACAAGTGTTGCTTATAATGCTAATCTTGTTCGCGGATAACCACATCTGTGCGGTGGAGTTTGGTACCGTCTAGAGCCGGACTACCAAGTTGTCCTCGCAAGATAGGTGACGCATATTGCATGAAGATACAAGCATATTTGGATTGATTTTTTTAAAAAAAAAATATTAAAAATTTATATTATTTTTATAATAACTACTTAATTTAGTTTTTAAAAAATATGAAATTTTAGAAAAAAATTAAATATAATTTTTTTTTTTAAGTTAAAATTTTTAACTTATTAAAAAAATTATTTTTCTAAAATTATTAAAAAAATACTTAAAAAAAAAAACTAATTCAGACCAGCCTATACTTTTCTATTGTTGAGTCAGATCGCATGAAGATAATTTTTTTTTTTTTTGTGGTCGTGATAGGAGGATCTCGTAGACAAAATCCCAGTGCCATGCAGATCCTGTCGTCCTGATTGGTCTTTTTTTCTTTTTGTAAATGTGGTATAGGGAACGATTGATTGGTGCGGCCACTTTATTGGGCAATGAGTTTGTGATAAACTAGAATTTTCGCTCGCGTCAATGATGAGGAAAAAAATTACAGTTGACATAAAGAGAAAGACAAAAATGCATTCTAATAGCTTTTGAGACATATTTCTTCTTCTTATTATTATTATTATTATTATTTATTGTAGTTTGATTTGTTTTAAATTGATAAAATTTGCCTCATATCCTAAAAAGATGCTAATTTCATGAGTAACAAAATTTCCGTAAGCTATAGGTCAAAAGATTAGAATCCTCTTTTTAGTTATTAGCATGATTAGAAGTAGAAGTTTTATATGTACATATGATAAATGAATCAATCTCCGTTTTATATTTTAGAATTTTAATTTACCACAAGTCCTCTTTCTTAAAGTTTTTGTTTCCTTCTTTTCTCTAATAATTCAATGTGAAAAAAAAAAAGACATTCAAGTCCTTTATTTTTTAGGTATTAAACCAAACAAGTCCTTCAGTTCTTCTTTTCTCTTTCTAGGCTCCCCTATTAGTTAAACTTAATGCAATAGTTAAGTATCTTCCAAAAATACCATTTATACCTTTAATAAGTCAAATCACATTATACAATATATTTTATTTTTATTTTTCAATAAAGTGACAAAATGTATAAACATATTTTTGTTTTTATTTTATTTTTAATTACTTTAAAAATATTTAATTAATTATTATTTTTAAAAAATAAATAATAAAAACAAAATGTACTTAAAAATATTAATTGGCTTTTTCCTTTTTCTCTTCAAAAAAGATTGAAAGTTTTCCAATGGTAATATGATCATTGCGAAATTTTTAATATCTTTTAAATTTTTTCAACAACTAAAGTACAAAATGAATCATGCAATTAAACAAAAAAATAGAAGATTTTTTTTATGTTATTTGTCTCATTAAGAGCATAAAAGGTATTTTGTAAAGGTAGTTAACTTTTTCATTAACTTTAACTTACAAAGGGATCTGAGAAGAGAAAACATTTTTAGAAAAAAAAAAAAAGAAAAACAAGAGACTTAATTATCTTTTTCCCATTCAGTGTGACATAAATAAACAAAACTTTGAAAGAAAAAGGTTGAAAATGCTTGCGAAAACTAGACAGTAGGCACAATTGACTTGTTTCGTATTGTGGTTGAGTCAGGTCTACTCTTTTTCTTTTCTTTAACATTGAATCCACACAAGTTTATAAGACCATAACCCTATGATATATTACACGTTTCAATGCATGTTTTATATTGATCAAGAATCAGGCAAATTTTGTGATAAAAGAGAGTTTAAATTTCAACCCAAAACTCTAATAATAACAAGTCATTGTCTAATCATTTCACCTAATCCTAAAGACGTCCAATCTGACCTTTTAGCAAGCACCAAATATCAAACTTTCAATGGAGCGTCATTTTCCATATCATTGCTGGTAAAACTCAAAAGAAACGTATGTGGTCTATGCAATCATGATAGAAGATTTTTAGTTCTTTAATTAATCACCTTTCTTTATTTACGAAAATTGGCAATTCTAGTCTTTAGGAGTTTCTTGCTTAAGTCCTAAGTCTGTAGGTTTTCATATTATCTTATTTTATTTTTATGTATAGCTACATCTTTGTTGTATAAAAATGTATTCTATTAGCCAGGGATTAAGAGGCAGTTCTAGTAGTTGAAATTACTTTTCTCAGGAGTGAAGGCCTAGGGTGGAATCCCGTGGAGGTTGGGGGGTTGGGTAGGGATTAAGGGGTAAGGGTTTGTAAAAGGCAAACAAAAAAAAAAAAAGATGTATTATATTAGCCAATGAATGAAAATTGTGGTTTGTCAAATCTCTTCCCACTTATTCAAAACAATTAAATTCGTACATTTTGAAATCAACAATTAAAATCTCAAATTCAGAATCTAAGATCTATATATCTTTTAAGTGAATCACTAAAAATCACGTTTATTTAAAAGATGTATTGATGGTCAAAATATGGAGAATTTCATGATAGAACTTTGGGTAGAGAAAATTAGATATTTTAGATGACTTGATATACCCATTATTCAATTTTTCTTTCTGTTGATCTAATCCCAGGTGCCGATTATATATTTCAGCTTAGTAGTTTTTTGAGTGTGTACTCCCTTGTAATAGATTTTTTTTTTCCTATGTAATATTATAAATATATTTTAACTGATTCATAAAAAAAAAAGTCTAAGCCAAAATTTACTGATTAAAGATGAGAATCATTGGCCCTTATGTTAAATAGAACTAAATAATTTAATTAAGAAATAAAAAGATGAAAATGCCGTTCAGCTGAAACTTCTTTTGGGAAAAAAGTTTGGCATAATCAAAAAGAAAAAAAGGGTACTAAGTGAACTGGACTTGAATATATCTTTGTCTAGTTATCTGCTTTGCATTTGTGTTTGTAGAGGCTTTACCAAGAAATGGCGAGAAGAATAGAAAATGCTGCAAAATTAGGCAGAGTTTCAGATGAAATACGCAGACAACACAAAGGATTTCGCGAGTGGGACTTAGTCTCGAGCAAATGTGATCATCAGACTATTCTTCAGGTAAATTCTTTGTAGATTTTGATTTTTGATTACTCTCCTATCCTTTGAGCTTAATAACAACAAAATCAACACAAGCACAAAGCCATTAAGGACTGAAAAGATCAACTTAAAACTCGCAAAAAAAAAAAAAAAATCATCAATATGAGTGTTAAATTTGATTCTCTCAACCCTCGTTAAATAAAAATTCTGAATTCGTCCCTTTATTGCGTAGATTCTAATGGATGGGAGAGACCCCAAAGCTTTGGATGCAACTGGAGAAAGGCTGCCAACTTTAGTGTACTTAGCACGCGAAAAAAGGCCCCAATACAACCACAACTTCAAAGCAGGAGCCATGAATGCCTTGGTTAGCACTTTTTGAGTCGTTGAGGAAACTTAATACAATCTGCTTATGCATTAAGTCAGTGAATTATAATGACAATAACTGCAAAATATTATCTTCATTGTGTGAACAGATAAGGGTGTCATCAAGAATAAGCAACAGCCCTGTGATTCTTAATGTGGATTGTGATATGTACTCCAACAATGCAGACTCGGTCAGAAATGCGTTATGCTTTTTTATGGATGAAGAGAGAAGCCATGATATAGGTTATGTGCAATATCCTCAGTCCTTCTCGAACATCACAAAGAATGATCTTTACAACAACTCCTTGAGCGTAATTCGTGAGGTAATAAGATCATCTAATGGATTGGAAATAGACAGTCATCACGATCCGGTAGTAGATCTTTTCCAGAGCATAGTTTCTTACTTCCAAGATTTTGTTGTGTTGAAGTGTGAGTTAACAGGTTATGACGCTAATGGAGGGCCGTTGTACATTGGGAGCGGATGCTTTCACAGAAGAGACGCTCTTTGTGGGAAGAAGTTCGAGAAGGGGTGCAAAGTAGATTGGCAGAAAGCAAGTGATGGGCAGGTCAAAGAAAGTGCTGATGTCCTGGAAGAAAGATGCAAAATTCTTGCCAGCTGCAACCATGAAGAGAATACTCCATGGGGGATTGAGGTATGTCTATCTCCCACACGCACGCGCACACAAGCAGACACGCCACAGGCCACACACTTGTACAAATACACATTCATGCGGTTGCAGCCAGCTCATCATGTCATTCAATTTCTCTTAAATCCTAATTCATACATACAACGGAATGCTGAAGAACGCTCTTGTCCCACATAATATATCATACAATCTCTCTTTGACATAGAAGAATGGCTCCAATATTCATACAAACATTCTTGCATACATGTTTTTAGTCTCGCATGTTCTCTCTACAGGCCTGATTCTCATTCATCCTCGTGTACAGATGGGAGTGAAGTATGACTGTCCGTCGGAAGATGTACTCACAGGATTCTCGATACAATGTAGAGGATGGAAATCTGCATTTTTCAACCCGGAGAGGAAGGCCTTCTTAGGAGTTGCTCCAACTACACTACTGCAAACCTTAGTACAACGTAGTAGATGGTCAGGAGGCCAGCTTCAGATCTTTCTATCAAAGTACTGCCCTTTAGTATACGGCCACGGAAAGATCTCCCTAAAACTTCAACTTTCATATTCTTGCTATTTGCTATGGGCTGCCAACTGCTTGCCTACACTATACTGCACTACTGTGCCGTCTTTTTTCCTTCTAAGAGGCATCAGCTTATTTCCAAAGGTATGCAATCTCAAACCTTATACTTCTCAGACATTCATCATATCAAAGGATGAATGTAACGTCGTGCCATTATATTTTAAATAAAATTATAAATCTACCCCTGATCATATCATATACCATAGATATCAAGCCCTTGGATTCTACCATACGCATATGTCACCGCGGCTAAGTATATGTACAGTTTGGGCGAGTTTCTGTACGCTGGGGGCACATACAAAGGATGGTTGAATGCGGAACGAATGTGGCTATACAGGAGAGTGACTTCTTATCCATTTGCCCTGTTTGAAGCCATCCTAAAGTTAGCAGGTTTTTACCGATCGGGTTTTGTGATCACGGCAAAAGTTGCCGATGAAGATGTTTCCACAAGATACGAGCAGGAGAAAATGGAGTTTGGCGTCTCTTCGCCAATGTTCAATGTCTTGGCAACACAAGCCCTATTCAACCTTTTCTGTTTAGCAGGGACAATAAAAAGATTGGTTATGGATCCTCAAGCTGCCATGATTATAGGTCATTTGACATTGCAGATAGTGCTATGTGTAATGCTGGTGCTGATAAATCTGCCTTTGTACGAGGGGCTATTCTTTCGTCGCGAAGACAAAGGGCGTATGCCCTGGAGAGTGACATTTAAGTCCCTTGTGATTTCTACAATTGTCTACTTGATGGCCTAGTACATACAAACCAAAAATAAGCTGGATGGGAACTTGTATATGATCTCATGTCCGGGGAGTTTATAGAGAAAACGGCTCTCAATAAGAATAAGTATATTTATAAAATCTGTACAACAAACTCCATCTAATGGGGTTGCCCTACTTACGCTGATTTGATTCAATTTGGTTTTATTAGAGATGTGAAGCAATACCACCATTGTTGACGTTTGCAGAGAAAGAATAGCTTGCATTGCTCAAGGAACACAATTAAAAAAAAATATTTATGGGGGTGTCTGGTTCATAGAATAATTTTTCCTTTTTGGGAGTCACATTTTCAATACATTCAAGTAATTATACATTTCTGAAATGTGCTAAAAGTTAGTTGGTATCATCAAAATATTCTTAAGAATATTTTTCAAGAAATATCATATTGTTGTGTTTGGTTTAAGCATAATATATATGGAAATTTTAAGTAATTTGTCAAAAATGCCTCCAATTCAAAGAGATAAAAATTGTTTTTAACTGTGATGTATTAATATTATGTGTAGTGTGTTCATAATATGTGTGTGTGTGTTTAACCATATATGTTTGTACATATATAGTGCGTATTTGTGTAGTGTATATAATGTGTGTAGTGTATGTATGATGCGTGTGTTTGACCATATGCATAGCATATATAACGAGTGTATTTTGTGTATAATGCGTGTGTTTGATCATGTATGTATATAAAGAGAGAGAGAGTGTGTGTGTGTGTGTGCGTGTGTTTGTGTGTGTACTGTGTGCAGTGCATGTATGCAATGTGCCTGAGTGTGTTGACCATGCACATGTGTTTGACCAAGTGTATTGTGTATGCATAACGTGTATACTGTGCGGTCGCACTTGCACGCAAATTGACCACGTGTGTTCAAAAGAGAATAAAATATTAGAAAGAAAATCATTTTTCTTTTTCCTAACATGGGTACTTTTCATTATTGTTATTATATCAAAACATTCCCACAATTGGAGAAAGTAGATCCCCGTCCCTTTCCATGAGAATAAAAATTGGGAATTTCATGGAAAAATCAATGCTTGATATTTCCAGGAATAATCTTTTTTATTTTGCAAACCAAAAATAGGATATTTTAAATTCCTAACCTTATTTTTCCGAGAATCCTCGAAGATTACACGACCCAAACACCTCTGTAAAAAATATAAAAAAAAAAAAAAAGATCTGAGCAACCAATATTCCAGAAAGTAGCAGTATGGTTGCTTTCTGAATTCATTTGAGGAAGGCCCCTAATTCCTCTGCTCCAAGAACCAATTTTTACAAAAAGGATGACAGCCTAGTCAGTAGGATCAGTTTACATTAGGTGAGGAATTTCTATATTAAATTCCTAGAGCAATGTAATGTTTCAGCAAAGGCATAATGTGATCATGAGCAAATTATGCAATCTAATTCCCAAGCCACACTAAAATAATTGTCAAGCACCTAAACTCAAGAGAACTAAAGCAAAAAAGAAATAGAAGGAAAAGAGAAAGAAAAGACTCCAGACTGATTGAGAAGCCAGTCTTCACATCACATCATTTACAACAATTGGGATATGAGCTGTTATGCTTTTTGTAATTATTGTCCTTCAATAACTCTGATGAAAATCCAGTACCCTAAATAGATTCTTGAACAATTATTCACTTTTCACTAATTAAGCATTATCATGGTCTCTTATTAACTACAACTACTGTTATTACAATAGTACAGGAGTATAAAACAGTTGCCAATTAGTACATCACTAGGCAATATAGTTATCTTTATTTTTCTATTTATTACTGTAAAAAGTAAATCTGAAGGATATAGTACATACTTCACACAACTATCAGATGCATTATTTAGGTTGAAGGAAATTAAGTGAAAAATAGCAGGAACAGATCTCTTACTATACAAAAGATTATGCAACATCAAATCTATAAAAAATTATAGCCTGGAATGCTTCACCATCGGCCTCGACCTGCAAAATGTGGAAGCATGCTCCATTTAGGAAATTCACTCGCAAAACCAGTCAATATGTGGAGGAATTTCTAAATTTGAAAAGATCAAGGAACTTTCCTAAATCATGAGCAATAATTGAAACCAGAAATATGGAGGGATAATCTAGTCTACTTTCGACTTTGTCCACCATTTAGTTAATCAGTTTAGAATATTACTTTTTCAGGGAAGGCCATTCCATTCCATGTGCTAACTCAAATATGAGTAGCATACCAATTTTCAACTTAGTGTTATAAGTGCAATAGTTTCAAAGTACAGCACTAAGCACTAATGAAAAGCAGGTAACAAAAGTAGGCATCAAAATTCTGCCATGTGTTCTGTTCTTGAACATGCTTTGGACGCATTTAAGACATTTGAGCTCTCAACGCCTAACAACTTCCATAAAAAGTTAGGGTCCAACAAAGCAAATTTATTGAACATATTACTTTCTAAGGGGATCTTCTGGGATATAATCTTAAATGAATCAAAGGAACCTGTGTTGAAACTTCTATTCTCAGTAAATAATCGACAGAGTTCCAAATGTCAGTATTTTTGGACAGATTTGAACAGGGTGTAATATGTGCACAAGAAACCTCGGAGGACACACATTATACGATTGTGTCAAACTAGCAAGTATTAATCCCATTCTATGAGATCAAACTTAAACTGTTTTCAGCATTAAAGTACAATTTTCTAAGTTCAACAGTGAACAAAGAAACAACGAGAACCTAATAAGTGATTGAATGAGCCAGTGATCCATAATAATCAGTAAAGGAAAGGCTTACATGAGTTCTATAACAACAGCAGATGCTCCACCTCCCCCATTGCAGATTCCAGCAGCCCCAAACTTCCCATTTCTCTGCCTCAAAACCTGCAAACCATGCTCCCCTTAAACACAGATGAAAATGAATAGGAAATAACATATACCTCCAATAATCTATTACGAACAGATAAGTGAGAAAAGTTTCCTCCTTTTCTTTTTGTTCCTTTTTTCTCCACAAAATACTCCTAGAGAAAAATTAGTGTAATAAATAAGTGAACAATTTACCCCCAACAATGCGATCAAGATGCGGGCACCACTACACCCTAATGGATGTCCCAAAGATACAGCTCCACCATGCATGTTTAGTTGTCCCTATAACCACAATCACAGGTCACAAAAATATGGAAGGTAAGTAGAAAATTGGTAGTTAAAATATTTTTTAAAAAAAAGGTTAAGAGATAAATAAAGTAGAGAACGCTCACAGGTTTGAGATTCAGTAATCTTTGGTTTGCAAGTGCTACAACCTACATTGGGCGAAGTATTATAGCATTGCTTGGTGAGCAGGATAAATAGGATAACACATAAAACTTATATCCTTACAGAGAAGGCTTCATTTATTTCATAGTAATCAATTTGAGATGCATCCAGACCAGAACTTTTAATAGCTTTAGGAATAGCAAGGGCTGGAGCAGTTGGAAACAGCACAGGTGCCTGACCAGAAGAACGATGCTAGATGAACAGCTGTTGTCAGTAAAATAAAGTCATAAAGAAAGAAAACAGAAATGATCAACATACCTGAGCTGCATCGGCATATGCTCTAATCTTAGCAATCACCGGAAGTCCAAGCGCAAGTGCCTTCTCTCCACTCACAAGAACTAATGCAGCAGCCCCATCACTGTCCAAAAGTAAAATGTTGCAACTGATTTAAGTAAACAGTAAATAGCCTAGTTCTGTGATAAGTAATGAACAGAATACTTATTTGCAAACAATATATCCAGACATGTAGTCCCAGAGGATGCCTAAGATGCTGGAACTTACACGTATGCAGTTGGTCTGACTAAAGAAAGAGATCCAAGAAACAGACTTTAAACTAATAAGCTGAGGATAAGGAACAATTGCACTCATGTGGTAAAATTCCCAAGAGAATTCCATATACACAAAGGTGCCAACATAGAGCATGAGGGAGCAGACCTTATGATAGAAGCATTACCAGCTGTAACAGTCCCACCATTCTGCTTGAAACTTGGCTTAAGCTTTCTCAGCTTAGAAGCATCAAACTAGAAAGACAGAAGAGCACAAAGGCTAATTCAATGTTATGTCAATAAAAAGCATGGGAATCTTTAAAGACCTTGGTCACTGCATTTATAATTTTCAGAGTATGGAAAGGTCAATAAGTTTCCATAAGCATCCTAGGGGCACTCAAAGCTTCAAGCTATAGCCTATGTCAGAAACATAAACAATGAAAGAGCCAAAGAGAATGCAAGCATATACAGTTTCTGCAAGATTCTCTGCTCTGTTAGAAATACATGAAAATTTTCACTATCATCCTACAGGGATTAGGTATTCGCAGACCAGATTTCAAATCAAAATCAACATGTTCAAAGTTATTCCAATCTTAAATTACAAAACCAAAACGTACTGATCCAAGACTCATCAATCTTTCTTACCTTGCCTAGACTTTCGTCTTTATCAATAATGATAGAGGGTTTCCCTCTGCCAACAGCAACTTCAACCTGTATTTGTAGATGAAGACATTAGAAGTACTACCATAGTGACAATAATATAAGCCAACTAAGTGGGAGCCCAGAAATCTTACTGGAACTATTTCCCATGATAAAGCACCACTCCTTTGTGCAGCTATTCCACGCTCAAAGCTTTGAATAGCATAGGAATCCTTGGGAAAATAGCAGAGGAAAAGCGTCACGAAAACATCCACACAAGTTGCTCCAAAAATATAAAATACAGGATTTACTATTAGAGGTTTTTAAGACACCGTAAGAGATTGATGACAATTACTATGAAAGATGCAAGACGTCTGCCAAAGATACCTGTTCTTCTTTTGTGATATTATATTGCTCAGCACACAATTCCCCACAAATTCCCATTCCGAAGTCATTGTAGACATCCCACAAGCCATCTTTAAGCATGCCATCAATAATAGTATCATGTCCAAACCGAGACCCCGTTCTGCTGATACAGTCAAATAAGCATTAATCCAATATATAGTTGTTTTCAGAACAGAAAGAGCATCCATACATATATAATTCGAAGCAGAAGACATTTCTAGACACATAATCCATATATCGAAGGTTTAGAGCTAAACAGATGAAGCTGATTCAGAAAATCTCAGGAAATGGTGCTTTCCTTCAGTTGTCAGGAGTATGGAAACCCAGCTAAGATTAGTTTACTTTAACAATAGAACGTAATAACCAACTCCCATCAGGAAGTTCTCCGACAGGTAATAGCTAAACTGAATCATTTCTAATTGTGGATGTGACTGATTTCACACCTCAAGCTTGATTAATTTAAATAAATCTAATTTAATGAATCTCCTTTATCTTTTGAATATCACATATACTGCATAGTGTATAACTAAATGACAAATTCATATTCTTATAATGTATCAAATAGCTATCCTTAAAATCATGACATAGAAGTTCTGAATTCACACACAACTAATAATATCTCAGAGACCAAAAAAAAAAGTTGCCAAACAGAGAGCAGGATCCAAAAGTCGAGATATGTTATGAGACCATCAAAATGGTTAGAGCCAATATTCAGGCTAAGTCTAGATATTTTAGTTCTTTTGATCTTTTTGTTGCACTTCTCCAGACATTTGTTCAGTAACTCTCATCAATAGGTAGATACTAACAGTTAATTGTTGATGAAACTCTTACCTTGATTGAGCAAGATATTTAGGTGCATTAGACATGCTCTCCATTCCACCAGCCACAACAATATTATTGATACCCAATTGTATACTTTGTGCAGCAATCATCGTTGCTGAGGCAAACAAAACACAGCACAAGTCACTACACCATCAAAGAAGCTTTCCGATAATTAAGAAAAGGGCTGTTAAAGAAAATGTACCTTTCATTCCTGACGAGCACACTTTGTTAATGGTGGTACAAATCACAGAATCGGGTATTCCAGCACCTAAGGCAGCCTGTCTGGCAGGGGCTTGGCCTAAATTTGCACTGAGAACATTTCCAAAGAACACCTCTTCAACCAGTGATGGGTCAATATTCGCCCTCTTCAGAGCACCTGGATTAGATATGTGCCTGTACTTATCAAATGTAAAACCAAAAAGTACTTAAATATGAAGTTAGTCAATACCATCATAATCATACCTTTAATAGCTATAGAACCAAGTTGTGTAGCAGATAGAGATGAAAGGGAACCAAGAAAACCACCCATTGGCGTTCTTGCAACTCCAACAATGCAAACATCTGATAGATATTTAGTCAGTACTCCATTGAGCAAAACTTCAACAGTAGTGCACGTAAAAAGCTCTGAGCTTTTTCGTTCAACAACTATCTTTTTGACAGCTAATAAAGATACATACATAATTGGAAGAAAATGAACCAACAAGTCAAAACAATGAGTAAAGCAACTAGCTTGAATAATAGGCAATACTACAATAATCACAAAAATAACTGTTTCATGCAAGAGTTATAAGTCGAGAAGAGGGTATAGCTCGGTGGTAACACCCCTCACTCCGGACCAATAAGTCTCGAGATTCTCTTTAAAGGAAAAAATGCAAGAATTCGACTTGCATGATTATTCCAAGGATCAGAATACTTATATATGAAATAATCTCAATTTATATCCAACAATAACACGGGCATAGCAAAAAGCGGATTCATTCTAGTTGAACCTTAAAATGGAAGAACTTTTTCAAACCTCGGGGCTTAATAGAACTATCTCCACTCGGAGCCATCACCTTCCTTTAACAATATGCCAGAACAACCTAAAAAAACAAAGAAAAAGATAAGTACCTTTATCTCAGAATAATCATAAATCAATACTAGAACATAATTTAAAACAATAAAAAATAAATAAACAAATAAAGCAAATCACTATCCACGAGAGGCCCAAGAACGCTAATTCGCGACACTTTTCAAATTCTTTTCCCGTTTAAACCTCAAATCAATGGTGCTTGTTATGTAATTTCAAATTGGCATATGCTATGAGCTAAAGCAATAGATGGACAATTATGAGTATTATATAATTAAAAAGAAAAGAGAGGAAAAAAGATATTTTATAAATCAAATCAAATGGAATCGAATTAAATGGGAAATTGCTAAAGATGATAACATTGCAAAGTTGAATCATCAACGAAGAGAAACACAAGACCTTGTTTGCGTTGTGCTGTTCGTGTGTGACTAACGTTTGGGGTAAACAAATTTCCTACTGATAGTAGAAATCTGTGATCTATAGGACGGTGTCGTGCTGAACAGTTCTGCTGAAAGAGGTGTGAGAGAGTTGGGAAGTGTGATGGCGATAACGCACTGACGTCAGCAGGAAAGCCACCATGATTGCGGGTTTGAATTTCTTCATTGACCCATCCCCTTTATCCTCTCTCTATATATTAATAAAATAACAACACTCGAAAAGAAATTCTTTTGAATAAAGAAATTTACGTAATTTGGTAAATATATTTTAGAAATCTCTTTGATGGTTATTTCAAACCAGAGGAGATTTTTCGTATCTTTTTTAAATTGGAGAAGAATTTACACTAATTTACTTGACTATGTTTTGTTACTGACTAGTAAAGTTGTAATTGAAGTGCCATTTCTGCTCTCTATTAACTCATTTCTTTTGGCCCTTTTCGTTAAGAAAATTAGTTACGCTCGTTAATTTAAAAAGAAAAAAATCCAAAATGTCACATCTTTTAAATTTATAAGTTAAATGTTACAAAAGGAACTTTAGCTTTTCAAAAGTCGGACTTGTTAAGAATTCTTTAAAAAAAGAAACGGCAAGTTTAAATTTTAAAGACATGAACGTACAACAACTTCAAGTTTACCGAACGCAAACTTATTTAAAAAAAAAAATAAGCAAGTTTGACCTTACTTTTGAGGCACTTTAACTCTTTAAAACATGCCATTTTGATTATTTCTTTTAAATAGGCATTTAAATCTTTTTTCAAAAGAGAAAAACTAATGGTAGAGCCTAGTTTTGTTGGTGAATTTTGATATCACAAGAGGTTTTACGCGATTCTAATAAAACATAGGAGATAAAATACTCTTTAAAATATTTAAAACTCTTAAGGCACTGTTCGACAATAGTTTCTGAAATAGTTTTCGTATTTTTACAAAGTCAAAAAACTACTATGTTAAATAATTTTGTTTAATAAACTAACTTTTCATATTAGTATTTAGCGTTTTAAAAAACTTTTGTCAAACGTTAATAATTTTAACGTTTCAAGAGTCCTGATCAAGTCAAATTCGATTCTTGACCATACAGATTTGTTGTATATATGCTCTGCTTTACATTTGTCAATATGAATAAATAGCTTATGAACTTTTTGATTAACACAATATATAGAAAATGGAAATGCAAAGTTGAGTTATATTTTGCTTCATCCTTCTTTGTTATTTTACTTTTCTGGGCGTTGATGGCTTTGTGTGGTGCTTTCACTTTTCTGCTCGTGGACATCCACGGGTGATTTGGGTTGAAAGCACTTATTCTTCATCCGATAGAACACGGAAAACAAAAAAAAAAAATTACCCTACTTTTGAAAATTTATGACAGAATTATCCTACTTTTGGAAAAGCTTTCAAAAATACCCTTTTCGATAAGTCACTTATCGTAACGGCAGGTGATTTATCATTTAAAACGGTCGAAATTTGAAAAAATTTGAAAACTGAGGCGGTTGCGTCACACCTACCGTTTCGGTAGATAACCTACTGTTTTGGCTCTTTACCTACCGCCCGTGGTAGCCTGTCCCTCTTCCCATTTCCTTCTTCCTTCTTTCTTCTTCCCCACCCCCCCCCCCTCCCGAGCCCATTGCAGGAATTCACAAAAACCCATCTCAAGCCTTTTTTTTGGCAAAAAATTCAACCCCAAGCCTAGGAAATTGCCTCTACTTGTAAGTTTTCTAATTTTTTTGGCGTTTTTATTTGTTATATATTTGTTTTTTGTGTACATATATGTGTTGTTCATATGCATATATATGTATATGTGTAATGCATACTGTAGATGTATATGTTTATTTTACATGCATATGTATATCTATATTTGACATGCATATGAATATGTATATGTATATTTGTATATGTATGTATTTTGAATTGCATTATTCTGTAGTAAGTTAAATAGTTTATTTATCTTGTGAAGATAGAATTTATGATATTTAAGATAATGTTGTAATGTATGAATTTTTTTAGTTAGAAATTTATATGAATTTATTGAAAATTAGAAATGTAAAAGAAGTTAGAAATTTATTGTGATGTATGACTCTATTATAAGTAAAGAGGTTATTAGAATTTAGAAAATTTTTATAACTGAATATTTGATTAGAATGTAAGAATTTATGCAAATTTAATAATTTATTATTATTGAAAATTAGAAATATATTGAACACTAGAAATTATAGGAATATAGGATTTTAATATAGTTTATTTGATTAGGAAATTAATATAATTTATTAGGAATTTATATAACTTACTTGATTAGGAATTTAATATAATTTATTAGGAAATTAATATATTTTTTATTGGGAAATTAATATAATTTATTGTAATTTATTAGGAATTTTATATAATTTATTAGTAATTTAACATTATTTATTTGATTAGGAATTTAATATAATTTATTAGATAACTCACTTGATTAGGAATTTAATATGATTTATTAGAAATTAATATATTTTTATTGGGAAATTAATATAATTTATTGCAATTTATTAGGAAATTTAAATAATTTATTAGTAATTTGACATAATTTATTTGATTAAGAATTTAATATAATTTACTAGGAATTTGATAAATTATATTTTGTTAGAAATTTAGTGTAATTTATTAAGAATTTAACATATTTTATTTGATTAGGAAATTAATATAATTTATTAGGAATCTAATATAACTTATTTGATTAGGAATTTAATATAGTTTATTTGATTAGGAAATCAATATAATTTATTGCAATTTATTAAGAATTTTATATAATTTATTAGGAATTTAACATAATTTATTTGATTAGGAATTTAATATAATTTATTAAAAATTTAATATAGTTTATTTGATTAGGAAATTAATATAATTTATTAAGAATGTAATATAATTGGATGGCCTTATTTCGGCCACACCATGCCTTCTCGTATTAAATGTCCAAATAATAGGTGTCCTTAATGTGTACTCGTACAAAACCCACCCCGAAATTAGACTTATGTTTTACAAAATGCATAACTGTAAATTCAACCAGCACAGCGGTAACATTTTTATGGTCAGCCCTTCTTTTGTCTCCGAAGCAATTATGCACACCCTAATACTTTATTATTTCAAACTGGTGGTGTGTGGATTTCTGAATTGCTTGTAATTCCCACCTATATGGATTTCTACGGTTAGAAGCATTTATGCAACAAACAAACCACAAATCTAGTTCAGACTTCATGACTTGTATTCATGTTGTACCTTTATCAAATACATATGAACGACCCTAATTACATCCTTCTCAGATGGGAAAACCATACCTTTGGCCAGTTCCTTCTTATTTTCGTCCCAAAATAAGTGCGTTTTTATGCTACTCTATGCTATCCATATAATATTCTTGACTAACGGTATGGAACTCTACAGTTTCAAATACCTCGAACATCATTATCGCACTGCCACTCGATCCCACACCACCAGATGGCTCGCATCAATATTAGTATGCTTATTAAAAATAAAAATCTAGGTGCCACAATGTTTATATGTAAATATAAATTAATGTATTAACAAAATTGCCAAAGAGTTTTCAATACGAATAGAAATATTAGTTGGAATACAACACATATTGCATGAGGCATAACGAAAATAACAATGTGCACGAAATTAGAATGAGGCAGATTTCAAATAGACATGTGATGCACATGCTAAATATAACAGACTCATGTGAAAATCATGATAAATATGGTAAAATATAATTTTATAATATTTTTGAAAGCCACACGTGGTAAAGATGCTAAATATAAAAACACACATGGGTTAATATAATTATACACATGTTTTAATTAACAGTGGAACTCACCCCATCCAAGCAAACAGTTGTCGCAAGTTGATTGGAAGCAGTTCCCATCCAAGCAAACAGTTGTCGCAAGTTGATTGGAAGCATTAAAGGGGAAAAAACCACCATGGTTATTGAAGAAGGTTTAAGAAAGTATGGATTATACAAAGAACTAAAATAGATGAACCATTCAAAATGGTGAATAAACTTTGAATATTAAAAATAATACTAAATAAGTGGTAAACAATATTTTGGCGTAAATAACGAAATTGATATGGGAAAAAAATGAAGATAAATTGTCAATAATAAAAATGATACATAACACATTATGTACATAAAATTCATAATTAATCACACCCAACGTAGATATATGAAGTTAGTTATAAGAATATAATAAAATATGTTTATTAATGCTTGTGTAGCCGTAACCATTGATAATCATTTTAGATGAATGGATGGATGCAAGCAAATGTGACAACATAAGGCTTAGCACAAAAAAAAAAAAAGAATAAAGAAAGAAAGAAACACGTGACAAGTTGAGAAGGGAGGAGAATGAGTGGGAAAACATAAGTCGTATTGACTTTTAAAATAGGATTATGAAGATAGAAATTCTCAAGTTAGACTACGGCATAATACATATGATATGTCATAATACAAATAATCTTATTTCAATAAAAAAATCTAAGAACAAATATTATTTCCAACAAAATATCTAATACATTAACAATTTGTTTAGATTGAGGAAAATGGGGGGAAGAGAAAGGTAATGGAAGGATTAAAGTAAGCATTCCTCTGTTTGGTTTGGGAGTAGATGGAAAGGGGAGGTAAAGAAGAAATGAGCTTCATTCTCTCAAATTTTTTATTTTCAATCATTCTAAATTAGGGTAAAATAGAAGAAGAGGATTCTTCTAATCTTTTACTTTCAATATTTTATATATAGAATTTATCATTTCCTTCTATTTCTTTCACAATCCAAATATAAAATCCTCACAATCCTTTATGTTTCTTTTTCTTAAGAAAATACTCTAATCCAAATATAAATTACCCATTTCCTCTCTTTTCCTTTATAATCCTTTCCTTTCCTTTATTAAATTTCCCTATCTCAATCCAAACATAGTGTAATTGTCAACGTATTAATTGGATTTAAATTTTTAAAAAGTACAATCTTCTTTTTGTTATTTGTATAACTAGATATTATTAATTATTAATTTCATATTTATACCCCTACAATGCAGATGTGTTACACTAGTATGATATATTATAGTACACATATAATTTAAGGGTCCATTTATTTGTAGGAAAATAGCTTGTTTGAGGAATATATTTACAGAAGAAATACTTTATAATGTTTACTCTTGAAACTATATAAGATTTTCAATAAGAGTAAGAAAAAAAAATGATGTAAATACACCAGAAGACGTGATATGAATTTTAGCCCATAAAAAAATATTTCCCTCCTCTTGTAATTTTAAGGGATACAACATTGTATCCCTAAAAATTTATTTTTATATTAATTAAGAAATTCTTTAAATAACTTATTTTACTGTCTCAAAAAACAAAAATGAAAATAATACCAAGGATCCGCTTCCTAAACGGCATCGTATTATCTCAGGTGCCATTGTTAATGTCTCTCAAAGCAGAGGCCTCAATCCAGCATCTTCTTCTCCCTTCCTCTGTATCTATAGAAAACCTAAACACCAAACGATCACCAGCAATGGAGGCGGACCAAAAAGACAAAAACACCCTTGAAACCCAACCCAATTGCAACCAACCCCAACCCCAACCCCAAACCCAACCCCTCTCCAAGAATGCCCAAAAGAAGCTACTCAAACAACAACAGTATGAAGCCAAGAAAGCCCACAAAAAGGCTCTGCTGAAAGAGCAAAAGCTAAAAGAAGCAGAGAGGAAACGCAGAGAATGGGAGGAGAAGCTAGCGAGCTGCGAGAACGAAGAGGAAAAGCAGAAGCTGATCGAGACGCGGAAGGAGTTGAGGAGAGGGAGAATGGAGGAGAGGGCTGCTGAGAAAGAGAAGAAGATTGAGAGGTTGAGCAAAGCTAGAGAGTGTGGTCAGAAGATTGTTGTTGATCTTGAGTTTGCTCATCTCATGAACTCTTCTGAGCTTAATAGCCTTGTTCAGCAGGTAAAATTGTTATTCATTTCACGTTGGATTCTGGGAAGAATTTGCGTTTATGTACGCGTTTTGGGTCATTGTAATTTTCTTCAGTTTTATTTTTTAGTAATTGTTGTGGGTTTAAGTGATAAGTAAGATTTAACCATTTTGAACTGGTAGATTTAAGGTTTGGAAGAGCTTGGAGTATGTTTGGGCGTGTGGGATGACAAAAATGATTTCGTTTTCTTTTTGAATTGGGTTGTGAAAAGATGCCTTCTTTTTGTCTTTTTTTGTAGTTTTGGTTTAATTTTGGTGCTTTTGCTGGTGAAGTGTTTCCATGGGATTGTTAGAAAACATTAACTGTTTAATCATGATTATTCCATATTAGTACTATTTTGTTTTGATTTTGAAATGTTTAATGGTAAATGATGCCATTTATGGTTAAGTTTACTCATTTTGTGTCACGAAAATGACTGCGTTTTAATTGTTCTCTTTTTCAATTTTGATTCTTTTACTTGTCAAGTGTTTGCGTGGCATTATCATGTGATTGTTTTTGACATAAAAAGGAAAGCAAGAAAGGCAGATTTTTTGCTTCCTTTGGTGGTGTTAATGAGGAAAATGTGGGATATCAGCGATGAGGTTTTGTGGTGTATGATGTTGCTTGCATCATTTGAAAGTGTTGATTGCTTGTGATTGTCTGAAGTGACTATCCATATTGGGTCTAAAGCATCTTAATTTTGGCAAAATATGAATTCTCAGAATTTTGGTTGTTCCTTAATTTTTGCTTTTGCTGGTTTTAAGGATTTTAATTGAAATATTTTATGTCAGTCCTTGGAATGTATGAGTACATTTTGAAGGGATGATGATTTTTATGAGATTGTTCTGTTAAAGAGCTGGAAAATTGTATAAGAATGTCGGCACATATATGTGTCTGTGTGTGTGTGTGTGTGCGCGTGTGCGTGCACGTGTTTGTGCGCGTGTGTATGTGTGCATGTTCTTGTGTGTGTGTTTGTATATATATATGTGCGTCTACACACACTCACACACACATATATATGCTATACTTACTGGTATTCTCTAGAACTTGTCAATGTTATCATACATCGGTTTCGCATTATGTTTGACATTAATTTTATTTGAGTTCTGGTTTTTCCCCTTTGAGGGCTTAGACATATTAAGTCTTTCTGGATTGACTTGGTGATTCATATTCTTTCTGTGATCAATTTGTAATTACTTTTAGTGGCATTCTTAATTATTTATGATCAAGAAATTCAGTCTAAATTGATTTTTCATTGTATAAATGGCGAGGTTGCCCTTGCTATTAGGTTTCCTTTTCTTTCCAAATTTGTAAACCAACTAATCACTATCATCTAATATGCAGATCATGTACTGTTATGCAGTAAATGGAAGATGTGAGACTCCTGCCCATCTTTGGTTAACGGGATCCCAGGGAGAAATGCAAAATCAGTTGCAAAGGATTCCAGGATATGATAAATGGGTAATAGAGAAAGAAACCCGGCCATATATTGAAGCATTCCAAGATCAGAAGGAAAACCTGGTGTACCTCACAGCGGATTCAGATACCACGCTAATTGAACTTGACCCAAAGAAAATCTATATAATTGGCGGGCTGGTGGATCGGAATCGTTGGAAAGGGATAACCATGAATAAGGCTAAAGAACAGGGGATTGAAACTGCCAAACTCCCAATAGGGAACTTCCTGAAGATGTCTAGTTCACAGGTGTTGCTTCTTTGTCTTGCTTTCTTCAGTTTGAGATGATTTATGGATATCATGCTTCATGCTGTCAGCATTTTATATGTGAAATGGAGAAAATTACTTTTGATGAATCTTGGGCTTGTTGACTTTCAGTAGTCATGACTTATGACCCTGGGCACTGGTTGCCCTGGCAGTGCTAATTCATGATGTTGGGACTTTTAAAAGGTGCAATACAAACTTGACCATGTTTTTGATTGGTAGTGCAATTGCCCTCTGGTTGGGATGGATGCAACACTACCTATTGATAAATCCCTAACTTTAGGTCTTTTTTAAATTGATTCAATTGTGGAATAACAGAACGTGTGTATCTAGGGAATAGTCGCTTCAGAGTGAATTCTCCCTAGATACATCTATTCAATTAATAATTAAATTCTGAATTTATTTCGAATATTTAAGTAGTGCTGAAGATTCAATAAAATATCTATCTCTTCTTTCTCTAGATCATTAGGGAAAGTTTCATCAAATTTTACCTTACATTGTCCATGATAAGACAAGGAATGCTATTTTAATAGTCATACAAGGAATGGTAAAATTGTACATTATTATGAGAATATGATTGCCGGTTAGCAAACATAGTTTTGAATTTATGTGCTCTTTCAGAAGCAATTCTACCAGCTCCTGAATGGATTGATATTTATGCTGATTTCATTCAGATATCTTAATGACGTGCATATGTTTAATGTGAATGCAGGTCCTTACTGTGAATCAAGTGGTAGAGATACTCCTCAAGTTCTTGGAAACAAAAGACTGGAAAATTTCCTTTTTCTCTGTGATTCCTCAGAGGAAGAGATGTGAGGTTGACGCGGAGAATTCCCATGGTGAACTAGAAGGGGAGGATAATGAAGAAGAGAGAGATGATCAAGAGAATAAAAGGCAGTGCATTGAGACTTGAAAATATCTCATTCATTTGATCATGGGGCCATCTTTTGGCCTCAACAAATTATCAGGTCCATTGCCAATTGTTTTACTTTTATGTCTTCTGATTATTGATTCCTGCACTTAGTTCCAGTTAACCAGTGCTTGCTCACTCTAAATACTATGGATCGAGAAGTTTATTCATTGACTAGGCCGGTAGACACACTTTCATCTTGTTATAAATTTTCAGTAACTAGTGGGTTAGGATGGGATGATATAGAAACCAGCAGATAGTGTTGCCCTGTGGCATTCAGTGGAAAAAGTGTTGGCTAGTTATTGACTTGATGATACATTTCATAGATTCTGAATGATATGTGAAATGAAAATAAAGCTCAATATGGTGGTTTCATTGCCCCCTGTTTGGATTCTACATTCTGTGAGGGGAGGGGAAATGAAGTGGAGGAGGGAAAAAGAGAAACAAAATCCTCCAAAAATTCGGGATTCTCAAATCTCTCCACTTTCTTGCCTCAAATTTAAAACATGTAATCCAAACAAGCTGAAGATAATAATACCATAATGAAGAGCGATTGAAGATGGTAAATTGTCCAAAAATTTCTGTTGCACATGGCATTAGATTTTGATTTCACATAAACACTAGAGATTTATTACTATTATCCAGTGCAAATGCATGTAATACCATTAACTATTATCCAGTGCAGATGCATGTATTATAATTAATATAGGATATCTGTGTATTAAAATTACAGATTACATTATCAAAATGCCATGATGGTTCACATATAAAATGTTTCACTTCATGCTTATAGATCAAACCATCACTTTGTTGACTGGGGATGAGAGGTGAAAATGAAGGTTGTTCATTGTTTTTCATGGCTGTACTGATTATATCAGCCATTATGGTATTTCCTCAATATATGCAGCCTCAACCTCCTGCTATATTAGCTCTACTCTTCTCTGCTGTCCCCATTGGTTTTCTAATTTACGTGCTATTTCTAGTGCTTTTTGTTTGGTAATAAATGTACTTAAGTTGTCGCTTTCCAATAGGGATCAGAGCTGCATTTACAAGCCAATCTGTGCGTGTTATCGCTATCCTCTACAGGGATCAGGAGCTGCATTTACAAGCCAATCTGTGCGTGTTATCGCTATCCTCTACAGGGATCAGGGGCTGCATTTACAAGCCAATCTGCTTGTGCATTTGGTTCTCTATAAACTTGATTCAATGAGTTGCTACCAGTTACGGCTACGCAGCAACGGGGACCAAGAGCTGCATTTACAAGCCAATCTGCGTATGCATTTGCTTCTCTATAAACATGATTCAATGTGAACTCTAATTTTTCCACCCGTTAATTCATCTGATAGATGGTGATAAGTCTCCTCCATCTCCTAATAGAACATTGTAAGTCCATGCTGGTTGGAAATCATGGTTTTCAAGTTGTATTATCAAATTAGCTCAATACTGGCGGTATACACGGGTGGTTTGGGCAATTTTCTTATTAATGTTTTAATTGAATTGATTTTGGCAGTTTATAATTTTGAAACTAAAACTGATTGAAATAATAAGAAGTCAGACGATTCAGTTAGTGCGGTTTTGGGTAGTTTTGAAAATGTGATATAATCATATTAATCTAGCGATAATTCCTAAATCCAATAATGAAACAATCACAAACAAATAGTTTAATTTTTCAATAATTTTTTAGCTATCAAAAGTTCTTTCTTATTTTATTTATTCATTGTAAGAAACTCTAGGTGAATCTCGATAACTATATATATATATTTTAAATTATTAAAAATTAAATGGACATATATATCATGGTTATTTGCTCATAAAATCAAAAATCGAGTTGCTATTTTGGTTTTTAAAAATTAAAACCATGATTGATCGAATTATTCTAAAAACTAACAATTTACGACCAATTCGATTCATCCTATTTTTCAGTTTTTGGGGTTTTATGTTCATCCCTACACAGTACCATTTGCATGACCTTTATTCAATTTTATATTAAATCTCTAATATAGTCATGAATTTGTTTAAAGTTTTTTTTTAAAATTTAATCACTTTTAATTTTATGGTTTTTAATTTTTAATTATGAAATTTAAATATTTTGATATTTTAATTCTTTAGTTTTTAATTTTAAATTTTTTAGTTTTTGTTTTAACTTTTTTAATTATTAATTTTATTTTTTATTTAACACATGAAGAGTACTATGCAAGTATTATTTCTGTTAAAATGATTTTAAAAATAAAAGAATTTAATATGTACCAACAAGAATTCATTTTATTTTGATCGAACCGTCTAATTTCTTTGGGGCATATCTCATGTAAAAAGTGATGTGGCACTTAGAATGACTTCAACAAAATGCAAGACTTGTATATACAATTGTTAGTATTTCAAAATTTGTTAATAACTCTCTCCATTTTATAAAGAATGTTGAACTAAACTTCAATTTTTAGGGTGATAATACGACATTATTTATAAAATAAGGGGTATAAGTAATATTTTCGATAACATAAATTTTCTGTTAACACATTCTCTAATCACAAAAAATTTTATGCAATTTTAATAAAACAAAAGAAGCAAAGCACATCTACTCAATTATGGCATTGGATAACCTCTATGAAGTTTTTGACTAATGCATGAGTGGACCTTATTGAATGTGTTGTTACTACAAACATAATACTATCGCAAAAAAAGAAAAACTATAAATGTGGTGTAATTATATTATATTAGAAATTTTTTTTAAAATATATTGGAAAGGAAGGTTAAAAGTCAATATAATTAGTGGAATTGGTATCAAGATCATACTTAAAATGAGAGACATACCACTAAATCTTTAGGCCTTAGTTTTATTAGTTTTGCCTCCTTATAAATCAAAATATAAAGAATTAACGAGACATATTTACTGCAATATGAGATTTTATTTTATTTTTATCATATTCCACTTTATATGCACTTTCAATTTCAGATCAATCATTTCGTGTCGCAAGCATTCATTGACTATTGATATTAAATAGATTCCTGTCGAAGATTGATAAACACAATAAAATGATGACAAAAACCCAACAAACCAGCACTTAAAATAACCTGAAGAAAAGACCATATACTAAATGCTGACACCAAAAGTTTCTGATAATAAATTCGCGATGACATTATTACATAAATGTTTAAGAGACACCCTCCACATAATTAATTGACATGTAATCCAACAATGTTAAAGAGGATGCCTAGCTTCGAGTCTTAACACAATAACATAGCAAAACTAATGACACAATGATGCCATTACAACAATCATCGTTGTTCAAAACGCCAAACATGAATGTTGAATGGAGAGCACTTCAATTGCATTTACAAGCATGGGAAAGGTAGATGAGAATGGCCGCCATCAACACCGGGAAGACGAGCAAGATGGACACGGGAGGCGGCGCAAGGGAACCCATCATTAATGGTAAGAAGAGAACGCACATTACCACCACCAACATCGTCGCGATTGAACCGCTTCCCCAACCGTATTGCTCCGCCATCTTCACTATATAGGCACACCAAATTTTTGATGAATCGGAAGATTTTGGATTAGTGTGTCTGAGGCTTTGTTTGCATGGACAACAATTGCGTGCATGGATGGATGGTGGCAATTTATAATTTTTGCATGGTGGCTCTTCGTCACAGTGTACAACGTTCGGGTGTGAGCAGGCTGTTACATGCACACAACGTTTCGATTTTAAATTCACACTCGGTCTGCTTCGCCCCTCGGTAATTTCTCAAAAGTATTAAGGATTTATTTATTTATTTTTTTTATTTTTTCCTTCTGGATTTGGTGGTTAAAGACCAATAACTAAAAGGGCCTTGCATATTGAAAAGCTCGAAACGTGGAACCAATCACTACGCTACCACCAGAGCTTTGGTCAACTTATAGAAGTTACACGTGCAGTAAATGGAACGAGAAATTGCACGCAAAAGCGTTTTTCGCTGAGATCTGGTAACAAGAAATTGAGTTAAATTTTTTTGGTCGATTAGTAGGAATTGAGTTACATTTTAATCGTTATAAATGGTTGAGGAGTAGAACTTGTGGAGTAGGTAAACACATTCAAATATCTATCTATATATTAAAATGACAACGTAGGGTCTAGTGTGTCACCCCACCCAAATTTTTTTTTTAATTAAAAATAAAAAAAAATATTTTTTTGCAACAAGAAAAATCTAGTTGGCGGAACTTGAGCACTGGAACAATTGGCCGAGTCCGACCACCAACTGGCAAAACTTAAGTTTGCAACACGTCCCTTGTATTGAATGTTAGGTAAGTCAAGGGTACTGCAACACGTCCCTTGTATTGAATGTTAGGTAAGGCAAGGGTACTCACCCAAGGCAAGGGTTGAGGTTGAATACGAGTTGAGATTGAACATAAGTTATAAGCTGTATTCAACCTCAACTTTTAACATTGGAACATCCTTAGAATAACACTCTTTTTGACATTACGATGTTTTTTTAACATCATATACAAAAGCCAAATTGGTTTTTCAATAAATATTATATGATAGAACATTAACGAATTGGTGACCAAATAATTATGAAAGTGGTGCGGCTACAAATCAATCCCTAAATTGGTGAACAAATATTTTTAGGCATAAATAAGTCATGATAATTACATAGTTGGACTAATTTTGGTTACAAATTAGTCATTAATGTGGGAAACACAAGCCTGTCTGTAATGATATCTCTTAGGATCTAAAGATAAATTGAAAGCAGAGAAAGATTTTCTTATTTGGTTTAAAGGAAATAACAGAAAATTACAAGATAAGCAGCTTTTCGAGCAAACTGAAGCTCCCAAAAGAGAAAAGAAAACAGAGAGAGACAAAGCTCAATTTTGATAACAATTTTCTGATGCCCTACTCGTGCTTTTTCTCTATTTATAAGCATATGTAACAACTTGCACAGCTTATGCTTTACATGTAATCCTTCAATATGCATGATGGTTTGTGCTCCCTTTCGCTCCTTCTGAGTGTGATGGTTGGCACGTGCAAGTTCGTTACATTGCCCCCTGCTGGAAAAGGAACCTTGTCCTCAAGGTTCCTAGACGTATGGCAATTGAAAAAATATATTCTTCTCCAATTTTGATGTGCTTCCGTTGCAGCCACTTTAGCAAGGGAGAACACATTGTGGAGAACTAATGATTGATCCCAAGGATGAGATGGGGATGTCAACAAAACAGCATGTGATGATTCAGTATATGAGCCAAAAAGATCTGAACCAACTTCAGCAATGACCTCAACATTTCTCATTAACATTGTCAGTGGTCTCTCTGCAAATACATCTGCCAAGACTCCCAAATAAAGTCATAGAAGATCCACTAAGACCATAACCAGTTGTTGCATCAAACAACCCTTCCCAATCATCATCGTAGTCCAACTGGAAGAGATTCATAACAACATAGAGCGCCAAAAGTCCATTCACAGCCAAGAGAAAGCTCATAATTGCAGCACCATAGACCCTGTCAAAACTAAAAGCTGCAACCCATAAAGGGTTGCTATCCCGCAAGAATACTTCATTTTATGGAATATCGCCACTAAGGGATGCACTTATAAAGAACATCATCTTCAGCAAATTATGTAAATTATCCTCAAGGGTGAGAGCCATCAGAACAAAAACCTTGTATATTTTGATTTCATTCATATTGTTATCTGACAACGGAGCAAGGTACCATGTAACCTTGTGTTTGTTTACGAGTAACCGCATGAGACCCCATGAGAGGACAGCTCCAGAAAGCAAAGAGAAGTTTAGGATATTGAAACAAATCATTCGAGCTCTAGTGTAAATCATGCTAAAACCAAAGTATTGCAATATGACTAGAGGGAAATATATAAATCCAATCAAGATTTTTTGCAAATGGTGCAGAACAACCAACCCAACAAACATAGTTAAGACACCATTGAGCACCGCACAGTCAAGAAGGCAATGCAGTTTCTTTTTGCACTTATGCCCGGTAGCAAATGCTCTATTTGCATAATAGGCTTCTACAATACTCAGGTTCTTCAAAAACTCAGATGCTAGTGCATCCGAATTGTCAACAAAAGCTTTAGCGTCTGCCAATTTCTTCTGAATATATTGGAAGAAGACCTTATCTATCATCAGTTGCTTAGGCTCATATTTGAGAGGTTGCCCTCCAGTAACATAAATCCTGGGGAAATTTTCATGAGCATCTGTGTTGCATTTTTGAATAGATGTACTAATAAGGTCCATAAGATCCCCATCTAACAGAGTAATCAAAGACCAATCCAAGTCCCCATGTAACAGAGTAATCAAAAACTAATCCAAGTTCTTTTTCATCATATCATAGATGTCAAGTTGCCCACCATATGACATGAACCTCATAGAATCTTCAATAAATGATTGCACAATTCTACAATAATCAGGCACCATTGATGAGAATGATGCAATGTAAGGAAACACTAGCATACTATTCGATCCCTTTATCTGAAACGAGAAGACCTGCACTAGATACTCATGTTCTCTCTTCATATACATCTCTTCAAACATATCAACAGAGAGAGCCTTCTTCAGTTGCTTATTACAATTAAATAACAAGAGTCCATTATACTTATATCTGTGCTGAGACAACATAAGAAGAAATGTAGCAATCGGGTACCCATAAAGCCTCAAATTGACCTCAATTAAACTCACTTAATCCATAATCAACAACAATTGATTCGTGATTTTCATCTTGGAAAGTGATCCTCTGACACATAATAAACTTTCCGTAAGGCAGTATCCCATAAATTCTCAACATCCATTTTTTGAAATCAATCCTCCCCCGATCAAAAAAACGCGATTCTCAGCTACGAAGAAACCATCTATTTGTGCAAAGAAAGTTTGATGCAATTTGAGAAATGAAATCCTAGATGATACCTGAAAATTTGAAGTTTAATTGAGGATTCTGAGTCTTAAAATAGTACTGCTCAAATAGATTCTCAAGGCCAAGCGTTTGGCGTATCTAGCAAGCCTTTGACGTTTGATTAAATTCGAGCACTTTGGGCTTAAACTGCACTTGGCCTTCTTCATTGTAGTAGATATTCGTTGGGACATTGTGGATCGTAAAACTGGCTGTTGAAGCTGCAATACCTTCAACTGATGGGTGAAAAAGAGGTAAGGCTGATTTAGGCCCCTTTAAGCCAAGTGAACTAGGGGCAATCAATGGGCTAGAGGCACCCCACGAAATTGACCCAACTCGCATGCTTGTAGAAGAATGCAATTTGCATGCTTCTTCTTCCTCCTTGACAATGTCTTCGTCGTTATGACACATCATTGTAGTGGATAGGTCCGTTTCTGGACTGGCTTCATTGACGACCACTTTTTTCTCGTTGTTACTTGGTGGTGATAAAGCACTAAAAGAAAGTAGAGTTGGCAGCTTAGATCCACTTGAATTGAGTGAGACATGATCAGCTAATGGACAGGAGATAGCCATATCTGTTGGCGACGACGAATTGGAGAATCGATTTTTAGATAATGACATTACTCGATCCCATTTGTTGTTAAGAGCTGTCATCTTTGCCATCAGAGCCTGTAACGATTGCCGATTTTTGGCAAGTCACCGAGCAGTAGCAGCGGTAAGGTCCTGGACCTTCATCATGGAATCGGTAAGTGATTGCAGATAAGATTCATCAAGCACCTTTGTAACGATATCTCTCGGGATCTAAAGATAAATTGAAAGCAGAGAAGGATTTTCTTATTTTGGTTTAAAGGAAATAACAGAAAATTATAAGATAAGTAGCTTTTTGAGCAAGCCAAAGCTCCCAAAAGAGAAAAGAAAACAAAGAGAGACAAAACTCAATTTTGATAACAATTTTCTGATGCGCTACTCACGTGCCTTTTCTCTATTTATAAGCATATGTAACGACTCACACAGCTCATGCTTTACACGTAATCCTTCAACAGGGGTGACGGTTTGTGCTCTCTTTTTGCTCCTTCTGAGTGTGATGGTTGGCACGTGTGGGTTCGTTACGAATCGAATGTAGTCGTAATTTGTGAAACACAAAGTCGTCGTTATGGTCATTGAGTGTGACGAATATTTTTGTCACAAATTGAATTCCGTCACCGATCTGTCACTCGTAACGAGTGACATTACAGTTATAAGTTGATCAACAATTGACTTCCATCACTAACATGACACTAATTGTCAAGCATAACTCCGTCACAAACCCGTCACTAATAGTGGTTGATAATTCGATCACAAGTTAAATTTAGTGACTAATCCTTCACTAATTTGTGAATACCGTGTTTGTCACTATTCATTCACTAATTGCAACTATTTCTGCCATAAGTATGTTCAAATTGAATTCAATCACTGATTTGTCACTAATAGTATCAAATATTTCAATCACAAGTAAGTCGAGGATACATATGTATCCTTAACATACTAAAACAACTACCATTATTGGTATCAAACCAATAACGATTCACACAAGCTAAATCTTCTAATCGATAATTAGGCCAAAGAAAGAACTTTAATTTAATTAATTCATTTTTATCTCTACCAAGATGTTTACTTTCATCCAAAAATTGATTGCAGTTTTTTACCCCGTCCCTTTTGTAAAATAATTGAATTTTGTTACTAGTTGTGAAGCACAAGTTCGTTACCAATCTGTGACTAATACTAACAAATAATTCGGTAACAAGCCAATCATGAATTGAATTTAGTCAAAGAGCCTTTACTAATTTGTGAAGCACAAGCCTGTTACAAAATTCATTACTAATTGTGATGTATGTTTTCGTCACAAGTTTATAGAATTTGAATTCCGTCTTTGACAATGAATGGTATTTTGGTTACAATTTGGATTCTCTCCCTAATCCATCCCTAATTTGTAAAGCACAACCTCTCACTAAATTTGACAAATATTTCTTCCATTAGTCTTTCACAAATTAAATCCCGCGAGTGATCTATCACTAGTTTGTAAAGCAAAAGTCTATCACTAATCATTCTTTAATTAACTAAATTCTATGATCTAATCATTAAACGATTTCTTTCTCTCTAAAACTGCTCAGAACTACCTTCTTCTCTCTTTGCGAGAGATGAGCTCTCTTATCCTCTCTCTTGGGGTTTTCTCTAAGATTTTCTGTGTTCGAGCCAAGCCCGTGATACGTTTTTATAGGCTTGGCCCCACCTTGGACTTTCTCTCGTTTTCTTTTTATCTTTTTCCCTTTTTTTTGTTTGTGTCCTTGTGTTTTGTGTTTTGGTGTTTTTCTTTGGCCACTGCTTGGGCGACTTTTTCCGCAAATCTAGGATTTTCTATTGGCCTTTTGTTTTATGGGCTTTGCTTGGTGTTTGATAAGCTTCAATGGTGCAAATGACGGGACAAACTCGAATGATATGAAACATCATGGACGGATCTATGCTTCAATCTCTTTTCTTCCCTGCCTTGTGTTGTCAGAAGTTCCCCCAATTTGATGTTCCTGATCCCTTTTTTGATTTTGGACGCAAAGGTGATGAGGTGGCTTTTCTCACCACCTATTCAAGCAATGGATTTACGGGATTTGTTCTCTTTCATAGGATGTTTAAATCATTTAGATTGCAATTTTCTTTGACCCAACCTCTATTCAGGTTGATGAGTCTCGTTGAACTCATCTTCGACTTGTTAGAATTTTGCCCCTCTATATTTGCTGCTTTGCTGGAGTTTGTCTTGGATCTTTGTGAGCTTGGTGGCAGTTTTCATTCCTCGGTGACTATGACAGAGGGTGCTTTGTGATGATAAGTCATGGATTCCTTCTCGACTGAAGGGATGTGGTCTATGTTGTTGCTTCGCTGCAATGAAGTCCATTAGCGTTGTTTCCCGTCATCTTCCTCATAGAGTTAGGTTTGCTTTGAAGTTGGGCTAGTGTTTTGTTGGCTGAAAGTGTCTGTTAGTGTTAGAATCTGGGCTTTGTAGTTTGATATGTTTTTCTTTTCCCTATTGGGCTGTAGATCTTGGCCGAAGTGTCTATTTGTTGCTCTCGATGTGTTGTCCAGTCCCTTATGCATTTATTATCTTTGTAATTTTGTTTTATGTTAATATAATTGCATTTTGGACCAAAAAAAATTCTTTAATTGTAATTAATTTTCTCTCACAAGTTTATCAAAAATTGAATTCTATCACTAATCTGTCATTAATTGATCACTAAAAAACTATTGTTTTATATATGAATATAATTTCGTGTAGTAATAAAAGAAAATATATAGAGTTGGCTTAGCGGTAGTACATGATTCAAATACATAGGATGTTGTCTGTTCTAATTGAGGTAAGCGCATCTAGTTTTGATTTTCACCAAAGTTACAAATTGCGATCCAAAATTCGGTCTCTAAATTCAATGGCCAAATTAGTGATGCTAAAATGCTATCGCTGAATTACCAGCAGAAAAGTTCAATCACTGAATTAGTAATAGAAAATTTCAGTCATTAAACTGGTAACAGTAAAATTTAATCACTGAACTACTGGCAGCAAACACCTCCTTGTCCAAACACATTCCTCCTTTTTAACTTGTATGCCTTTTTTTTTTTGTGGGTCCCTTAGAGATGCTCCAGCGATAAGAATTGAAGATGGACATGGCTCATGATCTGAATTCGAATTCAGTCTATTGCTTTGAGTGAGTGCCCTCGACCTCCCTGGCACACAGTGTACCCAGAGTTTGTCAATTGGTGGTCAGGCTCCGCAGAATGTTTCAATGGTCGAGTTATGCTAGTCACCAAAAACGAAAAATAAAAAAGAAGAAAAACTTGTATGGCTTTTTTTTTTTTTTTTTTCCCAATGGAACTTGCGTATTCTGACCAAAGGAAAAATTTCATTGAATTAAGAGATAACTTAGTGACTCTTAAAATGATATACTTTCTGAAATGGAAGTGACAGATTGGACTGAAGTTGCCTTGGGACTATACTCAATTAAACATCTAAATAAGATTTAACAGCTGTGAATTATTTGACACAATATGACAAAATATTTAAAATATGGTTGTGAATATTATTTGATGGAATTATGATAAAATAATTTTTTTATGATTATTGATTTCGCTTATATAGTTGTGATGATGATATTATGAGAAATCATCACTTGTGGCTAATCACTCGAATGTTAATCCCGTTAATCCTATCCTAGAAAAAATGATAAGTAAGATGGTCTTTTAACATGAAATGATGACCCAAAATATTTCAAACAAAACCAAATACAGACATGTAAAATTATAAAAAGGGTTTTTCGGTTTTTGTATCTAACATTTTAACTCATATTTGACAAAAAAAAGTGGCCAATAACAATAAAATAATTAGGAGAATAGATTTATTTATAACATTATGATTTAATGAATAAGATTCTGCCTTTGTCAATTGTTCCACCAATAGTTCATAATAGTGATTAGTTTATTATAGTTAAATTTCGTAAAAAGAATAAAAAGACGATGAGAAAAAAGTATTACTTTTGCAGACACCATTATTATGCAACATCAGGCTTGCTACCCACGTATGCAACTTTCCTAAAATATCTTGATTTTGCCATATTGAATCTTGACAATTAATATTAATAATAATAATAATATTAATAAATTTTGATCAAAATTCCTTGCAGCCCACGCCTTCTCTCTACCCAACGTCAAAACGGTGTGAGCAATTTTGCCAAGTCTCTTTTCCAATATTCGGATTCAAGGACGCGGTTAATCTCCTATAAATACACACCAAAGCTCACAAACTTTACTGAATTTCTTCTGTTTCTTTCTTGCTTCCTACACAATTCACAAGCAAAACTCGAAATATAAACAAATATTTCATCCATCAATCAACACACACACACACACACAAAAAAAAAAAAAAGGAAGAAAAAACAATGGAAGATAAAGATTGTTTAGCATGTGAGCGCCTGATGTGGGATGTTCTTGAAGAGAACATAAATGGCCTTGTCGACAAAGTCACTGCCTGCAACATAAGAAACATTTCCACACAACTCATCTCCGAGGATTTAATCAGGGGCCGCGGTTTATTCTGTCGCGCAGTTCTCAAATCTTTGATGGCTTCTCCAAATTCTGCGCCTGTTCTTGCTGCTTTGGTTTCTGTTATCAACACGAACTTTCCCGATGTTGGTTACTTGTTGCTGAAGAGGATGATTTTCCAAATCAGGTCGAGTTACAACGGCAGTGCCACTGATAAGCTTCAGTTGTTGCCTGTTTTGAAACTACTTGCTCATCTAGTTAATCAGAGGGTTGTTTACAA
This sequence comes from Cordia subcordata, assembly GCA_028554755.1. Taxonomy (NCBI): domain Eukaryota; kingdom Viridiplantae; phylum Streptophyta; class Magnoliopsida; order Boraginales; family Cordiaceae; genus Cordia; species Cordia subcordata. The sequence goes on along the minus strand of JAPTOF010000003.1, from coordinate 20,129,764 downwards.
GTCATTAGCCTTGGAGTTGCTCATGTTTTTGCTGTTGGTAGACCTCAGCGAGGACAGCGTACCATTCGTAGCTGTCTTTCTGCTGGAGTGTGGCCAGGCCCTGCAAGACATTGCACCTCAGGGCCTGGATTCGGTTTTCCAGTGCCTGGATGCGATCCTGGAGGAGGGGAAAATCGATGGGGTGTGTCAAAGCCTGATTCGGGGCCTGTTTGCCATCAGAAAGAATGAATTTTCAGGGTGCCCTGGAATTCCTCCAGTGTTGGAGGATGTTGTGAGATTGGATGATCAGGTCATCCATGAGATTTCCATTGGTGATGAGATTGATCCTGAAATGTCTCTTGATGTCTTCAATCCTGATATGTGATGCAATGAACGACGAGGTCGATGGTAACTGACATCAGAAGAGTCTTCTTTATCGTAGATTAGTGTAATTTTCTACAGTCTAGCCTCTCTTGTTCCCAAAAATAAAAAATAAAAAGGAACGGAAGAGAGAATTATACATTGTTTAATTTGATTTCCTTAATATACATTACCTGAACTAAGTACAACTCTAAACTACTTGTCGATGATAAGTTTTTCAGCTTTCCAGAATTGAATATCAACTATTATATTTCGTTTCCTCTCCATTCTTGTACCTTTTATACCACTTACATGTTACGTTTTATTTTTCCCTTTTGGTTGGACGTCTTGTGGTATGAATAGAAGAGTTCTTCTCTTTTTTTTTTATTTGAAATCAGGAGGACGTCTATTTTCTTGGAGAAATTCTTGATAAGTCTTTTACTCGAATATTCTGAAAAGTTTAAAATTAATACTTATGGAGAAGAAAAGGTTCAAGGGAGTGACGTCCCAATTTCGTTCTGCAACAATTTTATTTTAAAAGATCAAATTTTTTTAAACTGGCATAATAAATTAACCAGAAGATGATTGCAATAGCTATGCCTGGAATAGCAAACAATCATCAACTCAAACACAAAATTAATACACCAAACACAATAGTCTTCAACTTGCATAATCCTTAAAATTTTTGGTGAGTGATACAACTGGGTTAATCCTAAAATCTTCTTCGCATAATTGACAGCTTCCTAGAATTTTTATGTAGCTAGATTTCGCAGATTTTCTTTATTTTATTTTATTTTATTTTCTTTGGTGCTTGAGAAACTGGTTTTCCTCAATTTATAACTTCTCATAAGTGGCCTAAAATTGTGCCGCACTATGCTGGCAACTATCCCCAGTAAGTAGGGGTTGTTGCAATACCACCAATTAGATTTTTCCTTAATTTCTTTCTCTCTTTCTTTCTTTTTTCTTTCTTTTCTTTTTTTGTCAACAAGAATAATTAATATATATGCTTACTAAACACTATTTACAAAGAAATAGTTGACCAATTCTGGAGTATTAAAAATCCTTTTTATAACCAAGAAATGATCTAAAGAGAAATAAGTCATCTAATCAAAGAGAAAAGAATCTATTCGAATTGGTCAAACAACTCAATTTGTCAATGTGAAAAACATGCTCAAAGGCCCGTAAAAAATCATGTTTAAAAGCATAACTGGAATTACATAGCCCTAATGTGATCAAATTGGGCCACAACGATCTGTTTCCGAAGAGTAACTAATTCAGAAACCCATTCTAGATGACTTTGTGTCCATATTTGGCTTCCTGATACTAGCCTAGCATAAGGTAAGGCTTTCTCACTATCATTCAGTTTTTATATGTTCAATAAATCGAGCGCGAAATACTTATTTGTATAATTTTTACAAGGTTTTATCTTTTCGCTTTACGTTTTTTTTTAACAAGTAATAGTTCCGAAGCTGCTTACTATGCAATTTTAGTGATTGATTACGTCCAAAGTAGAGAATTAACTAATTATTTATTTGCCTTTGTATACACATTACTAATTTGGAATTTTTTATCCTGTATTCGGAGATACTCCTTCTATGTTAAACTTGAAAATAGTTCGTGAGTCTAAAGTTGGCCGAATAAGCACCAAGATAATCAACTAGTTTAATTTTGATTCTGAGTAAAATCATAATAGAGAATATCTTAACCTCGAGCATAGGAGCCTGGCCATCCTTCATTGTGCAACTCTTTTTTCCACTTAGCTGGCATGAATGCTGATATCTCCTCCTATTCTAATCAAGCATATTAGTTTTATATTTTTATCCATATTTTCTCATTGTAAACAATAATTTTCTATTATTATTATTATTATTTAGTTATCCATGATGATTATTTCTAGAATTATTCTTTTTTCTATTAATTTTTTTGGGCCATGTGTTGAGATAAGTAATAGATCAACTTCCGAAGTTAGCACTTATATTTTTAATAATCTTATAAAATATTAATAACTAATATAATTATTTTAAATAATAAAAATTATTTTAATTAATTTTGTAAAATACTAAAGATTAGTATGAATAATTTAAAATAATAATAATAATAATTAAATTAAAATTTAAGTTCTAAAATTCAAGTCTCCACTAGGTGTTGCTTTCCCCTTCCTCCTATATTTCGGGCCTGTTTAGATTGGCTTTTTTTCAATAAAAATACTTTTTTTAGAAAAGATTACATTATTTTTACAATAACTACTTGATTTGATTTTTAAAAAAAGTTGAAACTCTAAAACAAACTAGAATACAGTTTTTTTTTAGAAGCCATAATTTTTAACTTACAAAAAAAATTATTTGTCAAAAATTGTTAAAAAACGGCACGGTTAAAAAGAACCAATTCAAACGAGTCCTTCATGCGTCGGATACCAGAGAAGCAAAGCAAGATTCACAAACAGCAGATATTAAGACGAAGATCAAAGAGCAGTGAAAACTGTGGAAAAGTGAATAAGCTATGGTGAAAAGAAGCGTACGTACCCTTTTTTTTAACCCCAAAAAGGCATGGAATACATAAAATCATAAACGGAAGTTCTCAAAATTAGTATTATTGTATGGGTTATTTAACAAGTAATCTCAACAAATTAAGGGTTTATAGATAAATTTATGTCAAATTATTTCGGTACCAATACCACTGTTTGTCCCACTTTTATAACCGCAATTATTAGATTATTACAGAATCATAACATCTAACAATTCGGTAATACACCCGGTGCTGCTGTCCCCTTTAGCCTAGAATCTACATTTCATGAATCGGCTATGAGAGAAGTGAAGCAAGATTCACACAGAGCAAATATCTACGCAAAGATCAAACAGCAGTAAAAATTGTTCCAAAAGTGAATAAGCTATTGTGTCCATCTCACAGGTAAAATGTTAGTTGGTGGGTGTTTTTCTTTTTCTAATTTTCCTGAAATTTTTATTATAAAATTTGAATTATTAAATTTGTTCAAAAAGACCGAAAACCAAACCCACATTCTAAATTGTTTGGTTTAGTTATTGTAAATGATAAAAGACCAACTAGTAATTTCAAACCAAACCCAACTAATTTAATTTGGTTTAAAATATGTCCGAAACCAAACCAAATTATGTTTGCCCTAAATTCTTACATAATCAATAAGAATTATTTGTCATTATGTGATTGGTCCAATTATCTAATCAAATCCTTAACCACAATCCGGGTTCGAGTTCGTATTGGTCAACTTGATTTTGGGCAATCGGTCGAACTAACAAATGTGGCATATCTTGAATAAATAAAAAAGATTAAGACCAATTTGAATAAGTATGTAAAATGTTGAGAACTGATATAATTTTTTTTTTCAAATAATGAGGATTAGTTTCATTTTATTTATAAAATACTAAATACTAATATGAATGTTCTAAACAATTTAAGTATGTGATTGTATTTGTAAAATCTTTCTTATACGCTAAAAGTCAATCCAAGAGTTAGTGTGTGCCCAAAGTGCAATTTGTAACTTGCAGAGTTCATTAAAAGATTGTACCATATGTAAGTTTTTTTTGTACCATTAATATTTTCTCTAAAATGCCCTTTGCAATAATATTTTTTGCTTGAAGTTTTTGGTTAGCATAATCATTTACTAAAAGGTTTTTTTCCATTTCTCTCACCTTTTCTTCTCCCATCTTCTGTTGTTTTCTACTTTTTATGTAAAAAATTTAAAAAATAAAAAAGAAACTAAAAGTTAAAATTTTAAACAATTAAAAAAATTAAAAATTAAAAATTAAAAATTGAAAATGCACTTGTCTCTTTTATTTTTGACTCTTTTCAAAAAACATGTTTATTTTTATTGGATGGTTAGCTTTTTTTTTCTCAATTATTTTAAAAAGGTAAATTAATTGAAACATGAAGTTAAAATAAAAAGAATAAATAAAAGCCAATTCGAGGGTTAGTGTGTGTCAAAAGTGTAATTTGTAGCTTGTATAGTGTATTAAAAAAATTGTACCATATGTAAGTTTTTGTGTATCATTAATATTTTATCTAAAATGCCGGTTTGCAATGATATTTTGCTTGAAGTTTCTGCTTTTTATGCATAATCGTTCACTAAAAAGTTTCTCTAATTTCTCTCGTTTTATCTTCTCCCGTCTTCTACCGTCTTTTATTTTTATGTAAAAATATAAAAAAGTAAAAAATTTAACCAGTTAAAAAATAAAAATTAGAAAATTTAATATACACATGTCTCTTTTGTTTTTGACTCATTTCTAGCTAGAAGACATGTTTATTTTATTGGATGGTTAAGTTTTTTTTGTCAATTATGTTAATAAGCAAATTAACTAAAATACGGTGTCAATTTTTTTTTAAAAAAAAAATAGAATAAGTAACGCTATGTTTTATTCCTTGATCAAAAGACTAGCAAGATTTCTTATATACTAAAGGCTAATTCACGGGTCAGTCTGTGTCTAAGGTGCAATTTGTAGCTTGTATAGTGAATTAAAAGAATTGGAGCATATGTAAATTTTTGTGTACTATTAATATTTTCTCCAAAATGCCCTTTTGCAATGATATTTTGCTTGAAGTTTTTTGCTTTTTATGCATAATCGTTTACTAAAACGTTTTTTCAATTTCTCTTACCTTATCTTCTCCCATCCACTACTGTCTTCTATTTTTATGTAAAAATTAAAAAAAAAAAGTTAAAAATTTAAACAATTAAAAAATTAAAATTAAAATTAAAAAAATGCCCACTTCACTTTTATTTTTGACTCTTTTCTAGCTGGAAAATATGTTTATTTTTATTAGATTGTTAACTTTTCTCTCTTAATTATGTTAAAAAAGTTAATTATTTAAAATATGGTATTAAAATAAAAAATGAAAGAATAAGTATGCTATGTTTTATTTCACGATCTAAAGACTAGCAAGAGTATTTTAGTTTTTTTTTTTTTTTGTATGTGTGGAAGGGGAGGTTCTTCTCACTAGACATTTTATTACCACAAAAATGAAAAATAAAAGTTGGGAAGGAGGGCGGGGGGGGGGGGGGAGAAACAAAACCTAATCCTTTACTCTACCCCTAGCTACGATGGTTGACAAGCCAACCTTAATACAAAAATGCAAGTGCAAATGTATACAAAAAATCATAAATAAGGTAATATTACTACTCTTACACCAAAACAAAACAAAAAGAACTATCTATCCTAACAAACCAGTATTTTAGTTTATGTTATTATCGTATAAAATTAATTGGCGTAGATAAACAGTATAATTATATGCCAAATCAAAGAACAAGTGCATTTTGGTTAATTACATTGATTTTCATTTTAAAATAATTTTACCAAAATATTTGAAATACAATTAATTTTTTAATAGTTTTAACTAAAAACGAGAAAAATGACAAGTATTCTATGATCATTCTGCCTTAGATGGTCATTCATTTTCATTATACCAAATGAGCCATTAGTTCCAAAACTTTAAATAAGTGATTAGAATTTAACTTGAAATACTAAAGAACAATAAAATTTTATTTTTTAAAACAATTTATACAAATACATTTAAATAATACTCTTTAATATCTACTACAGTCCTGTGCATATATGCACGCAATGTATTTTGATATTATTAAGGATAGATTTTGAATATTTTTGTAAAATATTAAAGATTAATTTGAATATTTTGAAATAATAGGGACTAATTTGAGAAAAATGAGGGAACAACAAGAATTATTTGTGAAAATTTTATTTTTGCAAATTATAAGTTATGAGAGATTTAAGAGCAGTTCAAGTGATTGAAACTTCTTACTAAAGAATAATGTCTTGGATTCAAATCTTATGAAAAGTGAAAATTGAGTTTAAGAGTGGGGTTTTGTCTTAAAAAAAATATAAGTGGGGAGCAGGGACTGAGTTTTGGGGTGGAGAGTTTGTTTAAAAAAGAGATTATGTTAAGAAAGGTATGTGAGATAGCAAAAAGGGGAAAAGCAGAGTTTCAAAGGCAAAATACAAATAGAGGCCTTGACGATCATCTTTTGAGAACTCTAACGCAAATAGTTGTATTTATGCATGACAAGAAAGACAAATTAATAAACATTATACAAGAAAGTCACGAGGACGAAAGCATACAAGTTTATTGAATCCAAGAGCTCCATACCTAATCAGAGGACATAAAATAATTTAAATTATTCATGTAATTGTAAAATTTTGTATTAAAATGCATAATAATTTTTTTAATTAAATTTATTAGAGTAATCTCTCCGTATAAAAGCTTGTATTAACATGTTTCATCACGTACATACGTAATTTGTTCAGAGTCTTATACATAAATATATATTTTTTAACATTTTATAAATGAGAACTGTGAATTTTGAACCTAAAACCTCTCGGTGTGTAATACCATGTGCAATTGTGGTAAGCTTTTGTAATGTTCTTTTTGTGTTTTTTAAATGGGTGGCGATGAATTTTGAACATGAGACCTTTCAGTGCTTATACTTTGACACCATATTAAGTTAATATCTCATCTAAAATTTTAAGTTTGTTAAAAAAGTATTAGTACATTTTTCTATTTATTGTATTAACAGAATCCACCCTAACATGTATTAATTTCTTAATTTAGTGCCAACTCTGCAAGATCCATAACTTGTCCCAAACGTAACACTATTTCTTCAACAAAACCTATAGCCATCACCACCTGCAGGTCCCTAAGCATTTCTTACACAAAGTTCAAACCTCAAATTAGCCATCCCCTAAACATTATAAACATGGATGACCATAGACAAAGGCCAACACCTTCGAATCAAGAGTATACTCACGTAAACACTAGCCCGAGAATTCGCAGCAATGATCATACTCCTCGTGACTCCGCAAAGCCTCCTAATAAGTCACGGCCTGCATCTTTATCTCAGCGTGCAATTTCTCAAGCAGCAAATTTGGTTAATCTCCGCCCTACAGGCACCCTTTTGGCCTTCCAGCTCCTAACACCAATATTCACCAACCATGGCTCGTGCGATACAGCAACACGCCCCATGACCTTCATTCTGCTCTCTATCCTTGCTGTTTCCTGCTTTCTTGCTGGATTTACAGATAGTTTCAAGGCATCAAATGGACAGGTTTACTACAGATTCGCAACGTTTTTGGGTTCGGATTACCCTGCTGCTGCAGCTTCAGGGATTCCTGATGACCTGAGCAAGTACAGAATGAATTTCATTGATGTTGTTTATGCAGTTCATCAGTGCTGGTGTTTATTGCAGTGGCATTGAAGGATAAGAATGTGGTTCATTGTTTCTATCCGAATCCAGGGTATCAAACTCAGGAGGCTTTGGATACACTTCCAATTGGAATCGGGCTCATTTGCAGCCTGTTATCTGTTATCTTTCCTACCAAGACACGGTATTGGTTACCCTGTTACAAGAGATCAGTGATTTTGCTGTTATAATATGAATAAATTTTTATAATGAAATTCTAATTAATTTTTAGAATGCAATCCCAGCTCATACCTCAATCATTCCTTGTTTCAGTGTCAATAGCCCCCACCCTGAGCAAAGCAAAAGTGGACATGTAAAAGATCTAAAAGAAAATTTTGCTGCCAACTGGGGCTCCAAATATTAACTTCAATAAAACAAGAGGCGAATGCATTTCTTGCTTCAATGTCAACTGCTTAATCCAAGTAACTGGAACCATGTACCATAAACTACGGAATTCATAATTTCACAAACATTTTATCATAAAATTCTTCTACAAGGAAATAGTGAAGCCCCAACTTATGATTGTTGTAACATTCCTGGTGGTGCTTTTTTGTTGATGTACTGCACAGTCGCTACCAGGGGGTGGTGGAGGTCCTAGTGGTGAAGGCATCGTTGACTGATGATGAGGTGGATATTACTGATAAGGAGGTCGAGGCAGCATATTATATGGTGGGTAAAATTCACCTTAATGTGGTGGCACAGCTGGGTAACGATAATGCTGTGGTTGCTGCTTCTTCTCAAGGCCACTTCTGTTTCACTGGACCCAGATGCACCATCTTGCAATGGATCTAGAGGAGGATCGATCCAGGGATAATATGCCCTCTTTTGCTGAGGTAGAGGAGGAATGTTGAAGGTACTCGCGGGGGTTGATCTTGTGAGCCAGGAGGCTAAGGGGGCTGATTCTGCTACTGTGATATAACTGCTCGTGGCATCATTCCACCACGAGATACAGCAGCATAATGTCTTGCCTCATCTGAGGCTCCAGACTCCTGTTGTGGTGCTTGAAGTCTACCCCAGAGCAGCTTAAGCCTTTGTCCCTTTATAACCAGCTTGCTTGCAAGTTCCTCAGCTGCTCTGTCCCCACCTGCCCTTGTCGTGTAAGTTACAAAAGCACAAGCATGCTGAGGCACCATCTTTGTGGGCTCGATTTCTCCATGCGCATAGAAGTGATCTCTTAAATCCTGCTCAGTAATTTTGCTGACATCAACTCCACCCACAAAAAGTGTTCTGATGCTTTCATCTTCTGGGGGCTCTAGACCAGGCATTTCTCCTGCCTTAATAGCTTCGCTCTCACTCGATCATTAATTCCGCAAGAAGAAAACATACCATGGAATCAAATTTCCTCTTTTTTATTTTTTTTGATTGGCAAGTGAACCATGTAATCAAAATATAATAAACAACAGCAGCCGGGGTGGCGCAAACAGCAGTGGTGGCGGCGGTGAAATCGAGCTTTTAGCTGACGAGCCAGAGGAAGTAACAGTAGCAAGAACGCCGTTTAGATGGGGGCAACAGCAATGATGGGGACACATGTTGCAATGGGAGTGGCCGCTAGTGGTGGCATTGGAAAGGACTGGTGGTCTGGGAACGCCAAGAAACAGCCGTGGGCGAAGCGAAACCTTTATGGATTGCTGGCAACTGGAATCAGTCGCAAGAATGTGTTTCTGGGAAGTGCTAGAGGCTGAGGCCAAGGGTGGCATGGTGCCTTTTCAGGACATTACTGCAGTTACGAGGGCCAGAGACTTGTCTTTCTCTGGCCCTCATGTAACTGCAGTGATAACCCGAAGAGGCGTCCTGGGATACCCTGAAGGTAGAACACTTCAGCACCCTCGGCCTCAGACTGTAGCACTTCCCGGAGGCTGAGGCCCCAGGAACAGACTGTTTTTTTATCATCCTTCTGTATCTACTTCTTATGCTCAGCTCAAGCATGATGTTTCTATTATCACCCCAAGGCCAACAATTGGAGTAAAACCCGACCCACTCTCAGTTTCAAAAGTGCCATTGAGCTTCTTGACGCCACAGAAGATGTTGTTGAACTCAATAGACACTGTCGAGGAAGTCGTGATGGAAGAACTGGGCGAACTTGAGAGGACTCCTACAGAAGGCAGAAAGAGAGGAAAGGGTGCATACTTTAATGTCAATGCGCCGAGCCCAACCAGGCCCAGCATATCTAATAACAGTCTTTGATATTCTGCCGTAACAGGCATCTCATGCCTGTATAGGCACCCAAGACCTCTCATACATTGACCATGAACAGAAGAGCTGCAAATGTGCGCTCTGTTTCTCTTGTAATATGGTGTCCTCTGCAGCTTTAAAATGGCATCATTTGCCCATACTTTCTGGTATGAAGATTCATAATCCATACCAGCTCTTGCCTGCATCAAAAATTAAATAATAAACTTATCAATTTTGGAAGACAATAATTATGAATATAAATCAGTTTGATTGTCTGTACAATTCTTCACTGATATGAGTCTCAGACAAAAATTCATAGGACTGACTTAAATAAATAAGTAGACAATAATTTTTGTACCAGTTAAATTGTTGATTGCTTTCTGATATTCCCATTGGAAAGAACTTGAAATCCATGAAGTGAAAATACTAAGTTACTTTTCATAAGAAAACTATTCCAATATTGTCTGACCAAGAAAATGCAATGCCATCAGTTAGAAAATTTGTTCATCTTGCATTTTACTATTACATGAAGGTTGACACACTCAAATTGACACATTATACAACAGAAACTGAACTAGTGAGAAGATTATAGAAACTGATTCTTTATACTTCTGAATGAAATATTTTGAGTACAATGTGCTGTATTAAAGAAGCTATCTACAGTTTAAGTGACTTCCTTGACAGCTAGCAGTTACTACCTAACAGATTTCCGATCACTACTAACTGCCAGCTGAATAGTGCTCTAAGCAGTTCAGCGAACAGCTTAGTTGGGTAGATAAAGCTTGGTGCAACAGAGACTTAAACTAATAAACCAAACTATCCTTGCCCCTAGAATTTGCTGTACAGTTCCTCCTTTATCATGGGATCGGACTGCGTTAGTCCCATGATTTATTCTAAATTTCTAAGTGCTGCTATTTTCTTGCTCTTTCAAGCATAATTTAGCAATACATATTACGTACAACAATAAAGTTGTGACCATGCAATCTAGCGACCAGAGGTTTGAGTTGTGAAATCTAAAATATATTAGACCGTTTTATCGGTCCCACACATAGGGCAAAACTTAGCAGCCCTTTATACATATCTAACATGAAATTGTTAATACTATACAAACAAATGTGTTAAATTTCCCTTTGAACATGATAGTCGTAAAAAGAATCACCCCCCATTAATAAGCAAGGCAGAAAAACATACAATAGGCAGCTACTATTTCAGTTCTTGGAATGCCCTAAACTTAAATGCCAAATCCATCAAGCACCATGAAAATCATCACATAAAGAGTGGAACATTAACAGGGGGAAAAAAATGCAAGCCCTAACCCTAACATAAAAGAACAGGATAATACATAACAAAAAATTAAATAGAGAAGGTCTGGAATTATTACCATAAGAACGTAAGGACTATCCCCGAGGCAGGTGAGAGTGCAACAAAAAATATACTCAGTTGCAGGCAAGATTGCCGTGATTCGACATGCACGATAATGCTATCTAATTGATACCTTGCTGGAAGCTAAGAGGCAAACACATATTGTAACAGGCTTAGACTTTAATAATTTCTTAGCATCATTCACATAAAGTAATATAGAAGTTGTAAACTCGTAGTTCAAAGCTATCTTCTTATGCTTTGCATAGAAGATTCAAAAGAAGAAGTCATGATTATCATTGTCTTCACAAATCATCAACATTGTCTTAATCCTCTTTTTCTTTTAGTTATCGATTTCATGCTCTGACTTTTCCCCTTTCTGCCTCTGCGATCTCTGGCATCACAGCAAGTCGATATCATTATCCTCTCCCCTTTTTCTTCTCCCATCAACTTCTCTTTTTCGATCAGCTTTAATAGAAGAAGCTGACATTTGACCATGTTTACCAACCCTATTTCTGATTGGTTTACCCCTTCTCATCACTGTATTCATGAGCCAAATATACTTATATCTCATTCTCATTAATGGATGCTTCTCAACTAACAAATCCTTCTTATATGCCTCCCTCAAAACCAGAGTCTGTGTCCTAATCTTATTTGATACATAAAAGATCCCCGGATGATGTACTATAGCCTTCTTAAACCTTGTCCCGAAGCCCAAATACTCCCCCAAACAAAATACATTCCCCCTCTCCGTCTTCTTTGAGATGAACAAAGAAAGCAACTCATGTATCACTGCCACTGCCCATTTCTCTGCCTGATCACTGTTTGGCATCAAATGAAATGCATCCTCGTAAGGAGAAATGTAAGGTAAACTCTGCCATTCCTCTACCCAATCTTTCACCCTCTTCTCCAAATCAAACCCTTTTGGTAAATTCATTGAAAACCTAATACACCTCCCCTTCTCCCTGCCACTCTGCTCATTTTTCGCCCGTTTTTCCATCACCGAAACAGCAAAATCCCCCCTCCAACAAACTAGCTCCAATCCAAACACCTGATCACCATTTTCTGCTCTAAACCCCATATCAACAACCCGAAAATATTCAGGAAATTCAGGCAACAACGTTAACAAATAATCATCAGGCAAACCTAAATCAAACCCAAACTTATCAATCACATACAAAGGCAACCTCATGGCTCTAGTAAGCATCAATAATTTAGCTAACCTTTCGGCTAAATTTTTCCGATAATGGGAAAGATTAAGTAGTAAAGTTTCATCGTTGTGCAACGAAATGGTTCTTGAGGTGAGCTTAACATGAGGGAGTGGTGATAAGGGTTTAGGGGGCTGAAATATCTTGAAAACTAAAGGGTATTTTTGGAAGAACTTTAGGGCTGTTGTGGGTAGGTTTAATTGGGGTTTGAGTGGTGAGATTGTGGAGATGGGTAGGGTTTGCGAGGGTTGTGATAGGATTAGGGTTTTGAGTGCGTGAACTTGTTTTAGATTTTTCTCCCTCTCCACGGCCTTGTCGAGAAATGGGTCGCGGACCCATTTGACTTTGGCGTTTATGAAGGTGCGGATTTGGTGGCGGAGGTGGTGGCGCTGGTGGTGGACTAGGTGGCGATGGGTAGTGGATTGGAGTAGAATTTCTGAAAACATACTAAAATATCTCATGGAAACAAAGAAGAAAGCATTTAAAAGAAATTGAATTTTAGCGGAATGCTAAAATACGAAAATCAACTATCAGAAACAAAGAAAAAGGGAAAAAATTAAAATTTTGAAACAAATAAATTAATATAGAAAAAAAAAACTAGATCTACAATGCTTCATCATCCACAAAAATCAAAATATCCAAACAAAATAGAAATAACAACACCAAAATTTCACAAAAAAAGAAAAAAAAATTAAAGCAAGCCCAGGGCGGGGTAGTTCGCCGGGGTTTTGGGGCTGACGGAAAAGGAGTGCAGTGAGTGGCTGACAGGGAGGAATAGAGGCGGCGGATGGAGGCGGCGGAGACGCGGCGGATGACGAAAGAAATCGAGTGGCAACCATTTTAATTATTTTCTTTTGAAATTAAATTTTTTTTTGGCTAAAGGTGATTCTTTTTCTTTTTTTACCAAAAGAAAAGGTGAATTATTTTTTTACTTGAGTAAGATTCTCACATGGTTTCTTTTATTTTTTTTTAAATAATTGATTAGTTTTTTTTATTATCAATAAATTAATTAAAAATAAATTAAAAATAAATTAATTCTTTGACTTTTAACTTTACTGTCACGCAAAATTCCATAAATTTTCCTTTATTTCTCTATTGTGTTCATAATGATAAACATAGTATTTTGTTAACTTTTTAGAAGTTGAGGTATTATGTTAATGTTTCTTTTTTGGTTGATGATGGATGTCTTTCTTTTTTTTTATTTAATTTTTGAGTAGGATATCTTGTAGTACCATATGATTACTTTTCTTTCTCTGTTTTATTTATTTTTTTAACCTTTTTTTTTGGGTTGATGATGGATGTTTTTCTGTTTCTTATTTAATATTTGAGTAGGGTATCTTTTAGGACCAACTGGTTACTTCTTTTTCTTTTTCTTTTATTTATTTTTTAACTAATTAATCTCAGTTTTGTAACAAAATTGATAAGAAGTTCAAAAAATAAATTGATATCTTGACATTTAACTTTTTTATTTTAAGTTTTATGAATATTTAATTAGATAAAAATATAATTTTTATATATTATTATATTCCTTAATCTATAAAATTGATTCACAATTAAGTATATGATCATGTAAATTACACAAAATATAAAATTAGGTAAAATGCATCAAACCTCTTGTGATTCATAAAAAATGCACCGAATCCCCCTGTGATCTAAAAAGTCTCTTAAAACCCCTCTATGGTCTATAAAAGTGCATCAAATCTCCCTACCATTAAAAAATCACATCAAATCTCCTTACCGTTAAAAAATCAGTTTTCTTTAGCTATAATTACTCAAAATACCCAAACTACCATTCTCGTTTTTACAAAAGAAATGTTACTAAAAAAATTTAAACCCTTTACCTCAAATTAGAACAACAAGTACCTTAATTAATTACGCTATAAACAATTTATATTTTAATTTAATTTTAGATTGATTTATATTTAGGATATATAATAGTATAACACTTACGATTACATATATATTCTAATTAAATCCGAATTAGAGTAATCTCGACAAAAGAAGTTGATTTATGCTTAGCAAGCACGCTTATACAACTCAAAGTTAAAATCAGAATTACGGCTACGGTTATATATGTTTATGCTTACGGTTAAATCAGAATTGCGGCTATATATATATATATATATATATATATATATATATATATATATTTTTTTTCCTTAGCAAGCGTAAATCGACATCCAAAAGAAGTTTCTCAAAGTTAAAATAACACTTCCTGGGATTACTTTAATTTTGATTTAATTTATTTTATATAATACTTATACCATTATATATACACATATATATATATATATATATCTATACTATATTATATAGAATAACCTTTTCTAATATAACAATGACAAGTGTCGCATAGATAGCATTCTTAACATCTTTTTGCTACGTGGCGCTCTTACATTACGTTTAATTATGAAAATCGTATTTTATTTTAATGAGATTTACATTGATTTTCTAATTTATTTTAATATATATTACATTCCAAAATTATGACATGCAATCTGGATTGGTTGTAAATATCTATGGTAATTCTCCAATTTGGTTGTTAACAAATCTTGACATATTTTAATTGATATATTTTTTCTTATTTTATTCTTCTTCCCATATCTCTATACTGTTTTCTCTTAGTAATTTTAATGTAAATTATTTTATCAAATGCTTTAATTATTAATATTTTGTTTTGTAATTTAACTCAAATATACATAATTTAATTATTTGAATCTATATTTTTGTAATTATTTAGAAATAATAATGATACTTATTTCAACATAATGCCACTTATCTTAATTTTTTGAAAAAATGCTATGCGTATAAAATAACATTTTGCTTCCCCGTGTATCGCACGGGTAATTGACTAGTTCTAAATATAATTCAACCTAAAACTAAATTAAGAGATTATTCGGAACAAATGAATTCTATAAAATTTTGTGAAATTCATTTGCAAATATAATTTTTTATGTTTGGCAATACTTTATTAAAATATGGAATTCATTTGGAATTCCACGATTTGCAAATCCTAAATTGCTCTAATTACACTCAAATCCTAACCGAAGAGGTGGAATTTGCAATTTCATGAAAAGCAAATCTACAAAAAATCTTATGAACACAAAAATATTCCTATAATTATTAACATAATACAACACCATCCTTTTCTATGTAATCCTATATAAGTAAAATGTACATATTAATCTTAATTCCACGTTTTCCAAATGATGGAATTGCTTTAAAACTATTTTATGTATCCAAACAATAGCAAATAAAATTTCTTATGGAATTCATTTACAAATGAAATGAATTTTAGATTATAAGAGATTCCAAACACTATGCAAAGTATAAATTGTGTATCGGCTAGTTAGTTAAAGTATTTGTTACTTTAATTTGAGGTTGAAGATTCAAATCTTTTTAGTAACATTTTTTTTGTAAAAGTAAGAAGGGTAATTTAGGTATTTTTAAATAATCATGGTTAAAGATAACAGATTTTTTAACCACAAGAGAATTTGATGCACTTTTATAACTCATAAGATGTTCTGAGAAACTCTTTAGACCTCAAAAGAGTTTAATGCGCTTTTAATGAATCACAAGCGAGCCTAGTACATTTTACCTTATAAATATAAAAATATGTAACACCCGTGGCACCACACGGTTCAATGTACTAGTTTATAAGATTTTGCAAAAGAGAGCTTTTTCCTTCTTTATTTGGTTCTCAATTTGGCTTCTTTTCTTTTTGCTTTTTTTTTTTTTAATCTTTTCTAGTTTTCTTCTTTTTCTGTTGCCGATTTTTAAAAGGTCGCATTTCCAATTGCTCTTTTTTTTCTACTTTATTTTTATTTTTGTAATTTATTATAAGTAGAATTGATAATTATATATATATATATATATTCATGGGTACGAATGTTTTAAGTTTAATAAAAAAAATTCATTCTCATTGTCACAAAAATTACATTATAAATATTTAATATTTTTCTAAAATCATCAAGTTAGTCCCTCTAACTATTTTTCCTTAAAAAATTTATTTGTCTAAAAAAAATGACCTTCCAAATTTCTTAGTTGACTACTCAAGTTAGTCCTTTATAACGGTTCTCGTGCAATTAAATAATAATTCATAATCAAGTTTAATTTTTTTTTTTAAAAAAAAAGAGGAATGAGAAGAAGGTTCAACTATGATGTGACTTTTTAGGCTAATGTTTATTCTACAGATAAGAAATTATAAAAAATTAGTTGCAAACTTTAACATCAAGTAATTGCTCAAGAAAAAAGAAAAGAAAAAGATTGCACTCATTTTGAATTCACTTACATGGCTTATGGAACCAATCGCAGTACCTAGAATTGACATTTTCTTTTTCTTGGATTAATACTGTATAGACACCTCAATTAAATTTACTTAGTTACTTTATAATTTTAAATTATGGCCGTTGTGAAATGTGCTAAACTTGTACAATAATAAAATTTAAGAATGTATTGAATATTGTTATTTTATATAAAGGTTGAAGTCAGAGTACACTTGTTACAATAATAAAATCTAAGATTGTATTGAATATTCTTTATTTTATATCTACGTTGAAGTAAGACTCTCCTAAGACTCTCTTCTTTCTCTATTATTTTAATGATACGTGTTACATACGCGAAAACGGAAGTAATATAGGTTTAGTGGTATAATAATACGCAACAATTCTCAACTGGAGAGGTTTAGAGATTAAACAACCAGATGCTAGTGATTGATCTTTGTATTGAGATGGGATTTCTACAACGATTTTATGTTCCGACATCAGCCTATGATTAGGTTCACTAACTTTACTTGCCTCTATGGAGGTTCACTCTGGGTGGTTCAAATTTGTCGCAAGTACAAGTATCGTATTATCGGTCTTTAATTTGACATCAACTAAATTATAAAGAAAAAAATTTGTTAAGAGTTACATTAGTTGGTTTGTGCAAGAGAAAAGTAAAAATATCACCATTAATAAATCAAAATGATGATGGATACATAATATATTCTCATGTAAATCATTTTAAAAGACCCCTCTGTAGCAAGATAGGTGAGCAGCCATTGATACACATTTTCAAAGTCTTTAAACTCATCCAGCAGGTTGTGTTGAAGCAGCAGCACATGTTCGACAGACGGGACAAAAGGGTTTTCTCAGCAACCAAGAATCAATGCACACGACATGGAAGCTGTGGCTGCAATTTGGTAGCAGCCTGCACTTATCACCATTCTTGAAATTCTCCAAGCAAACAGCACAATCCATTACACCACCTCCACCTTCTTCCTCTTTGCCCTCCTCCTCTTCGTAGTCGAAGCACGGAAGCTTCTTCAACTCCTCTTTCGACATGGCCATCTTGCTCTTGCTCTTGCTCCTGCTGCTTCGCTCGGCCGGTGCCCTAAACGCCCTTCCGATTATGCAAATATGGATTGCTACCAGAATGCCAAACCCCAAAGATAACAATATTCCTGTAAATAAGAGTTCCATCCTGGACTCGTATTGTTTTAAGCGGTCATGTGTCTTTAAGAGAATATGTAACTATATAATTAACACGCCAAATATCGAAAAAATATCTAGACTATGTCAAGTTAATGGCCGACTTATGACAAGCACTCCGTACTACAAGACAACAACATATATGTAGTGCTTGAAAGCTTCATTGACAAACGCTACATATTTGGCGATCATATGAATCTTTTATGTCAGAAAAGACAACATAGCAATTTGTTGGAAAACATGTGCGAAGAAATCTAATTTATATGAATACATATCAATGTTGTCCAGCAGTGAAGCAATCTACACAGCTCAGCCGTAATTCTATTTATGAAGTGAAATTTACAAATCCAAAAGTTACGTTTTATATCAGATTTTGGCCTCGGTGGGATTTAATATAATTTAGCTAGCTATGAAATTAGGTATTAGATAATGTGCTAAGATTGAGGGGACGTACACTGTGCTTGAAATGGCAATATGTTCGATTATCTTGGTTGCATTGTTTTTGATCCCTATTTGGCCGTTTGTGTCTGTTACTGTTGATGATGAAGGTTAGCATGGAGGGTAAATTTTAATATTTTTTGAGAACTTTTCACCCCGAACCTAATGTCTGTTTCTCGTTCCAAGACCTCACACTTGAACATAAATAGTTTCAACCACATGAATTATCTCTAATTCTGAGTTAACATTTGGAGGTAAACAATTAAATAATTATATTATTATTTTGCAAAATTATTAGATCACTTTTTGTAATATTTTAATCACTCCGAATTCCATGTAAGTGAAAAATGGAGAAACACAGATTTCAAATGATGATTACTTTTTCCCGTGCGGGCCAAAGTGACCACACACCGCGGAGATTATGTTAAGCCATTTTGAGGTGCGGCTGTTGTCACTTGCCACTGAAGCTAAGACGAAAATTTTTCAGGCTAAAAATGCATGCCAGAAAGGAAACGATGGGTCCCATCAAAAGCATAACCAGGAATTCTTCGATGGCATAAGGAGCAAAGGATATCCATGATTGCAACGTGAAATCTAGGATAAGTTGTTATGCGGCGTACGTTATCGGTAATTGGTAAATCATTTTATTATCACTGTAATATGAAAAATATTTAGTGGTGCATAAAAGATTGAAAAAATTAAAAAATTGTTTGGACTGAATAAAATCAATTGTAAATTAGTAGTTTTTAACGTAATTGGTCGGTTAGTATTTTATTTTTTAAAATCATAGGTGTTTCAACGGTTCAATTTTCATTTGGGGAATCAACATTACAGTCTAGACATAATCGTCCGTTATATATATACTTACATATATACACACCCACACACTCACATATATATTTACATATCTATATATAAATAAACCATTTAGTCTATTGTATATGCTTGTTTATCTTGTTAAAGTTTTTAATTCTTTGCGAATAAGTTTTGAAAATAAATATATAATGATAGCATCATAGTTGTTATCTTCAAAAAAATTAAATTATAAACACTAAAAGTATGTAAAAAAGAAAGACTTCAATTCACAAGTGGTATCAATCAATGTAAAATTTGTCATTTTGATACTGATTAAAAGTCCGAAACTTCTTTTTTTTTTTTGGGTCAAAATAAAACTTTCATTAAATATGGACAAACATTACACAAATATTCCAAGCCCAACAGGGACTAGGACCATAATCAAATACAAAAAACCTTTTTTTTTTACAGGCATTTTTTGATAAGCTAAAAATTCTGACTTTAAAAAAAAATTATATTTGAACTTTTTTCATAATTTTAATTTTTTTGAAAAAAAATCAAATAGTTATTACAAATTTAATATAACTTTTTTTTTAAAAAAATAATTTTTCTTAAAAAAAAAAAAAAAAAAAAAACCAGGACCGCACAAACAGAACACAAATGGTCCCAAGCCTAAGACCCAAACTCTTATACCACCAAAACCCCAATCCCATCCGCCACACATCCCCAGCTACTTCGGCCACCATCAATGGAGAACAACAGGAGGAAACACACATCAGTAAAAACAAGGACCACACCTCGCCATCCCAAAACAAACACAGCAAAGAAGTCAAAGAAGTCAAAGAAGCAGTGGACTCCATAGGCTCGCCTAGTTCAATGAAACAAGATGGCGAAAAGACACACGCCAAAGAAGCAACACGATTAAGCGTGATAGTGAGTTGATCAGGACACACCAACCCGGACAGAAAAAAAATCTCTGTAACCAGACAACAAGGATAGATTTGGAGCAAAGAGCACGAAACTCTTCTAGCGGTTTCTTATAGAGAGCTCATTTAGGAAATGAATAGCAAAAGTCCCACCACCAAGGAAGCACTCATCATTCAGGTATGCTACCGTGATGATCTCACCGGAACAAACAACCACACCATCACTGACCATGTTGTCAAAGAGACTTAGATCGAACTGATAAATGATGACATAGAACGAGATCTGAAGTCACGACAAGAAAAAACACCCAAAAGACAGCAAATAAAGAAAAAAGAAAAGAGAAGACTCCCAATGAAAAGAAAAGAAAAGAAAAGAAAAGAGCCACGGCAAGGGCCGAGCCCGAAGAAGGTGTCACGGTCTCGGCCCGAACACAGAAAGAACAAGGGATAAACCTTAGGAGAAAGGCCCGGATATTTCTCTCTTACAGAGACACAGAAAGAGAGAACCAAGAGGCAAAGTCGTCGAAAATAAATTCCAAAATTTCCGTTATAAGATACGTGTAAATTTTATCGTTGTTGGTGTGTTTTAATGACAAAAATGTTTCATCTCATAAAATTATCTAAAAAACTACTCGAAATTACATTTATTGATAAAAAAATTAGTACAAAACTCGCATAATGTCGCTTGCATACACCCCTAATAATTTCATAAATGTATTTATCCAAAAAAATTCCTTTTTACATATGCATTAAGTAATTTTTTCTCAATTTTGATCTTTATATACATACATACATAGATATACACACACAAACACACACATATATGCAAAATCTACGATCATGATATTAGGGAATACCAACAACATGTAAGGTAGAAGACAAAAAGAGCAAGGTGAGTCTTTGACACCAATATAGTGCTAGCCAAAAAACATTCTAAAGCTCAAGTCACTGTATGAAAGGTAGTAATTTAAGATAGTAGTAAGGCGAATCGGGTATTATGTTGAAGTATCTGTAAGGCAGATTAGATGTAAATGAGTTATATAGTGAGTTCTAGTGGCGATTGTTGGACGACTCGCTCTTGGTGAAAGGGGTTTATTTATAGTTGTATTAAAGTCATTGAGACTTGTACATCTTTGTTCTTTCATAAACTCCTAAGAGTCTTAACGTAGATCTAGTTCATCAACTAAAAAGATGCTAAGATTGTCAATAGTTATCTGCTTCTCCTTGAGTGTTTAAGAGACCTGTTTAGCATATAACAATTATTCATGTAAGACAAAGGTAGCACTAAAGGAGATTAGAGCTTGTTCCCATGGTCGATATTGATGAAGTAGATCCTAATAGGAGTAACAAAGTCACACGTGATATGATTGAGGTTGAGGTGTCTATATGAGATTTATTAGTACTTGAAATGTTTTCTCTCGAATGATTAGGGATGAAATCAAACTTCATAGTGGGCCTTGAGCCTAGGTCTATATCGCAGGCCTTTTTGGGCTTACAATAATTGCTGGTTGTAACCTTATAGACTGGATCCAATTAATGCAAGTGGAGTCTTTAGGCCCAAGCCAAATTTTGGCTACTACAATATATATATATATATATATATATATATATATATATATATTCAAATGAATGTATTGTAAATGTACAATCTTTATAGTGAAAAATAGTCGGACCGATTACAACTCCTCTTTTTTTTTTTGGCAGAAGAGAGGCACTTCTCCCTTTATTTTATCAAAAAAGCCAATAACAAAGAAGAGGGGGACAGAAGCTATGCCCTCTCTCTACTCGTAAGATGCTTGGCCAGACGAACCCCAACCAATTACAGAAATGCAACCTGAACATTCGAAATGTAATGCAGGCCAAGTGACACTTAGTACTATTAAGTGCCAAATACTAAAGGAAACTAATAAAGTAATAAAGTGGGTAATACTACTATCCTTGCAAAGATAGAAACATCAAGACAATTAATTGATACTTCTTTTCTAGATCCTAAAGTAAGTTAGTCCTAGCTGATCAACTTTGATAATCCCTTTAAACTTTGGCACTTGTTCAGAAAAGATCTTGCAGCCTCTTTATTTGAGTCTCTTGTTTGTTAATAAGTCAGTAGCTTGGTTGGCTTCTCTCTCCAGGTGTGAGAAATATTCCATTCCAATCCTTGTAAAGAATTCTTGATCTTTTCAATAATCCAATAAAGTTTCTAGGTTTCGACACCATTTCTAGTGATAAGTTGAACGATGACTTGAGTATCCATTTCAATCTAGAGTTTAGTGATGACTAACTTGCTTACAAAGGTTGCGACCTTCAAAAGGCATGTAATTCATTCATTACAACAGAAGCTTGGACAAATTCACAGCAAGCAAGCAAGTGTTATATGATTTTGCCAATTTCTTATAATACCTACCTCTCTTGCAGTATAAGAACCACTATGAAAGCTGTCATCTACATTGAGTTTAAAGGTCAGTTGATTGGGCTTGATCCACAAATAGGTTGAGGAATTTTAATGTTCTTAGGGAAGAAGAAACAACTAAATTTATTAGCCAAGAAAACATCTCCCTCTCAATTATTCCCAAGTAGATAGGCCAGCTACATAAAGCTACAAAATTTGTTGTCTAGCGCTCCAGATAATTCTCTTGCTGTAAAATCCTTGTTGCTTGTGCCTAGCAGTGTTTCTTTCTAACCACCCAAATCAATAGATAAAAAATAAGAACTAGGATTCTTATATGACTAGGACCTACAGAATCTCTATAGGATAACCAAGAAGACAACCAAATCCTTATGTTATCGTTATTAGGACATCTGACATTAAAGAGGTTATCAAAGTGTTCCCAAACTGCTTGGATAGAACTAGAAACGAAGTAGTACTGTAGAGTTTCCATATTAAGGCAACTAGTGTGTAGGGGGACACACACTTGAAAGTATGCTTGCAACTATTGAAAAAAAAAAATTACTTGTAATTTTCAGCCATCCTTCCCTTGAAAAACGTATAAACCCCGATTTTCAACAATTCTCTCTGTACACCCTTTATCAACTCCACATAATTTTTTTTTCCCCTGGCGGTAGCTACACACTCTTTGTTTTCTTTTAGTAACACTCATCCACCTATTAACTCTTTTTCAATTCTCAAATATTATACTTTCTCTTACATCTTATTTTCTTTCTTTTTTTTTTCCCTCAAACTTCAACATCATTAGAAAATAAGCAAGAGCTTTTGAAGAATCTTGAGTATTTCTCCCACTTTTCTACGTACATGGTTTCACAATCGGAGGTGCTTTTTTTATTATGTTAGTTAAATAATTTATCTGTTTTATTTCATTTATTTTAGATCATAAATAATTTAAAGAGAAAAATAGACATGCAAAAAATAGCTGAGACATCAAATAAAGAATTTATATGGAAGAAAATGTGTATTTAATTATGTCATTGAAATATCTAAATGTTATTATGGAAGCATGTAGTAAAGAATGTATATTTGTCTTTGTAGCATTTTGCTTATTATATCCAAATGTTTAGTTTCTCTAGTTTCTGTTAGAATTATAATTGCAATAATCAGAAACTAAAGTTAATAATAATTGTGAAAATAAACGAACTAGAATAACTATAACAACTAGGACAAACAATTGGAAATAAACAGTAGAAATGAAAAATAAGAACAGAAAAGTAGAGTTAATCGAAAGCAGTCAAGACTCAAATATATTGATCTTCTTAAGGAATTTATGCCTCTCCATTCAGTGTTAAAGATTATGGTGTATCTCTCCCAGAATACAATGAATGTATCTCTTGTATATGGTAGCACACAAATCTAAGAGCTTGTAAATTGAAAATGATGAACTCTATCTCTGAAATGAGTATGCAACAGCTTATATCTATCACAGTGTATGCAGTATGTATGCTTGTATTTGTGTAGTGAGCTTTACTTGGAATGGCTATGTATAGACCTGAAAGAGCGGCTTACTGATCATTCACCACAAAGAGGAATTTAATTTGCACCAATACAACAATAAAGAATGTCTATAAATTAAGCTTGTAACCTCCCAATGTGCAATAGATACAAATGCTTTCAGTTACGCTCTTCAAAATCCGTCCATTGGAGATGAAAATTTTGCCCCAAAAAAATTAAACAGAGGGAAAACTGGGCAATACCCACACCTATGCTATATCCCTAGACTCGGCTTAAACAAGCTAGCTGTGTCGGGAGGGTGCGCGCACGTGTAGTGATGTTTAACACCATGCTACCGTGCATAGTCTTCCCTTCATGTGCTTTGTTGGCATAACCCATAAAAGAACCCATATATAAAGTGAACAAAATTTTGTTTTTTTTTTTAATGTGAGATTTAATCCCACATACTACCAAATCGAACAACCAAAGTAGTATTGCAATAACTAACCCATTTGACGTGTAGGACCTAGCTAATAATTGAGTCAATGTTTCCTTGACTTAATGTAAAAAATAAAACCCAACTAACATTTCTCCACATGAATGAAAATTAGTTAACACTATGTATGCAAATGCAAGTGTAAGAGAAAGTGTTCGAAGAAAGATGCTGCCTTAGGATAGGTAGCTTTCGGCTTTAAACCTTCCTTAGTGAATGCCATCAGATTTACTCGCTAACTAGTGGCTTGAGGTCATGAACTATTTAGCTTTAATGTAAACCAAGACAATAACATATATATGGCACCTCTGAAATCACTTTTAGTTTTCACATTTGTATTCATTTTGATTTTGAATAATTCCTGGTATTCATAAGTACTCAGAGAATTCAGCCTCTAGTTCTCTTAGAACCGACCCTCCCTTACTCATATAAGTGATTTTTCACAAAGAGAATCCTGTTATACCTCACTTGGTCTTCCCAGGTTAAGAAAATCACTAAAAGCAAAGCTTATCTTAAAATACACAAGTAGCACTGTATGTTTGCTATAGGCATGGGTAAAGAAGGCCTTAGTCCCCATAGTGCTTCAGTAGAGTCATACATAATCCAGTTCTCCTTTGAACCAAGATTTAGGGATCTCTTGTCAATAAGATAGGGTTGTTAATTATGATGACTATTTAGTTACTTTATAGACTTAAGACCCATTTCACTCGACAACTTTTAGAACTTGCTTTCCATTTACAGTTTTGCTGAGCGAATCCACAATATTATCCTTAGACTTTATGTAGTCTAGAGTGATGACTCATTAGAGATCAACTACTTAATGGTGTGATATTTACGGTGTATATGCCTAGACTTATCATTGTACATGACACTTTATGCCCTGCCAATTGTTGATTGAATATCACAATGGATACTGATGGTGACCGCATGCTTTGGCCAACAAGAACATCCTTTAAGAATTGTTCAAGCCATTCTGCTTCTTCCCCAACTTTGTCCAAACTTATAAAATCAGATTCCATAGTGGATCTGGCTATTCATGTTTGCTTAGTGGATTTCCATGACACAGTTGCACCTACTAAGTTCAAGACATATCTGCTCATGGACTTGAGTCTTTTGTGTTAAATATCCACTTCGCTTCACTATGGAAATCTCATATTGTGTAACACGTAGTTCATGATTTATCTTAAGTATCTGAAGACCCTGACCAGTCACAATTCAATGTTCTTGACTTGGACTACTAGTGTACCTACTTATCCTATTCACTATAATGCTCTAATTGAGTATCCCTTCACTTATGTCTTTCCTCAGATGTATAGTCACATCTAGAAGAGACTTTGCAATCTCATTGTCACCTTTATTAGACTTATCCAGTGTTTTGTCAATACAATGAGATTGGGACAACGCTAGACTATTAGGTGTCGTAATGATTTTTATACCTATATCACATATGCGGCACCTATGTCTTTCATTTCAAAGTTTAGGGAAAGCATCTTTTTCGTAAACACAATCGCTTCATTATCATTTGCGATAATAAGCATGTTGTCTACATAAAGACAAACAATGATAAAATTCTGATCTATACTTTTCTAGTAGACACACTTGTCATACTCATTAGTTTTAAAGCCATTTGCAATCAAACCTAATCAAATTTCTTATGCCATTGCTTAAGTGCTTGCTTCAATCTGTAAAGAGATTTCACAAGCCTATAAATTTTCTTCTATTGACCCAAGACTATAAACCCTTTAGATTGTTCTATATAGATCCCCTCTTTTAGATCTCTATTCAAAAAAGCTGTTCTTACATCCATTAGATGAATCTCCAAATTATATATGATTGCAATAGCTAATAACATCCGAATGGATGCGATTTTTGTAACCGATGAATAAGTATTAAAGTAATGTAGACCCTCCTTTTAACTTTAACCTTTTATATCTAACTGGGCCTTATATTTGTCAATTAATCCATCTGCCTTAATTAAAAATTCATTTGCATCCGAAAGGTTTATTTCTATGAGGTAGATCTATCAATTCCCAATTATGATTGTGCATGATCGGCTCAATCTCATTATTCATCGTCTTTTGCCAGAGAGGTGCCTCAAGGGTAAACAAGGATTCCTTGAAGGTTCTAGGCTCATTTTCTAACATAAAAGTTATAAAGTTAGGCCCAGAAGACATAGACATCCTTGCCCTTTTATTACATCTAGGTTCATTAGTTGTGGCCTCTTTATTTACATTTGAATGGCCAAGAGTTCTCAAATGAACCTAGTTCAGATGAATTTGGTTCTTGTGATTCTTTGTACATAAATGTTGTCTCAAAAAACTCAACATTTAAAGAATCAATCATTGTATTCCTATGAGTGTTAGAAATTTCTAACTTGTGTACGAGAAATCTATATATAGCACTATTCTGTGCATGCCCAGTGAAAATACAGTCAACTATTTACAATCCTATTTTGAGTATCTTAGGAGTTGGAACTCTTACTTTAATTAGACAACTCCATACCCTTAAATATTTATAGGAAGCTAGTCAGCCTTTCTATAATTCATAGGGTGTCTTTTCCAATTTCTTGTGAGATAACTTTGTTTAAAACATGATTAAAACCGCTTCCCCCCAAAAGTTCTTAGGCAAACCTAAATTTTTCAATAAAACTTTCATCATTTCTTTGAGAGTTATGTTCTTGCATTCAACAACCCTTTTTGTTATAGACAGTAAGGAGCTATCATTTGGTATATTATCCTTTGTTCAGCAGAATAAGCTTTAAAAGGATATAAATATTTTCCATACCTATCACTTCTTAAAGTTTTGATCTTCTTGCCTAATTCACTTTCAACATCAGGTTTATATGGTGTAAAAGTATCCAAAGCTTCATCTTTGGATCTATGTAAGTATGCATAGCAGTACCTCATGCAATCATCAATAAAAGTTATGAAATTATTTTTACCACCTTTAATTTGCACAAATTTTTGGTGATAAATGTCACTATGGATTAACTTAAGCAGTTCTGTGATCCTTTCTATTGATATGAAAGAATTCTAGTTAATTTTGATTCTATATAAATTTCAAACTTTTTATGATTAAAAAAATCCACTCCATGTATTAGTTCCGTTTTTACAAGTCTATTTAGAGAATCAAAATTCACATGTCCCAACCTTTCATGCCATAAAGTAAAAAACTCAAATAAGTAAGTAGTATGAACAGTTTTATTCATTTCAATTTTGCCTGAAAGCCCAACAATTATATTCTCTTATAGGACTTGGGTTCTAACAATCAGCTTATACTTTTCTGATGGAGATAGCCCTTGTCCATAAAATCATATCCTTTCTTGATTACAACTTTATCAGCACTAAACAACATACAAAGTCTGATTTTACCTAAAAGAGTCGGATATAAGATTCTTTCTAATCTAAGGAACATGCAGAACACTCTTAAGGGTTAGCTTAACACCAAAGGTCATTTCTAGAGCAACAATTCTTGTACTTACCACTTGAGAAGTTGTAGAATTTCCTATGTACAGGAATTTTCCCTTGGGGATAGCTATGTAAGATGAAAATAGTTCTTCTCATGGAACATATGTGTCTCGTTGCCTTCGTGCCAATCAACTATTGTTTTGGATTACCCATCATGTTCATTTCTGATATCACTACTGAAATGTTTAAATTGGACATTTCATCTCCTAGGTCTTTCACGACACTTGCTAGGGCCTTTCTCTTGTAGTCTACAATTCTTTACCTTGTGACCAGTTTTGTCACAGATATAACAAATCCCATTAAACTGCTTCTTGTCAGATTTCTTATAAACTATATGGTTGGCTTGACTAGTGAACTTTCTCCTTTTGTTAGGATTAGGACCACGTTCCATCATGTAGGCCTTGGAGTTCATTCCACCATGGATGCCCCATTTGCTAGTTGAACGGTTCTCTTCCTCAATTCAAAGCTATAATACTAAGTTTTTCATTGTCATCTCTTGTTACTTGTGTTTGATGTAATTTCTAAACTCCTTCCCTCCAGAAGGTAATTTATTTATCAAAGCCCTTTCCTGGAATTGCTAAACATGAGCATCCCTTTAGCCTGGAGTTTTTGGATTATCAGTTGATACTATTGTATCTATGACATCACCGATTTGGAATCTATCATAGAGAATTCTAGAACTTAGTTACCACAAATTTCTTTGTGCTTGCACTTTTTCAACTCATATTTTTCCTCTAATGACATCCATACTTCTTTCACCATTTTACATTTTGCATACAGTTTACATAGAGAACTATCTAAACAATTCAAAATGTAATTCCGACAAAGAAAGTTGCAGTGCTTTCAAGCATCAACAGCCACCACCATTTGCACGTCCAGGTTATCTCCCAATAATAGAGCATCTTGTTGCACATACATGATTAGCCCTATGGTTGTGAGATAAAACTCCATTTAGAGTTGCCACGTCTTGTAGTCCTTGCTAGAAAACTTTTTTGGCTTCTCCGTATGGAGTGGTGGAGGTACATAGCTAGTTGTTCAAAATATGGGCCAGCCTCTAAACACATTGCTCAGACTAGCACAAGTATCTTCAAAACTATTGCTTGTTCCAACAACTGTAGCATTGGTGTCTTGACCAAACGAGTTAAAGCTAGAGCAAGTTACAAACCCAAAGCTGTCGAACCCCTTTAAAATCCCAGGAACCTGCATAGTCATATTAGTTGTTGGAGTAGCTGCAACATTTCCAATCAAGGTAACTCTAGCTGAGGTATTCACAGTGGTCACTGTAACATTCAGGGGAGCAATCAAAACCCTAATCATATTTGTTCCAGTACTCTAAGTTTGGGTATTGTCCATAAATTAAACGTGGTTATTATTCCTAGTTTGAGTTTGATTTCCCAAAAAAATTAGGTATCAAACTTTTTGCCCTCAAGAACCAAAGTTAGTAAATTGGAATAATCAAATAATATATAAAATCGTAGCAGTTTTATACTTTAAAACACGTCAGAAGATATAAATATAAAATTATCGGCTTTTGTTTGAAATAGATTTGAAAACTATAGGCAATAGATACCACATTTTACCAAACTTGTAAGAATTCAAGAGAAAGTAGATCCTTAAGACTGTTAGAATTATAATTGCAATAATCAAAAACTAAAATTAATAAATAATTATGAAAAATAAACAAACTAGAATCACTATAATAATTAGGACAAACAATTGGAAATAAACAGTAGAGGACAAAAAATAAGAATAGAAAAGTAGATTTAAATGAAAGTGGTTAAGGCTCGAATATACCGATCTCCTTAAGGGATTTACTGCCCCTCTATTCGATGCTAAAGGTTATGGCGTATTCCTCTCTGGATGCAACGATTGTATCTCTTGTATATGGTAGCATGTTAATCCAAGAGCTTGCAAACTGAAATTGATGAACTCTCTCTCTAAAATGAGTATATAGCAGCCTATATCTATGCAGTGAGCTCCACTTGGAATAGCTATTTATAGAGGGAAAAGAGTGGCTTGTTGATCGTTCCCTATGAAGAAGAATTTAATACGCATCAGCACGACAATAGAAAAGGTCCGTGAATTAATGTCGTAAAGTCCCAACGTGTAACAGATATTAATGCTTTCGGTTATGTCTCTTCAAAGTCTATCTGTTGGAGATAAGAATTTTGTCGAAAAAGAATCAAACGGAGCAAAAATTGGGCGACACCTATGCCGCGTCCCCTAACCGACCGGGTGTGTCTGGCAAAGGTATGCACGCTGTGTGGCGATTGATGAGTTGTGATTTGGTGTGCGTTTGCATCACCATTTACTTATACTTTAGAGGTGTTGAATGCTTATAATGATGCATCAGTGTAGTACTTTTGATAGGAATAGGCTTAAGTGTGAATAAATGTGCATATTGAGTTTAAGAGATAAAATGCTACACTAATAGCTTATTTTCAATGATTCAGGTGACTTTGGGTTAAGATAAAGATTGAACAATGAAAGGTGATGAAGATAGGATATGCACGGGTCTAAGGGAGAAGACTAAAGGCCGAAATGACGAAAAATTGGATGAAGGAAGTCAGCCGGACGCTAAGGAAGAATAGCCGGTCGGCCAGGCTAGGTCGGCCACTCCAGAGATCTTCGTCGAAAAGTCGGACGACCCCCCTTCAAGAGCCAGTCGACCGGCTAGGTCGACCGGTCACTCCAGAGAGCCCTTGAAGAAAGCCGGTCGAGTACTCCAGAGGCCGGTCGACTTAGACGGTCGACCGGCTATGCGCGAATCTATAAATAAAGCCCGATACGGAGCAAAAGGGGAGGAGTTTTTACACACACTTCACACCTATTCTCACACACACTTAACCCTATTCCCTAGCCGCCTCACACACCCTTTTCACATACTTTTCACGAAGAACCAAGTTTCGTTGGAGGATTCAAACGCTTTGGAATCGAGATTGTTTACAAGCTGTGTTCTAAAATCGCTAGGATGAAAGGGGAGTTTGATTATATCTCTTTCATTCTATTTTCTATTATGTCTGAGTAGGCTTGTATAGGGTGATTAAACTTATGTAATGGGTTAATTTATACTCTTATGATATGGGATATGATGGCTGAATATATATATATATATATATATATATATGTTTTGATTTGTTTTGTTTAATTGGGTGTTCTTTCATTCATGTCTATGTGGTTGATAGAATACTTAGATGAGTACATATATATTAATTGAAGTTTGTTTGTTACTAAACAGATCTAATCCATCTTTGTACTCATGTCTATGTGTTTATACATGGATGTTATGAAGTGGGTAGTGCTTTTATTCATGTCTATATGCGTATTTGCATGCCTAGTAACAAGCATAATTTCAATATCACATGTGTATGAATGTTAGTCAAATCCTGCTGTAGTGATCTTAGAATGACGGAGTATAATTTAGGGCTAATCTAGGTCGAGTTTCCTTTGGCTTTAAATCCAGCCAATAGGTTTGGATAGATTTAGTCGACCTTAGCAACACTAGGTCTTGGCTTTAAACCCAGCCAACGGTTTAGGTACTAGGGTAGGTTCATTCTAAGCCACCTAGGAAGTTAGTTAGTCCCTCTTGAGGCCCTAGGTCATAAGGACCACGCCGTAGCTCTAGGAGTCTAACTAACAACCTAGTTAAGAGCACTTTTGATAGTTAGCCATCATCCCTTAATCCCATAGCGTTTGAGTATGGAGTTACCCATTCATAAGTCCAAGTCACCCTAATCCCTTTCCAATTGTTAGTTTTTTCTCAATCAACCTGCGTCCCTTTTGTTTTTATTCATAGTTTAGTTTTTTTTTCATTTACTTAGAGCTCCCGACAATCCAAACCTTCACAAGAAAAAGTACACTTAGTTTAGATCTTTCTTTTTAGCTCTTTTAGGACACCAAGCATAGGATACATTCACGATATTCACGCCTCCCTGTGGTTCGACACCCGCACTCGTAAACACTGTATTGCACGATCCGTATGCTTGCGGGTCTTTTAAAACTTGCACTCGTAAGAAGACACCAGCGATATTTAACACTATGCCTATTATACATAGTCTTCCCTCCATATGCCTTGTTGGCATAACTCGTAAAGGAACCTATATATAAAGTGAACGAAATTTTTGTTAGTTTTACAACATGGAATTCTAACCCATATACTACCAAGTCAAACAACCAAACTAGTATTGCACTCAACTTTGATTGCTAATTTCTCATTGACCAAAAATTCGTCGTCAACATGTAAATATACCACGTTCATCTATTCGGAAGAAAGAATCTGAGGTGCCAATAACTAACTCGTTTAACGTGCAGGATCCAACTAAATATTGAGTCAATGTTCCTTTGACTTAATGTTAGAAACAAAACCCAACAATTTCAACCTTAAATCTCTATTTTATGACCCTATCTATAAAAAACAAAAATGCTAATGATGTAAAATGCATTCTTTATTTTATCTTGTTTTTATATTGCATAAACAATATATTACTTGTGTAAAATTTTAGTTATATTAGTTAGATAAAGTATAATTAGATTATCACGATGAAATTAACTAAATTAATGAGGGTGAGAGAAGTGCCTATCCAAAACAAATAGGTTAGAAAAATAAAATAAATTCTCTATATTTCAATCTAGATTTTTCATTTGGAAATGTTAATGGTTGTTGCTTTTTGATATATTTTTATTAATTTTAGTTTTATTGTATTATGATAACTAGTTCTGAATTACTTGATCACTGTTGAGGATTTAATTATTGTAAGTTATAATAGATTAAACATGGTCTAAATTATGGATAAATTTTTTAGAAGATGTCACACCCCCAAATATGCCTAAATGAACCCGAGCTGTGACAGCTACAGGCTTAAAAAGATCATTCTTCCTAATTCTACAAGGCTTTAACTCAAAGCACAGAAAAAACTACAACTTGCAAAAACTTCAAACAGAGCATTACAACCTTAAGAATTCATTGTGATTTTTCATAAAGCTTATTCAAAATCCACGAGAAACTCTAGAAATAAACTCTACATATTACAAATTCTCCCAAGTAGCAAGTGATGACAAGCCAATAACAGGAGGTAAAACCTACTTCATATGCCCTAAAACAACTTAGTCGCCCTCGTCTCTACACAAAGATATTAGATAATAAGTTGAGCGAACAGATGCTCAGTAAGAAGGATTTGATAATACTTTTCAAAGGGAAATCAACAATTATTTGAATAACTAGGGATAGCTTAAAACCAAGATCTCAAGTGAAAGGAGGCTCCAGACAAGAATACCAGACGTGAACATATGATAGAATGTAACGAGTACCAAACTTCTTCTACAGCCAGAACCAGAACGAGAACCACACAACATAACCAAGACATCACTAGAACAAGAAAACCACTTGTACTTGACGAAAACAATCACTTAGAACTGTGATGTCATATATATATATATATATATATATAGAGAGAGAGAGAGAGAGAGAGAGAGAGTAGGCTTGCATTAGTCTCGTGCACACACTTCTCATATCACATTAGTTCGGCCAGGATTCTAGAGATGAGTTCTATGGATTCAAGAGGTAGCTCCCATTGCAAATTCAGTCTAGTATTTTGCCCTGTATAGCACTTAGGTCCCACATTTGAACGGGCAACCTATTGTCCTAGATCACACATCACATCATACTAAAACAAGACAAATCTCACCTGTCATATAGATGTCTATATATATTGTATATATATGTCTACATACCAGAGCAAGTGAGTATTAACTCAATAAAACAGAAGGCTCAGACTTTACAACCCGACTTAGAGACACGAGCATAAACCACATAGATAACAGAAAGACCACACGACTAGCCACTCGAAGAATTATCAGGATAAACTAGAATATAAACATATTAAACCACGATTTGCCAAGAAGAATGCGTACTTTGAAGGACAAGACACCAAGCAAAAAACTATCAATGGAACATTAAAGAAAGACAATCATAAACCACATAGATAACAGAAAGACCACACGACTAGCCACTCAAAGAATTATAAGGATAAACTAGAATATAAACATATTAAACCATGAACTGCCAAGGAGAATGCGTACTTTGAAGCACAAGACACCAAGCAAAAAACTATCAATGGAACATTAAAGAAAGACAATCGATTGTCTAATAAGCAGTAGACAATTTAGTCCAATGTGTTTTTCTAACTTCACCTTTGTCTCTCCAGATGAATTTGTTAAATAAGAGTTCAATTGTATTAATGATCCCCTGAGTAGGCACTTGAGCTGGATTATGTGATGAGATATAGAAGAAAGCATAGACTTGATAAGAGTTAATCCACCTCTAGGTGAAAGAATTTTAGATTCCCATCCTAAAAGTTTTGAAAATATTTTCTGAATAACTTCACTAAAATACTGATATTTTTTTGACCTTTATATAGGGGCACCCCAAATATGTAAGGGGTAAAGAGGGTTGGATGAATTGAGTCTGACTAGCCACTATTTTGATTCTAGATATAGGAGCAGCCATGGGAAAGCCACTTTTGCCAATATTCACTTTCTACCTAGACATTTGTTCATGGGCTTCAAAGAGAAGTCATGATTTTTCTGAGCCCATCCTTTCTCCCTTTAAATAAGTACTCTACAACGACAACAACAACA
Source organism: Cordia subcordata (assembly GCA_028554755.1). NCBI lineage: Eukaryota > Viridiplantae > Streptophyta > Magnoliopsida > Boraginales > Cordiaceae > Cordia > Cordia subcordata. The sequence continues at coordinate 20,095,364 of JAPTOF010000003.1, read as the reverse complement.
ACAACAACAACAACAACAACAACAACAATAATAATAATAATAATAATAAGAGGAAGAAGAAGAAGAAGAAGAAGAAGAAGAAGAAGAAGAAGAAAGCTAGAGATAAGGGATCCCCTTGTCTCAGGCCTCTCTCGGACTTGGAAGTATCCACTGATGCTTTAATCAACACAGAAAGCTAGCAATTATTAACACACTTTTGAATCATATCTATTCAGCTATCATTGAACCCCATTTTATGCATCATATCAAACAAGAAGCTTGATTAAGCCTATCGTATGCTTTCATCCTGTCCGGCTTCAAAATAACATTATCACCCATCATTTTCTCATCCAGATGATGAACCAATTTTTTGAGCCAGAAGAATGTTGTCTCCAATGAGTCTATTGGGAAGAAAGCCACTTTGGTTCTGGAGATGATTTTTGGAAGTTATAATTTTATTGAGGACATTACGTAAACTAATGGGTTTAACCTCAATCCAGCTTGTAATTTGTCCTTCTTCTCAGTCAATAACAACCACATCCTAACATGCTTGATAGAACTTGGATGAGAACCCATAAGGTCCAGGATCACTAATAGAATCAATGTTAATGATAGCTTTATTGATTTCTTCTTGTCAGGGATTGTGTTAAGTTCCATGTTACCTTCATCATTCAAAATATGAGGTTTATGATCCCAAGTACCATACTGTGGATTCACTTCCTCTTTCTTTTTGAAGTTCATCAAAGGATTTGGCTATAGAGTTTTTATTTTAGTTTGGTTAATCATCAGCATATTTCCCTTATTATCTTGTATATACTAGATTTTATTCCTGTGCTTTTTCTTTTTCCCTCTTTTTTAACATTAACATAAGATTGGAAAAAGTTGTTGCCTCTACCACCCTCCTTGAGCCACTTGATGCCTGCATTTGTTGCCAGAACAGTTTTGATGAGTACTAGCTAAGATGAAAGCCCCTTGATCCACCAAGGTTATGTTCTCAAGACTAGGGTCAGAATCATATTTTTGCTCTAACTCACAGTTTTGTTTAAGCTTCCCTAACTCTTTGGAAAATGTCTCCATAAATAGATTTCTTTTTATTTATTTTATTTTATATTATCTTATCCTTATTGATATACATCATTAGTTTTAATTGAAAACTTAAATAGTCAATCAATTAAGGATTAATATAAAACTCATTTATGAATTCTAACATATTCATTTCTTATTTATTACACATATATATTGTTAGTTTTAATATACAAATTTAATTTCTAATTAATTAATACTTAAACTAAAATTTGTCAATTCCAAAAGACTTTTTTTTTTAATCTTTACATTATTAATTTCAAATTAAAAAATTCAACTAATGTTTAAAATAATGTTCAATTGTGAATTTTAAAATATTAAACTCTAAATTTAACAACTACTATTGAAAGAATAAAATTCAAATAAACTTAACGTGTACTATTAAAAGAAACTGTGTAGAGCACTACATATTCATGACTAAGTCCATCATCTATGATTAAAAATAAATGCATTTAAACAAATTCAACGTACACTAATTTAAAAAAAAAAAAAACCTTAGCAAAACATGGATATGAAAGCACTAGTTACATAAAAGAAAGTACATGCATTTCTTGTTAACATCACATGTCATAATTTCATAAAGCATTTTCTCTTAAAAAAGTTCATGCCCTTATTTGAACAACCCCCATGCCTTTTTTGCTTACTTTATAAATTTAAATATCCTATTCAATTAAATTACTAGATATTAAAAGAATATAATTAATGTTAGAAAATTTATCAAGAATTAAGTTGTATAAGATATACTTAGCTTGTACCTAGAAATTTTATAGATTTTTATCTATGTCCATATCTATCTATATAGAGCTTATGTTTTTCTTTAATGCGACATGTCCTGATTATATCAAAATTTTCACTCAAAAAATGAGTAAAACTCTAATAAATATACTGTTGTGTTATAAAATTATTAATTATTGTAGATATTCATTTTTGGGCTAGTTTATTATTATCCAAGCTCTAGATATGGTTCATCATTACCTGAACTCACATGTAATGTAGTTGGATCAACTTATGTATTCTAAGTCCATATAGATTCTAGTCCTATGTAACTACTCTTATATTGCTCCTATAAATAGGGGCCTTTATATTGTAAACTTGTATCATGTACCAAGTACCAACAATCAAGAGAAGTAATAAAATATTCTCCCCTCTTGTCTGTCTTATATTTTATTTCTTTTCTTGTTATTTTTATTCTCTTTATTTCTCTTGTTCATATATCTCTTTTTTAATTTGTAGTTATTTATATAATACGTTATTAGCACGATTAGTCTCTACTAATCAAGAGATACGAGGAGATTATTATGAAGATTTGAAGAGAAAGAATTCTTGACAACATGAGGATATTCATACCACAATTTTTGGTAAACTAATATTGCAATTATCAGTAAAGTTTATTTTAGCCTTTTTAATTTTATTTTGAATTATATATATTTCAAGATGCCAAATATCAAGAACAAAAAGTTTGTTGTTTAATTACATTATGCAATTTGTCTGAAAAGCTAACATTGATATCCATATGGTCTCGAACTAGAAGTTCAACATTTTATTATATCAGGCAATGAAAATATGATATGAACCTTTTAAGATTAAAATTCGTATGGATGATATGAATTACGAAGAAATTCTTTTATGAAAGGATATTATGTATCCCTGAAGGATTGCAATAAATTAATAATATTCCTTCATTATCTCTATAGAGCCAAGCCTAAATATCAATTGGCCGACAAAGGATTTTTAGATCCTGAAATATGACCATCTAAAAGCAATATTTCAAAACTCGCTATGAATAAAAATTCTAAAGTTGAAAGCGAGTATAAATCAGCGATATTTCTCAAATAATTTTATGCAAAAAAATATGGATGCCCTGAATATGCTCCAATATTATCAATATTAAGAACATGATTTGAAAATTATTTTTTTGGGCATTATCACGTCCTATGAGCAAAATAATTCGTGATGAATTATTATCAATCATATCAATTTGCTCTAAAATCATTCCTTGAGGAGAATGATGTACTATCTCATTATTATGAATGTGCTTGTAGATATTATGATGGTCATATGAGTGCAATAATAATGAGGAGAATTCTTAAGAATTCATATATGCACCATAAATGCGTTGCTTGTTCCCAAGAGGAAAAATGATAAGTAGGCAATCTCCTCTAAAGATATTAAATCATCTAAATGTTTAATAAATTCAAAAGGAGTAAATAAATTGGTCTAGCAAAATCTTTTATTGAACGCTTGAAAAGCGTATATTCCTAAACCATCATTGATATCATCGATGATATTAAAAAATTACCTAATTTTATCTTGGAACATGTTATATAATATACTGCAACACTGAAAGACCAACTACTTATCAATTACTACTCCCCATTGGTCTAGAAAAGGAATCCCATCTAAATATTTTGTTGTTGCGCAAAATATATCTTTATTGCCCCACCACAGCACATTAAGATGAGAATGTGAAAAAGAAGTTGGGAATTTATATTGATTTTGAATGTCAGTCAATTATTAAATATTTTGTATCATCGACTAAGATATTGAAATAACATATTTTGCTAATTGTTGAAAAATATTCCCAATATTAGGGGGAGAAAAACAAAAGCTGGAAAATTGAAAAACTTTATATAATGCATCAAATCCTCATGTAAGTCAATATGAGTTGAACGTTCAGAAAATTATTTATTTGCATGAAGTTGCAAAGATGCATTTATTGCCATGAAAGAATGTGACGAAGTCACATATACTAGCTATAAGTGCTCCTACTAATGTCTTAATACACAAATTACAAAAATATATCTACTGGATGCTAAAAGCATAGTAGACTTCGGTTCCAACTATAAAGGAGCAGAATAAGCAAGTTGGCATTTTTGAAATATTTGATATCTTAAAGATATCAAACCACTCAAATAAGTTATAACTGAGAAATATTACTCTATTCTAAAAGAGTATCAGGTACCTGAATATGATTGAAATTATTGAGAATAAAGAGATCTCACTCAGTTATATTACTTTTGAAAAGAGTGGAACTGAAAAGGAAAAAAAATGATCATGATCAAATATTTGCAAATACAGTAGCTACTTATTATGATGAAAAATGAGGATCATAAACTGAAGTTCATCTAAAGATGTCAAAATAAATTTGGCCATATATACAAAAGACGCAATCCAGACACGTCTAAATGTTTTGATCCTTATTGATCAACACATATTGTATATGAGATTGAGGAGAGTATGATATAATCAATCCCATATCACTTGAGAATGTCAAAGGTATTTGCCATGTGGTTGCCTAGCTTTTAAACTGCTAATTCTAGTCAGGAAGTGGGCTAGTGTGTCACATGGTTATTCTTTGTTATCATACTCCTCTCTTGTATAAACCAGCATTAGTGACTTGGAATTAATTATAAAGAGATATATTTTAATACGGTGGATGGGGTTTTAATAACCCACATGTTTCTATGAAAAAACATATATAAGAGAGACTTATGAAGAGCTTTCATAAAGGAAATTTGAGATGATTATATTGGCTCGGTCTAAAGTTCAATTATTATTTAGATGGAATATTATCCGTCAATCACTTTGGCAAAAGAAATTTTGAAGCCAAAGAGCCATACGTTAAGTGTCTCAATATTTTGATGGACCATCTTGATTTTGAGAAGATAACGAAAGTTATTGGTCCTAAAGTATCATACCTCAGTACATCTTGCTAAGCACAACTATCACTTGTTTTATTAGTAAGAATTGGTTCTATAACAATAGAAAGGCCTTAGAGGTATCACATACAAATTTTGTTATCATTATTATCAAGACACTCAAAGTCAAAGTTGATTGAGCATGACGATTGTTGAGTATTTGTTGACTCACAACGAGCATTATGTTTTCATATATGCTAAAATTGTACGTACTCATGCTCGTGAAAGCTCATTGTTATTGTTATCTCTCCAAAGCATGGCAATTTATTACTTAGCAAATGAATGATATTAATTGTTTGAATAAAGGAAAATTATATTGAAAGTGATTAAGCCTAGTATGTAATGCTGAATCCATGCATGAACTCCTCAGGAAATATGGGAAAAGGCTCATCATGTTTCTCAAACAAGAACTTGGCAAGTTCATCTTAATTGATATCATGCATAATGATATTTGAGAAATTACAAGACTGTCATGCGTATTCAAAGAATTATTGATATGTTTAAATAAAAGAGAGACAAATATGCATTGTACTATTTTTTCCTTAGCCTAGGTTTTGTTTCACTGGGTTTTCCTGGCAAGGTTTTTAATGAGGCAGTATAAAGTATATAACAAGAATATTGTACTCTTTTTCTTTCACTAAGATTTTTGTCCTACTAAGTTTTTTCCTAGTAAGGTTTTAACGAGACATATTCTTGAGAAATGAATATCCAAGGGGGAGTATTATAAACTTATTAATTATTGTCGACATTCATCTTTGGGTTAGTTTATTATTATCCAAACTCCAGATATGGTTCATCATTATTTGGACTCACATGTGATATAGTTGAATCAACTTATGTATTCTAAGTCCATGTAAATTCTAATCTTATGTAACTACCCTTGTATTGCTGTTATAAATAGGGGCCTTTGTATTATAAACTTGTATCATGTATCAAATACTAACAATCAAGAAAAAGTAATAAAATATTCTCCCCTCTTCTCTGTCTTATATTTTATCTCTTTTCTTGTTATTTATATTCTCTTTATTTCTCTTGTTCATATATCTCTTTTTTATTTTGTAGTTATTTTTATAACATGTTGATCCTTTATTGCTTTTCTTTTTGTAGGTCAAATTATTTAATTATTTTATTTTCCTATTTAAATATTTTTTAATTATTTCATATTTTAAGAAGAAAGATTAGTATTAAAAACTAATTAAGATTTAAATTATACAGAATGATAGACTACAAAAATTTTATTAGCGCTGCATCAACAATAAATCAATATATTAAAAATTTATTCCTCTTATGCATCATGTGGGTTATACTCTAGTTATTGTTTAAAATAAAGTACTCGACTTTTTTCAACAAAGCATTTGGTCGATCTTGTTGTATATTTACCTATTACATAATTTAAATAGATTTAATAGTCAATTAATAATTTTATTTTTGTCTAAAAATATATAGCATTCAAAAGTCTTTTATTTCTTTTTTTTTGTATCAGATTATTTTTCTATTTGTTTTAGTTTAAATATTTTATGCAATTACTAAAGACTTTTCGTGAATAATTTAAGTTTTATTGAACTATTAAAAATTTCTCATTAGAAACATTATAAGTATTGAAACTTATCAAGAATTAACTTTGCAAACATATATTTCTACTTTATCTTCATATAAGATATAACTATTAGTAATAAATAAAAATATTAAAAATACACACTTATTTGATATACAAAGATATTCTAGATACACATATAATTCCATAGAACGCATAAGTTAGTATTTGCTTTATTTATTACATGCAGACCTCGATAAAATAGTACCTACACTGTGCACCATATGCTTAGTATTTCATATGAGCACTGTACTTCATACTGTGCAAAAACAATATGCATCACCGTATCTTATAGTTCATGTATTCAAAATTTTTATATTATAAGTTCAAAACTTTTATATTAAGCTGCAAACATATTTAAAACTCTTATATTATATGTTTAAAAATTTAAAAGCAAGTTTACAAAATAAAAAATTATAATCTCATAAATTTTATACTTTATGTTCAAACACTTATATTGCATGTTTAAAATTTTTGTATTATATGTTCAAAACTTTTATATTACAAGTTCAAAAGTTTAAAAGTAAATTCACAAAATGAAATTATAATCTCATAAGTTTTATACTCTATGTTCAAAATTTTTATAATTTATGCTCATAGATTATACTTTGTGTTCAAAACTCTTATATTACATGTTTAAAATTCTTATATTATATGTTCAAAATTCTTATATTAGAAGTTCAAAAGTTTAATAGCAAGTTCACAAAATAAAAATTATAATCTCATAGATTTTATACTCTATGTTCAAAACTCTTATATTACATGCTTATATTTATACTTTATGTTCAAAATTTTTATATTATATATTCAAAACTTCTATATTAAGCTGTAAATATATTCATAATTTTGAAATTATCTTTGTAGCTTAACATATGAGTTTTAAACATATAATATAAGAATTTTAAATAAATATATTGTTATGTACTATATATACGTACTGTTTACACACAGTACGATGTACAATTTTTCGTAAGAGCACCATTGTTATATAGCACAATAAAAATTACGTCGATACAATTACATCACCATATAGAATATATCGACCAATTGACCCAAGAGACAAAACTCTAAAGTCAACATTTTCACATTTCAATTCCACCAAAGCAAGGGGCGTTTTCTTATCTGCCAATCTGGTAACGGGGCATAAAGCTGGCTTCTTTAGACCTCGTTTGATAAGTTGGTTTTCTTAAAATCATTTTTTAATATTATTTTAAAAAGATTTTTTTTAAAAAAATTAATTTTTTGAAAAAAATTGTATTTGAATTTTTTTTCTAAATTTTAATTTTTTTAAAAGTTAAACTAAATAATTATTGAAAAAATGTATTTTTTAAAAAGTATTTTTTTTCCTAAAAAAAGTCAAAATGTCACACAGAAAGGCTCAACCGTACTAAAGACCTAGTGCTATACTGTTATAGTGGTATGTTTTTTATTTTTAATATAATTAATTCAGAATTAATTTTTGCTAATTACATGCAATCAGCCCTGACTTTGGAGTGAGAAAAGAAAAAAGCATAACCTTAATTAGTCAATGTAAAGTTTGAATTGAATTGGAAGGATGAGCTCAAGGCATGCACCAACCTCCATTAAAGACAGCCGGTCAATGCTCCCAGTGCTGCCCAACTGTGTGAGGCTTAATGCCCACCGGCGAATACCATCTTCTTGTTCACCACGCCCTTTGCCACGTGGAATATCTTTTCTCTTCCATTACCTTTAGAACTATGCCCACTTGCCATTTGCATACATACAATTTCTGAAACCACAAAATCTCTCAAAAGAGAGAGAAATTAAAGATAAGAGAGCAATGGAGTTTGGAGGAAATGGAGGCTTCCATGGGTACCGCAGGCCACCACAAGGTCCTCATCCAACTTCTGGTAAGGCAAAAAATGATGGTGAATGCTAGCTTTCTTCTTTTTTTTTTTTTTTGGTTTCTTATTTTGCGATATTAGTTAGATTTCTATGCATGCATGTTACTGTTTGATCATTTTTAGTAGATAAACCTTCTCTTTTTTGTTTCTTTTGCTGCTATTTCTTTCATCAGTTTCAGATTATGAGTTCATATCACTTGTGTTTGGGCAAAATAAGCCTTTCTGGGTTTTCTTGTTAATTTTTGCTTCATATCATTTGCATGCAAATGTATTTTATGTTTCAACTCTGGAATTTAATTTTTGTTGTATACATTATTCTCCATTGAAATAAAAAAAAATGTATTTTCCATTTCATCTCTCTCTCTCTCTTTCTCTCTCCCTCTCTCTCTCTCTATCTATCTATCGATCTATCTATATATATATATATATATATATATATATATCTCTGTGTGTGTGTGTGTGTGTACCCCCAAAATATGTATAGCTAAGGCCCTTCAGAAAATCTTTTCAGGAGTAATACAAAATACAAAATTTTGAATCTATCTTCTTCTCTGATATGTATGCAGTTGATGTTTGTGATCTTCTTCCTCATGCAAAATTCCAAGCTATTGCGCCACTATATATTCAGGCATTTGGGTCTACTGGTATATTTCCTGCTTTGTATGGAAAGATTCCAGAGATTGATTCTTGGTGTATACTACCTTCTAAATTGGTTCAGGCCTCCGTTGGCTTAAACCAAGAGAAGAAAAATGAAGGAAGTGATTTTTGTTCTTTCCACTTTTTATTCTTCCTCCGCCTTGAGTGATTCTCCCTTTTTGAGAAAATTTAAACATTTATGTTATTGTAGAGGAATTTATAATGTTATGTAGTATTTCAAAAAGTACTGCATTTACTTCTCATCGTAATTTACATTGGTTAATAAGCATTTTTTTTTTCCTTATGGTTTCTGATTTTTTTTTTCTCCCTCCACATTAGCTGCAGATGGTATATAATGCTGATGAGCACCATTTCCCCTTTCGATTTCTTGTAGGATTTTTATCTTTTCCCATGATTTGAATTAAATAAGAAAATGGCCAAGAAAAATTCAGTACTCTAATGGTAGTGTAAAATCAGGGATTAAATGGTAATGGACAGATCTGATACAGCTCGAGAAAAAGGTGACACAAGTGGCATGCATGCACTGTTTCAACCCCACCCCACCCTGATCCAGCCACACACACTCCCTTCTGCATACTAGAGGTATATTTGGAAATATATATACACACACACACACACACATAACATATGTCACGTTCTTGAGTTACAACACAAGCCTGCTGTCATGAGCTGAGACATTTTATAAGGTTGTCAGGTTCAGATCAAGAAAGCTTGAAAACATAGTAAGAAAAGGAAAGAAAAATATGAAGATACAGGAAACAATAATGTCAAACTTGTTTTTGGCGTTTTATAATTTAGCGGTAGAGAGTGTCAATTTTTTGGCCTGCTTCTCATTGAATGGATAGTAAGAGCAAATCACATTGATGGTTGTACATTTTTCCTTAATGATTATACATTTTTATAGATACATCAAAAACAATTATAGGGATATTATTGATCTTCATGAGCTATTATCAATATTATATATCAGTTTCCAATCTGATTGAATTAATAACAAGCACAATGAAAGTATATATGTAAGTCTAATATCCTGTTTGGCTAAGCTTATTTGGGGTTTATAAGCTGCAAATGGTAAAAAACATGTAAGGAGGTATTTTTTTTTCTAAGTGATTATAATCAGCAAAATAGGCAGAGCCAAGCAGACTCTAAAACTAATTGTGAGGAGGATAGAGTAAAAAGAAGTAAAAGGATTGAGGACCAAATAGACAAGCTGGCAAACATGTTGATGTTTGATATATAAAGCGGCTTTTATTGGGAAGTGGCTTTTAGGTGACAAGGAGACAAAGATTGATGATGTAAAAACTATTGTAGTGCATCGTCTCCATTCCATTAGATTTGTCATCTTCCCTTGTTTGTACTTCGTGTTCAGAAAAATCGTCTTGTGTGAATTAATCAACTTTGATCTACTCATAATTTTATAATAATTAATGATAGATAAATGATTTAAATAATTTTATTATTATTAAATTTACCTCCTACTCATATATTACGAGCTCATTTAAATTTGCGGGAAAGTTTTGTGCTGGATTTACTTCTTGATCAGTAGGCCTAATGGTGTCTTTGAGAGCTTTCTGATGTTGAGCCTGTTTGGCTAAGCTTATTTGGGGCTTCTAAGTTACAAATAGTAAAAAGCAAGTGAATGGATGCTTTTTCCTAAGTGTTTATAAGCAGCACAATAAGCAGAGCCAAACAGGCTCATCATCTTTCTATTTCCTTCTCCATAGATCTTTAATATGCACAAGCTTCTAATTTGATGCCTCTCAATTGTGTTCATTTGTTAGAAGATGTAGTTGGTCACACACTCAACTAGTTTGTATTTTCTTTAGATGAAGGTTTTACAGCTATAGAATGTATTACTTTGTCAATAACAGCAAACTTACCTATCTGCAAAAATTGCCACATATTTCATGCAACTATTAACAACTGCATTTGTGGTTAATTTCCTGCTCAGGGATGAAAGCACCAGAGATCAGTATGGGGCTGCCAGCACAAGGGAACCAAACCATCAACAACAACCCATCAGATGACAACGAATGCACCGTTCGTGAGCAAGACCGCTTCATGCCCATAGCTAATGTGATCCGGATCATGCGCAAAATCCTCCCACCGCATGCAAAAATTTCAGATGATGCCAAGGAAACAATCCAGGAATGTGTATCTGAGTATATCAGCTTCATCACTGGAGAAGCTAATGACCGTTGCCAACGCGAGCAGCGCAAGACCATTACTGCCGAGGACGTGCTGTGGGCTATGAGCAAGCTAGGTTTCGATGACTACATTGAGCCACTGACGTTGTATCTACACCGTTATCGTGAGTATGACGGGGGCGAGCGCGGCTCGTTGAGGGGTGAGCCATTGCTGAAAAGGAGCATTGATCCTGGTAACTACGGGATTGCAACATTTGCACCTGCATTTCACATGGCTCATCATCACCATGGCTACTTTGGACCTGCACCAGTGAATGGATTCTTGAAAGATCCATCAGATGCAGGTCCATCCCAATCCCATCAGGTGGCAGTGGCTAATCTTGAGCCATTTGGGCAGTGTAAGGAGTAAGTGAAAGAGAAGCGCGCATGCATGTGAGTGCTAATTAATGAAATAAAAACTTGGCCTGGGGGGCTCTTATGTGAACTGGTGAAGAGTAATTTCTAGTTTTGGTGTCCTGCTATTAACGAAGTTGGCAAAGTTAAGCAGCAGCGTGTTGGTTTAATATCTTGTACCGTCCATGACTTGAAAAGCTTTTGCTGGTCTTTCTCTACATTCACAATTATCCGGGTTAGCCTTTGTTTTTTTTTCTTTTTTTTTTGTCTCTCTCTCTCTCTCTCTCTCTTTAATTTGCTTTGAGCTAAAATATTTTCAAAATACATTAGACTTGAAATTAATCTTTATTAAATTGATAGCAATTTAGAAAAAGTCCTCATGAAACAAATAGAAAATTTGAATTTGTGTTCTTCTCTTTACTAGGTAACGCTACCATCATCTCAACAAACAACATATTTGTGGATTAGCCTTTGCTTTGCTTGGTTCGTTTTCTCGTTTTCACCCTGAACTAGGAAATTACTTTTACCTCAATTCAGTGGCGCAATTGGCGCAGCTGCGCGTCTATACGAAGTATTACTAATTACTAATAGAGTGTACACTACAAAAGATAGTAGGTAATAGGCATAGGTTTTACCATCGCCTATATGGGAGTCAGGTATTTTTAAATTGTTGTCAGTATGAGAATTGGATATTTAAAATGTTGTTTATATAAAATTTTAAAAAAAGATAAAATCATACTATGTTTTATCTACAGTTCAAATCTTGAATTTTTTTTATTGTAACACTCTATAATCATGCTATTCACAAATTAAGTTAAAATATATTTATTAATTATTTTATGTATAACAATATATCTATGTACCACCTAAATCTTTGCCTATATTGTAAAATCGCCTTCTATCCTCGTCATTTTGTAGTGAATTTGCTATCTATTCGTGATATTTTTTTAGTGGTATTTTATTTTAAGATGCTTATTCTATTGAAATAAAAAGATATATTATAAGATTTAAGACATGTTATCACATGCACCTTATAAAAATTCAAATTAAAACAACATATATATTTTATCTTATAAAATATAAGCATTCTATCCTCATCTCATTTTTTATAATTACAGAGATAAGATATTTTACCACAAGTATATTATGAAATTCAAAACACATCATACTTCTTTATATAAAAAGCATCTTAGCATAAGATTATATCAAACTGAGCATAAAAGTCGCTCTAATTTTGGTTACTCACATTCAATACTGGAACAAGATCACCAAAGTCGGCAGAGCCCCATTTATTCTAATTTTTTTATATAAATTATAAGAAAAATAAATCATAAAGGTAAATAACATCAATGTATTAACAAAATGTTTTTACATACAAAGAAGAGATAAGTAAATACTTATAAAACTTAAAAATAAGGAAAGATCTTTTATAATTGTGATTGATGTGATTTTATAATTTAAAATTATCTAATAATCAATTCATTATTAATAATACTAAATGCATATATCACTGTGTGAGTGATAACATGAGACTTAGGGTTGTGGAAAAAAATAAAAAAAAAATTAAAATATGGGGGAAAACTATGAAAGTATTGAAGATAGTTGGAGCGACTACCAATGGTAGCTCTAGAAAAGAAAAAAGATTCGTAAAGATTACATTACGAATCCTTGATCTAAGATCAATAAATACGATGTGAGGGCCTATTTATGGGCCTCGTAACTTGGTAAAGAAGACTAAAAACTGGACTAATAAGATAACTATAATACCAAAGCAACTAGAATAATAAGGAAACCTATTTAATTAATTACCTAATCTTTACTATTGTCAAATCTAACACCATAAACTAAGAAAATATATTAATAATCAAAATATTCTTTAGCAGCTCCCCTCAAACTCAAATAGTCTTATAGAGACCAACTTTAGTTTGATAACCGAGTTGCTAAGTAGTTTCCACAACATTAAATGGACAGATCATGTAATCAATTCATCTGTGTCAAAACTCGAACTAGAAGAACGAAGAGACTGGAGCACTTGGAATGTGAATTGAACTTGAAGATGCAGCTTCGATGAGCTGTCAAAAACAGGGACCCAGAAAGGCATGAATGGGATTAAACTCAATGAGCTAAACCAAAAATCCTACAAACTAAGAAACAAGAACAGGATTGAGCTTGTTTGAACTAATGCAAGAATACCATAAACCAAGAAGCAAAAATGAAGTTGATTCTTGGTTCTTGGCTGAGCCGTGCTCTTGGTCCTAGCACGTCCATTACGCATCCGCCCTCTTGTCAATAACTATCTTCACTGTCGTTTATATGAACTTATTGGCATATCCCATTGTCATTTACATGATCTGTTTTTGGCTGTTTTTGGGAGCGTACGTAGAATAGTTTAGTGAGACTTGGCCTTGCCTTTGCCCAGAATTAAATAAACATTGAAATTAAAATTAAATAAAAGTTATAGAGAAACCAAGACGAATACAATGGACAAACAATCCACCATCGCAATAGAAAAAACCAAAATTGTCCAAAAAGTTTAATAAAAATTAGAAGAAAGCAAGACAGATTAAGAGATTGAATAACAATCTTGCCACGTTGCTGGTCAGATTTGTATATAATTTCTTTAGCTGTTCAAATTTTCTGCTGATAACCTAACTACCTTCGCAAAAAACCTGATCAACCGGTGTTTCTGTTCTGCGAGGTGATCAGGGGGCAACTCGAATCGGCAAAGTGGGCAGTAATGGCTTCTATGCAGCCATCTTATTATGCACCACTTGTGAAACCCATGCGAGCAAGGCATGCAAGTGACTTGTGATTCCGCCAGAAAATCATCCAGACAAATCGCACAACTCGAATCGCCATTGTTACTATCATCAGCCTGATCATCATCATCACGCGTCGTCCTCTTCCTCTTCAGTGACTTTATCGACGAGGTGCTAGCGCCCACCATGCCAAGTCGAATGCATTGCTCGTGTTCTTCGAGCTGTCGAGATGTCCAGCGACTGAAGAGCCTCATGTCTTGAGGATAGAACTTGTATACACGTATATATACGTGCAGAAGGGGCAGGACATCGCGGCCCTGGTCATGATTACTGGGTGGATCAGGTTGATTAATGCTTCGGCTTACCCCGGAAAGTATCTTCGTCATAAGCATAGGATGCAGAAACCCTGGAATTTTCCAATCTGAGAGCAACTTTTCCGCAGCTTGCTGAAGCGTTTCCAGGGATTGCAAACAGATAGAAGAAAAGATTATTGGTTCTATCTTTAAACGAAGAATCGGAATTGGACTAACTTCATCGATAACATTCAAGAATTTGTGTATGGTTCTGCAGGATACTTCTATGTGTCGGTGGGGTGGTGAGGAAGAACATGTTGGGTTTCCATTGTGCAGTATTGCTTTGGGCTGCGGAAAACATAACAGCGGTAGACATACGAAGCTGTTGGAAGTCTCCATGTTGAAGAGAAACTAGAAGTAAGAAGATGGTAAGAGACAAATAAAATCCTGCTTCAGTTGGAAGCTGCTGCGTTCCCTTTATTTATGTGGTTTCTGGATTGGAAAAGTTCCAAGTTGTAATTGATTTGGAAAGCTTCAGTTCGGAAACACTCATTAATGAGTGTTACCTATTCAACGATAACTTCCGATAATGCAGTAAATATTAATGTAAAAGTTAACATATAATCACGTATCAGAAAGTTCATATATAACTAAACTCGAATTGAGAGCATTAGCTATCTAATTCTTACCAAGACGGTTACTTTCTAATCAACAAATAATATTACTATTACCAACTTATTTGTTGATTAGAAGCTAACTGCCTTTGTAAGAACTAGAAAGGAAATACCCTCAATTTAAGTTTCACAGAATTATAGTCTAGAGATATAATCCACCCTAATCTTGCCTAAAATAAATTTGTTCATTATTTTATTTAAAAACAAAAACGAGTAGCCGGGGAAGTTAGATAAATATATAGTTGAATATAATAAGAGCTATATAGCAAAGAATTTTGCTTTGAGTTAGGGTGTTTTCAAGTCGTATTGGACTTAATCAATAAATAAGTTAAATTTAAAATTGAAACTTACATTATCTATATATGGGTTTTATATTTTTAAGAGGTCATCAATGGATAACTTGGTGACTTTTAGATTAAGGGCCTGTTTGGCAAATTTAGCTATTTGAGTGGCTAATAGCTGTTGTATTTTAGTTGTTAGCAGATAGTTATGTAACTAGTTGATTGAACAAAATATGTTCGGTAAAATTAGCTGTTAGATTAGCTGATGAATGTTAAGGACGTAGGAGGACATTGATATCATGTTATTATTATTATTGTTATTATGATAACTGTAATTATTATTACTATTATAGGAATAAAATAATATATTTCATAATTAGATATTTATTCTCATAATCATATTTTAATATTAAAGTATAACTAATTTTTTGATAAAACATTTATATCAATATTACAAAAGTTAATTTTAATAGATTCAAAATTATTTTGTAAAAAAGAAGGTACTAATAAAACATATGCTTTTAGTAATGTTGATTATACAGAAATTGAAATTTATTTTTATATTATTTCTTATTTATATTTGTGAAAGAAAAGGTAAAAATATAGAGAGAGATTGGTGAAAGAATAGAAAAATCAAAAAATGCAAAAAGGGTAGAATTGCCCAAAAAAAATAGAAAAGCTAAAAGTTACCTGAAACACTAAAATTTTTAGTTTTTGAGAAACACTAGTTAAACGCCAAAAGCTACCTAAAAAGCTACTTGAAACACTAGTTTATCAAACAACAATACTTTAGCAAAATAGCGTTTTGACTTGAAAAATTGTTATTGAATACGCACAAACTAAGGGATCTAGTGTTTGTTTTTCAGTCACCAATTATGTTACCTCAAATTTTGTACTTTCATGTGGAAGTATTTATGCTTGTATGTCAAATTATTTTGCAATTTGGAAATTTTGTTTTATGCAATATTTTTTAAAAGTATTTTCTGAAAAATTAAATATTTTTAAAAATTTTTATGTGAATTTATTTTAATATGTTTATAAATAATAAACTATATCAAGTCAAAGTATAACAAGCCCTAAAAGATAATTGTTATATAAAATAAGATGTCTAAAAAAAACTAATAAATAAAGATCAAATCAATTATTTGACCATTGTTACTGTTTAAAAAATTAACTAATAACTAACTTGAAATTGACAAGTTTTGAAGCATAAAACTTTATATAGGGGTTACAAAAGGAAAAAAAGGAAAGAATATATATATATATATATATATGTCTATATAGACACCACACACACATACACATATATACTAAAAGGAAATTTATTTTTAACATCTAAAGTATAGACATACATTTATATTAAAAACAAAAAATAAAAACAAAGGCTCTTAATTTGAGTTTAATTACATATGATTTTTTCGTTTGCAATTGTACATGCTTAACTTTTAACTAAATTTACCTTAATATATGCTACATTACAGAATTATAGTTTTGAGGTGAATCCACCCTAGTCTTGCCTAAAATAAATTTGTTTATTGTTTTATTTAAAAACAAAAACAAGTAGTTGGGAAATTAGATATATATTACATATATAGTTGAAAAGACCTCTATGGGAAGAACTTTTACTCCAAAGGATAACTCGAGTGTTGAGCCAGGTATATATATATATATATATATATATATATATATATATATATATATAGTTGAATTGGAGAACTTTTTTCTCCAATTTCTTGGGAGTGTAGAGCATCCTGTTTTGCTGCCCATTGATGCCATTATGTTCCATACCTGCTATTGTTGGTTAGACTTGTATATAATTTTCTTTTCTGTTCAATTTTTTTGCTGAAAAGATAACTACCTCCATAAAGAACTTCATGAAGTGGCATTTTGTATTTTAAGTGAGGATGAAATACAAATATATCTTTTAACATTTGATTGTTTGTTATTTTTTATTGCTAATCATGTATCAGGATATAATTTTATGTAGGGGTCACAAAACAAAAAAGAGGGATAGGATTAATTTAAATGTATTACTTTAAAAATTATAGTTAATATATTTTGAAATGTTCTATAAAAATATATATAGATTGTCATGTATTCTAGTTCTAAAAATAAGTTTATTTTTAAGTTCAAAGGTGCAGACATACAATTATATTAGAAATATTAAATTTATCACTCTAATTATTCATAAAAGAAAATTAAAATATCAATATTTAATTTTTATAAAATCAAAAAATCTTGAAAAAAATTAATGGAAGCATACAAAAGGAGAGTATATATATATAAAATAAATTTGATCTGAAAGTAGTTTTTTTATATGAATAGGAGATAGATTAAATTTTTTTGAAGATAAAGAATGTATGACATGAATCATGATGACAAAATGGCATAATAAAAGCAAAAATATTATTTTATAATAGACATCTATACAATATTATAAAGCAAAAGCCAGCTGATTTTAATTTTAATTTGAATTCAATTGCATTAATTTTGTAAGATGTGTCATGTGTAACATCTTATTTATCTGCCATGTGTATTGGAGGGCTAAGTCCAAATGCTTATCACGTGTCTTTTTGGTCTGTTGCCATATTAAAAAAAATTATTGAAAGGTAAACATTTTTATTTTGATTTACACTCGGAAGAATCCAATCTTATATAAGATTTTTTTCTCCTTTTATTGTGTATGATCATACATTGTAAATCCAATCACGACATATGTATAGATTTTTTTTTTTTCCTTTATTTGTGTCCGAGCATACTATATATATTTGCCGTATGATGTTTTGGGTATTGACTTTTATAACCCCACTTTTTATTATGATGGAAAAGGGGCGATTTCAAATAGATTGTAAATATAGTTTTCAAAAAAATAAAAATAAAAATTTATGTTAAAACATTTTTTACCTAGCACAATTGTGTTACATCCCTTTATATTTTGTAAAAATTTATATATTGTGTATTTTGATTTTTTAATATTAAATTGTTATATTATTTATGTGTTATAAATTAATTGACATTCGTTTTATAAATCAAAGTATTTTTATATGATAATTTTCATAAATGTTTGACTAACTGTTATAAAATATAATTATTTATGTCACATCCCATGCTATGCATGGGTGCTACTCCAGTGGCCAATAATTTAGTTGAAAAAAAATTAATATTGAGTTATGTATAAATAATTACATTATAAAATAATTTATATTTGAAAAAATAATGTTCATTTTAAATTAGGATTGCATGGATATAACTTTAATTAGTATAAATTACTTGACTTTAAAAATATTAATCAACTAAGGTATGACATAAATTAAAGGAAATAAATTTTGGAGTGAAAAAAGAAAATGCATAAGAAGAGTACATTTGGAATCTTACCTTACTTCTTAATATTAAATAAAAAGTAAAGTTAAATTAACTAAAAATTAGAGAAACCAAGACAAAAAGATTGGAAAAACAATCCACCATCTCAATTAATTGAAAAACAAAAAAGAAAATTCAACCAAGAAACCAAGGAAAAAGATGGAACAAATCACATCCACAATTGTTGGTTAGACTTGTGTATAGTTTGCTTGGCCGTCCAATTTTCTTTCCGAAGACGCAATTACCTCCACAAGACTCTTCATGAAGCGGAATTTTATCCCTGAGAGTTCATCAGCAGGCAACTCGAATCGGCAGAGTGGGCAGTAACGGCTTCCGTGTAGCCATCTCATTATGCACCCCTCGTGAAACCTATGCGAGCAAGGCATGCAAGTGACTTGTGATTCTGCTGCAAAATCATTCAAACAGATCGGACAACTCATGTTGCTTGCAGCATCAGTACTGTCATCACCACTCCTCGTCCTCTCCCTCTTCAGCGACTCTATCGAGCAGGTGCTAGCCCCTACCATGCCAAATCGAGTGCTTTCTTCACGTTCCCGGTGCTTTCGAACAGCCCAGGAATTGAAAAGCGCCATGTCTTGCGGATAGAACTTCAAGGAATATATACGTACGCGAGGAAGGGGCACACCACGGCGCTGATCACGATCACTGGGTGGGCGATGAAGAAATTGTTCAATGCTTTGTCCTATTGCAGAGAGTATCATCCTGATAACTGACTGATGAGAAAAACGTGGAATTTTCCAATCTGAGAGCAACTTCTTTGCGGCTTCTTGAAAAGTTTCCACGGATTGGACACAGATAGAAGAAAAGGTCGTTGGATCTGTCCGCTTATATAGAAGCTCAAGTGGAGTAACTTCATCGATAACATTCAAGAAATAGTGTGTGGTACTGCAAGATACTTGGATGTGTAGGTGAGGTGGTGAGCAAGAACGCGATGGGTTTCCATTGGCCAGCACTTCTTCAGGCTCAAACAACAACAGCGGTAGGCATACAAGGCTGTTGGAATTCTCCATGTTGAAGACGAAGACGATAGTTGGATGGTGCAGGTTTCTGATTTGAATTTGTAATTTGTAGTTGGAGTAAATTGCATATTACCTGTACTCCAATTTATTAGTTACAAGGACCTAATTAGTTAGGTTTAATACTATACGGGCATGTTATATATAAATCAAAGTACACAATTAATATGCAATTCAGTCTTTGTAATTAATTTGGAAATTTTCATTCTTGGAAACTCATAAACTTATTAATTGTCACTACTTTTTTTTTTTTGGGGTCAAATATCTGTATTCTAGTTACTACTATTTGTTGGTCAAATAATAGGGTTCATTTGGATTTTTTTTTTTTTGGGAAAAAATACTTGTTTTAACAACTTAAAAAAAAAGTGTGTTTTTTTTATAAGTTAAATATTCTGACTTCTGAAAAAAAAAAGTTATAGTTAAGTTTTTTTTTTTTTTTGGAGATTCAATTTTTTAAACCAAGTCAAATATTTATTTAAAAAAAGAATGTATTTTTTTCAGTAAAAAAAAGTATCTTAAAAAAAAAAAAACTAATCCAAACACACCCTTAATGATTCCTATTACTAGTAGGACTGATGTGAGCTTATTTAGTTTGTTGATTGAAAACTAGCCGCCTCTGTAAGAATTAAAAAAGCGAGGCCCTAAATTCCAAATTCGAATAAAATAACAATTACAAAGGCTATCAACTAGCAATAAACTCTTTTTTTTTTTTTTTTGGCTTAGGTAAAATATTGTGCAGTGGTTTCCTCCCTAAATATATATATTGAGGGGAGTGGTAGCGTGTACTAATTAGGTTTTGATCCAATAGTTAAAGACATTTAAGTGTTTATTCCATAAAAGGTCATTGATCGTAAAAAACTATAAAGTGGATCGATTGTAGGATTAACGCACTTATTATTATAGTTGGATCACATGTGCTAAATATTAAAATTTCTGTGTTGAACAAATCATTAAAATTTATTTTAGTGAAGGAGAAACGTCGGATAAACAATTAATAGCTACGTTTAATGGCCTATTGATAGCTAACTTGTGTATAATTTTTTTATTTCTCTATGTAATCGGTTACTTTGTTTTTTTTATCCTTGACTCCTTGTCACTTTGAGGTTTGAGCTGACTAATAAAAGGTGTTGTTTGAGTATGCAACGCTAGAAGAACGATGACAGATGTTATTCCGTGGCATAATCCATGGCTTAATTAGAGCACCACTAATATACACGAGTAAAATAAAATAAAGTAAGATATTTAAGTAAAATATACATAATAATTCTAATTTTACATATATTTCAAACATAATATGAAATTTGTAAATAATAAAATTGACTTAAAAATATTATTTATAGTCCAAACAAGAGAAGTCATTTAAAAATACAATTTCCTACAACAAATGCTTCCAAAGACTATATGTTATTTCTAATCCTGACTCATCTAACAAATAATTAAATCTTTAAGAAAATTTTATGCAATATTTGATAATAATGAGAAAAAGTGATAATAAATTTAATGATGAGAACACGTAATGCGGATATATACATATACACACACATATATCAATTTAGAAAATGATTATAAATTTTTAAATGCTGTTTGTAGGTTTATAAAAGAGAAAATATTTCAACGATATGAACAAATAAATGTAATTTTTAGTTTTATAATAGGAAAGATTATTTTTTTTATTTTCAATTGTTAAATGAAAATTTCACTAATTTTGGAAATAGAAAATAATTATTTTAATTAAACAAGACCTGAATTTTTCTGTCTCTCTCTCCCCATATATATACACACACACACACACACACACTAGTCTTTTCCCCATGAAATGCATGGAAAAATTAAATATAATTTTATGTATATGTAATATATAAAATAATTAAAATGAGTGTCATTAAATTAATAATATAAGCATCCATTAATATAAGAAAAATAATTACACAATATATTAATTAAATTTACAATATATAATTTAAATAGTGTAGTACTCGTATGATGTACAGAATAAATGAGTATTTTTATATTATTATTATTATTATTATCGTTGTTAATAGTCAGTTTGGCAATTAATATGAGGAATAAAATACAAATATATTTTGTCATATTAAATTTTTAACATTGATTACAACTTTTAAATTTTTGTAAAATCGAATAAATTTGGAAAGAAAAATTATGAATGATGTAGATTGGTATATTTTTATCTTTTATTAAGTATTTTTTTAATATAATAGATTGGTTTTTCCTTTTTAATATACATAATAATCTTTTCCTTTTTGAGTACAAATGATGCATGGCAACTTTATGTGAGTTAGAAATTTTGGAGGGAACGAATATGGTTCAACCGGTGAGCTTTATATATTTAACTAGTGTGATACGCGTGCAATACATAGGAATGATATATGTGATTGGATATATTAAAACTATAGAGTTTTTATATCTTACTAAATAGTTATTGAAATAATTATATACTTTAGAATTAGTAAAACAATAATTGATATGTGTAGAGAAAGGGCATAATATTAATTAAATTAAAATATTTAATGCAAGAATAGAATTGAATAAATGATGGAAAACAAAAAAATGACCTAAAAATGGACATATTTAATTGATAAATAATTATGAAAATCTTGTTATATAGAACGCCATTTAATAGTACAAAATTACAGCTTATTTTACTTTATTATATAGTTTAGATACACACATGCGTATATACATATATATACATACATATATATATATATATATATATACACACACACATATAAGTTATAAGAAATACTTTTTTAAAAAAATTAGTTCAAAAGAACCCTCAATTTATTTTGTATTGTTGGTGAACGTGGCTTTCTAAATTCGATCTTGGATCTCAATTGCAAATTTAAAGTATTTAATTAATTTGTTCTGAACTTAATTATGTTACCTTTTTTTAAAAAATAGATTATTCAACCCAGTGTCTCTAAATTTTTGCAGCGTGTGAGATCAGATCAAGGTGCTCTTAATGGTACTTTCACCACCCTTCCCTTTTCTTTTTTTTTTTTTCCCGAAAGATAAAATAGTATTCACAAGAGAAAAAAATATCCTACTCCTCCCTGATTAAAATGACATACGATTGAGTAACAACATCACTCGCCCGGCATAGCTCAACTGGTTATATCTAACACTTTTTGTGATCCAAGCAGTAGTGTCAATAATGGAGTAAGGAAGGGACAGAGTTTGTCAACATAACTCCTACTTTGCATTTGGTAGAAAATCTTTGCCTCTAACCCTATCTTATATCTGGTACGGGAATGAACTCCTAACTCTATTCCTACCCCTATCAGATAAAAAAAAACCCCGCCCAAGCCCCCGGAGGCGAATTTAGAAATTTCTTTTTTGATTTCAATATGAAATGAAAACGAATAAATTTAATAAGATTTATTAAAAAAAAACATAAATTAACCATTTTCTTCCGAAGCAGAAAGTAATTTTTGTGCCATTAAAGCTTAAAAGTCAAATGTGAAAAAGTAAAAAGAAAAAATTGTGTTTTGTCTTTTTTTTAAAAAAAATAAAATGATGCTTGAAAGTGGTTGTCCTCATCCAAAAATATAGAATGATTCTCCAATAGGAATTTCTCTTTTTATTTTTATTTTTTACTTTTCATAAAATATGCTACTTTTTAGGAATTGGCATAAAGTTGCTTACAAATAGTTCATATATATTTTTAAATCAAATATACTACTTTTTAGGAAAAGATAAGAATTTGATACGTAGGTTAATAAAGTTATTAGAGTTGTGAACTAAATAACTTTTTAGTCCTTAACTATTAAATATTAGAAACAAAGAGGGTTCAATTAAACAAATTTAAGGGGCCAATTTAGTCAATATCTACATAAATAGAATTTGAAAACAAAAGAGGGGTCAATTTCTATGCTACATTTGCCAATGCAAGGCCTTATGGGGCACTCGTCTACAAGGTGAATGAGGCAAGGCAACAAGGTAAAATTGGACAAAAACTCCTACCTATTAATAACACATAAATAAATCCTAAAAAAATTATCAAGTGTTACTAAGTAGATTTGAACTTTCGTCTTCAATATTTTTTAACTACTAAATTAGAAAAATTTTCATTAATTTAACAATTATAATAGAACTATAAAACTATATAGTTAGACAAAAAAATAAAAAATATACATGTATACAAATATATTGGGATAAGGTGAGGCGTAGCCGATAAAAACTTTCTCCTACTCGCTTCTATACTAAATGGGAGCAAACGACCTTGCTGCACTCCTTAGAGGGATTCTTAATAAAGAATTTTGCCTTAATTGGGTACTTTTATAAAAACGAGTAAGATAGAGTATCATTGCTGTCTGTGAAAACCGTTAACTCTATAAAGTTGTGACTTGACTAGATGTTTACATTGGGTCTCCAGACCAAGTAACTTTTGACTTCCTAGATGCTGCCGTCAATCCTCTAATTTTCCTTCCCATCAAAAGATTTGACTTGGAGCCAATTTTAGTGCGTCCCTTCAATGTTGTTGGAGGATTGACAGCAACATCTAAGAAGTCATCCTCTACTCTGTACTAGGTAAAAAAAATTCTTTACACTTACCTCTATCTTATATTTGTTATTAGAATGAACTCCTAGCATCATTTTCACCCTTATCAAATTTCCAGAAAAAGTTTATTAAGTAGATTGACATATGAATTAGCTCTGCCAAGTTCTTTACTGCTATTAATGGGGGAGTTCATGGTTTTCTTGGTGCGACATGAGGACTAAGGCAGGGTGACCCTCATCTCTCCTTACATGTTTGTCATTGCAATGAATGCTATCACTTGCATCTTAAACAAAGCAGATGTTTCCTCCTATTTCAAATTTCATCTGAAATGTAAGAAGCATTATCTTACTCACGTTTGCTTTGTTGATGACATTTTGGTTTTTTTCTGGAGCAAATCCAAGGTCTATCTCCATTCTCAATATGGGTTTAAATCTTTTCCAAAAACTGTCTAGACTCCAAATTAGTAGCAAGAAGAATGCTGTGGCATTGCAAGAAACTCATTAAGCTTTGTGACCTTATGGAAAGGATGATTTTTCACAACATTAGCTTTAGGAGAAACACATTGTTCTGGTTTGATTTTTGGCACCCTTTTGGCATCTTGAAAGACATTATTGAGGAGTTCATATCTTCAATTGGCTACTCGTTGGAGGATTAGGTGGCTGACTTTTCCATTGATGGCAAATGGGTTTGGCCCCTAAATGAAGTTTTCTATTGGATCTCTCAACTTCTTGGGCATGTCTCTCCTAGAGCCTAGCATGAAGACACTGTACTTCGGCCACTTTATCTTAAAGGCCAGTTTACTTTTCATTTGGCTCGGATATCTTTCCATATGCATCATGAGAAAGTGAACCTGTGATTTGGTTCAAGAGCTCAATACCTAGGCACACTTTCTATACATGGCTCACTAAGTTAGATCAAAACCCAACTAAATTCAACTTAGTTTCTTAGGGCTAGGGTGTACGCAGGCAATTTCGCTTGGTTTTTGCATGAAATTTCTAGTTGAACCGAAATTTACGATTTTTTATTTTCTAAAACTAAAATTACCCAGTTTAAATTAAGAAATTATCGCTTTCGGTCAATACAGTTTCTGCGGTTTGAGCGATTGTTTTGGTCGGTTTTAAGATGAAAAGTGCTTATTCCCGAATAAAATGAAACTGCTGGGTTATGGCTCAAGTGCTAAATCTAAATCTATATTGAAATTAGGAAAGAGTCTTAATGAGAGTCAAAATTCTAGTTATGGTAAGAGTCTTAGTTATGGTAGAATTGATAGATTAGGAAATCCTTTGTCTTAGAGGACAAGGAAATCTCCTCTATAAATAGGACTCTTGTATTAGTTAAAAGATATGTGTGTCTTGCAATAGGTTTAGGCGGAGAGAGAGAGAGAGAGAGCCATTGTAAGAACATCGCGAGAGAGGGTTTAGACTTTTCTATATGTGGAAAAAGTCCTATTGAGTTTGTACTCTTTTCTATTAGTGGAGTTTTCATAGACATAGGCAGAGGGCCAAACCATGTTTAATTGTACGTATTCTTTCCTCGTTACACGTGCTTTAATTCCACTGCATGAGTGTGTATTACTAATTTCCTAACAAGTGGTATCGAGAGCTAGGTTGGAAGGAGGACACTGGTTTGCACAAAAAACGAAAAAAGAAATGCGAAAGAGGAGTAAAAAATTTCGCTGAACTGCTGGTCATGTTTGGAAGCCTTTCCGGCATCCAATCGACAATCCATTTATTGTTGTGTGTTTATTGCAGCAAGGAGAGTAAGCTGCTAAAATTTGCAACGATCCGACAGTCGGATTGTAAGATACAAGCAGGTCAAATTTTGTAAGTTTGTGGTCAAAAAGTCAAACAGAGGGTTTGACCAGCGTTGACTGAAGGGCTACAGGGGTTTGACCATGTTGATCGAGGGTCTCCCCACCGTTTTTCGATGTTCTGAATCCGCTTTTTTAGGGTCAGTTTTGCTAAATTCTTGCAAGATTGTTAAATTTTAGCGAATTTGTGCATAAGAGCCATGACGACGACCGGTATGAAATTGAAATTACAATATTTGATGAGAACATGAACTTCAACTTGTGGAAGAATACTATCCAAGACGTTTTGGTACAGCAAGGCCTGCTAAAAGAGGCAAAACCGGAGCAAGTCAATGATAAGAAATGGAAGTCCCTACAACGAAAAGCAGTAAGTACAATTCAGTTGGCGTTAGCACTGCAAATTAAATGTCATGTGATTGATGAGACGATGGTGAGTGGTGTGTTCGACAAGTTGGAGAATATTTATGAATCGAAGTCAATCACCAACCGATTGTGTTTAAGGATGGAGCTTTACTAGTTTAAGATGGAAGAGGGAACTGCCATCCAGGATCACATTAACAAATTCAACGAGTTAGTGCCCAAGCTCATAAGTGTTGAAGAGCCTGATAAGAGAATTACGAATGAAGAATAAGCGCTTATACGACTATCTTCCTTGCCGAAGTCGTATAAGCCGTTTGTGCAATCAATCCTCATTAAGAAAAAGACTTTCAAGCTAAACAAAGTAACTACACTCTTGAGAGAGAATGAAAGGATGTTGGGAAGAATTAGTGTGCCTAGTGGAGATCAAGCATTAACAATTGAAGGTTCGAATTGAGGGAGGAGTTCTGGAAGAGGGAATTTTTGTAGAGGTAGATCAAGATCAAAAGGCCGAGCTCGAGATGGAGAAGACAATTGAGAGTGCTACTACTGTAGAGGGAAGGGCTATATCCAACCAAGATGTCCTAGATTGAGAGAGGACATGAAGAGCATTAGAAAGTGGAGATCTAAGGGCAAGGAGAAGGTTTATGGCGAGGACTCTGCGAACCTTATTGAGGGTGATGATAGCGATGGTAGTGAGACTATTTTGATGGCGGTAAGTGAGGATGCTAATGAAGACTCAAAAAGGAAAAAGACTGACTGGTTGTTGGATTTAGCGGGAACGTTTTACGTTTGCAATGATAGAGAGAGTTTCAACACTTTGCTTTTGAGGAAGAAGCTTGGATACATCACTGTTGGGAACAACTAGAAGATGAAAGTTGTTAGCGTTAGGAGAGTTCGCCTGAGGCTCAACAATGTTAGTATCAAGGCCATCTCCAATGTAAGGTATGTGCCCTCTTGGCTCAACAATGTTAGTATCAAGGCCATCTCCAATGTAAGGTATGTGCCCTCTTGTGTGTCCAACATTATTTCGCTGGGTGAGTTGGCGTCAAGAAGGTACAAGTACATTGGCGAAGGAGATTGCTGCAAAGTGTATCGTAGAGAGAAACTAGTTCTTAAAGGGAGGAAGAACGAGAAGCACGTGTGCTAATTGGAGGGATGCACCGCATTGAGAAACGAACGTGACAAGTGTGAAGAAGCTCAAGTGAAGGCTGAGAAAAAGAGAAGAGTGATGTTCTTGTCTATTGTGGAGATTCTTGGCACTTCTCACCAAGAGAGGAATTTTTTGGGTTATGGCTCAAGTGCTAAGCCCAAGTCCATATTGAAATTAGGAAAGAGATTTAATAAGAGTCAAAATTCTAGTTATGGTAAGAGTGTTAGTTATGGTAGGATTGATAGATTAGGAAATCCTTTGTCCTGGAGGACATGGAAATCTCCTGTATAAATAGAACTTTTGTATTAGTTGAAAGATATGTGTGTCTTACAATAGGTCTAGGCTGAAAAAGAGAGAGCCATTGTAAGAACACCGCGAGGGAGGGTTTAGACTTTTCTATCCGTGCAAAAAGTCCTATTAAATTTGTACTCTTTTCTATTAGTGGAGTTTTCGTGGACGTAGGCAGAGAACTGAACCACGTTTAATTGTGCGTATTCTTTTCTTGTTACACGTGTGCTTTAATTCCGCTCCGTGAGTGTGTATTATGCGTCCTAATTTCTGAATAGAAACTGATCCAAGGAAGGTAAACTGTTGTAAAAGTAAATAGACCCAAAAAGTACACCTATTCATAATCATTCAAAAAACATAACACAACATTATACCTGATCATAGTCATTCAAAGAACATATACAACATTACACATGTTCATAATGTCATCCATTCTCCAGATTCTCTGCTCAAACACAATAGTTGGTCATTGCTCAAATATAAGTGCATAACAATGGTCATTTCTTTTTTTTTTTTTTTCCAATCATGTAATAGCCGCACAACATAAATAAATACAACTTGTCTCACAAATTACACATAACCAATTTTCTCATATATATATTTACTAAATATTTATTAATATGTAATACATATAAAAATATATAATAGCAATATAGGTGGGTGGTTCGGTTATACCATGGTTTTTACCCTTTGAAATCGTTAACCGAACCGCCCATGGTGGTTCTTCAAAATTAAAACCACAACCGACCGAATTACGTTAAAAACTAATGAATTCCGATCAATTCGGTTGGGCCAAATCGGTTATTGCAATTTTACGACTTCTTCTACACCTCTACTTGGGGAATTAACTTTGATCCTTATCGTGTCTTTTGTCGGGGGTATTTTGAGAATCACGTCACCTCTACTTTGAATGTAGAATGAGTAAACATACTGGCAAAAAGGAATTATAAAACTATATAGTTAGACAAAAAAAGCAGAAAATATTTATGTATACAAATATACCGGAATAGAGCGAGGCATAACCGATAAAATCCTACTTCTACTCCCACCTGCACTAAATAAGGACAAACGACCCTGTTACACTCTTAAAAGGGGTTTCTAATAAAAATTCCACTTTTAACTGTTGTGATACTCTTAATGAGTGGTAGGGTAACATTGCCGGCCATGACAATCGAAAACTCTATGAACTCGTGTGTTTTGAGTAGAGGTGAGTTTGCATTGGGTCTCCTGACCAAGTCAGTTTTAACTTCTAGATTTTGTCGTCTCTTGACTAGAAGTACGTTTACATTGGGTCTCTGACCAAGTCACTTCAGACTTCCTTGCTGTTGCGGTCAATCTTCTAATTGCCATTTTCATTAAAGGATTTGGCTTTAAGCCAACTTCGGTGCATCCCCTCAACGTTGTTGGAGTCGTTCGTTATCTTTCGACTCCAGCAAGCACCCACGTAAGGCCATTGTAATTCTTTTATGGTCGACAGCAACCTAATTATTATTATAATAACCAAAAATTAGGAAAAAAAAAAAAAGAACCTGATGATAGTGGTGATGAGATCTCTCTCTAGACATTCATTGCCACAGAGTTTCATTGCAATTACTAAAACAACAACAAGAAGAAAGCAGTCAGCCTTCTTCTTCACTCTCCGCACCACCATACCAAAGTCCCACATCTCAAGTAATATAATAACACATTTCCCGTTAAAAAATAACCAAAAGAAAATGTCTTAACATTTCTTTTTTTTTTTTTAATAAAATCTTTTTTTTTTTGTTTGGTGGTGAATTTTGTTAGGTGGGTTGAGAAAGATTAGATGTGGGGTTAGCGTAAAGATGAGTAAAGAAGCTGTTTCGATGAGTTCGACATCGCTAAGGGAGGAAGAAGTGCAGCAAGTGGATGGGATATTAACAGCCAAGAATGATGATTATGGAGGTGTTATTGTTGAATTGACCAACGAGCCCCTCGACCCTTCCCTCTTTGCTTCCTTGCTTAGAGCTTCTCTTTCCCATTGGAGGCAACAGGTATGTGATTATACACTTTTTTAATGTTCACTTGTAGTTGGTATGTTATTTTGTTTCTTTTGATCTTAATCGTTATCTTTTCTATCTTTTTGATATCAATAAGAAGCTATGTGGAATATAAAGTGGTTATATTGATTTTTATTGTAATATCCCCTAGCCTAACTTTTAATTGAATTTGCTTTGGCTTTTGAACTTATTTTGATGCTAAGTATTATTGCTTTTCTTATAAGAATTATCATTTTCAGAACATATGACATTTATAAACTCCTAACTTTTTTTACCATTTTACTGTACGATTATTTTTAAGGTCCTAAGAGGTTTTCACAGGAATAATCTGAATCATTGTTGTTTGAAAATGTTATTTTGCAAAATGTAATGATTCCGCTCTGAGCTTAGCTGAATTGGGTAGACACCCTTTATTTGGCATTTGATTAAAGCTTGTTGAACTAAAAGTAATTAGTCAATTTCATCTAGACTTATTATCTTTTGTTTTTGATTTAAAACTTGTACTATTTTTGGCATTTTGGAGATTTTCATTATTTGCAGACTTAATTCCACTGTGTTTATTATCGGTTTAGATGTGATGAAGTCTTTTCGCCTATTTACTGTTGCAAGTTTTACTTTATCATTAGGTTTATGCCTTGCATCTTGGGAAGGTCGTTCCTTCTTAATTTGGGCATTTGTGTTTCTGAGATTTGGTTAGTCAGATTTTGTGGGCGTAACATTTGGGTTTAAGCAAAGGATTAGTCTCTTGATGTAAACAAATGGTGGAGATATGTAGGAAGAGAAGTTGTAATCCGATTAATTAGTTGTATTGGTCAAAATATAATCTTTGATGCAAATAAGCGAAAAGTAAATTTGCGTGCTTGGAAAAATCAATAGGCTTATCCATAAATGGTTAGGTAAGCATGTTACTGTAGATTCCAGACTCTCGTGAATGCAAAGAAAAGAGCAAAGAAGTGCCTTTTTGGTTATCAAAAGCATATTCTTTTTCTTTGGCTAGTTATGAGAAAGAAAGAAGTTGTAACCGAGAAGACTGATGTGCCATTAATCTTCTCAACTAGCTGTAATTATAAATATTTTTGAAACGAGTAAGCTCTTTTGGTGACAGTGGCAGAGCAAGGATCCGAGAGTTGCACATCTATTATAATTTTTTTTGTAAAATATAAAAATAAATAATATCAATACAATAATGAAATTTTGACGTACAAAAGAGACATAAATAAATAACGATATTTATTGTTAAGAAAGAGTACCTTATGTAATTGTCTTCAATGTGATTTCATATTTTGAAACCGTGAATAATAACTCATTATCAATGCTATCAAATACATCTTTCTCAATTTGCTCCTAGCTCTAGTATGGCATTGAGTATATGATATAATTCATGATAATTCTAGATATTTTCTAATTTCTAAACTAAGATTAAGTAACAATATTATGATAAAAAGCAAATTTTATAAAAGTAGAGAACTATAACTTCTATTGACTTTAGCAAATATCACTCATTAAAAAATGAACCATAGTTTTATATATCACTTTAAACATTATTATAAATCATAAATAAATAAAATAAAACTAATTTCATATATCTCACGCAATCAAAATAAATAAAAATAATATAAAAATATTTACCTAAAATTTGCATGTGAACTTGTAACTTCGTCGTAAGATAGAAAAAGAAAGAAAAAGAAGGAAACGGCATGCTTTTTTGCTCAATGTTCACTATTGTGCTAGAGTTAAATTGTTAAAGTGTAAAAAATAAGTTGGGGAAAAAAAAAAAACAAAGTTAGAATTCAAATAGATACACAGTTGAGTTAAAAATTAAAGTCTAATTCAGCATTAGAGCAAGGAAATCTTCAATTCTGTGATATTTGACATGCACAATCTTTTCTCTTTAATGACAGCTTTTGGCATTTGCATGTCATGTCCTGCCGGTTGCATCATTTGATAGGGGAAAAAAAATGTCAGTAGGGGGTTAATGCAGTTTCAAGGGGTGTCAAGTAGCTTGTTCATGCAAAACACATATATAAAACTTTCTTTTTTCCAAAAGTGAGGGAGTGCACGTGCCCACCCTCACCTCAATGTGCCTTCGCCCCTGTTTGCTGACTGAAGAGATTTAAAAGCTTAAAAACTAGCTGCATGAGATCCCAATCAAGGCTAGTTGTTTACTATTGGCTGAAAAAGGTGTATACGATAATTACAACATTTTAGTTCCTCTCCTAGGCCTAAAGTTTCAGGTGAAATAAATCAGCAGCTCTATATACTGATTCTACTGCAAAAGAAAGATTTGGTGCCGAATGGTGTCAGATCCCATCAAGAAGGCCATAAAGCTTCTGTTAGAGCCTTAGATTAATGCAGAATGTTGTCAGAACCAGATTTATAACCTGATCATACACCTCTGTCTTATTATACTTTATAAGATGCATCAGAAGACAGTCATTGTCAAAATAGATAGATGATGGTTTTTAGTTCCAGTATTGCCAGCTAGGTCGATCTCACCATGATCAGGCAAGTTTATGTTAATGTTTTGCAGAAAAAAGATGAAAAGACGACATTTTCATGCACAAAGGATGTTGCTCTGGCAATATAAATGTCTACTTAGGGATATACACATTTAGTAACTCTTGGTCTGCAGTTTAACTTTTATATGCTGCTGTATTGTGCTTCCGTGGTATCTGAGCTATCATCAGCTTAGGATGGGCTGTACATATAACTGCTCTTGTTCACAATAAAAATATGCATATAGGAAATTTATGCATTACGTGAGGTTTTTGTTGACAGAAATAGGGGTTTATAGTAAAACAAAAATCAATATAAGATAACATTTGGGAGTTCATGGAACATGGTTCCTCATTTAAGGATGCCTATAAGCATGACAAAAGTTCTAGGTGGCAAAAGACGGTATATAAAGTCTTGAAGAGGAAGGATGACCTGAGTGGTCCTAGAGTTCTTTCACCTTGGCCTCCTGACCTGCTACATATCACCTAGTCAATTATTTGTCCTGCTCTTTCTGCTAATTTAGTGTGTTCCAATGTTCTTTATGCATTTTCATATAGTGGATGGTATGTGGACATTTTTCCAGGGCAAGAAAGGTGTATGGATCAAAATTCCTATTGAGCTTGTGAATCTGGTCGAATCTGCTGTAAAGGTCAGTTTCCTGCTCACATTATTTTCTCAAATCAGAATCTTTCATGGAAGAAGCAACTAAGTATAGTTTGTCATCAATACCTTAATCGCATCTCAGTTGATTGGTGTCATCCTTGGTTTCTTTCCAGGAAGGGTTTTATTACCACCATGCAGAACCAAAGTACTTGATGCTTGTTCATTGGCTTCCTAGTACTGTTAATACCATTCCGGCAAATGCCACTCACCGAGTTGGTATTGCTGCTTTTGTCATGAATGAAAAGAATGAGGTATTTAAGCACATTTAACTTATAACTAGTGTGGCAAACCTTTGATGTCTCTTTTTTTCTTTCCTCGTTATTCAATGGTTGGTATAATGGTATTTAGAGTACAAGACATCTCAGGTTCAAACACATAGGACATTCATGTCAAACCACAGCTGTTAAAAAATGATAATGTTCAGACATGGCATTTTTTATTATTATACATGTGTATAAGTGTGTCTAGGAGTGAATGGAGTTACACTCTAGAAAACTTTTACTTATTCTTTTTACCAGATGTCATTTCTGCAACTTCCCACAAGTTATATATGGTATGATAGTAAGGAATGACACTCCATGGGTTTCTTTGCATTCTTGCTTTAATATTCCCTTTCTGTTCTTCACTTACTGTGAACTCTCACTCTCAACCCCCCCTTTCCTTCCTCATCCTTCCTCTTGCTGATGTTGCATGGAAAAAAAAAAAGAAAAAAGAAAAAGATACTATCCCCTTCTGGGGAAGGGTATCTGCACATAATGGTGTCTACTATTGCATTCTAGTTAGTTTTCAACCCCCTATTAACCCCAAATTACACTTTCATTAGCATATAGTGGACTTGCATTTTGCACATGCTGGCAGGGGTATGTTATTTCTCAGGGACCCAGTACTAACTGATAGCCAAATGTGGTTTGCTAATTTCTATGTAGGTTCTGGTTGTTCAGGAGAACAGCGGAAAGTTCTGTGGAACAGGTATATGGAAGTTCCCTACAGGAGTAGTTGATGAGGTATTCCCTGCCGGGAAGCTGTATACCATGGTCACACACAACAAAAGGGAAATTTGCATTTATTCTTCCTTTTTTTTTTTTTTGCTTTTTTATAATTTCATTTTACCACAGGGTGAAGATGTATGCAATGCAGCAGTGAGGGAAGTAAAAGAGGAGACAGGAGTAAGTTATATGTTTCTAATTTCATCATTTCACATAAAATCAAGTGCTTGCAAGTGTAGGCATTCATTATTAAAATTTCTCTATTTTGGGTTTCTGCTGCTTCAGATTGACGCAAACTTTGTGGAAATACTTGCATTCAGGTAGTTATCTTTTCTTTTCGCAGTGACATTCAGGTATTTACCATGCCCATAACCATTTTCTCTTCTCTTTCTCAAGAATTCATTGAGTTCATATCTAAGAAAATTGGGATGCAATATCCATTTCGAGTTTTGCAGATGGTAGCAGGAACTATGGCTTTAAGTGAATGAGTTTCTATCCTTTGCCTTGTCCATGTGTTAAAAACAAAGCTAATTGCTTAGTTATAAATATTTCGATGCATTATCACTAATATGAATAGTTCCTGAAATTGCTTAGTTATAAATATTTCGAACTAATATGAATAGTTCCTGACCCTGGATTACCCCTGAAATTTATAAGTTAACCTCTTTGATGTGTAAGTGATCTACACAAAAAACCATTTATAAGCCATACAGTTAATAATGGCTTTACCACTGCATAATGAAAAGTAGGAAGCTTCTGATCCATGTGTTGCTTTGTTTTAATGATTTCCATGTGCTTTCCTTAACTAAATTTATACCAAAATTTTGCCAGGCAGAGTCATAAGTCATTCTTTGGGAAGTCGGATTTATTTTTTGTGTGTATGCTGCAACCCCTCTCCTTTGACATTGAGACGCAGGCAAAGGAGATAGAGGCAGCCCGGGTATGTTCTGCTCAAAAAGTAAAAAATTAAGAATTTGTATGCTTTTGGTATATTGATATTCAGGGATCTCCATGGGGCAAAGGTTTCTTTGGGAACATTGTTACTCTTAGGTTGATTGATTATCTCCCAGCAGAAACACAGTTTCTCATCTTCCTCTTTTTAAGATTCATACATTTGGCTTATTCTTTTATTGTTTTCGACATGGGATGTATAATATTTTAGTATCTGAAAGTTCTAGACTTTTTCGCATAGATCTTTATTTGTTTCTTATTCTTTCTTTCTTCTTCTTTTCTTTTCATTTTCCCCCCCCTTTCTAGCAATGTAATGGAACCATCACCTTAAAAATTGCAAATTTCTTCTTCCCTGAGATTGGAAACCAGTTGTGTGAAAAGTCTGCATTTAACCACTTGGACTTCACTCTATTCCTTGTAGATCTGATCAATGAGTATTCCTCCTTTTTTGGGCCATAATAATGAATGGGTTGGAAGTTGATCAAAGATAAAAATGTAGAGAGTTGATAGGAAAAACATGAAACAGCTGGGAAACACTTAAGGTGGACTTAGTTTCCTATTCCTGCTTTAGATGAATAACCCCTTTCTTCTCCATGCATCCATCTACATTCCTCAGCATGACTTGACAGAATCGTGGCCCAAGGCTATTTAGTTGGTTTGTCTACTAAGCTCTTTTCTCTGTGACTCTTGCTTAGGCAAAGTCCATTATTTCGGCATGAAGTAGAATATTTTGCAAGTAATCCGTGCCAGAATAATTCCTGTCTTTCTTATGCCTTGTCATACCACTTGTATGATTGGGAGATCAATGGGTCATTGTTAACTTTGTCTAACCATGTTAATTATATTCCAGCTATCCTGTCTTCTGCATGTTTTGCCTTCACTCTCTTATAGTTGAGTTAAAATGGCTGTTTATTTTTCTATGTAAAGAATATGCATTTTATCGATGTTAGAATCACTGCTATGGCAAATTCTTACATTGCTTCTTCCTATATCTATAGTGGATGCCATTCGAGGAATATGCAGCTCAGCCATTCATTCAGAAGCATGACCTTACAAGGTTCATCTGTCAAATATGTGCTGCAAAGAAAGAAGGAAAGTATCGTGGGTTTGCTCCCGTCTCTACAGTAACTAGCTTCTCCGAGAAGGCCAGCCACTTGTACATGAATGCATTTGACCTGAACTGCCAGTGAGATCTCAGCCTCTCTGAAATTTGTTTTTCTGAAAATCATATATCTTTGTATGAAAATATCCTTTGATCCAAGTCTATACATTATAGCATCCTGGAGGCGGCTTGAAAAATAGCCCAACCACGAAAATTTATTTTTCACATAAGAACATATTTTAACCCCCTCATAATGTTGAGTCTTGGTCAATTTGGTAGTTGTCTCATTGCGTCTCGTAGACAATTACAAGCATATATTTGAAGAGAAGAAATGCACTTAATTTCTTCTTAATGCCTGTTTTTCTTATGTTTCACAATGTAAAGCCAGTAATTGTCAATATATCTCGTTTATGCACTTATACATTTCCTATTGCATATGCTTTTCACTTGTGTGTATGTGTTGCATAAATTGTATAAAATGGATATGGTGGTGAAATTTGAGAATATAAAAAGTTCAAGTTGCAGGATGATTATATTTTAGTATGTATTCTTCTTTAATATGGATTATGTTTGGTTCTGTTGCTGATTTGCTGGATTACTAAGTTTCACTGCCCCATGGAATGAGAATCAGAAGCAGTGTGGTTATCATACTAACACATAAAAGATTGGAAGAATTTGATATCTCAGTTTTTTTTTCCTTTGGGTCAAATTTGATATCTTATTAAATTCCTGTCCTCTCGTCACGAATATTAGTTGACCCTTAACTGTCTTGAAACACGCTTGGACATGTGTTGCTATACTACGAAATTTTTACAACTTTGGAGTAATCCATTATGATTTAGGGTAGAATGAATTGTCATAAAAAAATTGAATCTAAAGTATATTGGAAATTTCATATGCTTTTCTTATGCTCTTATAACTGGTAAAATAAAGAGAAGAAATGCGCAAAATGAGGGGCATTAATCTTTGTTTTAATGGTACTTTTTCTTTCCTTTATATTTTGGAGTGAAGCTGAGAGCTAACATTTAGCAAACGTAAAGAAGCAGAGAGTCAGATGTTTGGTTACACGGATTTCTCTTCCATTTAATAGATAGAAATCATTTCAAAAGGAAAGAAAATTGTAGGTTTAGAATAAAAGTTTATTAGACTTTTTGAGAAAAATTTATAGTTTTACATATTTTTGTTTTAGATATGTTACAAATTTTTTTAAAAAATCTTATAAATGTTGTTTTAGACTTAAAAAAATCCTTTTTATGGACTAATATCAGTCTAGATGGATGGAAGAGCAACCCTTAGTTACATTATCAAGCTTGCAGTGATTCAGGAATATTTTGTTCGTAAAAATTAAGTAATTTTGAAAATTAAAATTTATTAGAGCTATTATCTCATCTAAAAGTTTAAATTAATAAAGAGAATATTAATATATTTATTTATTACATTAACATGCCTAGTCACATGCACCCATAAGTTTGTAGAAGGTATCTTATTTATTTATTGCATTAATATGTTTCCTTATGTACAAACATGATTTATTTAGAATTTTGTAGTTAGCTTTATTGTTTCTTTTAAATGTATTAGTTGACTATTTTATTACTCTCTGATATTTATAAACCCTGCTTTGAACAACTAATTCAAAAACTGGGATTTCCATAAGATTTCATTTCTATTCTTGAGAGCAAAGTAAATATCCTCATCCTTTTCGAAAAGCATTCAAGCGTGTAGTGCAAGTTATCGTGGAATTGATCAAAGCATCTCTAATTAAAATGAAATCTTATTTTTCCTTTCTCTTTGGCGTTGACTAACAAGTCGACATAATTGACAATCCTCCCAAAATGCGTTGAAGGTTTACAACCAGAATTTGTGGCCACAATTTTTCTTTATACAAGCCCCTGGCTAGTTGCAATGAGAACAATTGATTGGTTTAATAACTACCTCAATATCACAAAACTAAAGACTTGTTCGATTAATTTTAGATGAAGTTCAACGATATGTATGTAGGTTAGTAGTTGCGTATGAATCATTACATAATACATTAACAATCATACTTTTCGTGCTGTGCTTGTTTCTTGAATCTATACGTCAATGTCGTTCCAACGTTCAAATTATAAGTTATTGCACAATGATCCCCAAATAAATGTTTTCTCCCCCTCTTTTTGACTGTTTTCTAACTTACGAAATGAATACCACCAACTTAGTTGATCTAACCCCACAAAAACATGCCAGCATCTATCAAATAAGCTAAAACTGTTTTCTTTATTTATTGTTCAACTAAGTTGAGAAAGATGATAAATCCTTTACGGCAATCTTTGGACGATAATTTTTCTTAAAAGAAATAAAATCACACATTTTGTTTAGAAAATTATGTGTTTTATAGTTGAGGCAGGCTTGAAAATTGACCCCAACTACATGCTTGTTTGCAAAGGCCGCCAAACCATCGATGTGGACGGGCTTTTTAGGCTTCGTCAGCTTCAGTTTGTGAATAAAACAATACACAGACGATAAGATTAGGCTACCAACCTCAGGCCTATGAATTAAACCTTCCAAGTTTTCTTTTTTCTTTCTTTAAATTATATTTCTGGTTTTCATTTGACAAACCTACCCTTCTAAGTTTTCTAGATATCTAGATTTTTGCCCTCTTTGGTGAGACTTTAACTACTACTCTTGTCATTTGACAAAACTGCGCTTTAATATTTTTTCAAATTTAAGTAAAACAACTGTATATACTGATAATAAGTACTTCATTAACTATTAGATAAGGTTGTTTTATTTGTTTTTTTTAACAATTCTAATGCATCAATCTACACATACGTTAATGACTCTGCTGTATTATCTTAACTTGAGTGGAGCTAGAAAATATGGTGTTTTATCGAAGTTATATATAAGAACTTGTAGTACTGTAATAATCTAATAGCCTTTAATGATTTCATAAGAATATGAACTACCTAACCTCTTTGTTTGCTGGCGAAAGTTGGATTTTCCTCAAATCTCATAAACCATGATGAATTATTAGATTACAACGATAAACATCTAAAGTTAAACTTTTATAAAATGCAATAATTTTTTGTGTTGATAAAGTGCCACTCTCTCCATCTATATTGTTGGAGTTGTCTGTTATAAGACTCCGCATTACTTAATAAGTAATAACTCTCTATATATATACTTTGTAAAAATGGCTGTTCCTTATGTCTTGTAATGTGTCATGATTCTTTTTTCATATTTTTATAAATTATAAGAATTATCAAATAAACATGGTACCGTATGGTGTGGACTACAATTTCAACATACATAGAAAAACGAGGGAGTAGCTTGTCCTTTACCCTTTTTCTTATGAGCGTCCACGCATACTCCACATGAATTCAGTTGGCATGTGTGTGTGTGTGTAAATATATATATATATATATATATATATATATATAAGAATAATTAATAATAATACTTATTCCTAAAGCATACAGGGCTAAAAATGTAAATGAAGATATTGAAAAGGGCATGTGAACCATGCAGACCCTTATATAAAACCAAAGATGGTGGCTTTTCATTGTCTTGCCCTTGCGTTGATACAAAGTATTGTTACCAAACAAACACAAAGATAATGAGGCATTTTCGCGGTTGTGACACTCTTTTGAAGAAGATGAACATCATGTTTCTCTTTTTCTTCTTCTTGTTTCTTGGAGCTCCATTAATGGCTGCCACCAGAGATGAAAATAACCCAGTGGTAGAGTCTTCTAGCAGAGAAGAATTGGTGCGAATGGCTGGTTATGGGGAAGAGAAGCTCTCCACAGTCACAATCGTAGGCCAAGTTCTTTGCCATGGCGGTTGCGTAGATGAAAAAGCTCAGCTTCGTCCACTTCCTGTTTCAGGTTTGTATTATTTCCTATCCATTTTTCCTTTCAAACAAAGCTTTAGCTATGATCACGCCGTCAAGAAAACAAAACGTAGTATAATTTACGTGAAAGCAATGTTAGATATCACCCTTTTCTCCTTACCGACTTAACCACTCTCTTTGTTCTCTCTCGAGACGATAAATGAGAACAGGTGATGTACAATAATAATCTTTAACTATATACATGCGCTTTTTGTTTTTCCAAGTCATTTGTAGGATTAAGCCGGCTTAGGTTACAACTTAGTTACAAGTATGGTACTAGAGACATTAAAACTCTTTAACGTATAAAGTTAAAAACAACCACATCTTATACATGAGTAGACGTGTCAATAGAATAAATAAATATATCAATATTCTTTCTATAAATTAATTAAAATTTTTAAATGAAGTGATTATTCTATCATAAGTTTAATATTAATGTAATTTCAGAGCTACGTTAGGTAGAATCCATATGAACGCAAACACAAAAACGAAGTCAGCCAGAGTTTGATATATACAATGATATGTTTATTGAACTAATTTGAGCAATATCATTGTGGGATCGGACCAGCTATAGACTATGAAAAGCGTTGTCAGACTTAGACCACGGTTTAGATTTTCTGCGTCAAGCTCATCATTTTAAGTTATATCGTTTTCATGTCATACGTTTCAGCAAATAAAGAACATCTCCGACAAGAGTGCTAGGTTACCAAAATTGTACGTGTATATGTGTTTGGAGCACTACTGGCTGGCTAGCTAGATATCTTCCTATTTTCGGCACTCATTTATTATTTTTTATATAAATGCCTAGTTGTCATCTTACAATAATAAAATTCAATTTATTTTTTTTAATCTTTTTTGACATATTAACTAAGTATACACATCAAAATAATTTAAAAGAAAATGATAGAGTCTTGTATGCTTTGCTCGTGCCTTTCTCATATATTCTTTTATTGATCAACCATTAGAATACAAGTGTCGTTAGCTCATGAAAAATTTGAGTGTGAAGTTTCCATATCATGCAAATGCATAGTTTTAATTTTTCTCCTCTCTGTGTATATATATATTAATCTTTTTTTTTAATTATTGTAAGAGTGTCATGTCAGTACTTACATAAAATACTTATTCTTTTATTAGCTTATATTCAATAGTTGATCTTTTATTATTTCTAACCTTTATGATATACATAATTAGTTATAATTGAAAAAATAAATGATTAATCAATTAATATTTAAAATAAAATTCATTTGTGAATTCCAAAAGATTCATTTTCTTACCTAATGGATATAGTTTTAATTTTAAAAACTTAATTACTAGTCCCTATCAATAACTAACTAAATTCTTCTATTAGAAATAAATAAATTTCACGAATTCTAACATTTACTATTAAAAAAATAAACTTATGCAAAGCATCGATATAAAAACAGTAGTATTAAATATATATATATATATATATGGAGAATCTTTCAAGAAGAAAGTCAATACATCTATTTAAAAGGAACTTATATTATATAAAAGCGTTAAATTGTTTACTGTAACCCCATTAAAACGAAATCTTAAATCCGTCCCAGATTGATGTTGTAGGACCACATCAGCCAGATTTTTCCAGAAATTCCAAGTCTGGTTAAGAGTTTTGGGAGGCCATATTCGAGTGCATTAACAATCAAACTTTTGTTAATTTAGTTTAGAGAAAGTCTTAAAAAGATTCATCACACTTGCAGGTGCATCTGTTGCTGTCTTCTGTGGGAAATGTGGTAAGAGAAGGAAATCATGGGCACGCAGTATTACCGACGCATACGGAGAGTTCCAAATTGATCTTCCTTCCCACCTCCATGCCATCCCAAATATAGAAAAGATATGTCACGTTCGTGTTCTTAACCTCCCAAAGAATTCTCATTGCCGTCCGGCTTTTACTGGAAAGCGTACAGGGATTAAACTATCATGGATCGATGATGGTGTCCGGACTTACACAGCCCAGAAGATACATTTAACGCCAAAACCATCAAATGCATGCAGGAATGGAGGAGGGAAGAATGAAGAGACAGCGTACGCCTACTAATGACCGAGAAAGATATGCAAAGCCAGCAGCCCAGTTAGATGGCGCTTCAGTCGCAACATTGAGTTGCTGGTTTCATCTGCAGCTTATGACTAATGCAATTGGTCTGTATGTTTTGGTGGTTCTGTTGTATGTATGCTGTCAGTGAGAGCAAGAGCGAGGAGAGGTAATCGCGATGTATAGTTTCTTCCCTTCCAAAGCTTTGTATCAAATATTGTATTAAAACTTTGCTCACTAAAGCATGCTCTACACTGCACAATCTTTTGAAATAGCATCCAGAAGCAAAACTAGTTTGCATTACCATTTGAGAGAAAACAGCTATAACCACAAGGAACTGCAGTATCTATGCACCATAGAGACTTAATGCTTCTAAATGTTGCAGATAACCAAAATGAAGAATAAAAGAGAGCAAAAAAATTGAAAACCCAAAAACTCTTCTAAGCTTCCCCGAATTAAGGAGTAGAAATAATTCATCAAAATCTGTTGAAGCTCATCCAAAATGACACTTGGATACAAACTCAGACCAGAAATGGATACCACAAGACGTTAGAAGATGCAATCAGCTACTTTTGCAATTCTCTCATCATCTCATGAAAGGACCCCTAGATGTATCTTTATGCCGATATTATGCGCTCTGAATTCAACACACACTTGAGAATATACAATCAGGAATCATTTGCTGCTTTTTTCCCAGTTCCAGCCATGATGTACTTAGCAACATCAGCACAGCATTTAAGTTTGTCTGCTTCTTGATCAGGTATCTCTATTGAAAACTCCTGCTCAAACGCCATTACAAGTTCCACTCTGTCCAGACTGTCGAGGCT
Organism: Cordia subcordata; assembly: GCA_028554755.1. Classification (NCBI taxonomy): domain Eukaryota; kingdom Viridiplantae; phylum Streptophyta; class Magnoliopsida; order Boraginales; family Cordiaceae; genus Cordia; species Cordia subcordata. The sequence continues at coordinate 20,052,456 of JAPTOF010000003.1, read as the reverse complement.
CAAGTCCTTCTGGAAATCAGCTGTTCCAGTGACCTGCAGATATAGTCATTAAAGATTAACATATCACACCAGGAATTAACAGTCATACAGCCAAACTACACAGAAGCAGCATTTAATACTAAAGAAACAGAATATCTGAAATTATTAAAGACTAATTACCTTTCCAGCATCAATAGCATCAAATTTCTTAACCAGCCTAAGCACCTGATCCATTATCTGATCATGGTTCGTATCTGTTGATGTCACACACCTGCGAAATGGCTGACTGAGTCTGTTCAGTGCATTTAGATCTCTAGCAATAAATCCTCTGGCATTAACCCCAACTCTCACATAACTCAATATGGATGCTCGCAAGCTTTGCATTTCGAAGCAATCTGATAATACAGAAAGTTAAATTCAGTTAGTTTAGAGTATGCTAGGTTACCAGATATACTGCAGTACATGGGAATGTAATATTGCAGAAAAAACAGCTAGCTGAGCAGCTTGTATGACATTGTTTGACTTAACATAAGAGTAGGAATAAGTCATAATGATGACACAATCATGAGGTAGGGATACGGCTCTCAAAAATGAAGCTGCACATGACTTCAAATTATCCAGTATCTGAATACCACAACTTTAACAATTGATTTCATTTCTTCTCTTCTCTATCAGTATATGAGGCAAGCACTAATACAATAATGAAACTTAAATCCTCCTCCTCCTCCTTCAACACCAGCGGACGGATATATTTAAAGCTTCACATGGCTTCAAATTATCCAGAATTTCAATATCACAACTCTAACAACCGAATTTGTCTCTTCTCTTCTCTATCACTATATGAGGCAAGCACTAATACAACAATGACACTTAAATCCTCCTCCTCCAACACCAAGAGACAGATATATTCAATGCATAATGTGAGCAAGAGGGCTACAACCCCTCTGCCCCCAAAATCTTTATGAATATAGGGTAGTCCTTGTGGGTAGTTCTTGTCACGCCCCCGAGCCCAGGCCCACGGCAAGACCGGTGTTGTAGGCATAACTAATAACTACTTGGAATCAATTAGCCCAAATTGGTTAACCCAAATTATTAGTTATACCAATTCCACAGCTTATAAATAAGTCACAAGTCACCCCGCAAACCGATGTGGGATATCACAGTTCTAGTCTAACAAATCAACTAGCCTGCACTGGACAAACAAAGTCCTGCATCCGCCCTTAGCCGCCCACCCACAAACGAAAAACCAAGCAATGGACTTGGAACGCAAACCACGCTAGAAGACCAGCGCGCTTACAATAGCCCATGATTAGGATCACACAAATTGGTAATGGAGTTGATTTGAATCACCCTAGAACTAAGTACTCATCATTCACTTTGGCAGCACAAACTTAATATCTTCGCCCACAGCTAAAAGAACAATAAAAATGTAATCGTTCAAGTGCAACAATGCTAATAATGATGATAAGCAATTGTGTCAAACAGTTGATTCACATCGCCATCAACATTAACAACGTCTCAGTATATAATCCACACACACACACACACAAAAAAAAAATGCACGCAGAGCCTATAACATCATGAAGAAAACGGACTCTTGAACTGGGTTGTGTACAAAAAAGATGTTTAACGAAGATTCAGTTGAACACTTACTAAAAACCTGGTTGTACGTGAAAATGGATGGTTATGCGCAACACGAAGAAATCAGCAGCTGTAATGTTAATAAAAGTGAAAAAGCGGAAGCCATTTAAGTTTGTGAAGAGAAAAATGAAAACAATGAAGATGACAGAGAAGGAAGCAACCGAGAAGGAGCCTACCTTTCAACGTGTTGTTCAAACTATGTTTGTTTTGTGTTTGCTTTTTTGTCTAGGAGGATAACAGTTCGTGAGATGCTGAAGCCGTTTATGGATGACATCACCGCGGGTAAACCCGGTTTTGCACTGACCGAACCCGTCTCGTCTGCTGAATATATACCCGCCCCGCCCCTATTTGAATGGATCTCGACACTAGTACGGCAAGAATTCTATCACGATTGGTCCTTAATTAATGTTCACTAAAAGTGTTAATTTTGTTTCTATCGTTCTGAAAATGACTGGTTCAACTTTTAACAGTCACAAAAATATGTCAATTTAGTTCTTCTAATTTTAGAAATGAGCTATTTAGTTTTTAACGTTTGCAAAAATATGTTATTTTAGTCCCAATTTGAACGAAGAACTCTCCAGTCCATCTCGCTGGGGTTTTTTCTTTAACCCTCAGTGTTTGGGTTGTGCCTATGACACCTTACCCGAGCTTAGACCCTGTCGTGGCTCTTTTTCTTTTGCTTTATCGTTTGCGGTTTTCTCTCTCTCTTTGTGATGTATTCCTTTTTGTTTTTGTATTTTTCTTTGATTTTGTAGGTGTGGCTCTATTTCCTCTTAAATCTTGATTAGCGTCAAGTTTATTTTTTAGATTTAAGCTTTTCTTTTCTGCGATGCTTTTTGTATTTTAGATTGCTCTGGTGTTACCAGTGGTACTATTTACTCAGATGATGTGCCTTTTCTTGCTCAAATCGTTGCTATTTATCTGTTGATAACTAATACCATAAGATACTGAAAGCTCTACTCGCACATTGCACCAAATCCCTTTCTTCCCTTTCATTGCAAAGGTGGTCGTTATCACCACCTGTTCAAGCCTTGGGGCTAGTGAGTTTGTCCTTTCATTTGGGATGTTGAGACCAATTAGGTCTTGAAGTTCTTTAGTTTAACCTCTGACTAGATCAACGAGTCTCGCAAAACTCATTTGTATTTGGTTTCAAAATGTTTCCTCGGTGGTCATGGTTTTGCCATGGATGGTGTTGGATCTTGGTGAGCTTTTTCGTATCTTTGCTTTCTAGGTATCTATTGCAAGGATAATGAACAATGGCGAGGCTTGGTTTATTGTGTTGATGATGGGTATTCTCCATTGTTGCTTGACTTGCTCACCGGTGGTCGCTGGAGCTTCCAGTCTTTTGAGTTTGCTTAGGATTAAGGTTGGGTTTGAAGTTGGGCTTCTTCTCTTTGGGCTCTGGTTCTGTTTGGGTTCTGGGTTTCGGGCCATCTTCTGTGCGTTGTGATGGGCTTAATTTAGTCGGCCCAAGTTGTCTAGGTTCATATCTGATCCACTGTGTTGGTGGGCTTGGGCTTCTTTGTAATTATTCTCTTTTATTTTAATGAATTATCTATTTTGACAAAAAAAAATCCCAATTAATTTTGAGGGCAAAAATGGGGATAAAATTGACTTCTTTGTAGAAGAAAGACCAAAAAATAATAAAGACCAAAATAGGTCAGAAAAATGAGAATACAATTGACATATTTTGAGGACCAGGTGTGAAATTGCCGTACTATTTACAAGGAGTGCGTACCTCGTACAATGATATGAATCTTAAATTTTTTGTTCCTCCTATTTTATGGTTTCTTTGATTTTAGATAAATGTGTAGTTAAAAATGAATAATTTTTATTGAGAAAAATACTTTAGTAGTATGTAAAACATCAAATAGTTAAGAAATTAAAACATCTAATAGTTAAGAAATTACCTTATATTTTAAAAGATTTTACCAATTTGTCAATAATTACAAAATTAAAATTAATTGTTAAAAAAGAAAAAAAGAAATATATATAGAAAAATTGAAGAAGCAACTATGGAAAAGCCACGTAACATGTAAAGAATAGACAATATCTTCTAGACCAAATTACATGAAAATGAAACTAAATCAACTAATTGTTCGGTTGGTTTGATCACAATGGAGGAATTTGCCAAGTGGGATCTCATATTGTTGTTACTGGTCTGCATGATTGCTGGACATGGTGAAAAATTTCACTGGGCCACCAATCGACAGTGTTTGTTTAGGCTGCTCTTCTATGAATCCTCTTTCTCAGAAACCATATCAAGTTAACTAAGGAGAATGTGAAACGTCTGCAGCGAGCTGATCCCTTAGATTGTGATATCGTTGTTAATGCAATGAATAAATAAACTAATATCCTCTTGACAAGTTTAAGCTTTTAGATGATGTGGTAAAAACTCACCGTCACCCATTTAAAACTATTAAAAATTGTCTACGTGCAATTGTTTGAACAAAGCATATGAGGGGTGTGTTAAAACAATAAATAAATAAATAAACCAATGTACACATGCAAGTTTGTGGACAATTATATTGCACGTGACGGCGTGTGTTAACACAATAAATAAACCAATATCGTCTCTACAAACTTAAACTTTTAAATGAGATGATAACTCGATGACAGTTGTCAAACTAGATCTTTGCTGAAGGCAGCTAAGCAAGCTCACACGGCATCAAAATTGCTGATATCTCAACAAGCCAGGATGTGCCCGACGGAGTACAAAAACGCCTTACTGGTAGAGTTAGAGGATCTCAACAAACGAGGCTTGAAGCCTTGGATCACATTGAGACGCAAAAGAAGAGACTGGCCAGAGCATAAAACAAACGCGTGAAAGCTGAAGTCTTTCACCTAAGGCTTGCTCCAATAGATCCCATAAAACACTAAAACCCCCATACTTAAAGGAGTTATTAGCAGTAAAGTACTCTAATAACTTCCCTATCCCATCTTCAAAATTTTAAATTTTTTTTCAATCCCTAAACAAAACACCATATATAGGGGTTTTTTCATCTCCAAAGCCAACACCCAAATCCCATCCCCCCATCCCCCATAGGGTTAAGACTACAATATTTTAAAATAGAAAAACTGTTGAGTGAAATTAAAATAAGAATTCTTTAAAATGAGAGTTTGTTTAAAAAAAGGGGAGGGGGAGAGAGCTATTGAAGTAGAACTAAAAATAAAAAATTTCAAATTATAAGAAAATGATTCAAATCACTTAAATTTAAAGAAAAAATAGAAAAGTTGTTAGAGACAGCCTGAGTGACTTGGTGAGGAAATAGATGCCGCAAAATTCGTCAGCTATCGCACTCAGCTTTCTAGTTTAGACTTGAAAATTGTCTCACAGTAGGCTAGGTTGTGACTTAGAGGGTGTTTGGCTTTACTTATTTGGTTCTTATAAATACTCAAACAATAAAAACATATGTCTAGGTTTTTTTGTTTTTAGGTGCTTACAAAATAAGCAAAGCCACACACCCTCTTACTCCCTTCTGCTGGAACAGAAAATTATTTTACCACAAGGGATTGCATGTAGAGCAACATAAGCTGTAAGAGAAGGATAAGTGCTTCTTTCACTTACAGGCTTGGAAAGAAGGCATTTACAACAATGTGAAGGGACTGGTTATTCAAAAGTGCTTTTGTATAACCAAATTTGACATATTCTATTTGCCTTTTCTAGAACTCAAAAAGACACATAACTTCCATAATCAACACCCAATTACTTGAAAACTGGGCACCCTTCAACCACAATACCTGGTGCGGTTGGACAGGAGGCCAACGGGCAGTGGTCTGGCTGCGATCCCCACCATTTCAAATTTTTGCCTTCATTCTGAAGAGCAAAGAAGAGGAATACACCCATGAAAGCCGTTCCAGCATCCAGTGCAGCAGAGAGAACGTAATTGTACTTCTGCCACCATCGCTTTCTGTATCTGAACACAAAATAGTTGAAAATGGTTCCAGTAATGAGCCAACTTGCAATGTTGGTTGGAGTTGCTGGTGGCATTCCGGCAAATCCATAGGATATAACTGGTATGTTAATTAAGGGGATCCATTTTTTCTCGGGAAAGATTTTGCTCAGAATCCATACAGGAACTGGCAAGACGGCTCCAATGAGGAATAACCATACCAAATTCCTATACATTCCTCCAGGTCCAAATAGCCGCTCTGGACCAATTAGACCCCAGATGACGGAGGCATCAAAAGTGACTCGGAATTTGGGGCATGTCCATGGACTCTCGGGATGAAGTGCTTCTACATCACAGATGTTCTCAATGCTTCCCAACATCCACCATGCCACTCCAAGGTTAACAGTGCCAGCAACTAGCGTCCCTACCAGCTGGAAAAGGAAGGAAATTCAGAGAAACAATCAGTTTATGATATAATTGCAGCAATGATGAAATTCTAAATGGAGTGATGGGAACACTTCGCAATAGAAACCTGAGCAGTATACATGCATCGTGGTGGAATTTTCATGTAGTGCCCAAGTTTAAGGTCTGATAAGAACGAGAGAGCGTGAATTGTGCTTATCCGACCATAAATCTTGAAAAGCAAGTTTGCTATGGGTTTTCCCGGGAGGATGTATCCAATTATGAACTGCGCGATAATGTCATATCCTGGTTGCTGCACAGCAAGTGAAATAGTCATAAAACCAGATACTGATTGGTAACTAGCAAGAAAGTATTTACACCCTTTATAAGTGGTCTAGTACAAAAAAAGATAAAATCAGAATAAAATTCAGAAAGTACCTGATTAGTAGTTGCTTGAATGACTCCGATAGGGAGGGTGACAATCCAAGCCAGACCAAATGCAAACAACATCCCCCACCAGGGCAGCTGCACATCTTCTTTCCACACAAAGCACATCATGAGGGACAATGCAATACTTCCGATCAATAATACGAGGAACCACCACTGAGGAACTTGCTTGTAACTTCTCATCAATTTTGCATGGATGTCTAGCTTGACATTTTTCACAGCCGATCTACTTTGTTTCCAAATGTCACTAGCAAATAGGAAAAGTTCCAAATTTGTTAACCAAGTGAATCATTAAAATTTATGACTAGATCATGCACAGAGTGGCTCCCTTTCTAAACAATCGTGTGAGTCCATTTTGTTCTAATGTTATTCAAAAAAGCACAAGCTTTTTCACTTCTCTAATTTCTCGCATGTGATTGTAAACAAAATTAAAGGGCTTGTCTATTATTTTCTAGTTCTCCTAAATAGTAGTATATACTAGGAGGAGACTTGTGAACTAAAAGGTTCAACATTACATATGTAACCTTTTCTTCAGAATATCCAGCTGCAAGGAATAGCTCAATTGCAAGTAGATATTAGTAAGAGAAGTTCAAATGCTTTATTTCACAAGTAAGAATGCATAAAGGAAATAGTCTTTGATCAATGTCAGGCACTTGAGATTTTGAAGAAGCCAACCTGCCATGAAACAGTGCCACATGGGTGAGGGTTGCCGTGAATCTTGCAAATCCTGATCCGATGGAGAGGGCAAATAGAGGGCTAAGGTAAAGTTTGCTGTACTTTTGATAAGCAGCAATATTAAGATCAAATTGTGGGGTCAAGATCTTGGTTGTGTCATATTTATGCCCGCTGGAAGTGAACAATTGGTTTGAGAATATAGGGAATTTACGTGCATCAAAAGTGTTGAACTTCCAATAGCATAGGGGCACAATTATGTATATAAACATGACGAATCCAACCCCGACATTAAGAATGGAAGACCAGGGTGACACCAATGGGCTGCCATGATAGGCCGAAATTCCTGCCCAATCAAGTGTGAATGCACCAATGCCAAGTCCATGATATCCAGAACCAATTTGCTGAGCTGTGATACTATGAGGCCACACCCAACAGACCCATGAGAAGAATGTCAATATTTGAAATAGATAACCTGGCAATGCGTAATAGGCGAAACTTGCAGTCATGAAAATAAGGAAAAATTTCATCCTTGTCATGCCTTTTTTTGCTTCTTCCTTTTCATGGAGTGCCCTGTAATGACATAAGAAACATTACTTTAATTGTATATAAAACAAAAAGCAAAGAATTTGGATGCTTATTGGTAAGTTTTTATCTGTTAGTGCCAAAAAGCGCACTAGCAGAGATGTGAACTTAGACATCTCTTGGATTTTAACCAAAGAGAATTCTGACTTAGAATCATCCACACATAAAGAAAGTGTAACTTTTTCATAACCTCAGCACAACATGATACGCTGTCTTGAACGGAATATAATATCCAAAACAAGACCATCCATCACAGGACCAATTCTCATCCAGTGAATTTGTGCATCTTTAGTGGAACAGGAAGCTTTGCAAAATTCACATGCTTCTAATGCAAGGAGGTCAAACAGATGCTGTTTCTAGAAGTACTTTGTTTTTGGATGCAAATTTCAAGGCGAAACAAGAATAAAAGCAACATCTCACAAAAAGGACAATAGATATAGATAACCAGTGAAAGACTGATATTGCAGTAGACCAACCACCTTAGATTCCATCAACAATTAAACGCGAGCAGTCCACAAAACTTTATTCCTGTTAACTGCAGATATATGCAGTATGCTTCATGTTTTCTCCAATGATTTGCTTTTTTCTTTTTTCTTTTTTTTTAACCTTTGCAGCAATTAGAAAGATTTAATAGAGCTTTGAAGTTTCTACTGACTGCAGAAGTACTTAACGATTGACAAAAATGGCAGGAGATAAGTGAAATCAGAATGTGAACGAAGATTGACCTGAAGAGCGAAACTTGAGCAAGGTTCGAAGGCCACCACATTTCAACAGGATCAACAAGATACCTTCTCAACATCCCAGCCCATCCATACCCAAGTATCTGTAGAACACCGGAAAAATCATACATTTCAGAAAGCACAGCAACAAAAATTTGAAAAGAAAACCAATGTAACATGAAGGAGAAAGCAGACCCTGGATATCACATGGCAAACTGCTTGCTCCAAATTGGAAGTTCAAATCCCAGAAAAGCTTCTTTCTTTAAGAAAAAATTACTCCCACCCCAAACCCGGCCCCCGTCCCTCATACGATTCAAACCCGAGAAACTTCTAGCTTTATAAACTCGAATTTTCTCCTATCTTTTCATAAACATTTTCGATTTCAAAGAAATCAAAGTCTAAAACAAGAAATAAACAAAAGATCTTCTATAAAAATTAAACCGCCTCGTCCCAATCCCCCACCCTTCTCTCCTGCAGATACACACACCAGAGCGTATTCTTTATGTTCAGTACATGATGACTACTAAAATTTCCATAGGTTTATGCTAACACATCTCAACATATCTTATTCTTTCTTCTCTGCTATTTTTATCCAGCTAATGAATTGCTATAATTCGAACTTTATGCGCACGCTGATACATATGCATCTATTTTCGAACTTGAAAAAACACAAAACGATTGAATTCATCGACCCAAGAAACCAACCCACTGAAGATACAAAAAGACTCAGTTTTTTCTTCATTATTCCCATTTACTTTCATACTCCATAGCCTAAAAACGCTGTAACATTGGCAAGAAGAAATATAATCAACAAAACTGAAGCAAGTTCCCCACACTGCTACAGCAGAGTACAACCTCTGCTGCGTGAAGTACAAACCCGGGATATTGGACTTCGTGCAGCAGGAATTGTACCTTGCTTTCACACCATCCATTCATCTTCCACTCCACAACAGTTCAAAAAAGAGAAAACAAAAGTTGGAAGAGAATTTTTTTTTTTTTTTGGCTCCTTTTTACCTGAGTAGTTAAGACAATGAGAAGAGCACAGATGAAATTCAAGCTCTGCTTATAATAAGCCTTCATAACAGTAATGGCCCCAATGGAGTAAGCATCACCACCACCAAAAGACACGCCACAGTTAGCCATGACAGTGATGATCACGTGCTCCTTCATGTTAAACGGCCCTGGATTAAGACTAAAGCTCCAGCGATTCCCGAACAAGCTGTACTTCTTCGTCGGAAGCGTGGCAGCCATGAACTTACCAATCGGCAGCACAGCTATTTGCATGAGAATGGCTGAGATGGTCAAGGGTTGCGTTCTGTATATGAAGAAAGTGTTGAGGAATATGAGTATGGTGCATGAGGCGAGGCCAAGAAACCATGCACGAAATGTCATCACCGGAAGCGTCGGATCGTCCGTTTCCGGCACCACCAGTGCCACCTCCTCCACCGGGCATCTTTCTTCGGTGGGTGGTTCTCCGTTCAGCTTATCGGCGGCGGCGGGGCCGGTGGTGGTGTTGGTTTTGGAAGCCATTGCACTGTGGTACTCGGCACTGATGATGAATAATATCTAGCAAACTGAGTTGTGTACTTTGTGTCGTTACATGCACATATATAAAGAGGCTGGCTAAGTGCTTCATGAATTTCACATCGTGTCCCTTTGGAGTTAGAATATAATGATTAATAATTATTAAATTTTATCGTAATATTATAACGTTATCTAATAGAATTTATTTTCACTTGTTTGTAAGTGAAATGTAAGCTGTACGCTGTGCTTGTTCTTTACCATTCTTTTCAATTATTCCATTCTTTTCTATGGTTCCATTTGTTCTAATAGGTAGAGTGAGCTTTAATTTTCCTAGTAAATGTTTGACTAGGAACTGATTTGGAATATGGACTTCTTATAGTAAGTCCAAATTTGAGAGAAGAAAATTTTGAAAGTTAGGTTTAATCCTGGCAAGTCCTTGTTTGTTAGCAACATTTAAGAATAAAATAGAATTAATAAGTGATTTTTTTAATACTAACTGAAAGTCTCAAACCCTTTGTTTCCTTAAATTAAGGGATTCTCTATTTAATTTTATTATAAGAGATTCATATTCTTATTTTTGAGAACTTCCTATCTGAATTTTATATTAATTTTGTCTATACTTTCTCACCCCTATTCAATTTCATTTTTAGTATTTTTATTTATATTCAGTACACATATTTTATATTTTTAAATATTAAAAATTATATTACTTGATTTAATTATTATAATTACTTTTGTTTCCTTCTTAGTTCCATCATCAAGATGTAGTCTTGTGAAATAAATTTGTAAAATATGTGTTCTCTTGTGAAACTCATCTACAAATCAAATTGATAATTAAAACAATATAATTAACAATAAAAGATTTTAATATAAAATTTTAATTAAGACATAACACTCTTGTTTAATTAGTAGAGGTTATACGTACAATTAACATGATTCTTTTAGTCACCAACTATAAATATATATATATATATATATATATATATATATATTATTGTTGGTAAGAGGAAAAGTAGATAAAAGATCAATTTTTGTTGCCTTGCCACATTAATTTAACAAGGTAAAAATTGACTTTGAGAACTTCTTACAAAACAGGGAGTCTCAAAAAACGTATCATAGCTTCTTCATCTTCAGCTAATAAAGAACTAATATACGAAGGTTATCATACTTAAACTCATTTCAAACACGGTGTTATATGTCCCGTAACTACCATTTAAAACCATTATAATTGAAAGGAGTCTTTTATTACAAGATAAGTCATTTTCTTGGAAAGGAGAAAAAGACACAATATTTTTCGCACAAAGGTGAAGCAGAACCCTATTCAAGTCGTTGACGAAAGATCTTTAGATGCGAGATTGGGAGAGGCTATTAAATGTTTTATCTCATTACGGAAAATAGAAGGCTTTTTATAGCAATCAATTATTATATGCCCTCCGATTAGCATTAGGCAGTGTAAGCATTATTATATCTAGTGTAAGATAACAGGTAGAAAGGCATGGCAAAAATATCACTGGCAATCATACTAACTAGTTTTTGGTTTATTATGATCAACTAGAAAAATAAATGAATAATGATATCACTGGATAAAACCCTCCACTTTCTCCTTGAACTGGTAAAAATAATCATCCAAAAAATTCTGAATCATTTTTTGCTCTGGAACTACTTGATTCTTATGTTGATTTGGGATAATTAAGAAGTAGATCAAGTGATTGAAACTATTTTTTTTTTCAAAAATGATAAACTAGACTTAAATTTCGTGAGAAACAAGAGATCGAGTTGAGGGCATGAATAAAGAAAAACCATTTATTTATAAAGTTTACGTGTAAATTTAAGGTTAAATATCACGTAGGGTTGAAAAATTATCTATCTTCAAAATGTTATCATTTAGTCCTTTAATAAACTTGGGATTTGTGACGACATCTATTCTTGTTTTATATATTTTGCACTTGCATGCTAAATTAATATTATAAATGATCATTCATCTTTTCTGAAGTTCTTCACTAGAAGAAAGAATTTTAACACAGAACTTAAGTTAAATAGCTAACATTAGTGACGCACTTTAAAGATAAGAAACTGAACAATCAAAAGCGTATTATTTAGAGAGAATATGTTTATCCTAAAATTTAACTCTATAAATGAAAATTTAATGGTCACCTCTTGTCTCTTTCATAATTATATAAATATATATATATATATATGTATATATATATATATATATATATAGTATAGATACCCCATTGCCAAAGACTATATATGGTTGTTGCAAATCAGGTTGTTGTTTCATGCGAAGAGAATGAGGGCACCCAATTTGAATGGAGGAGGGTGGTTATCAGAGGTGGTGGATGGTGGCTGCTAAACTTTTTTCCAAGCGTGTGAACTTCACGTGCCGCCAGGGCGCTGACACACATTAGTCTCGCTTCAACCCAAAAAGTACCCTGGCACACATGTGTTTTCTGACACGCGGGGTCCACAAATCTGTCCACGTAGGAATTGGTGGGCCCAGAAAGACGAGATTCGTGACGGTCGAGTTAACGCCGTTTAGCGATAGTGCGCTTCGCTTGATGAGCACCTCGGTGAACTGGCTAACGGACCGTTAGTAATTGCCATGTCAGACTACAAAGATACGTGTTCTACGCATGTGTCCTTGGACCAGCCTGTCCGAAAGTGGATTCCACGTGGCAGAAAAGTGCCCAGGAGTGGTCATGCGTCCGTGAGTTTCAATGTTGTTTGATTAATTTTATTAACAAACTTTTGTTAGTCACTAGGAAACTATTACTTTCCACTTTCTACCCTAAAAAAGAAAAGCATAATATACTCGGATTTGATTACATCGTGATATGATAATATGTATAAGATTATGATAAAGATTTTGTTCTAAGATAACTAACTTATGTAGTTTAATTAATATTAGTAAATCTTTTTCATAATTATAATACATAGTTGATAAATTATCTTAGACATAATATTTATGCATTTATTTATTGTATTAATGCACCTCTTCATATATAAGTGTGATTCGTTTAAAGTATTGTAATTATACAATTTTAATATTTTTAAATGAGTAACAATGAGCTTCAAACATAAAACTTTTCATTTTTAAACTTTGATACCAAAAAAAGTTTGCTACTAAAAATATTTGTTATATTTTGCACACTTTTGGGCGTGTATATATAATTATAAGCATATTATTTGTGTTGAACTAAAATCTTGACTCAACTTGGAATCCTAAGGTTTAGCGGCGTAAGGGCTTGTTTGAATTGATTTTTTTTTTAAAAAATATTTTTTTTAAAAAAATTACATTAAATTTACAATAAATATTTAATTTGACTTTAAAAAAATTAAAATTCTAAAAAAAAATTAAATACAACTTTTTTTAAAAATTAAAAATTTTAGCTTCTAAAAAAATTATTTTTTAAAAGTTATTAAAAAATATTTAAAAAAAAAACTAATTCAAATGGGCTCTAACAATGAAATACTCAATTAATAATCATCAATACTTTGAGTAAACAACTATGTTTGAAATGGTAGAAAAATTTCAGCCTACACGTCAATATTACAACACTCATGGAGTCATGGGCAACCTAGAAAAAAAAACTTTTGGGTTCTCAAAAAGAAAAAATACAACAGAAAATATAATTGATGATTTTCATTTTTCAATTGCAAAAGGACAAAAAAAGTATATAATTAATGAAATAGCAGCAGGTTCACTTTTGCTCTTGTGAAAAGTGGGTCCTACAATTTGTCTTGCCAAACTCCTAGGCAAATGCCGTGGACCCCACACAAAGACAGGGGGAGGCCTTTATAGCCAATGGTTCCCGTTCTCCGGCCTCATAATTTAGGGTCTTGACCACTTGCGTTGACGCTTTTCAACTTTATGTTGATTGTCATTTGTCAGCCTGCGCACTGTTTCATTTGTAGGCACAACTTAAAAAGCTCACACGTCGCCGTAGAATTTATCTTTGATCAGGTGCTTCAAGAGTTAAGTGCTATGATAACTCTTTCATAGCAGTGAAAAGTTCTAAATTTAAATTTATATAATCTTATGTATTGACGTGTTTCATTAAGTTACATGATTTAACATGATTTTATTTAAAGAAAGATTTTCATTATAAAATGATTAATATTATTACTAATTTGTTTTTAAAAAAAAAAATCTGATAAATGAAATGGTCACAACCAAATTGTGGTGTGTTCTCATATGCATATAAGACCTACCCACCTTAGCGAACATGTGGAGCCCAAGAAGTCTCGTTTATCAGCCTCCACCTTTCTTTCGGTGTGGCTGGTAGACCTTATAGTTTTAGCTTTTTTCTCGCACTTCCTTTTGAAATATATCAAAGTTTGTTTTCGCAAATCAATGAAATTATCGTCAAGATAATGCAAGTGATGCAATTTTCTCTCCAAATATATATCATGCAATTGGAGGATCACATTAGACCTTATCCAAGGGTATCTAAGCTCTTGCAACTAATTTTAGGTCGATCCAATTCTGATGAGGATCCTCTACTAATTGGTATTTAATTCTAAAATTTTAACTTCAAATCTCAACTATATACTTTATATATCACCAAATCTTGACCATTAATTTAAATAAAGAAGAGTAACAAAATGAAAATAGAAAATTATTTTTTGTAGGAATAAGACATTTAAATCAATGGTCAAGATTTCTTGATATATAAAATATATAGTTGAGATTTAAAATTAGAACGTTAAGATCAAACATGAGTGAGAAGAAGATCCTTGTCCTGCCAGTTCAAGTATAATCCCCAAGTCAACCAACAAAGAAATTGGATAGTTAAGCAATTCAATGCTAAATAAATTGCTACCTTTTGACTGTTTATTCTAATGTTTCTTCTCCCATCATTAATTAACAAAATCATTGAAAAGAGTTCAATGCTAAAAACGCAATCCAAATAGGTCCTTAATATCTTGTGATACTCTTCTTTCATAGTATTATTTGAAAATAGTTGTAAATAGTAAGATCTAGTGTTGAAAGAATTATGTTGGTTGTGTTTGGAGCTTCTAGAATTTGAATAGAAAATATTAATGCATATAAAAACAAAATTCAAAAAACACATTACTGGTTTAAAGACATACCATCTTCATTGGATGAACAAATGTCGATTTTTGACTCTTCTTTTTTTTTTCATAATTTTTGTTCTATATATCAAATGTCAATAAATTAGATATAAGTGAATTTTTATTCATGTATTTTTCTAAGTATGCACAAAGCACATTCACAAAGTAAATTCAGAATTCTATTGATTGAATGAACAGGGTATACAGTCGTTAAACTACTTTTGGAAGTGCAATATATATTAGCTAGAATAGAACCTTTAAGTAAAAATGACAAGAAAAAAGTTAATGGAGATTAGCCGGGAAAGACTAAATGTTAATGGCAATTTTAATATTCCAGTTAGACGATCTTCATAGGAATACTGATAAAAAATTATTGAATAGGATCTAAAATGAATGACTATTAAAATTGATGAATGAATATTATTTTGATAAAGCTCTATTTCACCTATATTATTCTTCCGCCATTAGTCAATCATCTTGCAAATTACACAAAAAAAAAAAAAAATGGCGGGGCTTTTTCCTTGAAATATAATAGCTCTGAAAATTAAGTTAGTATTGAGTTTTGGGAGAAAAAGCTTGAGATAAATGTAGTCGATGTTTAAATGTGTATTGTTACCTATGTTTGGAGGAAAAATTCCCTATTTATAAGCTTTGGCAAGTGGCCTTGATGAGTGGCTTGGATTGAGTTAACCTTTTGTTCAATAACGTGGCATTAGTTGTGCAAACATGAACTTCACACCATAAAGTATTTGCTTCACTCCACTTCCATTTAAAAAGGTAGATTTCATATTTGAATGCGATCCTCTGGGTGATAGGAACTCACAGAGGTGCTCTGGGGGATCGTACTTTCAGACAATGCTCCGAATGACACTAGAGGGGAGGTTCGACGATTTCTCAGTTAATCTTCCTCAACCCCCACTAATCCGGATGGTAGTTTTCTCTTATGGACATACGTGACTCTGTGATGTCTACCCGTATTAATTTTAATTCTTGAGAATGTTCGAAAATTTCATTTGGTTTTCTAAAAAATCAACTGTCTCAAATGTGGTCTCATTCTCCAATGTTGTGATAAAAATATTCAGCCATGTTAATTTCATGCTTGAGAAATGCATTGGGTGTTAAATTGCTCAGGACATTAGCAATTTGACTACACTTGTACACCTCAGACATATATATATATATATGCATATATATGCATATATATATATGTATTTGGCAAACAACTTAAAAGACAATCGAAAGTTTGAAGGTTTACTAAAAATATCATGAATTTTGAGAGGCAAAGGTATGATATCATTCTTTTAACTCATCCTCCGCCTCTATCTTTCCATTTTTTCAACGGGATTTGAATTTAAGTAAATTCTTTGTAAAAATTAGTATCAATCACATAAATTATTTGTTGATCAATATTATTTGGCGTTTAGATGAACAATCGGGAAAAATTTTCTTTTCCGAAATAACTTGGGGGCTAAAACAAAAATACTAATTTACGTACATGATTAGACACTCGATTAGCAGCTAGGTAGCCTGATCAAATTAAAGCTAAAAGCTAATTGGTAATGCGTGTGTGCCCGTATAGTGTTAGGTAAGACATCATTTCTGCCTTTCTGCTGACAATATAATTGATTGATATTCCGAAGTTGGCTTGCGAGCTCACGTCTCTATTAGTAGAATGAAGAGAGAGAAGGGTCTATCCTGAAAAACGCATCTCCGTGTGAACGGGGTGTTATTTGCTCCTTAGCCGTCAAATGTCAACATAATGCATAATTGATCTTCAGTAGGAACTAGACCTGGCAAAATGGGTGAGGATCCGTGAGTCTACCTGTCGAACCCGCCCATTTAATAGATTTGGGTTGGAAATTATACCACCCGCTGAGTAAATGGGTCAACCCGACCCGACCCGCCAAAACTACGGGTCGGGTCGGGTTAGGGGGAACTAGAAAAGGGCAAAAGGCAAAGCAAATAAGCAAATCAATTACAATTAGGGCAAAACTCAATATCTCTCCTCTCGGCTCTCATCTGCACACTGCACTCGCTCACGCCTCTCCTCTCGACTCTCAATTCTCATCTCCTCTCGGCTCTCGCTCAGACGCTCACTCACTCTCACTCTCTCCACCAGTCCACCTCACGCAGCCGGCGCGGCAGCGAGCAGCCTTCGTCAACGCGCAGTCCACCGGCGAGTCGGCGACGGTCTCTCGGCTCTCGCGTCGCGTCTCACCGTCGCCTTTCACTCACTCACTCTGCATCGCGTCTCGTCGGCGGCTAACAAGGTTCTTTTTTTTTTTTTTTTTTGTTCTCTAATTATATATATATATATATATTATATGTGTGTGTGTTCAGAAATCAGAAAAAGACGATAACGAATATTATATATATATATATATATATATATATAGACACACACTTAAGCTTGGCTGACGGCAGTGTAAGTATTACATGTAGCTTTGATTCAACAAAGATTGGAACTTTGGCTCTGATTGGCTTTTGGTGAAATGGGTATGCAGTGAAACTGTGAAAATAGTGATATTTACCATGTTGTCTAAATTCTGATAGATCCTTTTTGACTTTTGGGCAGCTCTATGTGCGTGAAATTAGGAAAAAATTTTCGATTTGTGTTGGTTTTGTAAAGCTTTGCAAATTGCAAGTCAGGTGATTGATAATGGAATAATATATATATGTGCTCATTGCTCAGAAAAAGAAAAAGAAAACAGAAAATGTTTTGTTTTATTTTATGTGCTCACTGCTCAGGAATAATACAATTTGTTTTATTTCACTCTTTATTTAGGAGATTGAAAAATTTTCTCTTCAATTCTTAATCTCTAATCGTAGTGCTTTTCTTTTTTCCTTTTCTGTAATGACTTACAGTTGATCTTGGGCACTATTTTGCTGTTGTATTTGCGGGTTGTTGATTGACTAGTTGACTATACTATGGAGTCAGAAAATGTCAGTGTTAATAATGAAATGGAGTTTGATGCTAGTATAGATGATGAGGTAAGAGAAGTCTTAGGAGATGATATTGGACTTCATGCACTGGATGAAAGTACAGCTAACACTTCTAGTAATTCTTCTAAGAAAAGGTCTCGAGTTCAAATATCTAAATGCTGGCAATATTTTACTAAATTGGATAAATCTGAAGATGGAAAAGAAAGGGCTGCTTGTAATATGTGCAAAAAGATTTATCTTGTGGGAGGTAAAGGTTATGGAACTACTAATTTGAACAAGCATATTCAAGCTTGTCCACTTCGTGACAATTTTGATGTTGGTCAAATGCTTATTGATGAAGATGGTAGGATACGTTCTAAGAAAATCGATCAAAATGTTTTTCGTGAGAAACAAGCAATTGCTGTAATTAGACATAATTATCCATTTGCAATGGCTGAGCATGAAGGCCATAATGATGTTTATTTGTATTTGAACCAAGATGTGAAACTGATTTCAAGAAACGCACTTAAAGCTGATGTGTTGAAAGTTTATAAAAGGGAAAAGGCAAGATTGAAAGAAGTTTTAGCTAAACATTCTGGGAGAATATGTTTGACATCTGATTTGTGGCAATCTTGCACTAGTGAGGGTTATCTTTGTCTCACTGCACATTTTGTGGATGATAGTTGGAAACTAAATAGTAAGGTTTTATCATTTTATCACATGCCTCCTCCACACAGAGGGATTGAGTTAGCCCAAAATATCATGTTTTTCTTGAAGGAATGGGGAATTGAGCACAAAATCTTTTCTATCACATTAGACAATGCATCCGCTAATGATAATATGCAAGATAGATTGATAAATGCATTCAGTTACATGATGGTTTGTTGTGTGATGGAGATTTCTTTCATATTCGATGTTGTGCTCATATTTTGAATCTTATTGTTCAAGATGGTTTGAAAGTAGCTAGTGGTGCATTACACAAAATTAGAGAGAGTGTCAAATATGTGCTTGGCTCGGAAAGTAGGACTTTAAAATTTGAGGAGTGTGCAAAAACTGCTAAATTAGAAGTTTCAATTGGTCTTCGCTTGGATATGTCTGTCCATTGGAATTCAACATACTTAATGCTTGAGAGTGCCATTAGGTATCGTGCTGCCTTTTCACATTTACAAGTTTTTGATAGTCAGTACAAGTATAGACTATCAGATGAGGAATGGACAAGATGCGAGAAAATATGTGAATTCCTAAAGCCTTTCAATGACATGACTAATTTGTTCTCTGGTATAAATTATCCGACATCTAATTTGTATTTCATGAATGTGTGGCACATTTAATCTCTTTTGTTGGAGAACAAGATGAGTGGTGATCCTTTGCTTAGGGTCATGGCAGAAAGGATGTTGGAGAAATTTGAAAAATATTGGGATGAATATAGTCCAGTGCTTGCATTTGGGGTTGTGTTTGATCCTTGCTTGAAGTGTGATATTCTTCAATTTTGCTTTGATAAGATAAATCCGATCACTACAATGGGTAAAATATATCGTATCAAAAGCAAGTTGAAAATGTTGTTTGAAGAATATCAAAAGAAGGCTTCTCAAAAAACCACAACTACATTGCTATCACCACCATCATCATCCATTGAAAGTAGTAGCGGATCACGGGCTATTGGAAAAGGAAAAGATTTACTTGATGTAAGTGCTTCTAAAATTATCCTATTTTTATAAAATTGTTTGTTTCAATTGTGATGTTGATACTTTTCTTTATGATTGTTTAGGAGTTTGATTTATTTGGGAGTTAAAGCATTGACAGAAATGGTAAGAGTGAATTGGAATTGTACTTGGAGGAGCCTAGACTTGACCGTAAGCTTCATGCAAACTTAAATGTGTTGGAACATTGGAGGAAAGAAAAAAATAGGTATCCAGTACTTTCACTTATGGTGCGTGATAAATTAAGCATTCCTATAACCACTGTTGCTTGAAATCTTCTTTTAGTGTTGGTGGAAGAATTCTTAATAAATATAGAAGCTCTCTCTTGCCGGAAAACTTTGAAGCTTTGCTTTGTACTCGCAATTGGTTGTATAGTTTCAAGTCTACAGGTAAATTTTATCACAATGATCTTATAAATGATTACAAAGTGTTTTGCTTATAAGTTTCTAAATTGTAATATGTGAATTAGTAGCTAAACTTTTTTGGTAAATCTATTCCTAATACTTTTTGTTTTTCTTTTTTTGATAGATGAGAATGAAGAACAAATCTTGAAACGTCTCGAATTCTCTATTTGTAGTTTCAAATCAAATGCAGGTTCAAATCAAGTTGTTGATGTGGAAGAGGAATGAAGAAGTTTGATTGTTGCTATAGTTTTTGAGAAATGATGAAGTTTGATTGTTCTTATGTAGTGTTAGTGTAATGGATTGAGTTTTGAGAATTAATATTTTTGTTTGTTGTTTTATGTTTTTATAATTGTATGTTATAACCATTAGATGATTGAGTGTGTATTATTTATGACGTTATGGACTTATGGTTTGTGATTTGTGATTTAAGGAATTATGGTTTTGGTTTATAGATTTGATTATGAATTATGGTTTCATTATTAGGTGTTTAATGCTTAGTGGTTATTATTTATAGGGTTATGGACTTGTGGACATGGTTTGTTTGTGAATTGTGATTTATGGTTTTGATTTTGGATTTGATTATGAATTATGATTGTATTATTAGGTGTTTAATAGTTAGTGGTTATTATTTATATAATTATGGACTTATGGGCATGATTTGTGAAAAGTGATTTATGGCTTTGATTTAGGATTTGAGTCATTTGATTATGAATTATGATTGGAAATTAAGATTTGTAATTGTTATATAATGATTTTAAGTGTTGAAATTTGTGAACTTTAATTGTTAGACATTGATTTATCATTTTTTAATTAAATTAAAAAAAAACATTTTTCCAATAATTGGCGGGTCCAACCCGCCAACCCGCCGACCCTATAGGGTCGGTTTAGGGTTTGGCATTGCTTGACCCGCCGGGTAATCGGGTAGACCCGATGTCACCCACCAACCCGCCTAACCCGACTTAAACGGGTCGGGTCGGGTTGCGGTACCCGCTTGCCAGGACTAGTAGGAACCATCTTTGCTTGAGTTACATCGCATATATTCGTCTGCTTTTGCACAGAAATTATCTTAATGATTAATAGTATTTACAAATTTGAAGAAATAAGGAATTGAATATGTTGCACGTTGAAGTTCGAGGATAAAACTGTCAAACATATTGGGAGAAAAGCTCACTTTTTAATATACTTAGATTGCTGTATTATGTATATGTATCTTTAATTTGGTAGAGAATTCATGTTAGTGAGAATTTGTTTGGAACCACTAAAAAGCTATGAAGTTTATAGTTTAGTCACACGTTCTAATATATATTATGTTAAATCAATTAACAATCAAATAATATTTGTAACAACGGATAATACGATGTAAATTCGATGTATTTGAATTATGAGAATAAAACAATATGAAATTATCTCATAGACTGACCAATCTTATGACTAGCCGTATGGCAACGTTGATTCTTTCGCCTTTTCTCAACATTCGAAATTTGACAAAGATTGCTTGCGACCCTGGAAGAATCCCTTCTTCATGAAGCAACTTTTCGGTTTTCGCAAGTTCTTTGTCCTCTCTGATGCTTAATTCAACTGGAAAAATCTGGACGAAAAGTCAGAAAGAATATTGGACGTAAATCTGTCGAGAATAGTTGCGATATTTCAACTCTTCGTGACATTTTTGTTGTGCGAGGGCTTCAAAATCAACCATCTACTCGGGTGTAAATAAGGCTGTCCAACTGTCACACGGTAAATTATATCATAGTAACTATACTCATGTTTTCAACACGTTCTCTTGCATACAAGCAATATTAAAATTATTACTTCGCAAAAAAATATTTAAATTATTATCCAGGTGAAATTCGAAAACTTGCGGGAATCCGAAGGTGTGTCCATCTTGGCAGATGGAAACAAACAGGAGATCTGCACACATTCGACGTTGCACATGATGCACCCCTTTTCGAACCCACAAACACACACGCACACCCCTGACCCGGCCCCAAAATGTGTGTACCGAGTGATGATTACTTCTGCACGCATCACTATTAGTATCTACTTTATCCGTTAGGGTCTCTCGCGGTCCTGTAAATTGTAATGTAGTTGTAGCCAACATGTTTGCAGGGTCAATTTGCTAGCTCACCTGCATGTTTTATGTTTTGTTTATAGGGATATACATAATATCAAAACATTATGAAAAAGGGCTCCAAATTAAATTCCAAAACTATATTGGTCACGAAAAGGAAGAGTAATATTTAGCCGCATATAAGGACAACAGTGGTGAAAAGCGACGGATCAAGAGTTTTGTTCCGTTAATACGTTCCCAATGTGAATCCGCTCGCCCGGCCATAGTTCTTGGCCGTCTATGGGCATATAGATGTCTCGTTGCGAGGTAAACATGAATAGTTGATGACAGCAATAATTTCTTGTAAGAATCGTGGTAGGTTTAGTTGGGTGGCACAAGTCATGGACCATGGGCATCTTTATAGGTGGCGGATAAGGTCCTTCCCATTTCTGCTTTGTAACTTGACGTTGAGTGCTTGAGAGTGGAATTGTGGGGAAAATCTTTCAACATAATCCATTATCTCCCTTTCCCCTTTTTGGTTTTTCAATCTTGAAAGAATTTTTGGCTTCAAAACTTGTTCTCTCCTCCATCTCCTTCCCCCCAGCCCCCAACCCCCACCAACATGTCTAAGATGTTAGGTAGCCTTTCAAACTACCCGGCCCGATATCGGCTGATCCTAATGCTGGAGGATTGGCCCGGCCCGGCCCAGCTGGCCATTTGAACAGTTGTCGTGCCAGCTTGGTCATTTGGATTGAACTAAACCAAATCATGTCTTTGACAATATTGATTGTTAAAGATTGATTTATAGCTATCTTGGGCCTAGACTAAACTAGACTAGCTTGCAACATCTAATCGTCTTCTTTTCATGTTTTACGTCAGACTCTTGTGATCTCGTCATCCTAGTGTGACCAAAAAGTTGCATAATTGACATTTGTACAAGGAAAACATAAAACATGGATCTTTCTATATCCAAGGTAGTAGGGGTTTTAATTTACATTGAAATTAACTTGCATCTATTTGGGGTAGTTGTATAATGACTAAAATTATAGTTGGGTAGATCTGCGGTTCTAGTTTTCAAGTAGTGTATCAGTTGGAAGTTTTTCAAAAGAAGTTAGAACCATTTTAGTATACGGTGTCTAAGTTGTAAGCAAGGTAGTAGGATTTTTTATTGACATTGGCAACGTTTGTTTGCAAAAAAATAAGTTGCAGCAAAATATTTTTTCTACATCCTGGTGTTTGACAACTTAAGGCAAAGTTAATCGGAAAATCTTTTCCGGTCAACAATTGCGGCTAGGTTATCTTGGGAAAAACGTTTTCCCTCCTAAAGAGAAGGGAAAATATTTTTCTCAAAAGCTTTCTATCCTCTCTTTTCATTACACATTTCAAACAATTAAACATTAAAAAATAATTTTCTGTATCACAACCAAAAGTTAGAAAATATTCTGTTTTCCAATAAAATATTTTTTCCTGGAAAACATTATCCCCTACAAGTTATTTCCATGAAAACAAACAAGCCTGAAATTAACTTGCATTGTTGGTTTTTTCGGCTCTCACACTGACAAAACACTTCTCAAGGACTTGAATTAAGAGATTTCTCGATTGAATTGCATATTTATGATGAGAAGAGTCTACCGAGAAACAAGTGGTTATATGAATTGACTAACAAACCATGAACTTAGTAAACCGCTATGGCTTTGACCTCAATTCTTGCCCGAACCAACTTTTGTTGCTCTTGAAGAAGGATAAGACAGAAAAATATGCTTCTAGAAGAATCCTAATATAACTAGCTTCAACATCCCTCGATAAAAAGAAAAAAAAAACAAATCAGATTATTAAGTATTTGAGGCTTCAACAAATAATTGATCCATCAAAAGATAAACTTGTTCAAGCTACTTGGAGATACAGAGACTCTTAAATAGTACACTAAAACACATTGCACAAATTTAATTTCTATCATTTCGAGTATATGTACGTAAACCTAGAAGACTTAATAGCGCATCAAGAGCTTGATATTATTTAGAAACTTAATAACAAAGGTAAACTAATACTCTCAGCCAAGGAAGAGTGTTATTAACATATATGTTGGTGCTTAAAAGTCGCACAAGCATGCAACTTAT
This sequence comes from Cordia subcordata, assembly GCA_028554755.1. Classification (NCBI taxonomy): domain Eukaryota; kingdom Viridiplantae; phylum Streptophyta; class Magnoliopsida; order Boraginales; family Cordiaceae; genus Cordia; species Cordia subcordata. The sequence continues at coordinate 20,028,325 of JAPTOF010000003.1, read as the reverse complement.
AATTTAAGTTGCGTCTTTCTAAAAGTAAAACACTACTTATCACAATACACAACAAGCATTTGGATTATCATCACTGAAATATTGAGGATAAGCATACTCGTACTCCATGTAGTACTTTGGAGGCCAATACTCGCTTTTCTTTATGTCACTCGTGTTTTTATCTTCTTCTGCTTTGGCTTCTTCAGCCTCTTTCTTCTCTTCCACTTTCTTCTCATCTTCCTTCTTTTCATCTTCTTTCTTTTTCTCTTCTTCTTTCTTTTCTTCTTCTTCTCCCTTGACTATTGATGCTTGCTTTCCGGTTTTCTTACACACATCGCTTACAAGCTTTTCTGGATCAACGACGCCTTTAACTGTTACCTGATCGTTGGCAAGATCCGTTGTTACAGATTCCACACCTGAAAATTACATTGTTAAGAGTATAACCCGTGTAATACATGCGAGAAAATAAGTATTTTTAATGTTTCTATGGATTATTGATAGTCAATTATATCTTTATAATTATAAATTTATTTTTGTAAAACACAATATTTGGTAGATTTTCAATATTAATCAAATTTTAAAAAAAGAGATTTATAGTAATTGATTATAACATTTTAATTGAGAAATAAAATAAATCCCAAAAATGCATGGGCGCATTTTATGAAAATTGCATGGACGTGTGGCATTGACAAAGTACGAATAATTTTGATGAAAAAATTTGTTTTAGGTGAGAAAAAATTGCATGATATGATGACAAGTAACATCAACTAATATGACATGAACCTTTTTTTTTTTTTAATAATATATATAGGTTATGATAAATTAGTACGGACAATTTATAGCCTTGAGTCTTATTTATAAAGCTACGATGTTACGAGACTATTTCACTCCATAAAACGAACCAAATTTCACAACTCAAAGATTAAATATAGGATAAGAGAGGAAGAGTATATATACCCTTCACTTTGCGGATTCGCTTCCGCAAATCTTGAGCACATGCTTCACAGTGCATTCGAACTTTTAAGACAACAGTTATAACAGGAGGAGGCTGCAACAATAAGAAGATTGATATTTCCACTGTTAGTGAATTGTCTACTGCCTAAAATTTGAAAGCTGACCAAAAAAATATACACCAAAGAGAAGAATCTTCCGGTGGAGAGCATGGCCAGCATGATCAGCACTCTTTTCTGTTAAATTATCAAATTATGGTAGCATGGAGAAGCATTGAATTATTAAGGAAGACAGAACACAAAAAGGAGACAAAGAAGTGATGGGTTTTCTGATAAATATACTCACACACACTATATGGTTATTAGGATAAATTAATTGCATTTGTGAATTTCTTCCTACAAAGTTGCATCTACCCAGAAATATAAGTATGAGATTCCTAAGCAATTATCATGTACACCATATGCAGCCAAGAGTAACAGTGCGGAGGTGCATCCCCTCATTCTGTAAATTGAAGCATGGTTCCGTGCTTATTTTAAAATTATAAGAAGTAACATATATTTATTACAAACCATAGGAAATATACTGCTATTTTCTTGCAAGATTTTTATTTATTCCAATTGCCTTGTAAAATTTTCGGAGCCAAAAAAAGGGGATTATTAACTTATCATTCTAAAATTTTAGTTATAGTTTTGGGATTGATCATACAAATGCCATTATGACATGAGTTTTATACCAAAGTAAATAACCAAATAAATTGAATTACTTAACAATGGCATAGTAAATTGTTTGGGGTAATTATATTGTCCACAAGATGAAACCATGCTCTTGCTTTTGTGCTCTTGTGGTCTTTCATGCACCGCTAGAAAATCGTTGATTAGTGATGGAAATTCGTAATAGAAAAAAGTCAGTCGTCAAATAGAGACTGAGAGACAGAATAAAGACAAACGCTAAAGTCGTCTCTAGTTAACGACAGATTATTAATCGAAAATTATCAGATGCAAATTAGATACGTAACTGTAACGCAGTACTTAATCGTTAAATTTCTTCCAACAAAAAAAAAATGTTAGATCTCCTTCACTAATATCATGGCCAAATCTGGCGAGTCCTGTGAGGCCACAACCCCATATGCTTTTACGGGGCAGTAGTACCTCAATGTGTGAGGGGTTAGGCCCATTGGTGGTCCATTCACGACTCATGTCTTTTCATGGTGAAATGTGCCAGAGTGGGTGTCCCTGGTGCTAATTTAGGTTGTGTTGTTGCTTTCATGACATTATTGATCAAAGAAACCCTACATGCCAAGTCAGTCACAACTTGTGCTGTACAGGCAGAAAAAGCTCAGGCTATCTTGTTCACATATTCTCAAGCTCTAGTTATAATTTGATTTTTCTCTCTTTTGACCAAAACCCAAAAAATAAATAAATTATTCGCTTATACTTTGGTCCCACGAATCATGCATCAAACATCTTTATAACAAATGATTGGACCCTTAATGTGTAAGATTCTCTTATAATTCTATAACATTTATAATAGTACATTATTTATGTTATTTATTACAAGTATATCAATAATTGGCAACTACTAGATTATATTTATAATATTACCTGAGTAAAAGAGAGTATAACAAATGATTGCCTCTTTAAAAAAAGTCAATTGAGACAGAAACCTTAATCCCAATCTTTTGTTTTTTGTATCCAAATACAAAAGCAAGAAACTGATCATTTTTTTCCAAATCTCTATGATGAGATTAAAATTTATAAATGCTTTCCCATATTGAACGTCTGAATTCTGGAATCTTCATTATTTTGCACTAATTAAAGGTAAATGAACTATATGAAGAGAGTGATTGGAATATATACCTCTTGCTTTTTCTCTTCCTTGGGCGGCTCTTTGATTTCATCCTTCTTCTCTGGAGGTGGCTTTGGCAATGGCGAAATGATCTCCACTTTTTTACCGCTTTTCTTTCGAATCCTTTCGCACACCTTCATGGGGTCTGCTGTTTTCCCCTTCACCACCACCTTACTGGACTTGTAGTCCGCCAATACATCCTCCACTCCTATAATGAATGTATTTTTTAAAAAAAATTAAAAAAAAAAAGAAAAAGAAGAAGAAGAAGAAAGCAAACCAAAAATTTGCATCACACTTTTTCTTTATATACTATGTTAGTTCCAAATTTCAAGTAAAATATCTTGTTGGGGCCAATTATTTTGATTTGCCATAGTTTTATCATTTATGCACAAGGAGTCGTTTTATCATTTATGCACAAGGAGACAAAATGTGATAAAATATTAGACTTTGTCCCACTCATACTTATGGTCTAAATGTTTAATAATGTGTTGTAGTTGGAAAACGTGCCAAGTTTGATTACACGTCGAAGTAATTATTATTTTTAAATTTATAAATTTCTAAAAAAACTTTAATTCAAGCATCTAAATGGTAATTATTAAGGATTCTCCCACTTAACGGATTATCGGAGAGCATGACAAAATGCTCAGCCACCAAAGATATATGTTTATGCTAGAAAAGAAGCTAATGTCCATCTTCAAGAATGTAAATGATGATGACGAGAGATTTAGAAGATAGAGAAAATGACCTTGAAATCCTTTAAGGGCTCTTGCAACTTTTCTGGCACAGGCTTCACAGTGCATGTCAACTTTGAGCGCTATCTCTTGTGGCTCTTCTTCCTTCTTCTCTTCTTCTTTCTTCTCTTCTTCCTTATTTTTCTCTTCTTTAGCTTCTCCTTCCTTCTTCTGCTCCACCTTCTTTGCTTCCTCCTTTTTCTCCTTCATAACCAATATTAAAACAAATACCAGATTTTAATAAAAAGCATAAAAAGGCATTAAAAGAAACATTTAAAATCAAGATGATGGAAAGATATGGATAGAAAATAAAGTAAAAAGTTTGAGCAAAACTAGCACTTACTTCACCCATGTCTTCTAAAGCTTCTTACAAGTAAGATGTAATAGTTTGCTATACAAGAAAATATTCTCTTTGTGTGTGTGTGTGTGTTTTGGGGGAGGACACATTTAAGGGGCCTTATGCTGCAAATCTGATGTGGAATTATTAAATGCATGCTGCAAGGTAATTGTTAGGTGAGCCTCACTTTTGCATGGAGTGACACTTTTGTGTGAATCGAGTTCACTTAAGAATTTTTTATCCGGACGTGTATGGATTCGAGGGTGAATTTTCACATGCTTAAACACTTTGTTGGTCTATGCGTTACAGGTGAACCGAACCTGCCTAATAATTTATCTGCACGTGGACGGTGTGGTCCTTTAACTGAGTCAGCACATCATCACTTGCCTGCCTTAAAAACCCATTCAATTTTTGTCAAATGCATTCTTACAATTTGTAAATTTTACTTTTCAAGAATCTATCGGAATATATATAGCTAACTCCATGAGGCATTATGTTTGCTTGCTAGTTTTTGACATTGAATTTAGTACAGTTTCTTTAACAGGCATCTGATATTTCTTTATGTGAAGTTCAAGAAAGTAACAACATCTCATTATTATGCAAAACAAAAAGGGTTATATTTCCACACAATACAGAAAGATATCATTTGCCAGCTAAATTTCATGTATGGTCTTGTTATGTATGACACGCGCTTGAGTTGATGTTTTACTGAAAAGAGGAAACAAGACATGGTATAGAAATGTTTGTGGTCTTTGAGGACATAAAATCTTTGTTTTCTCACACGTGGAGACCAGTAATATAATTACCTAAGCGGGTTATTTTCTCTTTCTATTTTTTTCCAAAAAAGTTTGAAGCTGACCAGATATCTCGGAAATAAATGGCCCAAAGTCTCATAAGTTTTACATGCCTCTAGGGTCGTGATTTTCGAACGCATTAGTGTTTTTAAGACTTTTTCGCTTATAATTTTTTCGCACATAATAACAACATTTCTTAATTCCTTTTCTGATATTCTGTTTGGATTGACTTATAAAAAAGTTACTTAAAGCACTTCTAGATTTAAGTGACTTTTTTTTATTGTCAACTTTAAGTAGTTACGTATTTGAATAAAAGTTATAGTTATAAAAATAAGTATTTACATGTTTGATTAAAGTGAGTTGAAAAGTAAGTTATATAATTAAAATAAATATTAAGGACATTAAAATATAATTTAAAAAGGTAAGTATAAGATAAAAGAGAAAAAGATATTTTTGTAATAAAAATAAAAAAATAAGGATAAGATAGTAAATGATTTGGTCAAACTTACTTTTTTTCAACGTGCTTAAAGCTATAAAAAGCAAAAGTTGGGGTTGGAGAGCTTTTTATTTTCTACTTAAAGCTACTTAAAAAAAGTATATTTTTAATTAAAACAAACACTACTATTAATTTAAATTAGATTTTAAGTAAGTTTGACAAAAAAAAAACCAAACCAAACACCCTCTAAGAATATCAACTGAACGGATACATGAAAATACGAGTTTCTCAGTTCTTCATAGCGTGTTTTTTCCGTGTACTACGTGACCATAATTAAGTTGGAAGGAAGTGCAAATTTGCGACACTCTTTCTACCTGTCCGCAAATTTTGAACATACCAAAAGGACGTCAAAACTCTCTCCTAACCTCATAATTTTTCTATGATAATTTAATAGTTGTAAATTTTTGTACGTTACTGTCGGCCAAGTGCACCATCTTCTACTCTCTGGTAGGGGCCGTCATTAATGCATTACGAAAGACGCATTCAAGTTTGAGAAGACGTGACACGGCAAGATCTTTCTTTGTCTCTGGACAAGCAAATCCATGAAATTAAAGATCCCTTCTGATATAGGGCATGTTTGGATTAATTTTTTTTAAAATTTATAATAATTATTTGATTTTATTTTTAAAAAAATTAAAATTTTGAAAAAAATTCAAATATAATTTTTTTAAAAAATCAAAATTTTTAATTTCTAAAAAAAAATTATTTTTGAGAAATTATTAAAAAAAATACTTTTAAAAAAAGTTAATCTAAACAGGCACATGTTCAATCTCTGTACTCTTGCATCTAGACACTATTTTGTCTGCGAGTTTACTTAAGCAAAAGAGGTGCATGATCTCTTAAGGGATTAGTTTTTATGCAATCAACTTTTTCTCATTTAATTAATTAGAAGAGAAAGAAAAAAGAAAAGAAAAAAAGAAGAAGAAGAACAGTTGGACGATCCAAATTTCCTTTGACAGGCTTATTTGATGTGATTGTGGGCCAATTTCCTGATGGCGCCTTGTTCTTCAAAGAAAACAAAAAGAGGAAAAAAGATGAGTGAAAAATGATTAACTTAGTTAAACTTCAATATCCATTGAGTATCATACAATGATCACCTCAAAAACATTTATGGTTTTTAGTCTAGCTTATTTGTCATATCTTTTAGCTTTCCTATTGACGTAATCATAACAACTTAAATAAATGAATTCAGTTAAGCCTAACTGTTGTTGAATGGCACTCTTTTCTCTCATCGCCTTTCCTTAGTAATACAATTTTTATTATATAAGTCCTCAGCGACATAGGTGAGTTGGTAAGTGGTCAGGTGACTGAGGTGGTGACACTCCGATAACGCGGGTTCGAGTCCGTGTGGCGGCAGTACCCTGCTGAAATATTGTGGGGGCTGTTGCTGGATTTCAAAACCCGTTGGTCCTCTCCCTGGCAGGGCTGCCACTGCCACTCATGCACATCCCTGTTTAACATCCCACCTGATCATGGGGCCTCTGGTCAGGTGGGAAAGGGGTTCACCTTTGGTTTTAACATCCCACCTGGTCAGATAGGAAAGGGGTTCACCTTTGGTTAACCTTTTTAAAACAATTTTTATTATATACATGAAAAGGTGAACCAAGTACGTACAGTAGCATGTGATGCAGTTGCCACCTCTTAATTTTAATTTTTTTAAGCCTTTATAAGGTAAAAATTTAAATATATAATTTTGCTCCCCTCAAAATGTAAAAATGGTCATGATTTGTTTTAAGGAAGGGAACATATTTTAGTAACACATCCACTACAAAAAAAGTAGGTAATAGATGACCATAAAATCGTCGTTAGGAAGGGTATCGCCTTTTTTGAAATTGCTGTTGGGAAAGTCATCGCCTCTTTAGACCACTACTTATATATAATTCCAGAATTCCTCCCTATATAACAAAACCACTGCTTATTCTTGGTTATTTTATAGTAAAATCACCGCTTGCTCTCTCCTTTTTTTTTTTATTGCGATCATTGGATAATAAATTATATCTAAAGGTGGCTGCATAACAAATTTTTAAAAGAGTTTTTAAAATAATTTTTTTCAATTAAATTTTCTATGAAACATAGTTCATAAAAGAGATCAAACATGTTATGAGTTTGTTTTACTCACGAGGGATTGGAAATGTTTGATCCAATGTGACTAAACATGTTTAGGATACATATGAGTTTAGTGTTTTCTGTTTTATAGGAAGGATGTTACCATGTTAGAGGGACGCTTAATATGGTACTCCCAAGTCCCACCTTTGGTGACTTATGTCGGTCTCATGCAGCACAACCTAAGTAAAAGAGCAATGTAAGTAAATAAGAGAGAATTGCAGAGAGCCTTAGGGGCTGTTTGGAACTGTTTAAAAAAAAATTTTTTTTTTGGTTTTTGAAAACATAAAACTTGTTTAGAAGCAGTTGTTTTCTAAAATTGTTTTTAAAAACTATTCTAAAAAAATGTTTCTAAAACCAAAAAACAGGAAACACATTTTTGTTGTTCTCGTGTGTTTTTGACATGTTATTCTTAATAGAGCAATTTCATTATTTAATTATTTTCCTTCCCCCAACTTACCCCGACCCTAGCCCACCCTCTCACTTCACCTACCCTGATCCTCGCCCACCCCTTACCCCACGCCACCTACCCTTACTCCCACCCCTATCCTTGCCCTCGCCCCAACCCATGCTGATTTTAGCCTCTTTTAAAACACACACATATGTGTGTATGTATACATATGTAGATATATGTTTATTAGAGGAAAAAATCAAATATAAAGAAAAAAAATAAGGGTGTGATGGTCTTTTTAATGTAAGATAAAAAAAATTATCTTCCATCCAAACAAAATTTTGTTATTTTGTTTTTGAAAACTATTGTGTAAAATTGTTTTACAAAACAAAAAAATAAGAACACTTCCAAACAGGCCCTTATGCTCCAATTGCCTAGGTGGGAGATGTTGGAAAAATATGCAGTCATATTCTTTCATGAATAGGCATATATATTTTTTACAATTGTTGTACCTTTTCTTCTAGAAGTACTTTCTCTCAAGAGTTCACTACAAGAAAAACTACCGTAAGCGACAGCGCAAAACCCCTCACCAATTTGTCGCCACACCTCTGTTGGCGATGAATCAGCAACGAAAACACAACATTGCTATCAGCCTCGTAGCCATTTTGGTTTCGTGGCTATTATGTTGATAGGTGGCAACAAAAAATTCTATTGCCAAGTTTAATTTCGTTGCCATTTACTTTTTTTTTTATTAATTTGGTGTTTGTCACCATTTCGTAGCCTATTTCCGTCGTAATTCCGTTGCCAGTTTACACTATTATTAAAATCATTGTCCATCGCCAGACCATTGCCAATATTCCATTGCTTCTTTGTATCCATCAAGTTCTGTCGCCATTCCGTTGCCTTTTGTGTTAGTCGCCATAGTTCGTCTTCGCCAATCTGTTGCCATTTTCCTTCGTCGTCATTCCATCGCTATTCTCTATTTTTTTTTTCAAAAAACCATTTCATACGAAAAGTTTATCTTCTCGTACATTTAAAATTTGACCTAAAAATAACAAATTTAACCATATAATAACAAAATCCACATCATAATTAAGAAAATCAAATAGTTGCATAGAATTACTTAAACTAAAGTTTAGTATGCAAAAAATATATTAAATCTGTAAGAGTCTTTACTCAAGAACTACATAAACTAAAGTCTAGTTTGTCCAAAATATAGCAAATATCTATACTTAAGAGTCATTACCCTAGAACTCACGTGGATCATACTGACCTGTCGGGATTAGATCACATAATATAGCAATCTGCTTTGTCATCTTCTGCATTTGTTTCATGTTCTACTGCTACATTTGTTGTTGCTCTTGCCTAAACTCTTGCCTTAGTTTTTCAATCAACCGAGTAACAGCATTCTCCACATCCTGTTTGGTGAACATATGATGTGATGAACATATGGGCTTCTGTCATATGTTTTGGCGTCTCTTGATAATTAAATATCCCAAACAGTAGACTAAAATTAACATCTCTTGGCTATTCTCAAAGACAAAAATAACTATTTACTTAGCTAAGCTTCTAATCAAGCTCTTTAATTTAATCTTCCTCAAGATAGGAATTAGCTTATCAAACTTAAATTTCCAAGTAGAAATGAGATTTCCATGAAAGACTTAGGCCGACTACATCATGAGATGGAACAGAAGATCATGTCTAACAAAGATGGATCTATTCACGGGCCCGCAGGTGCTAATTCCTAATGATAGAATCGTTAAAAAATAAGTTGAGATTACATTTTTCAAACATATTTTTCAAGTTTAAAAAGTTTTTTGAATAAAAATTCTAAATCTACATCTTTAGGGATTGGTTTTCTTAAGGAAAAATGCTTAATCTACATTTTTCAAATTTTAGCATGTCCTGAAGTCTTGAAGCCGTGTATAGACTCTGGTTACTTTTTCTCTTTGGTAAGGACTGTGAGTATTTACTTCTAAGCTTAGAGCTTGTATGTAAATAAAGAAATTGAAAACTAAAACATCATAATGTAGTGGTATCTGTGTGTGCATAACTATATATATCATATGCAACGTCTACAACAGCTAATAAACCAATAAAACATCATCATAAATTTAACCAAGTAAAAGAATGTCTTTTAACAAACATAATATGGTCTGGTTGCACATTACTAGACAGAGACAAAATGGTCCAAGGCCACCTGTTGCCCAAAGAATGGATCCAAGAGGAAGGGGGTGAATTGGATTATTTGGCACAATTGAACACTTAAAACTCTTAACTATAATTTCAAACAAAAGCACATACAAGACTTGAAATATAAAGACTATAGGGTTAAGAGTATCAAACACAGCAATTTAGAATGGTTCGAACTCCCGATGGCCTAGTCCACTACCTAAGGTCTTGCCTTAGGATGTTTGAAACTTCACTAGTGAACTGGCTTCTTACTTAGTACGTTGTAGAAACGTAGAACAACGATCACAAATCTTACTTTACCACAAGGACTACAAGTATTAGTTCAATACTTGAGGATTTCAACCCTTCACTCTTGAGAGATATTTCTCACAACTATACTACCGAAGAACAAAGAAACTCACACCGAATGTGATTGTAGAGAGTTGGTATACGAGAACTTCTTTTGAGCAAGTGTATAAAGGTATTTAAACCTTCATATGTTGCTCTAAGTAGATAAGCAATTTGTGAAGCTCAAGAACTTGTTCTTAAATGCCAATGATATTCAATCAATGAAAATAGCAATTAATAAAGCAAGATCGCAGTAGATAAAGTACATTGAATGCAATAGAGATTAGAAAGATGTTTTGAACAAGTTGTATATGAGTTGGGAGGAGAGAGATGAATTTATAAGCCCAAAAAGTAAATCTTCTAATGGTCAAATTTTAAAAACAACTCAGAGGGATTACCGGAACACTCTACCGGTTGACCCCTAGGTGTTCCAGTAGTTTCAGAAGGCAAAAAGCCTTACCGGAATACTCTACTGGTCGACCGATAGGCTCTTCCGACAAAGCATCTTTGCTCTCTGTTTCTACCATATCTCTGAGTTGGTCAACCACCTGTGTTGGCCGGTACTTGCAGAAAAAGTTGAGAAAAGTGGTTTAACTTTTTACCAAAAACCTACTCCACATCAAATCAACAGTAGAAGCATTTTTCTGCAGAATTTAGAGGCTCAAGACAACTATTATTCATCTATTATCATATCAACAATAAAATCTAACACCAACTTAACTTCCAAACATTAAATGCTGGATTAAAATCTTCTAAAAGCAAGATTTTAGATTTTATGCATGAGAAAAGACTTCTACATGCAACGCTATTATCCGATGGGTAATAGTCTTATACAAAGATGCTTATATACCTATAATATAAACTCTATACTCAAAATAGTATTTTTTTACTGTAAAGCTAAGCTGATATATACATATATTCATACATATAAGCATATATATCTATCAACTATTAAAATAATGAAGAGTACAATGGTGCATGCAGCTCTATAGTACAAAATATGGGATTTAAAGTTAGATTTTCTGTAGGAAAAGTTGTTTTGAATGTAAATGAAAATATGTACACATATATTAGTGAGTATGGGAGAATGGAAAAGATATATAGGTATGTACTAAGGAGAAAAGATGATCAAGTATAGGAAGACAAGAAAAAATAAACACAATGCATAAAGAATGCATACAATGTGCATTGAGCTCATAACATTTGCTTATACACTGAGGCCAACTTAACATTAGCCTAAAAAAAATTGCAAGATTTCTAGGCTCCATGACCAATGCTCAACAACCATGCTTTGGCTCTTTTTCTTTGCTCCAAAAGAAAAGCTATTGTGTGGATATGCTTCAAGTAAAGCAATTAGATAACAAGATATAATTATGGCATCATCAAAGCATAAATTAACACAATTAAACCAGTATATTTAACAAAAACCATCTAGAGAAGTTCACTAACTAGAGAAATTTAGAACCAGCTTTGTTCAAGTATAACTAATCCAACTATTCGTGCAGTCATAACGAAAGTCGAGAAATAAAAACAACCATTTTAGAGTGGAAATAAGTTTGCAGGCTAAATACTCAAATATCACAAATTCCATTATTTTAAAAAGGAAAAGGAAAAAAAGAAGTGAGGCCATATGGACGTTGAATGAAAATGATGTAACTAATCAAACAAAATAAAGCTTAATGGCCATAAAAGCCATATTATGGAAGGGAAAGGAAAGGCCACATTCACGACCGATCAATATAATGAAAGATTTCCAAAAGTATGTACTAACTGATCACTATGGAACAAACATTACCGATAGAAGACATTTGAACTGAAATAAGATAAAAGTGTAGATGAAGTAAGTAAAAAGATATAGTTGTACAAAATTGAGGAGCTGACATGAAACATGCAAAATAGGACATTAGGATGTGAATTACATTATGATTATTTTTGGAACGGGGCTAATGCCTAATAAGCAAATAGTGCACTCCACAAGTTTATCAGAGACCATCATAAAGCTTAAAGGAAATATGATAAATCATACATCATTAATGATTGACATAACTGGTAAAAACAACAAGGTTGTAACACAAAAAATCACATAACCAACAGTTCAAAGAACATCCTATCTTTTCTTGTCACTTAATTACATGTGAATAATCATCTTGTCTTCACATGTTTAGGGATGTTGAAATTCATATAAGCTATGCCATCAAACAAACACTAGCATCATACTTGAACAGAACGAGATCTAATACTAGGTGCTACTCATGTACAACACTAGCATGAAGAAGATATTCGTCCTTTATCATTTCAGAAACTCATTTAAACATATATATATATATATATATATATATACACACATACACACATATATATACCTAGATCTACATATATATATATAGATATATAGATCAGTATATACTTAGATCTACATGTATATACATGTTTGTGTGTGCAGAGAGAGAGATCTAGGTATATAAGAAATGAAAGGAAAACATACCTTTGGGTGGTGGGATGCATGTGGAAAGGTAGCAGTAGGGAGGCGCACGTGGTAGCAACCGGTTTTTGTGGTAGTTTTGTCGGTCGAGGGTAAAATGCCAAGAGAAAAGGTAGCTTTGACAGGGGTGAAAACGTATTCCACTGAATTGTTTTGTGAATCTATCAGCGGGAAAAGTGGGCTAAAGAGGTTTGACTAAAAAAAATTCTTACGTGATGTGTATATTAATTCTGATTTAAATCTTGTTCTAAACCATATTGATCTAACAATTAAAAAATTTGAGCTAATTCAAGAGATAAAAAATAAATTGAAGATGGGTTTATGAAAATATGCATATTCTTGTCATTAGTTAAGAAAAATGAATTTTTTTTTTACTATTGATATAATTTTGAATTTGTTATATATAAAATTAAAAAAAACTAATATTTAAATATTTATAATATATTATGTATATAAAATTATTATTTTATTTTTAATTAATTAAAGACTTGATATTAGGAAATAATCATATGTGAAAAATGTACTAATTAAAAAATTGAAAAATTAAAAAGTAAGGAATTAAAAATTCAAAAATTTAAAATATAAAATTTTAACTTGATAAATTAAAAATAAAATTTAAAAATCAAATCAATATAAGGAAAAAAAACTAACAACTAAAATCCGTTGCAATATATTTATTTGTGGCTATTCCATAGTCAATTGACGGTGGAATTGCGACGGTAGAAGAAGATAAAAATAAGTTTTGTACTTAAATTAACATCAATCCATTAGTTTTTGTTATATACTGAATTTCAAGTCTTAATCTTGTACAAAATAATATATTTCCACATTACAATAGCTTAAAATTGTCTTCTAAAGATATATTCATTGAATGCGTGTAACATTTTATTACTCTTCTAACTACTACTATAGGAAACGATTTTCTATCCAATTAATGTGTTAATAATATTTGGTTTTCATATGATGTAATTTTTTTCACATAACATAAACATCTATGTCCTTGAAAATTGATTTCATTAAAAAATAGATATAAGATTTATTGTTCATTAGCAATTTTAGTGAATATTTTCATAGCAAATTTGTAGCCAATTGGCGACAGTAGTCATCAGAAGTCACCATTATATGTTAGTGATGGCATGACTACGGATAGGAAATTAGCGACAAAATTTAATTCCCTGTACTATATGTCGCCGTTCTATCACCACATCGTTGCCATTTTGGCAACGGATTGGCGACGGTTATGTGATGGCGACCGATTAGCGATGAATTTTTTCTCTTTTTCAATGACCACACCTTTTCTGTCACTTTTCCATCACCAATTGGTGACGAAATTCTGCTGTCGCCACATTTTTTGCGACAGATTGGCTACGGAGCTAAAGATTGGCAACAAAACTTTCTCCTTTTTAGTTTATCATTGCCATGCCGTCACTATTCTATCACAAATTGGCTACAGATTTTTCCCATTGCTATTTTCCTATCGGTTGCGGTAGTTTTTCTTGTAGTGGTTGTGTCCTTTTTTATTGAAGAAACACATTGATTCATGAATAGGGAAATACCTCTTCATATAGTTGTACACTTTCTTCTAAAGGTACCTTATTTGAAGAATTGTGACATTTTTGGTTAAAAAGACATATCTCTCTACAGATCCTCCCATCTATATAGAAAGAGTATAATTGCAAAAAATAGCAAATTTGCATCGTCAATCTCATGGAAGAATGTCACTCCTCAAGAGCACCCCGCATGGAACTTGGACAAGAATTGGAAGAATACATACATAGGTAACTTTGAAAACTCGCACAAGCTTGAATTTCATGTTTCTTTAGAAGAAAATGGCTTTTTGGATGCTTCACCACCTATTGATGTGTTTGGAGAAGGTGAAGAACATTGGAGATTTTGTTTAATTGGTCAATTTATAAGCAACCCCCCTTTTCCCCGTTCTTTCTTATTCGTAAAATGATGGATGTGCATTGGAAAATTTATAGCAAAGTTGATATAAAGTCCGCTAAAAATAGTTTGTTTATTTTCAAATTTGAAAACGATGAAGTGTGTGATCTTGGTACGGAAAATCTTTGGCATATGAGTCATCATTCCCTCTGACTTAGAAGATGGGATGCTAATGCACAATTGATTAATTTTAGTTGGGATAGGGTTCCATTGTGGGTTAAGTTTCGAAATGTCCCATGCTCACTTATCACTTGCCAAGGCTTGAGTTACACTGGGAGTGCCTTAGGTGTTCTATTACAAATGGACAAACTTATGGAATCACACACTTTCGTTGGGTTTGTAAGAATTTGTGCTGAAATGGACCTTTCTAAATATCTCTGGGATCACACTTATGTGAAGTTAAGAAATGAGGATTGGGCCAAAATTGATACTGAGTATGCATGGAAAACCTCTATTTGCCATTCATGTAAGATTGTTGGTTACTCCATCACTTCTTGCCCAAATGCACGTTGGGTTAATGCTCCCTGGCAACCTCCAAAAGTGGAAAGAAAAGAAGGTGAATGGAAGAATGTTAGGACAAAAAAAAATTTGGAGAAGAACCATCAATGTTGATCCTGCTCCTTTCTCTAGTGTCGTCCTTGAACCAAGAATTGACAGTCCTCCCAAGATGACCAACCCCCTCCCCCCCTCCCCCCCCACCTCGACTCCAAAAAACTCTTTGAATAGCAATAGATTTGCTGCCCTTGATGAAAATGAAGAAGCCGCAAATAAAGTTCAAGTTGAACTTGAAAAGGAGACACAAGTTGATGTTGATTCCACCATTGGAGAGCATAGAGAAGTTGATGAAGATGTGGAACATTTGTTGGATAATGGAGAGGATGGTAATGTTGCAATTGAATAACCGAATACTTCTCCAAAGAATACGCTTGAGGCTTGGTTGATTTTTTGTTTGTTCTTGTTTTTTTCTTTTGATGTATTAAAACTTTTTGGAGTCTTTCCCTTGTAATTTTCTTTTTATACCCCTCCAGCTTTTCTTTGATTTGTACTGTCGCATGTTTTAGCTTGAGAGGTTTGCATGGCATGTTCCAAATTGCATTTTTAATAAAATCTTACTTAATCCCCAAAAAGAGAAAAAGAGTATAATTGTAAAAAAGTTGTGTTGTGTGAACTTATTGATAGTCTTTAGTAGTCTACCATTAGAAGATAATAAGAGGAAGATACTTTAAACAAGTTTTTGGTTCATAGAGGTATGCTTCCGATTCCATTTTTGAAGTCACATTTTTGTGTCTATCTTATTACAGTTTTAAACTATCCAGTTACTGTTTTAACGATTTTAAATTATTAACTACAACAGTAACAAAATAATATAAATAACCTAAAATGATTAAATAGCACTTACAACGTCAACTAAGAATCGATCATGAATGGCCTATCGAGAATCTTGAATAGGTAGAGGTTGAATTCAGAGATACCATTTTGGTTTGAAAACAAATACAGAAAAGACACATTTGGTGATGGAGATAAAGCGTCGTCCAATCGCCAATGGAATAAAAGTGGTGGATAAGAAAAATGGTGAAAGTAAAAGAGAATGATAGACATCTCTGATGATGATATTCAAGTAATAAAGTTGACGATGAGCGAGAGAATCTCATACATCACACAGTAGCCGCAAAAAATACACCAAGATTAAGACATTGATCGATTATGACATTTTGCCATTTCTTGATCTACTCTCTGCCTGTGATAATTGCCAAAACGAACTTTTTAAGGGTAAGAATAATTGCTACATCTTTTTCAGCCTTTTTTTGCCAAGATTTCAACTTTTTACCATTACCCCCAAATCAACTTAATTCTGCTTCTTCATAGAATTTGAATTCAGGTCACCTATATTAGAGAAAGTAACTTTAACTATTTGAACTACTTCATGATTCTTGGCAAGATTCTAATTGAAAATTAAGAAAAATCATTCATGGAAATGGAAAAAATGTATGTAATTAAAAATTTACTGCAATAAGTTTTTAATTGTTTGTAAAAATAAGCTCTTTTACAAGTTGAAATCTTTTATTTTGTTAATACTTGCTTATGAGATTACTGTTTTCCTTGCAATAGTTTGCTTATTATTTGTAAAAAAATTGGTGTTTAGCCTTTTTTTTTTCATATCCCAGTTTTAAATGTCATTAAAGATTAAAAAGATGTGGTATTTTGTAAATGATGATCTTATATTCGTCCAATGTTTATAACCCAATTATAGCGTTGAGTCAATTTCTCTATTTTTCTTCCGCAAGAATGTTTCGTGCTTCATTAAAATAATAAGTTCGATAGAGAACAAAAATCAAAATAATAAGTCGCCAATGATGTAAGTAACAACTACGTCTCTTTTTGGATCATCTTATAATACTAGTTATCTCATAATGTTGAAAACCTCATAACCTTGAGAGCACTAGTTATTTTTTCAGTATTATGCTAAAATGATCTTTTATGTATATGTTTAGTTGCTAAAAAAATGAAAAAAATAAAAAGATTTACATTTTTAAGTTAATATGTCAATTATGTATAGACAAAAGAGGTTGTCTTTAACCAATAAAAATAAATTTGGGTCTTTTCTATTTCCAGAGTTAGATCTTCTCTAATAACTATCTTTTAAATTAGTGCCGCATCATCTCCGTTTAAAATCAATGGTTGAATTGGGCATTACCTCATTACTCATTTATTCTTAATACCAAAATGATGTAGTTGTGAACTCTATATATATATATAAAGAAAAACTTAATTATATAGATTTGTGAGTCTATAAATATCGTAAACAGGCATAACATTGTTGATCTAACAAATTTCACACTAAAGGTTGAAGCTTTTAAATCATTTTCCAAATTACTTTTTTGGACAAATATTATTTTCTTAAAGTAGCTTTATGAAGATGAAAAACACTTTTTTATTGTTATGTACAAGTCAATATGTGGTGAGGTGATGCATATATTTTTTTTATATTTTAAATGAGTGTATATTTTTAATTTGTCATAAATCGTTTTCTTAAGTCTAGTAGTAAAAAAATAGACACGGCCCTACAATCCCACCCCATTGGGCCACCCAGTCAAATTTAGGTTCCAATGGAGAGGTTATGGTCCAAGAAGTCTTCAGTATTACTCAATTGTAGGCTCCAGATCACTTCAAGCCCGAGACCTAGCTGGTTGACCAGTCAAATCCTGAGAGCATGAAAGAGGGCACGACCAACGCTCCAATTGTAAGAGTGTGTTTAGCTTTGTTTATTTTAGGTGCTTATATGCACTTAGAAAAAAATCATTTAGATGTATATTTTTTACTATTTGAGTGCTTATAAGCACCAAATAAGCAAAGCCACACACCTTCTTACACTTAGCTATTTATGTAAGGATAAATATTACAGCTACCAACCTTGCTTTATATGGGTAGCAAGAAGTGACTCCTAAAGGAGTCAACCTCATGAACACTCTTAATCTTGGACTTTCATAAAGCAAGTTTTAAAAAACCCATCACTCAGTTATCAGTTCTGTCTCGTGAGGATAACTACTATGACTTCTAATTGAATTCTTTTTAGTTAATCACCTAAATTACGACGAGACACTTAGGAGTCTACGATCAAACAAATCTCTGTCAATCCCTAACTCTTGGCAAACAACATATATAGATAAACAACTTCCTAGGTGAGGGAGAGAAAAACAATAAATCGACATTGAAGTACGCTCTACTTGCTCTCGTACATATCTTATACACTTTTGCTCTCTCATACCAAGAGCGAGCCTGCCCACTAGGTACACTCCAAAAACCAACTCCTGATTACCCTCTCAAATCACCCCTCAAATTACAATCTTTTACACCTTCAACATTCACTATTGACTTAAGTCTCAGAGTGTTTTTGGGTGACACCACACATATGTCAAAGACTCACCCCAGTCCTTGCCTTCTAATCTTGCGATTTGCTAGTGCCCTAGAAGTTCAAGATTGTAGATTTCAGTATCTACATAAAGAAAATGTACAAAATTGTTTAGTTTTAATATTAAATGTAAGTGAACGATGAGTAGTGCTAAAAGCAACCACTAGGGCGCATATAAAAAGCCACCTTGTAATTGAATTTGAGTGTACTTAGAAATAATTACATAGTTAGGTGTGTTTGTCTAACCAAGTAATTATTTGGTTAAAGATGAAGAGGATGTAATTAGACCTCTCAATTACACTCTCCAATTTTCATGGGGAAGATGTAAATTCGTGTAATTACACAATGTAATTCCTCTATATCTTTCTCTTTTGTTCTTTTTATATTTGGCATGTTTCACTATAAAATAAATATAAATAACAAATAAATAATAAAAATAAATAAATCAATTTAAAGAAAATAGAAATAAGTAAAAAATAAAAAAATAATATATAGATATGAAATAAATGAAAAATATAAATAAAATAATTTTTTTTTAAATATAGAAGTTATTTCATTTTGATAGTATTGTTGGTTTCTTTTTATATATTTTGTTTTATTTTTTACCCTCACCCCCAACCCAAATAATTTATAAATCAATGATTAACCACAAAGTAATAATGAAGAACAATGAGTCTTCTCAAATATGAATAAAGAATAATTTGTCTTCTTTTTTTTTTCAAAGGAGGCTAAAAGTAATTACAACATGCAAGTAGCAAGAATGAATCCAAAGACCACTCACACTAAAAATGAGAGACATACCACTAGACTACTCTTTTATTTAATTCCAAAACAATCTGGCCAAACTCATCTTTAATTGTATGTAATGTGGACAATAACCTTGAGAGTTTATTCTTGTGCTACAATTAATAAGAAGTTTTAGTTGTCATTGCGCTTTAAAGTGTATACATGTATTATCATCCATTTTATTTCATCTCCAGAATGCTTTGTCATTTTGGTATTGATGTAATCTATACTTAGAACATCTGTCTTGGTATCATTTTCACTGTGAAAAATTAATTCATTTAATTAAACTTAACAGATGCAACACTCTACGCGCTAGGAAAATCGATATATAAATTGCATCTTATGCATGGGCAGAGCCACCTTATGAAGAGGGGGTGTCTGGTTTGAAAAAAAAAATTGTATATATAGTATATCTTTTTATTACTTGTTAAATAATGAGAGGCTAAATTATATAAGGTGCACCCCTTATGATGAGGCTGCACCCTCTTGCGACGAGGGTGTTACTATTTTTTAATCAAAGAAAGAGAAAATAAATTAACACGAATAAATATGTGTAATTAGATGTAATTTGAAAGTGAGAAAATAAAAAGAAAAAGAAAATTCAGAGAAAAGAGAAGAAAATAAAAGAAAGTAGCATAATACATGATTCATTGATAACTTATATAAAGAAATATATCCTTAATAATATTGTGAATCTCAACAGAAAAAGTAATAATAACATTGTGAATATTTAACAATTTGAAAATGTTAAGTCACTCCGAAAGACCACTACATATAGTGAATATAGTTATTTACTTATGTTTTTTTATGTCTATTAAGTTGTTATTATTATATTAAATATTATATATTTTTATAATTAATTTTTTAATTTATATAAAAAATTATATATAAATGTGCCCTGCTAAGTATCGGATCCTGGCTTCGTCCCTGCTCTTATGGATAATTTCTTCTCAAGATACATAACATTACCAAGTCAAACAATCTCCTTACTTTTCTCTACACCATTCACTAACGAAGGGTCTATGTATATATATAAGATGTCTCTAGAATTAAACCAAATTATGGGATTGCCTTATTTCTCTCCTTACTTATATAAAAAAGCCTGTTTACAGATTTTAAGCACAAAAGATTAAAAAACAAAATATATCCCAAGGTAGCTTGAATTTTAACGAAACACAATCAATTCAAACCAAAAAAATGGCAAGCAAAGCCATCTTCATCTTAATATTGATTACAAATGCGATGGTGTTGGTAGGGACGACAAGAGCATACCACACGCGCGCAAGAATAAAGCCGACATGCATGAGGGAGTGCATCAACCCGATATGCATGAAATTGGATGGTGCCACCGTGGCTGCTTGCACCAAAGCTTGCCGTCTAGGATGTGAACAGATTGCAAATAAGGGACGAATATATGCACAACATTAACTCGATTAGGGTTGTACATATATATACACACACACACTATATTCATAAGAATGCGTTAAGATATTCTGTTAATGTAGATTTTATAGAGCTGAATTTAATGTGATTCTTCCTACAATGGGTTTGTCGGATTTTAAAGTGTATAGTTGTCCTACATGAAAAATTCTCAAGATTCAAATTCATGTGTAAATTTTTAGGATACTCTTAATATTAACTAATTAATTTTTAAGATGGAATTTCAGTAATTTTTAACATGATACTAAAACGTGGTAGGACTCTTCACGAATGCAACATGCCTCCTTATATTAACCAATTGATTTTAACAGCCAAATCCACCACCTTGATTATTCTTTGCATCGGTGTTAAGAAAAGAAAGGACAAGCATTATTGCTTGTGTATCTTTCGTGATGACATCTATGGAGAAGTTTGTAAAGGAGTTTGAGGGTAAAATTGTTGTTTCTGGTAGATACAATGGAGGTATGGGTAAAATGTTGTTTGTGCATGGCGGATACAATGAATGTATTAGTAAATACAAAATTTTTAAACTTTCTCCATGTAGATGTTATTGAAGTTTATTTAGCACAGTCTCAAAGGGGTTAGGACGTGAATATTTATATATATGAGAGGAGGATATAATTAATATATTTAGCCTTTACATATCACATCCTAATACATAGATAATAATAGACTAATAGATGTGTGTGTAAGTGCATAATCAAAATCATTAACACGAAGGCATAGCATTGGATGTCTATCTATCTGTCTATATAAATATACATACATACATACATACATATATATAAATATATATACATACATACATAAATATATATACACATGCACATATATATATATATATATATATATAAAGGTTATAATTTTTTGAGTTTTGTGAGAGTGTCATATCAGCATTTACATGGTATGGTTATTTTACTTTTTATTATTTTGCTTTCTTTCTTATTTTTATGAATATACATTATTAGCTTTAATTGAAATATTAAATGGTCAATTAATTAATGCTTAGGATTAATTTCATTTGTGAAATCTAAAAAATTTATTTCTTATCTATAATATATATATATATATATATGATTATAATTAAAAGTTTAATTTTCAATCAATTAATTCTTTAGATAATATTCACTTGTGAGTTTCAAAAGATTAAATTCGAGTAAGTTTAATGTTTACTATTTTTGAGCATAATGAGAGTATATCAACACTTATATGGCAATGGATATTTTATTTATTAGCTTATTTAATAATTTATTATTTATTTTATTTATATCTTTGTGGATATAATTAAATTATTAGTTTTAATTAAAAAATTAATCAATTAATGCTTAAAATATAAAATTAATTTGTGAATTCCAAATGGTTCACTTATTATCTACTATGGATATATATTCTTAATTTTAATTTAAAAATTTAACTGTCAATTAATTAATTTTTAAAAATAATATTCATTCATGAATTTTAAAAGATTGATTTCTTATATATATATATATATAGTTTAGAAATTTAATTACTAATTAATTTATTACTTAAAAGCCTTAAAGTAATTTTCATTTATGAGTTTCAAATATTAAACCTGAGTACGTTTGACATTTATTGTTTAAAAATATCTACGCAGAGAATATTCATAACTAAAATTTTCATATGTTATTAAAAATAAATAAATTCAACTTAATTTAATATTTTTTATCAAAAAAAAAAATCTGTGCGGAGCATAGATAAAAATGCACTGGTTATATATAATATCAATATCAATAAGCAATCTTGTAGTTAGGTTTTTGGCTTTCCCAGGTAAATGGAAGGCTGATTAATTAGTGCGTTGATTGACTCGTGAATTTAATTTTCAATAATATTCTGTTGGTTATCATATGCCATTATTATCACTCCTCTAAGGGTGCTTCTGGCTTCTCTCACTCTTGAAGGATGATAAAGAGACTCCAAGTGATATAGTTTAACTTCGCAGCATCACCTCCAATGTTACTAAAAGAATGATTATTAAGTACTGCGTGAATTTTTCACTAGTATAGCAAGAGGTCAATATATTTTATAAGGATTTATTCCCCTAATAGTCTTTAAGCTATTGACTTTGTTGTATTTTAATTCTTTAACTTTCCAAACTAAACTTTCTAGTTCCTGGACTACTGAATTTGTCGTAACAAACCCTTCCCCACAAAACCGGACTCCCAAACTCCGCTTTTTGGACTCCCAGAATTCGTGTGGGTCATTCTTGAAAAGTCTAAAAATGTAGGTTATTTTTTAAACGAGTTTGGAAAAATGGATTAAGATTAAAAAAAAAATCCGCCATAGTCCTTTCATGCATGATGTGTTTTGCATATGTTTGTTCCTTGTATAAACACAGTATTCAACTTTAAATAATTAATAAGGGTTATAACATGTTCTTTAACATATATTAGGTGGATATGATACGCCATGGCTCTTTGATGATCTTGTACATCTATTGATTTAATTTGTTTGTTTATATTATAAGTTTTGATGAAATAGAACATACTCGTTTTTATTTAAAACAAATGACAAATCTTGATTAATGTCAGTGCTATAACTTGGATATATTTCCTTATCTTCTGAATTTTTTCCCCTTAGATTTGAGATGATAATTTTCCACTGTGTAAAAAGTACATAAAAGAAATATAGGTGGCATGACAGGCCGGCAATGAAAAGGAAGGGAAAAAAGAGAGGACGAAGGAGAAACAGAAAGAAAATAAAAAAGAAGAGGAAAGATAGAAATAAATCACTTGATCCTCTTACATGTAATTAATTATACTTTACTCCCCATATATTACATTTTTTCCCACAATATTGCACAGCGTCCCTCATAAAAGTTGCTCCCTTTTCATGTAAGGGTAAGAAAAGAATGGCAAAATGACCCTATAACATCGAGGAAGGGGTGCTCTTCTATCTTTTGAGTAGGAAGCTGCCCATTCCTAGGGGTAGCGATTGTTCATTAAAAACATAAGACTTTGCTAAGTGGTAACACGATATATAGAGTCTGACATCTGCTCGGTACTGGAAAGAAGTCGTGCCGTGGGGGACTGACCAATTACGAATAAATCCGTATGGGTAAGAGTAGGAACATCTATTTGTTTGTATTGTGGGCCTACTTGTTAGAACTCAGACATTCTTGCACATGTATAGAACTGGAGAGAAGTTGACCAACTCATTCAAGCATGTCTTTGGCAGAGTATCCACTCCATCATGCTTAGGTAAACGTTATATACAATCATTTATTGATGATAACTTGCAGGGTATATTTCTTAGAAGAGAAGTATTTGAATATTGTATAGCATTGAATAATACGCTGAAATTTCTCATAATATCGTAATTGTGTAAATATAATTAAAAAATTATGAATTATTTGCATTATTTTATTATAAGTCGTGAACAATTAATTTGACAATATTTTCGGGTTTGCATGGAACTTTGGATCAACTTTTTCTATAAAAATTTTCATAATTGTTTCTAGATCAAAAATAAGTTTAATGAGGATTTCTACTTACAAGCTAATTCTTGTAAGGCTACCTTAGCTAGACACTTACCTTGGGCCCTAACTTAGAAAGATCTTAAATCACTAAGAATGGGTCTTAAACAGGCATTGAGTCTCTATGAGAAGCTTATACACTTAGAACCTTGTGTCCTTATTTTTTTCATCAATTGAATTGTTATAATTGTACAAGAACATGGTAAAAAATAATGCATTCAGAAATAAACAAGAGTTGTAATACCATAGAACTCTATAGTACAATAAATCTAAACTTGATCTTTTACGACGACAAGTACTTCTACTGGCTATACTAAGACACACAAGGAAATTTTACATTAGGAAAGCCAAGTTTTTGTAGTCTAAGTTGCACTAAATTGCCTAGTTTAGGCTACGCTAAGCTAGGTTATGCTAAAGAAAGGAATTGAAGTAAGACATGAAGTTGTTTGGAATTGTTTTCAAAAACAGATTTTTTGTTTTGAAAACAAAAAAACATAGATTGAAAGCATTTGTTTTTTAAAATTGTTTTTGAAAATTGTTCTCAAAAAAGTGTTTTTAAAAAACACAAAAGAAAACACGTTTTTGTTGTTTTCATGTATTTTTGGTATGTTGTTTCCAAGGATTATTTCATTATTTAATTATTTAACCTCCCTCTGACCCACCCCCATTCCACTCCACCCAACTCACCCTGTTACCCTCACCCTAACCCTAACCTATACCTACCCTAAACTCTTACTTCTAAAACACACACATATATATGTAAATATATAATAAAGTGTGTGTGCGTGTGTGTATATATATACACATATATATACATACGTAGATATATATAGATATATGTTTATTGAAGGAAAAAATCAAATATAAAGAAAAAATAAAGGTGTAATGGTCTTTTTAAATGTAAAATAAAAAAAATTTATCTTCTATCTAAACAAATTTTCTGTTCTTTAGTTTCTAAAAGTTGTTCTGCAAAACTACTTTACAAAACAAAAAACAAATGTCTTTTGATTATAAGATCTTTGTTCTAGTTTGTCTCTTTCTTTTTATAGTAGCCATAGTCTTGTAACCATTAATAATTGCCTAGACCATTTCTACATCTTTTGCCGATGTTCATTGGTAATTTCTCCATAACTTGATAAAATTGGTATCTCCTCTTGCTCTTGCCAGGGAACTTATATCGTGTACTTGCAAGTTCATACAGCATATTGCATTATGCACCTGTAGCTGTAAATGTATTGCACAAATAGCTTATCAGTACTGAACAAATATGATCTGTGAATTTTACTGAATAAATAGCTTATGAATACTGAACAAGTCTTTTTATTCTGAACAAACATCTATAGCTATTTTCATGTATAGATGTTTGTTAATTTTATACCTGTCAATAGATATTGTGATGATCTGTAGATTATTATAAACAAATATCTGTGACTGTTTTTATGTATAAATGTTTGTCAATTTTATACTTGTCAACAAATATTGTGATGATGTGTGGATTTTACTGGACAAATAGCTTATAAATACTGAATAAATAGTCTTTTTCTTCTGAACAAACATCTGTAACTGTTTTCATGTATAGATATTTCTGTGAATTTTACTGGATAAACAACTTATAAATATTGAACAAATATCTGTGACTGTTTTCATATATAAATTTTTTTTGTAAATATAAAATAAATAGTCTGATACACCATATTCTGTGCTCCTGCAAGTGGATAATATAATTTGCGCTCTTGCCACCGGTCTTCACTCAAGTCCTCACGCTTTGAACTTCCATGGGCCTTTGGATATCATCTTGGAACTTATTGATGCCTTACTTTACTTTATGACATTCAACTTTCGAATCTCTCAAGCCCTTCAAGCCCCAGGTCTCCCTTTTTATTTTGGAGTATGCCACTTTATATACTTAATTATACTACGTCACCATCTCTTTGACACCTGCAATGTCACCTAAGCTGAATCCTATGTGTCTTCTCTACGTGTTATATCATGTCATTATTTATTTTTAATGATAACAATAATATCATAATTGCATACACATAATCAAAATATTATGAATTATGTATTATAAGCAGTGAACAATTTAATTTGACAGCACTGCCGGGCCATTTTAGAATTTCAAATTAACTCTTTTCATATTAAAAAAAAATACTTTTTTCATAAAAATATTCTTTTCTCACAAAAGTGTTGGTCTAGTATTGGCTTTTTCAAAAAAGTTACCATTCTTAAAAAAACTTAAACCAAACGTTACTCTAAAAAACCCCTAAAATCAAACTTTTTCTTTAATAAAAATAAAAAGTTTAATTTCTTAAAAAATTATGTAAAAAATACCCTTATTAAAAAAAAAAATCAATCCAAACTAGTAATCGAAGCAAGCTGAGAGATCCATGAAGCAAAACAGTCTCAGAAAACAAAAGTCCTTGACAAACTATCTGTGTAATATCTATGTACTCCGGCAAAAAGTCCATCCGTTACACAAAATCCACCCAAAGATTCACAAAATAAGATTGCATGAATTTCCCCCCTTTACACTTTTTCCATTCTCCAGACTCAACACCACCATGCAACCGCCCTATTCATCTCACTTACCAAACAACCCCACCCCTTACCTTGTATTCAGACAATTACACCATTTTACACAACCAAGCATTCTTGTTTTTCGTATAAATTCATGTCATCGACGTTTCAAGAATTCTTGTTTTTTTAACAAAAAAAAGATAACAAGAGGGGTTTAGAGAAAAAGAGAAATTAAAGAGAGAATTTAATGGCACAGAAGAGAAAGATGGAGTTGAGTGTTGTTGATGAGATTGATAAGAATTTGTTCTGCGTTTTTCAGAGTGCTGCTAACAACGTCTCTCAGCTGTACACCTTGGCTTCCAGTCAACAGAAGATAGCTTTTGATGCGGGGAAGAAACATGCCCTTGTGAGAATCTTTTGTTTTTTTCTATGTTTTATTTAGAGTTCTCTTGGCGTTTTTAATGGGTCATTTTTCTCTCATTTGGTGTTGATTCTTTGGATTTTTTTTTCTTTCTTTCGTTTTAATTGTTTGTGTTCTATGCCCCTATCTTGAAATTTATTTTTTACTTGCATGTGGTTGTTTGAGATAAATGAATTATAATTTCTCGTTATCTAAATGGTTAATTCCAATTTATTGATTCATTTGGTAAACTGTATCATACCTCTGTAGATGAGATTATTTTAAGTGTATATTATCTGCTGTAATTTAGTGATTAGACGTTTAGTTCTAACCTTTTCAAAAGATTGCGTGTCACCATCATGGAAATGATACTGGAAGGGTATTTTGCAATGTTTTCATGAAGATTAGGCATTAGAACTGTAATTGCAGTACTGTAAAGTAAATAAGTAATAAGACTTTTCCAATAAAACTTGGTGTTTTTTGATCACCAAAAAAAAAAAAAAAAAATCACTTGGGTACAATGTTCTCTTTTCCTTGTGAAGCACCGATCCTCTCCAGAGGTCGCATACCAGTATCTGACACAATGATTCTCTCTCGACACTCTCCCAAACACGTATCCGGCACGTGTAGTATGTGTGCATGCCGTGTGACGGTGCGTGTTGGGAAGATGTGCTTGAATGAGGTGAGGGACACGTGTTGTGCTGAGTAACTTGAGTGAAATATTGTTGTGAATGCGATATGTCGTGAGGTGTGGATTGTGTGCCCGGAAGGGAGTAAAATGTTTATTTTAAATTTATCATTTTGTCATATAGAAATGGTCTATAAACATGTTAGTTTTGTGATTTTTAATTTTCATGGCTAGCGATATGTCAAATATTATGTATTTAGTCTTGTTTGTTTTTTATTAGATAAAGATTATGTTTATTCACTATATGTAACAAATTAAATATATTTTATTTTGTGCATTATTAACGTGTCGTATACTAGTTTTCAGAAAAAAGATGTATTGGGTATGCCGTGTCGTGTCGCATGTCCATTTATCGAGTCCGTGCTTCACAGTTTGTAGCATGCACGTGGGTGTACACATATAAAACATTTCTTGCTTGATGATTACTTGCTCGATATTGGCCTTACATATATGTCATGCATGATTTTGTTGAACCACACATTCCCATATGGTTAAACATGCACTTCACCTTTTAAGCCTGTAATTTTATATATTAATGTAACTATTCATTTGAATAATCATGTAAAATTCTACTTGACACTTCTTTCAAGATTCTCCAGAGCTTTGGTCAGCATGTTACAACAGTATTATGAACTTAGTAAATTTTATGTACTTCTCCGGTGGCTTGATCTCTTACTGATGACTCCATCTATGTACAATGAAAGAGCCCTTAGTTGTCCTCCCAAAATCCCAATTATCTTTTTGCCTCCAGAGAAAGTCCAATACTTTGTTAGGACCAACCAAATGATGAAACTGGTGCTGAAATTGTTGGTAAACTTCTTTAACTTACTACAAGCCAAATACAGTAAGGACGTTGGGAGCCATATGGGGCTGTGGCTGGTGTTTACAAAATCTTGATCTATAATGCTACCACATCAATGATTTCTCAAATGCTGCCTATTGACATATTTCACCAACATTAAAGTAGGAGCGGAGAGCTTATGTCCAGGAAAGCTGATTGCATTTTGGAACTGATCAGTCATAGATTTTCTAAAGGACTCTTATCTGTCATGTGGCAAAAAGTTTGTTATACACGACCCTGAAGGACTAAATCTTGAATATCAGCTGTATGTTAGAGTTGAAATTATCTCGTTTTCTCTGCTGTGGGTTTCCACATTCTTTTGGTAAAATACTATCTACTGTTTTCTATTTTGAGCCAATTCAATTTGCATATATCCTAAAATCCCATTATCTGATTCATTGTTGTGGTGGAATATTTGTCCTTCTTACTTCCTCTTGAAACACTTATTTAACATAGATATAGTGCAATTTTTTCTTGCAAATATGGCTCAGTTTACAACCTGTAGAAATAGTTCAGCTAGATTCTGTACCATGGTTGTTAGCTTTTATGATTGCTTCTGTGTATAATTATGCAATTATAGGTATTAAATGCGTTGGTACGTAACTTCTGACACTCCATGTTCTTGGCATGAAATTGTATTTCTTTTTTTATTTTATAATTCTATAAATGCTTCTTTCATTTTACACCATCCATAAACATGTGATCTGGATGATTTTACTCTTGAGTTTATGAGTCCACGACACATTTTATGTGTCTATGTTGGAAAGGAAGAAGGGACCTTAGAAAATAGTCCTCTGATTTCTCAGTATAATATCCTTCTTATATCACCATAATCCCCTGCCAAGGTGTTCAAAAGTGGTAAAGTGATGCTGAAAATGCAGTTTGGAAGGGAAGTGTCCGGGGAACAAAGCATAAAATTGTTAATGCACGTTGCATGATTGTCCTGGCTTACTACAACATGGGAATGCATGTAGACCACATTATGCATTTCTATATTTTAGGTATCATTTTCAGTGATTAACATATAAAAGGCCCGCACACACTTTCTATTAACAGTAGAAATGGAACCATTGTATGTCATGCTGTCCTATCTTATTTGACGTGGGGAGGATTCTAATGATACTGATCACTTTCCAAATTCTAGTCTTTCTCTTCATTCATGAATATTTTAATATGAAGAGTTGATCAAGGTTTTATGAAGATTCATTATTCATTTTCTCACTCTCGTAGTTCCATTTGTCTATTTTCCTTATGAAGATTGAATAGACTACTTGAGTAGTGAAATTACCTTTTTTTGGGTTAAGGGATGTGGACTATTTGAGCAGGAAAAGCATTATTTGGTGAGGTTGTAACTGAGAATAATCTCTCACGAATTATCCAGTGCATGGTTGAGAAAAGATAGTTCATTCTGGAAAAGTGGAACTGTTAGACTGTATGGCTGATAGTGTTCTGAACCATTTTAGGTCTTCGAGCTACTCAGGGTTGAAACTTTGCTCTAAATTTTCTGTCATTAGTATAAGATTCATATCTGATTGCAGACTCGTATAAACTATCTAATGGTGTCAAAATCTGCCTATACTTGAGTAAAGCATACTGATATTTTAGATCATAAAAGAAAATTTTATTGAGAACTTCACCATCCAAAATTGCAGTTGGAGTACAGCAAAAAGTTTCGTAACTTAAACACTTGATATAAATCTTCTTTTTCATTCACTAAAGATGTTATTGAGATTATCAAGAAGTAACTTTTTCCATTATTTGTCTAGGTCACCATAATATTAGCAAGAATTTGAAAAAGTCATTTCTATAAGAAGGTTGAGCTTTAGACAGCCATAGCTTTCGCATCCATCTTCTTGATAGATACTTCTAGTGGATTGAATATAAGATCTTGAAAGCTCTGTTCTAAGACTTTCATGATGAGTTAAAATGGTTTCTTTGCAATATGAGAAAGAATAAGATTATGTTTTTAGGGTATATGACTTCATTTATTGAGCAGCTACTGGTAATAAAACTATGATCTGGTGTTGCAGATTTATATACTTATCTGGCAACTTGTATTTCGTATTGAACTTGACTAGTTTCTGCTTTTAGGATTGAACCATTGGCAAATGTAAGAAGGTGTCAGGACTAGAAATTTAATAATGATCGAGGATGGATTGTTTTTTGATTAGAAGGCTTTTCTTTCAATTTCCTTCTGATACTGAGTACCTTTCATGTTCCCTAACTATGCATGCACATGCTGTCTCTCTATCTCTCTTCAATATCTCTAGTCTTACTGTATTTGACTAATCATGTGATCACCATTCTAGAGTCCACTTATATGTTGTCCTTTGATGTGCGTATCTCTTTAAGTATGTTTCTTTCTAGAAGTAAATATTGTGGTGAGAATAATGGGGACATGTAAAGTTTTGTAGCAGTTGTATGTATTTAATAAGTTAGAGAAGCTGCCTGATATTCTGCCAAGTAGTTTGATCTTCAGCGATGGTACCAAGAAAGTTGGTCTGACATGGCAAAGGAGTCTTATGTTTTCCCATCTTGGAACTAGAGAACTACCATAACATACTACAATATCGGATAAATGATGAAATCAGTTGGAACCACTTTTCTCAATTTTCTGCATAGTGAGGACCCAAAAGTTTCAGTTTATTAGAACCCCACTTAATGTTGACTTCCTTTTCTAGGTAAAATAAACAAAGCCTTGTCAATATTGTCCAAGGTAAGATATTCAGACATCTTGGGGAAACTTCTCATTTTGAATAGGTTATGAACTCAAAATGAGTATCCTGGATACTGTGCCAATCGATTCTGTTGGAGGGATAGTGGAGTGAATAATGTAGATTGTGATTTAATACTTTTGGTCCAAGTTTAATTGCATGAAAGCTTCATCTCTAAGTTTCTATAATCGGACTCAGTTTATGACCTGACCACTAGTATGAGAAGTCGTAAACCCATCTGGAGTTGGTTAATGAGTTAACTGCTTTCTGTTGAATCTCTGAACAGTTCTTTCTTGTGGTGAGAATGGTAAGATGTATAATAATCCTACTAAACTAAAATAAAATTTACAAAGTTGGTTTATTTTGTGGGTTGAGACAACAGAGGATATAGTCTTTAGATAGGGATTATGTGGAGTATCCAAATAACGATGGCGAGTAGTTTGAGAGATGGGTTATTTGAGTTAAATTCATTACTCATCTTGTTGATATAGAGTTCGAGATGGCACAATTGGAAATGGAAAATTTTACTATTGAGGGATGAAGGAACCATTTAGTCATCTTGCATAAGAACCCACTTTGAAGCTGTTCCTTTAACTCCTGATGGAGTGTAATGGTTCTAGAGGTTCCATGTAAGAGAAAGCGTTTCCATTTCCTTTAAGTCCTGATGGAGTGTAATGGTTCTAGAGGATCAAATGTTTAGGACCATCAATAATTTGGCTTTTTGATACAGCCCTGATGGAGTGTAATGGTTCTAGAGGTTCCATGTAAGAGATCCACTGGGTGAAAGATAACTTATTTGAGCTAACTTTGGTATTTTGTTCCTGGTCTCTTTGCTACATGGGGTCTTAGAGATGGCTTTGTTGGATGTCCACACTTTTGTTTGTAGTAGATCTACTAACTTCATTCACTGAGTGTTCTCCGGTAAGGACTAATTGAAATTAATAACTTTGTTAATCTGCTGGGAACTATAAGTATCAAATGTATATTTGCTGTGCTCTGCTTAAGCTCTTTGCAGATTACCTTTACAAGTCTTACAAGTTGATGATGTATTTTAAACTCTTACAGGTTGAACTGTGTGAATGGTTGGACAAAAAGCTACAGGAAGGGAAAGCGTTTGCTCCTGCTGACCTTCGTAAACATTTGCAGGTCCTTCAATAATTTCTGCTACCCTTCACCCTTTCATATTTGCTAATAGTACTCCATTTGCTATGTGTTTAATAATATAATCTTCTCCAAATTATGAAGTTCATTCGTCTTATTTATTTAATCTGACATCTGTATTTACATGCCAGAGATTTCTTCAATTCTTTCCATTTTTACCTAATAGTTGTTATATGTGTGATATTACTGTTAGCCTCCACATTTCTCTCAGATGCAATGTTACGATACTCGGAGGACAGACTGTGTATGCTTAGGTAACTTAAATGAAATTTAGGTATTATTATAGGTGTGCTCCTTATTCCCAGCATGCATAAAACTTTTCTTGCATTTGAAGAAAAAATGCATTCTTCAGTGCTAGTCTAAAATAGTAATCTTCTGTTCTTTGGTCATTGCCAAGCAATAGTTGTTTGTGAACCTGCATTGAGTGTATACAAAAATTCTGGGCAAAATCATTTGATTGATGTTGATGTCATCTTGTGGAGCAGATAAGTGTTTGCCTTAGTGAAAATGGTAAATTAGGAAATCATAGTAGCCATCCTTAAATGCATAAGATCTGAGGATTGTCTTCATGAGTCATGCATAAATAACATGTCAAAGTGACATAAATAGAAATAATTTCTTACTAGTATTACAATAACCCTCTTCTGATATATTACATCCAATTGAAAGAGATCTTTTATTTTCTGCTTTCAGCTATCAACAGTGTTTAACAAGACTTAGATTACGATCTTACATGAAAATCAAGTCTTAATATGTGTTCTCTAACTGTATAGCGAGTTTTAGCCATTCTGTACTGCATAACGGCCAATATTATATGACCTATTTGGATGTTCTTCTTCTTTCTTTTGATTCTTTCCTGAGAAGTTTCAATGTGGAAGGTTCAACTTATCAAGCATTTCCTGTTAGCCGTAATCCTCCTTGGCTTTCATCACCAGTCTGATTGAATGTTTGAGGTCTCAGATATCACAAGCGTCTTATGTCATTTAACTTGAAATTGTTCACAGGATGAGATTAGTAATTTTGCAAACATTGCTGGGCTGCAGGAGCAATGGTGTAATGACTTCGACAAGAGTAGCGCCGATGGACAGAGGCAGTCAGACCATGTTTTATCCAGCTCTGCTTCCAGTGCTCACTGCCAAGAAAATGTTCAAGATATGGAAGTTGAGATTAACCAGGAAGATGCTGCATTTGAAGTTCATCAACATCTGCATTAGCCCATCTCTTGTGGCTTTTTGGTGGTTAAACTATTTTGCAGCATTATAACTTTCTCTGCATCTGCTATAAGCCATTGAACCGTTGTGCTTCTGGCTAATTTATCAGCTTACCAAATTTTAGACTTGAACAAGCATGTCTGCATATGCTATAAGCCATTGAGCCACATATTCTGCTTCTGGCTAATTTATCAGCTTACCAAATTTTGGACTTGAACAAGCATGTCTGCATATGCTATAAGCCATTGAGCCACATACTGTGCTTCTGGCTAATTTATCATCTTACCAAATTTTGGACCCGAACATGCTTGTTTTTGTGACTTGATTCTATTGGCAGTAGAAAGTCCAACTAAATGTTTATCTTATTGCTTCTTATATTTGACGAAAAAGAATGGTACTTGTCTCTCTTCTTATACTTTCTTTCATTATCTGATCTTCTTTTATATTTATGTGTCGGTTTTTAACTGCAATTAACATAGGGCAAATTTCACATGTAATGGGGGGTTGGGTTAGGTGTTGGGGGTTAAAAGAAAACTAAAACAAGGAGTGTCATTAAAGTAAAAACTTAAACAGAGAATTTCTTGAAGTTAAAAAGGAGAAAAGAATCAATTTAATTGCCTACATCAGTGAAAACATAAGGAGTTGCTGGAGATGGTCTAAAATTCCTTGTTATTTATTTATTTTTATTTTTTCCTTGTTTTACCTTAATAGCTTTTTAACTGTAACAAAACCACAAAATTTTTAGTTCTAGTTTTATTTACATTTATTCTGGTTTAATTTTATTCGCTAGGTTTTCAATATTTTCATATAATATATATGAAAATATTGATAACGTCATACAAATGGTTGATGCAATAATCCTATTTTGGTATTTTTAATAATTTTTCTTTCTTTTGCTTCAAGATAAGATAGAACCACAATGCCATGAATATGATTACTGGAAGAAGCATCATTTTCCAAAACTTAAGCTTTGAAATAAAAAATTAAAAGATAAAAACAAATAAAAAACTAATGTGTTAATTAAAGTAATCAGTGTTGTTAGAATGAGGACTAAAATAGGAAGTTTCTTGAACCAGACAAAACTGGTTTCATATCCTACTTTTCCAAAGAAAAACTGGGGACTGTATAGGAGTTGACCTTAGAGGGTGTTTGCTTTGCTTATTTGGTGCTCATAAGCACCTAAATAATAAAAAAGATGTTTTAGAGTGTTTAATTTTAAGTGCTTAAATAAGCAAAACCAAACACCCTCTCAATGTTATTCAGTTATAATATTCTCTTTTTCCCTTTGAATTGAGCATCTTACTCTACTTTTTTTGTTTTTCCAATATTTATATTCAATTTTCTCATAGAAACATTTAAATATTATTTAACCAATATAAAATACATTAGATGCACATATCTGGCACCTCTGTATATGTTCCACACCTTTTTTAGTTTTTTTAAATATCTACATAGCAAAAGGAATAAAATTAGGAAAAGAAACACAAAGAAGATTGGCATCATGCGACCAAAGAAGAACATCTTGCAAATAATAATGGGTTAAAGAGACACTTGTTGAAAAAACCAGCCTGCGCAATAAGGTCCCCTTTATTTATTTGGAATTTTAGTTGGAATTTCGTTAGCACAATAACAGCCTGGCACCTCAAATATGGACACAAAAGATTGCATAATCTCACCAAAATTGGTCCAAGATGAGGACGATTGTATTTTATGACTTGACGTAGATACAATGGAACTTACAAAGCCAGACATCATAATTGCCACCAGCTTGGCTGTAGCTAGGATTTCAATCAGGCATATTTCGTAGTCTAGACGGGAAATGTTTATTGTTAGAGACGGTTCCAAAGTTTTTGTTTCACTTCGTTATTCCTCTTAGTCCTAATCTTCCCTGATATTGGATAATTTAAAAGAATACGTACGTATAATATATGGTTGTAAATATACAAAATATATAACACATTGTGAAAACTGTGTATCTGTGCTCATCCTCGTGAAATAGGGAAAGAAGCTAGCTGGCTTCTGGATGCTACTACGAAAATTCTTTTCCAGTATTGGAATTTTCTTTCTTTTATATCTTGTCCTCTTATTGACGTTATTAGACATATTTGTTCTTGACAGACGAAGATTATGCAGTATTTCTCTTGTTATACTTGGCAAGAGTCTGACACCGGGGAAAAAAAAAAAAAAAGAAATTAAAAGTCAGTGAGACATTTTAATCGATGTCTATTGATGTTGTGATAAGGATATAGACCAGGTATAATGCTATAGATGACATTATGATTGTAACTTATGCTTGGAATTGTTAATATTTTAAGAAATAATATAAATAATTTATAATTATTAAATTATGATGAAGAGGTTCTGTTCAAAAAATAATGATTGAAGCTAACTTTGGGTCGTTAATCCGATCAATGGTCGGCAAGCATGATGGTCTCAACGATGATCTTGTAAATGTTTCCTATGTATTTCATTGGTGATTAAAAAACGCCTAGCGAAAGTGTGGTTTTGGCTATATTAACTGTATCTTTTGACGCAACCGGTTATTCTTTATCTCAGGACCAAATTGGTTAAAATGTTATAATATTACAAGGCTGTTATGTTTGGATGACGATTTGGCTTAGCTGGATGATGGTTTAGCCTAATGGTGAGATTTCAATTATTGAATATTAGAGCTTTTAATAGTAGAACTCTCGTTAAAAATGTTGTTGAAAAAAAATCGTTGATTGTTTGGCCTCATATTTAAGAGTTGACCGTGTAGTTGTTTTGAAAACAGTATTGAAAATTCAAAATTATAGAGTAGTATTTTTGAGGAAAGAAAATAATAATAATAATTTTTGACATGATATAAAAATAACTTTTCAAGAGCCTTTTCAAAAAGCTCTAATTTGGAGCTTCTAATTTTTATCTTTTTCCTGTTTTGATTATTATGTAAAAGTACTTTTAAAAATTTGTTAAAACAGATGAATTTCAATCTTTAAACTTACATAAAATACTTTTATGTGTATAAAAATTAGCTCAAATAAACTATAAAAGCTGCTTAAGAATCCTTTCAGTCGTTATTTAGTTAAATTAATTATTTTTTTTCCTCAGTCCTTACATTCCAGTAATTTGATTTGACAATTTTGAATCTTTTGTCCGAAAGGTCTTGGAAAGCCATTTGTTTTATTGGACTGCTGTAAAGCACAGAATATGAGAATAATTCCGAAAGTGCAACAATGATGCAATGAAAGACCCGTTCACACTAATTGCTAAGCTTTTCGGACTTAGATTTTCTTCTATTTTTCTTCTCTCTAATAGGGTGATCTCATATGAGACTAAACTAATCTTAATCTTTTGTTTCAAAACAAAAAGGGGGGAAAGAAAGGATATTAATAAAAGAAATTTTAAAATAAAGGATCCAAATTAATTTAATTTCTGTGAATGGTTGAAATTATTCGTCCCATATATTAAAAAGAATCGAAAATAAAAAAGATCAAAAGCACTAGCAAATTGGCAATAAATACGATTTAAATTTAATATCGATTTGTGTTTATTCAATAACAAAATCATTCGAGAGAGAAAAAGTAAGTAAAAATTCAAAGGTAATTAATTTTACACGTGTCTCCAACTGCCTCTCTCCCGAAATCCTCATCTTTGTGAACCATAACTCCTCCAACTCCTAGAGCCCTAGACTTAACTCCCCCAGCTCCTAGGGCCCTAGACTTAGGCCGGTGGCTCTAGTTTTACTTTGTTTCTCATGCTTATTTTATATATATTTTTGGGTAAATTGTACGAAATTTCCTTGCAGTTTGTCATAAGAGTACGTTTACTCCCTGTGATTTAAAAATCAGCTAGCTACCCCTTCTCCGCTTTCCAAAAGTGAAACACATTATCCCCTCCCATCACTTTTTTCATTAGATTTGTCATAAGCGTACGTTTACTCCCTGCTACTAGACTTATTTTTTTTGCTATTAATTTTGATTTTGGTAAAAAATGCCCTTCCTTTTTTGTTTTAAAAAAACAATTGTAAGAGAAAAGGCTTAAACCCTTGACCTTAGTTTAAAATATTTAAATTTTAACCAATTATACTACAAACATATTTGTATTTTATTTCATTACTACAAGTAAATATTTTTGTCATCAGAAAATGAAAAATAAGAAAAGAAATTAGCCTTCACTATCATCATAATCGCACAACCACTGTCTCATTAATTAAATAAATTATTTAATTAATTTTAATTTTAATTATTTGATTAATTAATTAATCAATTATTAAATTATTAATAATAAATTGTTTAATTATTAATTAATTGAGTAATTATTGATTACTCTATGTTTCCAATTAAATAGGGTAAATAGCACTGTACTTCTTTGGTTTGTCATAAGTGAGTCATACCCCCTTGTAGTTGCTATAAGTACATTGTTAGTCCCTGGATTTGAAGGAAAAATTAGTCTTTTTGCATTTTCATTAGCCAAAACTAACACTGTTAGAAAAATAGGCGTGTGTGATTCACTTTTGAAAAGCACAAGGAGGTAACTCGTTAATTTTTAAATCACAGGAGATAAATGCACACTTATGACAAAATACAAAAGAGTTCTGTGCAATTTATCCTATATTTTTTTATATTTTATAGTATTTTATCTATCCCAGATCTCTATTGGTGAATGTACATAGCAAATTGGGGGGGGGGGGGGTCAATTACCCCTCTTAGTTTTAGAAAATCAACGTATAAGATTAGTTTTTTTTTAGGTTGATCCCATTTAGAAATTTGAACTGACCCCTCTTAATTTAAAGAAAAGGATTGTTATAAAAAAAATTATTTATTTTTAAAGTGATAGACCCACTTTTTAAAAAATTATCCCTTGATCAATAATAGTAATCAATGTTTGAAAGAAATTAAATTACTTTTTACCAAAAAACAAATGGAAAACAAAAATTAAAAAAAAAAAGCAAAATTCTGTTATACA
The DNA here is from genome assembly GCA_028554755.1 of Cordia subcordata. Lineage (NCBI taxonomy): Eukaryota > Viridiplantae > Streptophyta > Magnoliopsida > Boraginales > Cordiaceae > Cordia > Cordia subcordata. Next base: position 19,989,644 of record JAPTOF010000003.1, on the reverse strand, counting down.
AAAACTCTTACTCTCACGCAAAAAACAACCATCACAACCGTAGGTATGAAGGATGCTGTTCAATCTTCATCATGCATCAGCATATCAAATATTAAACTTTTCAAGACTAAGTCTCGTTATTAACTATATGTCTATATCAAGTTGAAAAGTTCTAAGTCTTTTTTTTCCCTTTTCTTTGTAGTACTGTAATATTGGAAATTTTGGATTTCCGAGAAAATTTGAGTTTTTATGATAAATTATTATTGTTATACATATTTTCAAAGTTAATTAATTAAATTCGAGAAATTTTGAGTTTTTTAATATTGACCCCGGTAAAAAAAAGTTTCTAGATCTGCCACTGTAAATCTCATATGTGGAAGGTGTCTCGCCAGACCTGGAATAAAGATTCAGTGTTTCAAAGTCTTGGTTATTTGTGTTTAGATATTGCAACTATTTTTTTATGCTTTTCCGGATTGATCTTTCAACATCTTCTTTGCGTACTTGGCCGTCCACTTTGTCTTTTGGATTTGGTTCCACAATTGTTGGTAGCCTTGTTTGTCAAAAGATTTTCAGAAGAAAGTTTTGCGGGTCGATTTGACTCCCACATTGAGCTTTGTTCTCATTTTGTTGTGGCTTGTTCGTGATTGCCACTTTCTTGGCTCCTTTAGAGATGTCCACATGGACGTGAGCCGAGTATTACTTTGAGGATGTGTAGATCTTCTTTGGGTCATGGATTGCAGTGGCAGTTTGTCCTTGTTTTTGTCAAGTTTTTGGATATCATGTGTTGTACTATTTTCTTGTTAGATTTCTAGTCCTGTGATGTACTTATTATTTGCTTAATGAAGTTCTTTTGTTTGACAAAAAAAAAATCAATCAATTAATTAACAATTATGGTTTAGTTTTAATAAAGGGGTCACCGACAAGTAATCTGAGAAATTTTGGTTTCAAATTTTTTTCTTTTTTTTGTGAAAGGTCTCAAACGTTAAAAAAACAAAAAAACGAAATTTAACAATTAATTTATTAAAAAGAATACATATAGATATGCACTTATTGACACATTTATATTTATTTGTTTTACATTTTATTTTTAGGCTTCTTCATATTTAAATTGGTTTTTTTAATCTTTTTTACAGGGGATTTTATATCTAAATGTGTTCTTTTTCTTTTCCGCCCTTTTTTAAGCATATGACTATGGTTATGGTTTGTGACTTTCAACCCACTACTAGAGAACTAGTCTATAGCGATCGAAAATTAGCTACTGACGAAACTCAATCGCTAAATTAAAGTTTTGCGACCGACAAGATAATCGGTCTCTAAATATGTGGCCAACATATTAGCGATTAAAAATCGGTTGCTAAACTAATAGATCGATCGCTAAATATCTAAGTAAATTGGCAATTTTGCGATCGATAAAAAATGGGTCACAAAATTATAAATTGGGACCGGATTTAGCTGCCGAATTTCCAATCGGTTGCAAAATTAGCTGCCGATACTCAAGTTGGCCGCAAAATTTAGCGATCGATTTAAACATCGATAGTTAAATTAATTACCGATTTGCCTTGGTCGCAAAAATTAGTGACTGATTTCAAATCGGTAGCTAAATTAGGGGCCGATTTTAATTATGTCGCTAATTTTTATAGATCATCTATAATATGTAATCATGAATTCAACTAATTTATAGATCATCTGTAATATATAATCACTAATAGCTGAATTTTTGTTATGTTTAATCTCATTAATTTTCATGTTATGTTATATTCTTTTTACTTGTATCTAAATGCTTCTTCTTTAATGATATCCAGATGTTACGGGGTAAAGGGAAAAGATGCCTTGTTAAATCTTTAGCAAGATCGAGCTTACATGATGAGGGAGGCAGTTCAAACTCTTCACATGATGTTTAACAACAGGCATCTATGTCTTTGTCTTCTAGAAGAGATGGATCATTTATTCTGCAAACACGAGAATTACTTTCATCGGCTCGCGTAGACACCATGCTCTCGCATACTTCAAGACCTTCAGCCCATTCTGCACCTTTACAAGGTAAATGTTATATTCACCTTTACAAGTGCTAATTTGATGTTTTTCATAGTTATTTCACTGAATTTTATCATTCTAGCCTTACATGGGACCTTGATTTGCTTGTCAACATTCTTTTATCTCTTTTTTGCAGATAATAATTTTTGCGGATAACATTCTTTTATCTTTGTGTGTTTGAATTGTGATAACTTCAATTTTCCATTCTTGTGATTGGCTTGTGCAATTTTCAATTCTTGTGATTGGTTTGTGTCAAAATATGATCATTTTAGCTGCATTAGTGGTTCGTGGATTATTTTCTTGTGTCTCATAGATGAATTGGTTGTTTGAACTTCATTAAAGGCAATGAGTGGTTACTTTGCAATGTCATCAGTTAGAGGGTTATAAAGAGCTTGAGATCATGGTTTTTTATTAGTTTAGTGGTTTTGTTCTTGCGTGCAGGGAAAAGAGTGGTTGTTAGAAGCTGTTTTACTTCTATTTGACAATCCCACTTAGTTATAAGAGCAGACATCGAATTGATACATAATTGTGACCAAAGGGGACCTAACTCTTATCTTTGGAAACATCTTACTAGTCACTGTATCATAGCCCTTGTTGAGCTTTTATTTGAAAGGATACTTTGACATGTGTTAAGTTTTGGATTCAAGAAAGTGGGATACCCCTTGGAGATGGGGCATATTGGAATTGTTTAAATTGACTTTACCGGATTAAGCATATGGGGACTATTTAAATTGAGTAAACTGGATCATTGCTAAGTTATAGTATGTACAAATTTGTTTCCTAAGCTTGTCTCTTGCTACTATTTAACTTCTAAATTGAAACTTCCTAAACCTAACCAGAAAAGAAAAAGCAAAAAAAAAAAACTAAAATAAACTGAAAAGATATCAACTTTTCTATTTTTCTTTCTTTTTTCTTTCTGTTTTCTATTTTTCTTTCTTCTGTTTTTCTGTTTTTTTGTTTTTCTGTTTTTCTGTTTTTCTTCTTATGTGTGTGCTTAAGCTATTCTTCAAGTTTTGGCCCGTTTCACAAATACCACATCTAAAAGCTTATTTATCTTTAAGAAAAAGTTGGTTTTTATGCTGTGTGAGTATATTTTGGAGCAAAAAGAGGGCATAAAATTAAGCTAAATTGGTACAAATTGTTGCTTTTGTGGAGATTTACAAGCTAAAAAGTTGTGAGAGATTGACAGCTGCTTGCATGCTTTTGTGTATCTGGAAAGAAAGTGAAAAACAATAGTTATTATTTTGTTAGCTATCTCATATGATGACTATATATGCATAGCTTTGTTCTACAGTTTTGGTGGTACCTTAGTTTGTGAGGCCAAGTTTTTGTCAGATGGGAAAAAATAGAGAATTTCTTTTCCCATAGACCAAAGTGGCTTTGTGTGTGAACTGTGAAATAGCTTTACAATTGTTTGGATCTATTGAACTTATTGACTTAATTACGTTAATTATATTCTGATGATGCCATAATTGTTGTGTTTTTGTTATCTAATTGCTACTATTTGTATTATATTGAATATCTTACACAGTAGCATTATTGGAGCAAAGAAAAGATCTAAAGCATGGTTATGGAATATGGATAATGAAGCTTGAATAACTTGTAGCCATAATTCTTTTCTTCTTTTTAGTCTTATGTTAAGTTGATTTTGTACATAAGCAATTGTCTATGAGCTCAAAAACTTAGTACATTGCAAGCATTCTTCATGCATTTTGTTCACAAGTCTTGTTCTCTTATACTTGATCATCTTTACTCTTTTATACTCAGTATTATATATGCACATCTTTTCATTTGCATTCAAAACAACTTTTCCTGCAAAAAATTTAACTTTGAAGTTCATATTTTTGCATTATAGAGCTGCATGTACTATAGTACTCTCAATTGCATTGATATTTGACACTTTGACAGATATATATGCTTATATATATGTATACATCTGCTTAGTTTTGCAGTAAAAGACACTATTTTGAGTATAAAATTTATATTATTGGTATATAAGCATCTTTATATAAGATTATTATCCATTGGATAATAGCATTGCATATAGAAGGCTTTTCTCATGCATTAAATTAGAAAATCTTGTGTTAATCTTGCATTTAATGTTTGGAAAATAAGTTGGTGTTCGCATTTATTATTGACTTGATTTTATATGCATAGTAGTTATCTTGAGCTGTAAAAATCTGCAGAAAAATGCTACTTACTGTTGATTAGATGTATCGCAACTTTTTGGTAAAAAGTAAAACAGCCTTTTCAGCCTTTTCTTCAACTACCACCCTACTCAGGCCGTCGACCGGCTCAGTGCTCTGGTAAAATCAGAGAGTAATGTTGCTCTACCGAAAAAGCCTACCGGTCGACTAGGAGAGTGTTTAGGTAAGGCCATTTGGCTTCTGGAACTATCGGAACATCCAAGGAGTCGACTGATAGAGTGCTCCAGTAGCCCCTTTGAGCTGTTTTCAAATTTTGACCATTAGGAGACTGGCTTGTTTGGCTTGTAAATACATCATTTGCCTCCCAACTCAGGAATAACTTGTTCAAAACATCTTTCTAAGTTATCTTGCATTCAATATACTTCATTTACTACAATCTTGTTTTATTAATTGTAACCTTCATTGATTGCATATCATTGGCATGTAAGAACAAGTTTTCTTTTGAGCTTCATAAATTGCTTGTCTATTTAGAGCAAAATAGGAAGGTTTAAATATCTTTGTATACTTGCTCAGAAGAAGTGTTTTGTATACCAAACTCTCTACGACCATATTGGGTGTGAATTTCTTTACTCTTAGATAGCATAGCTATGAGGAACATCTCTCAAGAGTGAAGGGTTGAAATCCTCAAGTATTGGGGTAATACTTGTGGTCCTTGATCGTTGTTCTACGCTTCTACAACGTACTAAGAAAGAAGTCGATTCACTATTGAAGTTTCCGAAACCCTAAGGGAAGACCTTAGGTAATGGACTAGGACCTCGGGAGTTTGAACCACTCTAAATCGCTACGTTTGATACTCTTGATCCTACTCTCTTTATTTTTCAAGTATTTACTTTGGTTTTTGCATATGGTTTTGCTTGAGATAATTGTTAAGAGTTTTAAGTTGTTAATTGTGCCAATAATCCAATTCACCACCCTCTTGGATTCGTTTTCTGGGCAACACGTGGTATCAGAGCCTAGTGCTCTACACATTAATTGCATTAAGTGTGTGATTCTTTGCATTATTGTGTGTTTTGACTTGACCGTCTTGAGCTAAAGATCATGACACATAGAGTTTAGGAAGGTTTCTCCACCACTAGGGTTCCATACTTTGATGGTACAAATTATTCTTTTTGGAAAGTCAGAATGAGAATATTTTTGCAAGCTAATGATTATATTGCACGAAAAACCATAGTAAATGGGTATAGTATTCCATCAAAAGAGGTTAATGGTGTAAAAGTCCTTAAACCGAAAGAAGAATGGGATAAAGATGATATAAAACTTGTTGAAGCAAATGCTAATGTCATTCACTATCTTTTCATCGCATTGGATCCTTTCGAATTCAACAAAATAATAGGGTGAATTAGAGGTCACTCATGAAGACACAAATCAAGTTAAAAAGACTAGGATTAGCATACTTGTACATAAATATGAAATGTTCTCTATGCTTTCGGATGAAAATATTGAACAAACGTGGATTAGCATACTTGTACATAAATGAAATGTTCTCTATGCTTCCGGATGAAAATATTGAACAAACGTTTTCAAGATTTATTGAAATTGTTAACTCTTTGAAGTCTCTTGGCAAGAATTATAAAAATGCTGAACTCGTGAAAAAGCTCTTGAGAAGCCTACCATGGCTTGGCTACCAAAAACAACGGTCATCAAGGAGTCCAAGGATCTCAATACTTTATAATTGAGTGAACTCGTCGGATCACTCATGACTTATGAATTAGAACTCAAGGAGCTAGAAAAACAACCCAAGGTCAATAAAGTCATTGCTCTTAAGGTCATACCACAAAAGGAATCAACAAGTGGTAGTGAAAGTGATGACGACGATTCCAAATTTAAGAGATTCATGAGAAAGCAAAAGTTCAATCCAAAGAAAGGACAAAGGAAAGAGGTAAGTAAAGGTGAGTCTAGTAAAGAATTAATTTGTTTTAAATGCAAGAAACTAGGACATGTCAAAGCCTAATGTCCATTAAGGAAGAAGGATGAGAAGAAATTAAAAAAGAAGGCTTTGAAGGCTACTTGGAGTGACTCGAAGTCAAGTGATGAAGAAGAAGATTCCATTGAAGAAGTAGTTGCCAATCTACGTCTTATGGTAAAAGAAGAAGATGAGGTAAGTCTAAACTATGTTTCTTGTGATGAAAAAAAATTCTTATGAAGAATTGGAAGAAATGTACAATAAAATGCTTATAGAATTCAAGAAAGTCGTGAGCAAAAACAAGGAGCTCAAGAAAAATGTTTTATATCTTGAAAGTAAATTGCATGATGCTTGCATTGAAAATGAGAACTTGAAAAAGAATTTGGAGAAGAAGAAAACCAATATTAATTTACAAAAGGAAAATGAGGACTTGAAAGCAAAAGTCAATGATTTGGAAAATGTGGTTTCAAAGTTTACAAATGGAACCAAAAACTTAAATGTTTTGCTTGGACAACAACGATCTGTTTTTGATAAAGCCGGAATTGGGTTTGATTCTTATTCAAAACAAAAATCCTACATAAAGTTTTTTGGAAAGACACCAAGCTCTTCCAAGGTTTTCTTTACATAAGATACAAAAAGTTTCCAAAAAAGAAATGATCATTACAAAATGTATTTTATTAAAACATCTTCATCAAATGCTTCTAAAGTTACATGCAACTATTGTTGTAAAAATGGACATGATTCACATAAATGCTTTATAAGAAAATATGGTGAGAAAAAGTACAATTTAATGTAGGTTCCTAAGGGAACTAAAACTAATGTTCAAGGATCTAACAAGTCTTGGTTACCAAGTCATGCTTGATTCAAATTTTATAGGTTTTCCTTGCATCTTCCGGGGATAGTGGAAAATGGTTCTTGGATAGCAGATGCTCAAGGCACATGACGGGTGACAAATCAAAGTTCTTTTCACTCAAGGAAAAGAATGGTGGATTTGTGACATTCGGTGATAACTCCGAAGGAAGAGTCATTGTCACTGGAAATGTTGGTAAAAAGTCTAAATTTGTATTGAAAATGTTTTACTTGTACATGGTTTGAAACACAACTTGCTTAGTATTAGTCAACTTTGTGATAAAGGTTTATTTCTTAACTTTAAAGCTTCTTCATGTGGGATAATTGATAAATGTGATAACGTTGTGTTTGTTCGCATGAGGCATGGTAATGTTTATACTTTTGACTTTGATGACTTGCATGATCAAAATGTAAAATGCTTAAGTGCTATGAATGAAAATATATAGATTTGGCATAGAAGACTAGGGCATCTTAATGTGGATTCCATAGATAAACTTGCTAATCTTGATCTTGTTAGAGGATCGCCTAAAGTCAAATATGTTGGTAATAATGTGTGTCGTGCATGTAAACTTGAGAATCTTTCAAAAGCAAGAATGTGATCTCTACTTCTAGACCATTAGAACTTTTACATATGGATTTATTTGGATCCAATAGGGTTGCTAGCTTAGGTGGAAAATTGTATGCTTATGTGATTATTGATGATTTCTCTAGATTTACTTAGGTATTTTTTCTTGCACACAAAAATGACACACCAAATGAGTTTATAAAGTTTTACAAACATGTTCAAAATAAAAAAGGGTATTTGATTTCCACCATAAGAAGTGATAGAGGTATCGAGTTTAAAAACCTAACTATGAAATCTTTTTGTGAAGAAAATAGTATCTCTCACAATTTTTTAGCACCAAGAACACCACATCAAAATGGTGTTATTGAAAGAAAAAATCGTTCCTTACAAGAAATGGCGCGAACTATACTTTGTGAAAACAATTTGCCTAGCTACTTTTGGGCCGAGGCCGTCAACACTGCATGTTATGTGATTAATCGTAGCATCATTCGAAAGGATCTTGACAAAACTCCATATGAACTTTGGAAAGGAAGAAAATCAAACATTTCATATTTCAAAACTTTTGGTTGTACATGTTTTATCTTAAATGAAAAAGACAATCTTGGCAAATTTGATGCAAAATCCGATGATGGCATATTTCTTCGTTATTTTTCATCTAGTAAGGCATATAAGGTGTCCAATAAAAGAACCATAGTTGTTGAGGAAACTATAAATGTGAAATTTGATAAAGGATTTTTTTTTATTCAAAATGTGATAATGTTGATGTTGTTACCATTCAAAAGAATATTAGCAATCTTGACCTAGATAAAGGAAATAAATCTAATGATGCATGTCATGAGGATAAACAAGATGAGCATGTTGATATGCAATGTGATGATTAAAATGTGGTACATGATAAGCATGATAACTTTCCAAAAACTTATAAATTCGTTAGTTATCATCCCCCTTCCCAAATTATTGGTGAACCATCAAAGGTGTTGAAACTAGATCCACTTTAAGAAATGTATGTAATCATCTTGCTTTTTTGTCTCAAATTGAACTTAAAAATGTACATGATGCTTTATTTGAAGATAGCTGGATAAATGTCATGCAAGAGGAACTTAATCAATTTGAAAGAAACAATGCATGGAAACTTGTTGAAAAGCCTCAAAATCAATCTATAATTGGAACTAAATGGGTCTTTAGAAACAAGTTAGATGAGTCTGGCATAGTAATTAGAAACAAGGCTAGATTCGTTGCACAAGGTTATAAACAAGAAAAAGGTATTGATTATGACAAAACATTTGCTCCCATTGCTAGACTTGACTCAATTAGAATGTTACTTGCCTTTGCATACTTTATGAACTTCAAATTGTATCAAATGGATATGAAAAATGCTTTCTTAAATGGCCATATTGATGAAGAAGTATATGTGGCTCAACCTCCATGCTTTGAGGACCCTATTCATCCCAACCACATTTTTAAGTTTGAAAAATCATTGTATGGACTAAAGCAAACACCTAGAGTATAGTATGAGAGACTAAGTGGATTCTGGGTTGAAAATGGCTTTACAAGAGGTAAACTTGACTTAACTTTATTTGTAAAGCATAGTGGTAAAGATATACTAGTTGTACAAATATATGTTGATGATATTATCTTTGGTGCCACTAATGGATCACTTTGTGAGATCTTTTCTAAGTGTATGCACAGTGAATTTGAAATGAGCATGATGGGAGAACTTACATTTTTTCTTGATCTTTTAATCAAACAAACGAAAAAAGAAAATTTTCATCAATCAAGCTAAGTACACAAAAGAACTACACAAAAAGTTTGGATTTGATGGAGCAAAAGAGATTAGAACTCCGATGAGCACCTCCACCAAGCTTGATAAAGAGGAAAATGGTAAATCGGTAGACAAAAAGATGTATAGAGGTATGATCAGAAGCTTACTTTACTTTACCGCCTCTGGACCAGATATTATGTTTGTTGTATACTTGTATTCTCGTTTTCAATCTTGTCCTAAGGAGTCCCATTTACTTGCTATTAAAAGGATTTTTAGATATCTTAAAGGAACACAAGAACTAGGGCTTTGGTATCCTAAAGAAACAAATTTTGAATTAGTAGGTTATTCTGAAGTTGACTTTGCCGATTGTAAAACTGATAGGAAAAGCACTAGTGGAACCTATTATTTTCTTGGAAATTCCTTAATTTCATGGTCAAGTAGAAAGCAAAATAGTATAGCACTTTCAACAGCTGAACCAGAATATATTACAGTAGGAAATTGTGTTGCACAAGTTCTTTGGATGAAACAAACTTTGCTTGACCTTGGTGTAATATGTGAGCATGTTCCAGTTATGTGTGATAACGCCAGTGTAATCAACCTCACTAAAAATCTGATTCAACATTCTGGGACCAAGCACATTGAAATAAGACACCATTTCATTCGTGATCATATGTAAAAAGGTGATGTTGTGCTAAATTTTGTTGACTCTCTGCATCAACATGCTGATATTTTTACCAAACCACTGCATGAAAATCAGTTTTTAAACATTAGAAGGGAGTTGGGAATGTTACAACTATAAAAAACTCAAGTTTTCTGCAAAAATGCCACTAGAACACTTATCCCCTGTACCAATACAATGGTTAAGTCAACCGGTAGACCTCTCTTGTTTCTGTTTTTGACAGAACACTGTACTGGAACACTTGTTCCTGGTACCAGTCAACTAGTAGTCGCGAAATTTCAATTTTAAAAGTAGGGTTAAACTGGTTCCAATGCATTATAACTTTATTTCTTTCAAAACTCTTCATCTTCTCTCATTCTTTTCTCTCTAAAACTCTCTTTTTCTCTCAAATCTCTCACTCAAATCCATTACCCATTTCAAACTTCTTAATCTTTAACATCAAAACCCTAGTTCTCTCTCTCTCTCTCTCTCTTTCTACTTTTCTCAAAATCCTTTCTATCATGGCTAATACAAGAGGTAAGGGTCAAGCTTCCGGTTCCAAGAGAAAAGATGGTGCAAACACTTCAAGAAAATGATGAGGCTCAATAAGACAACATTCACCCAAGCTAGATCAATCCTCACCACCTGCAAATCGTGATTATTCAGGTAAACGTCTCATTCCCGATGAACTCCAGAATTTTAATATGCTTGAGTATTGCCCTGATAATGGTTGGATGACGTACATGACTATGAAAAAGCCTGTTTATCCACAGTTAGTTAGGGAATTTTATGAACATTTGAGTTGAAGACGAGAATATGGTAGTGTTCGTTCAACTGTAAGAGAAGTATCTTTTAAGATCACTGAGGAAGATATTAGAAATATTCTTAATATCCCTCTGCATGAGCAACAATTTCCTATATTTGCTTTTACGAATTTCCTACAATTTCCTTAGAGTATTACGGAAGGGAAAGCATATGAATTATTATTGGGTTATATGCCAGAATATCCTGAAATTCCTCCGTTAAATGAAGTAAACCCTGTCTATAAGGCTATTATCAAGATGTTTAAGCATAATGTAGTTCTTAAGGACACTCATGATGGGTTAATATACAAGGCTGAGGCATACTGTCTATACTTGCTTCATCATGGCTATAGAGTGAATCTCCGTGAGACTATTCTTGCATATATGAAGAATGTAGTGCTTAGGAAGAGGGTGCTTGGTTATGGGATGGCCTTAACTAGGATTTTAAGAGCTAAAGGTATTACACTTGAAGGAATTCCCAAAGGCTCTTTTAATTAGATGTGGAATCTTGATTTACAATGTCTTAAGAGAATGTAGTTGTTCTATTGAAAAAGGAGATGGATGCACTTGCATGAATTCAAAGCTTTGCCTCAACACATAAGGGATCTCATCATACAAAGAATTGTCAACAAAACCACCTTTGATTTCCCTCATGAAGATGAAGAAGGGGAAGAGCTTGACTTTGGTGAACATGATGATGACTATGATGATAAACAAATAGAGAATGTGGGAGAAGAAGAAGAGGAAGTAGAAAAAGATGAGGACGCTCGGGAAGAGTACAATGAAGAACAAGGGCAGTACCACGAGCTTCGATTCAAGAATGCTAATGATAGGCTGATGCAAAGGCTTTTTGACAAGGTGGATTCCATAGGAGAGAAGGTGGATACGTTGGCTACTACCGTGGGGAATCAACATAGTACCCTTGATAGCCTTGCGACAATTATCGGGGATCAAAGCCAAATCATGGCTTATTTGGCTCGAGATATGAGATTGATGAAGCTGCGAATGAGACTTCCCGATGATGATAATTCCGATCCAAGTCATTAGCCTCTCATTTTTTTCCTTCAAATTCCTACTTCCTAGGATGTTTTTCTTTTCTTCAAACAATTTCGCTTTATTTTCTTCATTTTACTTACTTTTGATGGATTATCAATTTTCTTTGCATGGTAGTAGGTACTCTCTATGGTATCTTTTGCTTGCTCTATTTGCTCTATACTTGCTTAGGACTTCTATTCTTGCATGCTTGTGTGAGAGCCAAGTGATGATTCTTCCTAATATTGATGGTTCATCACTTTCCTACTCCTTCCATATGGCTCATAGCTTTCCTATACTCACTTTTGATAATGCCAAAGGGCAAGGAAGGGTATTATAGTGTATTAGTATTGCTCTTGAGTGGTATTATAGTGTTATAGTGTATTGGTATTGCTCTTAAGTGGGATTATAGTGTATTGGTATTGCTTGTAAGTCCTTTGATGCTCATACTACTATTCTATCTCTCGTATATTATCTTTATGCTTTGATATGCCTTGATTAAGAAGGAGTCTTGAAGTTAGAAGGAGCTTGCTCCTCAACAATTGACAATTTTGTCATCATCAAAAAGAGGGAGAATGTTGAATATATTAGCTTAATTATGCTAATTGTATTTTGATGATGCCATAATTATTGTGTTTTTGTTATCTAATTGCTACTATTTGTAGTGTGTTGAATATTTCACACAGTAGCATTATTGGAGCAAAGAAAAGATCTAAAGCATGGTTATGGAGCATGGGTAATGAAGCTTGAATACCTTGTAGCCATAATTCTTTTCTTCTTTTTAATCTTATGTTAAGTTGACCTTTGTACATAAGCAATTATCTATGAGCTCAAAAACTTAGTACATTGCAAGCATTCTTCATGCATTTTGTTCATAAGCTTTGTTCTATTATACTTGATCATCTTTACTTTTATACTCAGTATTATATATGAACATGTCTTCATTTGCATTCAAAACAACTTTTCCTATAGAAAATTTTACTTTGAAGTCCATATTTTGCATTATGAAGTTGCATGCACAATAGTACTCTCAATTGCATTGATATTTGGCACTTTGACAGATATATATATATATATATATGCTTATATATATGTATATATGTATATATCAATTTAGCTTTGCACTAAAAGACACTATTTTGAGTATAGAGTTTACATTATTGATATATAAGCATCTTGATTATTACCCATTGGATAATAGCATTGCATTTAGATGGCTTTTCTCATGCATTAAATCAGAAAATCTTGTTTTAATCTTGCATTTAATGTTTGGAAAATAAGTTGGTGTTCACATTTATTATTGACTTGATCTTATATGCATAGTAGTTGTCTTGAGCTGTAAAAATTTGCAGAAAAACGCTACTTATTGTTGATTAGATGTATAGCAACTTTTTGGTAAAAAGTAAAGCAACTTTTTCAGCCTTTTCTACAACTACCGGCCTACTCAAGCGGTCGACCGGCTTAGTGCTTCGGTAAAATCATAGAGCAATGTTGCTCTGCCGAAAGAGCCTACCGGTCGACCAGTAGAGTGTTCTGGTAAGGCTATTTGGCTTTTGGAACTACCGAAACACTCAGGGGGTCAACCGATGGAGTGCTCCGGTAGCCCCTCTGAGTTGTTTTCAAATTTTGACCGTTGAAAGACTTGCTTTTTTGGCTTAAAAATACATCCTTCTCCTCCCAACTCAGACATAACTTGTTCAAAACATCTTTCTAAGTTATCTTGCATTCAATATACTTCATTTACTACAATCTTGCTCTATTAATTGCAACCTTCATTGATTGCATATTATTGGCACTTAAAAGCAAGTTTTCTTTTGAGTTTCATAAATTGCTTATCTACTTAAAGCAACATAGGAAGGTTTAAATACCTTTGTATACTTGCTCAAAAGAAATCTCTTGTATATCAAACTCTCTACTATCATATTGGGTGTGAATTTCTTTACTCTTGGGTAACATAGTTGGGAGGAACATCTCTCAAGAGTGAAGGGTTGAAATCCTCAAGTATTGGGATAATACTTGTGGTCCTTGTGGTGAATAAAGGATTGTGATCGTTGTTCTACGCTTCTACAACATACTAAGTAAGAAGCGGATTAACTAGTGAAGTTTTCGAAACCCTAAGGGAAGACCTTAGGTAGTGGACTAGGCCCTCGGGAGTTCGAACCACACTAAATCACTGCATTTGATACTCTTGACCCTACTCTCTTTATTTTTTAAGTATTTACCTTGATTTTTGCATATGGCTTTGCTTGAGATAATTGTTAAGAGTTTTAAGTGGTTAATTGTGTCAATAATCCAATCCACCCTTTCTTGGGTTTATTTTTTGGGCAACAGAATCCTTCTAGTTCAAATCCATTACTATTTAACGCAGCAGATATTTGGAGAACATAGCAAGAGAGTAGAAGAATCAAGGAGCCAGTCCTTTCCATATAAAAATAGCTAATAAACTAATTCTAATATAATTAGGACTCAATAACAAATAACAATAGGACTGAATAACAAATAACAAATAATAAATCCTAAGATAACTAGAATTGGGCTGCATCACTACTTGATTTGTGTAAAGTGAACGTTTGTGGAAGATTCTAAATAAAGGTATCCCAATTATATGCTATCTAGAGGGATACTTTTAAAAAGTTAAAAAGTACAACTTTCTCAAATGTACTGTGATATAATGCTTTTATAACATGTATTCTATCATCTTCTATCAACAAAAGAGCATGATAGTGATTATCATAATGATGATGAGACAAAGATGACCAATAAAGAATGTCGTGGTGCTACTTTGCCTTCTCCTCCGAGTCCTGAGAGTTAAGAAGAGTTACAAGTTACAAATAAAGGGTATGTATTTTAGTTAAACATTACAAATTAATGAAGTTATTACTCCTAATACTTATAATTTATTTCATTACAGTCTTTACCCTTACAAAGGAGCAAAATGGGTTAGAACTTCATCACACATGATTAGGAGCCACTTTAAAGGCCCTTGGGTGTCATGGGATGTAGTTCTTGAAGATTATAAACAACTTATGTGGAAAGGTTTTCTGGTAATATTGACTATAAATAATAATTATATTATCATATCTGGTTAACATTTAGCTAACAATTTCTTTTGCCTTGTAATATAAATAGCAATATTATAAGTTCACAACTCTTGGGGAGGAAAATGCTGCATACCTTATTTGGTGCCAACATTGTGGCAAAAGGATGAAAGGCTAGCTATATAATGCTAGAAATTTTGCCAAGAATGAATCTAAACAAGAAGATCCTCATGATGATTGGAAAAACTTTCCACTAAATTGGATTGAGAAATAAGATTGGGATAAACTTGTGGACTTGTGGATGGAGGAGAAATGGATAAACAAACATGAAGCTAGTAAAGCAAACCAGATAAAAAGGGTAATAGATGGCTTGTATTCCTTGCCCACCAGTGGGTTTATAAATTTCGAAGAAGTGAAGCAACGAGAGGCTTGCGCTCACATGCGTATAAAATATATATTATTTGTTATATATAAATATTTTATGTTGTATTCTCATATTTTTTATATGTATTTTATAGGTTGCAAAAAGATCCGAACTTTACAAAGATTGATTTGTTTAAGTGCACACATAAGAAGAGTAAAGGAGAAGGTGATTGGATTAGCTCTAAAGCAAAAAGAGTCTCGGTAATGTATCTGGTTTCTTGCTACATTAGGTTTACATTTTATTAATTTATTATTTTGGTTAGTTGTTTTGAACTAAATTGTGTTTGTTGACTCACTTTTTGCAGGAGCATTATGACAAGCTTTATAGTCAAAAAAGACAACAATATGATGAGGGCAAAGAAAGTAGCATCAATTAGTCGGATAATCATTTTTGACCTTGAGATCTTTTATGAAGCAATTGGGGGTGAGAAGAAGGGTACAACATTTGGTTTGCTTATTAGCAACTTTAAAGGGATCATTCCTCCTTCTAAACGACATAGGTTAGCATCTTCTTCCGTAGGTGTCAATTTGCTATCCCAGGTAGAATTGAATGCTCGCCTTTCTGAATAAGAAGAGAAGTACGAAACACAAATATAGCAAATGGGAGAAGACGTGACGCGGCAAGTGCAAGAAGAAGTTCAATAACAAATGTAACACAAGGAATTAGAGTTGGAGCAAAAACTCTAACGTGAACGAGTTGCAATGATGGAACAAATGAGATTGATGTTGGAGTCAACAGGATTGACTGCTCAGTTACCACCTTCAGATCCATCCCCTCCTAATATGTGATTGTGTTTATCATGGTAAAAGGACTAATTTCTTATGTGTTGATGAATACTATAAAATTTGTAGTATATTTGGTTTAAATGTTTTTAAGGTTTAATTTGGTAGACTATTTGGCATGTGCATGTTTTATGACACATTATTTATGTTTATGTGAAAAAGATACGGATTGAAAAGATTTTTGAGTTTAAATGTATTTTGTTGGCTGATTGTGTTACCAATTTGTGGTGATAAGGACATAAAGTTGAACATAAAATTGTTCGCAGGTTTGTGTAGTTTAGGATTGACTAGATTATGATAGGCTGCACGATCATTAAATTAGCGACCGACGTCATATTGGTTGCTAAAATAGAAAGTGTTAAACATTAGCAACCACAATGTCGGTCGCTAAATTAGCAATTGCTGAATCTGTTGCTAAATGTCAGCTTCAAAAGTCATTGGAAATTAACGACTGCAAAGTTGATCTCTAAAATTAGCGAGTGCGAGCGCAAAGTAGGTACCTAATTTTAGCGACCGCTAAGTCGGTAGCTAAATTTATTGACCACGAAAGTTGGTAGTAAAATGGGTCACGAAAAAGTTTAGCAGCTGATCTGGGAGTTGCACATACTTAGTAACCGCCCTTTTAGCAACTGATTAGGAAATTGGTCAACAATTTCAATTTAGCGACCAACCTTTTTAGTGGTCATCTAATTCGGTAGCAAAATCGGTCGCTACTGCAATTTAAATGATTACAGTTAATAATTCTCAAATGAAAAAAAAAGGGTTAGGATTCTAGTTGTAGGTTATTTGCTTTGCAAGGCTCCGAAATTGTTTTTTTTTTTAAAAAAAAAAAAAAGGCTTCTAATGTTAGGTATAATAATCATTAGTTTAAGGCGGGTACAAAGTTGCGCTGGTGCGGTACTCATTGGCTACTAATGCTATAGCAATAATTTTGTGAAACGTAACGATGAAGCTAGACTATTTTAGTTTAATTTTTAAATAGGAAAAGTTTTTAATATAAGTTAAAATTTAAGCTATTAATATATCCGTTTAAAAATCTCGTTATAGATCTTTATAAAATTAATATTTTTGTATTTTTTGTTCTGCCCAAATTGATTTATTTTTTAATAGTAGAGATTAAAATTAATAAGACGGGATCTATTAGAATTCACAAATGAATAATTTTTTAAAATAGGATTTACTTCGCAATTGTATCTTCAAGTTTAAAATGATAATGCACTAATAATAGATAAAATATATAGTACATTAATTTAACTATTTTTTAATGATCAAATAGAATATATAGATATTAGATAATAGTTTAATGTATAAGTTAATAATAGAATAGTTCATGAATGAATTTTATTTTGAAGTATTAGATTGATAATTAAATCCTGAAATTAAGATTAATAACGAATATTGATAATCGATAAGAAATGCAAAAAATATAATAGACAATAGACAATATTGGATTGGCAAAAAGTAAGAATAGATCAATATAATATAAAATATTAATTTACCATAAATAATTTAACAATTGATAATAGTTAAATAGTGAAAAGGAAGGTGCTAGCCAAAAGTTTTTTTTTTTGGTTTACTTATAATATCATAATATTATGATTAAACTCTAAATGATTGTAAATAAAATTACAACATTAGAACCTCGTCCCCTTTCTCTGTTATTTAGCTGATATCTACTCGAGCCTGATCATTTTAAATTCTCATGTTTTTCATTTTTCATTTTTTTTTTTTTGGGGACAAAAAAATTTAGTTGGCAGAGTTTGGCCACTGAAATGCCCGATCACCAACTGGTAGACCTCGAATACACAACACATCTCTTAAACTGTGCACCAATTAAATTTAGGACACTCAACTAAATTAGGAAATTAAATTCAAACTTGGATCATGATTCGTGTTCGACACCAATTTTTATTGTGATGACAGCTTGAAAGACAAAGTTCAGTGTTACTTCGTGGCAATTGATTATAATTCTAAAATTGATAAAATCAATTGGATTCAAGGGTCCCTCTGATTGATGATTATTGGTGGGTGGACCAAACAGATCGACCTAAAGTTGTCACCTATGGGCTATGAGACGAAAAAACACAATATTCCCGTGGATCACCTGTGCGTTCATAAAACGAAGGTGGGGGCTTTTCCGAGTGAACCATCTGGAAAGCGACTGAAACAGAAAACTCTATCAAATCACCCCCTGAATTATTTAATACTGCTAATAGTGGTAACCTTTGAAATTAAAAACTCAATTTACGACCACTTTACTTCACAACCGACTAGTTTGATAGACAACTTACCTGAGATTAGCACATAATGACATCATCTCTTCTCCATCATTTTCATCATGAGAAACTGGATCAATTTATGATCATTTCGTGATAAGAAATTTGATAACAAGAGGACGTTACTCAATAACAGCATATTTTATTTGAAACTTATAAATTTTAAGCCCAAATTATTATTGGAAGATAAGTAAAAAATCACTATTAATCTTTTAAAAAAAAACAATGAAAAAAAGTGATAAAAAGTTTGACGAATGATCAAATTAAACTAGTTTGTTTAGGACACCATAGGTTTGGGTTCAAAATTTGCTAACATCAATTAAAACCTCTTTTTTTTTTTACTTGTTTTAATCGATCAATCAATTCCAAAAAAAAAAAAAAACTAATATGAATTATGTAATAGAAAGAATTCTATGAAAGCCCTCAATTAATTTTATGAAACAAAAATTCAATAATCACATAATCATAAAGTAAATTAAGAACTTTCATAGTTTACGCGCTCAACCAAGTATATATTTTTGTTATAATATGTAAATCCATGTATAACCTGGCTCTAATACTATATGTAAGCTCAAATAAACATATACATAAACTTACAATATAAAATTTAAAGACTTAATCAATAACGGAAGAGCGTACCTATTTGAGCCATTATTGTTAAAAATTATTGAAAAAATAACTATCACCTAATCTAGGTATAGATTTTCCTCTACTTGCTCTACTCAATATTAACAGATGCTTATTAGAGCAACTGCTAAGATTAAGAGTAGGAGAGGGGATCTAACCCTATTTATAATAAATTATGACAATCCTATCTATAATAGGATTTATCAGAATATATGAGTCTACGCACAAAAGAACCGTATAAAATTATAAGATGGATTAAAATTAATATGATCACAAAGTCCAATCTTATAAAACAGACATTCAATATATTTTATAAAATCAAAATAATTAACAGTAATCCACTCAAGAAATATTCCAACATTTACTTCACAACCGACAAGTTTGATAGACAACTTACCTGTGATTAGCACATAGTGACAGCATCTCTTCTCCGTCATTTTCATCATGAGAAACTGGATCAATTTATGATCTTTTTTGTGATAAGAAATTTGATGACAAGAGGATGTAACTCAATAATAGTATCTCTTATTTGAAATTTATAAAATTTGAGTTCAAGTCATTATCAGGAGATAAGTGAAAAATCACTATTAATCTTCTTAAAAAGAAAAACAACAAAAAAATGAAAAAAAGTGATAAAAAATTGATGAATGATCAAATTAAACTAGCTTGTTTGAGACTATTTATTTCGTACCAATATATCTTTTTTTTTTTCCTACTTATTATAATTCAGTTAAAAAAAGGATAAAAAAGACAAAGGATTTAAATTGCCTTGGAATATATATATATATATATATATATATATATATATATATATAAAGTATATTCTTTTCAAATAATCAAGTATCTGACTTGGTTTTGAAAAAAAAAAAGTAAAACTTCAAAAAAGAAAAAGTTCAAATTCAATTTTTTTCCCAAAAACCAAGATTTTTAATTTCTTTAAAAAAATTCATTTTAAGTTATAAAAAAGGTTTTTGAAAAATACAATTCCAAACGAACCCTTAGTCATCTGTATAAAAATTATTTAGTCTACGACAGGCTATTAACCCTCAAGCTGAATAGCAAGACAGAAAATATCATTCTTGCTATTAGATCTCGCAGCTCCAACGACTTTTTCTTTAAAATAATGAGAGACTTTTTTAGTTTGCGAGTAATAATGAGAAACTTATCTTAACTAAAATTATGTTAAATTCTAAATTTTGCAAGATAATAACTTGTCTCAACACATGCATGCTTTGAATCATCTAAGAACTTTTATCCAAGGTTAAGCCAAATGTTTAGGCTTTACTTTTTGAGCAAGTAAAATGCAAGTTACCTTCATGTCTTTTATTTAATTAGTTGGTCATTCCCTTGTGCTTTAAAACTTGCCATAGTATTTCTCATGGGTTTAAAAAAGTCGCACATAATATCTTCCCTTAATATTTTCGTCAAAATAACTTATTCAGCATCAGACACTCCTTTTTTTTTTTTGCATATATTGAGTGTCAAAATTTGCAATTTATTAATTATTTTTTAAAAAATTATCGTTATTTTCAGCTGACAACATTCAAATAATAATAGAGAAAGAGAAAATTGAGCAACCTTTTGAAAAGTATAGGGATTTATCATTTATACAACATTCAAATAATAATAGAGAAAGAGAAAATTGTGCAACCTTTTGAAAAGTACGTGAATTTATCATTTATATGATATAAGTTCCAAAAAAAACAGGGGAGTGATCAATTAAACAAACAAATCACAAGAAGATAATCAGCTAATAAAGTAGATCATTGGAGAGTAACATATCACGTTTTGAAAGTATAAAGAAATAATATATCAAGTTTTTTAAAAAATAATTAACTATTTATTCAAATCACAAAAGATAATATTTTTTGTTTTTGTGATAAAAGAAAATTTTAACTGGTGGAGTTTGACTACCGATACATTTGATAGAGTTTGATCACTAATTAGCAGCACATTTCCTGTACATAAATCAATTAAGTTAAGAACACTTAATTTAAAATAAGAAATTAAATTCAAATCAGAGATATGAGCGTGTTCGTTCTAGCGCTACCTTTTCTGTGCATTATCGGGATTAGGATATTGGTAGGCGCTTAGTGCATAGCCATGTGGGAATGCGTGGTCATGATTGCCACCGACGAAACTTGTTAGGCTCCTTACATCACAATACGTGCAGCTTTGCGAGAAATAGAAGAAGTGACGTGTCCATCAAAACCAGGACATGTACATGCAGTGGGAAGATACGGGAGAGTAAAGAGTCAGCAATCTCTGCCGCACTTTTTCGAGGTGGACAATAACAATAACAGTCTTGATATAATCGCATGCAATTCAACGTCCAATAATTGCGCCCTCTGAAACGCTTACCATACCACGGCTAGTTAAATTACAAATTTTCATTGTTCTTTTTTCTAGATAATTCTCTTTACCATATTATTATTATTACTATTATTATTTTACGAGTAAAATTTAATAATTGTCGTAAAAATTATTTTATGCTACTTAAATAGCACATTTTGTTTCCATTTACACCTCCTCCCATTTCTCTCTGTGGCCTCTTCAGATCTATCATTACAGTACCACAGCTCTTTGCCATGGCTGCAGAAAAGGTATGCAGACACCACCAACTCTTCTGCTTTACATTTGTGCTTTTCATAGCTATGTACCATTTTGATCATGCTTCAATCTTGTAAATTCAATATATAACTTCTTTTAGTTATTTCTTTAAAATCTGTTATGTTATTCTTCTAACATTTGAGCTTCAGGGTTATATAGGAATTACCATATTTGTTCATGTCTGAATCTGACTCAATATTAAACTAAATTTTCTCTACAAATAACTATATTTTATTTACCACTTCTAAGCAGTTTTGTTCAATGTTCAATATACTTCTTCTTTCACCTTTTTATTTTCCCCCAAAGGTATGGATAGAGCTCTATATGTGGATTAACGGGTATGCAGTGTCTGCTAACCCTGAATATTAAATTTTTAAAGAGTGAAGTAAGGTGGTATTTCCGCTTCCGGCGCGATAGTCTCAAGTCTAATGAAGTTTGGTGACACCCTAGTTCAAAGGTTAAAAAAAAAAAAGTAAGGTGGTATTTTTTCTTTTGGAAAATATGTGCATTTTAAAGGTATTTTTAGACTGAAAATTAAAGTAATACTGACTGAAAAAATTACTCATTTAGCTTCCAATAAACAAAAAGTTGAATACGTGACTGTATCCAAGAATCTAAACTTGGTTATCTGAAATGCAACAGACAACTGTGATGGTGCTGAAGGTTGATCTTCAGTGTCCTTGCTGCTACAAGAAGGTCAAGAGAACTCTTTGCAAGTTTCCTCGTGAGTATTAATTAATTTTTCATGTACATTTTCACATTTTTGTTCCCATTATTATGCCACATGAAAATTTCCACAGCCGTATGTTCTTTCTCTTTATTTTCATTTTATAGATCAAGTTGTTATTTGTCCATTTACCAGTGGCTTTGGAATGGATAAGAATTGAGTTTTTTTTTTTTTTTTTTCGGGGTAATGTTTATGTTTTGGGACAAGAGAAATAAGAGACCAGGTGTATGATGAGAAGGCAAACGCTGTCACCATCACTGTGAAATGCTGCAGCCCAGAGAAAATTCGCGATAAGTTGTTTTATAAGGGTGGAAAGGTCATTAAGAGTATTGAGATCAAGGAGCCCCCAAAGCCCAAGGCCCCCGAAAAGCCCAAAGAGGCTGAGAAGCCCAAAGAGGCTCCCAAGCCTAAAGAGGCTGAGAAGCCCAAGGAGGCACCAAAGCCTAAAGAAGCTGAGAAGCCCAAGGAGGCTCCAAAGCCCAAAGAGGCTGACAAACCCAAATCAAATGGAAAGGGTGACAAGCCTCCAGCTGAAAAGCCTCCTGAGAAGCCCAAAGAAGCTCCGAAAGGCGAGCCACCAAAGGGCCCCGAACCGGCACCAAAGGCACCTGCACCTGGCCCCAAGGCCCCCGAGCCTGCCCCGAAGGCACCTGAACCGGGCCCCAAAGCACCTGAACCGGCTCCCGTTTTTCTTGCCCCGGCCCCGGTCCAAGGGTACCCTCCCGTTTATCCAACGGGCTACTATTATGGGCCATCTTATGACAGCTATGCTGGTGGGCCCATATATGATGGGTATGGAAGGCATGTACCACCACCACCATCTTATGATAATCGTAGTTATGGTTATGGTTATGGCAATGGTTATGGGCAAAGCTATGGCATTAGCAGGGGTTGTTACTTGAACAGATGTGATTATTTGAGTGAAGAAAATCCACAAGCTTGCTCAATCATGTAATGGTGGTGGTGCAATGTCATTGTCATGGTCATGATCATGACTTTTTGATTCTCCCTTCACGAATTGTCCTGTCACTTTTGGTTTCTTTATGTATAGAGAAATAGAGCTCTATATTACGACAAGAAGGAAATACAATAAGGCTTTATGGCCATGCATATGTTTGTATCATTCAAATTACATAAGCTATTTTGAATTTGATTAATCTAAGGCTTGCATATGTTATTTTAACATGCATATAATACATATTTTTTTTTACTTCGTTTATACGGTTTTGAGTAAAATTATGTTATACGAAGTGAAATACCCTCGTTTGTGATAGATGGAGCGCAAAAAAGAGTTGTGTCTTACACACAAGGGTGAGTATTATTTATATATAATCAAATAATCGAACCAAAATATAAAAAATCAGCAAGGTTATTTTTATATTCAGATCAATTTAGGTTGTCAGAAATAGAAAAATTTAATTATCAATTCAGTTCTAGATATTTCTTCAAAAATTTGGTTAATAATTGACAACCGAGTATCTGTTTTTTTAAGATTATTGTTATTATTATTATTATTATTATTATTATTATTATAGTTTAAATTCATATATATTTATAATTTTGCATCACTTTTTTTTTTGTTTTTTGGCAGATTAAGTAAGATTTTTTTTAGTCGTAAATTTGAAACAACCCATGTCAATACCCCTCAAGTCACTAGAATAAAACAATACAGATCAAGACTTGAGAGGCATTGGAAATATAAAATAAAAACAAGGCAAAAAAACCAATCTGAAAGCATCATCAACAATCAAAAGAAAAGTGAGGAAAGACAAAAGAGAAAACAAAGAGCCAAGTCAATCCTAACAAGCGGGAGGATCACAATGAACCTCAACTGTCTTTCCTTCTTCTCCAACCCGAATTCCGTCCTCAAAATCTTGATTAGCATCATCTTGGGGGACAACTTCTCTTCATTCACATGTTCTTCATTCTTACCATCTTGGGCGGAAGTAGCATCTTGATTCTTTAATTCTTCATCTTCGTTTATATTGTTGTTCTCATTCATCTCATCGAGGGTAGCAAATCTATTTCCCTCAAGAGAGATTCTTGGTGTATCGACCAAATTTGTGCTTTGAACGACCGTACCATAGAATGGCGTGCATTAGAGATTGACTTCCGCATTCTTCCACTCATTTTTTCCCTTTATCAATCTTGGCTTCATTGAGGGGAACGTGCTTTGGAGCAATTTGTTGTGGAAAGATATTTTCTAGAGTTTTTGATTTATCCGAAGGAAAGAGATATATAACGAAGAAGATACTAAAAAAAATGAAAAAAGAAATGAATGAGAATTGGAATAATTTAGTATTCATAAAAATTAGAAAAATTTAGACGTATCTTTATATTTCTCAATCTCATGAACAAGATCTAAAAGTAACATTTGTTAATGGAATAGGGGGAATAAGTGTGAGAATTAGTGGATAGTAAAAAAGGGGATTGCTTGTTCCTTGGTGAATTGTGACGATGAATATCGGAATTTGATTATTAAAATCACAAATGAATTCGATTATTTTGATTAGTTTTAAATAATGTATGACTTTTTCTTTAAATTCGTGCCCTTCATGTTGGTTGATAATATCGCTTCTAGTCCCTATCATGGCTACAAGCAGGGGCAAAACCAGGATTTTACCATTGGGGTGGGGTGGGAGATTTGTTTACATATTTAAATGGAAATTATGACGATAGTCTTAAATGGATTAAGATATTCTTATATCAGTATTTCTCCTATATTAATATGACAGAAATCTTGACTATTTATGGGTAGGTAAAAACATCTCAGCAATCCATGTTGAATTTTTTCAAAAAATTGTTTTCCCTCCCATTACTTTTTTTTTAGATTTATCTTAGATGAATGGTTGAGATAGCTTTAACCAACTTATGAATGGTTGAGATGATTTTATCATATCAATATGAAAGAAGTCTTGATATGAGGGGATTCTAATCCAATCTTAAATAGTGTTAACGAAAATAATAATTGTTCCTATCTTTCCACGTGAGAGAAAGCAACACACATATACATAGCAATACTCATAACAACAAATTAATGATGTTTGATCCAAATGGGCCCATATTTGATCGCCGAATGGAAGGATTTCCTCTAGTTCAGCTTTGTAATCAACCGGTAACTCGGAAATGACGATTATGCGCGCTAAGCGGCACTTGAGGCTGCTAGTAAGAAATAGTCAGGAAGTTCAATCCAGGCAATTAGCACTAACCAACAACTTGAGTAGGAGAAGGTTGTTAGAATTGGAGGCCATCTTTAACTACTATTTTTAAGGTGGAAAATCATTAGAATAATAGGTCGCTATAATCTAAACTAAAATCCAATGTTTCACTGGGCAGTTTGAAAAACCACCATTGTTTTGGTATATTCAGTCTTTAATGGATTAGTCCCACAAGGCTAGGGAACTTTCAATTGGTCAGCTCCTCCAGACATTTCATGTATACCAAGGCTCAAGAAGGCCTTGATCTAGTTCTCTCTCAATAAAATTTCAACATTTTTACTGCTATTTCTTAGTCCTTGTTACATGACATGCTCAACAAGCTCTCTGAACAAAATAGAGATCATCTCAATGCTGCTCTGGAATGGTTGAGAAGTTGCATCACTGACTATTTAAACAAACTGTAATCAATGTTTATTCAATTATTCAAATAACAATCATTCCAATATTGAATTTCATATCCATCTACAGCTCGCTTATAAAAAAAAATAATCAGAAGAAAACAATATAAGGTTTGCTTTGATGAGCTACAACAAGTGAATGAAGTGCTACTTCAGCTGTCCAGCATCATCCAGAAGTTTTTTGTATGTACAAATGGGAAGACTTCACTTTATGCACCAACTGATTTCCGTATCATCTTCATCTCATCCAACAAATATTCTTATGCTGCTCTGATCGCCCTAACCAATTGCAAACCATAAGAAGAGTAAATACGTAGACTTTAGTAAGCATCGCATATAATGATTATGACTAGGAATAAGCAGGCAAAGTAGCATAACAGAAAGATGAACATGAACTCTCTGTTTAGAAAAGGAAAAACTAGGAGGCCAGAGTAGATTGGAACCTTTTTGACAAGTTTGTGTTTTTTGTTTTCTCGTCTACCATTGCTGTTGCTAAATCCTTTTCTCTTATCGCTGCTTCTCGTTTCAACTTTCTATACTCTACTTCTATGGCTTTTGTCAGTGTGTCGACCTTCTTCATGAGAACCTAGAAAACTCACAGATGCATGTAAAGAGAATCATCAAATGAAACCTATATCAACAACAAATTTTCTTCTCGTACATCTATATTGGGAGGTGGAGTCTGATCCTTACCTTTATTTCTTCATCTTTAACCTTCAAAGTACTCTCTTTATGCTCACAAGACTTCCTCAGATTTATGACCTCCTTCTGAAGCCTGTCATACAGAAAGCCTGACACGATATCCTCAGCATCACCATTCATAATACCTGTACTTTTTGTTTCTTCATTGATGCCGGCATTATTGTTGACATCTCCGGTGTCTTTTATTTTACTGTTGTTTACTTTATCAACATTTTCAGATGTATTTTCTTTCACCTCAATGTTTTCCTTTTCGCCACTGTCAACAACCTTACTTCTAGAAGCCCACAAACTTCTCCTCACCAAACTTTCTCCGGAACTATTCTTTCTTGAACTAGCCGATTTATCATCTCCTTGTTTCACATCCGTTTGTTCTGAATTTCTTCTGATGGTTGAACCCCTTGGTTGTGATGAAGATCTCTTCCTTGGTCCACCATTGCTTGATAGAATCCCAAAAAGGTGATTGGATCTTTCAGATTTTGGAAAGGTTACGCATGTACTTGAATCCGGAGAACTGGAAAACTGCTTCAACCCTTCTTCCAATGTCTTTAGCCTCAGCTTCAGCTTATCCTGGAGCAGGTTTCAATTTAGCACCCAGATCAAAAGTTTGAAATATGCACAAATATGTAGTTATGGCCAAATTTCACCTTCATTTGAGCTTCCACCTTTGCTGTTCTCTCTGTTATGGCTAGCTTGTCTCTTAATCTTTGCATGTCTGCCTACAATAGCATTGCAACCAAAATACAAAATAAATAAGGTTTAGAGTCTTCACTGAGAAACATATTGTGATAAAAAAAAAAACTTGTATAATTAAAATGTGCCAATATAACACTTCCGACATCTTTATCAAGCTATCTTGTGGTTGATGCCTTGTGCTAGTGAATTTTCCTTAGAAAGCAGTACCTGCAACAGCCTTCTCTCCTCTAACCATTGCTTGACGGGCATAACTTTGTCCTTCTCATCCTTCCACTCATTAGCCACCACTGTTGCTACACGGTTTGCTGAAACTTTGGCTCTTGCAAGCTCTCTTTCCAGCGTTCGCTTCTCCTCCTATGAGGTTGATTGAATAATAGAGACACAAGCCGTTAATTAAGCACAGATCCTGACGCAGGCATCATTCTGGAGAAGTATGATCGCTTTTACCTGTAGTTCAGTAATCTGCCGCCTGTAGTCACGAATTGTGTTAGCTGCAGCTCCACCAGCAAGAATAGCCTCCTCAAGCTCCTTGATGGTCTGGCTGAGCTTTTCAACTTCTGAAACCTTTTGACGATTTGTTTTATCTAGTATCTTGTTCTCCTCCTGTAACAAATTATCACACATCATAAACAATCTGTAGAAGTTATATAATCTATTAAACTCACAACACCGAGTTGGGAAACGTGCCTGACAGATCTCTATCTGTCTCCTAAGCTCGAAATTTTGATTTTGAACCTCCTCTACGATTAGTGCCCTTTCAAGAGCACTTTTCAGTATCCTTTCTGCTTCGAGCAAAGCTGCTTCTTTCGACTTGGTCAGCCTCTCCAGAGCCCTCTTATCCTCCAGCAGAACTGCAATCTGAAAGCAAGAAGTACAAAAGGGCAGGCATTAGAATGAGCATTAGTGTTTTTCTGTCGTTTCTAACTTTTGCCTCCGAAAAAGATATATTTCCCACCAACCTCATTCTTGTACATCTTAATTTCTGCCTCAAGAGGTGCAATGATAGACTCAATAGGAAGAGAATCATCATCCTTCTGGTCTGCATACACCCTTCTAAGCGTTGCTTCAGCAGCGTATTGCGCAGTCAATGCTTCCTTCTTCTCATTTGCGAGCTTCTTGACATCTAGATTCTGTATCAACGGATTTAATCACTTGGAAAACTATTTATAATTGCAGGATTACTTGAAACTTATGTCTGCTCAGAAAATGAAGAAAAGGAAAATTGCAGACCTTTTGCTCCACAAGGTTTTCAGTTACTGTGATCTTGCCTTCCAATCTTTTGACCTCATTTTGAAGCTGGAAAGGGAAAAATTTTAAAAACAAGAAAATAAAGGTGGTCGTGAGTAACAATAGTTGTGTAACTGGAAATTTTTGCCTACATTACATGATACAATAATTGCAGAAAGTATAAACGGATATTCATGCTGATTTAATGATTGGGTAAGAAAATTCTTTTTTGAAATCTTCTAATTCCCTTGTTCTTTGCTTCAATAAGGGAAAATGGTAATTCTAAAAGCCGACCTTAGTTTGATACAGCACCTTGGGTGAATTTTAAAACCTGTAACCGAATAGTTTAGACTTTTAAAAGAGAGTACTTTACACAATATTATAGTGGACAAAAGTCCTATTTCGTTTTAGAGGTTTCGAACTCCAGATAATTAAAATGACCATTTATCCTCTTAATTATGCCTAATCTTGTTTAATGGAAAGAATCTGAGAAGAAAAATACAATTTGAAGTACCTCTTCAACAGCCTTATCTTTAAGAGCTTCAGTTGCTCTCAGTGCCCTGATTTCACTTTGAGCCTTTCCCAGCTCCTGATCCTTTTCTGAAATCAAGTTTAGATTTGATATTCAAGATTTCATTGTTGATGATATGCTAAACTAGTTATTAGTTTGATTCAGATTTCATTTCAAAGGATATACAAACATATATATATATATATATATATAGCGCATTATGATACTGAATAATTACTTTCTAAGTTAATGTGCCTGATCAAAAACACAAAAACGTGCTCACCATTAGTGAAGAAAAAGGAATTCTTCGTACACACACAAACATACATATGTTTGAGGAATTTAAAGACGGCCTGTTCTAATAGCCTACAAGATCAGACATTTATAAGACATTAATACTAGACTTGTGTTTAGGTAGTCTAATTTTACTGGATAAATAGATGCAGGAGAATCCAAAAACAAAGAAACTAACTCTTATTTTTCTTTTCTTTTTTTTTTAAATTAGGGAACTCATCTTTGATGGATTGAGATGGACGGATGGACCATACAACTCTACCATACTCTAAGGCGTCTTTAGATTAGCTTTTCTCCATACAAAAATACTATTTTCATAGAAAAAAATACATTTTTATTTACAAGAAGTATTTGAATTGACTTTCAAGAAAAATTGAAACTCTAGAAAAAAATTAAATTTAACTTTTACCAAAAATTAGAAATTTAAACTTTTCAAATTTTTTTCTAAAATTATTTTAAAAAAAATGCTTTTTAAAAGACCAACTCAACCCTAAGTTCACTTTTGAAATATTGTAGGCGCACATGGTGAAGAAAACTCCCATACATATTGCAGCTGGAAATGACTATGGACCTATAACAAGAATGTGACAACTGGGATAAGAACCCTTTTTCAAATATTGTAAGTCGGCCAAGCCGTCATCAGGCTTTCCAGATTTACTTTTGTAACTTTGTAACGACTTATCTCATAGAATAAGTAATTTATTGATGCAAATGGTCACTTGTGATCACGGAGATAAAGTTGTTATCACGTAACTCAAAAATTTTAAAAAAATCATGAGATCAAATGACATATAATAAATTTTAAATGAGTTTAACTTTTTCTCAAATTGTGTATGGTAAAAGTTGCCAATCTAACAGGGTACATCAGCAAGCAGATTTATAACATGACTGGACTCAATACAATAATGCTCGATATTATTCTATTCTTGTCACTGAAATATCATTTACTACATATATACTTAATTGGCATAATAAAACAAAGGAGAGAAATTCAAATGTTTCTCAAGTTAATATGCCAATTAAGCATATACACAGGAGATGGTATTTAGATGATAAAAATAAAGTGACATTTAGAATTTCTCCATTTAATAATGTTGTAGTTTCTCCATTTAATAATGTTGTAGTCGCAAAAGAAACACATCACCTAGTACAATTACTAGCTTTTTGGCAATAAGTTGCTTAAAGAATGTTTGACTTTGCTTGTTATAAGCACCTAAAAAAAGCACTCAAACACATGTTATTTACTGTTTGAGTGTTTATAAGTACCAAATAAGCAAAGCCAAAACACCATCTTACTCTAGTTATTGTCACACTTCTTAGTACTGGACTTCAAAGAACATAATATATTTCAGAAACACGTATATACATGGACCAAACACAATTAAACAAACTTTCTTACTGGTGTCGTAATGAGTTAAATTCTACATATTCTAGAACCCTTCATGTGAAAACAAAGTCCCCAACAGACAATTTTAAGAAAAACTGTTGTAGGCGACCAAAAAAATTTCGTATTCATCTTGGCAATGGAATAATAGAAAGAAAAATTATTCTGTTGTCATTACGTCACCATTTTACTGTCCACAGAAATGGGAACTAGGAAATCATCCAGTGACAAAACGATATCCGAGTAGCCATAGGCCTTTTACCCCCGCTATTTTCCTGTCGCCAAAGGGGCCAAACCTCTTTGGCAACGGAAATTATCCGTACCCTACTATAATTTTTTAATAGTGAACGGAAAAGAAAAAAAAGTACATGTAACACAATATGATCATGGAATAGAACAATCACAAACATACAGTAAAATCATAAACACTTAAAAAGCACCACGTACCACCAGTTGCAGGTGAACGCGTGCGCACACACAAACACACACTGCAAGAGAGACAGGGAGAGATGATAAACCTTTGAGTTGATTCTGCAACCTATTGAGCTCCAAAACGACGGGGTCAGGTTGAGCAATGCAAAGTTCTTCAGCAAATTCCTCAAAGCGCAGCATTTTCGGCACACACTTCTGCTTTTCCTTTTTCTGCTTGCTAGTAACACAAGTATTAGCTAACCCGATAACAAATTATCAAGTGAAGCAACGCTTATGGCGCAATATAAGTAGATGGTTATAGATGTATATATATAAAACTATGTATGTATATATATGTGTGAGTAGAAGAAAGATATGGAGAGAGGAAACTATACTTGTAAGGGAATAATTGACCGTAAAGAGAGGGATGAATTTCCCTTAATCTGAAGCAAACTCTGAAAGTAACAAATTTAATCATCAAGAATAAAGCCGTCGCAAGCCGGCTAATTGCTAGCCTTGTTTCCCTCCTTTTCATTCGTATCCGTTACACTTTTGATGATATAATAATAATGCTGATAGATGTAAATAAATATATATTGGTAAAATAATATTTTCTATAATAAAAAGTATGTGAAATTCTTGGCGAAAAAGTTGGTAATCATTCCTGAATTATATGCAAATTGAGCTACTTTTTTAGTTTTTTACATACCCTTTTGTCTCTAGAGGATAAACGCGTTTTCGACGGGTTGATTCTTTTTTTTTTTTTTTTTGGGGAGCTGTTAAACTAATAGTGGGGGCTAACATATGTTAGTTACAAACAAATTCACTAACTTTTTGGCACCAACTTCTTCATTTTATATGAAAAAGGAGAAATAGTGATTCCTTTCAGTCATAGACTTCAACTTTGAATATATATATTTTTTCCTATGAATATTATTTAATAATTAACTAAGTTGTTCGTGTATGTTCTAATTTACATATTGTAAGAAAGAGAATAAACCAAATGATCGATACAATATTAGATTGGTCCAATTCAGCTTAACGAGACAATAGACGAAGAGGGGAAAAAATATTCCTACTCATTGGAATGACATGGCCTCCTGAAAGAGCATAAAAGGTAGGTGGCTCAATTGAGAGGCAGACTTCACCCCCACACCCCACCCCACCCCACGCCCACTCCCACCCCCACCCCCCCAAAACAAGAAGAATAAGTTTAGTGGCTCATTGGATTGGGATTGTAAAGGCTTGACATAGAATCTATCATTTATATTTGGGCATCTATATAGGAAGTTCAAGAAAATGGTCATTGCAAACATGATTACACAAAGATAAGAAAGAAGGAAAAAGGAGATTATTAGTGGCATAATTGCAATGGTCATTATCTGCAATTATTTGCTTAAGCGATAAACCCTCTTAAATCCATGCTTTCTTGACTCAATGCGGATAGATGTCATGCTAACACAATTCAAATTAGAACTTGATCACCACATATATGATTGATGAGATAGACTGAAAACTCTTTCAGCTAAAGTGTCTTGAAAGTACAAACAAACTCCAAGTTAAATAAAAAACGAGGTAGATTAAACTAACTTCTTTGCTTGTAAGTATAATTGATTATAAGGAAAAAAGAACAATACAGAAAAAAAAAGAAGATATTAAATAATGCTTTTTGTCGCTCCTTTATTCTTTCACTTCGCTTGTGTATGATAAGAATTTGTGTCTCATATATATATGATGTAAATGTTATTATTTAAGAAGATGAGGGAATAAAGAGATGATATATAGCAAAGCTCGAAAATACTATATGCAAAGCTCCTGCTGGCTAGCTTTTGTGGTGACAGTTGCCATATGGCAAAGTTTGAAGCTTTACACTTCATATTTTGTTTTTATATTGGATTAGATGACATGAGGAAGACTCTAATACCAGCTCCACCTACAACTTTTTTGACATCTTAATTATTATCATTAAGTGGAGAATAAGATAAGATCATTAAATAATTATTCAAAGCACTTATTCATTAACCACTTCGATTTTTAAGATTATTAGTGGCTTTGCGATTGACTATTTTGGGAAAGTGACTTGAATTTTGTCTGAACCTCAGCTCGGAGCTGTTCTCCATAATATGTGTTGCCCATTGCTTGAGTAGGTAAATTGTGATAAGGCAGTGGTTGTGTCTTAACCCAATAATGTAATCCATTAAAATTTACATTAGTCGGAAATTTGTAAGTAATAGTGTGTTTGGAATAACCTTATTTTAAGATTTTTTTTTAATTAAAATAAAGAGACATTTTGTAAGATTTAAGATATTTTATCACATACAATTTTTGATAATTCAAAGTAAATCATACTTTTTATCTTATAAGATATAAAAAATTCATTCTTTTATTATTTTTTTAATTATAGAAATAAGACTTCTTATCCACAACTATATTATGAAAATCAAAACAAACTATAAATTTATATATAAAAGAGCATATTATATTTATACGAAACAAAGCATAAATGATTTATGGTCGAGTTTTGTTGGTTTAAATAATAACTTAAATTAACAATTTTAATTTAATGAATTTGAGACAATTAAGTATTTTTACATTTACGAATCAATCTTATCTGTAAACTTCAAATTTTTAGATATGAGAAGTGATAATAACGTTAAGGTTTAATCGCTACGAATCCGATCACCCTATGTTCTTCTGAACCCTCTGGTAGTTAAAAAAAAAAAATCCTAATAATCCCCCCATTGTCAGAAAATAAGAAAATACATAAAAAATTATCACTTTTAACAAATTGTTAATAAAAAATAAGCATACACTCTCCTATGATCCTTTAAAAATGCTTGGACCCCCCGTTGTTCTTTAAAAGTGTAGCGGACCCCCTATAGTACAAAAGTCAATTTGTTATGCTAACTAACAATCGGTTAAAAATGATGATTGTTTGGGCAGAAGGAGGATGTGCGCTAATTTTCAATGATCATAAACGAATTATCAGACATTTTTTCACTACACAAAAATATATTACACTTTTAAAAATCAGTCTATAATAATTTCCCCTAACGTTAATAATAGCGTCAGAACTTCATCTTGAAATATTCTTAGATTACAGATGGATTTGCACTATGCAAAAGGCGAACCAGCTGGTCAAAGTGGATGTATTAAAACTTGGGCATTGATAGTCTTATGGAAGCTGAACGATTCTTCATCATCAAGCTCGTATGCAATTAGAACAATGGGTGGCCAACAATAAAATAAAAGCTTCTGTGACTAACAACACTTATCCCAATTTGTTTAAAAGAAAGTGTCAATTCTTACATTGTTTTTCCAATTGATGTTGAAAGTGTTCTAAGCTACTCAATGAGGACCGATAATTAATTGAAGTAGGTCATTATCTTAAGGTAGCTGAAGATGTAACATATATATAACGAGTTGAATTTTTATTTCATTTTCTTTCTTTCTTTTTGGAAAGTTCCTACTAGCTTCATATCTTTTTGCATATAAAATCGTTTCTTGCAAGATCTTTTACCTTCATAGCTGACGCTATCTAAATTCTATATAGAAATATAAATTTAGCATATTGCTCAAAACTTATGTATAGCAATAATTTATTTGAAAAAAAGGGTGATTTTATGCTATGAATTTGGTTAAATATGAAATTCAGGGCATGGATTAGTTAGATATGAAAGTGCTCAAAATTATGAAAAATAAATACTTCACACTATGCTACTATTTGGTTTTAATTACTTGGCGGTTTCTTTTTCCATCAAACTCTTACTTGATGTTCTCTCTCTCTCTCTTTTTTTTTTCTTTTTTTTTTTTGAACTCTTATGAGACATTTTCTTCTTTTTCAGGCATAACATAATATAATTTCTAAATTACTAAACGTATATCTATACATGCACATATTTATACGCTGTGATGTGCATCCAGACGTACGTTTATATGCCTTTATATACTTATGTTATTTGCACATAATCTATGTTTTGCCAGAGGCATAAGCTCAATCAATTGATTCGATCATTTACCCAACCTTGAAACAAAAAGAAAAAGGAAAAGGAAATAAATTTGATGATTATCAAATGGAAAAAAGCTTAAGGGAACGATAATTAAGGTATGAGAAAATTTTGAAATACTTTTCTTATATAAGTAGAAAGCAAAAACCTCTAAACGAACCATAATATTTATCAATGCTTTGCATGGGTTGATTTATTTTAACAATAGATGTCTAATTTAGTAGAGTTTATTTATTTTGATAAAAAGCAGACAACTAATTTAATTATGAATCTTTCAAATTCATAAATGAATATTATTTTAAGTATTAATTTATTGAATTAAATCCCAAAGTAGATAATAAGTAATAATTAAAAAATAATAATTAATAAAATAGATAATAGATAATAAATTAATAGTAAGCAAACAATAAACCAATGATAATTAAGTAAGACTAATATGATAGCCTCACAATGCTTAAAACAAAAGGATTTATATATCTGTGTGCGTGTGAGATATATACACAATAGGTACTATGAATCTTTTCTAAAGGACAAATCACAATGAGTACTTTTTTTCATAAAAGGGAGAAAGACATACAAGTCCTTTAGTTGTATGCTTAGTCCTAAACAAGTCCTTTAATTTTTTAGAATTTCTTGGGAGGTTTAGTAAAATTTGATGGTCAATGCATTAACTTCATTAAAAAAACCAAAATTACCCTTGCATTGATTGTAAAATTTGCAATGGCATATAACCTTTCCTTTTTGGGGAAATTTTTTTATTTTTACTCTACTTTTAAAAAATTATCGCAAAAATACCTTTGTTTTAAAAAGCTTTTCAAAAATACCCTTTTCTGTAAGTCACCTACCGAAATGGTAGGTGACTTACCGTTCTCTCACGTGTCAGAGCATCTCTCGAGAAAACGGTAAGTCACTTACCATCTGCCACGCTGTCAGGAGAATGGTAAGTGACTTACCGTTATTCCCCTTTGATCGGTAAGTGACTTACCGTTCGTTTGTGCCATTATTCTCCTTGACCGGTAAGTCACTTACCGAATATTTATGACTTGAACTCCTATTTAATCCCCGCTCTTTCATTCTCGGAAGGCCCAACACTAAAGATCTAAATTTCTTATAACCCATATATAATCCGCCTAGTATCCTTAATTTTCAAATCGCCCAAAATCTTTCCAATTATCTTCCACATATACAAACTTATATACTATTCATCTAATATTTTAGTTAGTAAGAAAATATGAATACAGTCTCTGTTCTTTTATATTATGGCGGAGAAAATATTAATGGCCCGTATGATATCGAATATAAAACTACGAAGCTTGTTCGTAAGGTCAAAATAACATATCAAACATCATACAATGAATTTGTTTATAGTGTCTATAAGAAGCTTAATTTGCGTTATGGCATCGACAGGGTGGAGCTATCGCATCGTTTCCAATCGAGGGTCGTACAGTTACTGTATCCATATTTTAGCGAGGCGGCAATCAGCAACGATGATGATTTGATGGATGTGTTTCGAATAGCATGTAATGATAATAACATGAATAATGCTCATGTTATTGTCGAAGTAAAGGCTGACGACGCGCACATCCCACAACGAAGCAGTGATTTCCAGTGTGGTTGCCTTGTTCCCGACTTGAATGCCGAACCATCACATTATGTTGTTGGGAGTGACATAGCGGGGCCATCTCATAATGTGAGGGTGGACTTGAACATTGACACATTTCTGTCTGAACCTAACGAAGAAGATGAGGGCATGGCCCTGAACGAGAACGATGCCTGGTACGACGATGATGACGTCTTCAATGGTAATGAAAACACTGCGAACATTAATGCGGAATGTGAGGGGCCGTCAGTTGGTGCAGGGGGACCTTTGTGTGCAGTACCGATGCATGGTGTACATAAAACTGCTCAATTTCATACCATTAATCAAGAATACTATATGGATAGTATGGAGGAGTACAAAACACAACTATTTTGGGATGAGAAGGAATTGGCCAAATGAATGATTTTCCTATCAAAGAAGGACGTGATTCGGGCTGTTCAGATGTACTCGATAAAGGTACAACATGAATACAAAGTCAAAATGTCTGAACTAGATTTATGGGTTGTTTGTTGCGTAAATGCTTCCAACCTTAGAAATCCATGTAGGTGGGAATTGCGGGCAATTCAAAAATCCATGCATCGCCAATTTGAAATAACAAAGTATTAAGGCGTGCATAATTGTTTCGGTGATAGGCAAAAGGCTGACCATAAAAATGTTACCGCTGCACTGGTCGGTTATACGGTTATGCACTTCGTAAAACACAAGCCTGATTTCAACGTGGGTTTTGTACGAGCACACATTATGGACATTTTTCACGTGAACATTTCATATGGAAAGGCATGGTGTGGCTGAAATAAGGCCATTGAAATGGTGTACGGCGATTGGGACGAGTCGTACTAGTTACTTCCACAATTTTTTGGAGCTGTCAAGGCAACTAATCCAGGGACAGTTGTAACATACAAGCTCTTCCAAGGGTCGATGCAAGGAACCAAGATTTTTTATTATGTGTTTTGGGCGTTTACACCATGCATTGCAGCGTGGAAGGATTGTCGTCCAGTGTTTTCTCTCAACGATACTCACCTGCGCGGGCAATATAAGGGCCATCTTCTAACAGCATTGACAGCTGATGCGAATGGTCAGATTTTACCGTTGGCGTTTGCAGTTGTCGATGCAGAGACAACAGAAAGCTGGCCATGGTTCCTTCAACTGGTACGGATGCATTTTCTGCATTACATGGATGAGATTTGTATAGTATCTGATAGACATGTAGGAATTTTTTTCTACCGTGAATCATATCTCAGCTGATGGGCAATTGTGGGTGAAGCATCGGATATGCTTGAGGCACCTCAAAAGTAATGTCATGAAACAGTTCCACAACCAGTATATAAAGGACTTATGTTGGAGAGCTGGTAAGGAAAATCAAGTCTGCAAACACGAAATGAGGCGAAAAATTTTGGAAGTTGACCCAACACCAAGCGGGGTTGGTAAACGGGCATACGACTATCTCACTAACATAGACCGAGAGATGTGGATGCTGTGTGCTGATGGAGGTTCGAGATGGGGTATGTTGTCTACAAACAACGTGGAGTGTTTCAATGGTGTCCTTGTTGGGGTGAGGTATTTGCCTATTACAACGTTAGTGTCGCACACTTTCACGAAATGTGTTGAATACTTCTACAACCAGTCTATACTTGCGAGGCACTTGGCAGGACAAGAATTTGTCATCCCCGTTAGAGTCAGAGAATTGTTTGACAAGTGGGAGGCAAAGTCACACCTTCATAACGTGTTCCATTTTCACTATGAAATTGGTACAGCCGGTAGGCCACTTGCCGGAATCATTTACTGACAGACGTCCTGTACAAGTGGTCAGATTTAATGAGAATACATGTACCTGCGGTAAGTGGACAGCTTACCATTTACCATGTTCACATGCACATCCAGTTGCACGCCATTTGAATGTAACGTTAGTCAACATGTTCCCGCTTGAATATAAAGTCAAAGCATACACAAATACGTATGCCATCCCATTTCAACCTCTGGGACACGTTGATTATTGGCCAGATGCACCTGCTTGGCAATTGCAACCCAATTCAAGCAGATTGCGGCACAGAAGTAGAGGACTCGTAGAAGGTAGACGCATCTCTAATGAGATAGATCA
This sequence comes from Cordia subcordata, assembly GCA_028554755.1. Classification (NCBI taxonomy): domain Eukaryota; kingdom Viridiplantae; phylum Streptophyta; class Magnoliopsida; order Boraginales; family Cordiaceae; genus Cordia; species Cordia subcordata. The sequence goes on along the minus strand of JAPTOF010000003.1, from coordinate 19,950,825 downwards.
CTCGAACCAAGTTGGTAGACGAAAGTGTTCAAATTGCGGTCAACCGAGTCACAACATTGCTAGGTGCCCTCAAAATCAAACTAGCATCACACAACAATAGTTCTGATAATGTTTGATGGGAATGTATCGTATTATAATCACTATGTGCAATGTTTAAAGTATTGAATGGCTTTAATGTTAAATGTGGGCCGGGATGTAATGTTTGATGTAATGTAAGTGGATTACTTTAATGTTTGTGTAGTTTTGTCATACACAAAATTATTAAACTGAAATGTAATACAAGTAAAACTTGTTTGTTAAAGGTAATCAATTCATACACATACATCAAAAAATAAATTAAATTAATAAATGACAAAAAAAGGAATTAAAGACCAAAGCTACTATATCCCACACCCTAGAGGATGAACCTTCTTCACGTGAGCGGCTGAACTCGTTGGGGCTGCGAGGTAGCCGGGCGTTTCCCAACTTGCTGTGGTGGTAAATCCTCGGCCGTGGACTGCTGATCCCCACCCTGTTCACCACCGCCCTGATCCGTACCCTGCTCATCCTGTAATGGGGCAAGATAGTCTTTAACCCGCAGTGGGGAAGTGGACGGGTCAGTCGATACCGATGATGGCATGGTCATCTGCGTCGGCTTGTACACAAACGGAGATGACATGGGTGGACGCGAGGGGGCGGCTGGTGTCAATGTAAACGGATGGATACCTTGAGCAGATGGGGTATACTGCATGTAGGACGATCCAATCGGCCCCGGCTGGCCCCACTGTGGGGTCTGAGACCACTGTGTAGGAGGTGGTAGATATGACTGGTAACCTCAATGGTAAGTTGGTGAGGGCTGCTGCGGTGGGGTGTGTGCCCATGGGTATACTGGAGGGGGTTGCTGTGTAGGTGTTTGGGCGGGTTGCGAATAATATGATGGGGCGGGCTGGGAGGGCGTATGGGTCCATGGGTACGATGGAGGCAGCTGAGACCACTGAGTTGGCATCGATGGCTGGGTCGATGTATGTCAAAATACAAGGGTGTTGCCACAATGTCGACGTGCCTAGTCTGTTCTAAGGCCCGTTGCATCTGGGACACAACATGATCCATCTCCAGCCAGAAACGTTCCTGTGCCAATGTTCCCTGGTTGTATTGCTATGAGGGGCGCCGCATGTGATGAAATGCATGGCCCAATGTCGAAGCCTGCAAAACATATTTAGTAAAAAGGATTGACTTCATATAATACAACATTGACAAATACGTTATGAAGAATGCCAATAGCCAATGTGGTACACTTACCATAAAATGCTCGTCTTGTGCTGTCGCCATATATCCCGCATGACGAGTCACCCAAGATGGATTGCCAATCCGAATGATAGAACGGCGTCGGTACCATTGTATGTACTGCTCCAGGTGCACCGAATCTGACCTATCCTTCACGACACCGTTCAATATAACTGCTTGCACATTGCCCCAATGTCCATGCAAAGGCTCCATGTCCGCTGGCTTCAACTTCTCCCTCCCTTTCAAATGTGACTGTGACACGAACGGTTCGGGGGCGTTTGGGATCGGCTGGCACATCCCAAACTGGTGCAGCACACGATCAACTTGATGCCACTCAACCAATCCACTGCATAGCAGAGGGACCTTCATCCTCCACCAGTCCGACCCCTCCGTACAGTAATATGGCAGATCCCTGAAAATGTCCTTATACAGCTGCCAAATAAACTGCAAAGTAAAAGTGCATAGATACTTCGAGTTAATACTATTTCGCTAACATTGAAATAAAAAGTTAACATACGGTCTAAATTTTCTATTACAAACAAACCTGGTTCGGCTGAAGCTTGTCAATAACATCGCGGTAAAGTAATAGGCCCCCGTTGACCATGTCTATAAAAGACTTTTCCATAAGGTACAACGCCCTGCGTGGCGTGTCCGGTAAGTTCCATCCGACCTCAGCAAAGTGCATCATGCTCTGAATGTCCTGGGGCCTAGACTTAACGAGTGTGGGCCAAAAACACTCGAACCTATCCCATACTCACCACTGCAGATAAATATCACAGTTACATTAATATAGTTACGAAATCATATGATATTTACAAACAAGGTTTGATTGACTTATGCAAAATACCTGTATCAAGGTGAGCCCACCACATAGGTATGTCCTATCAGAAAAAACAAACGCATCCATCCCTCTATACAGATGTGCAAGCACTGCAGTACCCCAGTTTAATCCCTTCACGGACTCAATGTCCCGTAGCAAAAGCAGCCAGTTCATGTTCCTCCAACTACCACTAGCATGGGCAAAGAGATGAGAAACTATGTAGCCGAACATCCATAAACGGGCACGTCGTGCTAGGGATACACCATTGGGCTCCTGCTGGTAAGTCATCTCATACAACCTCTTAACCTCAGATAGCCTGATCTTTCCGGTTTTCACCTCAATATGTGATTCACCCACTGTAATGCCACAAAGATCAAGGAAAAGGCCAGCCCACTCACCATACACCCACCTCATGGTATTTAAGTGCAGGATGGGATCACCAGACACGGGTAACCCCTAAAAAACGGCCACATCCTGTAATGTGATAGTGGCTTCTTCGACAGGCAAGTAAAACGTGTGCGTCTCTGTCCGTCACCTCTCAACGACGGCTGCCAATAAGGCGTGGTCGAGTTCATGCCAACTTGCCTTATAACACCCATAGAACCCTGCATGCAATAACTCTTCCTGAACTAACGAGTGCTCAGGGGTCTGGAATAAGTACCTGTCGCCTCGCTGGGTACGTAACTCCTTTGACGCGGCGTCCCCCGTCAAAATCTGGGTCTTGTGCTCGGCATAATGTACCAAAAGAGATGCATCATGGGGTCTAAGGCGATCATCCATACTGTATCCTACGATCAAATAGTTATCATGCATAAATAATATTAAATTACATAATATCTTAAAATAATATTAAATTACATAATATCTTAAAATTTCTTATAAATTTCTTATTTAATTCCATATTAAATTATATTACTTTTCTATTCAAATAAACTACATTCAAATCTTAATAAAACACACCATACTCCTATTAAATTGTAATCAACTATATTAACTTTTTATTCAAATGAACTTTGTTAAATTCCTAAAAATTATAAGAAATTCCTAAGCAAATTTCTTGTATTTATTATTTAATAAATTATTTTGCAATTCTATTAAATTATATTACTTTTCTATTCAAATAAACCATATTCTTGTTCCTAATAAATTGTACAATTTTCCTAATAAATTACAAACAATTATATTAATTTTCTAATCAAATAAACTTTATTAAATTCCTAGTACATTTTAAGAAATTCCTAAGGAAATTTCTTAGGAATTATTTTCTAATAAATTATATTAATTTTCTATTAAATTATATTACGTTTCTAACCAACTAAACAACATTCTCATTCCTAATAAATTACACCATATTCCTAATAAATTACAATCAATCACACTATATTCCTACTAAATTTGCATAAGTTTTAAATGTCAAATGGGCAATTTCGGTTCTATGAAATTTCTAAAATTCAAAAATTTTTCTAAAATATTTCTAAATACTATAAATCTCTAGCAAACGAAAAGGTCATACATTACAAAATTACATTTAATACGGTTATTCATGTGCATGTCAAAAATATATATACATATGCATGTTAAATAAACACACACACACCCACACACACACACACACACACACACACACATATATATATGCAACTAAAATAAACACACACACACACACACACACACACACACACACACATATATATATATATATATTAAAACACATATAATTATACATAAATAGTTATAGACATATTAATGTCACATGTACATATACTATATACATACATACATGCTATATACTATATACATACATACATGCTATATACATTACACATATATATACGATCGCATATTAACAACATGTATATACACGTAAAAATCAATATATAACAAATAAAAATGCGAAAATTTAGAAAACTTACAAGTAAAGGCGCTTTCTTATGCGTGGGGCCAAACTTTTTTGCCAAAAAAAAAGGGCTGGGGGGTATTTTTTTCCTCAAAATCACAGTTGCAAGTGCGGGAGGAGGGGGGGTTCAGTGGTGGGGAAAAATAGGGAGGGGAAGGGGGGTATTTAAAGGCAACATAAACAGTAGTCACCTGCCGTTCGGGAGGTGACTTACCGAAAGTATTAATTACCCAACGACATTTTTTTTGAATTTTGTCAAATCCCGGGATATGCGAGAACGGGGTAGGTGACTTACCGAAAAGGGTATTTTTGAAAAGCTTTTCAAAACAAGGGTATTTTTGCGATAAATTTTTAAAAGTGGGGTAAAAATAAAAAATTTCCCCCTTTTGGCTATTTATTCCTATTTCTTTTACCAATATATTCGCACAAATTTTTTTTTTCATTGTCTACTTGTATCCAGCTTCATTTAAACTCCATTTATTACCACATCTAAACACAAAATACCATTTGAAAAGGAAAATGAAATGCATTACGAATTAAAATTAGCAATATACGTTTAGTAATTTCTTAATTAATGCCAAAGATTACATTTTGAGATTTGATGCATATCACCACTAATAAATAGGTATATTAACGGGCCTAGTTCACAAAATTGCGAAAATCTAAAATTGTTTTATCAAATTTCCTATTTCCACCCATCTTTTTCTCATTACTAAGAATACAATTAAAATCACCCAAATCTATCACACACATTAAGTAAGAAGTCTACATAATCCACAATCTATATTCCATACATACGAAATACAAAGTCTACATAGTCCATAATCCATAGTGATATACTCTATACACATTAAATAAAGTTTGATACATGACAATCAACTGATCAAGTCCTCCACAATAAAGTGCACTTTTAAGTCCCAACAACATGCCTTGCACACACATACAAAAAAAGTGGGTTAATTATTATAGATTAGCTAAAAGATGTTTAAAGCTTCCTGGTTTATGGTTTTCCTAAGCTAAAGGATGTTTAAAGCTTCTTATTCTTCATCATTGCAATGCTACCATGCAAAGAGATAAAGTCATATATTTCATATATTGAGAATGTTGTGTACATTACTTGATTTGATATTATCCCTATTGTTTATAGAAAGTATCAATTTAGTTTGTAGTATTTCAAAAGTGACCCACTTGTTTTTCAATATATGTAGAGAAAGTCAATTTGGTCACTATTATTCTAAAAGTAACCTCTTTAGTTCTTAATGTTTACAAAAAGTATCAATTTAATCTACATTAATTGCTCATGTGACCATCACATGACCATTTCTAGGGCCAAAATGGGGATTAATTAAGAATTTTTTCAAACATTGGTGGACTAAATTGGTCATTTCTAAAATAGTAAGACCAAATTGATTTTTTTTGAATATATTAGGGACCAAATATATTACTTTTAAAATAATGTGGACTGTTATGGGCATAATCCACTTATGACTTATATAAAGGAATGATCTTATGACATAAGGAAAAGACAACCCTTAGCGAAAGGAAGCAAATAAATTAGGAGCCTATCAACGGCCTTGATTAAGGGACCCAATCCCCATAACTAAGAACTTTACTATAGGCAAGTCAGTCTTTTATAAGGTTGAGGGAAGAACTATGCAAAGAGAAGCATATCTCTATTCTTGGTATCTACAAATGCTTATATTGAACATATCATTCCAAAATACACGAACAACCTCTCTTGGTATCTACAAATGCTTATCTCAATTCTTGAAAAGAGATTTAGACCTTGACTCTAAAGTTCTAAATCTTAATTGTAGATTTTACCCTTCTATAATTTGGCACCTACCGTGGGGCATAGATTTGTGATACCAAGGAGAGGAACGACACATACTCACGATTTGCCGAATAGTCATGACACAGTAAGCATTGTCATGCTCAGATTCGACAACCCTATTTGCTTTTAATGACAAAAAAGACTTCCCTATTTGTGTTGCATGACGATTTATATGGTGAGGAGTAAGCAGATCTTGCTCAACATGAAGGAGAAGGTTATGGTGACTATCTCTCTAACAATTATTCCTTTGTTGTGGCTCCTTTTCTCATCCTTAATAAGATTAATCTTCTTATAAAAGTTACCATACGAACTGTAATCATTGGGTGTTAATTGATATACTATTTAAATCTTTTTAGTATAATTCCATAAAACATCACCATTCTCATAGTATTACTCTCCAACCTGGAAAGAGAGAGGTAATACGTATATCACTGAAGCGCAATTCAATTAGCAATTATTTGGATATCAACATATGCGTTTCAGCCCTTTGATTGTCATCAGGGTCAAGATCTCAACGCGATGTTTGCCTTTGATCATTATTAGGAACAAATTAATAGAATATGTCTTAGAGCCTATAGATAACCATCTAGGCCTCCATATCTAAGGCCCAAGAATCGGGTCCAGACTAATTCCATAAAATTTGACAATGCTTATCTAAGCCCAACATATCTGCAACCTAAGAATTGAGTCAAGACCAATGCCATAAGGCTTGACTCTGCGACCCAAGAATCGAGTCCAAACCAATTCCATAAGGCTTAACAATGCTTATCCACGCCCAACATATCTACAACCCAAGAATTGGGTCCTGTCAAAATTCAACAAGGCTTGATGTTTTTTATCCATGCCTGACACATTTGTGACCCAAGAATCGGGTCCAATCAAATTTGACAAGGCTTGATGCTTTTTATCCAAGCCTAAAATGTCTGCTACTTAAGAATCTAGTCCAGTCAAAATTTGACAAGGCTTGATGTTCTTTATCCAAGTCTGACACATCTACAACCCAAGAATCAAGTCCAGCCAAATTTAACGTGGCTTGATGCTCTTTATCCAAGCCTAAAATGTTTGTGGCATAAGAATCAGGTCTAGCCAAAAACAATGACTTTTGACGTTCTTTATCCATGTCCAACACGCCTATGGCCCAAGAATTGAGTCTAGTCAAAATTCGACAACTCTTGACACTCCTTATCCAAGCTTAAAATGTTTGCGATCCAAGAATTGGGTCTAGTCAAAACCAACGAGGCTTGACGTGTTTCTTCCAAGCCTTACACGTTTGTGACCCAAAAATAGGGTCTGGACAATTGCAATAAGGCTTGACGTATTTTTTCCAAGCTCAACACATTTGCAACCCAAAGATCAGGTTTAAACAAGTGCAGCAAGGCTTGGCGTATTTCAGTCAAGCCCATTACATCTGTAACCCAAAAATCGGGTCTCAATGCATTTCATCCAAGCATAGGACATCTGCGAACCAATAATAAGGTCCAAGTAAATGCGATAAGTCCTAATATACTTTCGAGACCTGATATGACCCTTCAATCTTCATTAGGTCTAGGGCCTAATATGGCCTTTCGATTTTCATCCAGTACTTAATTTGCACTTTTAGTTTCTATCAAGTCCTAAACTTAAATGGTTCCTCCAATTCTCAAAGGTTTATTATATAGACATCCATAACAAAGGAAAGACATCCATAACAAAGGAAAGATAGGGGTGTCGATATCATACGAGATAGCACATGCGAAAAGATAGTGTATTAATGAAGGTAAAAATTGTATGTACATATATTCAAGCATTACTCCTCATGACTTAAAAGCTTTTAAGACATAAGGAGTGCAGGGCTTAATGTTATGTGCATATTCTGCTTATGGCTTATATAAGGGAATAATCTTCTGACATAAGGAAAAGTCAACCCCTTTCGAAAGGAAGCAAATAAATTAGGAGCCTATCAAAGGCCTTGATTAAGGGGACCCAAACACCCCCTAATTAAGAACTTTACTATAAGTAAGGCGGCCGCTATAGAAGGCCGAGGAAAGAACCGTGCAAAAGGAATCATATACGATATATTCATCTCAAAATACACGAACAATCTCTCTTGGTATCTACATATGCTTACCCCTATTCTTGAAAAGGGATTTAGACCTTGACTCTAAAAGGCCTAAATCTTAATTGTAGAGTTTACCCTCTGTAACCACTAACACTTTTTGTAAACAATATAAATTATTTGTGAAATTTACTCTTGTCCCTGACACAAACTTAAAAAAAACTCCAAATCTCAACTTTCTTTATATTTAAGGGTTTTCTGACATTAATTTGCTCCAACCTTATCCTACTCGTCAAATGTAAGGACTTCTATTTCATTTATCCTTCTACCTCAACTGTAAAGAGCCCTTATTCGAACCCCTATTCCATCTTAGACAAAAATAAAGTATTGAGTGAAAAGATATTATTAGAGTAAAATTAAAATACAAAAAGAAAAATTGGAAGTAGAGGCTAAAATTGAAACAGTGTCCTTAAGTGTAAGCAAATCAACCAAAATTCCATAAAATGCGTTTGAAAAATAGATAAATTATTATAGTTAGTTTAAGTCAAACACGGACTCGAGGAAGCAAAGAGATTCTTTTCCTTCTCTCACGATCTAATTTCTTCGACACGTGATGGAGTAGAGGCCTAAGATATGCCTTTCTCCAAGCCCTCAATTTTGTTTAGCAGTTGATTAGGGAAACTAATATCGATAAGCTGCTAACTATTGACTGGAGGAGATAAAGTATCTTTCTTTTCTTGTAGCAAATGTCACCCTTCTACCCCTCACGTAGTTTTTATATTGTGCAAATTTTTGTTTTGTTAGGTAAGCAAAGTAATTCTCTAAAGCTTAAAAATCTGGTGAAATCAAAGTGAGGATTAGGGATATTCCAATGAGGATTTATTTTTTCCTCTTTCTCATTTTAAAGAAAAACACTTGCCTAGAATAATTTGCATATTTATTAGATTTTTAACTGTGAACGAAGATTCAAATGTAAAATGATGCTTTAGTTTTTACAAAATCCAGCTGAAATGAGCAGATTGCAAAATATAATTCCCTCGTTTAAATGCTTAGCTGAGTTCAGAGCTGAACCAACTGTAGGTGTTTGTCTAGATTCGCTCAAAGCTTGTAACATATGTGTACGCGTGAAATTACTACTCGTTGTTAGAGTATTTAATCAAGCTACATAAAGAAATTAAGACTTTCAAGACAGGCATATTACTTCACCTAATACTAATTAGATTTAGGATGGAATCTTACTAATTAGTTTTAGGATGGAATCTTAGGTCAACTAAAATGGTACCAAAGATGGTTATCTATCCACATTCAATCAATTCATCTTTTAAGTTCAGTTTTGATATGCAACTCTTCTAAAGTCACTGCTCCTATTTATTAATGCGCCTTTAATAATTGATTTTGATATGCACCCTTTCTAAACTTGCTGTTTCATTTGCAAATTGATTAAATTAATCATGGGTTATATATGAATGGCGTGTTGAAGTATCGAATTGTCTCATATAAAAAGTCAAGAATTTCAAGACTAGTATATAAGATCATGGTTTATTCTACATAAGACCGACTGAGTTTAAGATGAAAACTCGGCTAACTAACACTGATCAATCATCAAACTGGAATTATAGGACTTGCTTTGCTTTGGCTAATGAAATATGTAATCTGTTAGCTGCATAGATCATGTAAAAATTAACATACCTTTACAGAGGATCAGTTAATTAGTTGAACTAAAAGATGGAAAGAAGGGAGGGAATCGAAGAAACGTGCATACGTTGGACTGAAAACTTCAGAAAGAGTTAACCGGAGCAAAAAGCTGCTTTTCTCCTTTGTTAAAATGCCTCATGAAAAACTTCATATGTGCATTTGTGATTACAAACTCAGGAGGTCATGGAAATCTCAGCCAAGCTTTTAGAGTACAGACATCAAATTGTTACAGTGATCATTGCATCGCTAAGCCTGGCATTCTTCTTTGCCGTGGCCCCTCAGTTTATGAGCATCCTCTATTACTTTTGGCCACTCTTTCTCTCCACAACTATCTTCCTGGTGGCAATAGTTGTCTTCAGCCATGTACCACCATATGGTGCTGAATGCTCTGCTGGAAGAGATGGCGAACAACTCTTTGATTATGTTGCTGGGCAGCAGAAACAATAAGAAGATTAATGGAATAAGCATTGTCTGGAGAAGGAGAATTTAATTGGAATATAATAGGAAAACTAGCATCAGATGATCATCTGAAAGTATATTGTGTTTTATCGCGTAGAAGTTTAATCTGAATTCTGAAAAGATCATTTTCAATTGGAATATGATATGTAAGATTGAATGGTTTAACTTCTTTTATTAGCTAATTGTACAAGAACATAAACAGGTTTCATTTGTGTTCATATAGATGCTAGTTTTATATCTGCCTGGAACATCCAGTCTCCTATACTTTACAAAGTTGGAAGTCCGATAATACAGTTATTCCACTAAGTGGGGTCGGTTATATGGATCTAAAGATGCGATTTCCCTATATTTAGGGCCAACCAATAGCTCCATGCACGTGACATCTTTTTTCCTCTTACGGTTTACTAAATCCATATGTTCACACCTCGTAATAGATGCATTCAAAGACAAATGCAGTAACTATAGATGATGTATCTAACTCTTCTCTTTTAAGCTAAAGAGATTTAAAAGCAGAGCTAATGCCAACTCTTGCATATGACAAATCGGGACTTAGCCTTAATGTTGTCACTAAGTTCAGTTTCAGGATGTACACATTATTCCAAGTAAAGTTAGCATCATGTTCAGAAACTTGTAACCAAAATGATGTAAATAGAAAATCATAAATATGAATTGTATCCGTAAAAGAATAGGAAAAGAAGGAAGATCTCACTGCAAACAGATTCTTCTTGGAAGGGTGAAACTACAAGGGTTATGGTTTGCGATCATGATCAGTATCCAGTTACTTTCTCTGTGATGGTGATAATTGGGAAAATACTAAATCATTAGCCGTTAATGTTCCCGAATGATCAACATCTAGAGCTCTAAACCCCTCCATCACCATCAAGATATCCTCTTGACTTATCTTCCCCATCTCCTTGAGTTTATACAAGATGAATTCTGCAGCACTGCGGTACAAAATTTAAGAGTTTGGATAGGCATAAATGATACTATGCATAACAGAATTCCAAAAGTAACTCTAAAAACATGTAACTATGTTTCCAACGTCAAGATGATGGTTATTGATTTTACCTTACTACTGTGTCATCATCAAGGTCTGCTGCCTCAAGATCTGCAGCAGTCAACTTCCTGGTCAGAACCCATCTAACAAATGATCTTTGCCTTCGCTCAGTATATAGCTCAGCGAGGCAATAGAAGAACTGAGCCCAACAAATGGTGCTGATCAGAATCCAAAACGCTGCAAATAAACGCCCTTCTTTTGTTGAAAAGCTCTTGTCTCCGTACCCCAAAGTGGTAATAGTGGAACAAACACAATAAAAAGCATCAAATAGATCCATATCCTCGAAATGATACAGAAACAACATTCCAACAAGTATAAGCACAAGTATTAGGGCCAGAGCCGTTAGGACTTTGTATTTGACTTTGTTTGTTTCAACCTCCTTAAGAATGTCAATTGGATCAACTTTCTTTTTCTTGTGTATGGCTGTCACAAAGAGGACTTCCTGCTTTTCCAGAATATAGTCTGCGGCGTTACTAAGAACAAATCCAACAAGAGCCATGCCTGTGAAAACAAATAAGCAGGCAAGGGCCTTAGCCAACTTGCTGTCAGGCACTAGATCCCCATATCCAACAGTGGTCATTGTTACAACACAAAGGTATATGGCATCAAGAACCCCATTTGTCTTCTTTCCCTCAATTTGATTCCTCAAGAGGAAAAAGCAGATAACGCCTATACTTAAGTAAGCAGCCAAGAATGCATATACCGGCTTGAAATCAAATTTTCTGGCAGGTGTATATTCAGCTTGCTGCAGCAGGTCTGCAGTATGTTGCTCTAGAAGATGACTCTCCTGTGCCGGGGCACTGCTAGTGCGCCAAAGCTTTCTTCTCTTTAAAACACTCTTTTCATTGAGTTGATTCGATGAATCCAAAGATGCTGAGAGCAGTGGATCTTCAGCATCATCGCTGGCCATGACAGCTCAAGCAGATATCCTTTTGTTTTAGAAATCCTGTACTGTATTGAACCACTTGATCACAAATTGATGCTCGGGACTAATCATCCATGTCAAAAGATACGCATCAACAAACAAGAGAAACAAAATTAAGAGTACAGACTAAACTAGAACAGTTTAAGTTTATGACTATCCTCTACGACAATAGAACATTAAATTTTGAATCAAATTGAAGTTGCTAAGCCCAAAATTGAGTCTTATGAGATGCATCAAAGTGTACTTTCTTTTGATTTTCATATATTTGGAGAATATCAGTTAATGCCAATAAGTGGCACAAAAAACCTGAAGAAATTCCCAAGGTGGTATCCCTCTTATTAATAATCAACAATTATAACAAGGAAAGATAATCTGGACTCATGTCATAGTTGCAATTGCAGTTTTAATTGTATCCATACAACTTAGATTAAGAGAGAAGAAAAAGAAAAAAAAAAACCTAAAATCTGGGATAATTTCTACGACACATCAGGAAAAATTCAAAGTAGCCTAATGTTGTAACGTGACATATATTCTATCACGTAGCTTCTTCTACCAACTATTGTTAAAGAAAAGCACAGCAACCTATTTCTTTCAGCAGAGCTGGGAAAGAAACGTTCAAGTCTAACCTTTCTGCGCATCACGTCGGTCATTGGCCCATTTTGTTACACTTCTCTTTCATTAATCATTAAGAATCACTGATATTTTCTCATTTTCGTAAACATTCCATTTTAGAATGCTCAAGATAGAGAAAGGTTCGACCTTTTTCTTATATTTCTTTCCAGCAATTCCAGCAATTCCTGCAAATGCAGAAAAGAAAAGAATACCATTTCATGCTGGAAAAAGCATACCAATGGAGCAAATCATCAAACACCATCTCCCGGAAGAATTTGAATTTTTCAAGTAATCCCAATTCAACCCCACAAAATATATTTCTTATGACACTTCTGGTATTTCTGTTATGAAATCTTAACGGGAAGATCATGCCTTTGTCTGAATCAGGCAACACGATATGCTATTAACACCTAATATCTAATAACACCAGTACTACATTCGACGATCTCAACATCTGAAATTCATTAACATGATGATCTTTCCATTCAAATGTTAAAGAAACAAAGAATGCAGCCGCATTGAACCATCTCATAAGATTAAAATAACATAGTCTCGCACCATGGCAATGCATTACTAATCAAGAAACAGAAGGATGTGAAAATTAGAGACATTTCGCACCTGAAATCACCTCAGTATGCACCCAAATGATTTTGAACTAATCTTTTCTGATTTTCTGATGATAAAATCTTGAAAATTAGGAAAATAAGTAGAAGTATGGTATTAGATTTGGAATATAATAAGTCCTTTTGAGAACCATATATTAGCTTCTGATCATGGTGGCGTGATTTGTTGCGCATAAAAATAGTAGTGATGAAACGATGAAAAGTCAATGGTTTTTTTAATGTAAGGCTGATTAAGTAAGTTACAATATCGTGTGGTTGATTAGTCCTCCGTAGTAGACCTTTTACCTGGTCATTCTTTACAGCGCCTGTTTGTTCTCGAAGTAATTTATTTTTGTCATGAAAGATCTGCATGTCCAACCTCAAACAATTTATTAATTATAATCAGTACAAGAAAACAATTAATTAATTATAATCAGTACAAGAAATGTCCGTTGTGTAAGAGGCTGCACCATGGACAAGGAGGGAATCGTGCACCCTAAATATTATATAATCATGACACTGTACATTGTATAATAGCTTATTTACAATTTTGTTATTATAAATTCACAATTTTTATATTATATGTTCATAACATTTAATTATTTACAAATCACATGTTATATGTTTACAATTTTAACATTTTATGTTTAAAACGTTTAATTGTTCACAATTACTTATCCATTATTCGTATATTATATGTTTAAAAGTTTTATATCATATGTTTACAATAGTAAATTACTTGTTTATAACTTTTTAAGATATGTTTAGAATTTGTAAAAGATACATTCACAACTTGTGAATGATTTTGGAGCTCGCAGTCAAAGGTGTTAACAGTGTTTGATTGACAATCGAAATATTGTGTTGTATTTGTCGCATGAAGAGAGTGAATTTGTTAAATTTCATATTGATTCGACGACCATATTGTAAGATCTATGGACGGTGCACCATGCACCTTTGTTTGTACTATAATGTGGGTGTTTTGTATAATTTGTTTGCATTGTAATATGATTTTAATAATGCCAATATGATCAAATTTCGTTCTTAAGACTAACCTCAACTTAATTCCTAATTTTCAACTACATCACTACGAAAAAAGTGGGTAATTAGGGAACCACCGCCTATATGGGGTCGACTATTTTAAAACTGCTGCTTGTATAGGCATCAACTTTTGTAAAACGCTACATATAAAATAGTCACACCATGTTTCATCAACGGTTCAAAACTTGAACTTTCCCTATTATAGCATTTTATAATCATACAATTCACTAATCAAGTTAAGAAAATATTGATTAATGATCTTGCATAATATTATATATAGGGATTATCTAAGCTCCTGCCTATATCATAAAACAACCGTCTATTCCTTATTATTTTGTAGTGAAACTGTTGCCTATTCTTAGTTTTTTGTAATGCATGCATATGACAGTTTTTATCACTTTATATTTAGGATCTTTTTATGCCAATTTAACTTCAATAGTTTTTCTATCTCTATTTTTAAGACTTTTTATTTCAGTTTTATTCTAATAACCTCCATACCTTTTTATTTCTTACATGATTTCACTTTTAGCATTTCTTTATTAATTTTCAATGCATATTATTTTATAATTTTTGAAGAAAAAATTTAAAGAATATATTAAAATTTTAATATTTATATTATTTTTTTTATTTTTTTATTTCTTACAATAAATTAGAAAGTTAAATTTAATATTAATAAAATATTGATCAAGTATAGTACATTATTATGCCACATGAAATCTTTAGAATGTTTTATCAAATGATTCCTCGATCATATACATATTAGTCATAACAAGTCACTTGATATGCAAGTAAAATTATTTTTTTAATTAAATTTTGTATATGGATTTTTTTTTTAATGTTAAATGGGTGACAACCGGACTAAAGGTGAAACATATGACTTGCGATTTGATACCATATGAGACAACCACAATCATTAAAAGTTAACTCAGACTTTGGTACCAAATCAAAAGGCTATATCATCTAAAAGTTAATTAATAACAAAAGGATATATTATATTATGCCATATATTAATTATTTTTCACATGTTCCCTCTTGGGTAGGAGGATTTATTTATATATAGACACTTACATTTTAATTTTACATAGGTGATGCAAGTAAAGACTTGAACCCATAATCTTGATTCTAACATAATAAAATTAAATAATCATCACATTCAGAATCTTTAATTAGTCTAATATAAACATATAGAAATACGATAATTCTGCTTCAAGATGCAAGTCGGTTGCAATCATCACTATAAGCATGGAACACAAATTATCTAGTGATAGAAGTGTAAGCTGTTCTATATCTGGCTCTTCGCATGCAGATTAGGAAACTTTCCCGGTGATTGAGATTAAGGATGTTTATCACCGATGAAAATCTCCTCTTAATTTCTATTTTGATCTTAACATTCTAACTTCAAATCTCAACCATGTATTTTATATGTCAACAATTCTTGACCGTTGATCTAAATAAAACAGAGTGAAAAAATAAGAATGAAAAATCATTTTTGGTAGGGATAAGATATTTAAATCAATGGTTAAGATTTATTCATATATAAAATATATGGTTAAAATTTGAAGTTAGAATGTCAATTAGGAGTTAGGAGAGAATACTCGTCCGTTTATCATTGCACATATGGATTAAAAAAGTTGGATATTGTCATTCATGCATTGAATGATTTTTACATTTGATGTTGAGACCCATGGCTCCACCTGCAGGTTATAAGTTGGTAGATAGTCTTTTCCAGTTGAGAAATATATCATATATAACCACGTCGGCTTGATGTGTCCTTATAATTGTAGTCATTGTGTATATATATCGTGCATTAATTATAAGGTTAGAAAACTTGCATTTTGGGATTTTTTGCAGATGGGTAACAGCTACAAGGATCAATTACCCAAGAAGTATCTCAAAAAAAAAAAAATGAGTTAACTTATTTAAATGTTTTTGTTGTCGGAATTATGTCCATTAGTCCATCTAAAGACCGAGCCTAGTTAATATTTATTTAGGGTATAATTAAGCCAGTTGAGTATTAGTATTAGGGATATCTAATAATGCAAATTAGGAAAGGTTAAATCCAATTTATAAAATTTTTAATTGTCCATAATGTGCATTTGTTAAATCTAGATAATTTGATGAAACTGGTGCCTATAAATAGATTAAGACTCTTGTAAGACATGAGACACAATTTATATCACCCATATATAATTCTCTGCTATAATTCTTTCTTGGTCTGGTTGTGGATACCTATTGAGTCATGTGGATACCTGTGGCCATGGAACCTTTACACTATTGAAAGAAATATACAATATTTTGAAAGCATTCAACAAGAGCTACTTTTCTATAATAATTAGTGAGTATTAATTTAGTGCAAAATTAAAGGAGTTACAACTTTGTTAAAGCATGTTACAAGAGGTATTCTTCTATATTAATTAATTTATAATAGTTTAATACAAATAAATTATTTAAGAAATCGATACGTCACTTTTTCAATATATAACTAAACCTGTAACAAATCTTATATTTCTTGATGGCATTATATCAGTCTATGTTCAAATGTTAGCATGCTAATTGTTAAGATATGACATTCTTGTGAAACAAATATAAATGTTAGAAGAGCAGAAAAGCAAAGAGAGAAGAGAGAAAATATAATATGAGAGGGGAGAGCTCTTATTTCTTATATGTGTAAAGTACAATGACAAGGGTCTTATTTATAGGGGTAATACAAAAGTAATTAGATAAGACTAAACCAAACTACAAAGTTCCAAATTGACTATATTTTTGTAGAGATAAAGATAGCCATATCTTGTGTGTGATAACTCATACTATGATGAATATCCACATATATTTGAGAATTTCATTATACTCCCCCTTGGATATTCATCTTTAGAGAATAGCCTCATTAAAACCTTTATAGGAAAAAACTCATTGGGAAAAAAAAAATCCCAGTGAAAGAAAAAGAGTACACTATTCTTGTAAGCACTTGTAACTGCTTTATTAAAAATCTTGCTAGGAAAACCTAGTTGAAAAAAACTAGACGAAGGGAAAGAGAGTATAGTCCACATAATTCTCTCCCTCATGAAGGCAATCAAAACTAATCTTTAAGTTATTGCATTCCAATCTTGTGCACCAATTTTTCCAATGTTGTCATAGGCAATGCCTGTGTAAATAGGTCTGCTAAATTCTTACTTGAGCAAACTTGACGAACATCAATCTCATATTTCTTTTGGAGTTCATGTGTAAAGAAGACTTTTAATAAAATATGCTTACTTCTGTCACCCTTGATATAGCCTCCTTTAACTTGAACAATACATGCAGCATTACCTTCATATGATGTAGTTGGTCATCTTTTTGTTAGCTGAAATGTTGTATTCTCCTTCAATATGTTGAGTCAAAGACCTTAATCATACACATCCTTGGCTTGCCTCATGCAGTGCAAGTATTTCAGCATGATTTGACAAAGTGGCAACAATAGTTTGCTTTGTTGAACGCCAAGAAAAAGCAGCACCACCATATTTGAAGAGATACGCAGCTTGAGATCATCCTTTATGCGAGCCAGATAAATACCCAATATCTACATACCCAATTAATTCAAAGTTATGTATGCTTTGAATATACTAATTCTATATATGTTGTTCCATAAAGATAACAAAATATATGATTAACACCAATCCAATGTCTTTGTGTTGATGCAGTACTAAATCTTGCTAATAGATTTATACCAAATTCAATATCAAGGCGCATATTGTTAGCAAGGTACATCAATGCACCAATGGCGTTAAGATATGGTATTTCAGGATGAACTATTTTTTCATTATCTTCTCAAAGATGAAAAGATTCCTTTTATATTTCAAGAGATCGGACGACAATTAGGTTGCTCAATGGATGAACTTTGTCTATATTAAATCTCTTCAAGACTTTTTCAGTAGAAGTCTTTTGGTGGACTAAAATTCCACTTGACAAATGCTTGATTTGTAAGTCGAGATAAAATTTAATTTTTCCAAGATCTTTCATCTCAAATTCCTTAGTTAAACATGCAATTGCTTTTGTAAGCTCTTCAATAGTCCCTGTGAGATTTAAATCATCAACATATACAACGATAATAACAAACTCATTTCTTGATTTCTTAACAAAACACATGGGCTTATAGGACTATTAACATATTCTTCCTTTAGAAGGTATGTACTCAGACGATTATACTATATTCGTCCAGATTATTTCAATCTATATAAAAAGATCTTTGAAATTTGATAGAGTACATTTCCCGGGGATTTGATTTATATGCTTCAAGCATATTTAGTCCTTCAGGAACTTTTATATAGATATCATTATCTAGTGACCCATATAAATATGATGTCACTATATCCATTAGATGCATATGAAGTCCTTCTGAAATTGTTAGGCTGATTAAATGTCTAAATTTTATTGCATATCCAATTGGAGATTATGTTTCCTCATAATCAATTCCAGACTTCTGTGAAAAACCTTGTACTACAAGTCGTACTTTATATCTCACAATTTCATTGTTTTCATTTCACTTTCACACGGATATCCACTTGTAGCTTGCAAGCCTTACATTTTCAAGTGTTCAGACAATAGGTCCAAAAAAACTTTATACTTTGCAAGTGAATTTAATTCAGCCTCAATTGTGCCTTTCCAGACCAATTATTTCTATGTCAACATTCTAGAAGGGATTTCAGTTCAAAATCCATGCTTTCGTTCATCAATTCAGTAGCTAATGCATATGCAAATTTTTTATCAATAACAATTTTATTTTGGTTCCATCTCTTTCCTATAGAAATATAACTAAAAAAGATCTCTTCATTTTTAATATTGTCGCTATTCATCTCATGCTTAGGTACCTCATATTTTGCTGGAGTTGCCTTTCTAGCTATATGCGTGACATTTGTAGGATTATCAAAAATCTCAAAAACGCCAACTTGCTTATTCGGCTCCCTTTTTTCTTTGGAACCATTACCATGCTCTTGGCATGTCATAGACTTATTTGCTAGAGTAGTAAAAGATTGTTCTTTTGGAATGTCAATTTGAGCGGGACCATTTAAAGTTAGGACATATGACTTAGTCATGTTCTCTGTATCAACGAATGCATCTAGTAGTTGGTTAGCAATCTTTTGCAAATGAATAATTTTTTGAACTTCTATTTTAGATTGGTTTGTGCGAGGATCAAAATGAATCATAGATGGTACATTTCATGTAATTTCTTATTTTTCTCCCCTTAATGATGGGAATATTATTTCATCAAGTTGGCAATTAGCAAAGCATACTGTAAAACTATCTCTAGTTAAAGGTTCAAGATATTTAATAATTGATGGATATTCAAAGCCAACATATATTCCCAGGCTTCTTTGTGGTCCCATTTTTGTGTGTTATGGTAGAGCAATTGAAATATATACTGCGCAACCAAAAATTTTTAAATGGAATATATTTGGTTCTTGACCTGAAACCAGTTATAAATAGGAGTATTTATGATACGCAATTGGTCTTATTCGAACAAGTGCTACAACATGTAATATGTCATGTCTCCAAGAAGAACTAGGCAACTTAGTTTTCATAAATAGTGGTCTAGCGATTAGCTGCAAGCGTTTAATAAAAGGCTCTACTAGACCATTTTGAGTATGTACATGTGCCACAGGAAGCTCAACTATAATCCCAATTGACGTATAGTAATCATTAAAAGATTTGGATGTAAATTCTCCTACATTATCAAGGTGAATTTTCTTGATTGTATAGTCCAAAAATTGTGCACGTAAGCAGTTGTCACATTTCCAGTGAATAATAAGGAGACGTGTGACCAAGGTGTAGATGCATCTATTAATACCATAAAATATCGACATGGTTCATATGATGGAGAAATAGGCCCACATATGTCCCTTTAAATTCGTTCTAAAAATGCAAAATTTTCGACATCAATTTTAGTTGGGGATGTCCTTATAATCAATTTCCCTTGGGTACAAGTAGCACATGAAAATTCACTTGACGAGAGGATTTTTGGTTTTCTAAAGGATGCCCATGGAAATTTTCAATGATCCTTCTCATATATTTGCATTGGATATCTAAGGCGTTTATGCCAAAGGTTAAAACTTTCTCAATCAAATATCTTTTTCTTTGCCACAACATGTGATTTCACAAGATTTATATGTATATAATATAATCTAGAAGATAATGCTGGCAATTTTTTTATATGTGCTTTTTGCCAGATACAAGCAATGTAATATAGAGATATTCTTTATTACTTTCATTCATGATTTCAATATAATAACTATTTTTTCGAATATCTCTAAAACAAAGTAGATTTTTTTTTTTTTTGTGATCTACTTGAATATAAGGCATTGTTTATTATAATTTTCATTCCTCTAGGGAAAAGAACACATGCTCTTCTAGAGCTTTCAATTAGCTTAGCATTATCAAATATGGTATTCACATTTGTTTTGGCCAAATTTAATTGAGAGAACTAAGTTTTGTCTTTGATGATAGTGTGTGTGTTAGATCTAATATGCTATCACCAATACAAGATTAGACACCAGATTTTAATTTTAATCCATAATTTATACACAGTAGCGGAAAATAGCATAATCACATGTTATACACAAAGGAATCTACGCAAAATACATGAATATAAATAAGAACCGGTGTAGATTTAGTTGCCCTAGATGTGTGATTTGAATATTGGTGGCCTCTTTACGTCAAATCTTCCCTGAAGTAGTTGCCTTGTGGTTTTCTCTACTACGACCACTTTTTTAGAACTAGGACACTTAGCTATGTAGTGGACAAGCAAAAATAGAGGCTAAAATGAAGAAGATGATACTAGTGTGTGTTCTTGGTGCTAGAGTGTGAAAAATACTGCACACACACCAAGAAAGAGAATATCGAAGAGACTTTATTAGGTCATGCTTATCTTGTACTATTTATAATACTAAGCTTACCCTAAAAGAATAAGATCTAGGGAATGTAGAAATTTTCTAAATACCCTTCATTAAACTTTCTAGATAAGAAATATTCCCTTGGGATAAAAGGACACCCAAATATTCCATGTCACACACTAAATATTTTCTATGTGGTGCCCGCTTATTTAATTAAGATATCTATGAATTATATTAAGAAGACCCAGATAATTAAGTCCTTTCTTAACTTCTAAACTCAAATCTTAATTAAGCAACCCACATAATAATTCCTTAATTTTGTATCCAATGGAGAAGTGGCTAATAGAGGAACCAAAAGACATAATTACCCTTGGCTCACAAAATGACTAAAATGCTCTTGCCACCACTTTGGCAACATCATAGCCATTTTGACTTCAGTCTACTCCGCTAAAAAACCAAAAGTCGCACTCCAAGAATAATTATTAGCTAAGTAGGAGCTCGTTACATGTAGTAACCTCTATCTTTGACCAACTGAGTGAAATGACCAAAATATCCCTTTATGTATACCCATAGTCAAGGTCGGTCAAATAACATCATCACCTCTAAGATTACATCTGAAACCTTGGAATTTCTATTCTAATCAGTGATCACTACTTGGTCATGGATCTCTTGATTTAGGGAACAACCTACAAGCCAAATGGCCGATATATCCCCGAAGGGTAATATCTCTAAATCTAGATCTATGATGACCAATAAGACGCATGAAAAAATTACTCCTGTTGAACTATTTTATTTTGTATTTCGCTGCCATAGTGTTAATGACGATTTCTTCTAGAATTGAACCCGCTCTCATTATTTCACTACGAACAATGCTATATACGTGAACAATATCGTGTATAGTAACGGCCCGTAACTATATACAGCTATGTGTGAATAGTAACAATACCCTCAACTTGTGGATATGATACCACTGTTGGGGTGTGATGCAGTAAAATGATAGGGTTGCTGAAGCAAAATTACACAGCTAAAATAGGAAATTAGAAAAATAGATAATTGTGATACGAATCTTTTTACATGAAAAACCCCCCAAATAAATTGAGGTAAAAACCATGGGCAAATAATGGAGGATTCACTGTGATATAAAAATTATACAATACTTCTCTCTAAAATAAGAAGAGAATAATTTTACTCTCTTATACTAGGAGAAACTAATTCTTACTCAATAAACAACAAGAAGAAGATAATTTAATTAAGAGTATACAATGAAAAACTCTTTAATTTTTTGGGATGCCAAGCACTAAACCACAAGCCCTTTTTATAGCCAAGGAATGAGAAATCTTTATGCTTGATGTCACATTTTTGCCAACTTTTGGTCCAACAAGATTTGTTTATTTGACGATCAAGTTATTGTCAACTCTTGGTCCAATAAGATTTGTTTCCTTGACACCAAAGTAGTTTAACTTTGGGAGCTTATACCATGCACCCGTAGGTGCACCTTACAATGTGCACCTGCAGGCTATGTATTTTACACGCTGTATAAGTGCTTCTTCCTTTTTTTTTTTCTTACAATTCTCTTCTTTCTCTTTTCTATCGTTACATTTCCAATTCAAATCCAAATCTCACAAACCCTAATTATATTTGTTCAATTCAATTTTTTCAATAACTAAACAAATACTATAAATCAAAATTGTAGATTAAATCTAATGAAATGATGGAGGCAACGACATTCAAAAGATTTGAAAACATCGAATCGGAAGCAACAACATCTAAATGATTTAAAAACATCGAATCCGAAACAACAATATGATAAGAAATTGAAGCAAAACTAGAATTGAATTTATGTATATGCTAATGTGTTTCTACTGATATGTTAAATATAAATGCAACCAATTTCAATTATAAACAGATATTTTGATGAATAATATACTACTGAATAAATAATAATAATCTATAGAACAAATTCTTATAAAACACTGAACAAACAATAACATGATATTAATGAACAAATAATAATAACCTATTGAACAAATAGTTATAGAATACTGAATAAACAATAATAGGTTACAGACTATTGAACAAACAATTATAGAGTACTGAACAAATAAATATAGAACACTGAACAAATAATAATTGTCTACTGTACAAACAATTATAGAATACTAAACAAATAATAATAGGTTATTGAACAAACAGTTATAGAACACTGAATAGGCAATAATAGGTTACAGAACAAACAGTTATACAAAGCTAACCAAACAATAATAGACTATTGAATAAATATCAATCATTCAAATATATATGTATACAACCATCAAAATCAATTCTTACGAAAATGCAACCCATTAATCAATTGCATTCACCACCATTTCTCGATATCAATCCAATATCAAACCATCAACCTATTAGCAATATCAAAAAAATAATATTAATACGAATCTACTGTCAAAACAAAAAAAGAGAGACAGAGAGAAAATAGGAAAAAAAAAGAAAGAGAGAAGAAAAGAGACGTACAGAGAGAGAGAATAGAGACGTATAGAGAGAGAGATAGGAGAGATGTACAGAGAGAGATAAGAGAGATGTAGAGAGAGAGAGAATGTAGAGACTGAGATTTAAAGAGATAAGTAGCTCTTTGTTTTTTTTTTTTTTTCAATATGTATATATATAAACATGTGTGTTAACATATTTGAAGTATCACATAAATGAAGGTGCACTTTATTAAACGTGCATCTTATAATTTGTGGTTTAACTTTACAGGCCGTAGCTTGACTTCTACGCCCACGAATCAATGAAGACAGAGTCCTTGTGAGGAGCAATAACTCCATGTAATCCCTTCCGGATGGTTTTGAGTTCTGATCTAAGGCCACGATCAATTGGATGACGGGAACTGATGCCTGCTCGAGCTGAGCACTCTGCTGCATCCTTCAATCTGCCAACCTTAACAGGTTGCCTATTGTAGTAAGCAAGGCGAGGAAGAAGACACTGCAGGTATTTTTTGAGTTGTTCATCACCAACGACGTTCTTCTGAGCTGGATTTCCTTCTAGATCAATTGCTTGTAGCGAATTGTAATTCGCTACAAGTTGACCCAGACATTTGGTCGTAGAGATTTTGTTTAACCGGAGATCCAGGACATTTAATTTCAGCAGGCGGTGAAGACCCTCAACCTCGCTAATTCTGTTTCCAGCCAAGTACAATTCTCTCAAGCAAGAACAGGAAGCAAGACCTTCCCAGCAAACAAACAGTAGTACATTAGGGAAAGAGATTGACAGAGGCGAACCAATGTGTTACAACACTGTTCGACTAATTGATATAAGATATATCGATAACTTGTAACCAATCGAAGCTAGAGTTATGGACTTGAGCATTGATTACTGTCACTTACCATCATATAATAAGGAAAAAGAATCTACACTAAGCAAGCTTACTCAACATCAAATTCTTCATCAGCATTTGCATGCATTGCACTACAAGAACAGGACCATACCGCGTCCAATTCTTAATATCCGATTGTAGCTTAGATCAAGTATACGAAGCCGTGTAAGCTCCCTCAAACCTTCAATGGTGGAGATGCTGTTTTTTGACAGATTCAGAACATGGAGTCCTCGAGGGAGAGAACAAGCAGTTATCCTCACTGTGCAGAGAGGGAAAAAAGAGAAAATGGAAAAATATGGTTATTAGCGTACACGTGAAATAGAGTACTTGTAGCTTGAGTAAAGCTGACATGGAGATGCGAAATTAATAGTTCAGATGGAAGCAAACGCAAACCTATCGCGTTTCCAGACAAATTAACTGCTTTTAAGCTTGTAAACGCTCTCAGCAAGGGGATGCTAACCAACCCATGATTGGCAAGTTGAGCTGCTTTAGATGCTGCACTCAGAGAGAAGGGAGACTTCTTTACAGCCTCCATGCTAAGATCAACTTTACTATCCAATCCCGAAGTGGCTGAATCAAAGACGTTATCATTTTTCGGCTCCTCATGATCATTAGAAGGAGATGGCTCACTAATTTCTTCTGAAGGGCTGTAATGCTGAAGATCGACCACCCATTCCTCAGTTCGCTTAATCTTAAAATCCTTGCTTGGTAATTCATCCCACTCACAAATCAAAGATTTTCCTTTATAATTCCACTCTTTAGCTGAACCAACGTAATTATAAGCATCATCATAACTGTCATCAGCAGCATTTTCGCAATTATTTTTTCCATTATTCACTGCACTATTATCTAAACTATCTCCTTCCATCTGTAACTCTGCTGGGTTCTTCGTTGCCAATGATGTGGTATTTTTTGAAGCCTGGCTCGACGAACAATCTTTTGATGTCTTATGAATTGCTTCAGCGGATGTTGATACTGATTTCTGAATTAGAGAAGAGAAAGATATAGTGTCAGAAAGAACTACTTAATGTGTTCGGCAACAACTTTTCATGTAACTTTTAGTGGTGCCACTTACGAGCAAAAATTCAGAAGAGAAACCAGGACAAGTCTTATTTACGTACTAACCTTCTGTTTGTGACCATGAATGTGATTGAGACAACATGAAAACCTAAACATCTTTGCTTGACAATACAAGATTCCTGACTATTAACTCTCTTGCTCAATTATGCAGGAAGTTCATTCACAATCTACTATTGCTCTGTAATGACGAAGATTACTGACTATTTTATAACTTCCTTGGACCAAAGGGGGGAAAAAAGAAATCTTTGCTTCATCCCTCGTGCAAGAGTTTTTTTTTTTTTTTTTAATAATTTATGTAACTTAGATATAGATACTTAAAAAAATATTATTTTATAAGTAAAAGAATCTATCACGTGCGTACCTATCAGAAGTATACTTCTTTTAATATAAATATTTATGGAATTTAGGATAAAAAGAATAAAAGTAAAAATATGAATTTATCCATCAAATATTTTATCAATTTGCTGTTGATAAAGAGAATTAATATTATAATTGTTACGAAGATAAATGTAAAACTAAAAAATTGAAAAATATGATACAACATTAGACATTTCACCCAAGCACTAAGGAAAATATAAGAAAACACTTACCCGAAGTATCCAATTGAAAAGGACAAAAAGAAAACATTCAAGATATCATGTAGTAGTTACTTTAATTTCTCAGAACTTGAAAAAAAAAAACTATATTTATTGTTAAAATAAAACTTTTGAAAATATAAAGGAAGAATCGTAATATTACAAGTGATAAACGATGTAGCTCATAGATAAAAAATGTCAAATTGAATAATTTTTTATTAATTTGTCAACAATTAAAAAAATGACATTAACTATTAAGAGTTTTTTTTATGAAAAAAAAAAAACTCATCTTACCAATAAAAGAACAAAGAAAAAGAAATGGCACTTCAATTTCTTTCTATAAGAAAAACATGATCGTTGAGTCAATCCCACTCAACCATTATATTAAATAGCACAAAAATAAAAATAAATATAGACTTGAAACAGTGAATTCTTTTTGTTGATTGATATGTGACTGTTTCTTTCTTTCTTTTTTTCTTTTTTGGCTTGTCATATGCAACAAGTGGTTGTACCTATTAATATTAGTTTGGTGTGTTTGGGGTTCTATATCTAAAATAACATTTGGCTAAAGCTGACATGAGTACCATAAATTTATTATTTTAATCCTCCCATAATATATGGAAAGATTTTAATAAAAGGCTACTATAGTCTTTCATACAACTTACATTAAATACATTAAACTTGCTTAAATGAATTACATCAGGCTTGAGAATCCCTGGCATTAAATGGTTCGAATCGCAGCTCGAGAACACAGAGCCAAGTGATGCCAACCGAAACAACCTCATCACCTGTTCCTCTTAATAAAATCGTGGTCGTCGGGATGGTAAGACTCTGCGTAGTCTCGAACTTTGTTGCCATAGTCGCTACTATCACTCTTTTATAACTTCCTTGGACCCAAGAAAAAAGAAATCTTTGCTTCATCACTCGTACAAGAGTTTTTTTTTTCTTATTTTATATTTTATGTAATTTAGACGTTTAGGTACTTAAAATAAATTAATTTTTGAATCTATTACGTATTAGAGGTATATTTCTTTAAATATAAATATTTATGGGATTGAGAATAAAAAGAATAAAAGCAAAAATATTAATTTATCCATCGAATTTTTATTTATTTGTTATTGATAGAGAACATTAATATTATAACTATTAAGAAAATAAATATAATACTATAAATTTAAGAAAATACTCATATGATGTGACACAATATTAGACATATCACCAAAGCACTAAATAAGGAAAATATAAGAAAACACTTTACCCCAAGCATCAAATCAAAAAGAAAAAAAATCAAGATAATGTAGTAATTACTCCAATTTCTCAAAGCCTAAAAAAACACTACATTTATTATGAAAAGAAAATTATAAAGAAAATGATGGAAAATGATGGAAGAATCATACCTAGTGCAATTGTATTTCATGCTTTGCACAACATTTTTTCAGTTTTTTATATCAAATGTCGAATGTAGTTGTAAGCTTTTTTTTTAAAAAAAAAAAATTCATAGGCAAATCTCATTTTAAACATTAAGTAATTGACAATTACTCGTTTGTTTAGTATTGTTCTTACAATCTGCTACTACTATTTACGAATGATGAATATAGTTTTGTAGTTAATAAATTTGTTCAATTATTGGTGGAAAAAATAAAAGATGTTATTATACAAAAAGCAATTTGTAATACTTTTGGTTAAAATTGTTGTTTGAAATTCTATTTATTTATTTAAATGTATTTACTTTTAGCTTTTAATTTTTAATTAATACATAAAATATACTATGCAAGAGTTAACGTATTAGAATGGCTTAAAGAAAAATTAATGTACACCATGCAACACATAGATGCATTGGAAAAGGAAATGATCATATGGCACTGTAAAATTACAAGAAACTTATATAACACTCTAAAATTGACTAGAAAACATGAAACTTAAACTATATAATAGATAATACATATAGATTTGAAATTAAACATTGAATCATTTTGTTAACTAACATGTGATTTTTTTCTTTTTGTAGATAGTCATGTGTTATAGTGGTTGTACCCATTGATATTGGTTTGGTACTTTCAATAGTTCTATGTCTAAAATACCCTTTGGCTAAAATTGACATGAACAATATAATTAGTTTGCCTGTTTATGCTGGCAAAATAATGTGGAAACACTACAAAAAATCTAGACATAGGCGGCGGTTTTGGAGCTTATAAGCGGTGGTTTTCAACCGCCACTAATGACAAAACCGCTGCCTAATCTTGTGCCGCCTATACTGCCGTCGCCTATTATGCGATATCATAGCCGGCGGTTTCTAAAACTGCCACTTATGTAAAAATTACAATTTTAAGTGAAAATATTTTAAGAAAATAAAAAATATTAATTTGTTTATAGGCGGCGGTTATGAGCAACATAAAAGAAAAAAACAACATCATTTTGCTTCTTACAAGATTCGAACTTCAACTATTTGTTATTGTAACACCTTATGATCATTGTACCTACCAAACAAGCTAAGTAGTCATTTGTTAACTATTTCAAATAAAAATATATTTATCTATTGAAAAAACTGCCGCCTATTATGAAAAACGCCGCCTATAGCTTTTTAATATTTTGAAAAAAATAAAATGTAATATAAACTCATTTTTATATATTTGAAAAAAATAAAATGTGGGACAATTAGCGGCAGTTTTGAATAAAGCCGCCGCCTATAGCTTTTTAATAAAGTGTAATAGAAATAAAATGTAATAGATACACATTTTTACTTATTCGAAAAAAAATAAAATGCGGGACAATTAGCGGCGGTTTTCTAAAAACCGCCGCCTATAGCATTTTAATAAAGTGTAAAAAAAATAAAATGTAATAAAAACACATTTTTACTATTTCGAGAAAAAATGCAAGACAATTAGTGGCGGTTCGCAAGGAAACCGCCGCCTATAACTGTCATTAGCGGCGCTTATACTAAACCGTCGTCCATATTATTTATAGACGGCGGTTTGTTCAAACCGCCGCCATAAAACCGCCACCTATTCCATGTTTTTTTGTAGTGAAAGATTTTAAAAGAACACTACTATAGTCTTTCATATGACTTATAGGGTGTTTGGTTTTGCTTATTTATAAACTTACAAACACCTAAAAAAAATAACTGCTTATATACTTTTTACTGTTTGTTGCTTATAAGTTCCAAATAAGTACAGCCAAACACCATGTTAGTTAAATACGTTAAACTTGTTGAGATGAATTATGTCAGGTTACTTTTATTCTTCTAAATCCTGTAAATATTTATATTAAAAGAAATATACCTATGATATGTAATAGATTCTTTTACTTAAAGAATTGATTTATTTTAAATATCTAAACATCTAAATTACATAAAATATAAAACAAGAAAAAAATTTTCTGCACGAGTGACGAAGAATTTTTTTTTTTCGTAGGTCCAAGGAAATTGTAAAAAAGTGCCAGTAGGAACTATTACATATCATCATCCCAGGCCACAATTTTATTCAAAGGAACAGTGATCGTCTCATTTGAGTTGGCACCATGTGTCTCGGCATTCTTGAGCCGTGGTTGGTTCGAGCCATTCAAATTGAAATATATTAAGAATATATATTTATTAGTCCATTTATTTTTATTTTAAAAAATAAATTTGAATCTATTAAAAATATATTTTTATAATATTAATATAAATGCTTTGTAAAAAATAATTTTATTATGTTTTAATAATAAAATATTATTATAAAACATATATCTAATTAAAAACTAATATATCTTATTCCACTAATAATAATACTCATTATAAATATCATAACAATAACAATATTATATGAATGTCTTTTTCATCATTTTACTTTTTAATTAGCTAATCCAACAGCTAATTATACCGAACACATTATGTTCAATTAGTTAATTAAATAGCTATCCGCTAATAACTAGTTACACAACTATTCGCTGACATCTATCAACTACTCAAATAACTAACAACTACCTTAATAGCTAACTATGCCGAACATGCCATCAAGATATTATTTAGTAGTTACTCCAATTTTTTAAAACTTGAAAAAAACACTATATTTATTTTTAAGAGAAAATTATTAAAAAAATGAAGAAAGAATCATAACATTAAACATTCGACAACCCATTATTGCAATGTAGCTCAGAGATAAAAGTGTCAAATTGAATAAGTTTTTATTAATTTGTCAACAATTAGAAAAATGAGGTTAATTATTACAAGAATAAATAAAATATAAAAATAAAACAATCATGAATTGCCACGTGATATCTAAGTATTGTGGTTTATTTTTTTGAAAAACAGATTCATCTTACCAACAAAAGAAAAAGAAATGGCACTTCAAATTCTTTTTACGAAAAAGCATAATGGTTGAGTCACCCACTCAACTATTATATTATATAGTACAAATATAGAAATAAATATAAGTTTGAAACGGTGAACCTTTTGTTGATTGATACGTTTTTTTAGGCACTATATGTAACCATTTGCCAAGAATAAATTATGTACATATGAGCAAAAGATAAACTACAACATCATAGGTTAAACCACTAAAAGTGAACAACAAATTTGTGCTGAAGTGGCCAGGTGATTAGGGTGGAGACACTCTGACAACGCGGGATCGAGTCCGTGTGGCGACAGTACTCCGCTGAAATATTGCGGGGGCTGTTGCTGGATTTCCACGCCCGTTGGTCCTCTCCCTGGTCGGGCTGCCACTCACGCACATCCCTCGATTTACCTCCCGCCTGGTTAAGGGGCCTCTGGCCAAGTGGGAAAGGGGTTCTCCTTTGGTTAACCCTTTTGAAAAAAAATTTGTGCTGAAGTGGAAACTGTGGGGCTGATGTGACTTGTGAGAACTTCAAGTGCTGATGAGAAAATTTGCTGATTGTTGCAGTTGGAGAAGTGTGGAAACGTGGCGTCAATTGTAGTGATAAGTTTGATCAATGCTGAATTGCATTAACACATCCACTTTAAATGTCACCCGCAATATTTATTCAGATAAAAAGAGTTATCGCGACAGCGAACGAATATCCCAATCCTCCTTGTTTATTTTTCCTTAGTGGATTGTCATGTAGAGATTGTTTGGCTAAGCTTATAAGCTAGTCGAACCAGTTTGTAAGTACTAGCTTATAAGTACTTTTTGTTAGCTTATAAACTAGGGGAGGGGGGAGAGTGGGGAGGGGGGAAAGCTTTACTGGACCAGCTTATTTTTGAACAGCTTATAAAAACTTTGGTTAAACCAACAAAAAGATAATATTATCATTAAAAAAAAAGTAAATAATTTTAATTACTATTAGTTAATGATATATCATTTTTAGTCATTTTAACTATTATTGTTACTTATAAGCACTTATTTACCAAATATAAGTAACTTATAAGTATTTATTATCTAAATACATCTTTACTTATTTATTACTAACTTATAAGTACTTAAAAATAAACTTATAGCCAAACAGGGTAGATTAGTGTCGAATGGAGCTGCTTTTTTGTTCGGTGGCGGACACCACATCAGTACGACCGGGATAACTTTGGAGTGACGTTAGTTTAGGAGAACAAGAACCTTTTTTTCTTAGTTAGGTTTTTTTTTTTTTTTTTTTGGGGATAAACAAGGAAACCCAGCTTACTTATTGGAATTTCGATGGAAATTGACAAGCAATTGGTAGATTTTAAGTGCAGTGGCACGGCTCACCATGTGCATTGGTTACACGAGGACTCGTACAATTGCTGTATGACAACATTTAAGCTATTGTTGTATGACAACGTTTAAACGCATGTTTCGCAACTATCACTTGATAGAGAAAAATTATTGATCATAGAAATGTTCTTTTTCAGAAAATAAAAGAGAGCAAAATGCAATTGATCCATTTTGAGACTATGGATGTGAAAGAGTTCGATTATCACAAGTTGGAAATAAGAATGAAGTTTATGCTTGATTGATTCAAATAGATATGGATAGTCAAATTCGTGCCTTCAATACTATCTTTGAAATTTCTGACAATGGATTGTTTGACAATATTTTGATATTAAATCATTTATTTATCATGTTTCATCGCACTTTATTTATTGAAATATTACATGATGTTTTATGAGAATTGCCATCATAAATTTTTGTGATAGTGGGAGTCAATATCTTAGTTATCAATCTTAAAACGTTCTTGGTCATCTAGAACATTGAGGCAGGGCATTAATGAACCTACTAAGACCGATACATATATGACTGGGATTTGGATTCTTTCCGAGTGAATTTGTCTCCAAGTAACTAGGAGGTACTATTTAGTCCGTTAGATTTAAATAGATTAATCTAAGCCATCCAATTAAATAAAAATAACAAATTTTGAAAAAGGATATTTATGTTACCTTTTTTTTATAATTTTCCTAATAAAAAACTAATCAAAACATTATATTTAATTATTCCTTTTTTATATGTTTTTCCTAATCACATTTCTAACGCCATGCATGGCAACTCTCTCTCTCTCTCTTGTGAATCAAGATCGATCTGCACATGAAATCATGATTGATGATGAAGCATGATTGCTATTCAAATAATGGCTAAAGGTATTTCATGTCTTTTTTTTTAATCCAAACAAAAACACTTTCATTAAATCCAAACAACATATAACACCTACTTGCTTAACTGAAAAATCATAATACAAAAATTTTTCATAGGCTTTCAGAAGGGCAAGAAATCTAGTTAGGAGTTCATTTTTCGTTCATACAAGCTTTAGTAAAGTAATTTGCTATTGTTCCATTACAACACCTATTAATGTATGAAAAACGACAGCATATGTTTTTTGATCTGATAGGTAAGTTGTTTTCTTGACAAAAGGATCGATCTTTGGTGTTTGTATATTTATGTGTGGTCTTAAGAATGTGATTAGTAGAAAAAAAAAGAATAATTAAATATCATGTTCTGATTAGCTTTTGATTAAGAGAACTATTGATTAGATCTTGATTGGAAGAAAACTAAAAAAGGAAAATAATAAATATCATTTTTAAAATTACTGGTGATTCTTTAATTAGATGGTCTAGATTTTGTTCATTTAAATCCAACAGTCAATGTTGCACCTCCGAATTACTCGGGAGAAACTTTCACTCAAAGAGGATCCAAATCCACACTATTTTGATAAAGGAGAGTGGATCTCATAAACTACTTGTGTGAAGATACCAATGCATGCATGTCGGTGCATATATGGATATGTTCATTAAATAGACCTGTAGAGAATTTTTAATGGATAGCACTTGCCCAAACTATCAAAAGAATATTCTCTCTTATGGCAATAGTACAAGAACGAAGGTTGCTTAGACCTGAGATTGCTATGGTAATTTAAAAGTAACTCATTGTGTTTTGATCCCAAAAACCTAACATCTTGGGGCGGTAGTTGAAAGAAGGTTGGGCATGATCAAGTGCTTATGAAGTTGGATGACTAATAAACAAGGAATCTACCACTCCTGGTAAAAAGAGAATAAACTCTATGATTTTTCCTTATGCTAATTCGTAGAGACCTTGGCCAGGGCAATTATGTGACGAAGAAATGGGGCTTCTTGCATCTTAATGAGTTGAGCCAAAGAATATAATTCATAGTGGTGACCTATTAGGGTTGACAATTATAATCCATACTGTAAGGTCTAACTTGGAGTTAAAATGATCAGTGATGGAGCCAGGATTCTTATCAAGGGGTTCAAGAAAATCTATACAACTTAATGGATGATGATTTGATGTTGGAGCAATACCAAGGGTCTTTTGGATGTGAAAAAGTCGAGAAGAACGCATTTGGAGGTCGCCGGGCAAAGAACAAAGCAACTGGGAAAGATTAGGCTTGAAAGGAGCAAAGAAGTTGAGCTTTCTGGTCAAGCCCGGTCGCACCCTGGCCCAAGGCTAGTCGACCGGCCTTACCTCTAGCCCCCCTTCCAGCCCTACTTTTGACCTAGATTAGAATGCTTCTTAATTGTGGCCAGACTCACTTGATTTGAAGGCCGAAAGCTTGACCTAGCTACCGACTTTTGCAGTGCGAGGAGGCTATCTAAGGCTATTTTGAGCCTATTTATCATATCTAACAAAAATCCCTTTGATTATAGGTAGTTCAAAATGATTTTGGTTAATAAGAGTATTATCCTCATGTTCCTATTGAATGACTTTTGATTGTCTCCTCTTAATTGTCTTATATGATGCAATGGGAATATTGAAATCGATTATGTGCCTGAATTTTCGTATTTTTAAAGTTAGATCATGTGTTATTTGATTAATTTTGTAAGATTAATGTTGTCAAATAAAAAATTTATACTAATAAATTTT
This sequence comes from Cordia subcordata, assembly GCA_028554755.1. Lineage (NCBI taxonomy): Eukaryota > Viridiplantae > Streptophyta > Magnoliopsida > Boraginales > Cordiaceae > Cordia > Cordia subcordata. The sequence continues at coordinate 19,916,424 of JAPTOF010000003.1, read as the reverse complement.
ATTTTACGCCACTAAAAATTAAATTTACTTAGTTATCCCTTATTAAAGCGTGTAGTTTTAAAAAGTAAGGGGTGCCATTCATAAATTTAAGATGGGTCAGTACATTTAAAAATTTTGATGATATTAAAAATTATATATGATAATGATAATTATTTTTTAAAAAAATTCAAGGGGGGTCATTTGACCCTCCTTAACATTATACGGCTTCGTCTATAAAGATGATAAAAGGAGCTGCTTATATATAAGTTGCTTGTCTAAAGGTTCTTAGAGTTGCATCGGTGTACTTCATGCTATTCGATCATCAAGAAGTGTTATTAGATGCCAAGCTCGATTAGTAGAGGACTTGTTACCTATAAGGTTACTTGAGTAAAAGGTAATATAGATTTCAACTTAAATTGATCGGAAAGAGCTTTAACCACTAGGATTGATTCATAAGCAAAATGGATAAGTAACATTTGAACCTATGGGATCACATATAAACGAGCGATTCAAGTTTGGTTTAATAAACTTTAAGAAACAATTGATTCACAAGCCAAATGTACAAGTAACATTTGACTAGCATCCAATGTATCATTAAACTTTAGAGTATTCTAATGTATGATGAATGAAGAGACAATCGTATAGGCTAAAGTGCAAGTGAAAGATTGTTGGATTTGTGCCTGTTAGCCTATATGTGGCCAAAGCCTAATGGGTGCTTATTTGGTGAACAAGCAAGCTTATTGCCCATTGAGTATCATTAATATAGTGACCTAAATAGATTCTAGGAAAGTTATCTAAATCAGTTTAGAAAGAGTTACTTAAATGTAGTTTAGGAAATCGGACTCATTATTGAGGTTGCCTAATTCAATTAGACTTAAGCCAATGAATAGAGGTATTATGCATGTAAAAGTTAATACACAAAACAACATCCTATTACATGTATGTCTGCTCTTACATGAGAATACTCTTAGTGTTTATAAGTATGTCTGCTCTTGCATAAGAATACTCTTAGTGTGGATATTTGTAGTGCCTTCATATTATTGGGAGAGATAGAGTCTAGTTAAAGCACGTTTCAAAACATATTCTTCTACACTAATTTGTTAGTATATTTATAAGGCAAATAGATTGCTTATGGATTCAATTTGTTATTTTTTTGGCTACATAACTAGACTTGCAACGAATCCTATAACTTTCCTGGAAATTGATGATTGAAGATGTTTATCAGTGCACTTATGGATTTATAAAAAATTTGGATATTGTCAGCCACGCAAAGAGTTTATAAGTTGGTAGGTAGTCATTACCGGGAGATTGCCACGTCTGCATGTTGTCTCCTTATAATTGCAGTCATCAGCCCAGTCATTGCGTCGATCAAAGCATTATAATTAAGGTTAGAAAACTTTGCCTTTGCATTTTTGCAGATGGTATAACAGCATATACGTACGGGGGTCAATAACTTGAGTAGTACCTCTAATAAAATGAGTTCTTAACTTCTTCTTACATTTTTTTTTTTTGACATTATAACAGTCTACATCTAACTATTGTTGTTAGATTGTTAATAGCATTGAATCTAGTTAATTGATCCGAAATATGTAAATTTGTATTGGCAATAAAGAGAATCCATCATTATATGTTGTACTAAACACGTGACTTTTTAGAAAATCAATACGCGAAAAGGTGTTACAGACAGTGAGGCTCCCTGAATTCAAGAGCTCTCAGTTGCATAATCTGGACATATATCTGCACACTCTAGATGAAAATACATGCATGCATACACACATATATATACATACATACATACATACATACATACATACATACATACATACATATATATATATATATATATATTGCTACCCCTGCGAGTTTGTTTTCATTGGTTGGAAGTTTTCCCACCCACACTGATGAGGCTTCTTCTAGATGAATCTCTTCCCATAACTGTATTGGCAGTTGCAGACTTCATTGCATTAAGGGGCCCTCCAATGGATCCCATGATACACTATCATATAATATTGTTAATTTCAACAAAAGGGAAAGCAAAAGACTAAATGCTTTTAGACCACAAACTATGGATACTCTCATAGATAGGTCGGCTTGTAAGTTACTGTGCTGTTTAATAGAGGAAAAAAATGCCAGACCATGTTGATCTTATTGTCTTGTAAATATCCACCCTCTAGTTTTTGCTTTCCATTTAAACCGTAGTTCTTTTAGACAATCCCAGTTATTAATTGGATTTTTCTTCTTAATCTCTCCATGTATGAACTAGAAATCCTCTTCTAATATTATAATGTCATGATGAGTGAAATTCGGTAACCGTGAATCATATGCCTCATTTTCATAGTAATTGCATTAACAATTTTCGGCCCTTGTATTACACTAATAATGTTGCAGAATCTTAAATGTTATGAATAAATTCAATCCTACCTTATGTTTTAACATGATGTCCCTGCTTAATATATCACTGGAGTGGACCTCTGTGCTTTGATGGATGGGGTTGTCTCAGTGCTCTCAACTTTAGTCCGTATCTGATTTGGTTTCGTCCCTATCATTAGCTTCATCTATGGAGTGATATTTACATAATTGAGTTAGTATGAATGTAAAAAGATTGGAACGCGTGGAAAGCTTCTTTTATAAGCCACTGTTAGTTCATTTCAGCTTGTCTCGTGTGTTAGGGAACAAATTCTCATATGGGTTTCTACAATCTGCCTTTTTTACGTGGCAAAGGCTTATTATTGTACTTCATTTGCATTAAGATTGTATCATCAATACAAAAGGACAAATTAAAATGGGTCAAAAAAATACCAAAATGAGTTGTTTGCACTAACTTGTAGATTATTTAGATGAATTTGTATATTATATACAAAAATTTATAGAATGTTTGCCTAGTTTTATACATTGCTAATGTCATCATAGGATTTAAGCATTTTCAGTCTATTGATTAAACTTATTTGTGGTGGTAGATCAATTGCTGGCCTATGTCGTTTTTCGCTACGCATGCAGATTATGAAACTTTCTTGGTGATTGATGATAGCGGATATTTATCATTGCGCATGTGAATTAAAAAAGTTAGATATTGTACGCCATGCAATGCAAGATTGATTTTACATTTGATGTTGAGACCCAAGGTTCCACATGCAATTTATAAGTTGGTAGCCAATCTTTACCAGGAGATAGTCACGTCTACTTGTCGTCTCCTTATAATTGCAGTCATTGTGGCTATCAAGAATTATAAGGTCAGAAAACTTTGCGTTTGGATTTTTTTCCAGATAGGTATAACAGCATATAAGGGGATCAATAACCTGACAAGTATCTCTAATAAAATGAGTTCTTAACTTCCTCTTACATTCTTTTTTTCTTTTTTGACATTATAAAGATCTAAGTTTAACTAATGTTAGGCTGCTAATAATATTAAATTTAATTAATTAATTCAAAATATTTAAACTTGTATTGACGTAAAAAGAACCCATCATTATATGTTAGATTATATACATATTTTTTTATCGAATCAATACGTGAGAAGATTTTACAGAGAGTGAGGCTCCCTAAATTCAAGAGCTCTCATTAATCTCGCTCACAATGAGGCCTCTTCTAGATGACTCTCATCCCATTACTGTTTTGGCAGTCGCAGACTTCATTGCATTAAGGGGCCCCTCAATGGATCCCATGATACACTGTCATATAATATTGTTAATTTCAACAAAAGGGAAAGCAAAAGACTGAATGCTTTTGGACCACAAACTATGTGATATTCTCATAGACGAGTCAGTGTATAAGTTAATGTGTTGTTTAATAGAAGACAAAAATGGCAGACCATGTTCATCTTATTGTCTTATAAATATCCACCCTCCTGAAGTTTTTTGCCTTCCATTTAAACTGTAGTCTTTTGGAAAAAAGAAAAACCCAGTTATTGGATTTTCTTCTGAATCTCTCCATGTTTGAGGTGGGAATTCGTTTATAATATAATAACGTTATGAGTGAAATTTGATTATTGTATATCGTAGACCTCATTTCACAATAATTATATTAACAATTTAATACCCTTGAATTATACTAATAATGTTACCAGATCTTAAATATTATGAGTTGATTCGTTCCTGCATACCCTGTGTTTTTGCACGATTTTCTTGATTAATGTATCGTTGGAGTGAACCTATGCGCTTTGGTGGATAGGGTTGTCCCAGTCTCTCAACTTTATTCGATATCTGATTTGGTTTCGTTCCTATCATTGGCTTCACCTATGGATTGATATTTACATAATTGAGTTAGTATGGATGTAAAGATTTGTAGCTCTTTGATCCGGCACCACCCAAGTCAAAAGTTCAAGCGGGACCTATCATTTTCTCAAGTAGTAGTCCTTGGGCAATCCAGTTGGAATCTTTTCCGTAAAAATTGAACGCGTGTAAAGCTTCTTCTGCTAGTCACTTTTACTTTATTTCAGCTTGTCTAGTAACAAGAATGTGGTAAATGAGTAGAGCCGCTTTTAATGGAAATGGAAAAATGAATAGAAGATTCCGTGGTCTCCACATATTGCAAATATATTAGAATCGGTATCTTGATTTTCTTTGATGCAATTTCCTGGATTCAAGTCTTTGGAGGCTTCTATAATTATTAGAATTATCAAAAATCACATCAACCAAATCAAAATACATCAAATGAAAGGATAAATTACACCGAACCTCCTTATAATTTATCAAAAGTGCATGTTACTCTCTTATAGTTTCCAAATAACTGTAAACACCTCTTTTAAGAGACATATATGCTATATTTTTTGAGGATCACATAATGTTTTTTGGGACATGTGTACCATATATTTTAAGACTATGAGAGAATCCTATACATATTATGAAACTACAAGAAATTAAATAACATACACTAATAATAAATCATAAAGAGTTTCGATACAATTTAATCCCAAACGAAATCAATATCCAATCTGGCAAGGTCGGTGATATCAGTTTTAGAAGATTACTCACTCTGGATTGTTTCTCGTGCTCTACTGTGTTGGGAAAACTTGGAGCAACTTCGATTCTATTTGATGATTGACAACTTAAATCTCCACAAATCGAGGTCTTCCAGCTAATTTTCACTATCAAATTTCACAAAAGGGCGTGAACGGCTAGAATTTGGCGCAATTTAAGGATCCTTTTGTGGGTTGTCTTCCAATATCCAGAAATATCAACATCGATAAGAACTTCCACTGACTTCACAGGGCTTTGCATTTCTGCAGCACTGTTCTCCTTCACATCGTATTGCATAAGTAACACTTTGTCCTCAGTAATTTTTTATAAATTTATATTAATTTTTATAATTTTAAAATAAACATAAAAACCCTTTATAATCTTGTAACACGAACATGCCCTATTAAATGGGATTTGTACCCCTTTAAATGGGGTTCATGTCTAGATTAAAATAAAAAGGGATAATATTTATTTATGATAATAAATTATAGAGAAGTAGGACGTTATTTATCTTACAATATTTGAAGTACAATTATATTATAAAATTTATACTTTTAAAATGAATTTTTATTAAAAATTAATTTTGTATTTCATAGCATGAAGATTCTTTCAATAGTTAATTAATAAGATCTTTTAAATGTAGCTTGATATGCTAGTAATGTATCACCGGTCAGTCTCTATGCTCAACTCTTTTCTTTTTCTGGTATTTTCTGCATCTGCCTCCGACGCACCCAAAACCGTGTAAAGTCTATTTGGTTTGATTTTTCATCAAAAAGTTTTTTTTTTTTGGGAAAAGTTAAGTTTTTTTAGCAAGCATTTGATTAACCTTTTTTTTAAATAAAAAAAAATCAGATTCAACTTTTTTTGAAAAGTCAAAAAATTTAATTTTTATAAAAGATACTCTTTTTCAAAATTATAAAAAAAAAAATTTTAAAAAAATCAATTCGAAGAAGTCCTAACCAACCATATGCATGAAAGTTTGGAGCTATCTTGTTTGCTCATGATCTTGCCTAAAACATTATAAACTCAATCATATTTTATATGCCCTGAAAACGGAAGAAGAAAAAAAGAAAAACAACAAAGAAAAGAAACTCAACCTTAGGCCTCAGCCTAGACATAAAGAGAAAAAAAGAAAAAGGAAAAACAAAAGAGGGAAAAAAACCTAAATCTTCACACTTGGGACGATTACTCAAGTCAAAGGTAGTCTCATGAGCCAGAATACTGACAAAATAAAACAATCTTTGCCAAAATTTGACTTTTATCAGACAAAAGCCAAGGATTAAAAAACATAGAACTCAATCAATGATGAAATTACAGAAACTGAAGTCTACTAAGCAGAGAAAACAGGAGAGAACGCGACTTTATCCACAAAATACTACGTAGTACGAAACCCGTTCATATATTACGTATTATATCTTTTCATATTGTATAATTATAATCTTGTCTCATTTTCTTTCTTTTCTTAATTAAGAACTTACCCTGTATTGTTTATTATTTTTGAACAACACGTTTACTATCTACATATATTGTCATAAATTAGTGTTTTTGTCTTTTTAATTTTTATTACATGTCATTATGTTACACTCTCTTTTCCCTCTAAGAACACTTTAATTTAGTCTTTGTTTGGTCAATAAAACTTATTTCGTAACTTAAAATTCTTTTGTCATCTACATTTGTACATGGATATTAATATTTATACCTATTTATATCTATATATGGTTATCTTTAATGCTATATGTGCTAACTCTATCTATTCTTTTTCTGAAAAATAAGTTAAACCCAAATATAACATTATTTGTCTATTGCATTTTTTATCTGAATTTACTCTTTCAAATCTTTCATTAAAAAATGAATAGTATCAAAAACTTATTAAAAAGTTAAATTTTATAAAATTTATTTATATTTTATCTTCACATAAAGTATATAAATTAAATATATAAAAACATATTATACACATTTTTCTATACACTACACGAATTTTATTCTAGTTGCCCATACAAGACACTGTTATTCATGTTATAATAGACGCATTCATCATTAATATAAAATTATATTCACAAAAGTCTCCATAGATTCTGTTGATATGCTCGATTCTCTCAGTTCATAATTATTCTTTTTCATAGCATAAAGGTTTTTTTTTTCAAATATTTTATTCATAGCATAGTAACGATGTATCTGAGGTCAATCTGTATCTTTTCAAGTCTTTCCCTTTCTGGTATATTCTACACGCCTCCACCCAAGACCGACTAGCCACCGTGTCCATCAAAGTGTGATGCTGTCGTCTTTGCTCATGATCTTCACCCAAAAGAGAGAGGAAAAATAAAATAAAAAAAAATAAAAAGTCAAACGTAATCTGACTTTTGTAACACTACATACTACATAGAAACCCAAGGAAAAAAACACACGGAAGAACACAAGGCTCTCAATTACATTACATATACATGGTGAAATTACAGAAACTGAAGCCCACTAAACTCATTGTAACGACTCAACGAAAACAAATTACAGAAACTGAAGCCTACTAGACAGATAAAAATAATTTAAAAAAAAAAAGCGATAGAACATGACTTTCTTCAGAAAATACAACGAAGACGAAAGAAACCTATATCCCATTATAATCGGCACACACACACACATATATATATATATATATATATATATATATATATATATATATTTCTGTATATTACACTTACTATTTACTAGTAGGCTGATGTAGTTTCTTCTACACTGCAATGAGCTGTTGTTGAGCTTCAATCCTGATTTCTTCCTTCATTTTCCTTATAAACTCCTCAAACTTCTTGTTCAGTTCGTCTGTGTTAACATTCACTTCGTTTGCTGATTCTGCTGGTGATGATGTTGTGCCGCTGATTAACGTTCCGTTTTCTTCCGCTTCCTCCTCCTCCTCATCATCGTCTCGTTCAGTGTCCTCTTCACTTTCTGCAAGTAAAACACCATCTTTTCTTCTTGTGCAAGCCTCAGGAGCTCTAGTTTCTTCTGTACGCCCATTAATTTCTTCGGCTCCTCGATCTTCTTCAACTGCAACATTCTCCAACAATGATACTAGCTCGGCACCATCTTCATTAATCCCTTTTGCTAATTCGATATCATCAGAGCCAAAATTCAGGGTCTTGGCAAGAAATGCTAGGATCCCATTGCAGATGAGGAACATGTATTTCCTCTGGAAAACATGGCAAAAGGTGGCTAAGGTTATGTTAAGGAGCGAAAAATTATAGGAAAAAATGAAAGAAAAGCCTGAAGTGTAGGAAAGGAGCAAAGATAATAGAGACACTGGGATAAGGAATTGCAGTGTTCTCTTCATGTAAGAATGGTACTTGTTAGATTTTCGAAGAGTTTCGATTTTGTGGGACTCAATAGAATCCATTATCTTTCTGCAACTTGTTTGTGAAAAAAGCGAGGTTTCAAGCTTTGATGGGATGAGTGCTTTCTGGGAAGAGATCGAAACAGGAGCTTGATTGTATGAATTGAACTAACGCGTTGCACAGTTGTAACAATGGTGTTTTTGGGGTGAATATATTGCCTTAATACACTGCAGTGCAACCTGTAACAAATTAACAATTATTTGAGCTACAGCTGAAATGACAAGATTGCCCCTGGTCACTTTAATTTATATTTTTTAAAAGGGTTAATCCAAAGACGAACTCCTCTCCCACCTGTGCCAAAGGCCTCATGACCAGGTGGGTTGTAAGGGAGAAGACCAACGGGTCACGAACCTACCAGCAGCCCCCACAATATTTCAGCAGACTGCTACCACATGGGTTCGAACCCGCGTTGTCGGAGTGTTTTCACTCCAATCACCTGGCCACTTACCAACTCACCTATGCCCGTGGGGGCACTTTAATTTATATTTGAGTATACCCATGGAGGCTGGTATTCAAAGTTTCAAATCATTCATTATAAAGTCAATTGCTAAAGTTCCACGCGGATGCGAAAATAGATTTGACTCATAACTTGGCTTTAAAATTTTAATCTTCTAGTCTGAGTAAGTGTCCTCAACTTAACTAGTGCTCAATATATAAGGAACATATTATGCATTCGAAGATTTGTCATTTAGTGATTGAGTTTCATCGATTATTCCGATGATCAAACTCCTATAACCGAACAAAAAAAAAAAAAACCATGCATTATTGGAAAATACTTGGTTTGGTGAATTGCCCCCTTGAAGTGGAGAGTGCCGTAAGGATTATAGAATCTTCTGAAGTTTCTAGTAGTCGCTGCAAATTAATCAAGCGGGTCTGTGTCCATGAGACGACAAAGAACAGCAAAACTTTGATAAAGTCTTATCCACCCTGAGAATCCAGAATTTGCTTGTGCATGCACCATAGGACCCCAAAACGGATTACTTTCTTCTTCGGTAGGGTGATCGTTAGAACTTTTTATTTAACCAAATATATTAAACTCTATTTAGTTTGAATATGAGATTCTAATTGTTGAATTATAAAATTTTTAACAAGAAAACTATTTAATAGTAGAGTTAATTGAATAAAAGTTTGACTATTTGATTTTGTATTTTAGGAATTGAGGTTTTAATTTTTTTGAGTTTAATATAGGACTTTTAAAAGTATAGTATTTTTGAGAGACAAAAAAAAACAATTTTTGATACGAATAAAGACAGCTTTTCAAAAGAAAAAGGTTTTTCAATTTTTTAGTTTTAATTTTTTATGTAAAAAGTCTTTTAAAAATGAACCAAATGAAATAGTTAAGAGCCAAATAAACTCTTAGTTAGATCATATACATTAAGTTTCATGTATTTTATAATGTATTTTTTTAATCCTATATGATTAAAAATATCAAAAACATATTCCAAACTTTATATTAGATAATTATCCGTGTATTTGCACAGGGTGCTAACACGAGTTTCATGTCAATACAATTCCCCCACTCCCGTTTATCAAGTCAAACAATCAGTTTAAACTCCATATGTTTGGGGAAGAATATGGCAATAGCAAGAATCTTGGAGATGTTGGAAAAAGATCAACAGGCAACTGATCAAGCTAAGCGGGTGGTTAATAACTCCAGGAAGTTAGTTAGATTGTTTTAGTTAGTTGACAGTTTGTCACTAATTTGTACAGCTTGCATTAATTGCTTTAACTCCAAGCATCTCAGCTAATTGGGATGAGAGAGTAGAGTAGCTCTCGTAGTTGAGACTATTTCCTCTAAGAGTAAAATTCTATGAGGGACGGGAATTTGAATTGAGGATGGGAGTAAAATGGAAAAAAAATATCACAGCTAATTATAAATAGCTACTAACTGTAACTATTTATATATATGGTGTTTTTGGAATCGTGGATGGCTCAATTCCCTGTCCTCCTCCCACGTCACCAGATTATTCTTCATGGATTCGCTTGGATAGCCTTGTTCGCACATGGTTGAACGCAACTTTTACAAGCGAAATCGTACAGGACATTTATCATTATGCGACCAGTCGTGACATATGGCTAGCTCTGCAGGAAAGCTACTTAGACAGTTCCAAAGCCAACTTTCACACATTACGCTTGCAACTCTATGCCTTGCGCAAAAACAATAAAAGCATGGAGGCTTATCTCCGAGAAATCAAAACCATTGTCGATGCGCTGTTTGACATTCACAAGCCGGTGGTTGAAGATGACTTAATTTCCATTGCATTACATGGCCTTCCTTCTGAGTATGGTACCTTTGTCACGGCCTTAACAAACTTTGGTGAAACTCTTTCCAGGAACAGTGTGTTTTGAAAATTATTGGCTCAAGAATCCCACTTAAAGTTGGCTTCTCAAAAACATATGCCTACCACGTACACTGCCTATGCTGCCACCCCTTCTCAACTATCTAATCCAAGCTAGCAGCAAAGCTATCCAGGACGAGGTTCAGGCTCCAAAACTCGACGTGGTGGTCGAGGTCGAGGCAATACCAACAACTCGCCTCAACAATTTAATTCTGGTCGTAGTTCCTCTTCCCAAATCAATGCTTAGAATATATATATATATATGGGTCATCCTAACTCAACAGTTCTTGGCTTTCTAGGCGCTACTCACACGGGTAATGATTTCTCCAACCTTGCTGCTACTTCAGTTCGACCTCCTACCATGTCGCCACCCCCCTATGAAAGTATTGTTGGTCCATTGCCTCTGCCGTCTCCTTCTCTTTGTCAAATTGTAAATCTCCAGGACATCTTGTCATTAATTGCCCACACCATTTTAATCATGCCATTGTGTCATTTGATCTTGCAAAATTGCTTGCCACTCTGTCCATCAGTGAAACGAATGACGCTACTTGGTATCCGGACATTGCTACTTCTGCTCACATGACACTAACTCAGGTATTCTTAACTCTTTAACTCCTTACAATGGTCGATCTAAAATCTTGGTTGAAAACGGTGCACAAAACAAGACACAATTAGAAAAGCTATTAGTTGGGCTAATTTTATAATAAGTTCCAATTGTTTTTTACATTTTAAAATTGCCCCTATTATTTTAAAATATTTAAATTAGTCCGTGTTTCTTAAATATAGTCAAATTACTTCCGGTCATTTAGGAACATTCATATTAGTCATTAGTGTTTCACAATGATAATCAAACTTGCCTCCATTGTTTGGAAAAGAATCATACTCATGCTCAATATTTTACGAGGGACTAATTTGAGTAAGCCTGTAAAATATTAGTGTCTAATAAGATTTTTTTTAAGACAATGGAGACTAATTTGACTATGTTTGTAAAACATTAAGGACTAATATTAGAGTTTCTAAAATAGGAACTAATTTGACTATATTTGCTACACATCAAAGACTAATTTGAATATTTTTGTGAAACATTGAGGCTAATTTAAATATTGCAAAACTATAGGGACCAATTTAGAAAAATAAGGAAACAATGAGGAGTAATTATCAAATTTTCCTTTATTAATTTGCCTATAAGTGCTCAGAGAGCTTGCTTCATAAGCACGGTACAGGGGGAAGCATTAGCAAAATCTCTCCCCTCCCTCTCTCGGGTTTCTCTTTTGAAATGCGTGGAGTGTTCTCCCCTAGCTTATCTCGTCTCTTTTTTGTCCAGCCGGTGGGACACCCTTTTCTCCTTCCCTCTTCTTTCTCTCTTTTCTTATTTTTTAAACCTTGTGTTAAAGCTTTGGTCCCTCTGGTTGCTTAGATCCACATTCTTTCATGTGGAGCCTGTGTTTTTTCATGCTGTGTTTGCGTCTTTGGTTTTGATTTTGTGTTTGGCCAAAGCAACTCATAGTACAAAACTTTCTCTTGTTTTTGTTATTGCTCTGAAGCCTCTATACAAATGATTCCTCGTGTATATGTGTCTCGTTGCTTAGTTCTCTTCCTTAGAGTTTGGTTGAGCACATGGTAGAGGTAGTGGAGAAGTGATGTTGCTGCTTTTGGTTTGGATCTTTGTGTTTGATCATATACTATCAAGTGTTCAAGTCCCGATTAACATGAATCCATTTCGCTCACTTCAAGTGAGTTTTGCCCTCTTTTGAGGTCTCTCCGGGAGGTTTACTTAGAAGTAAGAAAAGCGGACTTTTACCCCATTGTTTTCATGCTATTCACGGGTGAGTTTCGTTGGCTACTACTTCTATCATGGTCTGTTGACGAATTCTGTGACAACACGTAGGTGCACGTGATTGCATACAAGTAATATAGAGTGAATAAGATATTGTTCCCACGAGGACCTAATTTCTGAATCTGCTAACTACCAGCTTGTTTACTCAATCTAATTCAAACAATCAAGAGTGATTTTGTGAAACTAAAACTAAAAAAATTGAAAATAAATGACCAAAGTTATTAAAAACTAAGACAAAGATTTCTAGCAATTAAAGACCTAGGATTACAACTTTCCTTAATTGATTGATTTATTGTCTATCAACTCTTCTCTCTGCCCAATTTAATCCTTGGTGCTAATTCTGAATTCTAATGTATTCAAAATGTTCCTCCTGAATAAAAATATACCTAACCTTCCTTAAACCTCTAGGTATATTCCTATACTAGATTATTAATTTAGATTGATGAAGAATGGATTTCCTTATAGTACCTAAGGCAACAAGGTCATTCCTACCTCAATCACAGAGCAAATCAACCTAAACCATTTAAGTTAATTTGTTCGTAAGCTACTCAATCTAGATCTTACCATAATCTCTTTTTCCAATTCAATTAGGGTCTATCATGCATATTAGTGGCCAAGCAATACGATAAAATCAAGCACATGACTAAATAAATGCCAAAGAAATAAATTGGAATAAATAAATAGAAGCTATTCAAATAAATAATCAGAAAAGTTCCATTGAAATCCTAGAATAAAGAGTTTGGTTCATGCTATAATAATAAAAGAGCATAAAACATTCAATAGATCCCAAATTCGTGACAAAAGTAATTAAAAAGATGTTAAAGGAAAGAAAACTTATAGAGTTTTTGGTCTCTAAGGTATTCTCCAACTTCTAAGGGGGTGTTCCTCATGAAAAAGGAGTAAAATATTAGATTCTTTGTATAGTTATTAGGCTGCATTTAAGCCCAAACAACACAGGTTTCACCTAGGCAACAAAAAGTTTGCCTAGGCAAGAAAAATTCTTACAGCAATTTTTTTCAGCACCACTTTATTCGTCTAGGCAAAAGTTCATCTCGCCTAGGCGAATATCACTCTGGATCCCTCTTTCTTTTGAGTTCTTCAGTTTCGCCTAGGCGAGAATCAGCGTCACTTAGGCAAAAGACTTGTCGTCCACATAATTTTTCTTTAACTTTTTTATGCTTCTAACAACCAAAACATCCCAAAAATAGATTTTTCGCTCCTATAGCATCTACGAACTTCATTTCTATCTAAAATACATCAAAACATGACATTTAGAGATGTTATTCACGAATTCATCAAAAATAAACATGTAAAAATCTAAATTCATACGAAAAATGCCAAAATCCTATGCAAAACTGAAAATAACTCTATTTCATAAAGTTATCATACCCCCAAACTTAAGATTTTGCATGGGAGGAAAGTTCCATAACTAAAATGAAAATAAGTTAAAAATCAAGAGAACTGAATCCATACTTCTTAATGTTAATCAACTAAAATGCTGAATCCTGCTATCAACAAAATAACCTTGTATGTGTGTGAATTGCAATAGAGTGTGTGTAATCCGAATCAGTTTATACCCAGTTTACTAAACTCTTCTCATCTCTTTCCAATCAATGAAGGCTAGACCACCACCTAAGATCAATAGGTCTTTCGGGTTGTAATGTTAGGCTAAGGACAAGGTGCTATATATGTGGATAGTAGTGAGGCTAATCAATCCCTCAATTAGGTGTTCTCAAACCAAATGAGCTTTATTCTAATAACCTAAGCAACATAAGAATTGCCTTTGCACCTTCTTAAGCATCAAATTCATATAGAAAATACCAAAATCCTATGCAAAATGGCCACAAAATAACTTTATTTTATAGATTTATCATGGTTTGTGGGTATTGTTGGTGAAAAAGGATGTTTATGTTTGGCTGGTGAAGATGGCGGTTGTTGATGCCATGGATGAATTAAGGTTTCTTGTTGTGTTTTAGGTTGTTTCTTTTATGTTTAGGCTGGTTATGTCCTTTTTGTTTTGTGCCTTCTACGGGCTTTTTTATTTACGGCTTTTCTCTAGTTTCTCTTTGTTAAATATAAAGGTTCCTTTTAGCAACAACAACAACAACAACAACAACAACAACAACAACAACAACATAATAATAATAATAATAATAATAATAATAATAATAATAATAATAATAATAATAATAATAATAATAGTGGTGGTGGTGGCGGTGGTAGTAGTAGTTGCAGTCTACAAACAACCATGAATCCATTGATTATTGTTTCTTGCTTTTATCCTACCATTAGTTTTCTTTCTTCCTTCTCAACATGCCTTATCTCATATGTTGTTCTTCCTCAGTCCTATTTCTTCCCCATTAAGTCTTGTTGCGTCCACCTCAACTCTTGTTTCGACCTATTGATATCTATTTGGATGATGATTACAATAACCTTACATTTGATGTTTCTTTCTTTGATAAAAAGATACAAGTAGTTGCAACTGAAAAAGCCTCTGATGTAATCAATTGGGTTGAAGAAATATTACATGTGCATGATCATAGGATTCACAAGCTCATTATTGGCCTTAATATTGAGTGGCTTCCAAACTTAACTTCAACCACAGTGATGATCACCTAATGCCACTCTTTATTTATGTGCTGGTCATAGATGCCTCATCTTCCAACTGCTTCATAGGGACTATATTCTATTATGTTTCCACGCCTTCCTTGAATGCTAAGCTTTCACTTTTCTTGAAATTGACACAAAAGACAATGTTGAAAAAAATGTAAATCCATCATGAATTATACATCTCTACCTTTGTGGATTTAAAATCTCTAGCAACGTTGGTGAAGAATGCTAATAAGTTTGAAGATATAAAGTTAAAAAGAATGGGGAATGAGATACTAAACAAAGATATGACGAGGTCGAGACATGTAACTTTAAGCCAGTGGGACACAAAAACTCTGAATAAAAAACAAATGGAATATGCTTGCATTTATGCCTTAATTCCATTCGAGCTCGAAAAATTTCTTCACCAAACATTAACTTCTATTGTTTCTTGTTAATATTTACTAACTACTCTACTTATCAACTATTTTAAATTTTACATATTTAGATATTCAAGTTACTTAATTCAAAGAAGAACTAAAAGTAGATGCAAGGAAGGCCTTTGTGGTCTGTTTATTTGCTCAGAGCAATACAAAAATTCCATTGATTAGGAAGTTAAAAATGTGTTAACTGTTCATTAGGATGGAAGAAAAATAATGCCATGTCTGATTGGAAAGTAAAAGCGTGTCAATGGTTCAGTAGAATGGAAGAAAAATCATGCCATGTCTGATATTAGAAGCATGATGCTAGGAAGGCCTCTATGGTCTCGCTAGTTTACTCATACCAGTATCACTGCTAATGAATAGCATAAAGATACACATATATCACGTTTTTCACATCTCTAATTAATTCCACTACAAATCTTTTTTTCTTTTTCCTTTTTGTACATTTTGTAAAAACTTCTTGTTTTGAATTATGAATTGGTCAATGTATGAATCAATGCATGTTGTCAAATCTCTTATTCAAGATGAGTATGGGTGTTGAATTAAATTATCACAAATTTCAAGAGAAGTGCCACTAAGGAATTTAATGGCTCTAAAATTTTAGACATTATATCCTTGGATGGAACTAATACTTTGAAATTGTGCTAACATTCTGATTTGGTGATTTCCATCTTTAGTTGCATCTTTGGTTACTAAAATTGGGGGGGGGGGGGAATTTCTATTGTGGCAGCAAAAGGAGTTTATGGATGATTTGCTTCAGTTGAAGAGATAATGAACAAGATGAAGAAGTTGACTACAATAGCATTGGAGCCATCTAATGTCGAAACTACTAAAGCATTTTCATCTCTAGCACTGGTGGCAAGGGTTACTAAGGGTAGGAAACCACCTATTGATATTGTTATCATGAGAAGGGTGCTGAGAAATACATTGAAGATCAAGAAGCCATTCCAAATATTAACACTAGCAGAAAATGTGTTCTTACTTCATTTCAGACACGCAACCCAAAGGAATAAGGGCTGGGACTATAGATCTTGGATGGCATAAGGTCATCATGCTCTGGTGCAACGGTGGATCCCAAGTCTTACAGTGGAAGGACATGATTTGAAGGATACAATGTTTGGATTCAGGCTCATGGATTGCCAGTCAACTTTATCTCTAAAATGAATGCTGAGAAGATATGTGCTGATAATGATAAGGAGTTTATTGGCATTGATCTAGCAAATGATAACAAGATAGGGATTTATAGCTATTTTAGATTTCATATTAAGTGGATATCCATTGAAACCTGGATTCTTCATGCATGGGGTGCTCTGGCGCCGTTATGGATTAAGTTTCAGTATGGAAAGCTCGAGGATTTTTGTTATGATTGTGGTATGTCGGACCATATCTGGACTAAATGCTCAAGGATGGGGGGTGGATTTTAATCCAAATAAGTTGGAGGAGGCGCCTAAGTTACTGAGGCCACGAATAAAGACTACATATGGTAAACTCTTGCCAGAACAATTCCAAGGATTTGGATTTGATGTTGACAAAATGATGAATACTATTCCAAGAAACCCTAACTATAATACAATTGGAGTTTATGCGGGGATGACAGGCTCTATACTTGGAGTTAATGAGAGTCATATTATATAAACGAGAATCTCAGAATTTGCAGCATACAACATAAGGGTCTAGAATCCTATCATTGATAGGAGATTTTTTCAGGAGAAAGAGGCGTCAACTTTTACTCCTTGGTCAGGAATAAAAGGGACAAATTGGCCTACCAAGGATTTGGTCTCATCTAGTTCTAGGCCAAGGTCGAGTGGTGTTCAAAACCCAATTAGGCCATCGTTAGCTACTTTAATGGCAGGCCCTTCTGGATCTCTTATGGAGCCTAATCAAGCTCTTATTGGAGTTTATCATTTAAATGCTGGGCATATTAACTCTACAATTAATAATTTTGGGCCTAGTTTTGCTTTTAGTCACATATAGAGAATTGAAAAAATTGCAAGCCCTGGTCAAACCCCACCACATATTATGCAAACATCTCAAGTGATTAATACGAAGAGGCTAATGGAGATAGATGCAAGTAATCAAGTTATACTTGATAATTGGCTATCTATGAAGATGGGATGGAAAACAACACTGATGAATTTATGGCCCCCATTCAAAGCTCATGCAAGAGAAAATTTGAGTGCACAAAAGGCATTATCATAGACATAAAAGATATTGGTATGATGAATTGGTGTAGACAAAGGAGGTGGAAAGGGAAGGAGAAAACATGTATGCTGGATTGCAAAAATAAATTGAAAGAATGCATGCAGAGTCGAGAGGTGGTCTCTAGACATTACAACTAGTTTACATCCCTTTTTTTGCTACAATTCGAGCCTATTACTGATCGATCAACGACGGATGGAAGAAAAGAGACATGTAAGAAGAAGAATAGGAAGGAGAAGAAGAAAAGTGATTCTAGCTAAAACAAAACTAGAGGGGTTTGGGGATTTGTCCCAAAACAGCCCCAGGGAGACAAATAAGAATTTTGAGCTGAAATGGTCAAGAAATAAGGCCCACCTTGGCAATTCAATACTTAAGGCATATGTTATGCCAAAAAAGGCCTGATATTGTATTTATCATTAAAACTAAAATGCAAAGAAATAGTATGGAAGCAATAGCTCGAAGATTAGGGGTTTGAATTTTGGTCTATTGTGGACTCGATAGACCGTACAGAAGCCTTAATTTTGTTATGGAATCAGAGTCTACAACTCCACTCTATCATTGCGGAGGTTAATTATATTCATGCAAGTGTTTCGTTGGATGGTAGTAGTTTTTAGAAGGCGACATTTATTTATGGCTGCCCAAAACCAATGGTGAGAAGGATGCTTTAGCCAGTTATCTCCAAGCTGTCAAGATTGAATGATGAAGCATGAATGATCATTAGTCATTTTAATGAAATATGCTATCAAGGCGAAAAAGTGAGGGATAAGACTGAAATGTAGAAGAGACATGGAAGAATTTAAATTTTTCATGGATCAAAATGATTTGTTGGAGATTGAGGCAAAGGGTAAATTCTTTACTTGGTCCAACAAAAAGAACTAGGGAGCAAAACGTTCATGAAAGGATCGGTCATACCATTGCAACACTGATTGGAGGAGTTTATTTCCAAATGCTTGGGTGGAAGTTCTCACGCCTATTGGGTCACATCACTCTCCCTTTTTACTTTTCTCCAAAAATGAACTTAATTTTTGCAAAAAAAAATGTAAATTTGAAGCTTTTTGGATGGATGATTATGAGTCTGAAAGAGTTATTCAATCAGCTTGGAAAGTAGATGGTCAAATGAATAGTCAGAATATTCTTGTTAAAAAAAATTAACAATTGTAGGAAAAAACTAGAAGTTTGGAGTAAAAAGAAACCTAAAAATGGTGCAAAAGAACTTAAGGAGAGAATAAATGAGATTTTGAATTTACCGAGGCAAACTCCATCTGAAGCAGTTAAAGATGAAATTGATAATAAAATGAAAGGGATTGAGGAGTTATGGAGTAGAGAGGAAAAATATTAGGCCATAAGATCAAGAATAAGATGGTTGCAATGTGGAGATAAAAACATAGTCTTTTTTTCATAATGCAACCTTGCAAAGAAGAAACAAAAACAAGATTCTTAAGTTAAGAGTTGATGGGGAAAGGTGGACTTCTGATATGAATGTGGTAAGAAGGGTCTTGTGGATCATTTTAGGAATATTTTTCAATAAGTTGGACCCTGTAATTTTCAACCTATTCTTAATTTGATTCCAAATAAAGTGTATGATGGAATCAATGAGGAACTCATTCAAAAGCATTCAGAAAAGGAAATTAAAAGAGCAGTTTGGAGTTTAAGGGAGCTGAAGCACCCAAACCTGATGGTTTTTTGGGAATGTTTTATCATAAATATCAGAGCATCGTTAAATGTTTGTGCCTTTGTTTGAGATTTTTTTGAAGGATAAAATTTGTGGCCGAAAAAACTTGGCCAAAATGGGGGGTAAGTATGGGATTTCATTTACATCATGACCACTTTACCCTTTATGAAAAGCAAGATTTGAGATTTAAAGTTAAAATTTTTTTTTTCTTTGATCATTATAGCTGTTTAATAATTACAAACTTTTTAGAGTTCCAAAGTTTGAAAATTGTGCCATAAAAGACTAAAATATTTTGTTGGTCATAACTTATACATGCAATAATCAAAGAATAATTCTTTATCTAGGACCTTTTCTTTCCTATTTTGTTTCTTGAGCTTCCAACTAGGAATGTATTTTTTGGTTATTAAAACAAAAAAAAATTTTAAAAAAAAGAAAAGAGTGGTCAGACGTAAGACCATCCTCAAGCAAGATAGATGTGATTTGTATCACACTTGAAATGTGTTAGTTTTATTTGTGGCTTTTTTTCTGGTTCACTTTATTGATTTGCTACGGAATTTTCTTTTAAATTTTTTGTTGTATAATTTAGGTTATAATATAACTAGTTGAAATAAAGAAGTTTCATTGATAAAGAACTTTATTAATTTATTGAAAGTATTTTTATCTAAATATTCAAGGTGTAAAATAAATGAAAGTCAAGAAATTAGTTTATCTTTTAATTTTTTCCAGTTTGTCAATGAAAAATTAAGATTAATTAAAAGGATAAATAATATATTAAAAATTAAAGAAGTAACCATGGGTGCAATGTGACCTCTCACCTAAACATTAAATAATAAAATAAAACAATCACCCCCAAGCATCAAACCTGGAAAAAAAAACACTTTTCTAGCTTCTATATTATGTGAAGAATACTATAAATGCTATTATAAAGGTACTAAAAAAATAAAGGAAAAATAATGAGATCCTATGTGGTACTCCAAGCATAATTTATGATTATATTGTTCGTTATTAGATTTTCATTTTAAACCAAATAACATTATTACGATGTGTGAGAGAGAGAGATACAGAGAGAGAGAGAGAGAGTTTCAAAAAGAAATTGATAGGGGCAAGTAAAAGAAAATTTAAAGCATTAGATTATTATTATGGTTTTGAATCCAATTAGTAAACCATATTAAAATTTTAGTGTTTATGATCTATAAGCGATAAAGACTCATTTTTCAAAATTGAATAGAGATCATCGATTTAGTTATACATATATATATATATATATATATGGTTATTTATTAAAATTTTTATTTATTTATTAAAATTTTATTTTTAACTTTATAAATATTATTATGATTTTGAACCATTCAGTGAATTTTAGCTATAAGCAAGGAAGATTCAGTATGTTAAACTGGACAGAGATTGTTCATCTAGTTACATATATAATTTATGCGGTTTTAGTTACCAAATTTTATTTTTAACCAAATAGTATTTTTATGATCTAAGAGAAAGATAAAAAGTAAAAAATTGATAGAGATAAGTAAAAGAAATGTGAAGTTGTTATTGTTATTTTTGTTATCATCATCATCACCTCATCATATTTTTTGTCCAATAGGTAATCATATTAACATTTCTGTATTTATGATCCATAAGCAAGAAAGATCTATTTTTGTAATATGAGAATTAAGATTATCAATTGATTTAGTTATACATATAATTTATGATCTATAGTCAAGGAAGGCTCATTTTTGCAAAACTGGAAAATAAATCACTGATTTAGTTATATATGTCATTATTTATTAAACTTTATTTTTAACCAAATAAATGCTTTATGGTTTAAGAGAAATGCATAAATACTAAAAGATTAATAGGATATGTAAAAGAAATTGTGGAACTCTTAACTAATAATATGTTTTGGTCCACTCAGTGAAATGTATTACTATTCCATTTTTCATGATCTATGGGTAAGAAATAATTATTTTTGTAATATTAAAAAAGAGACCATCACTTTACTTATATGTATAATTTACATGAGTAATTATTAAATTTTATATCAAACAAATAATATTATTATAATTTGAGGGAAATAGAGAATTAGAAAGTTGGTAGAATAAAAGAAAAGAAAATGTGAAGTCTTGAGCAACCATCATGGTTTTGGTTGAATAGGCAAATCATGTTAGAATTTAATAGTTGTGATTTATAAGTAATGAGTACTCATTTTATAAAATTGAAAAATAGATTCTAACCATTATATTTATGTACAATTATTTTCTAATTTAAATATTTTTTGACCAAAGAATAATGTTATTCCATATTTATCTATTGCTTTTCATCTTAAAATAATATTAAAAAATCTTGATTTAGTGGATGATTCACGAAAAAATCTTGACCGATATTTGATAATTGGTTTTTTTATGAATAATAGCTAAACAATACATGTCTATATATAGTATAAAATAAGTCCAATAATATTAAATGTCCTAATTTTTTCAATTCCTTTTTTTAAAGAAAAATGAGTTTATTTTCAGTAAATATATTTTTCCTCTTCTATTGTCTTTTCTTAAATGAGATCATTTTCTAATTTTATTTTCTTAATTTAATGTTCTTTTCAATTACTACATATATCTTACATAAATATATAATTATTATAAAAAGGCTTACTCTATTATATATATATATATATATATATATATAAAATAGAGTTCGTGTTCACTTTTTAATGCTGCATATCCTAATTCTATCAAATATTTTGGCTCCAAAAGAAAGTTGAATTTCAATAAGTAGATTATCTAATTTTTATTAATTTTCTCTTCCATATCAAATTATTTTCTATTTTAATTTATCAATTTAGTTATTTT
Organism: Cordia subcordata; assembly: GCA_028554755.1. NCBI lineage: Eukaryota > Viridiplantae > Streptophyta > Magnoliopsida > Boraginales > Cordiaceae > Cordia > Cordia subcordata. The sequence continues at coordinate 19,894,188 of JAPTOF010000003.1, read as the reverse complement.
GTTCAATTACTAAATATCTCTTATAAAAAAATGATTAAGGTTAAAAGCCTAACAAGAACAAAATTTACAAAGATACATTTGTATTTTATTCTCACATAAAATGTAGAGTTTGTCATCAATAATAATTATAAAGACATTGAAATCACACATTTCTCTTGTGCATTATTGTATGGGGTGTACATTGTCTACATGTTAAAGTAATGATGATATCCATTTTGCCCTTTTAAACAGTACACTTTAAATTTAGTTAAATCTATTTATTTTTCATAATAGATGAGAATTTGGTCATAAAAAGCTTGTTTTGCACGGGTTAGTTTTAATTAGAAGATGTAAAATTTGCTTGAGTTAATCTTTTCTGATAATAGACTTTAAATTTATTCAAGTTTAATATTAAAATTTACAATTGAATATTATTTTAAGTATTAATTGATTAACAATTAAATTTCAAACTTAAAACTAATAACATGTATCCATAATACAAAAGAAATAATCTTTTGGAATTCACAAATAAATATCAATTTGAAACATTAATTGTTTGGCAATTAATTTCTATTAAGACTAATAATATGTTTTCATAATTAAACAAGAAATGAATCTTTTAGTATTCGCAACTAAATATAATTTCTAGCATTATTTTATTGGCCATTTAAGTTTTAAATTAAAATTAATAATGTATATTCATTACATAAGAAAATTAATCTTTTGAGATTGACAAATAAATTTTGTATTAAGCATTAATTGGTTGACCATTTAATTTTGAATTAAAATTTGATATATATATATATATATATATATAAAGCTAAAAACTAATAGAAACGAAGATAAATGGTAAACAATATTTTATTATATTGTATAAAGTAATAACACAATAATTATTTGGCATTATCACAATGCTTAAAAGATGTAAAAATTCGTGTGAGAGATAGAGAGAGAAAGTGGTGATCAAAGAGAGAGAAGTGAGGAGAGAGAAAGATTGTAATGAGAGGAGAGAGAAATGAGGGGAGAGAGAGAGAGTATAATGTTGATATGAATGCTATTATGAAGAAAGAGAATGTAAATTAATATTATAAAATAGGGTAAAAAGTTTTTTTATTTGTTTCAAAAGCATTTTGACGATTTTTTGCCTAGCACTTTTTGGCTATTTAACATGGTCCTTTTTTGAAACTAGAATCCTTCCCCCAAAGGTTAACAAAACTTTAATCACATTGCCGCCTAAAGTTAATCATCCTGAAACAATGTCTTAGTTTCAGCCCAAAGCTATACAAACTTCAACAATAAAATTCTCTCCAAAATTCTTATGCTTAGGCAGGAGAATTTTATTAATAATTGCATCAGTCCTGGCTAGAGTGTACTCTTGAGAGGAAGAAGAATCTAGGATAACATTATTTTGCACAACAAGTCGCTTTCTTTCTGAAAAGAAAATTGAAAGGAAATCACATTTTGCAGCTATTAGACTTGATATGAGCAAAGCTTCTGATTAGGTAGAATGGGATTTTTTGGAGAGTCTTTTGATTAAAATTGGACTTCATGAAAAATTTGTGGTTGTATTATGCAGTGCATCAAAACCATTTCATATTGTGTTGTGCTTAATAGAGAACATTTTCCATTTAATAGAGAACATTTTCCATTTAATAGAGAACATTTTCCATACTTTAGGCCCCAACGTGGTTTTAAGAGAAGGTGATCCAATATCTCCTTTTCTATTTGCACAAGTGACAGAAACTTTGTCGGTGATTATTGTTGATATGAAAAGAAACGGGAAATTGAAGTTGTGAGATTAACAAGAAACTGTCCGGAGCTCACTCATCTTTTATTTGCTAGTGACTCCTTATTTTTCATCAATTGAGACATTTTCTGCGGTGAAGATATGAGAAAATATTTTTCATGACAATCAAACACCAGAAAATCTTCTGTTTTTTAAGAAAATATTTTTTCTAAAAAATATTTTTCCCAATAAGTTATTTTCCTGCAAAAAAAAAGGAGCCTTAACTAAGGTTATTTTCCCTATAGTGAACCTCCTTACATAGACCCAAAGCTTACATATCTGAATAGTCATATTTTTTTCAGTGAATAGGTACCTTTTTAGATGACAAGATACAAGTTTTGAATGAATAGATACCTTTTCACATAAACATGTGCAAGAATAACTATTCAAAATCATTATTTATTTTAAAAATGTTCTAACATTATGCATGACAATTTTAAAAGTCAGTACTAGATGTATGACAATTATATTATAAGTATTATGACCGGTGTTTATGAAATAATTCAAGTAATTAAATTACTATCATGTGTTTGAATCTTGTGAGAAGTAGAAATTAGATTGAAAGTAGGATATAAACAAAAAAAAAGTATGGTAATTAATATTATGATTGTTATTATCATCATAACGAATAAAATAATATAAAAATAAATCTTTTGCTCAAATTTTTATGTAAAATAACAATTAATATGTTATCAAAGTCTAAGTTACCAAAAATGATATACTCAAGTTTCAATATACCACTTATTTGAGACAAACAAAAATGCATTTAAGATTTAACCCAAAAAAAAAAAATCAGCTTATATGTCAAACTGTACATTGAAAATAATAAACAATATAATAAATTTACTTTTAATAATTTCATTCATTGTGAATAAAATTATCAATTAATGGTAATGAATAATGAGACGACCTAAACTACCCTCGATGAGGTCGGAGCAATTCAACGGAAAAGAGAACAAAAATTTACGTTGCAGCAAAGGGAGGAGAAGATCTACCTCTCTCTATATATATAGGGTTAGAATTGAATTAGAGTCACATGCAAGAATCATTCTTGAATCTCCGGTTTTCGAAGATTTAGATTAACGAGGCGGCTTTGAAGTATGCTGCCAAGTATATTTACTGCGATATGAACAACATCCATGTGTGAAGTGAGTACTTTAATTATTTCTTTAAAAGGGTTAACCAAAGGAGAACCCCTTTCTCACCTGGCCAGAGGCCCCTTAATCAGGCGGGAGGTAAATCGAGGGATGTGCGTGAGTGGCAGCCCGACCAGGGAGAGGACCAACGGGCGTGGAAATCCAGCAACAGCTCCCGCAATATTTCAGCGGAGTACTGCCGCCACACGGACTCGATCCCGCGTTGTCAGGGTGTCTCCACCCTAATCACCTGACCACTTACCAACTCACCTATGCCCCTGGGGGCAGTACTTTAATTATTTTCTTCTATTTCTCTTTGTTGTTTGTATAACCTTTTTTAAGTGAGTCTCTAAAATCACTACTAAGTTTTTTTTTTTTTTTTTTGGTTGGGGGGGGGGAGAGGTGTGTTTGGAAAAACTTTAAGCATTCTATTTAAAAACGCGCATGTAGCTTACCTCGTTTTGTTTTCAAGATATAAAATGCCTTTTGTATATATATCAAAGATCACGCAAATATTCTATCATTTTCTAACTTTACCTATTTATAAGTAAAATTTGCTAAACGTGTAAATTTTGTTCTCCTGCTTATAAATAGGCTTAAAAACTTATAAGCACTCCCAAACATCCTCTTAGTCTTTTACTCAAATTGGGACAGGCACGCAACATAAAGGAGAGTTCAAGCAATACGATTAACCACACAATAACTCCCTCAGAATCACTCTAGCTAGACTTGTAGTGTCCAAGTACAAACGCCAACTGCTTTAAGTCACAGTATTGATAGCTAAAGGGTACCAGAATGTTTAATTGAGTTGAACTTCAAGAATGTACGTGTACATAAATCAGCCGCACGGTTCATCATTCGATGTGACCTTCAGGGACTCAAGCCTGCAGAGTTTACTAAGCTTTTCTTTTAAGTTAAGGAGCCCATTTATATGCGTCATCAGTCATGCGCAATTAATTCGTCAAACCTTAACAGCCCCATTTACATGCATAATACTCAAACCTAGTGTCTATAACATTCGTTTATTTAATTTTTTTTTGGGATATTTCTTTAATTGTTCAATTGTCAAAATTCAAATTTTTTCATAACGTTATAAAATATATTCAATAATAATATAATAATAAGCTTTTATACAAGAGAGATTTAATAATGATAAACATTCAAAAATGTTTTTAGGTACTTTAATTATATTGGAGAACTTTTTAAATTTTTCTTATTGGTCCTTGAAGTTACAAGTATATAACAGTACAGGATTTATGTTGTTAACAGGTGAATGCTTGTACCAATAAAGGCGTGTACGAGTTAGGTCAATTTGGCTTGAAAGCTTTACCAGTCAGTTCAAAAACCAACCCTTCTCTAATCAATGCAAATGTTCTGAAAACCTTTCTAATCTATTTGGTGTGAAAGGATGAAAAAAGGACTTATATATTAGATCAGGGTGTTTGGCTTTACTTATAAGTAAGTCAAACTTATTTATAAACAGTTCCCTGCTAAAATATTGTGGGGGCTGTTGTTAGGTTCGTGACCTGTTAGTCCTCTTCCTGGTAGGGCTGCCACTCATGCACATCCTTAATTTACATCCCACTTAGTCATGGGGCCTCTGGCACAGGTGGGGAAAGGATTCGCCTTCGGACTAACCCTTTTGAAGAAAATATATATAAGTTACATGTTCTAAAAAAAACAACACCCTCTTTCTTTATTTTACTTGCTTATAAGCAATCAAATTTGATCAAATAAAAAACTTTCTTAACCATTAAAAATATAAGAAAAATACAATATTTATTAGTCAAAAGTCATTTTCAATCATTTTAATTAACAAACACTACTGGTTATAACAATATATTTACAAATAAGTTAATAGCTTTTAAGAACATTTTTATCCAAACAATTATTTATTTGCTTATAAACATAAAAAATTTACTTGTACACAACTTAAAATAGTAAACTCAAACAGGCTAGTCCCTTTGACTATACTCTTGCAGTGCTGATGCTTACCTTAATTACTTCCACTTGTTCCCAATGCATGCAAACTGATAATCTAATCGAGGCTTCTTGAGTAGTACTCCTTATCTATTCAAAGAGCTAGTAAATGCATCGCATTGATTTTTCTTCACTTTTTTCCTCATATCGCTTTATGGTAAAGTAGTATAGATAGTGACAACTAAGCACTTGAGTCGATTAAATTGTCTGACAAAGAAATTAAAAAAAAAAAGAGTCAATTAAATTTTCACTGCATTATTCTTGTAGGGGGCAATTCAGATCTTCCATACTAGCTATTACTAATATATAGCCAGTGAGCAGAGGCAGAGAGCTATTGATTAGCACCTACTACATGCAACATTTACGTGTTGAAACCCCCAAAAACCAACAGTAATTAATTCTTGGGTCAATTCCTCTTATGGTACACAAACTATATTACTTGATACAATTTGATTGTTGAACTATAGAATGTAACTTTTATTCCCTAGACTATTAGCAATTAAACAATGTTATAGTCCACTTAACTAATTTTGTTCAAAAATTAACAAAAATTGCACGAGAAAGGCACATGATAATAAAAGGGTTAATACCTCTATTAATCCATCAACCATTAGGTTAGGAACAATTTGGTCTATAAACTTTTAGAATGTACTTTTTAGCCTCTCAACTTTGACTTTAGGACTTTTATCAGTCCTTTCACTAACATCTATCCAAAATTCGACGTCAAAATTATTTGGTCAAATGGAATCTAACGTAATCAAGGGCATTTTTGGCAATTTCATAAATGAGGGAATGATCGGGTGAATTGAGAATAAAATGGTTTCATTTTGTATTATGTAAAAATTGTCCTTTATTTCATTGGGTTTTGTCTGACAAAAAAATTTTGACCTTAAATTTTGGATGTATAAAAGTTAGTAGAAGGACTAATGGAAGTCCTAAACTCAAAGTTGAAACACTAAAAAGTGCATTTTAAAAGTTTTAAAGACTAAATTGTTCCAAAACTAATAATCTAATAAAGGTATTAACCCTTAATTATTCTTTAATAACAAGAACTAGGGTTGGTTCGCATCAAATTTATCATAAAGTTACAAATATTATATGGCGACAGAGAGATTTCAAAATTTACTCCAAGTCACGCAATAAACAAAGAATAATATCGGTGATGATGGTAAAATTAGGAGCAATTTTGTAATTTTGAACTTCTGAGCTCAGACAAAAAAAAAAAAAAAAAGAAAAGAAAAGAAAACTTCTTAGCTCAGTGGTGCTATAAATTTCACAGCCTCTTAGATTAATTTACGCATCTTCCACTTTCGATTTGTTTCCAGCCTCCATAGCTGCCATTCGCATTTACTATAACACTGGTGTAAGTGTTATCATCACTGCCTTTACTTGCCTACTTTATCGATATATATATATCCCATCATCACAATTTGTATTTTGCCTTAGCTTCTATTCTAAACAAAGTCTTCTCCAACTTATTCACCCCAAAAAAAAAGGGTGTTTCACACAAGTTTACACAGTAAAAATTTTTCCGTTCCTTTTTCGGCAATGTGCAGGTCAAAAGAGTGAAGGACTGAACTGAAAATTACTGGTGAAGAAAAATACTTGACCTTACAATGGCTGCAGGGGTTGCTTTCGGGCTGATTGTACTGTTTGGTAAGTTCTCTGGCTGTGTGTGTGTATATATATATGCGTGTGTGCGTGCGCGCGCGCGCACATATATACACACATACATATGAGTGTTGCTTATGATGCAATACACCCTTGAAGTGTATATCCCAGTTTCAAGATATAGCTTGTCACTTAATGAAGACCAAGGGGTTTTAGCAGAGTTATTTTGATAATTATTTGATTTTTTATGTTTTAACAAACTCTCACCCTCACGAGATTTGAACTCTCACTTTTAAAAGAGGTAATTTCAACCACTTGAATTACTCGTTAATCTCAAATTTATTTGGGTACTTATAAGCATTAGAACAAAAATCTCTTGGCTATCACTAGTTTTCTGTTTTTGATGTTTATAACGCTTGTACATGCAGACCATGCCCCTCGTCGAAATGCAATTATATGCATGAAGTCCATTTTGGGATATCCTAAATCTTTCCCGGTTAATTATATAATTCTTTAATTTTCTTCTTTGTTTTTTCTTTTATTTACTTATTTATTTTGACTTTTTGGTGGGACTTTATTTTCACTTAATCAGATTAATATTGTAAATAGCATTATATTGCTGAAGTTTAGTAACAAATGTATCCCATATATACATAAATGCAGTTATCGGCAATGGTGTTGCATCAGGAGGAGTAAATGAAGGCGGCAATAAAGAAGCCTTTTCCAAGGTAAATAACTACGCCAGTGCACGGAAGCTACTGGACTTCAATGGTAAGATTAGTGTCTCACAATTTCACTATTAAATTTTACTGGGAAAATAGCAAACAGCAAATTTAACATGCAGTTCCATAAATGACTCAAAGCTTAAGATTAATTAATTATGCTTCATAATGTTAGGGACATGATTGTGTGCATGGTTCTTGAAATATACAAATACTGGTTTTTTCTTTTAAAAAAAAAGAATGTGTATTTATGGGAAAAACATGTTAAATGTGTGCATTTTTAGAGCAAGATAATTCAATCCCTCTTATGCTATGCTTAGGAGTTGCCGATAGATGTTTCAATTTTTAATTCTTGGAAAAGATGGTAGATAGAAAAAAAAAATTTGTGTATTTACAGAAAAATGTTTAATTTGTGAATTTTTAATGGAAAATTATGAAATCAATCCCGCTATGCCATCCTTTAATGGAAAATTATGAAATCAATCCATTAAAGATGTTTCAATTTCAATTCTTGGGAAAGATGGTAGTTAGAAAAAAAAATTGTGTATTTATAGAAAAAAATTAAATGTCTGAATTTTTAATGGAAATTATCAAATCAATCCCTCTTATGCAATCCTTATGTGTTGCCAGGAGCTTTTTCAATTTCCACTTGGGAAAAAATGGCAGATACAAAAAAAATTGTGTATTTATAGGAAAAAATTTGTTAAATGTGTGAACTTTTAACGGAAAATTATCAAATCAATCCCTGCTATGCATTCGTTGGTTGTTGCCAGCATTTCAATTTCCAATTCTTGGGAAAAATGCTAAATAGAAAAAAAAATATGTATTTATAGAAAAAAATGTTAAATGTGTGAATTTTAATGAAAAGTTATAAAATCAATCTCTGCTATGCCAATCCTTAGTTGTTGGACAGTAGATGTTTCAATTTTCATTTCTTGGGAAAGAATGGTAGATAGAAAAAAATATTGTGTATTTATAGAAAAAAATGTTATATGCAAATTTTTAACTGAAAATTATCAAAATCTATCTCTGGTATGCCATTCCTTAGTTGTTGCCAATAGATGTTTCAATTTCCAATTCTGGGAAAAATAGTAGATAGAAAAAAAAAAAATGTGCATTTACAGGAAACAAAATGTTAATATGTGATTTTTGAACAGAAATTTATCAAATCAATCCCTGTTATGCCATTCCTTAGTTGTTGCGAACAGATGTTTCAATTTCCAATTCCGGGAAAGATGGTACAGATCGAAAAAGATTGTGCATTTATTAAAAAAACAAAATGTTATGTGTGAATTTTTAACGGGAAATTATCTATTCAATCCCTGCTATGCCATTCCTTAGTTGTTGCCAATTGATGTATCAATTTCCAAATCCTGGCAAAGATGGTATACAGAACAAATCGCTTATCTGTAAACAACTTTCTACTTATAAACACCAACTACTTATAAGCACGTAAAGATAAGCATTTCGTTTCGATTAGATGACGATTATGGCGATGGGGGGAACCCAATGAACCGAGTTGGTGCAACATGCTCAAAGGACAACATACTTGTGTTCCAAGGCCCGACCCCTCCTCTCCCCAATGGCATCCCCACCTACACCGTCCAGATCCAAAACGTGTGCGCCTCGGGGAGTTGCAGCATCTCCAACATTCATCTGAGTTGCGGGTGGTTCAGCTCGGCCAGGCTCATCAATCCCAAAGTGTTCCGGCGAGTTGCTTATGACGATTGCCTTGTCAACGACGGCGAGCCTATTAGCCCTGGCCAGTGCCTCACTTTCTCGTACGCCAACACCTTTCCGTACCCTCTCGGGGTGTCGTCTGTGTCTTGCTACTGATCATGACGCTCCTGCATGCATGCCGGCATAAGCTTTGTATCGGGACCCGGTTATATATTGTGTAGACGATGTCCTACGTTAGCTTTTTATGGTGTGCATGATGCCTATGTTATATGAATAAATGTTGTAAGAATAAATGATGACGTGCTTTTTCGTAGTTACGTTTTTACCCTTCTTGTCTTTCTCTTTCTTATAGACTCGGAAATTTATTTTCTTTTAACCGCTTACTGATCTCTGATTTTATGTTCAGTATTCTACCGGATGTTTGTTAAGTGTTGTAACATGTGAGATTTTTTTACAATTTGAAGTATCTCAAAGGGTTGAGATTATAGAGACTAGGATTACTTGATTCCTTTAAAAGTAATGATTCTGGTTTCAAAACCCGTGAAGAATAGAGATTGGTTAAAGAAATATTGCGAGATTTTCTTTCCTTTTTATTTACGTGAGATAAAAAGTTGATCAGATAATATTTAAATGTAAGAAGTTATAATATAATATTTTCATATGTCACGAATTGATCTCAACATCTCTAACATTCAATGGGAAGATGCCTATGGTGAAACCGAGGAGATTTGCCTAGTCTTTGGGCTGACTATTTCTTTTTCTTTTGCTGAATCTTAAGGACAATGTTTTAGCCCATGTTTAGTTCCAATAGGCCATTTTTCGTTTTTACGTACCATTATATGGTTTTGGTCTAGGCCGTTTTGAAAATCAACCTTAGTTTCTTGTTATTGGGCTCATTTGGATTATTTCTTTTTTTTTTAATTATTACTTTTGAAAAATGTATTTTCCCTAACAAATTAAAATTTAACTTTTGAAAAAAGCTGAATTTTTTTTTCAGAGTTTTAGTTTATTTTGGAAACCAATCAAATGCTTTTTGCAAAAGGAATGTTTTTGATAGGACTGACCTGAGGGACGTGACTTCTCAAAGACTTGGAAAAAAAAATTATAGGGAAAAAAAAGTACTTCTTCTTGCAAAAATATCAATCGAAACAGGCCCTTTGACGTTGGCCCTTGTATTGCTTTTGGGTTTACGATCCATCTTTTTCCATTTTATTAGTCCGCCCAAGTTTGGGCTTAGCCTTACTGTTGCATATTTCTTTTCTTCGGCCCATCCTTTGGGCTCATCTGGTGTAATCTTTTCTATTAATATATCATTCTTATTTCTCCTCCATAAAATAACTTTCTATTAAGAAAAGGGGTAAAATTTAACTTTCTTCTTTGTGGAATAGTTCTCATACCCATCTAGTCCCAAGTAACTTAGCCAGCACGTCAACTAATTTATGCTATAAACATATATATTTAGTATTTATGCTCAGAACTGTACTTCAGATACATGAAACTGTTCACATTACAATGGGCATGTTTACAATTATTGTGAGCTAGACCGTTTAGCATATTCTAAATAGTGCTCATCAAACGAGAAAAACAGATTTGCATAATAACTACCTCATCCAACAAGGGAAAAAGTTAAAACAAAAGGACCAATGACGGACATGCACTTGTTAAGGTCACATGATCTAGATACAACAAACACTTATTACCAGTTTACTAACAGGTCTCAATTTGTGCTACTTTGTGTAATAACTATCTTATTTAATAAGAGAAAAAGTAAAAACAAAAGGACCAATGACGTCAAACATGCACGTATTCAGGTTACGTGATCATGATACAGCAAACATGTTAGTTAAATATTCATTATTGATTTTGATGATGAAAATATATGCATTATTTTACTAAATAGCTTCTTGTGAAAATGAGATAATATCTAGTTGAAGCTTTGAAAGATTGAAGAAAATTTGCAAAAAGCATCATTTGAAGAAAGAGAAGAAGAGAAGGCATAAGGAGGAAAAGAGAAGTCATAAGGGGTACCGGACATTATTTTTTTTTTTGCTCCCTTTGTGAAATGCCAATATATTGTGTGGACTTGGCTCAAAATCTCTTTCTTGTTCAAAGCAAAAATTTTCAAGTCTTGCACATTTGATATAACATATGCACAAATGTATTTGAATGCACACATAGAGATAAAATGAGTTTTTGGGGTGTTTTAATTCACAACATGTGTTTACAAAATTATTCAAAATGATTTGGAGTTGTGAAAATTGCACTTAAAATGATCTTTGCAAAAATCTGGCTTTACTTCACATTCTGGAATGGCCGGACCCCCCAGCCAGTTGATCGGCTGACCTAGGTAGGTCGCCCGGCCAAAACAGAGAGTTGAAGAAAAAGCCGGACCCCCTAGCCGGTCGACCGGCTAAGGCGTCCGGCCTAGTCAGAGAAGAAAAAGGGTTAGCCGGATGACCCAGCCGGTCGACCGGCTGAACGGGCTGCTGTAATAAATACACTAGCCGTTTATTACCGTTCTGCTGAGAAATTCATTTCTTCTTTACCTACCAAAAACCCTAACCCCCAAATCTCTTTAAATACTCATTCAATACACATTCTAAACATCAATTGAAGTGTGCTAAAGTGTTTATTATCATACAATCCATCTTTGAGCCATTCTTGCAATATATTTGAGCTTTTAAGAGCTTATTCATCTTCTTCTTGAAGAAAATTTTAGATTCAATCATTGCTTAATTCTTGAGTATATATACACACTTTGAGAGTTATAAACTTTGTGAGATTTATTCTTTAGAGCTTGTAAAATGTGGGGAAATCCTAAAGAGTGACTCTCTTGGGTTCTTTGAAGTTGGGCTTCAAAGAGATTGTAAGAACTTGGTTTGTGCTTCACCAAGATTTGAAGAAGCAACTTAGTGGAGTTTTTGAAGTCCTAAGGGAAACATCCTTGGGCAGTGGACGTAGGCTTGGTCGAACCACCTTAAATCGTTTGTTTCTCCTCTCCTTATACTTTCATTTTTATACTTGCTTATCTTGCTTACATTGTGTTTGATATATTGATTGTTAGAAGTTGCAAATTTTCTGAGAATTTTTTTAAAAACGAAAAATTAGTACTTATATCTTAATTCACCCCCCCTTAAGATATTTGCACCCACAATTAGTATCAGAGCTAGGGTTCTACATATAGCTTAACAACTAGTAGAATTTCTAGCAAATATGGAGGGAATTTCTATTAAACAAGCACCCCCTTTTGATGAAACTAATTATGCATTTTGGAAAATGAGAATGAAAGTGTTTATACAATCACATGATTATAAAGCTTGGAAAATCATAGAAAATGGGCCTACCTTACCTACAGAATTAGATGGTGATAGGAGAATACCCAAACTGAAAAATGAATGGAATGATGAAAATATTAAATTATTTGAATTAAATCAAAAAGTATTACATTATTTATTCAATGCTATGAATGCCACCGAGTTTGCTAGACTAATGGGGTGCACTTCGGCTAAGGAACTTTGGGATCAACTAGAAGTAACTTATGAAGGAACTAGCCAAGTGAAAGAATCTAGGATTACTATGCTTGTACATAGATATGAATTATTTAAGATGCTTCTAATGTGTCTGTTTTGTGTGTTTATATTTTGCAATTATATACTTGTTTTGAGGTGTTTTGAGCTTCATTTGATGTATTAGTTTAACATTTAGGTCATACTCATGCATATTAGGGTCTATACGTTCATAGTTGAACTTAGGACTTAAATGCTACACTAATGTACGTTTCTTGCTTGTTTAAGGTGTGATTTGGGAAGATAATTGGAGCTTAACTGAGGGTGATTGAAGTGTGGAACAAAGCCAAGGGTGTTTTGGATGCAAAGGAATGAAGAAAAGTGCTTTTGGAAATGGCCGGAAGAAAGAAGGAGCGACCGAGGCGAAACTGAGCGCAACGTGAGCCAAATTCGGATCTTGCAACCTAAAAAGGACATGGACAAATTTTGGATACATTTTAGGGTGCAAAATATGGCTTGGGAGATCCCCCACGATGATACAAAGCCATAGAAAAAAACGGTGCGCGAATCAGAGCTAAAACGAGCAAGATATGACCATTTTACTATCAAGATCGGTTAGCCTCTGTATAGGCCGGACAACCAAGCCGGTCGACCGGCCAGATCAGAACCTGGGCCAATTTTGGCCGGACGACTTAGGCCCAAAGCCGGTCGACCGGCTGGACCCCCGGCTGGACGCGTTGAAAGCTTTATTTAAGCCACTTTTCAGCCCTTTTGAGGGGAGAAACTTTTATTTCTTAAACCCTAATAAACCCTAACCTCGACCCACTACACAAACCACCCTAAACCACCATCTAAACCCCACACCAAGCAAGGATTGAAGCAGCAAACAAAGAATTGAAAGATTTGTACGGATTTGGAAGCAATAATTTAGTGAAGTTCTTCTTGTTCTTTCTCTATTTCTTGTAAATATGTTGCTAGATTAGGCTAGATTTAGGGTTGATTGTTATTGTATATTAGATTAGGGCGTTGAATAATGGATTTGTGTAGATATTTGGCTCTTAATACATATTTATTTACATAAATTTATGGCATGATTCAATATGTCTATGTATTGGAAATCAAGCATGTCTATGTGTTTGTTAAAATGCCTAAGTGAATATGCATGTGTTATTTGTGCTTCAAATGCTCTTATCTACTTATTTGGGTGATGTGATTGTGCGTAATCTTATGGATTTGCTTAGTAGAGTAGGCTTTAGCTTTAAATCCAGCTAATAGGTTACATGCTTTGCTTAGTCGAGTTTAGGTGCTAGTCCTTGGCTTTAAATCCAGCCAAGCGGATAAGTCAACCTAGACTAGAGTATCCCTCATCCACGTTAGTGTTGGTTAATTGAGCCTTAATGTCACGTAGTGTTTAGATGCTAGTCCTTGGCTTTAAACCCAGCCAAGAGGATAAGTTCTACACACGAATTGCGTGAGGCTAGGAGGATTGGCCCTTAGCTTTAAATCCAGCTAATGGGTTAAACCACTAGTATTGGTTAGGAGAACCCCCGATCAATACAACGGCAATAGAAGTCTCGAGCCTTAGATAGACCTCATCCGTTCTCATAGCCCAAGTCTAGTTGCAATACAATCGCCCTAGGTCCCCCTTCTTCTTTATTAGTGTCTCCTTCCTTAGTTTGGCTCCCTTAAGTTCCTCCATAGATTAGTTTATTTTCTTTTTTTTCCGAGTTCCCTTCCATCTCAAAGTAAGTACACACACGTACGTAGCTAGTTTAAGGCACCCCAGTACACAGAAACTAAACTAAGGTAGCCTCCCTGTGGATTCGACCCTGCACTTGCACACACTGTACTGCACACGTCCCGTGCACTTGCGGGCTATTAAGGCTTGTGCTCAAATAGCGATATCAGCTTCCAAATGAAAATGTTGAGCAAATATTTTCTAGATTTGTTGAAATTACTAATGGTTTGAAAGCTCTTGGCAAGGATTATTCTAATGTAAAGAAGGTAAGAAAAGTGCTAAGGAGCTTACCATCATCATGGCGACCTAAAGTCAAGGCAATAAAGGAAGCAAAGGACTTGAATACATTGGAGCTCGATGATCTCATTGGGTCACTTATGACTCATTAGCTTGAGATAAAGGATCATGAAGAAGAAGAGAAGAAAGCAAAGAGGTCCATTGCCCTCGTTGCTTCAAAATACCCATCAAGTGACGATGAAGAAGATGATGAGGACCCGGAAGATGAAGAGATTGCACTTCTAGCCCAAAATTTCAAAAGATTTATGAAATTTAGAAAGATGAGAAAAGGGGCTTCTTCAAGCAATACAAATTGGAAGAAGAAAGGAAAAGAAGGCAAAGAGTTCAAAAAGATAAAAGATGCAAAAGATGAATTGAAGTGCTTTAATTGTAACAAGCCGGGACATATAAAAGCAAATTGTCCTAAACTTTCAAAGAAGAAGGAAGGAAAGGCGCTCAAGGTCACATGGGACTTCTCCGAAACCGAAGAAGATGAGGAAGAGCATCATGAGGTAGCCAACTTTTGCCTCATAGCCAATGAGGATGAGGTACTATCTTCACCGTCTTCATCTATTTATTATTCATTGAGTGAAGAAGAGGAAGAAGAATATAGTTTTGATGAACTAAAAGATGCATTTGCTAAATTACATGATGATTTATCCTTAGCTTTGGCAAAAAACAAGCAAATGCATAAAAGTTTGAAACTTGTTCTTAATGAAAAAAAAATTTTGAAAAAGAAAAATGCTTCTCTTATTGAAAAAATAGACATATTAGAAAAAGAAAATGATTCATATGCCGAATATTTCTAAAGATTGAAAAAGAGGTTAAAGATTTAAAAAAGAAAAATGTGGATTTAAATGGAATTGTTCAAAAGTTTACAAATGGGAATTAAAATTTTGAAAAGCTTCTTGGAAGTCAAAAAATGTTTTTTGATAAGAGTGGTATTGGATACAAACCTAGTATTAATCAAAAGTATTTCAAAACCTATTTTGTCAAGGCTTCTACCTCTACGTCCTTCTCTTCACCAAAGTCAAATATTATTTGTACCTATTGTGAAAAGAAAGGACATGTATCTACTCATTGTTATTACAAGAAAATTCGTGATAAAGGATCACATGTTTCATATTGGCAAAGACCTAAATGGGTGGTCAAAAACAAAAATTAAACTAACGCCAAGGACCCAAGGTGTTGGGGACCCCAAAATAAAGAATTGCATTTGAATTTCATGTGTGTAGGTATGCAATAAAAGCAATTCAAGCAAAATAAAATAGATCTTGGATAGTGGTTGTTCCAAGCACATGACGGGGAACTCTTCACTTTTCTACAAATTAAAAAGGACAAAAGGAGGAGGCGTTACCTTTGGGGACAATGGCAAAGCAAAAATTATTGGAAAAGGAAGCATTGGTAATGAAAACTCTCTTGCTATACACAATGTCCTACTAGTAGAGGGTCTAAAATTTAATCTACTTAGCATTATCCAATTATGTGACAAAGGTCATAAAGTTTTTTTTCAATCTTCTAAATGCCTTGTGTATGAATGTGAAAATAATAATGTGTTATTTGTAGCTAAGAGAAATAAAAATGTTTACACTGTTGAAATTGATCAACATATATGTCAATATGTTAAATGTTTATTCGTTGTGCATGATAATGCTTGGTTATGGCATAGAAGATTAGGACATGCTAGCATGAGCTTATTGAATGATTTGTCAATACATGATCTAGTTAGAGACCTACCAAAGCTAAAATTTGAAAAAGATAAAATTTGTGATGCTTGCCAATTAGGAAAACAATATAAGACATCCTTCAAACCCCTAAATAAAGTTTCAACAAATAGAGCATTACAACTATTACATATGGATTTGTTTGGACCCATTAATGTGGCAAGCTTAGGAGGATCTAGGTATACATTTGTTGTAGTTGATTATTACACTAGATTTACATGGGTCATGTTTCTTGTACATAAAAATGATGCCTTCAATGGATTTGCAAGATTGTGTAGAAAAGTGCAAAATGAGAAAGGCTATTTTATAACTTGCATCCGTAGTGATAATGGCACCGAATATGTGAATACTCCTTTCATGAACTTTTGTGATGAACATGGTATTGAACATAACTTTTTGGCCCCTCGTACTCCTCAACAAAATGGGGTAGTAGAGAGGAAGAATCGTACATTACAAGAAATGGCAAGGACTATACTAAAAGAACACAACTTGTCAACATATTTTTGGAGTGAAGCCATAAATACTGCATGCTATGTGCAAAATAGAGTAATGATTAGACCTATCTTAAACAAAACTCCATATGAACTATGGCATGGCAAAACACCTAAAATATCATGCTTCAAGGTATTTAGTTGTAAATGTTTTATCCTAAATACTAAGGACCACCTAAGAAAATTTGATGCTAAATCTGATGAAGGAATATTCTTAGGTTATTCCACAAAACGCAAAGCATATAGGGTATATAATAAAAGAACTCTTGTTGTGGAAGAGTCAATACATGTTACATTTGATGAGACTAATCCATTTAAGCCGAAAAAGGAAATTGATGATGTAGGTTATCTTTTGGAAAAGACAACGCTTGAAGATCCAACTACAAAAGACAAAGAAAAACCAACAAAGCAAGAAGAAGAAGAAAGAGGTCTCAAGCAAATGAGGATATCAAACAATGCTCAAACAAAGATGCAGAAACAAAAGAACCTCATGAAGACCTACCAAAAAGTTGGAAGTTCGTAAGAAACCATCCTCAAGATCTCATTCTCGGTGATCCAAATGAAGGTGTAAGAACTAGGCATAATATTAATACTTTTTGTGAGCATCATGCATTTATCTCTCATATAGAACCCAAAAATGTAAAAGAAGCTCTACTTGATAAAAATTAGATAATTGCCATGCAAGAAGAACTAAATCAATTTGAGAGAAATAAAGTATGGAAGCTAGTTGAAAGGCCTAAAGATAGACCGGTAATAGGAACTAAATGGGTATTCAGAAACAAACTAGATGAAGCCAGAGTAGTGACTAGGAATAAGGCTAGACTAGTTGCACAAGGATACAATCAAGAAGAAGGAATTGATTACGATGAAACCTATGCTCCTGTAGCTAGACTTGAATCCATTTGCATGTTACTTGCATTTGCATGTCACATGGACTTTAAACTTTATTAAATGGATGTGAAAAGTGTTTTTTTAAATGGATTCATTGAAGAAGATGTTTATGTTGAACAACCCCCCGGTTTTGAAGATTCTTGCTTTCCTAATCATGTTTTTAAACTAGAAAAGGCTTTATACGGTTTAAAGCAAGCTCATAGAGCTTGGTATGAAAGACTTAGTGGATTTCTGGTAGAAAACAATTTTGAAAGAGGAAAACTTGATTCAACCCTATTTATCAAAAGAAAAGACAATGACATTCTACTTGTCCAAATCTATGTGGATGATATAATTTTTGGTGCTACTAATATTTTTTTATGTGAGAATTTTTCAAAGTGTATGCACAAGGAGTTCGAGATGAGCATGATGGGAGAGTTAACCTTCTTCCTTGGACTACAAATCAAACAAGCAAATGAAGGGATCTTCATAAATTAAGCCAAATACACCAAGGAAATTATCAAGAAATTTGAACTTAAAGATGCAAAGGAGATTGGAACTGCCATGAGCCCCTCAACAAAACTAGACAAGGATGAGAAGGGTAAATTAGTAGACAAAAAGAAATATAGAGGTATGATCGGTAGCCTATTATATTTAACTGCCTCTAAACCTGATATCATGTTCGCAGTGTGCTTATGTGCTAGATTTCAATCTAATCCTAAGGAAACTCACTTAACAGCTGTAAAAAGAATCATTAGATATCTTAAGGGAATAATTGATCTAGGGCTTTGGTATGCAAAAGGAACGTCATTTGATCTATGTGGTTTTTTTTATGCTGACTATGCAGGTTGCAAAATAGATCGTAAGAGCACTAGTGGAACGTGCCAATTCCTAGGACATTCCTTAGTATCTTGGTCTTGTAGGAAACAAAATAGTGTTGCTATTTCTACTACCGAAGCTGAATATATTGCAGCTGGTAGTTGTATGGCTCAAATTTTGTGGATGAAACAAAATTTACTTGATTATGGATTGAAGGATGATCATGTTCCTATATATTGTGACAATACTAGTGCAATTAATCTCACTAAAAACCCAATTAAACATTCAAGAACTAAGCATATAGAGATTAGGCACCATTTCATTACAGATCATGTACAAAAAGGTGATATAATACTTGAATTTGTTGACACTTTGCATCAAGTTGCTGATATTTTCACTAAACCTTTGCATGAAGATCAATTTTGCAAGATTAGGAGAGAAATTGGAATGATAAAATGTGGTTAAATTACATATATATATATATATATATATATGTGTGTTTATATGGTTTGGGTATGAAAAATAAGAAATTTGTGCACTTTCTGACCCAGCCGGCCGACCAAGCCGGTCGACCGACTAAGGCCTTAGGCGTCCAGCTAAAACACAATTTTTTAATAAGCTCTATAATCCGGCCGGCCAAACTAGTCGGTCGACCGGCTGAACACGGACAGGGTTAAAAATTGGGGGTTTTCACCCCAAATTTACTTCATTCATTCAATTTCTCTAAAACCTAGCAAAATTTCTCCAAAACCCATTTCAGATTCTTCAATTTTCAACCATTTTCTTCCAAAATTTTTCCTATAATTTGCATACCCACTTCAAAAAATCAAGTTTTTACTGATTAATTTTGCAAAAACAACGCAAAATTATGGTAAATCCGAGAGGAAAAGGTCAAGCACGTGGGAGAAAAGGGAGAGGCCAAGAACACAATCTCCTCCACCACCACCACCACCACCTCCGGTATCCAAGATTCAAGGCAAGTAATCGATTTTGTACGGTAAATATATCGTGGACTCTGATTTTGCTGGCACCGATATCTTGCCATTATTTGATAGATGGTCTGCGTTTCTACATCTGCATTGTGATGTGCAAGATAAATTAGTAATTGAGTTTTATGAAAATCTTGATATACATTGTAGAAGTCCAAAACTTGAATTATCTTCTACCGTCTGTGGGGTAAATTTTGTGCTTAAGGAGGAAACTTTACATGAAATATTTCATATACCTATTGATGGGGAAGGCCATAGTCAAGGATGGCTAGAAGGAATTAAGGGAACTGACACCTCGGGCGAAGTCATAAAATATATGTGGGAGAAAGTAGGGCCTAAGGATCCAAATTTAATTCTTCCATTGTTGAGAGATGTTGATGTTAATCCGAGACTTGCTCTTAAAATCATGAGTGAAGTAATTCTCCCTAGAAATATCAATGATGGAAAAATTCCAGTCATGGATGTTTATATCTATTATAGCCTTAGGGAGAAAAAGGAGGTAGCTCTGCCTTTCCTAATCCTTCAACATATGTTATATATTAGTGGAAAGGATGGAGGAAAAAGGACCACTCCTGGTTATGGTATGGCCTTAATGCATATTTTCTCTCATTTCAACATATCGTCAGAAGCTCCATATATAAAGTTTGCTTGGAATTTTGACATGTTGTATATGAACTTCATGGGCATTTACTGGTACAATATGGAGCCCATAAATAGAGAGACCTTCAAAAGTTTGCCCCAAAGCACTCAAGCTGCAATTAAGAATAGGACTAAGAAGGGCACTACTTTCATTGATCCTATCTTTGGCACCACTGCACAAAACCTTGATGATATACTTGGCGGGGTAGACATCACCTTTGAAGAAGATGAAGGGCCGGAAATTGAGGGTAATCCTAACATAGGCATACCAAGCACAACACCCATGATTGTTAGTACCTCTGAAGAAGAGAAAAATACTGAGGAAGCAACTCTTAGGCAAGTATTGAGAGAATCTAGGCAACAAGTGCACATTGATGAGCAACGCCGAAGAGAAATTCGTCATGGTGCTGGTTCTAGTTCAATGGGTCAACAGGAAGATCCTTCTTTAATGGCTCGGATTCTGTCCCAGTTGCAGGCGTTAAACACTGGTATGGGCAAAATGAGGGCTACCATGACAAGCTAATAGGATGAGCTTACTGTTTGAAGGCAACATATTGATTCAAAAGTGGCGTCTATGAGATCAGACATGAGAGAATACTTCAAGGATCACCATGATCGTGCACCTTGATTTTCTTCTTTCAGAAAAACATTTTTCTTTCCACTTGAAAACAATTTTTAGCTTTAGTTGACTTTCACATTCTTGACTTTGGTTAACAAGTTATTTCTCTTATACAATATTCACTTTTGTTTATTTTCCTGCCATTATATTGATTTTGATGATGCCAAAGGGGGAGAAAGTAAATGATGAATGGTATATATGCTTTGATGATTAGTATACTTTGTGGTAAATGGTATACTTTATGCTGTTGAATGGTATACTCTATGGTTTGTTGATATGTTTATTTGCATAAGTTTAAATGGTGAATGGTATATGTTTTGTTTGGAGAAATAAATGTGAATGATATGCTTTGTTGATATGATTACTTATTTGGCTATTTGCATGAGTTTAAATTTGATAGTGAAAGCATCTTTCCAAAAATTCACTTTTTAAAAGGAATGCATATATTAAGGGGGAGTACTTTTGTTTCAAATCTTAAAAATTTTATCATTATCAAAAAGGGGGAGATTGTTAGCTAAATATTCATTATTGATTTTGATGATGAAAATATATGCATTATTTTACTAAATAGCTTCTTGTGAAAATGAGATAATATCTAGTTGAAGCTTTGAAAGATTGAAGAAAATCTGCAAAAAGCATCATTTGAAGAAAGAGAAGAAGAGAAGGCATAAGGAGGAGAAGAGAAGTCATAAGGGGTACCGGACATTATTTTCCTTTTTGCTCTCTTTGTGAAATGCCTATATATTGTGTGGACTTGGCTCAAAATCTCTTTCTTGTTCAAAGAAAAAATTTTCAAGTCTTGCACATTTGATATAACATATGCACAAATGTATTTGAATGCACACATAGAGATAAAATGAGTTTTTGGGGTGTTTTAATTCACAACATGTGTTTACAAAATTATTCAAAATGATTTGGAGTTGTGAAAATTACACTTAAAATGATCTTTGCAAAAATCTGGCTTTACTTCACATTCTGGAGTGGCCAGACCCCCCAGCCGATCAACCAGCTGACCTGGATAGGTCGCTCGGCCAAAACAGAGAGTTGAAGAAAACGCCGGACCCCCTAGCCGGTCGACCAGTTAAGGCGTCCGGCTTAGTCAGAGAAGAAAAAGGGTTAGCTGGATGACCCAGCCGGTCGACCGGCTGAACGGGCTGTTGTAATAAATGCACTAGCCGTTTATTACCGTTCTGCTGAGAAATTCATTTCTTCTTCACCTACCGAAAACCCTAACCCCCAAATCTCTTTAAATACTCATTCAATACACATTCTAAACATCAATTGAAGTGTGCTAAAGTGTTTATTATCATACAATCCATCTTTGAGCCATTCTTGCAATATATTTGAGCTTTCAAGAGCTTATTCATCTTCTTCTTGAAGAAAATTTCAGATGCAATCATTGATTAATTCTTGAGTATATACACACTTTGAGAGCTATAAACTTTGTGAGATTTATTCTTTAGAGCTTGTAAAGTGTGGGAAAATCCTAAAGAGTGAATCTCTTGGATTCTTTGAAGTTGGACTTCAAAGAGATTGTAAGAACTTGGTTTGTGCTTCACCAAGATTTAAAGAAGCATCTTAGTAGAGTTTTTTAAGTCCTAAGGGGAGCATCCTTGGGCAGTGGACGTAGGCTTGGCCGAACCACCTTAAATCGTTTGTTTCTTCTCTCCTTATACTTCTATTTTTATTCTTGCTTATCTTGCTCACATTGTATTTGATATATTGATTGTTAGAAGTTGCAAATTTTCTGAGAATTTTTTTAAAAACGAAAATTAGTACTTATATCTTAATTCACCCCCCCCCCTCCTCTTAAGATATTTGCACCCACAAAACACTTATTACCTGTTTATTGACAAGGTCTCAATTTGTGTTGCTCTACTTCTTCTTCTAACATCTGTTTTCCTTTTTTATCATCGAAGACTTCGCCTCATTCATCGTTGAAGTTACGGTAAGTATGAATACCAAGAAATTGTTACAAGATTTTCCCGTATCCTTGACTTAAATATGTCATTGAATCATTTCAAGAAATTAAACACTTATTTCCAATTTATTAACAAGTTTTCAGTTTGTGTTATTCTACTTCCTCTTCTAACATTTGTTTTCCTTTTTCATCTTCGAAGACTCTGCCTCATTCATAGCTGAAGTTACGATAAGTATGGATACCAAGAATTGTTACTCTTAGATTTTCCTATATCCTTGACTTAAATCTATTGTTGAATCATTTCAAGAAATGAAAACCATTTTTCATTTGATTTTCACTTGTTAAAAAGGTGGAAAGAGACTTATATTTTTAAGATGTGAAATGAAAAGTAATACTTTCTTTTGTTGTCTCAATTCAGACTTGATGTTGTGCTCTAGTAGGGGTATGATTTATATATTTTTGACATTTACTGGGTGTTGGAGTTAATGTGCACACTATTTATCGCCACATTTAACATATAAAATCACTAGCTGAAAATAAAATAAAAATAATAATTAATTAAAATAAGCAATACAAATTCAGTAATTTATTAATTAATGCCAAATTATTACACGTACACCTAACATGGTCATTTTGTAAATTTGTTCCAACTCATAATCATTAACAATACATATAAAACATCATGATCTCATTTAATTTTGAAAAACGAACTTCTAGATTGGTTGTGTACAGAAATTTATTTAATTAACAATACAGATTATAACCGCAATGAAGAAAGAATCTCAATTCCCAAGCATAAAAGTTACTAAACTTATTAATTTATTAACAATAATAAGCATCAAATCTCAACATATAATCATTTGGAATTAACGATAAATTATTGAACTTATATGGCTTTTCTTATAATGTTTTTCATTCAATTGGTGATTTTGTACACCAAATATGGCAACAAGGATGTCTGGTTGAAGTTGAACACAAGCAGGCAATGAAAAAAATTAGTGTGACAATGTTTGCAAAAGAAATAACAATAAATAGGTAAAAAGTGCCCAATAAAATCTCAAATATAAAGGTACCATACTATTGCAAATTTTAGTATCAGTGCAGAGGTTTTCTTTGGTTTTTAACAAGGTCAATATATTGACTTTTTCTAACAGTGCTAATTGGAAGGACCTTCAAATTGATTACAAAAAGTTGGAAGACCAATTTGGGATTCAGCATTTACCTAAGGGCCTATATGTCTCTCTTTTCTATTAAAGGATTACAAAAACTTGAGAGACCTATTTGGAATTAAACTTATACCTAAGGATTTATATGTCTTTCTTCCCAAAAAATATAGAAAGAAGAGGAATGCATAATAGAGGAGAAGTAGCACTAAATAATTTATTTTTAAGCACAATAAAATCTTTTTTCCCTTTATTTGCCCCCCAATACTTCGAGCACGTAAAATTTGCCACAAAATGAGGAAAAGAAAACTAATAATTGTTCTGGTCATATGCTTTTCTCGCCATTTCTTTGTCACCAAATGTCATACTCCGTAGCCCCGGAAGCACCCTGGACTCCTACTGATGCTCTTCTCATGGCACTTGTCCAATCTTTTATTTTTTAGAAAATAGAACACAGTTTTTTATAAAATTAGAAAATATTAAAAAAATAATTTTTCTAAAAATAAAGTAGCAATTTTGTAAATAATTATAAAAGATTTAAAAATAAGGTGGTAATTTTGTCAATAAATTTAAAAATTTAGAAAATAATATGGCAATTTTGTAAATAACGCTAAAAAATTTAGAAAACGAAGTGACAATTTTGTAAATATATCTATAAAAAAATTTAGAAAATAAGTTGACAATTTTATAAATAAACATAAAAAAAATAAAAATATTTTTATTAACCAAACACATTTTATAAATTTTAGAAAGAAAAAAATAAAAACTACTTTCACAAAATAAAAATTGAAAAATGAAAACAAAAAAACAGACAAACTAAACACACCCTTTTTCAAAGATTAATTGGACTTTAATTTGCTTATCTTTCGAGCTGCGTGAATTCTTTTGGATGTTTACGTTTCCTTTTGCATTGAAATGGTAGTTTCTCCATTTAATTAGCTTATTTTTATCTCTTCATTTATTGATTTGTTTACACGCACTTAAATTTTGGTCTATTCTTATAAAGTGAATAATGTAATTCTGAAATTATGATATCATATTAAGCGACTAAATCTACTTAGATTCACCCAGTATCAACTTCTATAGAAGATGACATTATGTATGAAATATAACATAAATCACATTAATCTGCCACTACCCCTGTATAATTCACATATTCACGGCCTTTAATTTCCTCAATGAGTGAGGGATTGTTAATGATAGCAAACATTGACACTTAGGGCTCTATTGAAGGGAAGCATTAGATTACCTATCGATATTTTCCAAACCTCGTAGCTTTGAAAAACCATAATCTGTTTCTCCATTTTCATCATCTTTTCCTCGATTTAGGTCACACACTATGATTCTGTTTGGTCTAACTATGAAATTTCAGCTATTAAGCTGTAAAATTTTAGAGGTAGAATTTTGGTTAAAAGTACTGTTAAATAAAAGTGGTTGATTATTTTGACCTAATATTCTAGTAATTGAACTTTTAGCTGTTTTAAGAAAAAAATTGAAATTTCAAAATTACGAAGTATTATTTTTGAGAAAAGAAAAATATTAATTTTCGGCCCATAATGTGAAAACAGCTTCTCAAAGCCTTTTTCCAAACAGTTCCAACCTTTTCAAGAAGTTCTAATTTGTAGCTTTTGATTTTTTAATTTTTTTTTCAGCTTTGGCTTTTATGTAAAAGCACTTTTAAAAATTTATTAAACAAATTAACTTCAACTTTTAATTTCACACAAAAATACTTTTGAGCGTTCAAAAACTGAGCCAAACAGACTCTCAATCAGCTAGCCAATAACTTCTCCTTATATATATAGCGCCTCTTAACGTTTTTCTTCTATTCAAGAATACGACTTCATATTACTGCGGAACGTGTACTACTACTTTACAAAATTGTATTAGATAACCCGTAAAACTATTGCCATTTCCCTCTAGGCCATGTTCATCGTCAACATCTACAATTTTCTTGCTGCCAACATAATTATCTTCTTTCTTTCTTTTTTTTTTTTTTTGGATGCGCTATTAAATTTTCCAGGGTTGATCCTATTGTTGCTGATACTCACAACCATTCTTCTCTTTCTTTATTGTCCATTAACAACCACTGAGAAAAAATAATTAAGTAAAAAATGTGAAAATGCAGCAGCTCAGTAATTCTCAAATCGGAAACTGTTTAGGAAATAGAATTTTAACATACTCCTCGTTCAGATTTCCCTGATAGCTCTATGAATTTCTACCTATAAGCACTAGATTAACTATATCTAAATTATTAAATGACTAGATTAGATTAACATACAACTGAAAACCTCTCTTTTTATCCCTCTACAGCACATTTTTGTCCTATGCTCGTTTTATTGAATTCCATAAAATACTAATGAATATAGGAATGTGAATAGCGCATTGGGTTAGATGGACTGTGACGTGGCTGTGAAATTTGACTGATTGCAGCTAAATGAAGATGCCTAAACCATATTAAACATTTTGCATAGTTTATTCATAAAGCAGACTAGCTTCTACATTATAAATAATTTGGAAACTCCTAGTTATCAAGAGAAGCATAAAGATGTTTCACTCAAAACTGAGCATTACAAAAAATTTTGAATTTGAGACGAAAAATTTCTATCTCAAATTTAAAAAATTTTGCCTCAAATTTTGAGACGGAATTTTAGATGTAAAATTTCTATTTCAAAAACCCTCGTCTCAAAATTTAAGACAAAAAATTTTGTCTCTAATTTAAATGAAAAATTTTTCGTCTCAAATTTTCATCTTAAATATATATTAACTTATTAGAAATTTTTGTCTAAATTTTTCTTCCAAATTCACTAGTTTTTAGTAATGTTGATTTGCAGACAGCAAGATGAAGTCCTAGACATCAGACAACTAGGAGCATCATTCAGGGGTTTTATCTTTTGATGGCACAACAGACGAAAATAAATGTGTACGAGAATTGGCAACTCAGGTTAGTGGAGTAAAAAGGAGCAAGGATTTTGATTTTAGTTAAAAATGTTAAGTCAATTTTTCCTAGTTAGCCTCAATATGATTACATTTTCGTTTTCCTAGTCTCTTGATTTCTCCATTCACTTTGTCATTCTTAAATACAGAAAAAACAATTTTGTAATGAGTAGTCCCCAAGAAACTCTCCTCGTTGTGGTTAGGATTGGCACTGTCTAGGCTGTCAAATACCTGCTAAGCTTGAGTTGTTTCCAGATTGGCAATGACCAAGCATAGGATTGGGTATGTTAAGCAATCCTTATTTTGAGAACTTGCGTTCAAATTTGCATAATAACTATCCTATCCAATAAGGAAAAAGTTAAAACAAAAGGACCAACGACAAACATGTATATGTTAAGGTCACGTGATGCTGAAACAGCAAACACCTATTATCAGTTTATTACTAGGGTCTCAGTTTGTGTTATTCTACTTCCTCTTCTAACATCTGCTTTCCTTTTTGAACTTCAAAAACTCTGCCTTGTTATGGTTGAAGTTACAATAAATATGAATACCAAGAAATTGTTACTATTGGATTTTCCTATATCCTTGACTTAAAACTATTGTTGGTAAGTAGTCCTTATTTTGAGAATATGCATCTAGTTTTGCGTAATAACTATCATATCCAATAGAGTTAAAACAAAAGGGCCAATGACGAACATGTACATGTTAAGGTCACGTCATGCTGAAACAGTGAACACTTATTACCAGCTTATAATTAATAGGGTTTCAATTTGTGTTATTCTGCTTCCCCTTCTAACATCTACTTTCCTTTTTGATCTTCGAAGACCCTGCCTCATTCATGGTTGATGTTACAGTAAGTATGAATACCAAGAAATTGTTACTCTTAGATTTTTATGTATCCTTGACTTAAATCTGTTGGTGATAATTATAATCCTTATTTTGAGAATTACGTCCCTATTTGCATAATAACTATCCTATCCAATGAGCGAAAGGTTAAAACAAAAGGACCAATGATGCAGATACACGCGTTAGGGTCACGTAATGCTGAAACAGCAAGCACTTATTACCAGTTTATTATAAGGGTCAGTTTGCGTTTATTCTACTTTCTCTTTTAACATCTACTTTCCTTTTTGATTTTTGAGTACTCCGCCTTATTCACGGTTGAAGTTACAGTAAGTATGAATACTCTTAGATTTTCTTGTATCCTTGACTTAAATCTATTGTCGAATCATTTTAAGAAATGAAAAGCATTTTTCATTTGATTTTCACTTGTTTAAAAGGTGAAAAGAGCCCCATCTCTTTAAGATCTGAAATGAAAAGTGATGCTCTCTTTTGTTGTCTCAATTGAGATTTGATGTTGTGCTTTAGCACTAGCAGAGGTATGATCTATATACGTCTGTCATTTACTGGATTTTGGAGTTGATGTGCACCTTATGTCTAGGTTTTTATTTTGTTCTTTGAAGCCTTTCCCTGCTCAAAAGAATTACTCTAATGAAGTATTATTTGTTAACTAGTGTTTGATGAGAAAGATCATAAGAATTTGATGCATCATATCAGAACCAAACCAGCTAATTTAATATATAAAAAAAATGCAGTTTATTTAAGACCTGCAATTTATCATGTTCAAGACTCTTAAATTGGAGTTTTTTAATATTTCAACTGCTAAACTCGTGGGGCCAAGCTACAAAACAAATGTACATGGAACTGTGAAAATAAAGGTTGTCCAGTGTGTTGATGGTAGTTACCACCGTGACGACATGCATGCCTATTATTTCCCTTTTATGTGATGTTATCAAGAATGATGTGCATGCATCATTGGGTGTGTGTCTACGAGAGTGAGAAAAGGGGCCTATAGCAACCCTCATTTAGTTAGTTCGCCTCTAAATTTCTCAAGTATTTTTTTCCCCTATTTTTTTGTTCTGAGAATTCCTTCTCTTTCAGACATTAAGTTGCATTTGATCTGTGAAATATTTTCTAATTCTCGTTTTCTGTCTTCATTTTCTGAAAACAGTTTTTATTTGGTTAACAAAAGTAAAAGTTGTTCTCTAGAAAACGAAAATTAAGAAAACACGCACTCAAAATATTTTTCTTTTTGGTGTTTATTTACAAAATTACCAGCTTGATTTCTAAATTTTTTTGAGATATTTACAGAATTATCACCTCATTTTTTAAATTTTTTAGAGATATTTAAAAAATACCACCGTGTTTTCTAAATTCTTTAAAAATATTTATAAAGTTGCCACCTTATGTTCTAATTTTGTTAGAGATATTTACAAAATTGCCACTTCGTATTTTAGTTTTTTAAAGAACGACTTATTATTTGCAAAATTGCCACTTTATTTTCAAAGTTTTCTAGCAAACACCCAAAACTTTTTTTTTTTTATGTTTTCTACTTTCCTAAGGAAAATGTTTTTATTTCTCTAAAAATAAAAATAAAAATAAATTAACCAAATGAGTTTTCTATCCTAATTTTCATTTTTTATAGAAATGAAGAAAAAAAAAAGCAAACCAAATGAACCCTAAATGATTTATTCTAATTTCACCTATCAAAGTTAAAAAAAAAAAAAAAAAAAAAGCAAACCAAATGAACCCTAAATGCTTTATTCTAATTTCACCTATCAAAGTTCTTCGATTTTCTAGAAATTGTGCCTAGACGAATGTGATCATAGCATAGCTAAAAGCAGGACTGTGGTGGTATAAGCCTAAGAAGCCACATCAAGAGATTCAGCTCTTGATAGCTTTTATAATGCTCGTTTTTCTTCCAGAGTTCAATTTAGAGGAACATGTTTGATCTCAAAGCCTAAGGTTTGTTAATGGGGTTGCTGATTGAAAAAATTAAATGGCCACATGGACTTGCAAATGTGGTGCACTATTCAAGTGTATCAACTTTTAGCAGGATATTGAGGATTTCATTGTGCCACCCTTGAATGCCTCATTGGCTTTCTAAGGGTGGTTTTAGTGGTTACCTAGGTATATTATGGTGTAGTTGGATCTCGACTTGATCCTTACACTTAAGGCTCTCTCGAGCAGGGTCTCTAAATGGCCTCCTATATTAAATTTAGGGGTGAAAAAGGAAAAATGAGTTGTAACAACTCCTCTATTCCACCCTTTAAATTTTAAAAGGCCTTTTAATTTTTTGTTCTCCCCAATACATAGCGGGTTTCAAATCCTAAAAATAAAATACTTAATAATTAATTATAATTAATTAAAAAATATCTACATGTACAATAAAACAAAATGGATGTCATAAAAATTAAAAAGACATGTTTAACTAAAAATAGAAAATATAAATTTTTTTTTTAAATAGGACAGCTGATGGAGTGAAACTAAAATAGAAAATCTTTATAACAAAGGTTCGATTAAAAGTAGGAGGAATGTTGGAGTGAAGCTTAAATAGGAAGTCTCTAAATATATTTTTTTTAAAAATCAGGGAAAAAATGGTTAGGCTGTTGGAGAGCTGACCATGGCAAAGTACATATGAACAAGTATACAGTAAACTGCAACTGTCGCATGATCAGAAATCTCAGTGTGGCTGATGGCTCTCAAGAATACAACTTACTTGAATCTTGTGTACTTTGTGTTCATACATCATTTGGGAACTTATGGACCAGGACAGAGTGACACACACACGAGTGTTAACTGAAAAGAAGTGAAATGTGTATGCTGGGAAGCTTCAGTATCTTATAATCATCAAGGCCTGTTTTTTCTGCAACAGTCTGGTCTTTTGTACCATAAACAGTTCTGTCCCAGCAAATTAAGATTTATTTTCTTATTTCCTGACAAGTTCATGGATAATTGGATTAACAGAATCTCTAAAATGGTCTGAAATTTTCAGCAGCTGGTATTGCAGCTCACCTGGCAGGCCAGATGGTAATTGCAATTACTTGTAACCTGCTTCCTATTTATCACATATTTCAAATTGGGAGTTGTTTTAAGTTTTTCGCTTCAGGTTCTAACAGAAAATCAAATGTTCGTTATCCAGTATCCCAGAAACCTAAAATCCGAAAGCTCCGATATAATGTGGTTGGGTGATGCTTGGATCTGTTGTAAGGAGCTCATGCACTATCCGGCTTTCTGCAGGGCTGGAGTTACCATCAGTGTAAAGCATAAGCTGCAAATATATTAGAATTTTACTCAGATGCAGCAGCATTCTTTATCCATTTCTGCTCTGACCTAACTTGAACCAATCTTCAGGTTTATTCTTTTGCATATATAATGGGCGAAGAGGAAACGCAGTACCTTGCGTACCTGGAAGACTTGTACGAAGATAAGAAGGGGCACAAGAAAGTCAAAGTGAGATGGTTTCACCAAAATCAGGAACTGAAAGATTTGATCCCCCAGTTGAATGAACATCCTGGAGAAGTACTCATCACGCCTCATGTACAAGTGATCAGTGTAGAATGCATTGACGGTGTTGCTTTCGTTTTAACTCCTAAGGATTACGAGAAATATTTGGCTCTACATCCCCTAAGTTCGTCGACTGGAGTCTATATGTGCCATAGGGAGTTCAGAAACAACAAGGTCAAGCTCTTCTCTCTCAGTAAATTGCGCGGTTAGTCTAATCAAGCTGTTCTTTCCTGTCACGTTTCCAATCATAATGTGATGATCCATAAGTCAAGTGAAGAAGTGGAAGATTGGAGGCGCGTAGACATTCCAACACGAGGTGCTAAGAGGACAAGAAGTTTCACGGGGAATCGAAGATTGGAGAGTGGTCATTCTGCTGTTACAAATGCAGTTCCTCAGGATCAAAGACTGGAAATGAAATTGTCAAGCAAGGCTGCAATTGGTATTAAGCTTGAGCCAGGGCTGCAAGGCCAATCAGCTAGCAATGTTGGTGACAATATAGAGCTTCTCAGCCAGGACAGTGGCATGCGAGGCTGCTGGTTCAGATGTAAGATCTTGCAGGCATCAGAAAAGCGCCTCAAAGTCCAATATTATGATGTCAAAGATGTCGATGGAACCGGAAAACTGGAGGTACTATTTCATTATATATCTGTTTGATTTTAAATTCTGACTGCACTCACCTATCAGTATTCAGTGTTGCACCTATCAATACTGACCCGATGGCAGTCCTTTTCTTTCTGGCGACTGCACCTCATCTATTAGTACTTGGTGTAATCTTGTACCGCTCTTAATTATTCTATAGTCTTCCCTCCATGGAGTCCACTCTTAATGAAAGCACAACTTAAGCCCAAAAGAAAAACCCAATCCAAAAGACTAGTTTATAAAATGGGAGAACCATTTGTACTTGAGAATCACTCATAAGGAAGTGAAATTTCAGATGTGGGAGATCATTACCCAACATATCCCAGAATTGATCTTGCAAATAATTGAAATCGGCTTTTATAACCCAAAGCATCCTGGCCTATACTTCCATCCTCAATTATATCTGTGACACTGATTTGCTATTTATTTATACCTCATGAAATGAGTATTACTTCCAACATTTCTGGATCCAGTTGGTACACCTTTTTTTCCATTCTTGTTAGGTGTATAATGTGCATTGAATCATGGACATGTAATCAAGGAAGATGACTCTGTTGAATAAATATTTATCAGTAAACAACCAGAAAAACTCCTACTTTCCTTTATACATTGTTAGAGGTGGAAAAATTTTTGCATTTTTCGTCTGGATGTACAGGAGTGGGTACCGGCGTCTAGAGTGGCAGCTCCTGATAAGTTAGGCATGAGGGGCGCAGGGCAGCTTACTGTCCGGCCTTGGCCGCCTGTGGACACTCTAGACTACTCCGTCGGAATTGGCTCATCAGTTGATGCATGGTGGTGTGATGGATGGTGGGAAGGTGTTATAACAGGAATTGACATCTCAGGAAGTGAGAGCTTTCAAGTTTACTTCCCAGGTATGTTCTTTTTCCTTTTGATAAAGAAGACCGATAATGGTTCTCCACTTACCCCTTATGATGACCCGAACTTGAGACCTGTAGGTCTCAAGTGACGGGCACTACCACCAAGCCACACCCTCTACTCAGGTCTGTAGGTTAATACATTGGATAGCCTTAGACCCCCTTTTTCTGAATTTTCAGGTGAGAACAGGGTCATGACATTTCAGAGGAACAACATGAGGATTTCAAGGGACTGGGTTGATGAAAAATGGGTTGAAATCAAGTCAAAACCTGATATACTTCACCTCATATTATCGACTCTGAGAACAGAAAGGAAGCCTTCAATTTGCTCAAGCTCAGCACAGGCATCAGGGTCTGCATTGGGAGGCTGCAAAGTTTTTTTAGTACTCCCAACTATGAAAAAACTCAACATGATAAACAAGAACTACCAGGTTCAGCTCATCAGGTGACCTGAAAGGCGTCGAGGGGCTGAATTTGAGGAAGCAACTCTCTATCAGAGATGACGAAGACAAAGTAAATAAGCAGTCTAAGTAAAACCAAAGGGCCTCGTGGGAAGGTTAACTAGATGGTTCGAGACATGGTTTTGAATCGCGCCGCCTGCTATAGGGAATCTTTACTATATGTTATAAAGGTATTTGAGACAAAAATATGCACAGGACATTTTCCAGGACCTGGGGGCAGTTTGCAGGTATATAAGTATCAAAATACATCTGCAGAGTACTTGAGACCTCTCTATATGTTAGTTTTTTCCCTAATTGGCTCAGTAAAGTAGTTGATATGTCATATGTGGTTCTTACATGGTTCAGCATGTGTTGTGCCAAAGCTCTGCGCATTGCATAGATCATCTTACAGGCAATCCAGAATTATACAGTGGTATCACTTTGTGTAATCGATGGTGCTCATTTGGATCTGTAGAGGCAGCATTTCTTGATCATAAGAACAAAACATCTTCTTTTAGTTGGCTATTCCCATAGCATGGTTCTGTGGGGGCGCAACGCATCTCCCAACGTTGTGACATTGTGAGAATTAGTCAATTGTCTAAATTATTTTATTTCAAAATCTCATCAGTTCAACAATATTAAATCTCTCCCGCAATAGTATAACATTTTGTTGGGATCCAAGTGCCACTCCATTCATGATTTGGTCAGTGGTGATTAGAAAAGTTTGATATTTACAAAAGCCAGAGCCATTTGGAACTGAAGCTATGCTTTTAAAAAAAAAAAAAAAAGAAAAACCCCACCCCGGAACTGAAGCTATGTGCTTGTTTACAAATAGAAAGGTTAGATATTTCCATTCTCATGCGCAGTATATGTTTAACGTAAGAAGGATGAACTGCCGATGTGCCACCCAAAAAGAGCTTGACAGTGATTCATAGTCTGCTTCCCTCTACAACCTCTCTGAATCTCATCCTAAATTAATTGTACATCTGCAAAAGTTCCGAGTTGCTGAATAGTCCTTTCGTAAGAAAGGTGTTTACTTATTTTTTTATTTTTATTTTTAATACAAGGGCCCAATTGGCAAGTCCGGCTGCCAATTGGTAAACCCTGATAGAAGGACAAGCCGCACAATCAAAATGAGACTAAATTCAAACCCAATACTTGAAACATATCCTATTGCAGCTCTTTATCGTTGGGGCATCCCTAAAGGATATAAAAAGAAGCTTTTACTTGCCAAAAGAAAATGATCATAAATCTACACCTTGCAGTCGCCAAGCATTCACAACCCAAACTTGGATCTTCTCATAATATCACATTATTATGGGGGGAAAAAATCAATAGCCGTAAATTGATTATATAATTATAATGAGATGATTTTGATTATACAATTATAATGAGATGATTTATACAGTTTCGGATTCTTTAGTCTTCCTCATAATTGGTATATATCATGAGGAGATCCAAAACTACACTAGATCTGATGGCATTGTGAAGCCTACCGCAATGCATAACTAATACTTCAGTATTTAATCATCAAAAGGAAGGTCACACAGTAATGAGTATGGTAGAATTTTGTCCTTCGTGCTTCAAGTAGCATTTAGGGAGAGTATTTCCAGAAGATTGATCGCCTCACGCAGAATATCATGGACATTTACAACGCTGCAAATTCTCGGAGCAAATCCACGTCCATGTCGGACAGCTTCTCAAAATAAAGTAACACAAAGTTAAAAGGGAATTCTTGTCAAAGGCAACTTCAAATTCGATTAGCTTCACCATTTTCCAGCCCTGCAGCGCGGCGGTTAGTTCCTTGGAAAGAAAATTTGAAGTCGCTTAAATTACATATATGTTACATGGATTGGGGCAACAAGTTGCATCTAGCGACCGGATGCAGAGTAATACGAGATTAAGGTGTCTTCAAGATGGAAAAGATCCAGGGAAAAGCAGAATGTCTTCACAAGGTGACAATCCCCTTCTTTAAAAGCATGTCATATACCCTATCAACTTTGGCTGGTTCAATTTGGAAGAAGGAATACGCATCAGACTTCTTAGTAATATTTCCACTGAAAATTTGTATCGTCATTACCTCTTGCATCCTAAGATAATGTGGAGGAGTTAACTGGATTTCACGGCATAATTGTTTCTCCTGCCAGCACAAGAATGATAGTATGGGTCAGAAATACTTCAAACAGTGCTTAAACACTTGGGTTCAGTATCATATATTGATCATATGGGTTTAGAAGAACTTGGTATGGTACACGCATACAGGAAATCGCAAGCTACAGAGCTACAAGGAGGAATGTGTCAATATGCATGATAGGAACATTTTCCAAGAAAATTAAGATAGAGAATACTTACAGGTTCAGACAATAGTTCTCCCCCTGGATATGCCAAAAGATCCAGATCAGTTAGAGAGCTCTGATTGGCCAGGTTTCTGGTTCTTGTATTTGAATGTGTTCCAAGTGAATCTGAGGAAACAGTGAGGTTTAGACTCTCCTGACTGCTTGGACCGGCCTGAGAACTTTCCTTCCTGCGACAGTCTTCAGCTTCTTTCTTCCTTTTTCGTTCAAAATATCTATCAGCTTCAGCTGATGAATGACATCCAGCAGCTCTTGCCTCCTGCATATTTTTGCATTAGAAAGAACATCAGGAGAAAATTTACTGTGTATATATTTTTTATAGTGAAATGGAAAAGGCTAAGAACCGTTACAGAATTACAGATAAGAATGCAATTGGAATTGTCATAACCAAGAACAAAGACCAACACGATTACATCAGACGCTATAGAGAGTTGAAAAGCAACAGTTTCATAAGCATTAAGAATCTAAGTCATGATGTGGTCATGATGGTCTTGACTTCTTTGCTTCTAGCTCATATAATCTTGGGGGAAAGGAGAGAAAACCTATGGTTTCAATACATTCCCATATTTAGAAGTTCCAGTAAAAGGATAACCAAATAATGCAAATATGGAAAACAATTAGAGGACCATAGAAAAATCTATCAATCATTCAAGTGATTCATACCTTAAGTTCTTGAATTCTTTTCCGGATTCTATGCTCTGCAATGACAGATTTGAGTAATTCTTCGTGCTCCTCCTTGGAATGAAAACGCATGAATACATCATAACGTCGGCATATATCTTTTTCTTCTTGAGATAAGTCCTTCTCAAATGGATTTGGATATAGCAAATTCCTCTCCAAAATGAAATCTTTCCTTCGTTTTCTCTCATCAAGCCTACCGATATTTTACCAACCTCGA
Organism: Cordia subcordata; assembly: GCA_028554755.1. Lineage (NCBI taxonomy): Eukaryota > Viridiplantae > Streptophyta > Magnoliopsida > Boraginales > Cordiaceae > Cordia > Cordia subcordata. The sequence continues at coordinate 19,858,052 of JAPTOF010000003.1, read as the reverse complement.
GTTTTAACAAACATAATGGCTACGAGAAGAAAATATAGCATTACAAAAAGGAGAATAAATATAACTAGTGCTCACAATATAAGAAATCAAAACATACTTCGCAACGTGGGAATGCATTGCACATGTAAATAGCTTGGGGTATAAATAGTGAAAACTGGAAAGGGGGAAGATCTTTGGTCTTATAAATAATTTAGGATATGAATATAGCTATTAGGCCAACAGTAATAACCAATCAACAACCATAACAAAATAGCTATATGAATATAGCTAAATTACGCCTACAGACCTAACCAGTTGACAACCATAGTACTGAATGAAGAAGCTTTTACAATTTCCTGTTTCTGTTTTTTTATTTAATCATAAAAAAATCACAACCATCCAAAGAAACAAATTACATTTAGGATATGTTACTCCATTGTACTTTGAGGAGTTAGAATTTGCATGCTTGAATATACCTAAGGGGAAGACATGGATCAAATACCTCTTTGAGTAGATACGGAGCACTCGCAACTTCAACTCCCGCTCCTCTTCAGTATCTGTATCTTTGAATTCCATATCAGCCAGTAATTGCTCAGCATCATTATCATATTCAGGATCAAACTCTTGTCTTTTTGCATTATACCCACTTAAGTCCATCAATGTGGAGCCTTCATCATTGGAAGATTTACGTTTATTTCCAGCATAACTCTTGCCTGGTGGATGATCTGCGAATAGTTTAGAAAAATGTATGTCAGGATATATTATGCGACCAATCTTCTTGTATAACAATCACCTGAGAAAGATTATGTTACACCTTCCAACTTCAGAGAATCAGGTTGATCCTTGACTTGCCCAGTATTGGATGCCTTCTTAGTGGCTGTTGTTCCTGTACAATCAAACCATTAGAGTAGTGCCCAAAGTCTCTATAACAGACAACTGATGCATAAATTAACATTTAACTGACACTCTGTCAAAAAATCACATGAGCATTTATAGCTAGTCATATTGGATGTTCGCCTTACCAGCAATTGAGGTCAAAGGCAAACGACCTGAAGGACCAATCTTATTTGAATCTTCAATTCTAGTCATGTACAAGCAATAGCATCAGATTAGGAGACCTATGACACAAAAAATAATAACATGCATTGTGAATGACAATCATACTTCACTCTTGAGGGGGAAAATCTTGACTCATCCTTTGGTGTTAGGTCCCCAAGCGAAGAAAATCCTGTTGGAGCCACAAGCAACCAAGGTTATGAATACATCATAGTAACATATGTCTAACATACCATCATGATTCCCAAACTTTACAAGTTGTTGTCATGTATATCTACCTTGATCTCTTATGTTTCGTATGATTAATATGAAAAAGGAAAAAAATCAATTTTCATGTTTCCAAATAGCCTATTGGTACCATGTCATGTCATTAAGGCAAATGTTGGAGGTGAGGAATTTCACCCTGGAAGGCACAAGCTCAATGCAATGGCATTTCTTGAATTTTTGAATAAAGCCCAAAGAGAAACAAAAGGGAAAAGTGGAAAAGCAAATGCCAAAGTTGAGCTCACAAAATATAACAGTATAAAGAATGGTCTCACCAATAACCCGATTATTTTGGTTAGGTTGCAGGTTTTCCATCTGAAAGATCACAGTAGCCCATTTGTGTGTCTCAGTGAAAATAGTGTAATATACACGTCAAGTACCCGGGCTTGCCTCATCCTAAAGATTCATACCATGGAGAAAGCATCTTATAAAGCTGACCACCTAGGAGCATTTTGGCCTTGCTACAAGGTATTCTTTCAAGGTTTAATTATGAAACAAAGCTTTCAAAATGTATTTATCTTATGGTTGTGAAGAAGTTTGTCCAGAAGATGAGCACTTCTCACATAGCACATTTCCAGAAAATCAATGACATACACTGTTAAAATGTCAGTTGGCTAAGTTTTAGGGAAGTAATAAATAGAAGCCATACCAAAGAATGTCTAAGAGTGAACTCCTAGCCATAATTTGACCAACCTTTTTTGTCTTCGCCATGCCCCCTAGCCATAGCAAGAAGTTCCTTTCTGTTTTTCCCAACAACATGACTCATATCCTAAAAAAGATAGATGTTTTCTCATATGGTAACCATTTGGAATGACTTCTCAGAAAAGGTAAGCCTTGAGAAAGAAGATTAAAAGCCAGAATAAGTAAATTATGTCAAATTGCTGCAATACCGGGAGAGGGAAGTATGGCGAGTTCAGATATGCATTCCTGAAATGTTCAATGCATGATTCTTTCGTCTTTGTCCCAACATGTTCACCAACTTCTGCCCAGTTTCCCATGCCATACATTTCAATACCCTAATAAAAAGATTAGCAAAACAATGATAAAAGGGGAATGAAGAGAGAAAGGTTATCGGATTTAAGAAATCAAGCTAAGATACTTGCAGACTGAGGGGGTGCAAGCCATATGAGAAGGGATAAATATCTCACAAACCTCTAAGAGTAGCATTTCTTCGTCAGCATTCCAGTCAGGGCAGATCAAAGGGAAAGATAAGATGTCCTGTTCAAATCCACAGAAAGGTTATTAGCATGTTAAGCAAACCCCACGAGTTCATTTCAGGAAGGCAAAAAAAAACACCAAATTGTATAGGGACGAGAACTGCAGCATATGATGTCAAAAGTATACGTTTGTACATATTGAGGAGTATGTATACATGATAACTGCTCTAACTGCAACTGCACAGACCATTCCAGGTCTAGTTATCACAGAGAAAGTGCCATAACTTCATGAATTTCATAAGTATTTATCCTTTGAGCATAACCAAAAAAGAGAGTGAATTTTTTGTTACCTCCTGTTCAGCAGAACAAGCATAACTATACCAGTTAACCAAACTTTTAAAACATGAAGACTACATTACTTCAATTCTTGCACATATGACATGGCAATGCAGCAACTATAATGAGAACTTCATCAGTAGATAAGCGTACTGACCATAACCCTGTATGGATGGTTGCTTTTGTGAGGATGCACCTCAGCACCAACTGAGAAGCACTCTATGCAAAGATCAAAATCAGAGCACACAGCACATTTAATACGAATTCTCCCTGTAATGTCTTTGTTGCAATAATTACAGTGATATAAGGCCCTTTTCCCTTCACTCGTCCCTTGACCTGAGTAATCGAGAAAAAGAGTTTCAGAAGAAGACAAAGGGACAGGGGAAAGAAATCTCAGCTATGCTTCGATGACCGTGCAAACATAGCACCTGCCAAATAGTTTCTTTCCTATTGCACTTACATAGCACTTCAGCCCGAAGTCATTTGGACTAGGATCTTTCCACTAAAATGAACACAGATACCTAACACGACGAACCATTCAAGCTTCACATAGTTTTCCAACTTGACGCGAAAAATTTTAATTACTCAGCCCAAAATTAAAAATAAATGGCAATAATTGGTAAATTTTCACATTATTGCGTCAGCTTCCCTCCACTCTCAATCACCAAAATCCAAATTTATCCACAACTTGAACATGGCAGATACTTAATACAAAGACTTATAGATGACTAGATACCTGTAGTTGCAGAATCTATATTTTCTCCAGTTGGGGCATTCTTTTTTCTCCTCGATCTACATTGTCAACAAAAGGGTGCTTATGAGAATCCGGGCAATATACACAACAAAAACAACATAGTGATAGTCTACAATTTGCTCTAATATGATCAATAATGATTAACAATTTTACATAGGCATAGGAAGAAACATTGACAAACTACAAAAGATAAATTAACAAACGCAAATCAACCAAAAAGAAAAAAAGTTAACAAACCAAAAATGACACAACTTAATTAAAAGGTAAATCTTTCTGAGATAAATTCGAACACATAATAAATGAACAGCACTCTAGGAAATTCAGTCAGAAGATGTACATTACACTAAAATTAGCTGGCAATCAATCAATGTCAAATAATATCTAAACAATAGGGGGGGAAAATCAGAAAACAAAATGAAATGTAGGCAAAATTAACATCAAACATAAAGTAAAAATGCATCATCTTTACACATCCATTGCGTTACCGTTAAAAATCTTAACTTCATCTTTGCACTGTGAGGACAACTAACAAAAATCTCAACTTTAGATAATGTATAATACTACTCGAATCAGAAAACTTTCGTATGAAACATTATAGAGAATCCCATGTACGAAAATGGAAACGGGTCTCACGTATATTCGTGCATAGGACTATTTTTTCATATTATATTGACACATATTTCAGGAAACAATTTCAAAAGAAATAGAAAAAATATTACTAAATAAGGGTAATAAAATTGAACCTTTGACTAGGATCTTCGTCAGCATGAAAATTTCCTCTCGAGCGACCCATTTAATTCTGAATTTCAAATAGTTAGCAAGCACCTACAAATATATGTATATGTGTCATACAATATACGCCTATAAGGGCTATTAGTAGATGAAGTTATGTATGCATATGATAAGCATCAAAAGATCAAATTTTTAGAGAGAGACTTAAGTGGATGGTGTTGATATTGCAGCAAAAGCCCTAACCCTCTAACGGGTAATGTTTTCCAGCTTCAGAATTAGCCATTTTTTTTCTTCGGATCAGTGATTTTGGTGTTGGTGTTGGTGTTGGATTTGTTTGGGGTCCTTACAGTATATTTGCAAACTTTGGGGTGTGACCTTCTTTAAAAATATATATATAACCTTGTCATTACACACTGGCCCGTAACTCTAGCATCAATTTGGCCGTGGAGTGTTTATTATGCTCTTGTCTCAATATGTTTATGCGAAGCAAGTCAACAACATGCACTTTTTGTACGTGAATAATATGTGTATAGTAAAATTAAAATAAAATATATATTTATATTTATTGATTTTTATACATTAAATATTTATTTATCATTCTACATTTATTTGTTCACTATTCTTATACATACGGACACATATAAATACAAACAAATTTATTTGTTCAACTCTCCAGATATATTTGTGCACCACTCTTATACACAACAAACACACAAATACAAACATATATACTTGTTCACTACTTCACATATATTTGTTCACCAACCTCACACACAACACACAAATACAAACACACACACACACATATATATATATATTCACAATTTTATATTTATTTATATTAGTATAAAATTTATAAACAAATACGTTAATTAAATTATTCATTATTTTTTTACTTTGTTCATAATTTATTAGTTCACCACTTAACATATATTTATTAGTTCAACATATACTTATTCACCACTCCTACACATATACACACAAAAATATATCACACACACACACACAAAAGAATGTATAGAAACATCTGTTATAAGCCTTTGATATGATAAAATCAATAATAGAAAATGCTTTTCTCTCTATTATTCTTCATCTGAATATGGTAATTAGAGTTCTCTCCTAGAATTTCTTTCAAAAATCAAAGATTTTCGCAGCTTGAGAAAGGAAATCTAATCTGATAAGATTGCTCGCAATTGCATCACGATCCACATTGAGTCACTTTGCAAGCTCGGAGATCACCTTTCCAGGTCTTGTCTTTCAATTTTAGGATTTTATACCATTGTTATACCTTGAACTTGTGTCAATTTTGCTATGCATTTCTCTTTGTGTGTGTATGTGTATACAATATTAGATGATTGATGGAAAGAAAGGAGAAATAGGAAGGGAGAGGGAAGATAGTCACAAAAGAAAAAGAATGACAATGAAAGAGAGCAAAGTGAATGAGATGAAAACTTCAGTTTTTCTTTTTAATAAAAACCAACTGAGTTCACACTCTAGGAGAAGCATAATGCATCGAAGATGCACTTTCCAATAGGTGCACAGTAAAATCTGCGATTTGGCTTATCCATTTTCTCTTTTTCCCTTGTTTTTCAAACTGTTTATCAAGAAATATCATTAGAGTTTTTTTTTTTTTGTGTGACTATGGGCTTGTTTAGAATGACTATTTTTTAAAATGTTCTTTCTACAACTTTTAAAAAAATAATAATAATTTTTTAGAAGTTTATTTGAAAAAGTTAAAAGTAACTGTTTTCCAAATTTTAACTTGTCTTAAAAACCAATCTAAATTGTTATTGTAAAAAAGATGCACTTTTTTTCAAAAAATTAATTTTCATTTAGAAAAGGAAAAGAAAACCAACTCAAACGAACACTAAATGGTACAACGTAGTAGTGTGTTTTTATTTGTCACTAATGGTATGTGAATTTTGTTATAAGGTTCAAAGAAATAAGAAATATGAAACATAAGAGAAGAATTTAGAAAAAAATAAAACCATCAATTAGACCTTATAAAGAAATGTTAGTAATTTTTTTATTTCTAATGATTGAAAGTTCCATCATCATGGTCAAATGTCTTTAGTTTGATAAGATGTAGTAGCACTGTACAATGACAATCATGATTTGATATACATTTGTCATACAATTCTTAATAACTAGAAAAAGAAGATATGCTTGTCATTTTACAGGAACTCTATAGCTTCAGTAATGAAATATTTGAAGTCAACATATTTGACTATTATTATAGGGTAAATGACACTATATTTTTCTGTGGTTAGCCATAAATGTAAATTTGTCTCCTATTCTTTCAAAATAGGCACTTTGCCTCTCTATGATCATCTAATGTATGATAAGCATATCCCATCCATTATCTATTCTGTCAAAGATAATTATAAGTGACACAGGCATGCCTCCTATGCAAAAATGCCCAAAAAATTCAGTGTTCCTTTTTCTAAAATGAACCTTTTTGGACAAAAAATTTCCCTTGAATTCTCTATAACTTCCTCAGCTAAACTTATGGCATATCTTGAGCATTTGAGCAATTGTGAAAGCTTTTTCAACTTGAGAAAGCATCTATTTTTAAATAACCTTTCAACTAAACTTCAATTATATTTTTGTTCTTTTCTTATAAGCTCTACTAATCAACTACTGACCACAATGTGAAACCTTTGTTGAAACCTCTAAAATGTCAATCTTTCAGAACAGCAGCACACCAAGATATGACTATTTAGATTATGTCACAAGAACAAGAGATGTAAAATGTAAGAAGAACATTTGGGTTGACATTCGATTGGTGGAGACATGGGATAAACCAAGTAAAGAAAGGTTGTATTACAAACTTCATCTTTGTGGGTACTATAGGTGGTGTTTCCTAGTAAAGGCGACGTGAGAATCCATAGGATGACCAGTTAGTCAAGCTTATACCAAGCAATGTTCTGATGCAAGTGTAATAACGGATGAAGACAATGAGGACATCGATGAGGTGTTGAGCTTAGCTGCAAATGTTGAAAAGAGGAAGAGTGAAAACTTGTCGTCAAAGCTTCTTTTTCTTAGTTGTTTTCTATTGGGTTTGTTAATTTTGTTTGTCATGTCCAAGTGATGTTCCTGTTGTGGTGTTGATGTTGTAATAAGGAGTTGGTGATGTTATCTTGTACGTGCTTGTCTTAATGAAATGCCCCTATTTTTATCGTCTTATTGTTTACAATGGTGTTTAATCAAATAAATGTACATATATGTGTGTGTGTAGACATATTATATATATATATATATATATACATATACATATATACACACACACATATATATACATATAACTTAGCGCATTTTGGAACTGTTAGTTGAACCAACATTTACACCATAGGTTTTCTAAACTAGACGTCCCAAAAACATAACCTATCCAGCATAAGTAGACTTCATTTACACTATAATCTATCTAGCATCAAAATGACATCCAAAGAACCATTAACTAAACCTATTAGTTGTTAAGAAAATGACATCCCAAGAACTCCTTACAAGTAAAAAAAATTAGCCCAATAAATACAACCATATTGTTAAGGAAATGAATTTATCCACTAAACCAACATTTAAACCATAACTATTATTCACTAAACCAACAAAAACACTATCAAGGAATCCATTTTTGTCATCTTTTCCTCAAATTTGAAGTTGTTTATGGTTTGGCTATCACTTTGAGCAACATTAAGATTTGTCAAAGTGCCAAGAAGGCCTTGTGATCTAAAGCTTGTATAGATCTTCCTAGTACTCAATGTTACTTCTATACTTGTTTGATTGTTCATCACCTATTGCTTGGCCTTGTCAACCACCCCTATTACCTCTTCCTTGGCCTTTTCAACCACCCCTACCATTTCTTCCTTGGTGATGTCTACCATCCCTAGTACTTCTTGAACTATCTTTTCTAGTTTGGCTTTGTCTTGGTAGACTGAATAGTAATTCACACTAAATGTTTCTGGCTAATTGTTAAGTTTGTGGCTGGTGATCATCTCCATTTACATTGCTTATTTCACTATGAGTTTTCCTCCTTTAGAAATGTTAGATGGCAGAATGTTATAGGCATGTTAGATGGTAAAATATTAAAGGCTGATGACAGAAAATAAATGAATGAAGAAAATGAATGAATGACAGAAAATAAAGAGAATTAATGCATGACATAAATTAAAATGCATGATAGAAATTAAGTGGACAATAGAAAATTACCCTTTCCATTGATTTTGGATATGTTGTTGCACTTTTATAGGTCTTTTTATCATGGCTAGTTTTGCCACATTTCTTGCAAGTGATAGACAAACCTTTTTTTGTTGAGCACCCTTGTTTTTCTAGCTCTCTTCACTTTTTTTCTCACTTTTGGATGCCTACTTGCCTTTTTATAGATTATAGATGGCTTTAATTGCTCATAATCTATTTGCTCATAATCATCTTTGATTGGTATTGAATATACCATGTGGTGGTATACATTCAAATATACTTGCTTTGTATAGCACGAGTGGATATAAGCATGCATATCTTCCTTAAACCTATTAATACAAGCAAGTGCATGGCAACATAGATAACCATGCAACTAAAATATTCCATAAATGCAAAATCTAGAATCTAAATTCACAATCACCTTATTTGAGTCTTGCATTACTTCATGTTCTTTAGCCCTTATTCATGTAGCATACTATCCCTTACAGCTTTCTTTCAATTTTCCAAGCCTTTTCAGTATATTAGGATTCTATATATCTCTATCTCTAACCCTTTCTCTTGAATCCTAATCATCAATTTAACCCTAATTATCTTAAACATTGTGATAATTGGTTTGTTTCTAGCTTCTAAGATGAAATTGTTCAAAGATCCACGAAGATTATTTATAATCACATCACGAAGATAATTGGTACTTGTTGGAAAGTAAGACCTGGCCCACACAACTACTAGAATTTTGCTCAACCATTCAAATGTTGTTTATTTATCTTCCACTTTAGGATCCATTTTTTTCATTTAGTCTTCAAATTGTTTCACATTTTCTATTGATGCAGCTTTCTAGAAGAGATCCTTCAAGATTAAACCTTTAAACTTTGCCTTGAAATTTTGATACATGTGCCTACCCAATATTTGAGATGCACATTAGGGCACTCATCTCTATGCACTCCACTAAACCCTTTTGTCTATATGAAATGTAACACCATCATTTGTCTTTAGGCTCTCCAATCACATTGGTTACTGTTTTAGAAACCATGACTGAGTCTCCCTATTTTCAATTGATACTGATGAGTTATGATCTGGTGTGTGTTTGCATTGCCATTTACTTATATTTTAGAGGTGTTGAATGCTTATAATGATGCACTAGTGTAGTACTCTTGATAGGAATTGGCTTAAGCGTAAACAACTATGCATAGTGAGTTTAAGAGATAAAATGCTACACTAATAGCTTATTTTCAATGATTCAGGTGACTTTGGGTTAAGATAAAAATTGAACAATGAAAGGTGATGAAGATAGGACATGCACGGGTCTAAGGGAGAAGACTAAAGGCCGAAATGACGAAAAAATTGGATGAAGGAAGTTAGCCGGACGCTAAGGAAGAATAGCTGGTCGACCGACTAGGTCAACCGGCCACTCCAAAGAACTTCGTCGAAAAGCCGGACGACTCCCCTTCAAGAGCCGGTAGACCGGCTAGGTCGACCGGCCACTCCAGAGAGCCCTTGAAGAAAGCCGGTCGAGTACTCCAGAGAGCCCTTGAAAAATATGTGCAAATTTATAAATAAAGCCCGATGCGGAGCAGGAAACAAGGAGAGTTTTTTTACAAACACTTCACACCTATTCTTACACACACTTAACCCTATTCCCTAGCCGCCTCACACACCCTTTTCACATATTTTTCACGACGAACCAAGCTTCGTTGAAGGATTCAAACGCTTTGGAATCGAGATTGTTTACAAGCTGTGTTCTAAAATCGCTAGGATGAAAGGGGAGTTTTGTTATATCTCTTTCATTCTATTTTCTATTATGTCTGAGTAGGCTTGTATAGGGTGATTAAACTTATATAAAATTTTATACTCTTATGATATAGGATATGATGGCTGAATATATATATATATATATATATATATATGTTTTGATTTGTTTTGTTTAATTGGGTATTCTTTCATTCATGTCTATGTGTTTGATAAAATACCTAGATGAGTACATATATATTAATTGAAGTTTGTTTGTTACTAAACACATCTAATCCATGTTGTACTCATGTCTATGTGTTTATACATGGATGTTATGAAATGGGTAGTGCTTTTATTCATGTCTATATGCGTATTTGCATGCCTAGTAACAAGCATAATTCCAATATCACATGTGTATGAATGTTAGTCAAATCCTGCTGTAGTGATCTTAGAATGACGGAGTATAATTTGGGGCTAATCTAAGTCAAGTTTCCTTTGGCTTTAAATCCAGCCAATAGGTTTCAGAATAGATTTAGTCGACCTTAGCAACACTAGGTCTTGGCTTTAAACCCAGCCAACGGTTTAGGTACTAGGGTAGGTTCATTCTAAGCCACCTAGGAAGTTAGTCAGTCCCTCTTGAGGCCCTAGGTCATAAGGACCACGCCGTAGCTCTAGGAGACGTCGCCTAGGGACGGACCCGCACCAAGTCCTAGGAGGAAATCAGGACACCAACTAATAACCTAGTTAAGAGCACTTTTGATAGTTAGCCATCATCCCTTAATCCCTTAGCATTTGAGTATGGAGTTACCCATTCATAAGTCCAAGTCACCCTAATCCCTTTCCAATTGTTAGTTTCTTCTTAATCAACCTGCGTCCCTTTTTGTTTTTATTCATAGTTTAGTTTTCTTTCATTTACTTAGAGCTCCCGACAATCCAAACCTTCACGAGAAAAAGTACACTTCGTTTAGATCTTTCTTTTTAGCTCTTTTATGACACCAAGCATAGGATACATTCATGATATTCACGCCTCCCTGTGGTTCGACACCCGCACTCGTAAACACTGTATTGCACGATCCGTACGCTTGCGGGTCTTTTAAAACTTGCACTCGTAAGAAGACATCAGATACTGATGTGCTAGTTTTGTGTGTGTTTATGCCTTGTATGTATATACTTGTTTTAAGGTTTTTTGTGCTTCATTTGGTGTGTTAGTATAGCATTTAGGTCATACTTATGCATATTAGGGTTTACATGTTCATAGTTGAGCTTAGAACTTAAATGTAATATTACTGCTCATTTATTGCTTGTTTTAGGTGAAATTTGTGAAGATAATTGGAGCTTGATTGAGAGTGTTTAGAGTTTAAAACAAATCCAAGGGTGTTTTGGATATAAAGGAAAGAAGAAAAGTGCATTTGGAAGTGGCAGGGCGAAGGAAGAAGTGATCAAGATGAAATCGAGCGCAATGAAAGTAAAATTCGAAGCTTAACGCCAAAAAAGGATATGGAAAAGTTTGGACATATTTTAGGGTGCAAAAGATGGCTAGGGAGATCTTTGTAAATAGTATGAAGCCATAGAAAAAAATGGTGCGAAAATCGGAGCCAAAACGAGCAAGATATGAACATTTTATTGTCAAGACCGGTCGATCTCCGGTCTGCAGGCTTGGTCGACTGGCCAGATCAAAGTATTAGCCAATTTAGGCCGGTCAACCAAGCCCTAAGGCCGGTCGACCGGTTAGGCCCCCGGCCCTGCTCGTTGACAGCTTTATTTAAGCCATTTTTCAGCACTTTTTTAGGAGATTATCAACCCTTTTCCATACCCACTTCACTCACCCATTTCACACACATAAAATTCACCTAAACACACCTTACACACTCACTTCTAAACACATTTAGCACTTGGAATCAAGGATCCAAGAGGATTAAACACTAGGATTTGGGCATAGCTCATGGATTGTAAAGTTTGGCTATGAATAGAAAGGTATCTCTTTTTTATCCTAAGTCTAATTATGTATTATTAGAGCTATGTAGGGTGATTATATCTTGTATTTATGGATTGATTACTACTTTTTATTAATGGGAACTTGATAGATTTATGTATATATGTTTTATGCTTAGCGTTTCAAAGGCTATTTTACATACATGTTTATGTGTTTGATGAAATACCTCAATAAAGTTGCATATGTATATTGAAGTCTATTATGCTATTAACCATCTCTAAATCATTATGCTAGCATGTTTATGTATTTGTGCGGTGATTACATGGAGTGGGTATGCTTATGTACATGTTTATGTGTGTGTTCGCATACTTAATAGCATAAATAACTTCTATTGCATGTATGTCGGGTGCTATTGCTTAAAGTGGTGTAAGTAAGCATGTTTATGTATTTAGTAGTAGAATATACCAGTGTATTCTTCAATGCCATGCCCTAGATGTGTTTGCTTTGTACTTTGATTTCAATTTTCGCTATTATGATGCGATCGATTGTGCACAACTAGTAACTAGCCTAGGCTGAGTCCTTTTTGGCTTTAAATCTAGTTAATAGGTGTTTAGATAGGTTTAGTTGACCTTAGTTCACTCAGAAAGTCTAGCTAGTTGACCCTAACGCCTTAGGTTCATAAGGACCATGCCGTACTGCTAAGTGAGGCGGAGTTTAAGGATGGACTCGCACCAAGCCCTAGGGTTAGATTGGGGAACTAATTAGAGGACTAAGTGCTAGGGTTGGATCGATCTAAACTCACCTCGAACCTTATTAGCCAGCCCTAATTCCTAAGTCATAAAGACCAAGCCGTACTGCTAGGCATCACTATCTAGGGACAAACCCGCACTAAGGCTTAAGGTACCAATTAGGAGGCTAATTAGAGGTCTAGATTAAAGCACTTTGTTTAATCCATAAAGCAACCCTAGCAAGACATAGTAATTACCCATGAACAAGATGTAATCTCCCTAGTCCCCATTTCCACGTGTTTGACTCCTTTAGATGGCTTAATTCTCCGGTCACATACACTCACACACCATCTTTTATTTTCTTGTTTTAGCTTAGATTTATCTCTCCCAAGCTCCACTCAAACCAGAAACCCAAAGATATCATAGTTAGGATCCCAACACGTAACTCTTTACTACGCACTTAGCTTAGAATACCACACACGTTTGACCTCCCCATGGATTCAACCCCAAACTCGCATACATTGTGCTATACGTGACCCGTACATTTGTAGGCTATTTAGGCTTGTGCCGTGAGATAACAATCAGGTACTATTGTCGTTGCAATGGGATACATATTATTATTTCTTTCTCTCCCAACAACAAGAAGCAATTGACCACCATAAATTTGTTAGGACCAAGATTGCTACACCATAGTCTATAGATTATCATGCTTTAAAAAAAAAAAGACAAATCTAATATGGTAGAGGAATTAGCAATAAAACATATTTGCACACATAAGCACTTTTGAAGATCGAAGTAGATGGCCTTTTTGCTTTGTGAAATCTTCACTAAATAGCCTTTTAATTGGTGTTCTTCACTATGATCACCTTCCAAAAGCTTGGATATGTACTGCTATGTAGTAGACAAGCACTTAGGAGAGTTATAATTGAAGATCTATGGAGTAATGTGTGTTCTAGGTATGCTATATGAAAGTTCCTGCACATTTTTTTCTAAAGAGGCAAAAAGACTCAAGTGGGTCTTGTTATAAGCTCACTATATAAAGTCTACAACAACCCTAATTGGGTAAGGTTTTAGAAACAATGAAATTTCCAACTATACACTTTCTAGAAATGGAATATGCCTTATGGATAAGATATCCAAGATATTCATTTCTCTCTCGTACTCCATAATATCTAATTTTATAGGACCCGCTTGTCCTATTGAGATGCCCATAAATTTAATAACGAAAAACTTAGATAAAATCATTTTTTCCTTTTCTATTAAATTTATATCTGAATAAAGCATTTACATAATTAGATGATCTCAATTAATTACATCCAATTGGAAATATGATTAGTGAAGGGACCAAAAGGCATAATTACCCTTGGCTCCCAAAATGAACAAAATGCCATTGCCACTACTTTGATGACATCAAGGCCATTTTGACCTCAGTCAATTTTTACCAAAAGACCAAAGCCACGCTCCAAGAATAATTACTGGCTAAGTAGAAATAGGTAACATCAAGTAACCACTGTCTTTGACCAACCAAGCAAAATGACCAAAATATCCCTTGTATCTGTAGTCAAGGCTGGTCCTTTCAAGTACCATCACTTCTAGGACAATGTCTAGAGCCTTGAATCTCTAGTCCAAGAAGTGATCACCAACTGCTCATAGATCTCTTGATCTAGGGAGTAACTCACAAGCTAAATGATTAATATATCCCTGAAGGATAATATCACTAAATCTAGAGTTATGATGATTAATAGGATAAATCTATGGGGGCACATAAACTCTATTGTTACATATGCATGTCCCAATTGATTAGAATACAACACCTAACGTACGAAGTAGACAATCTTATCACACAAGACCTCTCTTATGGTACATCAAAGTGTTGCACCCTAACTTGTCCTCTATATATGATGGTATGATTTCAGAAGACATACTCATAGTGGTCCTGTCCAATACGTAACACACGCACTAGGAGCAAAGTCCGGAAAGACCCTCCAATGACCTAAGTAGATCACCCCTATCGGAAGACTCGTCCTCTATATCCTTATCATGATAGAGCGCCCATCACTATCATCAAGTTATAGACACTTTTATGATATATCCAAAACTAGACTTGGACCGACTATGCATCCATCCTCACTGTGCATCCAAGTTGTTGAATAATATCATTAGACCTTTATGCAATGTATCACACATATATACAACAGATAATATATGTAAGAAATGCCCATAAACATAACCAATGATCAAATGTCTAGTTCAATATCCGTATATAAGTGGTCTTAAAGGTATACAATCCCAACCAAATTATCTTCAAAAGCATCCATTTCCGAGCCTATTATTGGTCTACATCCAAAAATAAACCATCTTTCATAGTAGTAAGACAGAAGGAAATTTTCTCAAACATCAGTTTATTTTGATTCTTATTAGTAGTCAAAACTAAAGTACTCCCTAGATTATGTTTAATGACTGTTTGGCAGTAATCCCTTAAAATGCACATTGTTCATCCAAATCCCTATGTATCAGATTTATTGCAAAATTTTTAGCCTTTTTAACCCTATCTTTGCTAGCTGAAATCTCGTATCTTTTTGAATGTTTTGCTACAGGTCAGTAATTGATTGGTTGGGCTTCGTTTTTAGAGAACTTTCAATCCTATTTTTCGAGTATTTGTAAGTAGTCAACTTGTTGCTTTTGTTGAATTCATAATTGTGTTTTCCGTCAACACTTTTCATGTGAAATGTTTCACCCTATTATTAGCGAAGCATGTAATTCAAATGTATCCCTTCACTATACACATGAGTGTAACCCTTGTCTTCTCACTTCTTATATACTCAAACTCAATTCGTTTCCTCATATCCCGATCCTTAAGCACAACCTTATACTTCTCAACTGATTTGAGTTTCATTCCCACTATAAACTTAAAATCTTTCAATTCTTCCATTATGATAAACAAGACATGTTATGTCTCTCTTATCATCTAAACCCTTTAAACTTAGAAGTTCATCAACTAAAACATCACTAAACCAATCATGATCTTGTTTCCCTTCATTTACCCTATTTATAGTTTTGTTTTTTGTTTTATTTACCCTATTTGCAACTCCATTTACTGTAGTTGCACTCTTATTCTCTTGCTATCTAATAGAATTTGCCCCCATTTACATTTTCATTTTCAGTTTCTATTCTTTATTTATCTTTTAGTCTAGCTACATTATCATTCCTTCGTTGGCCAATTCAATTTGCCCCACCTACATTTTCATTTTTTGTGTCATTTGTCCTTTCTTCATCATTTAGCCCGGTTGCATTATCATTTTCTACACCTTTATTTTCTATTCCTATTCTTTGTTCATTATTTAGACTAACTACAACTTTATTTTTAGTTTCTTTTCTTTCATTCTCATTAAACACTATCAATTGAGTTGTGCGAATAATGTTATCCTATGTATTTATTGCCACTAAGGGTTTATAATGGTCAAAATATATATTGTAGCAGATTTATGGTCAGTAAACAATTTTTACAAATGCCTAATACTACTATCACTAACTACTAACCAAAGGCCATTTTCCAATGAAAGGCCTGACATTGCATAGTACATGGACCTATTAGAAGCCCTACCACCTACTTTCTTGTACAAAGAGTGAAAATAAAACTCATCGACAAGATTTAATGAAATCTTAGGAAGTACTTCCTTTCTTCCCTATACATTTAACATCATAGATTCATGTTCAAATTGTCAACCTACTCAAGTCTCAAAGTCATAACAATCACCATAATCATCATCATACATCTCAACACTCCTACCATAGCTATCACTACTATCATCACCCCATTTTGTACAGATAATGCAAACAAAACAAAGACAAAGTAAATCCATCATGCAGCAACTCGTTAAGACATTATTAAGAATCTATGAGATCCAAGCAGAGAAAAAAAAAAGCCTCAACAATTGTTAAAAGCTAGCAAAGTTACTTACAAACTACATTATTTAATGTACACAATTGATTACAATATTGAATAGGTTATTTTTAATGCCCTTATTTCCAAAAAAAATATATAATTTTTTATTACCTAAATACTAACAGACCTAATTTTATAATAGATATGTCAGTTTCATGTCTAATGAGAAGGAACTATAACCCTAAACACACAAAAAAAAAAAGTTGTTGTTTTCATGTCTAAAAAGAGGGAACCATAACCCTACCAATAAAGCATCAAAGTCAATGACAAGTTAATTTAAGGACCATAGACAACCATATCAAGTGCACTATTTCAAAAGCAAAATAAGCATATACTAAAGGATGTCAGCTCATATATATACATTGATATATACACTATGCGTATATATAGAAGCAATAAGAATATTGATCAACTGGCATATAAAAGAAAGTGAAACATACCTTATTTTGCATATTAATAGTTGTTAATAATGCTTTTTTTCTTTTGCTTCCACTAAAATAATAGATTGATTCACCAATTTGAGGCTTCGATTTAGGGTTTTGGTTTCTCTTTCAATTTAGAGGTTTTGGGTCATATGAGTTATGTGTTGAGAATTAGGGTTTTGGTCCATAGATTTTAGTATATATGGAAAGGTATCTATGTCAGTCTACCGTTTCTAATTAAACCGAGTTACCAAATGGGCATATATGCCATGTATTAGATGATTATAAAGATATAAGGCCTATTTGAAAAATAGGTGGTAAATTTAAGTTTATGGTTAACCACTGTGGGTATAGTGCTATTTACCCTTCACTATGTAACATTTTTGAATAAAATGATTTCTACTATGACTACTAAGGATGATATCATTATCATTGTGTTGGAATTATTACCTTAATTAAGTTTTGATGATATCATTATCATGCTATAAATTGTTTTTTCTTGAGTATATTTATGCTTAGCTTGGAGTTATGAGCTATGAGAAGAGATAATGATTAGCTACAATAAGTTGGAGCAAAATAAAGACCTTGTAGCTTGGATTGCATGGGAGACTTCTTAGAAGGTCTAAATAGATTTATCTTGTTAAATTGCTATTTGAAGATAGTCTATATTATAAGCTCAAAAGTAGTCATTGCATTGCATTTGGTTTTTTGCATTATAGATCATCTTAATGCATTTATTGTTAAAATGACTTCTTATTCTAAATTATATTTGGTCTCTGCAGATATTTTTCATAAATTTGGTGTAAATAAGCTTTGGCATGCTTATGTGATCTCTTATAACTAGTACATAAGTGTATATGTGTATTAGTATGAGTACCATATGATATATTTTCATCTTGTTTCTTGCAGAAAAAAGTGTTTTTAACTAAGAGTATAGCTTTACACATTGGGTATTTGAGTTGCATGATGGTTACTTTGGTTGCATGGCTTAGACAAGACTTAAAAAGTGCACATGTGTGACATCTTAAGCATGTTTAACCAAATCCAACAAAATTGTTGAGTTGTTGTATTGCATTTATGACTATGAGTGTTTTACTCAACTTGCATGAGATGGAAATGATAATATGTATGTAAGTATATACTATATATATATATATATATATATATTTACATGTATGTACATGAGCTTTTCAAGACAAAATTTGCAAAATCTTGTTGATTAAGTAAAATTTTTGCCTTACATTTAATTCTTAAGTATGGTAAATAGCATGCATTTAACGAGAAGTGAAGTTTGAGTGTTTGGTCATGCATTGAGCCTATAAATTTGCAAAAAAAGAAAACATCTTTATTTTGTATAGTAGTTGAAAAGTTTGACTTTTGCATTAAGTGCCAAGCTTTTTTCCTAGCTTTTTGTACCTTTTTCAGGTACCAGCTAGCCAGTAGGTGCCAGCTGGAGGTGCCAACCCAGTATAGGCAACTGCTTATTCTAGTATGCCTATGTTTTGTAGTGGCTGGGTTTAGTAGAACACTCATAGTTATATAAACCATTTTCAAATTGCAATTCAAATTGCCTAAGAAGGTTTGAATACCTCTTGTAATCTTGCTCTCTAGAAGTTCCTGTAAACTAATTTCTACTATTTTATTGGGTGAGTACTTTGCTATTATGTAGTATAGCTTATGAAAAACTATCTATCAAGAGTGAAGGGTTGAAATCCTCAAGTATTGGGAGAATACTTGTGGTATTTGTAGTGAAACAAGGTTTGTGAACGTTGTTTTATGCTTTTATAACGTACTAAGTAAAAAGCCGATTCACTATTAGAGTTTCCAAAACCCTAAGGGAAGATCTTAGGTAGTGGACTAGGTTTTCGGGAGTTCAAGCCACTCTAAATCGCTGCATTTGATCTTCTAACTCTAAACTCTTTACATTTTAAGTATTATTTTCGTATCTTGTGTGTGTTATTACTTCAAGTATTTGACAAAGAGTTTTTAGTACTTAATTGGGCCATTAATCCAATTCAGCCCCTCCTCCCAACTCTTGGATTCATTCTTTAGGCAACAAATTGATAGGCAACAAATTGATTAATAATTACTAAAACTTTCAATTAAATAATCGATATTGTTTACTCAAACAATTATGTGAAACAATGTATACTTATGCATTCAAAATAACTGAGTTAATTTTATAAGTTAAATGATTTAGTGTTAGTTAGCTTGGATATGAGAAAACTGATGTTGAAATGTAATACACATACTAGTAAACTGACTTTGAGAAGACCTCCAATATCAAATAAAAAGCAGATTATGTCACTATAATCTTATCCAAATAAAGCACCCAAATAGCCATGATTTAGACTAGTATCACTGCATATGCAAGTCACTTGTTTGAATAACTAACCTTGTATACACGCATGATCACACATATACTAAAGAATATAGGAGGTATGGTCACTTGAAAGAAAATCTAATTGAAAAATGTTACACCATATCCAACCTAAAAGTATGTAATGTTGGTGGTCTTTAGGATATATCAAACTTACTGAAAATTCTAGTAAACCAACTCTAATCGACTAATGATGATTCAATCGGCTTTGTAGGGTTAACTATAGTCAAATTGGTCGGGTTTGAACCTTGGTCCGTGTTAACCAATTGATAGAAATTCAACAATTCTAGATCTAGGTTATTAGCTTAGTCATAAACTTTAGCTATTTTGATTATCAAAAAGTGGTTTCCAAATTGGAATAAGGAGTTCCATGTTCATATTGACGCATCACTTGAAGACATTGCATGTATTTTGATGCAAGAAAGGTCGCTTGATCATTTCATCTACTTTTCAAGTTAGGCTGAGCATAATTCGGTTAGTAATCGAAAAACGAACCGAAATAATAATTTGGTTCGGGTATTCAGTTTCAGTTAGTAAAATTTTATTTTTTTAGTGTTTGATTCCGATTTTGGTTATAATTTCAAAATTTTGGTTAATAACTGAAATAACCGAATTTATAAGACTACATCGTTTTGCCTTTTTACTTTGTGAAAGTTTTACTTAGTGGAAATTTAAAGCTTTGGTACTTTATGGTTATAGTGTTATCTTTGTACGTATAACCCAACCACAGAAAACAAGACACTTTTAAAATCAAAGCCCATGCCTCCAAAACCCCAAGTAACATTTTCCTCTCTTTTTCTGTTTTGATTTCGCACATCTTAAGTATTCAAGAGTTGAGATTAAGAATAAACCTCAAAATAGGCAGCAACAATATATAGCACAGCTCATGGCCTTAGTGTTTTTGGTATTTTTTTTTTTAAACTCTTTTCATGTCTTTTCGTTTAGATCTTAATTTGATTCAATTGCCTAATACTTGTGTATAATTTTGAAATTTGGTTATTTGATTTTTTGATGTATTTTTCTTCAATATTTCATAATTCAGGTATTTCAATTATTAACCAAAACAAAAAAATCGGTTCTAAATTTTGGTTATTCACCTTTTTCAGTTTGGTTTCGATTATTAAAGTTCTCAAAATTCGATTTTTGATTATTTCTGTTCTCGGTTGTTTCGATTCAATTATAATCGAATGTTCAGTCCTATTTCCAAGTAGACAACCTCCCCACTTGGGCATTAGACAAGCACAGAACTTTCTTTATCATGATTCGACCTATAACTAAGTCCCAAGATCAAGCACCAGAGCTGCTCAAAATGATGTACCAAAAAAAGAATGCAACAAGTTCATATTTTCCATATTCAACTATAAACTAGGTAGTGACGATGAAAAAATAAAAAAGAATAAGTTACCATGTTTGTGCTCTTATCTTTCCCGTTGCCATCTTCAGTAATTTGAGTCAGCCATATGAATAATTTATTTTGGAAATATTTGGGGTTTATTATTTTTTTGGTCAAAAAGAATTTTATTGAAAGTTAACAAACAAATCCAAATCCAGAAGAGACTAGAAGAGTAAAATCAGCACGAACACCCAAACAAGAAACAAATAGAACTAACAATCCCCAAACCAGCTACCAACCCAACAACTAAGGCCGACACCAGCCAAAGCTTCATGCAAGGAGGCCCAATGGAGAAAGGATGGTATTGGGGGCAACAATCCTAAACATCAAACACCAGCCAAGAGCACATTAACAAACCTTAAGCAATACTGTTGACCAAGTGACATCTTCTTTTTCAGAAGCAACCAAAATCTATGGAAAATATAGCAACCAACGAAGCTTACTAGCAAAATGCATGGAAAATACTAGGGTAAGGGCTAATTTGGATTAGCTTTTTTTCAAAAGTGCTTTTCTTAACAGTTTTTGAAAAACATATTTTTTTATAAGCCAAAAATTCTGACTTTCGAAAAAAGCTGTATTTGAGCTTTTTTTAGAGTTTCAACTTTTTTTTAAAACTAAATCAAATAGTGCAAATTTAATGTAACTTTTTCAGAAAAAAAAAACTTTTTCCTGAAAAAAAAAACCAATCCAAACCGACCCTAAGTTCACCCAAGAAAACCCCGAAAAGGGGTGACACTCGCTGATGAGCCAAAATAATTCATGTTAATGGGACACGAACACTCAATGGATGAAACAAATGGCCGGACACTGCGAAAATCAGCATACCTAGAAGAAGAGTAACAATTTACATCTCATGAATGTTTAGATTGAGAGAAAAAGAACCTTCAAGAAAATAAATTTTTTTAATAAAATTGATTGACATTGCAAGATTGCAATTCTAGTGAGATTACTCCTCTATTTTGACCCAATACTTAGATGGAGAAAGGGCATTAGTCTTCGTTCTAATGAGATGTGGGGCATTTTTTTTTTTAGAAAAGTTTATGAAGGCAGCTGTTGCGAACTCTTTGCTTTTCCGCTGGACCCACCTTGGAGGCTCTCTAGCCAAGGAGGGACTTGCTATCATAACCTTTTTTTGACCTTTTAATTCTTTAAATCACACAAAAATATATATGTAACACCCGCAAAATCGTACGGGTCTATACACTAGTTAATATCATAATTTGGTAAGGAAGCCTATACATAAATCCAAGATCTTGTCTTTAACCCAATTACATTACAAAGGGTTGAATAATGTTAAATGTAAATTCATTTATCTATACTATGTAATAGAGCAAAATAAATTGTAATTTCATGCTGCCAAGTGACGCTCTATATGACAAACTTTCCATAATTACTTATCAATTAATTAAATATGTCAATTCTTAGGTCATTTTTTGTTTTTCATCATTTATTTAATTTCATTCATGTATTAAACATTTTAATTTAATTAATATTGTACCCTTTCTCTATATATATCATCATTGTTTTATTAATTCCATAATATATAATTATTTTAATAACTATTTAATAATATGCAAAAATTCTATAGCTTTAATACATCCAATCACATATGTTCCTCCCCGTATATCGCACAAGCGTCACACTAGTTTAATATATATAGTAATTGTAATGAATCAAATCTATTATTTGAAATGTTAAAAACTCAATAAACTACTGACTCTTAAGTGAATATTTTAAAAGAATTATATTAAAAAAATACTTGACCGAATTATAAGAAATTATGGAACTAAATGCATTGCATTCTACCTGCATTCTTGTGGGAGTAGGTGAAAGGGATGACAAAATTTAACTAATGACATAATTGTGTTTTGAGATTAATGTAGAATAAAATTAGTATAAGAAACTTCCTTAAATTAACTTATTTTATATATTGACTCCACCTCATTTAAATACTCATATTAGTAAATGAAAATCATATTTCAACATAAATATTGCATACATGGAAGAATAAAAGTTAGACCCAATTGTCATGCCCAACAAAGAAGAAATGAACATCACTAATCCTTGTAAGTTGTGTCATAAAACAATTTTCTTATAGTGGTAAAGTATTCTTTTTCTTCCTTCTAACCTGATCAATAGTACCTGAATCCTCCATAATACTGTCACAATGAACATATAAACCATTTAAACCAAGTTCAAAATCTATCTAAGAATTTGTGGTGGGCTTTTAGTCAATCTTTCAACTAAAGGATTTGAAGCAAAGGGCTATACCATGATTTTAGATTATGTTCAAAACTTAGATCAAACAAATAAATAGTTAAAATAAAAATATTGATACTGAGTTTAAGACAACCACTTTGTTTGGAATTCTATTCTTTTTCTTTTTTTGTATTTGGTCAGAAGGAGAAATTTATTGATTAAGAAAGAAATTTCATTAACTCAACCAATTATTAAAAAATTATAAAGTATTAGCACTTATAGAAGTTTTACATTAAAATAGGTTGAATTGGCACCAAGCTTGGCTGGATGAACAATTTTAGCATCTAGCATAAATGTCATGTACATGTAAGGCCCATGCTCTTTTTACATATTCACATTCTAATGGAAACTCAAAATGAAGAAACTTCGAATTAAAATATATAAGGTTAAAATTAAGTAAAAAAGAAATATCATTAATTAAACCAATAATTACAAAATTATAGAGTCCTAGCACGTATAGAAGTTTTATAGGCATCATACTTGACTGGACGAACAATTTTAGCATTTAGCATATGTCCTATATACATGTAATGCCCACAATCTTTTTACATGTTCATGGTTGAATAAGAACTTGAAATGAAGAAACTAATTAACAGGGTGTTTGGTTTTGCTTATTTAGGATGCTTATAAGTACTTAGAAAAAAGTACCCTCTCACATACTTTTTTATTATTTAGGTACTTATAAGCACGAAATAAGCAAAGCCAAACACATTCTAAGAAGGTTTTAAGGCGTTTGGCTTTGCTTATAAGTTGGTCCAAAAATAAAAAGTTACATGTTTGGCAAACTTGCTTATAAGCCATCTAAGATTGCTTATAAGCAGGAAAAAGAAAGCAACCTGGAGCTACTTATTTTTTTTTTTTTACTTATAAGCCAAGTGGTTAATCCTATTGAAATGACATATTTGTCCTTATACTTGAGAAGCACTTATTTACCAAATTAATTAGTTACATGTCCTTTTTAGTTATTTTAACTACTATTGCTACTTATAAATATTTATTTATCAAACATGCTAGCAGCTTATAAATACATATTATGTAAATACATCTCTGTTTATTTATCACTAGTTTAAAAGTAATTTTTTATATATAAGCAACCTCTGCTTGTGAGTACTTAAAAATAAGCAAAGCCAAACGGTTCTAAGATATGTAAGGTTAAATTTAAATAATATTTTCATACCTTATTTGAAATGGTTCCTAAGGGCATTACTGTCCGCACAAGAGCCTTAGATAGCATTCCAGCGCCTTTCACGCAAAAAATTTGAATTGAGATTTCAGACAGCGCCACAGATTTTCTTACCATATCTATCATACATAACACCATAATCACACACTCTCCCTTTCTCTCACACTCTGTCTCTTCTTACATTCAAGAAAATCACACCCCTTGAAATGCTCATTCTGTCCTGAAATTCAAACATTAATCACATCCAACAAAATCAATCGCACAGAAACACACTCAAAAAATAAAAAAAAATTTTAAAAAAAGGCAATGGCAACAATCACACCGGCTTCAAGATACTCCAGGTACACCACCACCATCATTGCTAGCAGCAATGCTTCATCTTTTGATTCGACGAGATCGGACCACTCCTCCTCCACCGAGCATCTCCACCACGCCGCCTCACGGGCCCTCATCAAATCCAAGAAAAACACAACCATAGCCACCACCAAGAATAGCCCTGCAAATTTCAGCTCGATGGTGAAAAAACTAGTCGAAACAAAATCAAATTCTTCATCCAAGGCTAAGACTGATGCGAAATTGTTCGTCCCAGCTGATTGTATAGCAGAGGATTTGAAGAAAAATGGGGTGAAGAAAAATGCGGGGTTAGGTGGTTTACCCAAGAAGTTGTTCAAAGGGTTGAAGGGGAAGAAGGAAGGAGAGGGGAGTAGTGAAAGGAAGGCCTTAACGGATGTGAAGAATTCGAATGGGAACACGAGGACTCTGGCCATGGTTTTGAGGAGTGAGAGGGAGCTTTTGAGCTCGAATAAGGAGCAGGAAGAGCAGATCGTCCAGCTCATGCTCTTGCTTGAGGAGAAGAACAGAGAGGTATATAATTCGACCCGAGAACTCTTATCTGTATTCCAGATATAAGTTGTGTATTGCTCCGTCTCACATTAGTTCTGTTATAGATCTATGCAATATTTATGAGGATTTGAATTATCTATAGTTGATCATGTAGGTTCAGACATTCTTATTTGAATTAATTAAACTAATGTGTTTTGACAGACTCTTAGTTGAACTTGGTTGCCACAGGTCAAATGTTTATTTAATTGTAGATTTGATTGATTCTATGAAATACTGAAGTAATTGGGTATGTTTTTATTACTAACAATTTTGTGGGATTTTGGCTTATTTAGAGTTGTACATGATAAGGATTATCTTGATTTACATCTGTTTATTAGTTGAATGTTGATGAAATTTGTCATTTATGAAATGGTGAGTGAATTGGGATCCTGTTGTTATTCACACTTCATTATTGTGGTTTTGGTTAAGATAAGTGGCAAATTTTCAAATGCTGGATATTGTTAATAAGATAAGAAAATATGTAAGACATATAAAGTAGTTCTTAAAGTATCTATGCTTTGTTGTATTAATTTTACCGGGTATTACAAACTGTAGAGAAGTTGGATGATGTTTTTCTGCTGATTGAATATGGGTAAGCAAGCTCGCCAAGTTTTCGTGGTAATTGATTAAGTTCTGACAAAATCCTTTTATGTATAAGGTGAAATTCGTTGGAAAAAAATTGTGAACTTGAGTTATAGAAGAGATTTATTATAAGTTTTTAATGTTCTTTTTCTGTAAAGAGAATGAAAAATTACAGGTCTGGATTTATTTTGGTTATTTTAGTGGAATCTAAAGCTTGGAATTGGAATTAGAAACAAATAACTTTTGAATTCATACATGATGTACCTATCATTTGAGATCTCAAATCCCGATTCTCAGTGAACATAATGACATAAGGTAAAATTAATCACTGGAGAAACATGTTACCTGGTGGAGTTTGTTGCACTTTGAAGCAATTGAGTTTAAACACAACCTGCTATTGCTGTGTTGCTTTGGATTTTATTGTTATGAGTCGAATTCATGACATATGATTGTTCAATGATGATTCTGTAGGTCGAAAAGCTAAAGGATTTGTGCTTGAAGCAAAGGGAAGAGATAAAGTCACTGAAAAATTCCATATTGTTCCCAGATGTCATGAATTCACATCTTGAGGAACTTTTGGAGAAGCAAGGTTCAGAACTCAAACAAGCAAAACAACTTATCCCGAGCCTTCAGAGGCAGGTCACTTCCCTTACAGGACAATTGCAATGCCTCGCTGAGGACCTCGCTGAGGTATGCTCGTATGGTTATGGATCATAATCAGCTTTATCTCTTGGCAAACTTATTAAGCATTTACTATGTTTATCCACTATGCACAAATTAATGCAAAACACCAAGAGGAAAGAGTTTCTAAACAAAATTAACCTTAGACACAGTGAGCTTATTGTCATGTATGCATGGTGTCTATAGAGCTTCACCACCTAACAGCAGTAAAATGGATACCCGACATTGAGAGGAAACTGTGTCAAACTAGGATTTCTTGAAGTTCTCAAAGACAATAATAGGGAAAATCTGCTCATTAGCAAGAGCACTCAACATGGTAATTATCTTTAAGTCCTATGTTTTCCTCTATACTTAGTCTAAGACGAGATATTTCACATCTTGAAGTGAGCCAAAAAAATCAAAAGATTTTTTTCTTGAAAACATATTCCCTTGATTTTCCCCTGAAACAGCCAGAGTGTTGACGCAAATGAACAAAAAGAAAGAAGTGCGCTTTTCAAGAAACAATGCTTTCAATCAATTCTTTTGTTAGTCAGTGAGGACATTATTTGGTAGACCTAGACATTACTAAAAGAATGGACTAGGAACTTGTTTATCCTACATTTCACAACAGTCAGTATTGATTATGAATGCTTGAAACTAAACCAAACCAAGCCTTATCCTGTTATGGGGATGGTTATAATGAATAGTCAAAAGTATAAGCAGTTTTTATTGCACTTTATAATGGTTTGGGTTTGTTACTATTGTCATTACGGGCTTAAGTATTTTGGGCCAGTTGATTAAGTTTAATGGTGACAGACCAATAGTTGGGCTTGGATCTTTGTAGTTCTACATTAGTTAAAAACGTAAAATGCTTTCTGGCTGTTGACTATTCATTTCTAATCACGCCACTACTCCAGTAGTTGGGCCTGGACCTTTACAGTTCTACATCAGTTATAGATGTAAAATGTTTTCTGGCTTTTCTACTCTCACCACTATTGTAGTAGTTGGGCTTGACTACTGTAGTAGTTGGGCCGGGATCTTTATAGTTTTAAATCAATTATAGATGTAAAATGTTTTCTAGCTGTTGATTGTTCATTTCTACTCACACCGCTACTGCAGTCAATATTGTGAAAACGAAAGAGAAAAAATTTTCCACCCAGCATGGAAAATATAAATTTTGATAAGCGGAAAATTCTGCCTTCACCTCATATGGATCTGCACCCTGTTCTTAATGTTAATTTGGATCTTTTGGGGCAGACGCTACATTTATGCTGTAGAATTTGACATAGTGGCAACATTTATTCTTTGATTTTAACTAAACTAGTGATTCTATGTTCTCACAGGTGAAGGCTGACAAATATGCAGTAAAGGCTTCCTACGGCACTGACACAAGGTCTCCCATGACACCGACGTATTATCAGGAAGATGCAGCTAATTCACTGGTAAAATATCATATACAAGATCTTAAGATGTAACATGAAAAATAATGATGATCATGTTTTACTTGTTGCTATTATGATGCTGTATACCATGGTTATCTTGTCTTCTAGAGAAAGTTCACTATGTATGAACATGGTGAGACTTCAGCACATTCTTAGGATTATGTAACAAGACAGCAAGAGATTGCTTAGGGACATCTAAGAAAATATATACCTACTGTGATTCAAGAACTTCATAATAACATGCACCAATGCTGCTATAGATAGCTTCATGTTAGAAGTGATCATTTCTTATACAAATCAAAGATGGAAGGTTGTTTTTTCCGTCTTTTCTTTCTTCAGTCAAATATGAATTTGTGTAGTGCAATCATGTCCTACAACAATAACTTGATTACAATATAATGTAACCAGGAGTTCAGTTCTGAGGATCACATGATTCCCGGCAGTCCAGACGACATGTTCCTCAAAGATCTGAATCCCTGCTTAACACCTTATGCCAAGACAAAGTCCAAGGTAATTCTAACACCTATGACAATAAAAGCAATCTTAGGATATGATTTACTATATAATATCATGACTGAGCAAATGCACTCCTGCAGGAATTCGAGGGGTATGAATCTCCAGATGATGAATGGTTGCCCAGCTCCAATATGCAAACAGGCCATGAGAAGATTGACTTTAATTCTTGCACCAGAAAAGTGTCAAAAAGTTCAGATTGTTGCCAGTGCTCCAATGCAACAAACAGTTCGATTCGGCCGGCTCGGAGATCGGACGAGAGCAAATGCACATACAGGAAGCAGATGCATCATGAACTTTTCTGAACTATTTCATCATGTAGATTTTGGTTCAGCATTATCATGTCCTTTCTTGATTTTCGCATTTTCCCAAATTTTGATCCTTCATTTTGGTCAGCGTTCTGTTCGATTGTATGTTATAAGATGCACTGACTAAAATGTACATTTATAGAACGAGATAATTGCAACCTGCAGATTATGTTCACGCCTTCTCTAAACGTCTATTTACTGCATAAGAACAAATCTGAGGCAAATTAACCAAAAGCCTGCTTTGCATTTTACAGCACCTTCTTGAAGGCAAAGATACTTGCAATCAATATTCAAGTTTTGACTTCAATGCTTTGAATGCATCAATGGGTAGCGTCTCGTGAAATGCATTAAACCTTGCCAAGGGATTTGAACCCCCGGCCACCTCTTGTAGAACTGTTCATTCATCGGGAAACCGATTACCGAATTGATTTTACGGGTATGGGAAAATTGGATTTGAGGAATTGGGGAAAAAGTATCTAGTATCAAGACTAGAACAAATTTTGAATTTTGAGAAGAACTCAAAATCTGAATTTTTAATTTTTTTATTATATTTATATATTATTTAGTTATATCATATATGTTATAATATATCTTTAATTTTTTTAATCCTTATTTCTTATTAGGGCTTTACTACTTTAGCATTTTCTTAGCCTCTGTGCCTCTTTGGCTCTCTTTCTTAGACTTGAATGAGCTACTTGTTATATTTTGTGCGTGTGTTTGCTTGTTTTTTTTGGATAAATGACTTGTTTGGTCCCTTGTATTTGACTTTTTGACAATAAAGTCTTTGCAAATTATATCATGTTCCTTCATAAGGTATTCCTTCATTAAATATTATACTACTAGTGTGACACCCGTACAATACACGGGAAGCGACATATGTAATTGGATATATTAAAACTATGGAGTTTTTGCATCTTACGAAATAGTTATTGAAACAATTATACACTATGGAATTAATAAAACAAATATATATATATAAAGGAAGGGCATAATGTTAATAAATTAAAATGTTTAATACAGTTATGGTACTGAATAAATGGTAAAAAACAAAAAATGACCTAAGACAAATTTTGAAAAATTTCTTTGTATACAACATTTTCGGTTTTGTTTGAAGCCACACCTTTTTCATCGTGGATTAATATTTTCAACCCCTTTTTCCTTGTAACTCTAGAAATAGCAACATATAACTGACCATGCGTGAAAACTGATTGGGGCAAATATAATCTAACAGTAGACAATGATTGACCTTGACTTTTGTTAATTGTCATTGCATATGAAACCATCAATGGAAATTGTCGTCTCTGTAACTTAAAGGGCAAACTTGTATCTGATGGTGTTAGTACCATTCTTGGGATGAATACTTTCTGCCTAGACTTTGAACCATTCATAATTTGAGCCTCATGAACATGTTTTTCCAATTGAGTGATTGTCAACCTTGTGCCATTGCATAAACCACTACTTTGATCTACATTTCTTATTAGCATAACCGGTACACCCAGTTTAAGCTTCAAAACATGATTTGGCATACCAGAGCACTTGATACTGTTCAAAAAATCAGGAGTGATCAAATCTTGATGGCTATCAGCACTTCCATCAGCCTTGCATACACTATCAGAACTCAAATATACATGTTCCTCACCTGGAATTAAAGAAAGCATAAAATCATTAATCTTTTCCACAACTTTAAGAGTTGGTGCTAAGATGGCTCGATCTTGAAGATACTTCGCATCCATGAAATTTCTGAAAAGATCAGGATATGTGCTTTCAACAATTGTAGACAAAGGATCTGTGTAATCTTTAATTAACAACTCGTCCGGAATTTCTATCATTGTATCTGAGTCAGAAGAATTGGAAGTCGTTCCATCTCCTACACTCAAAATCCAATTTGAGAACTGTTTCAATTCTTCTACATCCTCATCTGAAGGGCATGCAAGTAATCTCATGTTTTTTGTAAGACGTAACAACTTGCAATGTTCCCAGAGATACGATGAGCTTAGTGAAGAGTTGACGATATCAGCCCTACTTCCTCGTGGAATGAGTGGTAGAATTTGCCTAAAGTCACCTCCGAAAACAACAATTTTCCCTCCAAAGGGAAGATCAGAACTTTTAGGATTTGAAAATCGAAGCAAATCTCTAAGAGTTCTATCAAGTGCTTCAAAACAATGACGATGCATCATCGGTGCTTCATCCCAGATAATAACCTTTGCCCTTATGAGTAACTCAACCAACTGGCTTCCTTGTTTAATGTTGCAGGTCGAATCTTCATCTATATTCAGTGAAATAGCAAAACGTGAATGTGCTGTCCGACCTCCAGGGATCAATAATGAAGCTATACCACTCGAAGCAACAACAACAACGATCTCCTCTTGTGAACGTAATGCTGAAGTCAATGTCTTCCAAATATAGGTCTTACCTGTTCCTCCATGGCCATAAATGAAGAATACCCCACCTTCATCCTTTCCTATGGCATTGATCAATGTTCATAAATTTTTCTTTGATCAACATTCAAACTTTTGACTAACATAGCATGTTCATTGGTGAGTTTTGCTTTATCATAGTTAAGCTCATCTAGAATTAGCTTATTTTGGAATTCTGGTACATTAAGATTTGTTGGAACAGGTAATGGAGGATAATCTTTCAAACTTCGACCATTGTGCCTCAAAAGCTTCTCAATCTCACGAAGTGTGAGATTCTTCAATTAATGATCGTGAAGTTGCAAATCTACAAAATAACATATATAAAATTATTAGTTAAGTAAGCAAATGAAATTTTGAAAATCTACAAAATAACATATATAAAATTACACACATATATCTACACTATTGTATATAACAGACCCCGTTACATATAATATTGCCAAGTAGCGCTGTCAATTTCATGCCACGTGTATATTGCCCACTTAATTATTTAAAACAAGTTTTTACTATATCTATTTCCCAAATTAATATATGGATATCACAAGTCTGTTGTTTAAATTATGCAATCAACTAAATTATTTATTATTCAATTCAATTTCTTCCCTTTTCCTACACTCAAAAATCTTTCCTTTTTCTTCTTCATATATTATTTACACTTAATCACTAGACTAAAATCATGGTTAAATCATTATTTTGGTATTATATTTAAGTTCCTACATTCCAATCTCACTCATAGCAGCACAGGTTCACTTCCTTTTTGTTTTAGATAATCGTAATTCGATCAATTTTTTTTATAACCACAATTTCTCCGTAATTCTAAATTGTGATATCTTGCAAATTTCAAAATTATGTAAGGAAATCACATGTATGTGTATTATTATTGTTTAATCTATTAAAAATAGTTCATATAATTTGTTTGAAATATTTAAATGGATAAAAAACTAAATCTTTCTAATATATCAACCTACATATATTACATCCCGTGCAATCGCACGAATGACATACTAATAGATATATATATGTAATTTTGAAAAAACATATTAAAAAAATGAAAGAATAATCTATATTATGGCTTCAAGACTCATATGGACCACAGTAATCAATTAAAGCAAGGTATTCACTTAAATAGCAACTTGTGTTTCTTACCATTATAGTTTAATAGCCTTCGTTGTTTATACAACATGTCTTCACTTAGAATCTTCCATGAATTATCCCAAACAATCTCTGGACTTGATAAAGTATTTGTAATCAATAGGGAACACAACAGATTTCTTAATATAGATTCGGATCCCCAAAATGATGCTTCTAAAATTGCATCAATGTATTCTTTGTCATCATCTATTAGACCGAGGGCATAACATGCTTCTTTATAGGTTGGATAAACCACTCCGTCAACAGTTCGAATATCCTTGTATGATTTACAACCTTTCACTGTGTTCAACAGAATCCGCATATAGTATAGCTCACCGCAACTAGGATGTATATAAACCAATCTCCCAATAGCAAATTGTTTTTCTCTAGGCTTCCAAGCTTTGTTTTCTCTAACCCATACAAAATTTTGAGGGAATTCAGCGTACGTCAAGTTTCTTCCTTCAGGACAGTTCTCATTGCAATCCATCCACACTGTGAACTTGGTATGATGCTTCTTGTGTTTATTTGCAACATCAGAAATATGATCCTTGTCTTGAAACAATATAGATTGTTCATCCTCAAGATGTAATGGCAATCGCTCAACTGCTGGATCACGTCTAGTAATCTCAAACTAAAATATTCTCCAAACAGCCTTACATGGAGAAATATATCTACAATCATTTCATCCACCTCAACATCATTAGCATCCGATGCTTCTTGGAACAATGTCGCAGTAATACGATCATGCCCTTTGTTGACATATTTGAACAAATACTTGATCGATCGAGATTTATTGCACCACTCAATATTAATATGTGCTAGATATTTAACCAACAATTTTGGATTATACGGCACAACAAACCGGTTATCAAGCATCGACTTGTAAGATGTTTTGTATTGGAACAAAGTTGAAATAGTTTAGTGGCAGCGCATGTGTGGTAATAGTTTTCACAGATGTGTAGTTATTAAAACTGATGCGTTGAGGATGATGTGTTATCCTAAAGGTGCCAATGTTTTCATAAAGTCCAAAATTGAGGATGGTGTAACAATCCCCTTCACGAATTTTGTCTTGAAATTTTGGGATCAGGGCCTTTCTGATTGAAGCCTAAAGTGTATCACCTATGACAACAAATAAAGAAAACGAAGTCTCAAACACATAGGCAAACATAAACTAAGTAGTTTATACATGAAACAGTAAAATAAATGTAAGAAGAGTACGTACACGTTCATCCAATAAAAGTAGATCCATGCCATTGATTTCAGTCCCTTTCTTAATATTCCAAGCACGAACAACACGTACTATAATACGGTACATCTCTCTTGGTGGTTTGAGATCCACAATTTAATTCATAGCTAGTGCCATCTAAATTTAAAAACGAAAGTCAAAAAATATAATGACAAACTTATTTATAAAATTCACCATTTTGATTTAGTATCTTTTTTGTCAAAATGATTTAGCCCCAAAAAAAGAGAAAAGGATTAAAAAATGCAATAATGCTAAAGAGAAAAGAGAACACTTGGCCTACTGATATCTTGGACACTTTTTATACTACGTGTCCAAGTGTCCAAGATAATGAGAATTTATTGATAAAAACGTGTTGTGTGGAGTGATGCAGCAATGGATCATGAGGCTTTTACCTACGACTTGTTTACTATAACCAGACTACTTGTTCACATCTGCCATCTCTTCATATGATACATAGATCTTTTACTGCAAAATGCTGCTTGCTCCTACAAAAATATACTTTGTTCACTATAGCTACGCTATTTCTTTAAGAGGGTATTTGTATTTGTTTATTTGGTACTTATAAACACCTAAATAATAAAAAATATGTGAGAGAGTATTTTTTTTAGTGTTTATAAACACCTAAAATTAGCAAAACCAAACACCCTATAAGCCTAAAATTAGCAGCTGCATTGAAAAATTATATTGATATAAAAAGAGAAAAGAGAACACTTGGCCTACTAATATCAGTAGTATAAAAAGACATGTAGTTTAAAAGAGAATACTTGGACACGTAGTATAAAAAGAGAAAAAATGCAATAATGCTAAAGTCAAAATAAAAGGATAAAAAAATT
Source organism: Cordia subcordata (assembly GCA_028554755.1). Classification (NCBI taxonomy): domain Eukaryota; kingdom Viridiplantae; phylum Streptophyta; class Magnoliopsida; order Boraginales; family Cordiaceae; genus Cordia; species Cordia subcordata. The sequence continues at coordinate 19,823,594 of JAPTOF010000003.1, read as the reverse complement.
AATCGAAAGATTGCAAATAAAGTGGCATACATAAAAATTAAAAAATGATTCTTTTCAGACGTTAATGACATCAGCAAGTACTGAGCATGAAATAGTTCAATAACTAAGTTCGTGAGCAAAAGTAGCACATTAAATGCAACTTTTCAAAGTTCAGTTAATTTCTGGCTATATCTTAGTTATCAATTCCTTTAACATGATCATGGGCTTCTTTTGAGAAAGTCATATTATCAGTAGGAGCATACACATACTTATACATGAAGAAATAGAGAAATAGAAAGACAGAAAGAGAGATAAAATTTTATATTATGGCAGGTTCATGATAGGTTGGCTTGTATAATTGCTATGGAGAAAGAGAACTCAACTAAGGATGGGCCATCGAGATGATTCTAAATTATGGATTTGCCTGCAAAGCTCATGAAATAGGTGAAGTACAGAAAATGGAACAGATTATTTTTGCACATGTTCGTAACTCCTCTGCTGAGGGAAAATGTGTCTTGCAAAATGGTCCTCACGGGAAAAAATCCAAGTTATAAAGGCACATTGTAGCCAAGCGCGACACATCCAGCAGATTGTATTATCACAGACTTCTCCAGCCGCCACAGTTGAGGTTGGCTTTCGCTAATATTTTTAGAAACATATGGTCGATTGGCGTGTTCAGCATTTTGATTAACTTTCGTTAATCACATTATCCAAATAATAACTTTTGTTACTATGTGTTTTCAAAATTATTACTAATTAAACAGGAAAACATTTAAAAGGCTGGACATAAATAGATACACATAAATAGATACACAGGGATGGATTATTACCTGAGAAGCGTGAAACTTTTTACAGGACAACAGAGTATAGGTGCTTCAAAATTAGCTAAACAATTACCATATTGAAAGTTAATTCTAGAAAGTCACGAATTAATAAACCCTTATGAACAAATCAATATTAAACTACTCTACTGTTGTTTATAGCTTTTGATAGCACTTGGTTTATTTTGGTTGTACTTGCAGACATCCCACTTTGTGCACAACACATAAGATAATACACAAAGAAGCATATATGAATTTGGGGGGGAAAAATTGTAATCAAGATAATTTTGTAGTTATAGTAGTAAGCTGTAGAGACTACCAGAGAGAAAAAGAGGAAAGGCAAAAATGGCGGACGATAGAATCCTAGTGAGAGAAAGGTACCAAATCGAACAAATACGTCAGCTTGAAGCCGAGGAATTGCAGCTTGAGGATGTCGATGACGAATCCTTCAACGGAGATGACGTCGCCATGTAATTATAATTTTGATACACAAAATTATGACATCATTTTTGCAGAACATTATCCACACTTTTGATTACAAAACCAATATGCAAACAATTACCAAGAACAACATAAAACAAAAGTTAAGAATCGGATCATACCTGTCAATCTAGGGAAATATGAATCAAAGATGAAGGAATGATAGTTACGAAATCGAGGAGTGAATAATGGCGAGAATTACATACCAGCATATATACACAACATGAACATATAAAAAAGCAAACAAACCGTTAACGTCGATCAAGGCGCAGATCTATAAATCTTGAATTTCACGGTATCGTGAAACAAATCGGCATAAAGATGGAAACTTTGAAGAACTTTCCATTAAAATTGAATAGATTGAAATCTGCAGAATTATAATTTGAAATATGACACGGGATTTATGAAGAGAGATTGAGGAATATAGACGATAAAGCGCCGCATATAGAATAGGTACGTGAGCTAGGGTTTCTGAACCTCCCAAACATTTAGGACTTGAATGGAAATTATCAAGTTATGGGCAGAAAGGTCTTTTCAAAGCGAATTGTGAAGCTGGTTTATTAAAACTCCACGTGGCAGCACAAAATTGAAGCATATTTTGCTATATTAGATAGTATAGATTTCATGTATTAAAAAAAAGAAAAAAAGCATACGGCTAACACGCACTTCCCTCTCTCGTTTAATTTCTCTCTCTTTGCTCTTCTCTTTTCTTACCTCTCTATTTTTTTCTTCTTTGCTTCACCGATGACACCATCAGTCATCTCACGCCGGATAAAGACTACTATAAAATTTGCCTTTTTTCATTGATCGTAATAATGTGCATCATGTCCAAGAAAACCTCCTACGTGTTGATCCACCATTAAAGTTTGTCATCTTCTTCCTCATGCCGACAAAGATGCCGGCACTATCTCACCACGCCATAACTGCTAATCTCTTCTTCTACTTGTCGCTATCTTAATTGTACCTCCCATGTGTTTGGATGCTCCAAGATCAATCTGCCATTAAAGGCCACTTTCACCTTTAAGTATGCATACATGCAAATGTGTTTGTGTTTGTGTGTCTGTATGTGTGAAAGTAGCGAACAAATAGTTGTGGGTTAATGAATAAATATTTGATGTATATATGAAAGTTAGTAAATAAATAGTTGTAGGTTAATGAACAAATATTTGTGGTGTATTGAACAAATATTTGATATATATATATATAAAAGTCAGTGAACCAATAGTTGTGGGGTCATAAACAAATAGTTAATGAACAAATAGTTACGGATAGTAAACAAACATTTATTATACGTGAATAGTAGCAGGAGGAACACAATGCTTAATAAAGGAACACGTTATGAGAGACCATGATATAAGGACCTATAAAGTTCCTTATCTTTAAAAATGAGACAATGCAGTCCCTTATCTTTGCAATTTGTGACATAGTCCCAAACTTTAAAAAACCATAAAATTGATGAAAATAGGACTAATGTTGTCACAAATTGTAAGAATAAAGAACTAACAATGTCATAAATTGCAAACATAAGGGACTAATGTGATCACAAATTGCAAAGATAAGGATTAAAAAAATGTTATTTTTTTGATATTTTTTAAACTTGTGACTAAATGCATCACTAATTGCGAATATGAGGGACTTGATAAGGGACTTAATTGTCAAAAAGGTTAAAAATAAGGGACTAAATGGGTCATTTGTCCTTTTCTAATTTATGCTTTGAATTGTGATTGATTAATTGTGTGTTCTTTTATAATCTAAAATTTGGACTTCTAGATTATGTATTTTATTTATATTTTATAGTTTGAATTATGCTATTGTTATGCTTTACGTTTGATTTTATATTTTTATTTTCATTTTAGATTTAAAATTATTCGATAAAAGTTGTGTTAGAATCAGTTTTCAACTTATTTTAAAGAATGTTGGTGATTCCCCAATCCTTAGTGGTTCTTCCCCATTCCCTAGGGTCAGGATCCTCTTCTGATTTATGAATTGGGACAAGAAATAGATCAAAATCTCTTCCCTAAAAGTTATTTGGAGAAGAAAAAAAATTGTTAATTGTATCAAGGATTCCCCAACAAGCACCACTATCCTCTTGTAATATTTTTTCTTTGAATTTTGTCAACATATATATATATATATATATATATATATATTTCTAAAGTTTTGCTTCAAGGGGTTTGAAGCCTCTTATAACGTTTTTTCACAATTTTTTTTCTCACTTAAATTTTTGTCCGTGTAAATTTTGTTTTACTTTTGTACTCGAATTTGTAGATTGTAATTATAAATACTTGTCATTTATCAATTTTGGTATAAGAAAAAGTTTATTGATTTTAGTCTACAAACATTTATAGGTTATAATTAAAATTGTGTAAGTTATGTACAAAACTGTGTAGCATACTTCAAATAATCTTTAGATTGCATATAAGAATTGGTAGAGTATATTAAAAATTGATATTTTATAAATTGTTTTTGTATACTTTATTAAAAACTAATATTAATAATTACATTTAATATAATTCTAAAGATTTTTCAAAAAAGATAAAATAATGTGTATTAGAAATAATTTTAAGACTTGAATTTGATGAAATATGATCAAGCTCTAAAATTTTTAACAAGAAGGTTTGAACTTATCAAAAAAAAATATTTTACACACAGTAAATGATGTTAGTTCATTACTTTTGCCACCTATTTTTTTCCATATAATAATTCTCGCTCTTTCTCTTTTAAATAAATGTTTTCTTTGAGAAATATATTCTCCCAACAAGTTATTTTTCTGCAAACAAACGGAGTCATAATCTCGAAGAAACAAGGTAAAATATGCCCTTAAATTAAAGCTGTACTGGATAACATTTTATTTGTTATTGGAACAACTATGCCCTTTTTTCCCCAGAAATTTTAACTTTCGAGAATAAGTTACAATGCTTTTGTTGTATAAAACAACTTATTGTGGTCCTTCGACAACTTCACCATACATCGCCATTCTGACAACCTGGAATACAACTGCCAACAATGAAGGAAAAGCAAATATTATTCTCTTTTGCCAACAAATGTACGGTATCTAATTTCTTCAAAAAAACACGTATAGCCATGTTAAATATATTGATGAAAACCAATAAAACTCCATAAGTGTTAATACAGTAAATAAATATACCAATATCTTTTCTATAAATTCAAGTTTTTAGATGAGGTGGTAACTCTAATATGGTATCATAATATAAAAACTAAGTAGTCTCAAGTTAGACACTTACCGTCATCCATTTAAAATACTAAAATTATCCATATGAAAACTTGGGACATGTCAATGTCATAAATAAATATACCCACATTTTCTTTACAAAGGTGTTTGAAGGTGCTTTTTTAAATGCTTATAAACACTCAAAATAAAAAACCAAATAAAATTGCGAAACACCTTCTAAGATAAGGAAAAAGGTTCACCATTTAATTCACTAAAACCTTTTCCACCTAAAATTGACCTCTAAGACAATGGATTGAAGATTCTCACATGTTGTTGTCGTGTAATTAGAGAAAAGAAGCATATATAAGGAAGGATATGTCAACATAATAAATAAATATATTAATATTCTCTTTATAAGGGTGTTTGACAATGCTTAGACATTTATAAACACTTAAAATAAACACCGCCAAACACCTTCTTTCACCATTTAATTCGCTAAAACCTTTTCCAACATCTCATGTGTTGTTGTTTATCATGTAGTAAGCAGAGAAAAAAAGTGTTAGGTAATATATTAGGCTTTATTTGGTCTAATTGGGATTTCAACTGTTAAGGTGTAGAGTTTTTAGCAGTAGAGTTTTAGGGAAAACTACTGTTGAATAAAAGTTGTCGATTGTTTGGCCTAATATTTTAGTAGCAGAGTTTTCAATTGTTTTGAAAGAAATATTGGATTTTAAAAAATATAGAGTAATATTTTTGAGAAAAAATGAAAGAAAACAAATTTTGACATGATCTATAAAAGCTTTTCAAAAGCCTTTTCTAAAATTCTTGGCTTTTAGCTTTTCTTAGCTTCAGCTTTTACGCAAAAACTCTTTGGAAAATGGGCCAAATAGATCAACTTTAAGCTTTTAAACTTAAAGAAAATACTTTTGAATGTCTAAAAGTTAGGTTAGACAGACTCTTAGTTTTATATCTTATTTTTCTGTCCCTACATTAATACTTAATTAGTCAAAAGAAAATAGAGAAACAAAAATAATTCTTAAAACATATTGTGTGTTAATATATTTACATAAGAGGTGATAAGTGAATGAAAAAAATTATCAATCTCTAATAAATTGTGATTAGAGATGAGCTTGATTAATTGCCCAATTTTTTTAGAAAATAGTTTATTTTTTTGAAAATCATTTCAAAACTAGTCTTCTTTTTTTTTTTTGTGCTTTCCAAAAAATAACACTTCCGGGTTTGCAATACCCGAATTGGGTTAGTATTCACTGAAGTTTTGCCAATCAAGAGCACCTAATCTACATTTCTTGAAATTGGGTTTCTAAAACCCGAACTAGGTTTTCAAAACCCGAAATCTAAAATTCGAATTTTAGATTTTGGGTTTTTGAAACCTAATTTCAAGAAATGTAGATTATGTGCTCTTAACTAGACTTTGGTGAATTCCAACGGAATTCGAGTCTTAGAAACCCAAAAGCGTTATTTTTAAAAGCATTTGAAAAGAAATAATTTTTAAAAAATAGGCTATTTTTGGAAAAAAATCAATTAATTGCCTACACATTGATGAGTAAGTGAAGATAGCATTTAAGATACACAAGGACAAATCAGACAAAATAATTAGTGAAAGGAGACTGAGCTCGAAATCTGAGCCAACAATGAATTCGAAATATTAAATGCAATATCAATGAGAGAAATTGTACAAAATATTTAAAAATAAGAAAAACATACTTGTCCCCTTATTATAAATTAATTGCGCTTCTTCAACTTATTTTTCTGTCTAGCGTCTAAAACTAGTATTTTTCTTAATTATACAAAAAGAAAAATATTATACTACTCTTGTATAATCCCACACACTTGCAAAGCCCGAGAGTATAAGTCTTATAATATGTTCTTAAATGCAATAATAATTAGTGATCTTGTTGGGGGGGAAAAAAAAAGACAAAGCAAAATATATATTATGTATTCATTGGTTTATAAACTTAGGACTTTGGCTTTGGTTTTACCCGTTGTATCTGCCATAGTTGAGGGGCCACTTTTTGTTGTAAAATTGTGAAGAAAATAGAAAACATAAGAAAGTTGATGACCAGTGAATGCCTAATTATTTGGTGACATATATTGAGAAAGATATATTTTTTTTAGCAGAATTAACGATGAAATTATCATGCTTCTATGTCAAAGCATGAAGACTCATAAAAAACAATAGTAAATTTTTTTAGTTTTTATCAATGTAAAACGTACTATTTTTGTTCGCTAATAACTATTCTTGAACGCATAGTTTGTTACTTGTTACTCTTATATATATGGAAAATGATTAATGGAATAATGTGAAAGAATATATGATGGAAGAGAACAGCTTACATGATCCAACAACCAAAACAACGAAGAGGGCAAGAACAACGTTTGCAGGTTCGAAACCTTTGTTGTGTGAAAGAGGGCCAAGTCCTCTCCTGGTGATGTTTTTCTCAAACTTCTCTATTTTCTTCTCCGCAAGGCGTTTGGAAGTAGTCTGCAAATTCCAGTTAATGATATCATCACAACCGTAACAATAAATGTCATCTAATCATCAGAACTATGTCAATAAATGTGATTATTTGATGTCAATAAATGTGAGGCTAATGATATGTTAATTCTCATTTCGAGCTCATTTGAATTGGTTTTTCTTTAAATTGTTTTTTTTTTCCTGTATAATTTTTGAAAAAACGTGATTTTTTAATAAACTCAAATAAAAACTAAAAAATGAATAGTTTTAAAATATTTATTACAAAATAAAAAATAATTTTTTCAAAAAACTTATTTCTAATATCAAAAGAAAACAATCCAAACAAATATATATGCCCTTATTCGCCAGAACTTTTTTCTGACTCATCGCTTGACATTAATGGGTATGATGAGGATTAGCAAAGAAGTGCGTTTGCCCGGACAGGAACGTATATAGATGATAAAACAAATAAATCAGTTTGAAGTTTTACTTGTAGAGAGAAAAAAAAAAAAAAAAGAGAGAGAAGATATTGAAAATTGATGTTTTCTGTGTTAGACTCAACGGGCCTAAGGAAAAACCAAGCCACAACAAATCATATTATACTTGGAAAATTCTTGCGTCCGGCGGTTAAGTCCGGGATACTCCATTTAGAGAGAAAGGTAGACTTACGGGAAATTCACCTACGTGAGTACCGAATAAATATCATCATCGGACCCAAATAAATCTTCAGAAATTATAAGAAGTCACGTGCAATTAAGTCATTCTACAAACACCATTGTTTTTTTTTTTTTTATTCAAAAGATTGATAAACTTTTACATATTTTTAATAATGATTTGAACTTACTAGCCGTATATGTTATCATTGAACTATCCCTCTTGTTATGAACGTTGTTGATAGACAAATATCCTCATTCTAAATAACGTAGAAAAAGATCAAAGAACACTAGGCAGGAAACATGCAGAAACACACAGGAAAGTACACAAATAGAATTATAAAAAGAGCAAAATATAAAATAGAAAGCCAAATTAAAGATTAAAAGCAAGAAGTAAAAGGATCTAGCTATCTTTAATTATGCAAACAAAAAGGAATTCCTATTTCCCTCATAACAAATATAGATCTGGAAGCAAATTCACAAGGCATGTTAAGTCTCCACTGTGTGTGAAATTCTTTTGTGGAATTGGCGAAAAGATAGAGAAAGAGAGGGAGAGATACGAATGTTCACCATATTTTCAATTGATGGCTTCGGCGGGCTAGAGAGGATGATGGCGAACGAAAGCTGACAGAGACGCGCAGCCTTTTTTACAGCGTACGGAAACCTAGGACTTGAGTGTTTTGGCTCTTCTAAAAACGAATGAAAAAGTTTCTTTTAGAAATAGGGTTTTTTTTTTTTTTTAAAGATATTGAGAATTAAGCTCCAAAACTGGTGTGGGCCACACAGCTATCTTCTCGGGTAATATGGATGGTAATGAGACAGGGTAGTGTCGATGTGTGTTTATTTTTACATGTTGATGTGTTGTTTATTTTTACATATTGATGTGTATTTATTTTTACTCCACACTTGTTATTAAAAATTTGTGTTTCTAACCCTTTTCCTATGACCTTTTATATACTTGATAGTGGGATAAACTTCTACTACTATTGCTGCCCCGTTGATGAAAAAACCCCACTATACCCCTATAAAATATCAGTCAACAAAGTTGCATTAATTTTTTTTAAAAAATTCACTAATACACAAAGAAACACATTTAAAATAAGTCAACTTTTGCTACTACACCAAAATGATCTCTAATGATATAAAATTTATATTAAAATATATAAAAAAATATACGTAATTTTACACTGTTTATATTCAAAAAATATATAAACAAATTAAAAATAATAAATGTACAAATATAGCAGGGTGAATAAACCCCCATCCTGCTCGTGCAGGGGTGGGGTAGAGTAGGGTGAATAAACTCCTATCATGCTCGGCCCTTGCAAGGTAGGAGAAGAAAACCCCAACCCTATCACTAGCAGGGGTTTTTTAGTCAAAAACCCCACCACTATCCCTACCATACTCGACAGGTATCATTGACATATCTATCTTTTTTTACCTTTTTTTTTTTGGTCAAGGCCATACCTATCCAAAACTACAACTTTACCACTAGAAGAAAGAAAGTCTTGACACTTCACCTAGTCCGCCCGAGTACCTCATAAGGTGTACCTCTTTTCCAACATGTGGGTCCATATTGGGCAATTCGTCTTGTCTATCACCCCTTTTTTTCTGCCTTCTTGGGGAATGACAATTGACCCCCTTTGTGAATTCTGTAGGAGGGACCTGAGGATAGAGATCACTTATTTTTTTAGTTTAGTTTCACTAAGAGAATTTGGAGGAGCATTATGAGAAAGGCCGTGGACCCCATTGACTTGAGAAATGGGATGCAATCATTAAATGGCTTGTTGTGAAATGTAGCCAGAACCATCTCAAATCCTTGCTTTTAAAACTTGCGTTCAAGGCAATTGTCTACCACCTGTGGATGGAAAGGAATGGAAGAATCCACAACCATGCTTACAGGACTGAAAATCAATTAGTTAATAATATTATTTTTGATGTGCAGTGTGTAGCATCTAGGAATCAGATGTACAAGAACAACACTGCCAACAGAAACCTTTGTAGAATCTGGAACCTTGACATCAATTTTTGATGCGTGGTTCTTTTTGAGATTGGGTCCTTTCTCGTTTTATAAAGTTTTTCTTTTAATGATGATACTTGCTTACCTAACAAAAAAAATATCACCCCTTTCACAGTGCTTATTTGTAGTGTTGATACGGATTTTGATATAAGTTCAACATTGTCTATTTATATAAATAAGGATAAAATGTATCATATTCTCCGTGATTTATCACAAGTGTACAAACCCTTGTGATGCCCAAAGTTCCACAACAAGTCTCTATGGTGAGGAAACATTTCACCCATACTCCCTATCGTTTACACTCTTCTAACGGTATTAAAAACTTACAACAAAAAGACATTAATACCCTTATCTACTGGCACAATTTTTTCCATTTTGAATAGATACATGCATAACAATTTCTCTCTCAAATGTAAAGGCTTACAAAAAATAAAAACATCCCAATTTTTTTCTTTCCATATCTAATTTTGAATTAGATTTTAAAAAAATGTAGAAGATGAAAAGTTCATTATCTCCATTACCATATATATAAATACATATATATATATATGCATATATATATACATATATACATATATATATATGTGTACATATATATATGTATATATATATATATATATATATATATGCAGAGATACACAATTCGAGGAGATGGTGAATTGTTCATCCTAGTGGCTGGTTCGCTTGGGGTTCTATTGGCTAATTAAAGGTAGTGCTTCTTGAGTTCTTGGTTCTGGGCCGCATGTATGATTGCAGTAGATGGTACCATGGTGGCATTGATTTGGTGCTGGTTATGGCAGTTGACGGTGGAACTCGACGGAGAAGCAACTGGTTTTGGATTTGGAAATTTTTTATTTTTTGTAAATTTTCGCATTTGAGAATTTTGGTTTTTATTAATTGTTATGCGCTTGTTTAACCTAAAACAAAAAAGAACAAATATGTAAGGTTATTGATGTCTTTTCGTTAGAAATTTTTAACACTCTTAAGAGATTATAGACGGTAAGGGGTTGTGCGTGGAACTTTTACCTACCACAAGGGCATGTTGTGAGTCTTTTGGCATTATAAGGGGTTATTGTGTACTTATTATAGACTACAAGGGGTATAGAGCATTTTACCTTATAAATAATTTATTGTATGAATTAGTATTGAAATAGTCTAATTTGATTAAGAGGTTTATTATAATTAAGTGTAAGATGAGGTGTGTTGAAAAGAAAGTGACATAAAAAATTTTGAATAGGAATTTTTTTTAAAAAAATTTAATTAAAAGAAATTTTCTCAACAAAATTATTGTTGAAAGCTTGCAAGGAAGCTTGTGCACTTTTTCATAATACTTTTTGAAAGATAAGATACATGGCATATGGTGCTTTAGAAGTTTGCAATAATAATGTAGTACCTCATGAAGTGTACCTTTTTTTAACGTGTGGGACCATATTGATTGATAACTACATGAATTCTGTGACGCACATATTTTGATGTAAGTTTAATATTTATTTTTAATAGTTTTTAAATTATTAATTTTGCCGCACTTTAGTCTCTTAATTTTTAGAATAAACATTTTAATCCTTAAATTATTGACTTTGTTGCATTTTAGTTCCTTGACTTTTAAAATAAATATTTAAATCCCTGAACTTTAATAAATGTGATGTTGTTAGTTCTTAAAAAGGAGATTCATTTTAAAAGTTTAACGATTAACATCGTTTTATTTATCAAAGTTCATGAACTAAAATATCCATTTTGAAAGTCAACGGATTAAAATATATCAAAGTTAATAGTTTAGAGACTAAAAGATTCATTTTGAAAGTCAAAGGACTAAAATACGACAAAGTCAATAGTCCAAGGACTATTAAAAGAATAAACCCAATAATTTATTATACAAATAAGTTTTGAATCATTTAATTTGATAGGTTAATTATAATTCATTTAATTTGATTAATAGGTTGATTATAATTAAGTGTAATATAAGATGTACTCGGAAGCAAATAGTATGTAAAACTTTGGATAGCAAAATTTTTTTGCAAATATAGAGACAAAGTTGTTAATTTCCAAAACGTTGATAACTAAAAGAAATTTTTTCAAAGATAAAGGTTTCGATTGAAAGCTTGCAAGGGAAGCTTGTGCATTTTTCAGAATACTTTATTATACATGTCATATGGCATAATTTTGTGTTCACAAATTTAGAGGAATAACGCGGTGCTCCTAAAATTTGAACGGAAATAAATCTAAAGTTTGGAGTTATTGTTTTAATATATAATATAGATAAATAATGCAAGGTCGGATGACCCTTGCCTTTTATATAATTGTGTTTGGTAAAAAATTAGAATTACATCCGTACGTGGGTAATTTTTTAAATGTAAAAATAATTTCTAAACAATAAAAAATAAAAAAAATTTATAAAAACTTCAATAGTAAACCCTAAAAGAAAATTAAGTGTATACACAATAAAATATATTAAGTGAAAGTATAATATGTATTAAAAATAATTTATTATAGAAAATAATATGTCTTAAAATAATTGATTAATAAAAATCAAGTCAATTATTCAACTATTGCCTATTGTTGAATAAATTAACTAATAAGTAATTTGAAATTGGACAAATTCTAAAAAGTAAAATTTTATATAGAGAAAAGAAAAAGAGAAGGATTGGATCAATCAATCTAAATATAAGGTGAAATAGAGACTTAATTACATTAGCATTATAAATTAAACTAGCATTGTGTTTGGAATAAATAAAATTCATAAATTTTTGTGAGATTCATTTACAAATCTAATTTTTGTATTTGGTAAAACTTTTTTAAAATCCAGAATTTATTTAGAAATAAAAAATTTTCAAATCTTGAATTTGCTCAAGCTTTAAACGTATCCTTATAAAATAAGATTTAATAGAAATAGAAATTAATAAATAAAGATGATGGTATTATAAAGCAAATTTAATATCAACATAATAAATAAAGGTGTTTAGGTAAAATAAACATATGAATTCTAATTGTACATATGTTCCAAACAAATTTTGAATTTATAAATGACAAAATTAAATAAAACTATTTTACTATCCCAAATAAAAGAATTCATTTGAAAATACAAATGCACATAAAATTCATTTATATAAATGAAATGAATTCTACGTATACGTAAGTGTTTCCAAACACTATGTACACGATACTCCGTGCAATGCCGTTCTTTCAAATTGGACTGTACTCTTTCAAATTTTTTTAATCATTATTTATGTTACCTACGTATTTAACAATTTCATTTTCTTCGTATTTATATGGTGTTTGTTTGTAACCTTAATTAATTATACTTATTTTTTCCATTAATCATTCACATTTTTAGGATATGGTGACAAAGCAGACCATGATGAGTATCCCTATGATGGCCCATCTAATGTTAGTGCTGTAATGGACGTTGCGATTAATTCTTTATGATGCATCATATTATATGTATTGTATTTATTGAAATAGAGGCTCATTTGTTTGCATTCAACTAATGTAATTATGCAATTTATGGCTATTATCCTATTTCTTATATAACCTGTTGTTGTTTTTAATCTTAATAGATTTAGTAATCATAATCAATCAAGCAATTGGTTAATCGCATTATCCTCGATACTCTTTGCTTTATGCGCATTATATTGAAATTTTTCTAAATTATTAATTACTCATATATTTCTTGCTTCTTATTACTAGTATATATCATTTATACAATATAACAAATTTATGATTATGCATTTATCATGTGCAACACATGGACTTTTTTCTTTTTTACCTCTTAGTCTCAACTCAGCCCCATCTCCATGTAATTTGAACTCAGTTCCTCACTTCTGGAGGAAATAATTTCACACAAATTTTATACTAATGCTATTAGGTACCAATTTTAAATTATGTGAAAATATTAAGAACCAATACTGAAATCATTCCATTAACTTCTTGCAACTAGGTTACATTTTAAAATTTTGACTTGACTCATGCTATACCTTTCGAGGTCCTCACACAATTCATAACCCTCTCTTCAATAATATGGCCATGCACTCTCTATCTCAATCTCTACCACATATTTCTATGGAAGAAAAGTCTTAAAAATGAAACAGTCGCTGTGATAATAACAAGGTATTCATCTTTAGTAGATTCTATTCATTTTTGTGGACGGTTCGAAACCCAGCCTTCCATGGGGACATTCATTATCACATCTACACTTCATCCAATTGGGAGAGGACTTATATTATCTGTAAGTCAAGCACCTTCCTCTAGCCTTCCCCCAAAAACTTTAGCTATTTCCAACTTTTTCCGGACATAAAATTAAGATAAAATGTTGGAAAAATAGTAGTAAATATGAATTTGGAATCTCAGAAACAAACTAAAATTACAACGATACAAGTTAGAATGTAACCAAAAATTAAATAGTGAAATCGAAGCTCAATTGGATCAATATCTTTAAGGGATTTACGCCCCTTATATATGTGCTGAAAGGTTTAGGCGTATCCCTCTCAAGATACAACGATTATACCTCTTACGAGAACCAGTGGTGGTGAACTCTCTCTAGTATGCACTAAAAGAACTATGAATATGCTATGAGAATGCGCAGAAGACTTCTAGAAAACCTTCGTGTAATTTTTTGTACAGAACTCCAAATGAAATTTGCTATTTATAGATATGGAGTCGTGACTAGCAGAATTTAAAACGGTGGGATAAGGCTTACTTGTAACTGTCAAAATGAAGTGGTGTGATAGGGGATGCACCCCAACATGCTGGAGAGATTATAGGGGAGCTTGGAATTCAGTTATGATCTCTCCATTTCCAGGCCGATACATAAAAAAGATTAAATTGGAGCAAAAAAATCAAGACCACACCCACACACCAACCGGGCTAAGCAGGCGCGCATATGGTAGTTTTCAAGCTTCACTCATAGTGTGGAGTCTTCCCCCAAGACCTCATGTTGGCCTCGTCCAACAAGGGTCCTATATATAAAGTAACGAAAAGTCTTGTAAACATTTTATATGAGAAGCACCACACATAAGACCAATTAAGTAACAGAAGCTAATCTCAACATTAATTTTAATTACTAATTTCTCATTCACCACAAGTCTATTTTTAACATATAAATATAGCACGCTCATCAACTCGGAACGAGAAACGTAATGGTGCCAAGATTTGACCCATTTGATAGCTAGACCCAACCCAATTTTCGAGCCAAATTGGCTCTCACCTCGATGTCAGAAACCCATAATTCTAACAGAAAATATAGGATATTTTGAATCATATAAATAAAACATGATAACTTAATGCACAAAATTCTGGTTACGGGCTTAACTCGAGAAAGATCTAAACTTACTTTTAAGCTCACTACGATCATATATAATGAAACTCGAGAAAAGAATGAGAATAACTATAATAATAGTCCCTCTTTGCCGTCTTGATATTATTGGCTATTTACGTTCGGGCAGCACTGAGAACTGGAAGCTACCATAAAAATAGGAAAACAATAGCGAGATTTCTCTCTTTCTTGTTCATATATATAGCATTTTTCAACTAATATATGTTGTCTGCTCTAGGCCCATTTGGCCATCAGAGACATCCCACCTGCACCCAAAAGAACGGCAACGTAAGATTTCATCTGGAGCTTGATGCTACCTTGCAACCTTGGTCCCATGAAATCAGCTGCAAGAAGATCTACAAGAGCCATGTACACCAAAAGACCTGCTGATGAAGCATTAAGCAGTCCAACTGTAATTAGGGCACGAGGGCTGCTTTCTTTATATGAATTTGATAATATTATCCCAATCACAATCCCCAGCGGAGTGGTCACCGAGAAGAAAAACACCAACACTGCTTTCTTGAAAAAATTGTATTCAGCCTGTCCAAAATGATATATGCAGTCTTTATTTGCACCAGAAGTAAAAATTAAAAATATGCAGTCTTTAGTGTGGAAATTAAGTTTGATTATGAAACTCGCGGTGACAGTAATAAAATTTTGAATATATTATAAAGTAGAAGGTACATTTTTACACATTTGACATGGAATGAGATGTTAAACGAGAATGGAGGTATTCTTCGATATGTACCTGGAGGATGCACCCCCCCAGACCCATGCCTTCAAACATTTGATGGAAGCATAAGGCAGCCACAAGCCCCTTTATTGTGCAAGTATTGTTATTGGCACCTAAAGAAAGCCCAATCACAACTGAATGGACAATAATCCCAAATTCCAAGACCTGTCACAAAATTATAATCCACACAAATCAAACAATTGAATAAACAAATCATTCTAGAGAATAAATAATAAATCCTAAAATCTTGAACGAATTTATTAATACTAATTAGTTTTAAGATGAAACCCGTGTTTCTTATCAGCGATAAAATACATACAAGAATTGGAAGACTAACCAGGGCAATTACGCGGTACCGGACTAGCTGTGAACCTTGAGTTTCAACCTTAATTCCACGATGATGGCCATGGACATGACCCTTGTTAACCACCGCCATCTCCTGGTCTCCCTGGATATTTCTTCCATCTGCAACGATGCCATCCTCATGGCTGCTTCCTTTGCTGTACAAGCTAGTAGCCATGGAATCTATCACGAGTGTGATGAGAGCAGAAAGCATGGCAACAAAGCCAGTGAAAGGGAATTTGTGCCATGGATTTTCTGGCAAGCATTCGTGTGATAACATCTCGAATGAATCAGGCAACACATGCATGAACCCTGTCCCTAGTATGATTCCAGCTGAGAAGGCCTTCACAACTAGAAACCAGCTCCGATCCGGGCTCAAAGCCGGGACCGAACGCGTAACGAGAGGCAAGCAAACGCCGATCATGCTGGTGGCGAGGATGGCAAAAATGGCGATGATTTTGAGTGTCAAGGCTCTGGACTTGTCATCAGTGCAACCCTTAATGGATTCTGTCTCGCACTCTTTTGGAGCTACTGCTATGGCTTGGCTTGCTAGACTTGACATGATGAAGAAGAAGACCGAGAAAAGCAAAAAGGGGATGGAATTTTTGGAAGCCATCTACTCACTCTAAGTCTCTAGTCCTCTCCTAGATTTTTTTCACGATGATGAGAAGCAAATCAAGCCTTGAAACTTTATAGAGAGTTTTTTCCTACAAGATGATGTGACTTGGCATATGGTCCAACATAGGGATTTTTTCAAACTTTTTTAAAAGCGTGATGACACGTATCACTGACAGTACTTAACAATGACAATATGCAATTTTAATAGAATTTTTCTTCTATTTTTAAGTCAAATTTGTTGGTATTCCATAAGCTTTTTGATTATTCTTTCAAGTCTTCCACTATAGCAAAAAAATCTATAGTGCACGGTGGACGCATATGGATTACGTGTATGTATTTGGCCTGGTGTGCTTCCAAGTCAGATGAAATAAAATGAAGTGTGTATGCTTTCTATTTTGCGCGATAATTTTCATGCGGCGCGTGCTGTGTTGCTGTCAGTTTTTACCGTAAGCTGTTAGCCTATGGCTGAAGTAATGAATACGTGGGCAATGCGTTGACACGAGTGTGCGTGGCGTGTGTTGACGAGGGAAACATTACTAAAGGCTCCTTCGGATTAAATCTTCGAATAAAATGCAGTAGATCTCTCATCATCATCATCATCATCATTATCATTATTATTTAATTTTTAATTAAATTTTTTTGATAGATAAATATTTTTTAACTTATTTTTCTGTATTATCAGACATTAAATACTTAAAAAATACTTTTGCAATACTAAGCAAATTGTAGAAATCTAAAAATTACATTTCTATGTTGCTTTTATTTACTTGCATAAAATCTCAATTTTGTGTTTTCGATATTTGGAACAAATGACCTTTTTCTATTTATTGAGCATTGGTTTTGGTTGGATGAAAAAATTAGCATGTCATGAAATAAGTCTTAATTAATCTAAAAGTATAATCAAATACTCAATTCGATAATAATTACATCGTTGAAGCTCAAATCTAGCCAAACCAATGAGGTCAAATCTTTAACATTTTCGATCATTAATGATCCATTTGTTTGCAAAAAAAAAAATACATTTCTTAAAATATATTAAAAAAATATTTTTTAAAGTATTTTGTGTTTAACAAGACACAAAAAAATAAATTAATAAGAAAATAATTTTCTATCAAAAATTTTAATTGAAAATAAAATTACAATGGTAATAATAATAATAATAATAATAATAATAATAATAATAATAATAATAATAATAATAATAAAAGAAAATTGAACAAATGGGCTAAGGCTATTAATGTCTTTTTTATGTAAGTTTTAACACCGTTAGGAGAGATATAATCAGTAAAGGGTATACGTGAAACTTTTATTTACCATAGGGTTTAGTTGTAGGACTTTTGGCACTACAGAGGTGTACTATACACTTATAATAGACCACAAGGGGATTTGATACATTTTACCCTAAATCTTTTTTAAAAAGTCATATTTTATAATTTTTTAAAAATATTTTCTAAAAAATATTCATTTTTTTTACCTTTAGAAAAAATTAGTTTTGACCTTTTCTCATATAATTATTCTTTAAAAAAAATAATATAAAAATTTTAAAAAATACTTTTTTTAAAAAAAAGAACTACTTTTCTATTTTTTTTAAAAAAACCAATCCAATAGAGTAAGCTGCAATGCAAGTTCTTAAACCTGTATAAATTTCAAACTATTATTTTTTGAAATTACTAATTTTTGGACAGCCTATTTGGAATGAGGTTCAACAAGGAAAAAAAAGTTGATTTTGCAACCAAAAAAAAAAAAAACATGTATAAATTATTTGGTTATTCATAAAATTGAGTTTCAAGAGGTTAAGAAAGAGGAGGACATAATGATTACTAATTTGCTAGAACCAAAAGTAAAAATTTTAGTAGATAGAGATTTTGTAACAACTTCTTTCGAGGTATGAGCCAGAGTGGGTCATTTCTTAAGAACAATAGCTAAATGGCTTGATACTACTATAAGGATATGGAACCTACATGAATGAAGTCTTGAAAAAGCATTAGTCATGCTGTCTTTTCTAAAACTGCATTCTACAAGCAGTAAATTTATATTATAAATTATACCATACACCTATATTATGGTAACCTCAAAGGTGTACACCGCCAATAAACCTCACAATCCACTTGTCGAATCAATGTGAAATTTAACGAATTCACTTTAATCACACCTACGAACACAACACAATCAGATTGTCGATCAGACAAGGTAACACCTTATTAAGAACTAATTCAAAAAGCAGACCAAGTTTTTGGCAGTTTGGTTGTTTTAGACCTAGTATTTCGCTAAGATTTGTTGCTAAATGAGTAAGGTGCTTTGTTTCCATGTTTTTAATTAGTCAAATTAGTTGCTAATAATTAGCTTGGTAGTAGTTGATGGACCAAGATATATGTTGAGATTGTTGATTCATCAGCCTATAAATATAGGCACTTTATGTTTGTTTCAATGCATCAGTTCCACCGAATAGTAAAAGTTAAAAGTTCTCTACCCATTTTCTTTTCCTCAGATTTTTTGTCTCTTTTACGTTCTCTTCTTTAACAAATTTGGTCCTAGAGCTAGGTTCTTTTGGGGTTTATTGGGTATTTGAGTGAAAATACTTTTTGGGTATTTTGAGAGAAACACGTGAGGGAGTATTTTTTGGGTTCAAAGAGTGATATATAAAATGGTAGCAGCTGGTTTTTTTTCCTCTCAACTACTCATGCCAATTTTCAATGGTGAAAAATATGAGTGGTAGAGCATCAAAATGAAAACATTGCTTAGCTCACAAGATCTATGGGACCTTGTGAAATATGGGTTCATTGATATATTAGAACCCAATGAAGAGGAGGAGGCAAGACTGAAAGAAACCAAGAAGAAGGATGCCAAGGCATTATTCATAATCCAATAAGCAGTCCATGACACTATTTTCTCACGGATTGCGGCGACAACCACATCAAAGCAAGCATGGTCAATCTTGAAGAAGGAGTTTCGAGGTGATTCAAAGGTCATAGTGGTGAGATTGCAATCGCTAAGATGTGATTTTGAAACCTTGGTTATGAAGAATGGTGAATAAATTGCTGTCTTATGATAAGCACATTTCGGATGAGACAATCGCTGCAAAAGTATTAAGAAGCTTGACTTCAAAATTTGACCATGTGGTAGCCGCAATAAAAGAAGCTAAGATCTATCAGTTCTTTTAGTTGATAAACTCATGGGATCCCTTCAAGCTCATAAGTCAAGAATTAATAGATCGCTTGAAAAGAACGAAGAGAAGGCGTTCCAAGTAAAGGAGACAACTAACAAACAAGGAGAAAATAACCGTTCAAAAGGTAGAGGTCGAGGAAGAGGAGGTTTTCGTGGTGGTCGTGGTCATGGTAACAGTCGAGACAGAGGAAGAAATGAAGGATAAAGGCAGTCCAATGAGCAAAGAAACACGAACAGTGGTATTCAATGCTATCGCTACAAAAGATATGGGTATATAAAAGATGATTGTTGGTACAAAGATGACAAGATGAATTTTGCAACAGAAAATGAAGAAGAAAACAAGCTATTTATGGCTTGTACCGACATTAACCATAAACCAGATAATTTATAGTTTATTGACAACAGTTGTTCGAATCACATGATGGGCACCAAATCCTTGTTCAAGGAACTTGATGAGACACAAAGGGTAAAAGTGTCGCTTAGCAATAACAAGGAGATGCAAGTTGAAGAAAGAGGCACAGTGGGAGTTGACACTAGCGACGACAAAGTAAAAGTGTTAGACAATGTTCAATTTGTACCTGATTTAAGATACAATTTGTTGAGCGTTGGACAACTAATGGCCGATGAATATTCTATTTTGTTTGATGATAATACATGTGTCATTAAAAACAAGAAATCAGGCAAGCAAGTCTATGTCAGCATGACTCCGAACAAGATGGTCCCGTTGGATGTTTTTAACATGGAGAATTTTGCTCTTGCTGTAAGTGCAAAGGATGACTCAAAGCTATGGCATTTGAGGTACAGGCATCTAAATATCAAAGGACTAAAATTGCTAAGTGATAAAGGTATGGTTCTTAGACTGCCGAAAATTGGCTCTCTTGATTTATATGAAGGTTGCATCTATGGAAAACAAACTAGGAAATCATTTCCTATTGGAAAAGCATGGAGAGCTTCATGTTTAGAATTAATTCATGCTGATTTATGTGGGCCTATGCAAACTGAGTCCTTGGGTGGGAGTCATTATTTCTTGTTGTTTATTGATGATTGTAGTCGTATGAGTTGGGTGTATTTTTTGGAAAACAGGTCAGAAACTTTTGAGAAGTTCCAGAAATTTAAGGCTGTGGTGAAGAACCAAAGTGACTACCATATCAAAGTTCTTCGGAAAGATAGAGGAGGAGAGTTCGTGTCCAAAAAAATTTAATTTGTTTTACGAAGAAAATGAAATCCATAGGGAGTTAACAACTTCTTACCCTCCGGAGCAGAATGGTGTTGCTGAGCGGAAAAATTGAACCGTTGTAGAGATGGCAAGAAGTATGTTACAAGCAAGGGGATTCTCAAATTAGTTTTGGGCAGAAGCTATAGCAACATTCGTCTATCTATTAAATCTCTCACCAACAAGCGCTGTCATGAACAAAACTCCATATACAGCTTGGCGTGGAAGGAAACGAAATGTAAGCCATTTATGAGTTTTCGGGTGTGTTGCTTATGCTTTGGTAAATTCTCAATCTCGTTAAAAGCTTGATGAAAAATGTGGAAAGTGTATTTTTATTGGTTATTGTACTCAATCCAAAGCATATAAATTGTATAATCCTTTTAGTGGCAAGATTATAATTAGAAGGGATATAGTTTTTGATGAAAATGCAAGTTGGGACTGGAGGGAAGAATAGGTGTCTCTCCCAAAGAAAGACAAGAGCCAACTCCTACAAATTCACCTGCTATCTCATCAATAGTATCGGCAATATCTATGACTCTTGAAGAGTCTTCACCAGAGCCAATTCCATTGAGATATCAACTAGGGCTAGAGAGCCGAATTCAAAATATGCTGATGATATATATACATCTTGTCAATTTGCTCTTGCTGTTTTAGATTCTCTAAATTATGAAGAAGCCACTGAAAAAGAAAACTGGCAGAAACTAATGGTGGAAGAGATGAAAGCAATCGAAAAGAATGGGACATAGGAGATGGTGGATTTACAAGAAGGCAAAAGTGCAATTGGCTTGAAGTGGGTGTACAAGACAAAGTTTGTTGCAGATGGAAGCTTACAGAAGCATAAAGCTCGTCTTATGGCAAAAGGTTTTGTGCAGCAATATGGTGTTGATCTTGAAGAACCTTTTATTTGATAGCTCGATTTGAAACAATGAGGCTTGTTCTAGCATTGGCTGCACAATTGCAATGGCCAGTTTATCAATTTGATGTCCATTTGGCATTTCCTAATGGAGATTTGCAATAAGAGGTCTATATAACACAACCAGAAGGTTTCGTAAATAAGGGCAACGAGACACAGGTGTACAAGTTGAAAAAGTGTTGTATAGATTGAAGCAGGCCCCTAGAGCTTGGTACAACATGATCAATGGGTATTTTCAACAAAAAGGGGTATATGAGAATTGAAAACGAGCCCACCTTGTATGTTAAAAAACAAAGGTGAAAATAATTTCATCATTGTTTGTCTTTACATTGATGATATCATTTATATTAGTTCCTCTCTCGTGAATGAGATTAAGTCTCAAATGATGATTGAGTTTGAGATGTCGGATATGAGTCTATTGCATTATTTCCTTGACCTTGAAATCTATCAAACTGAAGATGAAATTTTTATTTCACAAAGGAAATACGCCAGAGGTCTTCTACACCTATGAATATTAATGAAAAATTGCAGTATGAAAATGGAGCTGAAATGGAAGATGCTAGAAGGTTTACAAGTTTGGTTGAAGGTTTGATTTATCTAACACACACTCGACTTGATATTGCATTTTCTTATTGGTGTTTTTTTCCAAATTTATGCAACAACCTTCAAGTTCATTATGGAGCAGCAAAGTGGGTTTTGCGTTATATTGCTGAAACTTTGGAGTATGGCATCTGGTACTCAAAAACTTTTAATTTCAAATTGCATGGGTGCACAGACAGTGATTGGGCGAGTTCTTTGGAAGATAGGCTAAGTTTTTCAGCAAATGTTTTCACTTTGGGTTTAGGAGTGATCACGTAGAGCTCGAAGAAGCAAGGTACAGCATTGTCAACCTCAGAAGCCAAGTATGTTTCAACAATGTCAGCAACTTGTCAAGCCATTTGACTAAAGAGTATTAGAAGCTCTTCAACAAAAACAGAAGAGAGCAACGAAGATATTTTGTGACAACAAGGCAACTATCTCCATGACAAAGAACCCAACATTCCATAGCAAAATGAATCATATTGATATTCATTATCATTTCATTCGTGAGTTGGTACCAAAGGAGAAGATATCATTGGAGTATTACAACACCCAAGAACATCTGGCTAATGTGTTGACAAAGACTTTACCCAAAGAATAGTTCTACTATTTCAGAGATTTTCTTGGTGTCTGCAACTTTGAATTAAGGGGGAGTATTAAGAACTAATTCAAAAAGCAGACCAAGTTTTTGGCTTAAGTGGTTAGGTTGTTTCAGGCCTAGTATTTCCCTAAGATTTGTTGCTGAACGAGTAAGTTGCTTTGTTTTCATATTTTTAGTTAGTCAAATTAGTTGCTAATAATCAGCTTGGTAGTAGTTGATGGACCGAGAAATATGTTGAGGTTGTTACTTCATCAGCCTATAAATATAGGCACTTTATGTTCGTTTCAATGCACCAACTCCACCGAATAGTAAAAGTCAAAAGTTCTTTGCTCATTTTCTTTTCCTCAGTTTTTTGTCTCTTTTACGTTCTCTTCTTTAACACACATTTGATTACGAGCTCCAAAATTGTTTGCAGATTGTGAACATATTTTAAAAAGTTGTAAAGAGGTAATTTATTATTATCAACATATGATATAAAGCTTTTGGACATATAATATAAGAATAATGGATAAGTAAGTTGTGAACAATTTAAAGTTTTGAATATAAGTGTTAAAACTGTAAACATGTAACATGCAATTTATAAATAATTAAAAGTTATAAACGTATAGTATAAAAATAATGAACTTATAACAACAAAGTTGTGAACGTGCTATTGCGGTGTGGATAGTACTAGGTGGATGCACAATATTTAATGTGCAACGTATCTAGTCCCAAGTTTATATATATACACTTTCTTAATTATAACAATTATAACATATTCATTTATAATTAAATATTAAATATATTACTTAAATAAAATTAAAAAATTCAAAATTTTAAAAAATAAAAAATGAAACTAAAAATTAAAATTAATAAATTATAAATAAAAAATTAAATATTAGAAGTTAAAAATTAAAAATTTTAAAAATTGAAAAAATAAAATTTTAAAAAATAAAAATTGAAAAATTAAAAAAATTAAAAATTACAAAGATCAAGAAATTTACAAACTAAAAATATATAAAATATTAAACCAAATAAATAAATACATCATAAACAATAGTTTGAGCAACAATTTTAATCAAACAAATTATAAACTATTTTTTTATATGACAATTTTACCAAACAATAAAGCAATTTTTTTCAACTGTGCATTTAAATCTAGCACTTTTTAAAAATGCAATAGAATATTGGAATAGCAACGTCAAATTGGCCCTAGTGAGTTTCTTTTTGTATTCTATCCATTTCATTAATTCTTTAGGCAAATTTAGCGAATTTTCACTTTTGGCCGAATAGGAAAGGGATGACTAGTTGGTAAAATTGCACCAATGCCCCCATAAATTTATACTAGTTTCATTCTACAAAGATAAACTACTCCATTTTCACATTATTTAAGACAATTTAGTCCATATAATAAAATAATAAAGGCCTATTTGACATAATTAGTTGTTAGGATAATTGATAGTCATTATATTTTAACTATTAGAAGAGGTTGTGTCCGGTCCGGACATCTGCAACGCCTTTCCGTGCCTCTTTCTATTTAAAATCTGACATGCAGAGTGTGGCATTTTATTTTAAAAAGTCTATATAAACTCAAAAGATTCTTTTTCATAAATCAATCGAAGGGTGCATTGCCTCTTTGAGTGCTTTGAATATTCGATTCCAATGGCTGTTTATGCAAGTGTTGAAGGAATTCTTTTAGCCTCTTCTTCGCTTTATTCTAGATCGAAGCAATTAGCAGTTGCGCATGTTTTTCATGACCAAACAGGGCGACATCATCAGGCAATGATGCATGAAAAGGAGGGGGGAAGGGGAAAGAGGGTGATGCTCTGTGTTGGGGCTCTCAGAAGCCTACAGCTTCTGCTTCTGAGTGGCATTGGATCGAGGCCTACCTCCTTTGGATGAAAGGCTCAAGAAGAAAGGGTTTGCAATTGCTTCGCGATGTC
The DNA here is from genome assembly GCA_028554755.1 of Cordia subcordata. NCBI lineage: Eukaryota > Viridiplantae > Streptophyta > Magnoliopsida > Boraginales > Cordiaceae > Cordia > Cordia subcordata. Next base: position 19,798,599 of record JAPTOF010000003.1, on the reverse strand, counting down.
AATGCTGTCATAACAAGGAGACTTTTAGTCATTGTTTTTGAATCGGAGATATTGCAGAATGTTTGGAAACAGTTTGCGGCCCTCTTTGGTGTTCGGCTTGGGATGTTTGTTGGCATTAGTCAATGGTTTATGAACTAGGTAATCTCTAATAAAGCGGGGTCTGGGCATGTTACTATGTTAATACCCTTAATCATCTTTTGATGTGCATGGCTTGAAGCTATGATGCCAAACATAGGGCGAAGGGTTTTCAGGCTGCTCAAATCATTTGGAGAGTGAAGCGTTTCATTGGCCAATTGTGCCAAGCGGGCTTATTTTCATTCAACCAGTGGCGTGAGGTGGAGGATAGTTTGGATTATTTTAAGGCCTCTATTAGTGTTCCTCTTCAGAAGGTGTCGAAGGTTATCGTGTGGAATTTTACCAAGTGAAAAGAGTTTTCAAGCTTAATGTTGGCGAGAGTTATCATATGACACATGAGAAAGCCAGCGGAGGTGGTCTCTTGAGAAGAGCTTATGGGAGTTTAATGTTTGGCTTCTATGAATCACTGGATACCAGGTCGGTAGTTGTGGCAGAGCTTCAAGCGCTGATTAGAGGCTTACAACTTTGTTTGCAGCGTGGGTTTACTGGTTTATGGGTGGAGTTAGATTCTTTATGGGTGGCGAGGTTGATGGAAGGTTTACCGCATGCTTAGGAGCTTTGCTTTGAAGTGGCCAGAGCAAGGCGTCTATTGGCTCAATGCAATGCTCGGGTTACTCATATATGCACGGAAGGGAATAAGGCGGCAGATTTGTTGGCGAATAAAGGAGCGATGCATAAGGGTCTCTGTGTCTTCGACACACTAGAGAACGATAGGGTTCTACGAGGCTTAGTTGGTTGTGACCAGATGGGCATACCTAATTTATGAGGTTAGTTGGTCTTAGTGATAGGTTTTGTTTGTAAGGGTAGAAAGTACAAGCAGGTTTATGTTTTTGAATTTTTTTTTTTAAGAGTAGTAGTACTACCTTGTTTACTATTTTATGAATTACTTCTACATTTCATTATATTTTCGTAACTAGGTTAGTCTGTCAACCTAACATCCTTTAGGAGTAGAAGAGAGAGTCAAGTTTATATTCTCTCTCTATATTGTAGTTTATTTTTTTGATATTAATAAACTTTAGAGCGGTGCCGTCCCTTTTTGTCAAAAAAAAATATTAGTGGATAGTTGTTTAATTAGTTAATTGAACAAAATATGTTCGGATAAAATTAACTATTAGATTAGCTAGAAAAAAAAATGACAAAGAAAATATTGATACCATATTACCATTGGCATAATATTTATAATAATTATTATTATTGTTACTAAGATAATTCTTAAACATATATTTTTAATAATATTAATAAATTAATTTTTTGATAAAACATTTGTCTCAATATTATAAAAAATATTTTTAATATGTTCAAATTTTATTTCATCAAAATAAAATAGTAAATGGACTGATAAAAGTTATACATAAATTATCTTTTACATTATTTTTTTGGCATTTGCCAAAAAAAAAAGTAAAAAATAGATTATAGAGAAAGATTGAAGATACTGTAAGATTTCCAAAAGAAGGGAGAAATGGTAAAATTACTAAGAAAGACATGAAAAACTACAAGGTTTTAAAAAATATCAAAAATATTACTAAGTTAAGAAAAGATAATTGAAACACTAAAAATTATCTGAAAGGTCAATTGAAAACCTATCTTATTTAATAACAATAACTTGGAGAAATAACTTTTTGACCTAACCAAGAAACTAAAATCTACTCGAAGAGCTATTCTTAGTATTACCGAATAGTACCTAAAATTTCTTTAGTCTTTTTAAAATTATTCTTGAAGCTATAATTAGGTAATAGTGAACATTTCTTGATAAAAATACACGTTAAATGAGGACATGGAAGAAAATCAATAAATTAAGAAAATCAATAAATTAACTTTTCTTGACAAAAAGAAATCGCACTATAATTTAATTGAAAAGCAAGAAAATAAACCTATTTTTACATGATGGTGACAGTATGGAATTTCAAACCACTTAATAAACTTCCTGCAAGATTAGAAAAGTTCACTTCCGCAATGCAAGAAACCAATCGACAAGGACATGAATTCTTTTCCAAGTATCACTGTTCTTTATCTCAGATACAAGATAGTTGAAGTACTAAAATCTTTCTAAAGAGTAGAGAAACGAGGACAACAAATGCCCAAGACCTCTTAATCCCTCACATTGTTACAGAAGATTTCAGGTTTCTCGGATGTTTATGATACTAAACAAATTTATCGGGAAGAAAAAACAAGTAATGCAGAAAACCTGTTAAGCATCGCACCTCGGGAAAAGAGCTCAAAAATTAATTTACACAATAAGCAAACTCAGAATGACATTCTTCCCTCATAAATAGTGGGGGAAAAGAAGATTAAACCAATGCATAAAATATATACAACAGTGATGAATGATCACGTGTCTACCAAAATTGGACTCCTCAAAACTTCTGATTCAATAACCAGGAGGAGATGAGTGTAAATAGCAGCAGCTCCATGATGAGGCCACAAGCATGTGCTTAATCCTCGGTAAATCAGAGGAAACACAATGCCGGAGTGTCATTTTACTATAACTGTTAGTTGGAACCTGTCTTGCTCACCAGTTCTGTAGCTGAGAAGTTATACTTTTAACGACAGGATGATATTCTGTATGCACGTGTCTCTTAGCTTTCTCTGAACCAGGCTCCTCGAGCCACTCATCATATAGTCTTTTTATGATAGGATTTGTGAAAGGATCAGACACTGAAACCTAGAAAATTTAAAGATAAGAGAGATTTAGAGCCGCTAATAATGATACCATGTATACATATTCATATCAGATGTAGGCCCAGGGAGAACAGAGAAAAAAGAAAATAACAGAAGCAGATAATAGGTATTTGATTCTGTGCATCATCCAAGACTGATAAACTTATTGTCTCATAGGCAGCTCAACAACATGATCATGCTTTCTAACCCCTAACTTCTAAACCTTCTTGAAGCACTTGCATGGTGAAATGCGAAATATAACGTAACGGAAGACCAGAAAGTTAGATTTGACTCCAATACCAGTAGACTTACATTTTCCATATACGTTAATTCCAACAACTGAATAAGATCTTTTCCAGATTGCGCAGGTTTGGGCTTGATTTGACCTCCGCCATTCAAGCATCCTGTTAATAACACAGGGAGTGGAAAGATCTCAGTCATCCAAGTATCCAGTCTCATGTACTTCAATTGCAAAACATAGTCACAAACAGCCACTTGAAAAGGCATATTACCTGAAGGGCATGCCATGATCTCCAGAAACTGATATTCACACTTTCCAGTTTTGATTTTTCTGATGACGTTCTGGAGGTTCCGAAAACCGTAACATAGTGCAAATTTCAAAACAGTTTTACCTTCTATCTGCGTTAATAAGAGAGGGCATTATGTAAGTTAGCCAACCAGAGTTTGCCACAAGTAACACAGTAGATCAACACAAATGCACTCAATCAATCAACTATATACAACTAAGAATGAGAACAGTTCCCTTGACCGACAATTCTGTGGTCCTCAATGTTTTGGAAACACTGATATTATCTGTATAAAATTAATAATTGTAAGGTACATAATCAGGGATGAGTAAACAAGCCAAGTAAGGTCACAATTAAATGATGCCAATCTAGTGCACAGAAAATCCTAATCTGCTGTTGAGAAGAACTTATTGTATCACTATTTTCACATGTCGCAATCCGCTACTAACGACTTCACTTCATAAAAGCACATACATGAATACCTAATGAGTAGTGCCTACCCTAAACTTCACTTACTATGTTAAAAACAAGAATAACCAATATTAGAAGTACACCTTGTCATTTCTATGAATGATAGTGTAATAAAAGATCTGAGCACTTACTTCCAGACTGACTTCTTGGAAGTCTGAATTCCTTAAAACCTTGAAGCCTAGGGGGCCTCCAATTTCCTTACCAAAAAGCGTACTAGCAGCATGTCGAAATATAATTTCAGCATATCCTCCCGAGCCTCCTCGGACCCCATAAAGATGGCCTTCCTCATCAACATTTGTTAACCTGTAGATAGTGCATTATTAATTAAGTCTATTATCTAGGAGCAAATTGAGAAAATCCATCAAAGGATATATTTTGCTCTTACAATTTATCCAGTGGAGACTCTTCCAGAGACTTCAAGTCAACCGATCTGGACTGCAATGCAAAGTATATATCAATTAAGTCCAACAACTTCAGCAAACCCCTCCCATTTCCTTCTCTAAAGGACCCAAAGGATGAGCAATACAATAACATGGAAATTGGGGTTACCTGTATCAAATCTAACACCTCTCCAGTTGTCAACACCGAGTCTACCTCTGTAATTTTTTCACCTCGAGCTGCCACTTCAAAGACGAAATCATCCCGAGCAGCCTCAAGCTTCTTGTCATAACATGGCATTATTGTTACATGGTATAGGTCCTCAGGTCTGTCCAGAGATTAAACCAACTATGATGTCAGAAACTAAGTCTCATTAACCACGCAAACTACAAAGCCTGTAGGCTATCACTGCAGCCTTGACTACCAAAACCATTTTATCACGATGATATTTATCCCTCTGTGTGCAGTATGCCAATCCTAAATGAGCATGCCATTCAGAATTCTGAGTACCTTGCAGCATTGTCATGTTTCAGAAGAGTACAAAATGAAGTAATGTTAGAAAAATTAAAATATGTAGATTACGTAAGTTTCTAGAGAACTACTCAGAGAGGAGATTTAAGTATAGAAACATAGTGCGCACAGAGAAATGTATGTATGTTGAAAAAACTTATGCACCAATCTCATGAAGATAGGAAAAGCTGAAACGTTTCATTAAGTAACTCCTGACTATCAAATTTTCACAACAGTCCATTATAGTGAAATGACTAGACACATGACAATATACCTTAGAGATAGATGGTGGCATATGTGTTTCTTAATGATAACTCCCATAGTCTGTTGGGGGCTCTTAACTGAAGAAATATATGGAAGAATATAGGAGCCAAGAGTTTTCTCAGCATAACATATCCAACCTGCAATTACAGAAAATTATAATTGCATTATAGTGAACTAAGAAATAGGGAATCCGGAGTAGCACAAGTGGTTAAGACTACTTCCCGTAGCAGTGATGAACTCGGTTCAAATCCCAAGAGGGGCAGGGGGTTCGGGTTGGAGTGGGGAGTTAAAAAAAAAAAATAGGAACATCTGTTTTAACTATTGCATGATCCCATTTACCAAATTCACCTTCAGAAAAGAAAATCGATTATCTCAGAAACTTTAGACATTTAATGCAGACACCAGTCTGAGTGTGTACGAAGGAAAAGAAGGGTACCTGGGCATGCAGAGGTAATCATAGGTAGTGATGAATTGGATTTTCTGTCGTCAGTCGAATGCCATTCTCTATAGCGTGATAAGAATTCATTACAAGATTCTACAAGTGTTAAGTCCCGGCTGCAGCTTGTGTCAAATACAGCTTTGACCCCTAGGGACTTGAAAAATGTCGTGAGCTTCTTGAATACCTGGAAAATCAAATTTCAAGTTGGTGCTCAATAAACAGATTGGGGAAAGAAAAAGAAATATTATAAGTTCTAGACTTTGGAGACCTCAATATATTAAGCAGCTTTTTACCTGAAGAGGGGAGAGCCCACAATGAACAGCAAGAGAAGCCCTTGACTGGGGAGAAAGGGAGACAATAATAGCCTTTCCTTTTTTGATATTAGACAGGAACTCATCTAAGCTCTGCTTCTCAAGCATGACAGTCTCTGCTGATGTTATGCACCCACTGCATGATAATTTTGAATATTAGTTCCTAAACATTTGCATTGTCATCGCTCCACATAATTTTTGGAAATGAAAAGAAAAGAATCCTGAGCAGATATATTTCTCGCTTCCACTCCTCTCATGAATGATAGATAACAATCGAGATCAATAAAATGATAAATCAACAATTTATCGTATCCACATTGTGCCATCTACGCATAGAAGTGCTTATCACCTTAAATTCAGATTTACTTTTAACCCTGATTATTTCTTTGTGGAAGGCACAGGAGCTGATTTCTAAGAGTGAACCAGACATTGGATTCTACCATAGACAAGTTAGCAAAACTACACTCTTCCAACTACTGTGATTGCACACACACACAAACATATATGAAGATAGATAATGACCGTAAAGATAAGAAGGTGTATAGGAATACCTGCATGCTAAGCAGTCTTTGAGTGAAATTTTCACTGGTTCAGTCTGTGCTGGCTTCTCAGCAGATTTAGCCTTCCCTGGAATCTTTTCAATTAACAAAACATAAGAATCTTTAAAAAAAAAAGAAAAGAAAAAACACACACACAGAGTCTACACTTTTAGGCACTTAGTACTCCATAATGTTTCATGCTGCAAAGGGCAAATCTTACTAGTAGTCACTAATGCCCACTATTAAGTACCAAAATCGCCAGAGAGTTCCCAAATTCTAAAGTCATCAAGTTGGCCGCTCCAGTGATCTTTCCATCAAAATTGAGCAAAAAAATTACAAAATCACTTTTATTTTCCACAAAAGTTCTTTAATATTTCCACTAATTTTCAAGTTAGTCATCAAAAACTGAAATGTACATATTCATAAGGGTGGGAACTTTTTCCTTGAACACTAACGGCAAAACATTGAGCCTTGAGGTCTCAACAACACTCCTGAAATATGATAACTATTTTGAGAACCCTTGGTGCTAGTTAAAAAAAGTGCCTAAACACAACTTTATGTTGTTGCGAGCAAATTCTGATTGACCCAAAAAAGAAAAAGGGAAAAATTCACGTTACCCCCTATGATATGCCAAAGTATTAGGTTACTCCCGTGTTTCAAAAACTTCAGACCAGCCCTTGTGTTTTTCCAAAATTGATCACACCCTCCCCTACCGTTAGTTCAACACTAATACCATTAAATCCAAGCTTAAAATGACAAAATTGCACCTCTAATTCCTAGATGGTAAATTTCGCGTCACTCCCAGTGATATGTGAAAGTATCACGTTGTCTCTCTCTGATATGCGAAAGTATCATGTTGCCTCTTGTGTTCCCAAAACTTCAGATACCCCTTGTGAGAATTCTAGATATTGAAGTGGCCCATGTTTGCTTTTGCTTTTTTTCTTTTTTCTTCTTCTTTTGCTCTGTTTTGCGAATGGCTGAGGAGGTTTTGGAGTTTTTCATTTGCAATTGGATGGATTTTAATCAAGTATGGTGATATAATTCAATGCAAAAGACGAAGAAAAAGAAAACGAAATAAGGAATATGTTATCTTTTGCCCAAACAGAAGGTAACGTATAAATAGAAAGTAAAACAAGTAAAAATGTTATACCAGCGATGTTTCTAGCGCGTGTGGCTCAAATTTGACGAAAAAATTGACGGAAGAAAGTAACATGATAAATTTCTAAAAAACACAAGGGGACAATTTGAAGTTTTAGGAATACAGAGGGTGATGTGATACTTTTACATATTACAGGGTAAAGTGAAATTTACCTTTTTTCTGTCATCCCAAGGATATTTTTGTCCAAATAGAAGGTGAAACGCATAAAAATGTTCAACCAGCTACATTTTTAGCGCACATAGCTCTCTAACGGAAAAATTGATGGAGGGGACAACATGATAAATTTCAAAAAAACTCGAGGAGATTTTTGAAACACAAGGAGTAACGTGATACTTTCACATATCACAACATTCTTTCACATATCACAACAGAGTAACATGAAATTTACCCAAAGAAAAAAGAGCACATTCTCAATTCCCTATCCGAAGAAAAAAATAGAACCCCATTTTATTTACAATACACGGACACGATTAAGGCCTCGTTTGGATTGGCTTTTCTAAAAGCATTTTCCCCTATGACTTTTGGAGAGAGTACTCTTTTGAGAAGCCCTTCTGGCTGAAATTGAACTTTCTTTGGAGTTTCAATTCTTTTAAAAATCCAATCCAAATACTTGTGGTAAAACATATGTGATTTTTTCAAGGGGGGAAAAAACTTTTCCATATTAAATAGCCAATCCAAATAGGCCCTAAGAAAACTGGAAGATAAAAGCAGCTAGAAGAACACTCCAAAACTCAAGCTTTAAGAAAAGTGTATTAGTTTCGAAAACACAAACCCTAATTGGGATAAAACAAATAATTTTCAGAATCAACTGATAGCAATTAACTAAAGTATAATCCTAGCTGAAATTAAAAAATAGCAATTAAAAAAATAGATTAAAAAAAAAGATACCTCAGCTTTATCAAGCCTATTGGAGCTAGCTTTAAGCGATACAACGCAGCCCTGCGATGGCGCTATGTAATCATTCAGGTCTCCTATTCTCAGCGTCGCCGAGAATTTCTCCGACATCTTTATATCTATATGTATGTATATAAGTGTGTCTATATAAATATACAAAGACTCGATTTTTAATATATATTTTTAGTATTTGAAGCTAAAAAAAATGAAAATTGGGTGAAATTTGAAGCTTTGGTATGTGTGTGTTATATGGTGATGCTGAAGGTCGATCGGAGGCGGTGGAGCAGGATTTTGTGCAGGCGTGTGTGCGTGTGTGCGTGTGTGCGTGTGTTTTGTGTGTGAAGAAAGAGAAAATTGTTCGGTACGGGGGGCTTACGAGTTACGACACTGAAATGTGTACTGACCAATCTTCTTTTCTTTTCAAAATTGATGTGCCTCACTGTTGTTGGTTTTTTTTTTTTTTTTTTTTTGGGGCAGAAATGTGCCTCGCTGTTGGCAGGAAAATATCAAGGCCTGGAAAAACGTTTTCGAAAAAAATGTATATATTTAGGCTCGTTTGGTGGCGATGTTAAAATTTTGATAAACATAAATCAAAATTATAAATAAGAAACTGTCAGTATTAACTAAAAATAAAAATTATATACATGTTTGGTTAAATTTCAGAATCTGTAGACAAAAACAAAAAACTTATTTAATAACTCATATTGTTTACAAGATGTTTTTGTCTTTCATTTCTCTTTTCTACAATTTCACAAGGCATTGAAAATAAATAGTATCATAACTATTAGTCCAATATATCATACAAAAGTTAGGTACAAATGAAAATACCAAAACTAGTGGATACTTCATCAAATTTCCTCAACTACCATACTTGGCATATTATTTTCAAGCCTATAATCTTTCCACAACTTGTTTGCAATTTGAGTTCTCTTGGAATCCATATATAGTTGTTGAGCTAGAGTAACATCGTACTAAACTCTATCTGTTGCATTCTCATTTTCACTTTCCTCAATTATCACGTCTTCTTCATACTCTGCAAACAATTGATTTTTTGGTGCATTTTTCCTTACAAAGTTGTGTAGAACACAACAAGCCATTGCAACATATTTCTTCGTCTTCAAATGATATCTTGACATTTGTTTAAGTAAAGGAAACCTAGCTTTTAAAACACCAAAACAACATTCAATGACGTTCCTTAAAGAAGAATGCCTATGATTGAATAGCTCTTCTGGACTTCTCGACTTGCCACCTGTCCTGAAATCTCTCCCTCCAATATGGTGAAAGAAATACAGGCATGTTGGTATAGCTAGAATCATCAAGATAATATTTTCCTGTAATATAAATTAAAATATATAGATAATATATTCTCGTGTATTAGAAAGAGGTAAATGTTGAACTTTTTACACCTATAGGAGGCAATGGAAACTTGTTGTTCTCATCATGCACAGTTTATGGTAGAATTCTTGAATCATTTGCTGAACCTTCCCACCCAGTCATCACAAAGGTAAAACACATATCAAATGAGCACACACACATTATATTCCATGTTAGATCAATATTTTTTTCCTCGACAAAGAATTTGTTGATCAGTTGAAATGGAAGCACTAAGATGTGTTACATCTATAGCCCTCACAGAATCCTATCATGTGAAAATGAGACATAAATTTAAAATAAAGATTTCAAAATACAAGAAAAATAATGAAATGTCAATTAATAGATACCTTGAAATATGGATGATATTTTGGATTATGTTCTATCTCTGGAGGAATGGTATTCATTGATGATGGAGTGATGACCCTTTTTGTGAAACGATTATTGCTTTCAACACTTGGTGAAAATACTTTGAAATAGTATATGTAGAGTGTTGAAAGCGTTCGGCATTATCACGTGTCAAGTCTATGAGGCAAATTGTCATTAGAAAAATAGCAACTTGTTCTTCGACAATAAGCTTTCTCGTAGACTTCAAACCTCCAAATTCCTTTAGCTCTGAACAAAGTAAACTAAAAGTATCATTATCCGTTCGAAATGATTCATAAATCCGTATATGATTCCCATGAATAAGTTCCTGCACCCACTCATGTCCACCTAAGCAAAAGTTCAACATGGTTCTTTTTCCAAATATAGACGATCATACTCCATTAATGCCAAAGTAATGAAAACATACATCTTATCATTGAAATCGGAATCAAAATCTGATAAGCCATCCATATGTGTAGAATATAGAAATAATATTATTATAAAAGCACATAATGAACAATATTAACATAATAAATCAAACAACAAATACATCCAAGTGCTTAAAAGAAACATGACAAGTCATAGAAACACCAAATATAACCAAGTGCTTAAAATCAACATAACAAGTCATAAAACAACGAAGTGCTTAAACTAACACGTCAAATACGATCAAGTGCTAAAAATCAACATAACAAGTCATAAGGAAAGCAACCAACCTCTCTTTCTATCATCTGACATATCGAAAAAGATCTCTCGATAAAGACTAGAATTATGCAAAGCTTTCACAGCTTTTCCATACACAAGACCTTCAATGCCTAATGCATTTAAAGCCTTCAAGCATTCCTTAATTGTGGTGACTTCATTACGAGCAGAAGAAGTTGCCTCAACCCCGCTATCTCCCACGAATGACGATGATAAGGCTAACTTTTGTTCAAGCAAGTCATTCCTCCTCTTAGTCTTCTCACGAATAATGGCCAAATCCTTTTCTAACATGCTAGAGTAACTCCTTCTCTTCTTTCTCATAGAAGTTGGATGAGGTTCATTTTTTTATAGTGCACTAGGTTGAGAATTACTAGCATTAGAACCGATTAAAATGATATCATCAACACTAAGATCCACTTTGTCTTTATTAGAAACACCATCACCTTCATCTTCACTAACTGAAGGTGATTTAGTGGAGGGATGAGCATTAATGCCTATTACTTGTGTATCACCAACAATGAAGGATAAATCATTATACTCTAGACGCCTTTTCTTCTAAACCTTTTTGCCAACTTATATACCTACCAATGTTTATAAAAAGTAGTTAGTTTTTACAATTTATTCATATAATTGATATAAGAAAATAAATGACAAGAGATGTTACCTTGCTCAAGTTATCCCAAATTTCATCGCTTCCAATGACTTCTCCAATTATTGCATTGTAACCTATTCCACTGTCCGTAAGCAAAGCTTTAAAATTTCTTTGTCTACTTCTCAAATTATTATATTTGTTTTTCAATTGATTACCAGAGTATTCCTTTTCAAGTTTAGCCTTAAGTGCTTCTTTGATTGTTTTCTACCCTTTCTTTGAAAAAGTAGTATTGGTTCTACTGCCTTTTTTCACCTCCTAAACCATCAAACTAGTTAAATACTCTTCAATTGCATCAGTACACACATCTTTCCCATCAATCTCTACACAATCATTGCCATCATTTTGAGAATCATCCATCTTAAACAAAAACAAACTAATAAAAAAGAAAAGAAAGACAAGAGAAGACATTACATGAGATACACCATTTAAAAGATAATAATACTTTAGTCTACCAGTTAATCGTCTTTTATAGATACTGAAATAATGTAAAAAAAACAAAAAAGAAAATCCCGACTTAAATCCCATGTTAAGACTCCTCCCAAAAAAGAGAATATTTTCATTAAGCAAATTACTATATAGGAATAATTCCAAACAAGTAAACAATGTCATTTTAATATCATATCCAATGCATCATTAACCGAATAAGTTTCTGCATTATCATTACTAAAAGATAAAGAACTTTAAGCAAATTTTGGTTATTTCAACTCCATGATAACTTTGATGAGCTAAGGACAAGAAATTTGTCATGTGCCATCAACCATTAAATCATCAATTCTTCTCAATCCTCAATTTCTGATCTATAATACTGCCAAGGAATCAACTCAAACTGCACCACAATCATCACAAACACGTAGCCTAATGTGTAGTTCATGGTTAGTGAAAATCTTGCCTAAAATTTTTTTAAAATCCATATGTACCTTTACTTTTTAAAATTTAAGCAATATCTATTGAAAATATATATTTATATATACTAAAATTATGCATTACAGCCTCTGCAATACAAAACATGTCAATATCAATTTTCATTTTCCCAAACTAAGATATTAAAGTCTCGAGGTCAAATGATGAGAAAATAAAAAAGAAAAGGATATAAAATTTTCATTTTTCCAAAAGAACAAAAAGAGAAAAAAGAGAAAAATAGAAAAAAGGAAAAACAGAATATCATCTCTTTGGCACCGCAAAATGCACATATTCTTACATTCATGTAGCAGCCTCAAATCCAACAAAGTTAAAAGTCGCATGCTCAAATCCAAAAAAATTGAAAGCACGTATTTTATTGCAATTAAGAGGTACCAAAAGTAAAGTTTGTGGACTTATCTTTTGGGTTACGAAGTTACTTGGCTTTTTGGGCTGTTAGATTCTAAGCTTGATGAAAAGTTATGATATGACTGGGCCTCACTCTTTTAATAGTCTTTTGCTGGTGCTCTTCCGTTTTTAACGCGTAACTATTATATTAACCTGCGCAATGCAGCGGTTATTCTGTTTTTTCTATTTTACGTTTTGTGTATTTATATAATTATATGATTAAAAATAATCATCAATTAATAAATAGCTTGATAGACTGTTTCCCTGGAGTTATGACGTGGGCCCAAATCTTATCAAAGGCCAAAGTTGGGCTGGTAAAGGATTAGAAAGGTTAAAGGTGATTAGTTTTACAAATAAAACAATTTATTAATGTATGGAAGATCTTTTACAACCAATATATTCATGACATTAGTTACAAAGTATAAAAATCAAGAAATTAATTGATTTTCTGAACTTTTATCAATTTGTCAATGATAAAAATACTGAGGTTAAACGATTTAAAAAATTAAATAAGCAACCAATGAATATGAAGTGTCATTAAACGTAAATACTAAATGAATAAAATAAAGATATACTCATCCAAACATCAAAATGATAAAAATGAAACACTAGAGTACTACATAATATCCCACTTTTCAGGAAAAAAAAAATGTAAAGCGACACTATTTGTTGCTATTATAAAGAAAGTCTTGAACTGAAATCTCATTGTCATTTATTTAAAAGTATAAACTGCTTCTACGTGAAGAGACATGTTTAAAGGCTAATCAATTAAGTCTGTGGTTCTGGAATTTCCGTACCCAATAAGTAAACCAAATGTGGAGTTTTGGGATCAGATGTACAATTAACACTGTAATTACCTCATGAAGAACACACAGATTAATAATTCCCACAAGAGTAAATATTGTTTTATTCTACAAACACAAGACTGCTACTTTTCCACATACATATTCCAACCATTAAGTTAAAAAAACTTGATGGTGAGGAGAGTGATGTTCTCTTGGCAGATCTACCATCTAGCATTGCTCTTACTTTGATTGTCTCCATACAAACGGAAGAGACTAAAAGCTGAAATACAAGAGAGGACCACCATACTAAGACTAACAATTACTGCACTTGCCAAGCCTTCACCAACTTGATTGCAGAACTTCCCATACATGCCGCAAACCTTCATCCATTGAAGCTCCGTCTGGCCTAACTTTGCAAATACGGCCGATTGTGCAGCAGCCGCGACTGCAGCCATATTCACATACGCCATCAGCTGCATAATTTAGAAAACACAGATTAAATCTTATGATTCTGAAGCTAAGATATCACATGTATTAATTCAGCTGATCATTGCAACATATGTTTTTATGAGTTCTAGGATGGGAAATGTCTTTGAGAAATTAGATGTAATTCTCTCAAACCTAAACATAAAGCAATCACCACATTTTCTCCAGGAAATGGAAAACATAGGGGAATATTATGCCGCTGAATCTCGATCTTTAACTCAGGGGCCAGGTTCAGAAACAATCAACCTAACAGAGAACCCACAAGCCCCTTACTCATTGACAACGGGTCATAGGAAAGATTGGTCATTTGAAAGTTCTTCCTCAACTTAAAATTAAAGACGGCTGCTCGCTCCAACACAAATAGATTTTAGTCAGTAGTGACCACTGTCCTTCAAAGCATTTATTTCTCTTCTCTCTTAGAGCGTGTTTGGCTTTGCTTATTTTAGATATTTATAAGTATCTAGAAAAAAACACCATCTCACATGCTTTTTACTATTTAGGTACTTACAAGCACCAAATAAGCAAAGCCTAACACCCTCTTAATCTCAAGCACATATGAAAAATGCCTACTTACACACTTGCCCTCATCCATACTTACCCTCGGTAAGTGCACTAAGAGAGGATTTTAACTATGAGATTCTCTCAGCACAAATCTCTCATCTTCCATTCCTTGGTCAAATTAAAAGGTCCCATGACATTTCTTTAAGATGTCCTTCCTCTTGACCCACGTCACCATCACTCACGTGACACTACAAAGGGTCTCACCAGATTAATGAGAGTTTCAAAGCAAGCTTCAAAACGTTGACCAAGTAGCTAATGACGTGACCAGTCGGTTTTAGGTAAGCATTTAATCTTGGTAGGTGTGATCCCTGGAGGGTTCATAATAGTGCTGGTTTTCTTAAATGTGTCTCAACAAACGTAGTCCACCTACAAAGAGAAGAAACCTAGTAGAACCCAGTGGTGGTTCACCTGGAATGTCGCATTTAAAACCAATAACATCCACATTACCAAACCCGACATATATCATTTAGAGGACTTCAATTAAGCCTGAGTACAGGCAGGGAAATATCATAGTACAAGGAAGCAATGCAATTTCTTTGAAATCTTTCTCCAACCTTTTGATTTTCGAGTCTCAAGAATGTGAACATAAATGAATTATTTGTAGAAGTATAATGAAATCCCCTAATTTTGTATTTTTGGTCAGGATCATGCTACCTAAGGAAAATTCTGAGCCGGACGAATATGTGTCTTCAGTAATGGTAGAAACTAAAGTGTTGGAAATTGGGGGTGTTAGGACGAATCGCATTATCAATGAAATAGTTCTTTTTTGCCCGCGGATATATGCTTAAAAGCCAATCCACGTAATTCTTTCGTGTCTTTCTTCATTATTCTTTGTTTGTGCATGTCTTGATTCTAAGATAAAGCAATAAAGCCCGTTTTACATATCAAAAACAAGCCTCCAAGTAAGAAGAACAAAGAAATTCTCAAAATGCATATGCATAGAAGAATTGTACATATCAAGGATGAAGAATGTTCATACATAGCAAGATTGATTAAAAAAAATGTTCTCATAAGCATGAATAGTTAAACACATAAGAGATGACGAATCCCCCAAAATAAACACGAATTAAAAAGTTTCCTTACTTGATCACCAGAGAAAATAGCCCATGCCAAGGGCTTGTTGAAGAGCACACTCCCTCCGATAATGCTCACAATGCACCTCACAATCTGGACAAGCGAGTAGGCAGCAGCTAGCCCATTTGCTATTACCAAAAAGCTGCAAAAACAAAAAAACAATTTCATCAGAAACCAAAGCAAAAAAGAAAAAAAATAGAGAAAAAGATTAAGAAAATGGTGTATTCCCCTAATAGTCTCTCGACAGTTAATTTTATCGTATTTTAATCTCTTAGACTTTTTAAAATGATCCTTTAGTGAAACTTTTAGCCCTTAAACCCTTAAAATGAACATTTTTAAACGACAAATAATGTCCCATTCGTGCAAGAACGTCTATTTATTAAAAGTCTAAAGACTAAAAGCTTTGTTTTCGAAGGCAGGACTAAGATAAAATGCTACAAAATTAATAGTTCAGGAATAAATCCAGAAGAAAAGGAAAAATCTTGAGAAGTATACACAAGAGCTTTCATGTCTGTGAATTTAGCCCTCTTCTGAATTGTGAAGATCTGTTTAACTTGCTTATCTGATGCAACAAGAGCAGCAGCAAGAACAGCCAACCCACATATCACAACCCTCAAAACCAACTCAGCAAGCCTCACTCTCCTATCAATGACCTTCAAGTTGCTTCCATGATAAACCGGTACATTTCCAGGGCTAACACCAACTCCTAAGTAACTCATTTTTTTTCAGTTCTCCTTGATTATTCTGATAAATGCTCACCCACCAAGATTTTCAAGGACACAGCAAACTCACGGACATGAGTTAAGCAAAAGAGTGCTAACAGAAGACACGAGCCATTTATTGAGCCATCCAAAAGGGGCGCTTTGTAGCTTTGGGAGTTTTGACCATAAAGAAAAAGGAAAATGATTTGGGAGTCGAAAGCCAACATATAAAATGAAGACTTCTACGAATTTTATTTTAAATTTGGAGGGTGTTTGGTTAAGCTTATAAGCTGGTTTATAAGTCAAAAATAATAATTAACATACTTGAATTATTGGTTTTATTAGCACTTTTTGTTAGGTTGTAAGTTGGGAGGAAAAAGTTCTAAATAGCAGTTTATTTTTTGAGCTTGTCCTTCAAAAATTTACTTTCTTACCATTTATAATTAACAATATGTCATTTTCAATCATTTTAATTATTATTTACATTTATTCATCAAGCATATCAGTAGCTTATAAACACCTATTATCCAAATATATTTTTACTTATTTATCACTTACTTATAAGTAACTTTTTACTTACAAACACAAACTATTTATAAACACGTAAAAATAAGTTTAGTGAAACAGGCTCTTAGTATTTTAACTATAAAGTTATTAATTAAATTAGTATAATATTCATGCAATATACAGGATAAATAGAAAATTTTGCATGTTTATTTATTATTAATAATTAATTTTTGCAATTTAGGTGAGGATGAAGTATAAATATATATTGTCACATTTAATTTTTTGTAAGATTCTAACACTAATTACAATTTTATATTTTTATAAAATCAAATAATTTTAGAAAAGAAAATCATGATTTAGATAGATGAATAGATTTCATTATTTAGTAGGCATCTTTAAATAAGTACATTAGGAAATAATTTTACGTTGATAGAAAAAATGGAGTCAAAGTCATGGCATGAGAATATGTGACACTGATTTAAAAAAAAAAAAAGCCAAAAGACTACTTTATAATATATATATATAGCTTTTTATAATCAATTTCTTATAATATTTCCATAGTAATATTAAGCCCGTTCATTTAAGAGATATTATTGATCTTAAGTAAGATTTTATTGATTTTAATTTTGAAAAACTCCTTTTGCTGAAAAACAACTACTAAAACAGGTAATATTATTCTACAGTAATATATACATTTGGAAAACAATTAAGTGCTTTTCTTATATGATGGAGTATATCAATTAGAGTATTATCTTTTGAAAATAAATTTAGATCATCAATATTCGAGCGACTAATGATAGGATTATTATTGAACCATTAATTGATAGATTAAGATTTGTTAGGAATTTTAGGGCTCTTTTCTTTATTAGTTTTTTGATTAAAAATAAAACTAAATCTGATAAACATCCTTCTATAATTGTATAAATTATGGTAACATTTTAAAAGACTTTACTCCCCCGTGACATCCAAATAACCTTGCACGTTGCATTGGTTCAAATTTTCTATGTAATATTTTGTCGTGCCGCGTGGACTATTTATTTATCGTCCACATAGTTGGTGATTGATGGAGGGCCTTTGGCGATCGACGAGGCTCCTCCAGTGCCACGTGGTATTTTATTAAGCTCTGCTTACCCAAAAGATAAGAAGAGCTGACGTTCTTAAAAGTAGTGACTAGTCCGCGATGCAAAAAAAAAAAAGACTCGTTTAGTTAAAATTGAAGAGGTTTTCAGAGTATATTTAGGTCCAAATTTGTATATTTATACACGAATTTTCTTTTATACCACTCAAAATATTATTTTTTTTTTTACTCAATAGCGCATCCTTGGGACAGGATTAATTTGCAGTCAAATTTCCAATTAAAAGGTGAGAACGTTACAAGAGACATGGACAATCATGTATTGTTAATGAAAATGAACTTCTATTTTAAAATTAATTAATACAGGTAATAGAATTTAAAATGCCTACATACATTTTACTATTATAAGAAAATTATAATTATAACTAGTCTCATCATATGTGATCCAATATTCCTAATACATAAGAACTAAATGAACAAGAAAATATACACAGGAGAATCGACATAAAAAACTAAACAAATAATAAAAGAAAAATCATTTGAATGAACAATAGTGAAACCCAACTTTAGCATAATGTTTCAAACACAACAACTCTAATATAATGTTAAAAAAATGTGGTTGTTCCAAATTCATCTTAAAAACACAAACAATTAAATATGAGAATGAGAAAAGGACCTTATTATATGATTTTAAAATTATATTCATCAACACATATGAAGAATGTGTACAATATTATGTTATAATCATGTGTACGAAATATTCAGACCAAACAACACTTTAAAAAAAAAAAAAAAAGTGGAATGGGGCCTTTGAATCTCAATACATTAAATGAGGGGTCAAATTGATTGATGGAGAGGCTAATCTTGTATTAAATGCAGGGTAATCAATCTGACATATGAGATGAGCATTGGAGGCCCTGAGATTTGGCACTTATTTTCTGGGAAGAAGCAACATTTTGTGGTCCCAAGGTGGTGGAGAAAGAGATGAGGTAAGGAGTAGACTAGAGGAGGTGTGGTGGATTAGTGATGATCCATTGCCTGTGCCCTCTGTGGAAAAGAGTCTAAAAGAAGGTGTTTCATTAAGTTTAAGAGTTGGATAAATTAATTTATAAGTTAAAAAAATATTTGTTTATAAGTCATTTTTATATATTTATAAATAAGTAAAATGATAAACAAATAATTTCATTTTTTGTTCTAATAGCTTAAAAGTACTAATTGTTTGAAAAAAAATTACTTAGATAATTTTAAAACATTGATTAATGAAAGGGAAAAACCCATTTTCCCGTTGAGTAATATATTATATATCCCAAATTCCCTATGAATTTTTAATTCTACTCATATTATTTCATGAGTTCAAAATTTTCTAAACAGACCCTTTAAATATTTTTATCTTTTTTTTTAAAATTATAATAGATAAAAAATTATTAGAATCATTCAATAAATGAGTCTATTTTTAAATATAAAATCAAAAAATTTTAATTTCATAATATGAAGAAAAAGATAAACAAGGTTATTATACAAAATTCGTATTACACAAAGTATTAGAGAAAAAGTTAAATTTACTTCAAAATATCTTTCTCCTAATATATACATTTCAAATTGAATCAAAATTTTTTTTATAACTTATTACATAATTCTTTTTTGTTGCAATTACCTAACTTTTCAACCACACAAAGAAAGAAGTTTTAATTGTACAAAATTCATGTTATGCCCAAATTATAGAGATAATTTAAATCCTATCATTTTATACATACATACATACATACATATATATATATACATATATATATACATATATATATATATACACACACATATACATATAAATTTTTTTTCCAATCTTTTTTTCCCTAGCTCAAGGTATAACTTTTTTAACGTTTTAGCTGATATTTTAAAAATATAAAATAAAAATAAAAATAAAAATATAATATAATAGATTAAAATTAAATAGTTCAGAAAGTGAAACCATAATCACTATTCAACATAAGCATTGTTTGACAAAACTTGTGTGTTGAGGGAAAATGGATAAAATTAAATGTAATCATGGGAGTTTGAGTTTTAGAGCAAGAATCATGGGAGTTTGAGTTTTAGAGCAAGAATCATGGGAGAAATAATTTTTCCTCATCAATGAAATGTCATCTTTAGTCATTTTAACTAAGAGGTACAGAGGCTGTTTGTCTGTACTTATACGAATGTTTACAAGTACCGAAAATAAAGAATTAGTGAGAGGTGTTTATAAGTATCTAAATAAACAATCCTAAATGCCTTCTAATTACTACTATTTACCTATTTATCAAATATATTAAAAGCTTATAAAGACATATTACTAAGACATTTTTATACTTATTTATCATGTCACATCCCATAAGATGAGTCTAGTGCTTCCGCAACCCTAGATCTTGATTCTTTTGACTTTCCCACTTTAGATGTAGTCTTTACTCTCCAATCCCATTCTATTGAGTCTTCCCCCGCTTTGAAGCTTACATTTGTGCCTTCTTGCATGAAATGCTTTCATCTAAGACTAGGACATACACTACCCACTTTGCATGCATTAGTCCTATTCTTCACTCATGGGAAGGGTGTGTTCTTAGCCCTATATTGTGATAAGAAGGTCATAGGGTAGTTAATTAGTGAGCAAACAGGCATGATCCATTTCATTTGCACATGGTCTCCACCACATTAGAGCACAAAATTTTCATTTGACACTTCAGGGTGGGACATTACTATTAAAAACTCCTATAAATATATAAAAATAAACAAAATTCAAACGGGCTCTACAGCAATTATCAAGATTGAGTGCACTTAGAAAGTTAATGTAACTTGAATAATTGTAGAGAGCATAATTGATGTTTGATTAATTATGTGAAAGTGGTGCTGACCATTATTGTGCTTGGAAAAGATAGTCGAGATGTGCAGTGTTTTTGGGTTTTTGTCAAATGTTATACCTGGTGTTATAAATTCCTCACGAAGCTTTTAACTTAGACAATGGATAATATCTTATGCATCAAAATTTTTTCATAATGTTATTATGTCTTTCAATAAATTTTTATTGATATTATATATAATGTTATATTATATATAAAGTAACATAATTGTCATATGATAATCTAGTTCCAAACTTGTAGCGTTACACACCCTTTGGATAATTTAATGAATAGGACCATTCATGAATTCTGAAAACCTAAATAAGGAAAAGGAAGAAAAACAAATAGTAATCATGAGATTGGAAACTTGTCTTGGTTCAAGCTCCATGAAAAATGAAAGTTACGTTTCTCGTGTCTAAGTGTATACACCAAAATAATAATAAGGTAAAATGTGTGGCATCCTCTTATGCTATATTGAAATTATAGCATGTTTTTATGTCAGAGTAACAGTCAAAATGACCTCTGTATTTAGTTGTGATGTTGTAGGTTGTCCCCCCTCCTTCCGTATTTCTGTTAGTTTAGAATTTCATGACCTTCAAGTACAATTATACTATCACATAAATATATATATTTTGGAATAAAACTTTCCCTCAATAGTCTTCAATCAAAGGGTGGAAGATTGTAAGCACAAATTAATTAGCTGAAGTTTGATACCCGGGAATGGATTTGAACATAAATGAAATAAACTTGGTAAGTTTGGTATGTTTTAGGAATAAAAGTAATAATAGATATGTTAAATACAAATACAAACACAAACCTATTATGTCCATTTGACAATAATAATCCTAGAATTAATAACTAATATTCATACATAATATGAGTAAAATAATAATGATGATGATGATGATAATGATTACAACAACAACAATAGTAACAATAACAATAACAATAACAATAAAAATAATAATAATAACAATAACAACAACAACAACAACAATAATCCACAACATCTTGACTAAATACATAGTTTATTTTGACAGTTACTTTGATATAAAAACATGCTGTAATTTCAATATAGTACAAGAGGATGCCATACATTTTACATTATTATTATTTTGGATAGTACACACATAGACACAAGAAATGTAACTTTCATTTTTGATGGAGCTTGAATCAAAACAACTTTTCTATCTCACGGTTGTTATTTGCTTTTCTTTCTTTTACTTATTTAGGTTTTCAGAATTCATAAATGACTCTATTTTATTAGATTATCCAAAGGGTGCATAACGCTACAAGTTTGGAACTATTATTATATATTTTTTTATATAACATTATACATAATATCACAAAAAATTTACTTAAAAACATAATATTATTATGAAAAAAAATTTGACACATAAGATATTATCCATTGTCTAAGTTAAAAGCCGCTTTAGGAATTAATAATGCCGAGTATCACATTTGACAAAAACAAAAAGTACTGCACATCTCGACTATCTTTTCCAAGTACAAAAATGGTCAGCACCATTTTCACATAATTAATCAAACATCAATTGTGCTCATTACAATTATTCAAGCTATCTTAACTTTCTGAGTGTACTCAAACTTGATAATTACTATAGAGCCCATTTGAATTTTGTTTATTTTTATGTGTTTATAAGAGTTTTTTTTAATACTAATGACCACCCACCCCAAAGTGTCAAATGAAAATGTGTGCTCTAATGTGGTGAAGACCATGTACAAATGAAATGGATTATACCCCAGTTGCTCACTAATTAACCACCCCATGGCTTTTTTATCATAATTTATGACTAAGAAAACACCTTCCCCATGAGTGGAGGATAGGTCTAATGCATGTAGAGTGGATGGTGTATATGTTAGTTCTAGGTGAAAGTGTTTCATGTGATAAGGCACAAATGTAAGCTCTAAAATAGGGAGATTCAACGGAATGGGATTAGGGAGTATGGGCTTCATGTAAAAAGGGAGAGTTGAAAGAATCAAGATCCAGGGTTACAAAAGAACTAGACTCATCCTTTCTATGGGATGTGGCGTGATAAATAAGTATAAGAATCTGTGAGTAATATGTCTTTATAAGTTTTTAATATATTTGATAAATAGGTAAATAGTAGTCATTGAAGGGTGTTTAGCAGTGTTTATTTAGAGACTTATAAATACCTCTCACTAATTCTTTATTTTTGGTACTTATAAACATCCATATAAGTATGGAAAAACACCCTTTGTACCTCCTAGTTAAAATTACTAAAGATGACATTTCATTAATGAGTAAAAATCATTTTCCTTCATAAGTCTTGCTCTAAAACTCAAACTTCCCCGCGAACATTTAATTTTATCCATTTTCCCCCATGACACAAGTTTTGTCAAATAATGCCTTGTGTTGAACAGTGATTATGGTTTTACTTTTTGAAGTATTTAATTTTCATCTATTATCTTTTATTTTTATTTTATATTTTTAAAATATCAACTAAAAACATAAAAGAAGTTATACATTAAGCTAGCGAAAAAAGATTGGATTCAATTCCATATGTACATGTATATGTGTATATATATATGTGTGTGTGTGTGTATGTATGTATGTATGTATGTATATGTATATGTATATAAAATGATAGGATTTAAATTCTCTATAATTTTGTGCATAACATGAATTTTGAACAATTATTACTTCTTTTTTTGTATGGTTGAAAAGTTAGCTAATTGTAACAAAAAAGAATTATTTAATAAGTTATAAAAAAATTTTATTTAATTTGAAATGTATATATTAAGAGAGATATTTTGAAGTAAATTTAACTTTTTCTCTAATACTTTGTGTAATACGAATTTTGTATAATAAGCTTGTTTAATCCCTCCATCTCATTTTATCAGTCATTTAAGGTTTTTACACCTAGAACAATAAAGCTAATTAATAGCTTCATTTTTGGATAAATTTGCAATAATTTGACAAAAATACCTTTTTCTCTTTTTTATTTTATTTGATATTAATGAGATTTAGTTGAGATTAAAATAAGGGTAAATCTGAAAAAAAAAATTATTACTTTGTTAAACTTGTTAAAATGACAGATATTTTGAGATAAAAAAATTTCTCTAAAATAGCTAATATTGTGAGACAGAGTGAGTATCTTTTTCTTCATATTATGAAATTAAAGTTTTGTGAATTTATATTTGATAATAGACTCATTTAATGTTTGTATAAAATATTCTCTTATTGTTGGGGGAAAGAAAAAGAAAACGTGGATGAATACCTGATAGAAACATGTGTTTATTTTAATTTCGAATAACTTCAAACGTTGTTCGGTGAATTAGTATGGGTATGACTGCATCTTATGTCAATTCATTTTCAATAAAATTGTATATTTTGTGGGTCCAATTGTACATTTTACATATCTGTAAGCACCATTGTCAACTTGCAAAAAGCTTTAGCAATTGTGTCACTTGAAAATTAGAATCAATTTACAGTGTATGTTAAATACGTCCTTATCCTTTTCAACATAAGTTGATAAAAGGTCCTCCATTTAGGTGACAAGAGATAAAAATGCAATTGACCTTCTCACACATTTATTTCATCTTTCTCTTTATCCCATATTTTGGGGCAATGAGGTTCAAACACTATATAATGATTGACTTAGGAGAAATAATAGAACATATATATATATATATATATATATATAGTTCAAAAGACATGCCACATCAGCTTCTATTGAGAGAGTACAAGCTAATTTTTTACTTTCGCAAGTGGTGATATGAAAGGTTAAAAAGATTACTAATTTTAATATAAATTATGTTATAAGCCCTAATATTGTTATTTTCCTCTAACTAAGCTCTTATTATTTTAAAATGTTCAAATTGATTCATAACATTTTACTACATAGTCAAATTAGTCCCTAAATTAAACAATCAAGTTAGTTTTTATTAGTTAAGAAATTTTATATCAATCCTTTATATTTAATAAAGTTATTCAAATTAGTATACATATGAGTAAAATAATGACAACTTTTAAACTATTCAAATTTGTTGATAATATTTTAAGAACATAATCAAACTAGCCAGTAAATATAATCAAAATTTTTATTATTTCAATATATTTATATTAGTCCTTAATATTTCACATCTTATTCGAATTAGTCCTATTATATAATATAATATTATATGATATAGATTTTAGAGATATAGTACACTAACAAATGAAGAAATTATGTTTTAAGTACCAGTATTTTTCTTAAATTAGTCCCTATTATTTTTAAATATTCAAATAAGAATAATGGTGCAAAAATTACTATAGAAAATGAGATGATATTTCGTAATTCTTCTGTATGATTATATTATTATAGTAGTAGTGGTGGTGGTGCATGTTATCTTTTGAATACGTTTTTTGGTTTATTTCTATTAAATAGCCTTTAATACTAATAAATCTCTATGATCATTACAAGTCCCCGTTATTTCCTTTTATATCTGGTTTTTATTATTTCACAATATCCAAATCAAACATAATTTTTTAAAGAAACATTCAATTTAACTCCTGCATTAAATATTTAACCAATATGACTAAAATAACTTTACTAATTTAGTGAACTAAAAGTATTCTTTAATTGTAAATATTTACTAAATAAAATGGTTAAGACATGTCATTGCATTATTAAAGTGAATATTAATAGTCATAATTGATTTTTGGATGTAATGGTATCGTATTCATAAGATATTTTAAACAATAAAAAGAATGAAAAGAGCACTAGAATTAATTTTTTATAGATATTTATAAATAATAAAAAACACATGAAAATCTAAAAACAATGAAAAATCACATCTATAAATAAGCCCATGCAAAGCAATGGGGTATGAAAGCACTAGTTTCATATAAATATGAGTTCAAACAAAGAGTAGAGGTTATTTATTATAATTGCACAAGTAAGCAAAACTGTCACAAAATTGGTATGAACATATTAAGATGTATAACCAATACCAGAAGATAGGAGAGAATTTCGAGCAAAGGAAGGAAGGCTCAGATTGGAATTAGTAACAACCCATAGATTATAACGAACTATCTTGTAGCAAACTCATGACAAGAATTATAGTTGTCATACAACAAAATTATACTATATCAAAAAGAGGAAGATATTACAGTTGTACAAGAGAAAAGAAATAAAAGATATGTCAAAATAACAAAAATTAGAGAAAATAAGTTTTGGTTAAAGTGCTCTTAAACACAAACCCTTCACTGTTTGTTCTTGTTTCTAGTCCTTGAGTTTTTAACTGTTTGACAATAATATTGTGTTTTCAAAGATATACAATAATATACTTTTTTTAGAGAAAAAATCCTTCTCACTTATATAAAAATTATATTGTACAAGTCTTTTTAAAAAAATTCTTTATTTAAAATTCTTATTTG
Organism: Cordia subcordata; assembly: GCA_028554755.1. Taxonomy (NCBI): domain Eukaryota; kingdom Viridiplantae; phylum Streptophyta; class Magnoliopsida; order Boraginales; family Cordiaceae; genus Cordia; species Cordia subcordata. Next base: position 19,772,464 of record JAPTOF010000003.1, on the reverse strand, counting down.
AGTTCTTTTAACTCTAATTTCACTTACAAGGCCTCTACAAAATTTAAATTTACAAAAGAATATTTTTTTGAGTGTCTAAAAGGCGGGCCAAGTAGACTCTTCAATGAGATTTGAAAGGTTATGGTGATAACTTAATCACTAATTTTTTAAAAAATTTTAATTATTTGAGCTTTCTACACTAAATTAAAATTATTAATAGTGAGATCATTAGACTTCTAAGAGTCTACAAACTCACATTTTAGTTATAGGGATGGCAACAATTACGGTTTAAATTCCAAATTAACAAGTAGTCAATTGATAACAAAATTGATGGGTAGTTTGGTTTAATAAGGGACAATCAATTGGTAATAGAAAGATGACAAATTTTATTGTACACCTTCTTAACACCATACACCATCTTGCAAGTGAGTTACACGCACACTCATAATCTAAACCCAAAGAAAGCAGATTTCATCTTATCTCTTATTCTCTCTTCATTCACATTTGAGTGTATAAGCTTATTTTGCACAAAAATCAAAGAGACATTTGGGATTACTTGAATCACGTAAGATTCAAAGGTTGTAAAGTTGATTTAAACTTAGTCAACATTTGAAAAAGGTCCAATTTTTTCTTAATAGTCGAGACGTTTGGAAAATCATAGAGTGGGACGCATTAGGCAATGAATGTAGGCTTGTGCAAAGCCATTGTAAAAATGTTTATTCTCTTTGATTTTTTATTCTTTCTTGTTCTAGTTTTGCTATTTTCCTTCAAGTGTTAGATAAAAGTCCTAAGTCCTAATTAACAAAAATTTTCTTGACCATCACTTGTGCAAATCCCCAACCTCCCACCTCACAAGGTATGTTTGCCACTAACACCTAGCTAGCACTAGGGACTAATGGTAAATTATTTGTTGATTAATTGATGAGATTTAATTATAAGTTTAATTGAAACTTATGAATTAAACTTGGTGATGATTTGGACTTTTAGTTTGAATGGGTCTTATGAAAGGGTCATCATAATTTATTTTGTCAAATTGTTTATAAGATTTTGGTTTTTTTATGGAGAATATATGAATTGGACTTGTCAGCGTCGTCAAGAATTATTAAATTTAAATATTTTTCATTAGTTCTTATTAGATAATAGGATTTTTGAATTTAATTATTTTAAACAATCAAATATAATATTATATAGTAATATAATTGTGATAAGAGTTTTATTGATAACAAAATTTATCACTATTTGAATTATCTATTATCTAATAATAATTTGAAATTAAAAAAGGGAAAAGATATCTAATATCGTGATATCTTGGAGACAGAGTACATACATACACACACACATATAATAACCTAATTTAAAAGAAAGAAAAGTTTTTTTGTCTTTTTCATTCTTTCTTCCAAAACACAAATTGTGCCAGAAAAAGAAAATCTGCTTTATCTTCCTCTAATCGTGCATATGAAGAGAAAGGAACTAAAGTTCCCGCTGCATAGGCATTATTCAATTGTAGGAAATTTTCAAACCCTTAACTACATAGGTATAATTATAATAGTTTCTTTTATTTTTGCATTTTTATATCTAGCATGATAGTGAGCAATTCCTGCAAAGAGAGAAAATTGAGATTTTATCTTTTAGCTTCTTCTCCTGTTACTAGTGAAATTCATGCAACAACACAAAGGCAGTCTTCTAATAATGGAGGTAGAGGCGAGAATCACTATAATGGTCCTAAAGGAAGAGGAAGATCAGCTCGAAAAGATGGCTCTGCATGTATATCATTTTCATTAACATAGGGTTCCAGTAATGTCTTTCAACAGTCTACTGGTGATGTTACCTATTTTCAAATTTGTGGGAAACCTAAGCGTCTTGCTATTTACTGTTTGCACATACTAGATACCACATCCTATGCAAGCTCAAAAGGCCAGAAGCATGCATATTCAACTCAACAGTCCTTTGCTTCATATTCTGATCAAGCCTGGGTTCTGGTGCTAATGTTTATGTAATAGGTGATCGTTCTCATTTCACTGCTTATCAACCGTATCAAGGGTCTGATATTGTCTCTTTGAGTAATGGTGAAATGTTTGACTATTGCACATACTGGGGCAAGTATGCTATCTATTCCTTTTACTTCCTTTGTTCTCTCTTCTTTGCTTCATGTTCTACAAATATTCACAAACTTACTTTCTATGACCTAAATGGAAAAGGATAATGATGTAATTCTTTCTTTCCTTTAACTTTAAGGAGGTTCTTATTCTAGACAACAAAAGTTAACAAAGTTCAGTTCAAAGGCCTCTGTAAAGATGGTTTGTATCCTCTATCTTTCAAGTCCATTCGTTCAGCTTTAGCTTGTTTTTCATCTCCTACAAGCTGTACTACTATCCATTCCAAACTTGAGATGTGGTACAAAAGGCTTGGACATCCTTTATGGAGTCTTGCACTCGCTGTGTCATGAACTATATTTACATTCTTCTTCTAGTAATTTTGTTTATGGATGTTGTTCAATTGCTAAGGCTCACAAAACGCCATTTACTCTTTCTGAATCTTTATCAACTAGACCTTTTGAGCTAGTCCATTTATATGTATGGGGCCCTACCCAGTGTCTTCTTTCGAACATTATAGATGCTACATTCTCTTTGTGGATGATATTACTAGATACATATGGTTGTATCCTTTAGAGTCTGAATTTTGATGCTTTTGATGCATATATTGTATTCAATACTTTTAATCAAAGTCAATTTGATTTTAAAATCAAGATTTCTAGATTTGATAATAACACTGATATGTAAATAAACAATTTGGCTTGTGCCTTCAATCTAATGGCACAATGCATCAAAGAACATATCCACATACTTCTAGCAAAATGGGAGAGTAGGGAGAAGAAAAATGCACTTTATTCAAATTGTCATTACTCTTTTGCATCAATCTTATCTTCCTAGGAGCACTGTTTGTAGTTAACTACCTTATAAAACAGACTCCCTAAGCTTGTCTTGAATGACTTATCTCCTTTTGAATGACTATACAATAAAAGGTCAGAATTAACTCTCTCAAACCTTTTGGTTATCTGTGTTTCCTTTGGCTCAGGCCTTATGCAGCTAACAAGCTTGAACCAAGATCCTCTCTCTAAATTGTTTTTGGATAATCTCCTCACTCTAAAGGCTTAAAGTCCTAGATCTTCAATCACATGTCATTTATACTTCTAGACATGCAAAAATCTATGAAACTTTGTTTCCTCACAAATCTAAATCTTTGGAGTCTGCTCTATGTTTGTCTTCTTTCTTGTTTCCAATTACTCCACTTACAAGTTTGGCCTCAGATCCACCTAATCTTACAATTCCCCTATCTTCTTTAGATAATACACTACATTTTTTTTTTATCTCAATTCACTTCCACTAATCTATTTAGTCCTATTTCATTATCTCGTTCCTCTAATTCACCTCAGTCCCATAATTTTCTGATCATTTAGCTCTAAATTCTTAACAGTCCATTCTTTTTATGCCTACTTTATCTATTACACCTCAGTCAGTGCATCCTATGGTCACCAGGTCCAAGACAGAATCAATAATACTTTATACAAGGTTTAATTTTAACAATATGTTTGTGGTTTCTCCTATTATTAGACGTAGCTCATTTAAGAGGTTGAGAAGAACATTTATTAGCAAAAGGCTATGAAGGAAGAGTTTTGAGCTTCGCAATCTCAAAATACATAGACTTAGGTCTTCTTCCTGACAATAGGTAGGTAATAGGCTGATGGTTTTGGGGCTAGATTTAAAGCTAGATTAGTGACTAAAGTATATCACTAGGCCTACAGCCTTGATACGCTGAGATCTTTAGTCCTATAGTTAAGGCACAAACCATAAGGCTTGTCATTTCTCTTGCATTGCATAATGACTAGATCTAAAGCAATTGGACATATTTAATGCAATTTTGCATGATTCTCTTCAAGAGAAGATGTTTATGCAACCATTACAAAGCTTCATAGATCCTGAATATCCTACTTATATTTGTGAATTATAGAAGTCCTTGGAGGAATTTAAATAGGCTCCAAAGGCTTGGTATCAAATGCTAAGTCAATTACTTATTGGTAATGGTTTTCAATGCAACAGGGAAGACACTTCACTATTTACTCAAAAAACTTCTATTGTATTTTTTAGGAAATTAGGATGTGTAAGTCATACACATACAGCAAAATTAAAATACGAATAATGAGAAAAGAACACACACAAATAAACGTGGTTCGGCCCTCTGTTTACATCCACAGAAAAATCCACTAAACAAATTAGGATTACAACACAAGTGACTTTTTACACTACCCGAAAAGTCTAAACCCTCCTTCACGGTGTTCTTAAAATAGCTCTCTCTTAATCTAGACCTATTGCAAGACACATATATTGCCAAACAACTAAGGTAAGAGCCTTTGATAAAGGAGAATTTTTTATCCTTCAAGACAAGGGTTTCCTATCTCATCAATCCTGCCATAACTAAAACTCTCACCATAACAAAAATTTTGACTCTCTTCAAGAATCTTTCCTAATTTTAATATGGGTTTAGGCTCCGCATTCGACCCATAACCCAACAAATTCCTCCTTTGGCGAGAAATGCCAAGAATCTACACAACAGGCAAGAACGTCATTGTTTTCTTCTTCTCAACCTTCACTTGAGGTTCTTCACACTTATCACTTTCATCTCTTAGCTTGGTGCATCCCTTTGAGTAGCACACGTGCTTCTTATGCTTCCTCCTTTTAAGAACCAGCTTTTCTCCACGATACACTTTGTAACAGTCTCTTTCACCAACATACTTGTACCCTCTTGATGCCAACTTACCTAGAGAAATCATTTAGACATACAAGATGACCCATACCTCACATTGGAGACGGTCTTGATATTACCATTGTTGAGCCTCAGGCGAACTCTCCCAATGCCTGCAACCTTCATGTTCTAGTTGTTCCCAATAATGATGTATCTAAGCTTCTTAGTCAAAAGTAAAGTGTCAAAACTAGCTCTATCATTGCACACATGAAACATTCCCGCTGAATCCAACACCCCATCAGTCTTCTTCTTTCTCGAGCCTTCATTAACGTCCCCGCTTACCGCCATTAAACAGCATTCACTATAGTCACTATCAACACCCTCAACTAGATTTGTGGAGCCCTCACCGTAAACTTTCTTCTTGCCCTTAGATCTTCACTCTCTAAGGCTCTTCAAGTCCTCCCTCAATCTAGGACATCTTGTTTAGATATGACCCTTTTCTTTGCAGTAATAGCACTCTTGATTGTCTTTTCCATCCCGAGCTCAACTTTTGATCTCGATCTATCTCTACGAGAATTTCTTATTCCAAAACTCCTTATTCAATTTGAACCTTCGATGACTAATGCTTTATCTCCACTACGTGTACTACTTATTTTCAACATCCTTTTGTTCTCTCTTAAGAGCGCACTCACTTCGTTTTGCTTGAGTGTCTTCTTCGCAATGAGGATTGATTATACAAACGGCATGTATGACTTTGGCAAGGAAGTTAGGAGTGTAAGCGCTTGTTCTTCATCTGTAATTCTTTTGTTAGGCTCCTCAACACTTATGAGCTTGACTATTAGCTCGTTGAACTTATTGATGTGATCCCAGATGACGGTTCCTTTTTCTATCTTGAATGAGTAGAGCTCTGTCCTCAAACACAATCAGTTGATGATCGACTTCACCTCATAAATGTTCTCCAACTTGTCGAACACACCACTCACCGTCATCTCATCAATCATATGACACTTGATTTTTGGTGCTAACACCAACCGAATTGTACTTACAGCTCTTCATTGTAGGGACTTCTACTTCTTATCATTGACTTTGTCTAGTTTCACGTCGTCTAGCACTTCATCAAGGCCTTGCTACATCAAAAGGTCCTCAATAGTAATTCTCCACAAGTTGAAGTTCATGTTCCCATCGAATAGAAATTTCAAACTTTGTACCAGTTGTTGTCATGACTTCTATGCACTAAATTCGTTAAAACTCATCAATCTAGAAAGAATTTGGCAACACTGACCCCAAAAACGAATTTAGGACATCGAAAAATGGTAGGAGGACTCTTGGTCAACGAGGTCAAACCCCTACGACCCTTTGGTCAATGCTGGTCACCCCTCTATTTGACTTTTTAATCACAAGCTCACAAAATGTGACTTGTTTGTATCTCACAATTCGACCATCGAATCGTTGCGAAAGTGAGCTTACTCTTCTCATGTCAATGAATATATAGCAACAAACGGATTGAAGATTGGACATCAGTATGGTCTCCAAACATGACCAATAGATCTGAGATTTTTTTTGAACTCATACTCAACATCTCTTTTTTTGTTTTTTGTGCAAACCAGCGTACTCGTTTCAACCTTGTTCTTGATACCACTTGTTAGGAAATTAAGCCGTGTAACTGATACACACAATGAAATTAAAACACAAATAACGAGAAAAGAACAGACACAAATAAATGTTATTTGGCCCTTTGTTTACGTTCATGGAAAAATCCACGTAAACAAAATAGGATTACAACCCAAGTGACTTTTTGCACGATTCAAAAAGTCTAAGCTCTCCATCACGGTGTTCTTATAATGGCTCTCTCTCAATTCTAGACCTATTTATAGAGAAGAATTATTTTTTTTATCAATCCTACCATAACTAAAACTCTTACCATAAGAAAATTTTGACTCTCTTGAAGACTCTTTTCTAATTTTAATATGGATTTGGACTCTGCATTCGAGCCACAACCCAACAGCATTTATTATTCTTTTTGGTATATTATATAATCATCACTGGTTCATCATCAACTCATATCAATGCTTGAATTGGGCTTATGAGCATTAAGTTTGCCATGAAGAATCTCGGACAACTCAGTTATTTCTAGGGGATTCAACATCATGCCGAAGGACTATTATTGCATTAGTCTACACGATAGGGCAGGCATGTCTACACAATAGGGCAGGCATGTGACAATGCAAATCATGCACTACTCCTACAACGCCTTACCCTTCTTCTATTAAGTCAGACTCAACAACTCCATATGCATCTCCTATTGAATTGTGGATCACTGTAGGAGCCTTGTAATCTTAACATTCACAAGGTTGGATTTGTAATATGCAGTCAGTTCTCTTTGTCAGAATATGCACTACCCTTCATGGCTGATTAGCCAAGTAATCTCAACGTGCTTGCATTATCTTATTCTAATTGCGCAAGCAACTCAGAATATAAAAGATTATCTACTGGCTTTTATATATTTCTTGGAGGCAACTTGATCTCAAGGTGTTGCAAGAGACAACCTATTATTTGCAAAAGCTCAACTAGGGCTGAATACAACAGCCTCACAACTACTGCAATTAAGAATGAATAGTTCACATTCTTGCTCAAATATTTGTCTATTCTAGTTATATGTCCTAAGCTGTGGTATGGTAATGCCTCAGCAATTGCTTTGACAGTAAATCTAATCCATCACAATCAAACTAAGTATGTTGACTTGGACTACCATTTCTGTCAAGGAGTTGGTTGCATCTAATGCTTTACAATTACATCAAATTTCAACTTCTAAGTAGCTTGTGCATGTGTTTACTAAAGCTTTACCAAAAGCTAAGTTTGATTATTCAAGGTCCAAGCTTCCCTTAAGATCCTCCCATCCCAGCTTGAGGCAGGCTGATAGAGAGATAAAGGCAGCTGGAACTAGTTAGTCTCACTCTGTTCACGTCAGTTGAGTTATTTACATAAGCACGTGCCCGGTTAGCTAAGCAATGATTGAGCTCCAACTATTTAGTTGACTCTGCTATATATACACAGCAATATATTGTAACATTGATGAAGCAAGAATAATTCTCTCATTCTCTCTCTTCATTGTCTGCATTCTGTCATTGTCGGGGCACTTCCCTTAATTTATTGACATGGTTACAACATTTGTTACTTAGTTCCTGATTCACAAATTTTATCAATGACCCAATGATGGTTGAGGTTACTCTTTTTTTCAAGTGATAATCTAAATTCAAATCTCATAAAAGATGAGATGTAATTTGAAAAAAAAAAATTGTTTTGCCTCTAAATATTTAGAACTTGCGACAAGTTCGGAAGTTTTAGTGACATGTGTAGCACCAACTAAAAGTAATAGGAAAAAGAATGAAAACGGATGCAGTCAAACAAGATTTCTTGCAGTGACATTGGAGCGGTTGGACTCAGACAAATACTTCAATGATTTTATCTTTTTCCCTATGTACATACGACAATGTAATTATGAGCCTTTACTCTTCCTAGTGCCCACCAACATATCGTCAGCCAGCACTTCAAATTATGACATAGTATCTTGGCTACACTTGACTTGTTTGATGGCTACAAAAATTGCCGACAACAGCAGAGAGTACTGGAAGTATCTGGTCGGAGCCATCTATGCATTTGGAGCTCCCCATGAGCACAGTGGTGGTTCATTCAAAATTGCTAAGAGCAAATAGATGCATCCATATATTTGTATTCTAGTGATTATGCTTTATTTTTGGCCCGGTTTAATGATGATATGCTTGTGAGTCTCGTGTAAAATAAGTTAATTTTCTTAAAAATTATAAAAAGAACTTTTATAAATAACCAATTCAAACGAGCCTAAAGATTAGGTGGTGCTATCATTTATTTATTTTTATCTTAGATAAAAACTACAATGATTTTTAGATAGGGTTTAGCCCCTTAATAGTTCCTAGATTATTAATATTTTTACAAATTTTAGTCCCTTAATTATCAAAATAAACCTTTTATACTTGAATCCCTAAAGTGAATCTTTATGAAGAAATAACAACGTTATATTTATTAGTCTAAAAACTAATAATGTCCCGTTTATCAAAGTTCAGAAACTAAAAAGTTTATTTTAAAATTCAAGAACCAAAATATGACAAAGTTAATAACTTTGGAATTATTAAAGGAATAAATCCTTTTAATTACTTTTTCCTATGCAGGAGAATAGTTAAGTTATTGAACCTCAGTGCCACCACACAAAGTCTGTCATCCCATCGCTTACATTTGTAACATAGGACCTTGGCCACACTTTGAACATATTTATTGGCTGCCAAATTAAAAAGTCACTAACTTTAGCAGCATACATGTGGGAAAATATTGAAGAATCTCTAGTTCAGAGACTCTTATAATCTCATTACTGGAACTTCCCATGCGTGAAGACATTGATGCCAGACCACATGCATCATATCTAGATATAAAGATGATCATATGCTTTCATGTACTAGATTTTGATGATCATGCCCCATGGTACTGGTAGTATACCTTACTTTTTAGAGTAATTACAGTAGCTTTCCCCTAAAAATGGGGAGCCATACTCTCTTTCTCATAGATGAAGAGAAGTATCAACATCACCAAGGGAATCATCACTCTTGACATGTTCTCTTTGCACGAAGATGGTATCAGGGTTGGGCCATGACGACTGATGATCAGTTAGTCTAGGCGTTCCGGCCCCGCGAAAATCGGGCTGCTTCGTCTGTGTTTCCGGCCAGAGGGACAACGAAAGTTGAGCAGATGGCTTAGGTCTTGAGTACATATCTGCAGATTGAAACACCAACTTGGATGATGGCCTGTCATCATAATAATGCCTGCTGCTGGGCGGATAAGATGACAACATTTTCATCACCTCTCGCTCTTGCCTCATTACCTTCATTCTCTCAAGTTGTCTAAACCTCTCTTGCAGCAAAGCAATGGAGGAATTGGTAGCTGCTTGATCACCTTCTTCCACCATTTTTTGATCATGAAGAATTGATGAGGCTTTCTTGGATGAGTTATATAATTCAGGTTTTTGCATAGGCTATTTATAAAGCATAGTGCATGATGGGGTCAATATAGTCATTTTGCTGCGTATATTTTGGACTCTAAAATGATTCAAGAGAATAAAGTAGAATCGGCAACTAAACAACATAGTCCAAAGGGGTAAAGACATGAACCCAATCTAACAAGTACTTGGTTATAGGCGCGTACTAGGGTGGGGGGAGTGGCCAACTAGGTAGAGGTAAAGAAGAAAAGGGTCATGCAAGAAAATCCAAAAGAATGTTTAGAGAGTAGCACATGGAAATGTGCGTCTGGGGGAATAATAGGTTGAATCATGCGCTGTCACATTGTCTCGTAAGGCCCTCTTTTCACTTCGGAGAAGATGGTGCCTTTTCATTTGGTGCGCATATATCAACTTAAGTTTTTTATATTTTCATCTTTCATCATTTTTTTTTGGTCTTTAGGGATGTTCTAACCGTAAAAATTGGAGTTCAACCTAACTCACGAATCGGGTGAACAGGGTTCGACTTGTACTCAGGGTTGAATACCCTAACTTACCTATTGTTGGGTTGTAAGATCGATCCTTCTGTGTGTCCATAATTTACCATCAAATGAGGGGTTTCCTTGCCAATGGAAAAAAAATTTATTTTTTTTTCTTTTTTAAAACTTTGCCCTTTTCAAACTTTAATTCTCTTTTTCTCTTTGAAACTTTTTAGGCTTGGAATGTTCTGTTTGGGGTTCAACGAGAGAGGAAAGAAAGTAGAAAAGGACAAGCATTAGAAGTGCGAATCGTCTTAGGATGTCATGATTCTTTGGTTGAACACTAACATGTACCATAATGAACTTTTCTTTTTTTCTTTTGTCGATTATCATAATGAACCAAATAGACTAACGTCCTCCTCGTTTATCTAAAATACATCAAATACAATTCGACATTTTATTTCAGTTGTTGCTATATATATACACCACTTTTTTCAGTTTGATTGTTATTACATATTTGACAAATTCTGCATGTGAATTATTAGTTTCATCATTTACCTGAATGCACATATGTCATTACATTATAAACGGAACTCATTAAATCCTAGGGTAACTTACCAAATGGTCGATTATTTTTATTTTTTGTAACTTTTAAATCCCTTATCTTTGGAATAGAACATTTAAGTCTCTAATCTTTTATGTCAAAGTCAACATTAGTTCCTATCCTTAATGGCACTTGTGCCCCTTATTTGAGTGAAAAAACTAAGCATGTCACATACTTTTCGCAAGCTAACAACTTGTTTGGCTTTGCTTATTTAAAGTTTTTTTATAAGTAATTAATGCTTATAAGTAATTTTTTTTATTCTTATAAGCCAATGATAAATCAACAGAAAGTGTTTGAATAAAATATACTTATAAACTATTAACATGTTTAGTAATAAGAGCTTATAGTTATCCATGTCTATTAACATGACTAAAACAGATCTTCTATTAATAAATTTCATAAATTAGTATTAATTTGAAAGGGATAGGAAAGTCGTTATACTTGGTCAAACTAGATTGTCTATAAGTAGGTAAAAAAAGGATAAATGACCCATTTTGTCTCTTATTTTTGACCTTTTCAACAATTAAGTCCCCTATTTTTAAAACAGAATAATTTAATTGCTTATCTTTTCAATTTAATGATACTATTTACTCCTAATAATTTCAAAAAATAAAAATGTAATATTTTTCACTCCCTTATTTTTATAATTTGTGATGACATTAATCATTTATCTTTGCAATTTGTTATGTTGTCAATCCCTTATCTTTATAATTTGTGACAACATTAGTTCTCCTCATTAATTTCTTGACTTTTTTGAATTTAGGACTAACGGCATCACAAATTACAAAAAATAATGAATTGAGTTATTACTCTTAAAAGTAAGGGATTTTATTATCAAAATAGTAAAAAAATAAGGGACTAAATGAGTTATTTACCCACAAAAAAGGGAAAAAAAAGGAGATTTTGTTTTTCTGTTATCTAGCTATTTATAAGTTACTTTTACTTGCTAATAAGCAAGAATTACTAAATATATAAATTTCATTTTGCTCTTATAAGCGAGTTTGTCTAACTTATAAGCAAAGTGAAATGAACAGTGTCGCAGTATAAAAGATTAAGAATTTAAACGTCCACCAACAATTTGTTGGTTGAGGTGATAGTGACCTCACTTTTGTAAAGAGGAGAACATAAATTCGAATTCCGAGAAGCGTGCTTATTGAGAGAGGGTTTTTTCCTAACCACTCCTAGCCCGATAAGGTTTAAGTTTAAGTCCAATGTGATTTAGGAATACCCTAGTCAAAACAATAAGAATATTTAAATGTCCTATTTTAAAGATAAGGTTCATAAATGATAAAACAAGGGATCATTCGAGTAACTTAGCCTAAATCCTATCTCACCCACTTACAATAAAATGACACATGTGCCCTTGGGGTAAATGAAATTTAAGATGCACATATCATTGACGTGCAAAATTTGTCAAATCAATATGTAACAGAAGTTCTTTTAGGACGAGCAGTATCATATTTGATTTAGATGAGGGATTAAAATGTTTTATTTAAAAGATAAAAGACTTGATAGTTATTACGATGAAGATAAGGGACCAATCTGATCATTTACCAGAAAGAATTTTTGTCTAATTCAAATCATTGTTTTTGCCAAAATCACATGCTAACCACATGATATTTCTGTTTAATTTCTAACATATATTGATAGGAAACCAATTGTGATACAAAATAGAAATATAAAGGACTAAAATGTGTTACAAATAAATATAAGAGACTAACTTGTTAAGAGTGACAAAGAGAGGCAGCTGGCGGGTTAATAACCCCTTTTTTAATTATTCATCTATCACTTTTCATATAGATTCTCGTTGGTATGTTATGACAAGAAAAAAAGAATTTATTAGATTAGTATTGCAAGTAAACATACATCTTGAATCAAAGGAGATGATATCAAAAGTTCCTCTTCTTGATCTCTCAATCATGCTTTGTCTTGGAGTAGTTGGATGGGAATAGCATGCAGAGGTGAAAGCTGCAGATGCTATAGTGTTTGTAATAGGATGCTTCTTTTTTTTTTTTTTGGTTTTTTAAACAACAAAATGGCCATCTCCATTATTAATTAGTACTATTTTGGAATGTTTGAACTTTGGAGAACGAGTAAACAAAATAGAAAATAGACAAGGGGTGCATGGGATTTTTTGTTTTCACATAAATATCCAGAATGTGTTGGAGGGAGGAGGAGCGCTTGGGATTTGTCGGGACGGTCTTTAAACTAGCATCAAATTGCCTCTCACCTACACGGCCAAAATTTATATGGGACCCGCTGATTTATCACAGGGTTGGTGTGTAAGCAGACTAGTTTGAAATATTTTATAGGTTTGTCACCTTTGATAATTGCGTTTCTTATTGTTTGCAACTTATAAGCACACACCATGCATGCATATAATTAAGCAGCTGCCAAGTTTTGACAAATAAAAATGAATCGCATGACGACACAAATTTGGACGCCTTTTGCTTAACACATTTGTAGAACGCGTACGGCTCCTCGGTGATTCATGTATAAGTAGATATTCTATTAATTTGAAAATGTGTCTTCAAATATCTTGCCTAATGCGGCCATTTGGTTTGGTAGGAAGATTTTGATGACAAGTGTCACACCCTAATAGGTTGATTCAATGAATTCGACACACGGCTTATATATAAAAAAATGTGAATCACAAGCTAGCCATAAAATATCATTCTTTTAAATCAAGTTAGTAGTTAAAATGGTAGTGGTATCACTTTTGTAAAATGTAAAACACAAATTTGACTCCCGAAACACTCTTATCGGAAGGTTTTTTCGGTACCACTGCTAGCCTGATCAATCTCAAGTATAATATAACTTGAGGATTTCAACTAAAAGCAAAATGTCATTTATTTTCTTATAAATTTTGGGCTAATGTAGTATTTTGAAGCACTTAGTGATATATTTATATTTTTAAATAAATTTTTTATTTGAAATTATAAAATTAGTAATAAGTCTATTATTTATAAATTCAACTTGTGTTTATGTATGCATGTAAGTATGTGTGGTCTGAAACTTCGTGCATTATATTTCTAGAAAATATGAACATGCATTAGATAGCTTTTGTGCCGACAAATTAATGGTTAAGAACTCATTCATGAACTAAATAAATTACAAAATTACAAGTAGTAAGGATAAAATCGTACCAAGAACCTAGTAAAATGTGGGACCATTGATTTCAGCCAATGTCGTAATACCTTCCTTCTTCTTTGTTGATAATGAAAGAAATTTACAATCGTATCTCAATTAGGGATTTTAAAGAGGACTATGTAAGTATACTATTGTAATGTAATATCTTAAAGGATATTTTTTCCTCATGAAGATTTTCTAGATTGGATTTCTTGAAATTGCAAATTCCGCTTATTGAGTTAAGATTGAATTAAATTTGAGCAAATTCAAAATTTGCAAACTTTAGATTTCTAAATAAATTTCCTATTTTAAAATGATAGTTCCAAACACGATTAACTAAATTTCTAAATGAATCCCATAAGATTTTAAGAAATTCATTTTTCTCAAAGTTTCAAATTTCTATATTAGTTTTAATTTTAGTCATTTTCATCCATGATAATAAATTTTGCCATATAATATTTCATGTTGAAGGAAATTATATTTTTCATTTCTTATTCGAGCAATTTTTAATTTTTTATTTTATATTTTAATATGTTAGTTCTTGACAGAAAATTATACTTGCGTTAAGTTAGGAAATATATCAGATCCAATTATATATATAATTTCTTATTTATTTATCAACCAACTTTTTATTTTTTGTTTTATACTTTTAATATGTTAGTTCTTTGCAAAAAAATCATAATTATGATCCGTTAGAATATGTGTGTATGTACGTATGCATGTATGTATATCTCTATCTATGAATAAAAGAAGACAGATAGAGTGAATGTAATTGTTTTCTACTTATTGAACAAGCTGCTTTTATATTTTCTTTTTTAAAGAAAAAAAAGTTAACTCATTACAAAAAAGAAATCTCTGACATATATTCTGGAATTATGATAAAGAACATTGCAGTCACTTGCAGTCACACATATTTTGATGAATATGTCTGAATCAAGTATGATATAATCTTCTTATAATCACCAATTTGTGTTCCAGTGTTGGGATCAACAAGGTATGGAACCTGCATAAAATTTTACTTGTTAAGGGCAGAAACTTGAAATGGCAAAATAGTAGGCATATATATTTGCTGGAGGCTTCATTCTCAACAACCCCCCTTCCCCCAACCTACAAAGAAAAAGAGAGACTGTATCCATTTATCACCAGTAAGTCCTTAAGAATTAATCCAACAAGCATGGATCATCTATGAATTGCTCAGTTAGTGATAAAATACAGAGTTGCTCAAGAAGGCGAAGTGGCAGTAGAAAGCCATTGGTTTATTGAGGAATACATTCTAGATCTTAACAGCCAATTGATAGTTACTTGTAACCAGTTCTGCAGAAACTGTAGTTTGTATTCATGCATGCATATGCAGAGGATCATGTCCTTATAAACTGAGCGAAAAGGAAGATCCGTATCTATGAGAACTGACCTCTTTCGATCCTGATATATCAAGCAGAAATTTTCCCCTTGCTGAACCTTCACCTGCACTCAGCAGGACATAAGGTAGCTCCAGTTCACAAAGTACTTCGCGCACCATCCGAGCATACTAAGGAGAAAAAGAGCAAAGGACTTGAAAAATTCAAATGCTAAGAAGTTTGTTAAAATCCACCACGAAACATATGAGGATTTATGTTTGTGTCAGATGTAGGATGCCCAGAATGCTAAGAATTTTGACGCATGCCAAATCAAACTGAGGATAAAACAGGGCCATTCAATGCTTGTAACCTCATCTTGCAAACTGGTCAAATCTTAAAACAGTTCTCCACCTTTTTTCTTCATATTTTGCTTGAAAAGATTTTATTGCTTGCTGTTGCCTAACATCACTACTTAAAAAGTTTTGTAGATGACTAGTGATAAAATTAATTCGTGTATGAGAACATGGCATTAAAGGCAATTGGTTTAAACATCCTTCAAAGGTTAGGTCTTCTTGATCTCTAAATATGTAAATCATCAAAACACAAATTGGAATGGTTTTTCACATGTCACTATCTAAGTAGCTGCTCTGAGAAAGAAATTGCAGTCCAATATGAAGAGCACTGTAATATTGCATGGCCTACCAAGTACATAAGAAGAAACAAACAGCAGGATTTGTCCTATAGCAATTCCTTTGGTGTTGTCATATTAATTATCAATGAAAGTTGAGGTCGAGTAATGGTAAATCCTCATGTCTTATAAAATTTCAACCAGTTTAGCTTTAGGGTGGGGATGAGCAGATCTCCATTATTGGGGAGTGGGAGCATGGTGTCTCATATCAGAAAAGCAATTAGATATTAAATGATAATGCCTTTTGCCTTGGCGATGAGGCCTTGTTATGTCTTGTGGATGTCTCACATTTTCCTTTAATTACTTTAGTAAAAGGGAAAATATTTCTCCCATAAGCTTTAGCCCGCATATGATTCTTTATATTTTCTGAAAATATCCTACACCGTTCCAGGAATCAAAGTAGCCTAAGTTCAGAGTTTGGATCACTTTCTCCTGTTCAATCTAAAACAAAAAGAGTTAAACAAGTTGCTTTATCATAACATGTTGCTGTTCTTCACTGTATAGTGTCACAGGCTTCCGTTTAAGTATTAAACCTGCAATGAGCTTAAATGAAACAATTCAAGATATAAAGTTCAAGAGATAATATAATCTAAATCATCAGAACAAAAATAGGCATAGAAGTTAGAACTGTTCTCTTACAGGATTGTTCTCATATGAAAAAAGTTCCAGTTTCTTAGGAGGTGGTTCCTTGATTGATTTATCCCATAAGGTCATTCCTCTGCCTGCTCGAAGAAGAGTTGGTACCCAACCAGTGAACAATGTGCTGCATATTGCAAGAGGATCTGAATATTGGAGATCAAATGGGACACTTGCCACATAAAAAGGGAAAATAAATAAATAAATAACAGGCATGAACCATAACCAACCAAACCAAACCAATCCTAGCCTTTATCTACTATATGAAATCCTGTGTCACTCCATCTAATGCCAATTGGTTTTCAGATAGAAACCAATGTTTGTTATCAAAAAACAACTCAAATTTTCATCTCAAGTAACATATGCAGCATTTCTATGAGTTCCAGAGAAACAATATATCAATGAGCAGAATATTTTTCAATTTGAAATTCCTAATCCTGGAAGTTGACTTACTTTCCCTTCTTATTTTTGTTAAGATGTGAAATGTGATTTAGACTAGAGAGTAACTGTTACACAGCACCCTGCATAAATATGACCTAACTGTTATACTATCTGATTTATAAGAAATACGAAGAAGCACCCCTTATGAATCATCTACATCCTTTATAAGCCGATACAGCTTACTATTAGTTTCCACCAAGCAGAGAAGCAGATGATAAAGAAAATGTACCAAATTATAGTTATTCCTTGGCAAGTCAGTATGGGTTGCTTTCAGCTTCTGGCAAGAACAGTATTGCAGAGCAACAAATCATCTGCTCTAACAAGAAAATTTTATCTTACAAGCATAGATGGACCTTTTGTCAGGACACTGATGGATCCATTGAGAAACAATAGACAATTAGTTCACTTCAGCCAGCAAATCTTAAATGAATTCCAGCAATATAATCTGTACGCTCTTAGTGCCCCTTTTCAAATTTTCTTTCCGCATCCAATTTTATTCCACCTCACTTCTTGACCTACCCACTGTACTTGAACTCCCAATCCACATAATAAATCTTTGATATACTCAACTTGAAACCCTTTGCTTCCAAAGTCTCCTTGCATAATTCTTACATAATATTTGTAAATTCTCTAAACTTAAATATCAAAATATTGTTAGCATGCACCACAGTACCTCATCTTGGATTAGCCTAGTTCGTTTATCCATAACTAGAGCATAGAGATGAAGCTCAAGGTTGTGAAATGGAAAAGCATTGGTCTTCCTCATCGTCCTATCATAAATCTGAAATGCATGCTTCTTACTAGTTTAATCTATATTGCAAATACACCCTTGTTCTCCAACACTTAACAAATGGCACCTCCCTAAAAACACGGTGAAATGCCTCCACTATGTAAAAGCTTCATGGAAGTCTTTATGGTTCTCTGAGTGCTTCCATTGGCAATCTCCCAGAAATGAAACACAAGTCACACTCTGAAGCATATGCATTCTTTCTTAGGGTCTATAATTACACTATTTATTTAGTGACTACACAATAATTCAAATTACAAGTACAGCATCACTACACATTAATGTCCTATGTCATGCATACTAGAACAATTGGCAGTTACACAATTAAATAGTTTATTTTAAAAATAAATATTTATTCTGAAAATTTATATTAATTGCTAATAAATATTTAAAATTATTATGTAGTGAGAATAGTTAAAATTAAATATTATTTTTTAATAACATTCAAATAGATATTACTTATTGAAAATATTATAACAATAAATATTAACTACTATTTCTAATGCTTTTATTTTTTAAAAATAAAATATTATCTATCGAGAAATATTTAATATTTTAATTGTAATCGACAAGTACACTAAATTTATAAATTAAGACAAATAAAGAATTAATTATAGTGAAACAGGCTAAATCTAATAAAAAGAAGAGAAAGACAAAAGAACACAAAAAGTTTAAAGAGTAACTATACTGTGTAATTACCAACAATCACATCACTCTGCATGAGATTTAAAGAGTGTAATTGAGCTACTCCAATTACACCCAGTTCACCATTGACTAAGTAATTATTTGGTTAGACAAACACACCTATGTAATCATACCACCGATTAACTCAAATCCAATTCTAAAGTGGCTTTTCAAACATGCCATTAATGTCATTTCAATCAGCTTTTATCATAATTTCATAGTCTTTCTCATTTATCACGTCATACGGTTATTGACTCAGCTTTTGACATCTCATATGCTCTTCTAGTTATCAAAGTGATCTTCCATACATCAGTCATCATTTGTTTTATTTTTTATTTTTTTGCATTCATACTCCTTAGAAATACATTAAATGGCCTTGTTAACTAAGACTATTCTTACCTATAAATGTCAAAATCTCAAAATGAAAAATTTTCTTGTCCAACAACTACTGCAATCTTCACCTTTTATTGAGCATCGTTACTGCTTTTTTCCCTACTTGTCAATAGAACATATATCTTAGGTCCCTCAAGTTGTTCCCAAGTTACTTCACTAGTGACACCATTGGTGCACACCTTATAGAAATACCTCCCATCATTCCTTAATCTCTCCTTTTTGGGTGAGGATCCTTTCATCCTTATCCATAACATACTTCCCTTGGATTAAATCCCTAACCCTTATTTCCCTAGCCACCACAAGGTTGAAAAACTCATTAGGTTCTCTCCTCCTTAAGTATCAAGTTGTCTATATAAATCCTCATATGCCTTTACTTAACCTCACTAACTGCTCTCTTACCTTAATATTGAGCTATTTTATATCTATCCATGGTCCCTTCAATATGATCCTTCTGCAAAAACTCATAGAATTCTCTCTTAGCTTACATAGTCTCAACTGCCCATGCTCTACAACTGTAGCTCTTCTTAGTCAGTGCACATCTGTACCCCCCTTAAATCTTTGTAAACTACTTGTGCTACTCTTCTAGTACAATCTGCCACTTGACCCTAGACAGCACTCACTAAGCAACATTTAATCTTCACTCAACAAATTTCACCATCTAGTACTCAAACACTTGTACGCTTTCATTTTTCTTGCCTACTTTTTGAAGGTATACATCTCCAAAGTCATAATTTGCATTGGGTGGCCAAACTCTCTCCCAGTATCACCTTACAATCTTTATAAGCCAGACAGGTTCTCTTCCTTGAAAGAAAGAATCCAATTCGTGTCCTCAAAGAACCACCGTTAAGGGTTATTAGTATTCCTCTTGCTTCTCAAAAGGATGGTGGCAACAGTAAGGTCATACACCAGTTAAAAGTCTAATATAATCTGTACATCCTTCATTTTTTGTTCCATAGTAACACTGTTCATGAACACTAGTGCATCTATTTGCTTCTTGCCTAACATGTCCATGCAATTCCCTTCATGCAATATCATTTCTACTTGTAGCATCCTTTGCAGTAGCTTCTCCAAGTCTTCTTTGAACTTCCCATTGAGGATTTCTTACTCCAAACTGAGCAGCATAGCTGCTAATAATGCTAAGAGACTTTCTCCTCCTTACACCATTTTAACTGCAGTAATCTTATCACCATTATCTCTTGACACTTGCAACATCCTCTGAGGTTCTCACAACTATGCCAACCTCATTCCTCAATCTATCATTTCTCAAATGCTCAAGTTTAAACCATATTCTTTCAATCTCCTAACTTTGTCTCCTATGCAGTTCATCTTTTACAGGAAACTATTTACAATCCTGCTTATTTCCGATCCTTTATATCACCATCAAATTAAAATCATGATGATTTGAGTCCCTAATATTAGTCACCTGTTTTAGACTAACTCCTTTATGCACCTTCTACATAAGGTGTGGGAAGCCTTGCCAATACACCTGTGCACCATTAGAGTGGTGCTTCCTTGCTCAACACTATGCATCTATACCCAAACAGATACAGTGTGTCACAAGGGGAGATGCCCTGACAGTGATATCCGCATGCTTCAAATCCATAAAAGTTTCTATGCTAGCCATAATTTACCTTAAGTCCTAACTCAACCTTCTTCCTTTACCTGGGTTTGAGAGTGCCTATGTGATGAATGAAACTCTCAACATAGGCAGAGTTGTTAAAAGCAATAGTGATTATATTTGAAATGGGAATTATATAAATCAGTAAGCATGGAGAACATAGATACAGCTTCGTTTCTAATCTTTTTATGCAACTGCCACACAAGCCCTCATGGACTAAGTTTTTAGGTTCTTCCCTGTTAAGTACATTGCTTGGGTTACAACACAAGTTTACAGGAATACCTTTCTAAGAGACCGATGGAGGGATCCTGTCCTTCACCATATTGCTGAAATAAGTATTTTACAATGTCACCTAACAATAAAAAAATTAAGGATGTTCATTAGGCAGTGTAATTAGATTAGCAAGGCAACAGCCTGCTGTAGAAACTACAGTTGAACCAGCCTTGTAGAAAATATGATGCTTGAAATTTAGGGAATCAAATTAGTGAGCTGAAGAAATGGCAGCACTCTACAAACTATAAATTTTAACCAGTCTTTAGAAGTCTCCAATTTCACTGCTAAACTAGTCAATAAGGAAAGTTGATCACCCCTCACATGGACCATTATTGGTGGCTTTTTCGAGTCAGAAAATTGGAGATTCATTTGTTTAATCATATTCTAAATATTATTTTACTTAACGTAAGCAAAAAGAGAGAGAAACAGATAGCTAGATAGAGGAGCAGAAAGAGGTAAGGGAGTGATAAAGAGAGAACAAAATCTGATGCTTACTGCTTTCATACAGTGAAACACCAGTGTTCAGGTCAATAAGGAAGGGGAACCTGCAGGAAACTCAATTTTAGTGTTTTGGTAATAATGGAACAAAATAAGAGGCCTCAAAAGTAAATTGAAACCATACTAGACAAATTATGAAGTAGAGAAGGTGAATAAACAAGAGATATCACCTGGTTGCTCTTCATCACAGAGGTAAATGAAAGCACAAACTGAGTATAGGTCTATCTTTTCTGACTGTAACAGGTTGCAGCTATTCACTCATGTATTATACCATAAAATTTGAAATTTGACATAATAATGTTGCCCGATCAAGAGTAATGTGACTATATGAGCTAAGTTGGTAAAAGCTAAGTTGGTGAAAGTGGTCGATGGGTTTGACCATTATACAGAAAATGTTCACAGCTAAGAAAATCAGTAATCCTCAAGCTAAATGTTGATAGATGAAGGAACCAGTAGTTTCAAGCTAATTAGTGATGGTGTCCATCACAATGATGAATCAAGTTGAGTCATTTCTCAAAAGGAAATGCAACCGTTATTCTTGTCATTTAAAGCACCATATAGGAGAGACATTAGTCCTGTAATTTCAAACATGTTTGGACCCAACACCATAACTATTGTAAAAGATAAGATTCTATATAGAATATTAATGAGTCCAGTGAATAATCTCCATACATCTCCTTTCCACCAAATTTTCTAACCATCTCCCGGTGCCTTACTGAGCGTTTCGGACATGGATAGATCTGCTTATATACCATAATTGTGTTAGTCATATGTACCTGGAGGATACAAAAGAGAAAGAACAGATAAAATGCACAGCCATATAGAATTTGAGATTTCAAAATTATGTCAAGAAAGTCAGTATAACAAGAATCGCAAAAGACACATGGAAAAAATTTGCCCAAGTTATGCATGAAAGGAACTCAAAATATATGAAGATGTCAAAGACTCAAAGCCTTCATGATTGTGTTTGCACATTCAGTTATGAGTCTGGCACCAGAAGGAAGAGAACAGAACTAATAAATGCTAAAGGAGCCTCCAAAAGCGAACGATTCTACCAACAGCAGTGTTAGTAGTGTTATGGTAATTCTCTAGTATCGGAGGATTAGAAAACTTTGTGTTATGGATTAGGAAACTTTGTTACCCAATGTTATAAATAAGGCTAAGTACATAATATGTACCAAGCCATTCTCTTCAATCCTAATGTCTTGCCTCCTTCAACAAAGGTGTCAAATTTCTATATGCATTCCGTGCGGTTCTAGTTTGCATATGCTTTATAACATAAGGTGTCAAATTTCTATATGCATTCCTTGCAGTTCTAGTTTGCATATTCTTTATAACATAAGTTCAGCAGTGATCATCACTTAATAATTGAATGTCTTACAGCATTTCAGAATTCAAGCCAGATACATGTGACAGTGAACTTCAACATTGATTGTCATCCAAAAGCATAAAAATTGTAATAACAGATGGCACTAAAATTGAGATACTTTGTGAAGCATCAAGAATAAATAATCATGTCAACCAAATCATTGCTTACCTCTACTGACAGGTCAAGCTCAGTTATGGCTTCTCGAACCCTCCTGCAAAAGGGGCATGCCTCTGTTGAAAGTTTCTATAATCATTATTTAGCTCCCTAAAGAGGACAGTATAAAACACTTGGAATATTCCTACCTAAACAATGGGTGGATAAACATTTTTTACAAATCAACACTTAGTCTTCCAGCTTACTTTAATTTGCTATCCCTTTAGTGTCCAATATGGAAATAAGAAACTATTGTAACCTGGAATGTTTATGACGTTATAATCAGATCAATGATAAGTGAAACTTTACCTCTCACTGACATCAACTTGGAGACAAAATTGCTGTTTTTCACTTTGGCAAGAATTAAAGCTCACCATGAAGAACCAAAAATATACGATCTGAAACTTCAACTATCAACATTCTCAATTATACAATATCTATAGTACAACCTTCAATTTCCCAACTCCAGTGATAAGATGAAAATAGATCTAACTCTTGATTGTAAAAAATTGGAATGGCTAGTCCACTAAAAAACCGAAAATCTCGAGGTTTTTATAGCAGGGGTTTGAACAAAAAACGAGCCATTGAGCATAGTATGCTCCATAGAATATCCACAAAGCATAATCCAAATCAGACAGAATCTTCAGGTACTACATAAACAGTCAAAACGAAGCTCACCAAATTCAAAGAGTTGCAAACCCATGGGAGGATCTGTGTTGCTCTGTTGGCTGTATGAATTCTGAAATAGTGATCTTGAACCCCATGGAAGCCTTGCCAAGGACGATAATGAAGATGTTGCTTCCTGTTATCCGTAGCAAGAGAAATAATCAGAGAAATGGGACAGATATGTAAGATGAATAAGACAAAGAAAAGTAGAACAAAGGAAGAATAACTGCAGTTCTTTGGTGTGCAGAGTTAAACTGCCACACAAAATTATAAACCATCAAAGCAAGAAGAACTAAGCATTCTTGGAAGATATCTTTCAACAGGTTACTATCTTATCTTAAAGTTGTATGCGTTCACAGAAAAGGAATATGGACTACCACAATAAAGGTGATGCTCTGACTTCACACATCTCTGCCAATACCAAGTCGAACCAACAACCAATCTAGTTGAAATATGATACACTGATAGCCTAACGACAGAGTACATGAAAATTATGTAACTTTCAGGTAGTTTGCAAGACCGAATGTCAATGTGAGTATAAAGAATAAAGAAGGTTTTCCTTTGCTTCTGGAGGAACTTTTGTAGTGACTCTGATTGTTTTAACACAGATCATGTGAAACTTGAGGCCTAACATATCCGCTTTGACCACTATATCAAGTTATTAAGATGAAACAATTTTCAAAGTGCTCCTCTAACGCACGCTAGACACATGGTAAAGATCAATAATCTGCATCTCAGTTGTAGGATCAAGTCATTTGATGCTACATGAACTTAAACAAGTTAATCCTCTAAAAGCTTACTCCTACAGACATCATTCCTTATAATTATCAAGTTAGAAAGATGAACAACAATTTCATTTTCCAAATTAAGCTATAAGCTATATATGATTACATAAACACCATACGTATGTAACATGCCACATGCATATGCACAAGTCTGAATGTTTGTGCGTGCATGAATATTTTTATATCCAAAAATGAAACTACCATCTCTTCTCCCTATTATGGTCAAAGAAACTAACTTTCATTCATGTAAAATGAAAAACTATATTGGCAAAAAGAGAAACAAAGATACCAAGCCTTCTAATCACTACACTAGTATTTCAAACTATGAGAAAACAACTAACAGAGTGTACATTATAAAGCATACCTCGAAAATATAGTTCCGCTCTCGTGAAGGATCTCCTCCCTGTAAAAAGGCAAAATATATTTCTATAAAGGAGAAGATAGAAGCAAGAAGATGTAGACTAAGAGCCCAGAGCTTATCGTACAATAGAGCTGATTATAACATGTTAAAAATAGATAACAAGAAGTAAAACATTTGACAACCATCTGATTTCCTGGTGCAAATAAAGCGGTCACCTGTGGCCATTTGAACTATCAATTAGAGCTGAGCAGACGCAATAAAGGGTGGGGAAAAAACAATGAGCTCAACTATAATGAAAGCAATTATTGAGAACAAGAAACCACATATGTGACACCCATGGATGAAAGCCTGAAAAGCCTTCTTGTACTTATAATTTCAAGAGATGTGACTTTCAATATACAATAAATGTATGGATTACAGAAATAGGTTCTATTTAGTCGTGTTTTTGTCTGATTAAATATTTAGTGCCTCGGACTTTGTTCAATAAAATATTGATTGGGAATCTTCAAGACTCCAATTTAGTCAGCAAATCTAGACAGTGCATCCTATTATGGGCAAACTAATGTCTTGGAGACTTCTAATCAAGATAAACTGGCATAATGAAGTCTCTGGCTTATCTTAGGAACCTATACATCCTGAAAGTTATTATGCATCACATTTCACTTGAAGTTGTCCCAGTGCATATATAGTACCATGCCATCATGTATTGGAATTTATTGAAGAAAACAGCAACGGCATAAGAGCTTCACACATTTTCGGTGCTTGTTACACTTAGCATATTATTTTAAAGAAAAGTGGTGGAAAAAAAAAGCCTCTAAAGTTCAAAAACTCAAAAAAAGTAACAGAAAAAATGCATAAGAGTTCTTAGATAATTTGTGATTAAACTAGCTGTAACTTTTGACGAGCTTACGAAAAGGTCAGGGGTAAGTGTTTAAGCACAATAAAAATTAAAAAAACCAACCGCTACTCATTAAAAAAAAAAAAGAAAAAAGAAAAGAAACTGTCCACGCGCAAGGTTTCAGAAAAATCGCGTCTACAGGTGAGGGGACGTGTTAAGTACAATAAATATATAAACCAATATTCTCTACAAGAAGTTCAAGCTTTTTTAGACTACGCAGTAACTCCAATAGGAAGGTATTTCTAAAATAAGTGCCTTTTAACTTGTAACCTCTCACTCTCACTTAAATTTTGTTTCGGCGGATAGTCCAACACCCACAATGAGTTTATAAGCTTCAAAAATAGCCTCCAATCTGCTTTGAGCAAGAACAAGTCTTACAGCCAAACACCCTCTTAACCTCATCACCACCAAACGCAAAACCACATCGTTTCGAAATGTAAGTTTCAAGCTATTTAGAGACTATAGATCTCTTTTGCCTGTATATATAAGAAATCAGAATAAAACTGGTTTAGCTTGGTTTGGTTAAATTTTACACAATTTCTAACCGTACAGGCCAGTTTACACATTCCATAAATCAGGAAAAGCTAAAATGCGTTTTGCCTTAAGCCAAACATTGCCCGCATACAACAAAGTAAGCTTCTAAATAGAAAGAGAAAAATCAAACAAATAAATGGAGGAGGTAAAAAGGGTACATACAGAAAAGAGTTTTAGCAAGGGGCAAAGGAAGGACAAAAAGCTGCTTGTTGATGGGTTGTTGCCACTATCAGTATTGTTATGAGTGTTTGTTTCTTTGTCGAGAGAGTTGTTCTTTGCATGCAGTTTGTGAGAAAACAAGTTCACATTTCTGGGGTTGAGAGATGGTGGTGGTGGTGGTGGGCACTTGAAGTTGAGAGACGAGAGTGGAAGTTGAATTCTTGGAGAAATGTAGAAGCTACCGTGATGATGAGAAGTGAAAGAGGAGTTGTGGAGTTTGAAGGATGACATTTGGGTAGTTGCGGCTGTTGGTTTTGTTATTCCCCCGCTTTTCTTCCTGTCCCCCGGTGTTGGGAATTTCTGAGTGAAGGGCTTTCCATTTGGGTTAAATTAGCCCGAGGGTTGACAACTTGGTTCCATATCTTGATGCTTTTCTGTCCATTTGTTTTGTATTTACTTGCCTATTTTTTTGTCACTGGTTATAAGAATTTGAATAGAAAAATAACATGAGAAAGCTAATGTTAGCATAATTCGGAAACATGAGGGACTAACGTGACATAAAAGGGGAAAAAAATAATGTGCTTATTTTGTCACTGTCATGTGATTTTTCCATTAAATTCCAACGGAATGGTGACAAAAGAATTAATATTGGCATAATAGGAAAAAAGAGGAAACTTGACAGTGTTATTTAGAAACATAAGGGACGGAATTATCAAATACAAAAAAGATAAGGAACTTCCAAGATAATTAACCCTTTTCATTTTACATAGTGTTGGCTTTCTAAGTTGTATTGGAATTATCTGATGCAAACATTTTCTCATAACATTTGTCATATGAGAGTATTCCGCCTAAATCATAAGCTACGGGTCACCGACACAAAAGAGGCACTGGTCAGTCTAGGCCTTTAACTTTGGAGAAGCCGGCCTTCCAAGCAGGGAGCTTGACTCGAGAGTTGAGGGATTTTGCCTAAACTAGTCAAATGAAGAAGACTCCTAATCTAACTGCACTAAAAGTTCTTATATGGATTACGTCAAGTCGGAACTTATCCAATGAGCTAAAAGAGTTTCAATTGTCCAATGAGCTCAAGGAGTTTCAATTCTAGCTTGTCCAATAAGCTCAAAGAGTTTCAATTCTATGTAAACACTATCTGTATAAATAGCACAACATCAATCCACCAGGTACACACAATCACTCGTCTTTAATTAACACTTACATACTAACTTAAGCTTCATAGTCTTTTTGGCTAATACTACAATTGTTCTTGCAGGCATCTGAAGTCTTTTTTACTGGTACCACAAGTGTTCTTGTAGGCCTCTAAAGCTCGAATTGGGCTGGTAATACTTAACATTATCAATTTGGATTGAACATTGAAGAAAACAAAAGGAAAGCAAGGCATTAAGGAATCCTCTCATTATTTTTGGATGGACTTTTGCAAGGAATAAAAGATTATGCAAGGTTGAAGAATTATTTTGATAGTCGTTATATGGTGCACCCGGATCTAGGTGTACCTTAAGACCTACATGCACCGCTCCTTGGGTGTTGTACACGCACTCAACCCAAAAGGAAAAGTTCAGCGCAAGCTATTGCACTTCATTTTCTTTTTTTTTTTTTTGGGTTGTTTGCTCATGTCTGCTACACCTTATTACAAAAAGATGCTGCCCTTATTTAAAATATGAAAAAGACAGAAAAGCTACAAACATTAAAGAAAACTTGAGAAAGAAAGAGAAAAGGTAAGAAAATTTTAAGAATTTTTTGTTTAATTTCATTTTTATGTTTTATTTTTTAAATTTCAGAAAATTTAAAATGTATTGTTTAAAAAATAGAAAAGAGACATTAAGATGGATTTTGATGAATTATGAAATTTGATGTGCTTTAAGTAAATCATAAAAATATTTAATAAAACATTGTGCACTCATTCACAATATTTATATTATACATTCACAATTTTTATATTATGCGTTCATAATTTTTACAATATAAGTCCACAAATTTATTTTTTTTTACAAATTTCATATTACATGTTCACAATTTTAATATATTTTTAATTATTTCAATATTTGTTTAATTATATATATATATATATATTTATTTATTTATTCATAGGCTTTATAGTATATGTTCTCAATTTTCATAGGTCACAATTTTTATACTATATGTTCACATTTGTATACGTTCACAATTTTTATACATTCACAATCTTTATATTACATGTGTCACAATTTTACATTATTTGTCCACAATTGAAAAATGGCATGTTCATACTTATAAATTACACGCTTACAACTTTGATCAAAATGTTCATAGTCTTAACTGATAATATTCGCAACTACAAATAACATGTTCACAATCTTTCTTCTTTTATCTTTTGCAATTATTTGTTTGAATCTTCCATAATCACAAACATATTTAATTCTTCAAATAAAAAAAATTGAACAGCTCAAAAAAAAATCCTTTGTCTCTTCTTCATTCATCAATCATCTATGAAAACAAAGCAAGTCTCAGAACCACAAAATACCAGAGAATAATGCTAATAAAAAATAAAATCTAACACTACTAAAAAAAGGCAAAAAATCAAAGAATTCATCAAACATCTATGGAAGCAAATCAAAGCAAGTCTCAAAATCAAAAGACCATAAAAACCTTCTCTATATCCATACACACTCTTCATCACAGCAGCATATACCCTTACACATAGATCACACACATACATGGCAACACAACCAGTAAGTCGACGAGGAGAGTTTGGGTTTGAAACTGAGCCTTGACTTGATTGTCTTCAACAAGAAGAGTTTGGGTTCAAAACTTGATACAAATGGTGGCCTTGGAATACAGGTTGAAATCATCACAACGAAGCTTCGTGAGTTGAAAAATATTTAGATCGCAGAGCTTTTGTGTGGTCTCCTATGGAGATCTCACTTTGTTCGTGTGAGAGAAGAGAAAAAAAGAGAAGAAAAAGGAGAGAAGAGAGAATTTGATGAGCTATTCTGTTCCTTTTACTTTTTACAGCGCGTGTAACACACTTAAAATGAGGTGTGCATACCTTCGCAAGTACATGCTTTTTTGGGTGCATCTTATTATTTGCGTTATTTTGAGGAGATAATTTTGCTCCTATTTGAGATTTGTGAGGGGAAAGAAAAGTGAAAAGGTGCTAAACGTTTATTATGCTTTCACATAATCTTAATTATATAATCATCATAACAATGAACAGAAAAATTGGTATTTAAATAGCTTTTTATTTAAAATTATCTTTTCCTTCTTCAATTTAGAAAAAAGAATCATAAACTTATTTTATTTCCTTATTTTTATAAGTTTCTTTTCTAATTTTTCACATATGTATGTATGCAAACATATTATACATATGTATATATAAATGTTTGATTTTCAAGCAATTCCAGAGTGGCAAACCATTGCTAACACACCATAATTATTCTCAATTTATTATGAATTAACATATAAATATGATCCATTGCCTATTTTATTATTTGTTGTTTATTATCTATTATTGATATATATATATATATATATTGTTGTTTTTAACATGGAATTTAATTACTAATAAATTAATCTTTAAAATAAAATTTGTTTGTAAATTTTAGAAAAATCATGATTAGATTTGCCATTATTAAAAAATAAATAAACTTTGATTACATTCATGATCTACTATTAAAAACAAACCAATTCATGCAAAGAATAATAAGAAAGCATTAGTTCCTTTATTATTTTGTAATTGAAATATAGTGTTAGATAGAGAATAGAAAAAGATATGAAAGAACAACTATTTCTTAAATTTTGTTGTTACAAACTGGGAAACAAAGGGAATCTTTTGTTAAATATTTCAAACCAATCACAACCTTAGTTTGTTATGCACATTGCTAGGTTATATTTTTGAAATTTTGAGCATTTCATAAATGAACCTTTTTTTCTATATATGAAAAACTATTTCCTTATTTTTTGTGATGAAGAGATAATACTACTCCATATTTGTCTATGCTTTTCATCTTGGAATAACAACAAAAATTCTTAGTTAAGTGCATGATTCATGTAAAACTCTTGATTAATTTTTGAAAATTGTATCTTTCTGCAAAATATATTAACAAATTAGAATACTTATTTTTTTTATGTTTATTGAAGCATACACATGCGCACATGCACATATACACATATATATTTCAATGTTACATGTCCTAGTTCTACTATTTTTTTTCCAAAAGATATATTATTTATCTATTACTGCTTTTCTTTTTTTATATTAAATCCTTTTATGATTTTATTTTTTTAATTTATACTAGAGATCTTTACAAAAAATATATATATATGATTAGTGTTACTCAGTTGACAAATTTGAAAATCATGCAACAACCACCTTGACTTGGTCTACAACAATTGACCATCACTTAGCATACTTTATTGTAATAAAAAAAATTGAAATCATATTTCATTTGTGTTTCAATTTCCTCAGATTATGGAACTTACTTGTATTTAAACTTGTACCATCACATGACTGAAAACAACTTCTCTTTGCAACTCATTTTTCATATGGCATCTTGAGCCAAATAAGCCTAACAAGCATCATTATAAATTTTTTCAGCTACCATTGCAACCTCCATGACCAAACTTCACGAAACACTTCATCTGTAGTAGACTAAAACACTATTGCACTTATATCTATTAATCCGGCATCTCAGCTATCTTTGAAGCTCAATGGGTTGAACTGCCTAACTTGGAGAGCTCAATTCCAAATACTTCTATTCGGCTATGATTTAATAGGTTATCTTGATGGAACATCACTATGTCCATCAGCAACAATTGGTACTGGAGAGAGTGTCACTCAAAACCCAGAATATCTTCCTTGGCTATGACAAGATAGCTACTTTTGCCATACAACTTTGGCATCTATTGAACCAAACATCGCTCCTCTGGTGACCATGGTTGCCACAGCTCAACAAGCATGGGATAAATTAAGCACTTCCTATGCTAACACTTTTAAGAGCAGAATTTGTGGTCTTGGAAACACATTAGTCAAAACTACAAAAGATAACATTCCGTGACCGAATACATGCGAACAATCAAATCATTTGCTGATGAACTAGCATTAGCAGGATTACCACTAAGCAATGATGAATTAGTCATCAATGTGTTGTCTGGCCTTGAAGAGTCCTTCAAAGAAATCAATGCCGCAATAAGAGCAAGGGATATCTCTATTATGTTTGAGCAATTTTATAATAAATTATTTGACCATGAAACATTCCTCAAACAAGAGGAAACAAGAAAAGAAGTTCTAATTGTCATAGCCCAATTAACAAATAAAGTTTACGGTCGCGTACAAGGCAATGGAAATAAAAGAAACCAAATATCCAATTCTTCCTCTAACAATCGTGGATCTCACGGTAATGCACAGAATTACAATGTCCCACCTAGGCAAACTTGGCATTAACAACAAAATGGAGGATCAAAACCACAATGCCAACTCTGTGACAAGTTTTGCCATGTGGCAAAACAATGTAGATCACTTAAATACTACAAGAATCAAGCTTCACAAGTGCACCATGCCACCTAAGACTCCAACAATCCACTCAACAATTAGGTTATTAACTCAAGTGCATCACATAACAAAACATCCGATCTTCAGAATTTCTCTATTCATTTTGACCATGGTGGCAGTGAAGGTGTTATAATCGATGATGGATCTGGCATCCCCATCACACATAGTGGTTCTTTATGTCTTACTTTTTCTACTTAAACTTTGATCTTGAAAATGTATTGTGTGGCCTTTCCATTTGCAAAAATCTCATTATGGTTTCCCAATTTTGCAAACAAAATTGTGCCCCTATTGAATTTTTTCCAAATTTTTTTGTTGTGAAGGATATGACTACGGGAGCAATTTTGGTTCGCGGCCGAGTAAGGAGCACTTTTACGAGTGGCCAACCACATCATCCCAACCACAAGCACTTGTAGCTTCAAAACTCACATTGGACAAGTGGCACTATTGCCTTGGTTACCCACAAACCAACATATTAAGACATATTATTTCTACAAATTTAATTCCTATTTCTCAAACTAAAATAAACCATTGTATGTCTTGTGCATGCGATAAAAGTCATAGGTTACCACTTGGTGAATCTACTATTACAAGTACAAGACCTCTTGAAATTATTTTTAGTGACGTGTGGGGTCCTGTGCCTATAACTTCATTTGATAATTACAAATATTATGTCATTTTTGTATATCACTTCACTCACTATGTTTGGTTATACCTAATAAAATTAAAATCAGAAGTGATACAAGTCCTCACTCAATTCAAAACCTTAGTTGAAAATTATTTTCAACTTTCACTAGCTACATTTTCCTTTTATAGTAGTGGGAATTTGGGAGTCACATAACTCCTTTCACAATTTGGCATTCAACGTCTTCAATCCCCACCACATATACCATAAATTATGGGTCTTGCTAAATGAAGACATCATCATATTTTGGAGACTGCATTAACACTATTGTTTCAAGCCTCTATGCCACTCAAGTTTTAGTTAGTTGCTTGTCAAAATGCAGTCTATTTGATACATTGGTATCCTACTCCTAACTTACAAAATCAGTCACCCTTCACATTATTGTTTGGAGTTCTGGCAAATTATCAAAAGCTTCAAATTTTTGGATGTCTTTGTTTCCCATGGTTAAAACCTTACCAAAAAAAATAAATTAGAAAGCAAATCCAACTCATATGTTTTCATTGGTTACTCAATACAACACAACACATAGAAATGTTTAGACTTGGGTACAAATTGCATTTTTATATAGAGGCATATAGTATTTGTTGAGCACATATCTCCTTATTCATTATTACTTCCACAAAATCCAATAAGTGACTCACTACGTGCTACAAAAATCAGACTAATCCTATCTTTAGATGTGCAGTTTCAATGGTAGGTTAGGCAATCAACATCAATAATGCATTCCTCCAAAGCACTTTAGAAGAAAATGTCTACATGCAACAACCACCTAGATTCATAGATAAAGAGTTTCCTAATCATGTGTGCAAATTGCGAAAAGCAATCTATGGGTTACACTAGGCACCGAGGGCATGGTACAATGAGTTGAAGTCATTTCTCATCTTTATTGGTTTTGAAAACTCAAGAAGTGATATATCATTATTTGTTCTTCATCGACTGCATAGCACTATTTATCTATTTGTTTACGTAGATAACATACTAGTTACCAGTAGTGATTCAGGTGAAGTTCAAGCTCTAATCAATGTCCTAGCTTAATGTTTTTCATTAAATGACTCGGGGGACCTAAGTTATTTTCTTGGAGTTGAGGTTACAAAAACAAAGGCAGGCCCATTTTTGAGTCAAAGGAAATATATTAGTGACCTTCTTCACAAAACCAAACTGGAAGAAGCAAATGCAGTTAGTACACCAATGGCCCAAAAACAGTCTTAAAACTGCATGATAGGGCACCAAGAACAAACTTTAGGCAATATCGGCGAGTGATAGGTACATTATAGTACTTGTCTCTCACACGTCCAGATGTCTCTTTTATGGTGAACAAACTATCACAATTCATGCATAAACCATCTGAGATACATTGGTCAACCACCAAAAGTGTTACGCTACCTTAAGCATAGTTAGTCCTATGGCATGCACATTTGGTGCTCTTCCAATGTCCAATTACATGCCTTTTCATAAACCGACTGAGCTGGTAATGCCAATGACAAAAGCTCCACATGTGCCTTTATTCTTTTCTTAGGTCCCAATCCAATCAACTGGTCATCTAAGAAACAAAGAATAGTAGCACGACTTTCACGGAGGCGGAGTATCGAGCAATTGCTCCACTATCGCTGAGATAAATTAGGTGCAAAACTTGCTCCAAGAACATCGTGTTACATTTCCATTAGTTCCTACAATTTTCTATGACAATGTGGGAACGGCATATCTTTGTGCAAACCTAGTATTTCATTCCCGAATGAAGCACATAACTATGGATTTCCATTTTTTCGATGAGTAGGTGGCAAGATAAACAATATGAGTCTCTCACGTTCATTCAGCAAATCAGCTAGCAGACTTCCTAATCAAGCCTTTGTCACGACAGAAATTTGTGCAACAGTGTCTCAAGATAGGCTTGTTTGAAGCATTGCCTATCTTAAGAGGGCATGTTACTCAATCAACAAATTTGAAAATCAAGTAGCAACCACCTTGACTTGGTCTACAACAATTGACCATCATTTTAACATACTTTGCTGTGACAATATAGATTGAAATCAGATTTCATTTGTGCTTCAAATTTCCTCGTATCATGGAACTTATTTGTATTTAAGCCTACACTATCACATGAATGAAAACAACTTTTCTTTGTAGCTTACTTTTTGTATATCGAAAACTTATAAATAACTAATCTTTACAAAATATATTTATATTTTTTCCTTACATATACGCTAAAAACTACCACTAATAATAAATGAAAATATTAAAAATACTCATTTCTCCCACATGTCACAAATTACACTATAATTACTTAATACAACCTTGCATTTAGCACTTGACCAATAAATCTTTTTAAAGTTCTTACATAAAAAATAGAAAAAAAGAGGGGAAAAAAACAACAATCAGTAATGGAGATGCATTACTTGATTGACCCATATTTGTAATATATTCATTGTTTATTTAGAAATTTTTAATAAAATTTTTGGTTAAAATATTTTATAAGTGTCCAGTGTATCTTTATTCAAGTTTTACCCAATTAAATACATATGATCAAGTCAAAATTCCAATTACATGACTATTTACATTAATTTACATCAAAACACTTAAATCTAATATCGTATTTGTAACACTAATTTTTGAATGGCTTTATAAAGATATTTTCACAACCTAATACCTAGGGATGGAACTTGGGGGAAGGGGGAGGGGGGGGGGGAGGGGAGGGGCAGGCCTCCATTGGCCCTTTAAGCATCAAGAAAAATATATATTAATGTATATAATTTTTTTTTAAAAAAAATTCTTACGCATCCTCTTAATTTTTTTCTTTTGTCTTAAATTGTTATCTTAACAATCTTTTTAGTAGATTTTTTTTTCTATGTAGACGATATTTCAATAATTAAAATTTTGTAATAAAGAAGTAACTTTAGCGAATCAATTTCAATAATCCTTAATTTATTTGTTTTACTGGTTATGTAGTCAGAGTTTTTTTTCTCTTTACAAGATAAATTTAAAAAATTGATATTAGATAACTTTTTCATCGAGAATTTGTCTACTTAGTGAGTTTTTCATATGTTATTTATATATTTATTTGGCTCGATAATTTAATAAAGGATTAGAATAACTTAATTTCATCGCAATAAGTGGATTTTCTTTACTTGATTTTGTATTATTTTGCTAAATAGTATTTGTTTTTACACTTTTTATGTTTAGAAAAATCTAATATCACTACCTTTTGCTATTATAATTATTGTTATATGTAATATATATTTACTCCTTTGTTATAAGAGAGGAAGACTTGTCTTTTCTACTTAACATTATCTCGTTGATGGTTTTCATTCAAACACAAATTATACCCTACACTCAACTCTTCATACACTTTACTAGGACTGCAAACCTTTAGAAACGTGTGATACACGCGCCCAATTTAGAAAAGAAAAAAAAAAAACACTACCATCAAACACTACCTCCTCTCTCATCTTCTCTTTTCTTCTTTGTAAATTATACCATACATTCAAAGCATGATACACCTAAAGGTGCATGGTGCACCGCCTAATAAATCTCACAATGAGACCGTCGGATTAATGTGAGATTTAACGAATTCACTTTCCTCACATTGACAAACATAACACAACACAACAATTTGATCATCAATCGGATATCGGTAACACCTCCGACTGCAATTGTTTATAGATTGTGAATATATTATTCACAAGTTGTGAAGATTATTATGAATATGTCTTAAAGAATCATAAACATGTAATTTATTTTTGTTAATATTATATGATATAAAGCTTTTAAACATATAATATAAAAGTAGCGAATAATTAAATTGTGAATGATTAAAAGTTTTGAACGTGCTAAAATTATGAACGCATAACATGTAATTTGTAAATAATTAAAAGTTGTAAACATATAATGTAAAATTTGTAAACTTATAATAACAAAGTTATGAACACGTTACTATGAGGTGCACAATATCAGGTGATACACAATATTTAGGGTGTACAGTATACCGTCCTTTTCTTCTCCCTTCTCTCCCTTTTCTCTATTATCTGCTTCTCTCTTCTCTCGTTGTTAAGCATTGAAACCTAAATCCGGACTTCTCTCTTCTCTCCTTGCTATTCTCTTCTTTTTTTTTTTTTTTTAGTGCTTTTTTTAGATCTGTAAAAGATCCCTAGAGTAAATCTGCGAGGTGAGGAACATCTTTGAGGACAAAGCCGTCATCTTGCTCATCAATAACACGACCATCACCAGCAGCGGTATTTGAGTCATCTTTGGAAGCTCTGAGTTGCTGATTATTGTTGGAAAAGGTGGGGTTTTGGGAGGGGGAAAAGAAGGAATAATTTATAAGCAAAGTTTGGGATAGGAAAATTAGAAGAAAAGAATGGTGTAAGATGTTGGTAGTGACGATGGGAATGGATTGATGAAGATGGGGCATAGAAACTGAAAGCCAGGGAGTTTTCGAGCGAAGACATGAACTACGGGCTACGGGTTAAGCGGGCTTTCTCGAGATTGTATTTGCTTTCTTTGCTTCTTTTTTTGATTCTAACATTTTGGTCA
The DNA here is from genome assembly GCA_028554755.1 of Cordia subcordata. Lineage (NCBI taxonomy): Eukaryota > Viridiplantae > Streptophyta > Magnoliopsida > Boraginales > Cordiaceae > Cordia > Cordia subcordata. The sequence continues at coordinate 19,735,482 of JAPTOF010000003.1, read as the reverse complement.
AGTTGGTCTGGATACTTCAACTCCATTCAGAGGTGATTAAGTGAGATTATTTACTAAAGATTTGTAAAGGGTGGGAAATTTCTTTGGGGTTGGAGTAGAAGGGGAGTCTGAGGAGGAATATTGAATTTGTATTGGAAAATTTTAAGAGAAACTCAGAGATGAGAAGCTAATAGCATAAGCTGATAACTCAACGTTGTGAGTGTGATGTTTATAGGTGTGAACTTGCAGTTTACAAGTGTAAATACGTTGGTCATAAGTTGTGAACATGGCGTACAAAAATTAAAAACAATTAAAAGTTTTAAATGTAAACATTAAAATTGTGAACATGTAATATGAAATATATAAATAATTAAAAATTATGAACGTAAAGTATAAAATTGTGGATATGTAATATAAAAATTATAAACTATAAAAATTATGAATATATAACAATTGTGAACATATAATATAAAGAATTTATATGTATAAAAATTGTGATCAAGATATAAATATATTAAAATTAAATTTTAAAAATAAATTACCATTTTTATAAACAAATCAATTCAAAAAAAGTCAATAATATGATCGATTGATTTGCTCCCTATGCCTTTTTCTCAAAACAATTACGTTTGATTTTCTTTTATAGGAAATTAGGCTTTTTAAAAAAAAAGAAAAGCCTTGTTTTTTTATAACCTTGTAGGGCATGACAACTACAGCCGAAACAACGCACAAACCAGCCCAATGCACGAGGAGCAAGCGCATGTGTGTACATTGTCCTTACACGTAAGTTAATGTGTATGATACACGAATAAACTGTCATTCAAATACGTAAATAAATCTTGTCATCTTACAAAAATCCCTATTCCATCTTGCCGATACCCAAATAAAATATGAATAAATATGTTAGCTAAAAAGAAAAAGGAAAGAAAAAAATGAAAGGAGGTTAAAAAAACATAAGAAAACATGTAAAAAAGAAAAAAAGAAAGAAAAGAAAAAAACATTTTACTGACTTTTTCTTTTTGGTCATTATATTTTACTACCATGCATGCCTTGGGAAATTGGTGTTAGATAAGAATGTTACTCGTGAGAAAGTAAACGCAAGTACAGCGTTGAGAAAAACCCTAGTAGACCACTGTATTGAACTGCACATTCTCATTTCTCAGCGTGGCGTCTCCTACTAGTCGTGTTATCTCGTTTAGACACGACTTTCTTCTACAAGGAGGCCTCTTTAACACCTCCCACAAGCTCTGTTCTTCGTCCCATCTTCTTTGCTGCCTCCACTTTTTCACCCTAACAAGAAGGTAATTGTTAATTTATTTTCTACATCTATTTTTCTCTCAAACCCTTTTAATATTTTTGAGATCCCCATTTTGCAGTTCTAGTAGAGGATATGTTTATGGAAATATACCCACTTGGTTTATTATACATTTTGGTTGGTCAATTTTTTGTTTTTGTTTGTCTTTTTTTTCCCCTTCTTTTCTGGGTAATGCGTTTTACTCCTGTGTTTTGGGAAGTTGTATAAACCATGTGTTTTAAACTCAATAATACCCCTATGTGTTGCATAAATCCTGAATTTTTTGGGACGGTTTTCCAACTTTCGGTGTAGCAGATAATTGTAGCAGTAACATTCTTTAAGGGTAATAGAGGTTTGAAACGACATGGATTTTAATCTTGGTTTTTTCTTTTACTGAGGGAGTTTTGAAAACATCTTTTCTGGAATGAATGTGTAGAATAGATTGCGATGTGGGTATTGGGTCTTTTGTGGATCCGCCCATTGTGGGAGTTTCGTGTAGGACCTCCCTTATGTTTTCGGTTTTGGAAAGTGTGCTGTTTTAACTTTTTAATTGTTTTCGAATTTTTTGATGCTTTTGGTTTTTCGTCATTAGCTGTTGATGGAAAAGATGAAGCATTGAAATTTGTTGTGCAGCATTGTGATAATGTATATTCATCTGTAATGTAAACAATGAAGAATGGTTTTGTGTAAAATACTTGTTTCTGTTGTGGAATACAAATATTCTTTTTTTGTATATTATTTGTTTGTTTCTACATTTAAGCAATGTTTACATGATTATATTTATTTGTCCTTCAGATATTGAAAATATTTATTTATTATTGTTTGTTGAGTAGAATCTTTGTTCTTGACATTTTATTTTCCTGTGATGTGCAGTTTTTGTGGTTTTGCTAGTATTGATAATATGGCTGAGGAAAGTGGGAAAAGCTTTGCTCGTAGAGACCGGCTTTTGGAGATCGAATCTCGGGTTCAGAAGTGGTGGACTGAAGGTGATGTCTTCAGGGCTGAACCTGCGGACTCGCCTCCCAAACCAGGTGAGAAGTTCTTTGGGAATTTCCCGTTTCCATATATGAACGGTTACCTCCACCTGGGTCATGCATTTTCCCTCTCGAAACTTGAATTTGCTGCGGCATATCATAGATTAAGGGGTGCAAATGTGTTACTGCCTTTTGCTTTTCACTGTACTGGTATGCCCATTAAGGCATCGGCTGACAAGCTAGCGAGAGAGATTGAGCGATTTGGGAATCCACCCGTGTTTCCTGTTGTGAAGGAGGTGGAAAGTGTCGAGCCAGAAGGGAAACCAGAAGTTCAAAATGAGGTGAATCAGACTGGCCCTGGGGGAAAATTTAAGGGTAAGAAGTCAAAAGCTGTGGCTAAGTCTGGTGGTGACAAGTTCCAGTGGGAGATAATGCGGAGTTATGGTTTGTCTGATGAAGAGATTGCCAAATTTACTGACCCTTATCACTGGCTTACTTTTTTCCCTCCCCTAGCTGTGGAGGACTTAAAGACATTTGGGTTGGGATGTGATTGGAGACGCACGTTCATTACAACGGATATGAATCCATATTTTGATTCCTTTGTGAGGTGGCAGATGAGGAAACTAAAATTGCTTGGAAAGATTGTGAAGGACTTGAGATACACCATTTATTCTCCCTTAGATGGTCAGCCATGTGCAGATCATGATAGGGCTTCTGGGGAAGGTGTTATTCCTCAGGAGTACACTCTTATCAAAATGGAGGTGGTTCCACCTTTTCCTCCAAAAATGAGTGTTTTGGAAGGCAAAAAGGTGTACCTTGCAGCTGCCACATTAAGACCGGAGACAATGTATGGGCAGACAAATGCTTGGGTGTTACCTGAGGGGAAGTATGGGGCGTTTGAGATAAATGAGAGTGAGGTGTTTATTTTGACGCAGAGGGCAGCTCTTAATCTGGCTTACCAGAGGTTATCGCATGTGCCAGAGAAGCCAACTTGTCTGGTGGAGTTGACTGGCCAAGACCTCATTGGTTTACCTCTTAGGTCTCTCTTGGCATATAATGAGATTATTTACACTCTTCCGATGCTATCTGTTCTCACTGACAAGGGTACCGGAATAGTGACCAGTGTTCCTAGTGACTCCCCTGATGACTACATGGCCCTCCATGATTTAAAATCGAAACCAGCTTTCAGGGCCAAATTCGGTGTAAAAGATGACTGGGTTTTGCCATTTGAGATTATTCCAATTATCAATCATCCAGATTATGGAGACAAATCGGCTGAGAGAATATGCCTAGAGAAAAAGATCAAGAGCCAGAATGAGAGAGACAAGCTTGATGAGGCTAAAAAAATAATTTACAAGGGAGGGTTCTATGAGGGAACAATGATTGTAGGGGAGTTTGCTGGGATGAAAGTTCAAGAGGCAAAGAGTTTGATCAGGAATAAGCTTCTGGAGCTTGGGCAAGCTGTGGTTTACAGTGAGCCTGAGAAGAAAGTTATGTCAAGATCTGGTGACGAGTGTGTGGTTGCTTTAACTGATCAGTGGTATATCACCTATGGAGAATCCCAATGGAGGAAACTAGCAGAAGAATGTCTGGCTGGCATGAGTCTCTATTCCGAGGAAACACGACATGGATTTGAACACACTTTGAGTTGGTTAAATCAATGGGCTTGTTCTCGTAACTTTGGCCTTGGGACTCGTATTCCTTGGGATGAGGAATTTCTTGTTGAGTCTCTGTCTGATTCGACAATCTATATGGCATATTACACTGTATGTCATCTGTTGCAGAGAGGGGATATGTATGGGCGTGATAGATCTTCAGTGAAACCTGAGCAGCTGACAGATGAGGTTTGGGACTTTTTGTTTTGTGGTGGCCCATTTCCCAAAAGTTCTGATATTCCATCTTCTCTTCTTAATAAGATGAAGCAGGAGTTTCAATACTGGTATCCTTTTGACCTGAGAGTTTCTGGAAAGGATCTGATTCAAAATCATCTCACATTTTGCATCTATAACCATACAGCAATTTTCCCTCAGAATCATTGGCCCCGGGGATTCAGATGCAATGGCCATATCATGCTTAACTCGGAGAAAATGTCCAAGTCAACAGGAAATTTCAGGACACTTCGTCAAGCTATTGAAGAATTCTCTGCTGATGCAACTAGATTCTCTCTTGCAGATGCTGGTGATGGAATGGATGATGCTAATTTTGTCTTCGAAACTGCCAATGCTGCAATTTTGCGGTTGACTAAAGAGATATCATGGATGCAGGAGATTCTTGCGGCTGAGTCATCTTTAAGGACTGGTGCACCTTCAACTTATGCAGATTCTGTATTTGCTAATGAAATGAACATTGCTGTCAAGATGACAGAGAAGAATTACAGTGAATATGTGTTCCGGGAAGCCCTGAAAACAGGATTCTATGATCTTCAGGCTGCCAGGGATGAGTACAGGCTTTCCTGTGGCATTGGTGGAATGAATCGCGATCTATTGTGGCGGTTTATGGATGTGCAGACTCGACTAATAGCACCAATTTGTCCTCATTATGCTGAATATGTCTGGAGGGAGCTTTTGAAGAAGGATGGTTATGTTGTGAAAGCAGGATGGCCTGAAGCTGATTTGCTGGATCTAACGCTGAAAAAGGCTAATAAGTATTTGCAAGATACAATTGTCTCAATGAGGAAGCTCCTTCAGAAGCAGGTTTCTGGTTCAAAAAAAGGTAACATCAATGTTAACATCCTGAATAAGCCAACAGTAGGTTTGGTATTTGTGAATGAGAAGTATGATGGATGGAAGAAAGAATGTTTGATGATACTCCAGAAGAAATTCGATAGTGTCAGCCGCACTTTTGCTTCAGACCAGGAGATCCTTTCGGAACTGCAAAAGAGTCCAATTGGGCAGGAAGGCAACTTTAAACAAATGCAGAAACTTTGCATGCCTTTCTTGAGGTTCAAGAAGGATGAGGTCATGACAGTTGGACTTCAAGCATTGGATCTGAAGCTGCCTTTTGGTGAGATTGAGGTTCTAGAGAATAACTCTGACTTAATCAAGCGACAGTTGGGTCTTGAGAAACTGGAGATTTTGTCAGCAACAGACCCTAATGCTGTTGAGAAGGCTGGGGCTCATTCCTCACTTCTCAAGCAGAATCCACCTTCACCAGGAAACCCCACTGCAGTGTTTTTGAATGAGTGATGGGGCAAAGTTTAGTTCTTTAGCAACAGCAATTTCCTCAAAATACAGGCGCAGCACCTCACCAAAACAACAAAAGCAAAAAATGAAAAAATGATTTCTCGTTTATTCTTTTTCCATTGTTATCAGTTATAGAATTTAGAATTTTGTTTTGGAACACTTAAATTTGATAACTTGATATGTTACTTTTTTGTGTCATCTTGGAATGTGTTATTATCAGTTATAGCATGGAATTTTGTTTTGGAACACTTAAATTTGATTATTTGATATATATTGCCTTCTGTGTCATCTTGCTCTCTATCATGTTGAAATTGGTTGGAGTTCTATGTCTCCATAAGCCTCAGTTAGATCATCTGTAAACCTGCCAGATTCTGTCTGTCTGTTACAGCTCCTTGCCAATATTTGAAGGCTGTTTAGTGTAATTGTTAATTGATGATTTCCATTTTGCTTTAACAGCTATGAAGCATGATTTCAATCTTCTGCTATTCTTCTATCTATCCTCTTTCTGTTTGCTTTCCCTCATCAGTTTGTAATTTAATGCAATTGCAGAATGAGACTGGATGAGAAAAGCAGTGGAGGTTGTGCATCTGTACTAAAGATTGAATCTATAAAGTTATAATGGGGATAAAGTTGAGTCCTTCATATGTTAATTTTGCCTTTACCTGTCAGCTTTACGGGAAGTAAAACCTCGAATGTGGAGATATCAAATATGCTACACAGCATTTTATTCGAATGGTCATCTTCTGGGCATGAAATTTCTAATTCTGGTTAGTGTACATACTCACATTATGGAGTATCGTACCTCCTTATCAAAGAAAGAAATGGATTCTATGTGAATGATGTTATCTGGAGGAGAGTATATTGTTCTTTGTGAGTTTAGTGTTATTACTTATGTTCTGCCTTCACCACGATGGAAGATCATCAGCAGAGTATTTTGGTGCAAATTTCAGCTTCTTTTTGGCTTTCACCATCGCCTTTGGCAGCTTTCTAAATTTTAATTGCCTTATTGATCTATCTTATGCCCTCCAGTATTCTTCTTTCTCCCAAGGAAACACCTGAGGGGAGGGTGCAAGTGATTCTTTTTAAATTAGTACATAAACTTTTAGCTTGGCTTTTTGCATACTTATCTGCATGGTTTTGATGGTATATACAGGGTGGTGCACCATGCTATGTAGGAAGAGCTGGGGTCCAATAGGTATCATGGGATTGATGATGAGGAAGTTTGTCGATGACTACATAGTGTTTGTTGTGGATGCTTTCGTTCTACCACAGAGTGGTATGAAGTTGTGGGTCATGATTACAGAGTAACATGCTTGATTTCAGTTTTTACCAAAGATTACATAGACTGAAAGCTTGTTGATCAACTATAAGCTCAAGATTCAGCTTGAATTCTCTGTTAATTTGGTTCATATTTTTGTCGATAGGCAGGCAAGAACAAAAGGATTGGTCATTTATGTATTAGGCCCTCCCGTTCTCTCTGTTAATTTGTAAATTTTGTGCCAGCAAGGTCTAATATGGAGAGAGAGCATTACGTATCTCGGTTCTGAACTAGGAGTTTGTAATCAAGATTTTAAGTCTCTTGCCTTTGTGGAACTAATCGAGGAGTTGAGTTGAAATTGAGCATTTGCTGTTCTTTCAAAAAGCCTCCTTTTATTTCAGCCTTGACTCCTACATTGCTCTCCCTGGTTTTGGTCCGACAGAAATATGGACCGAGCATTGGCTTCTTGGCTATGATGAAAGGAGTGTGCTCCTTAGCATGATGTTTGTTTGGCCATAACTAGTTGTTTCTTGGTGCAGGCAAGCGTTGATGTTTGGCATTAATTAGCCCAAATTGATTAACTGTATGACGAGATCCTGATTTTTAGGGTTTTTGCTGAACAACAACCAGCGTGACAAGGTTTCGGACAAAACTGATGTTCATGCTTTCTGGATGGTCTTCTTTGAACTTAAGACTGTCTGGCCTTTTTACGGATCCTGTGCATAACGAGAGTTTCATAGATCGAGCTATCTCTCCATTTCTAGGGTGGTCCTCTTTAGAGTGATTATTGTTCATAAGCTGATTGAAGCAAAGAAAAAAGACCAGGTATGCAGAACTTTGTCTTGAGGGGACAGATTATTATTGCTCTAATAGGTGAAATTTTCTTTTGGTCCTGTGGTCTTGAGAATTTAATTGATGGCTCCCTTCTGGTTCCTTTTCCTCTAGTCGGAGAATAGATTTGCTTATGATGTTATGAAGATACGAGCGATATTTAACAATTATAAAATGTTGACACTGTCATAATTTGAATAGTTTTGAACCAGTAGAATTCGACCCTCACTCTTTGTGGATTGGTATAAGAACTAATTCCTAGTGGGAAACTTATACACGATCTATTAGGATAATCATAAAAATTAGTCATCTTAGACGTCAGAATGACGCTTGTATCTTTACTACGTAATGATGCATCATCATCATCGTCACATTTAAAAAAGAAAACCAGGACGTCTTTCTCCATCTGGATGTTTCATACCTCATCCCTCAAGGCTTTGACCTTTCCCATTTTACGCGAACAAAAGTACTTCGGAATATTATTGGGGAAGACTTGCGAGAAGTTCTTGGTCCTGAATTTATGATTTCTTAATTTGACTTTCGTCTCCATTATAATGGGGGGAAAAAAGCACTTCTAGCCATGATTCATTACTTGTGAACAAAAGTACTTACGACTATTTTTGGGGAAGACTTGGGAGGAGTTTTAAAGTCCTGAATTTGTGATTTCTTTATTTGACTTTCGTCTCCATTGTATGGAAAGGGAAAAAAAAAAAAAAAAAAGACACTTTTGAGCGTGGATTATTACTCGTGAACAAAAGTACTTCTGATTATTATTGGAGAAGATTTGCGAGGAGTTTCAAGTCCTGGATTTGTGATTTCTTAAATTGACACTTTCGTCTCCATTGTAAGGAAAGAGGGAAGGAAAAAAAAAAAAAAGCACTCCTGGCCATAGTGATCCAATATTGTCCGTGCCTTTATCCTTGGCGATAATATGGCTGATGGTCTTTCTGTCATTTTTAAGTTTTGCTTGAGGATATAATTTTACATTTGTCTTGGAAATATGATTAAATTGTTATGGTTATGATTTGGAGAAAAGATGGTACTTTAATTGATCATGATATAATTTATGATTTGGCTATTATTATAACAAAAGTGATGTAATAGTTCAGGTTTAACTACTAGTTGTTAACAAATTGATTCAAGAGGTCTAAATTTATGCAATGACAAAATCATTTAACTTAACTCAGTTGCATATTTCTTGGGTGTTTGCGGTGTATGGATACCAGAGACCCAAGAGTCAGAGATGGTGGGCTTGACGTTGGTGGCTGTTTAGAGCATTACTATGCATTACTACCTCATTTTTCGGCCAACCACCTCATAACCCATCTTGAGATGGTAGAAATTTTTTATATATACACGAAATATTTTAATTCAATATACGAATTATCGCTACGTAAATGTTGAGTGAAAAGATAACATAAAATATTACTCTTGATATGAGTCATATCTGATCTAACTTGCATATTCCGCGTCTTTGGTCCTGCTTGATTCGGAGAGGGCATCGACTCGTGTTGGCCTTAAGATCTCTGTCATGCAGCTCTAAGCCCATCAGGGTTAAGCCCGAGTATCTCAAGATATATCTAAAGTTGGTCAAAGAAGTAAATTTCTATAATAACTCAAACATACCAGTCCTAATCAAATTGTATCACTTGGATAACCTCTCTAAGAGGCAGAATCTATCCAAACATATTCAGAAAAATATTTATAAATATATTATTCAGGCCGTAGGTCAAGGTAGGCTCTCTTAAAAGCTCATATACTTTTCTTTACTCAATCCAATTTGATGCGTTCACTTACTTGAGCGTATTTGGTTTTGTATGAAGAAACTTACCGGTAACAATAGTATTATCAACTTTTTTTGAGGCATCGATGTATGAAATTCCCGTTAATTTGAGTGATTATGATAAATTAGCATTCCTAAATTTGTATCGGTATTACAATTTACATGAGGATTCTCTCTTTTAGGCTTGATTTGTTGATCAAGCGATGCATTGGATTAGTTTGCGTGTACTTTAAACTAATTCACCTACTAGAACTCAACCTAAAACATGAGAAAAGATAACATTCTTTTCTGGTCGAGAGTGACAAGCTGGAGTAAAATAAGGATTGTTTACAATTGAACACTAATCTAATGGAATTTTTTGTGTTTAAGCAAAGAAATCGATAGCATATACTCGGAGAATCTTTGACATCCTACCCGAACTCCAGAGTGGAATTCATGTGTTATTAAGGTCCGTTTGGATTGACTTTTTTTAAAAATATTTTTTACAGATTTTGAAAAATATTTTTTTTAGAAGCTAAAAATTCTGGCTTTTAAAAAAGTTATATTTGAGTTTTTTTTTTTAGAGTTTCAATTTTTTTAAAATCAAATCAAATAGTTATTGTAAATTTAATGTAACTTTTTTCAAGAAAAAAATATTTTTAAAAAAAAAAAGCTAATCCAAACAGACCCTTAATCAATATCACCTCTCTTTATTTCATAATTTTCTTTCCTGCAAAACGACATTGAGGCCATCCTCTCTTTTAGTGCAGAATCTTTTCCTAATTTATTTATTTAAACAGTGTCCCTTCTATGTTTATATATTTTACTTTTTCACTTTAAAAGTTATATTCAAGTACAGCATATCTTTCATAAAAAAGTATAAAAATTTGTATAATTTATCATATAAACTACAAAAAAAATGATTAATAATAAATGAAAACATTAAAAGCAATTTTTTTTTTCCTGAACATAACCTGTGTGTCTCAAGAATAAACAAAATCTACAATGCATATTGTAGCCCCAAAAAGACGAAAAGAAAAAGAAGGAAGAATCGGGGAATAAAGCCAAAGTATAGAGTAAGTTGATCCCACCAGCTTATCTTCTTTTGGCTTTTTGCAACTTCCTATGTGCCTTTATTCTCTTGGCAAAAAGGAACATCATTCTACACGGCCACACAAAGCCGACGATTAAAGTTGAAAATGATACCACTTGAGACAATTATTAAATTTTTTCGAAATGGAACCCATACAGATAGTGTCTTCCACAACAGGGCATTTGGTCCTGTTTATTTGAATATTTATACGCATTCGAATAAATACTATCAAGCCCGCTCTTAGTTACTTGTTGAAAAGACTATACGAAAACCAACGTAGAGCAATTTTTCTTCTGCAAGAGTCAAAATTTATTGATCTAAAGTATTATTCATTATTTAGTCAATTAGAGTTGTCTTCCTTCTTCCTTTTTCCTCTTGCAACTAGTTACAAAAAAAAAAAAACTAGAATAAGTGGTAGTTTTACCATAAAACAATTAGGCAATAGGCAGCAATTTTACGATATAAGTAGGGATTGAGATAATACATAGATATATTGTTATGCAATATAATTAATAAATGTATTCTTAATTTGATTAGTATGATATAATTATAGAGTGCTACAACAATAAAAGTTTAAGATTCAAACCATGAATGAAATATAGTGTTTCTTTTTTGGAATTATGTATAGGCATCATTTTAAAATAGACACCGCCTACATTGGCGGCAGTTTTAAAATAACTGACGCCCATATAGGTAATGGTAAAATCGTCGCCTATTACCTACTTCTTTTACACTGTCTCTTCCGTTAAAAGGCATTTGGTCGTGTCTATTTGAATATTTATAGGCACTTAAATAAACACTATCAAACACGCTTTGAGTCATTCATTGAAAAGACTACACAAAAACTAACATAAAACAATTTTCCTTCTGCAAGAGTCAGAACTTATTGATTAAAGTATTATTCATTATTTAGTCAATTAGAGTTTTCTTTCTTCTTCCTTTTTCCTCTTGCAAGTAGTTACAACAACATATACCCTCTAATTAATTACACGAATTAGCATGGTAAGCCTACACGTTACAGTTAATCAACGCTTGGAATTTGGTTTTTAAATGCTCAGGTAGGGGCTATGTTGTTGCTAGTGTTGTTGGGATGGGTCAGGGGACATTAGTGTAATACAGCTCTAAAATACTCTGATACTCAAGTTACCTAATGTTTAAAATAAGGTTCGATTTGGACAAAGGTTAAGAGAATCATTACAGTAATAGCATGCAAGAGTGAATATCTTTTATATATTGTGTGGATAGCGTGGGCTATTTACATGTGTACGACGAGATCTTATCTTGAATTTTTGGAGTCGGAAGTACATGGGAAATAAATATGTTCGAATTATACATATGCGATGTAGGTGATGCTTAGAAGCATATGAATTTGTATGTATATGCTATGTAAGAGTTGCGATGTAATGTTGAGAAAATTAAAGTCATGTAAGATGTGAAAAGAAATGCCATATAAGTAAAATATTATCTTCCAAAGTTAATAATGTGTGAAACATAATTTTTTTCATAAATTTTAATTCCTTTATTAAAATTTTTAAAATTCACAACTCTCTCAAATTTATATTTCACTTGGTTTAGACCTTAAAATTATACTTCTTTCTCTTTTCTTTTTTACTTTAACAAGAAAGATATAATTGTGAGGTCCTATATTTGTAGTCTAGCAATGGGTAAATCCTCCAAACATTGTAGCAAGTCTTATACAAGAGTTGGTGTAAACAAAACCTTACCACATTGCGGGGCATAGGTGAGTTGGTAAGTGGCCAGGTGATTAGGGTGGTGACACCCTGACAACGCGGATCAGTCAGTGTGGCGCGATCTCATTGAAATATTGCGGAAATTTGTTCTTTGGATTTCCACGCCGTTGGTCCTCTCGCAGTGGTGCCACTCACGCACATCCTCGATTTACCTCGCTTTGGTTAAGGCGCCTGGGGAGTGGGAAAGGGGTTCTCCTTTGGTTAACCCTTTTATAAGAAAAAACCTTACCACATTGGATTTTCAATGAGTCAAAAGCATTGATTCTGCCATCATTTCATTTGCATTATGGTGGAGGGTGATGTCATAATAATTACAAAAAGCAATTCTTTTTTAATTTCTTGAAAATTTAACCATCATCATCTCTCGACCAAAAAAAGAAAAAAAAAAAAGAAGAAAAAGAAGAAGAAACATCATGGCAATTACTCAATGAGATTCGCCTAAAAGTTCGAGTTCACATACATGTATCTCAACTTTGATAAAACTGATGCATAAGTATAAGCCTTTACCCGAGACAAATAAAATATATAAGCCAAAAAGAAAGGAAAGGGTAATATTTGCAAAATAATTTATGTCAAATACCTCATCGACAAGATCATATTTTATCATGTTTTCTTGTGTGTGTGTGTGTGTTTTTGTGCTTTTTTTTTTTTCTTGAGAAAAAATACTTAATCAGGGCTTCATCGAGGCTGATCGGAAATTGTTCATTCGTACAATATTTTGTTGCTAAAATATCCTTTGATTTAGAGTCTGATTGGCTTATTCTTAAACATTCAAAAATACTATTTCATATTTTTAAAAATCTAATATTATTTTCAAATATGTTGAAAGCTCAATTCGTAAATTATAAGATCCAGCAGCATTTTTTTTTCAAAATATTACTATTAAAAATTTTATTATTCAACAATAAAGATTTCACATACAGTTAAATTCAACTAAACCTTAGATACGTAAACTCGATGACCTACGATATTTTGAATTTTGGTTTAATTCTCTTCGTTGATGGGGTTCCATATGCGGGACATTGACGTCAGTGGGATGGTTTATCTCTTTTCGCTTCTTTACGAGGAACCTTCGTGAAGTTTTTGCTTTCTTGTCATGGTGATCCGGAGAAAAAGCACCGCCCCCACCCCCACCCCCCCCCCCCACCCACGCTCCATCCCTTCCCAAATCCCAACCTAAAAAGAAAGGAATATATTTTATATTTTAATCAAGGGCTTATTTATCAATTATGGCCCTTAGCTCGTGTGTGTGATCATAACTTTTCACTCACAAAGTGATTAACCTTCATAATTTAGTCTTAATCCTCAAGTGCTTAAAAGAAAAATGAAAAAGAAAAAGGAAAGGTCATTATCATGAAGAGACTAGCCAGATAGATATTTAAAGGGATTTGGTTCATGTAATCTTATACGATTATTGAAAATGTAAGATTAGTAATAAAAAAATATTTTTGTAAATATCACAAATAAAAATTAATAAATTGATTACAAATAATAAATTAAAAATTAATAATAATAAAATTATTTGATTAATAGCTAAATAAAAATTAAAATTAAAATTATTGATATAAATTAATTTTGTATTTTTATAATATCTTTTTGAATTAGGGGCATTTTCAAAAAATAACTCAAGATTTCCAAGATGTTAGATTTAAACCAAATACAACCATTTAGTATTCGTGAAAATACTCCAAAATTTTCTTAGGAACACTTTTGGTATACCAAAGCACCTAAGCAAACCATACAAGAGGCTTGGGCTCGAAAGACGGCCTTACTCAACAAGTACTTTATTAGTAAGTTTGCTTGTTTCATATCATCCCTGAGAATTACATTCCCAGGAAGTGATTTTTGGAAATGATTCTTCATTGCTTGAACCAAACGCCCTCTTATTTAGACTAAGTGAGCCTCTCGATACGCTGTTTGTTTATGAATTTATGCATAATTTATCTAGAGTATGCTGAATTTTCATTTGTTTTATTTATTTATTTTTTTTGATTTCTTTAAATTCTTATATAAGAGAGCACCATATCGATATCTCGTTGCAAATGAGGATTTATGTTATGTTTTACAAAATAAAACAGAAAGAGGTTTGACGCATTTTAGACAAACTACACGAGTTTTGATGTATGATTTTTATCTCAAAATATTTAAAGTTGATCTTAACCATATGATATACGAGTTATATGTAAATGACTTTTTTTTAATTTTATATCTATTCATATATAACCTGTCAAACACATTTATTGTGCACATATGTTTATATGGTAACCCATCCCTACAAACAACTCAGTAAAGTTGCAATCTCATGTGTACTGAGGTTACATGTCCATCAAGTTCCAAGGGTCGTCAAGTGATTCAGGTATTATTTTGAGTTGTACATGAGGGGGTGTTATGACATGTGCTTGTCCCACATAGAATAATCTCAAGATTCAAGTTTATTATATAAGGTACTGGACCATTTCTCATATTGACCCATTAATTTTTGTAATTACTCCAATATGAAGTGACAATTAGAATCTCAAAAATCAAAATAATTTAAATGTTCCTTTTCTGCCTTTGATGAGAAGAGATATCCTAAAAATCATTTTTTGTAGACATCCTAGCTCCAGAAATAGAAGTTATGACTTTCTAATATTTGCAAACGCAATCACAAAAACCTGTCTGCCACCAATTACGAATAGTGAGTGGTCCCCAACTTTATAAGATAATATACATATTTATAATAATATTCTGTGACCGAACTTTTGTGTAGACAAAAGGATGTTTAAGATAAAGGAGAAATGATGTGGTCCAACGGCCTAAAAATTTTAAATTTGCAGATCAAGATTCTCCTTTTCCTCATTATTCTTGATCTTCATCCTGATCCTAGACTTCTCTCCACGACCAATAGTGATTAGGGAGAACAAAAAGTTAAAATTAGAAATAAAGTAAGAAATAAGTTGCATATTATCTTATGCTGGTGTTATTTTTTATTTTTGGATAGTTAATCTAACTTCTATATGTAACAACTTAATTCTAAAAGAAGAGTCTCATAATTTGTTAGGTAGAAGAATTCGTTAAATTAAAGAACTACTCACAAGGAAGTGAAAATACTGATGCCTACATCAGGTTAGCCTATTAACACTAATCTGGTGATAGTGTGGCACTTTGCTGTACCTTAATCTAATATATGGTCTCCCTTCTATGAAGCTCGTTTCCAACGAAACACCAATATAACAACTTCAATTTAAAGGAAAAGTCTTTACCAAAAAACTAGTATGTTAAGTGAGAAAATTTCAAGAACTTAAGAAACACTCCAGAAAAAGTGGGATATAAGAAATCGTTACACTATATTGTAAAATGTTGTCTCGTGGAAATAATAATAATAATAATAAAAGAAGTATAATTTCTCCTTTTGACGCGGCCGATATTAGGTCTAAGCAAATTCACAATCTACCTGGCTTTCTCCTTTGCTTCCAGCATAGTTTGCATTGTGCGAATTTTGATCCTACAAAAGTAAGATATTGTAACTTTATTGATATTCCACTCTGTTCAATTGATTTCTTTAGATCATAATAAGATCCTCGTGTTTTATTTTCTTAACAACGTGAGCATTGTCAAAATATAATATATTTAGTGATTTCTTTTATTATGTGGCTGTTGTCTAGTTGTTAGTTAGCTATTATATATAAAACTGATAATAATTTCACCTACTATATGCATGTTATGTGTAAATCATTAAATTAATTATTATTTAGTTATGCATCTGAGATCGATTCAAGTTGCATATAAGGTCAAGTTTGAACCATCTATATCACCAAACAAAGAAAGAGTTTTGTTGGCTCAAGTTACAGTATTAAACAGATTAATATGTTCCAATAATATACTAGTCAACTTGATGAACCAACCAGAGTCACCAGTTTTTTTTTTTTTTTTTTTCTTTTTCTCCTTTTGTTGTCGTTAGTGACCAACTTATAGAGATGACTACGTTTGGGTTTCAATTTAGCTTTTCAAAAAGAATTAAAAAATGAAATATACAAAGTAATAAGCAAACAAAATTCAATATTAACTCAATAGTCATAAATTATTTACATTATTTTACTATAATTGTATTATTAACTCACTATTATTAAATAGATTAATTTTAATGTGCTTGGATTGTTTTTTTTTATATAGAAAATAGCACATAGTTTTTGTAATAAGATTTGACTTGGTTTTAAAAAAAAAAGTTAAATTTTTTTTCAAAATTCAAATTTAACTTTTTCTACAAATCATCTAAAAAAAACTTTAAACATTCCAGAACCTTCTCCCCTCACCCTCTGAGTTCTTCAGTAGATAGGAGTTATTAGAATAAGGGTCTGTTTTGATTGACTTTTTTTTTTAAAAAAAATATTTTTTTAATAAAGTTATATTAAATTTGTAATAATTATTTGATTTGGTTTCTAAAGAAAATTGAAACTCTGAAAAAAGTTCAAATACAATTTTTTTTAAAAATCAAAATTTTTAACTTTTAAAAAAAAAAACTGTTTTTCAAAAATTATTAAAAAAAATATTTCTGAAAAAAACCAATCTAAATGAGCCCTAAGACACGGATAGCCTAGGGACTTTCCCACCGTTACGATTTCATCACAGGATTAAGCAACTCAACCCGCATGATTTTTTGACTTTCATCCGATCACCAAATAAAACACGGAGCAATTTTGAATCAAGCAAAGCACACTTTTACCTTAGTCGGTGCACATTTATCATATTTGTGGCTTTTACCAGTCTACATAAATCTGCTCTTCCCATGAGATTTAATTTTGTCCACGTATTGGTAGTTTCAAGAATTAATATTAAGCCATGAATATGACTAAGGACGATGAATGGAACTTCTCACACCGAATTAATGGGAAAAAAAAAAAATAATAACTATTTTCCACGACGTACACACTAACGTAAAGGCATCAGATTCCTCGGCTCAAAGCATATCTTTCTTCAACCGACTCGGCTACGCGGTCTTTTGATCCTCAAAAGTACGAAAATGACCCTCCATTTATGTGTTAGTCACAGAGTTGCCATTTGACTCGTGGGCCTAGTCTAGGTGGTTTCAGAATGGTACGGCACTGCCGCTGGTTCCCGGACATTCCAGGGGTGCTTTACAGCTTTCAGAATTGTGCCGATTCGGTGGGCAGGACATTTTACCTGCCCGTCGACTACGTCCGGCTCTGTTTTTTTTTTTTTTTGCTTTTTTTTTTTCCAAATAAATATTATAGTTTTTATTTTTTAGAAAAATAGATCGTTTTAAAAAAATATGTAAATGGCTTCCTTAAAAAGTCACGTGGCTTTCCTAAAACGCCGTCTACATGGCTTTTCAAAAGCACCAACGTAATTTTTTTGCTCTAGCCAGCATATATATATATTTTTTTACTTAAGATTATTATAAATATTTATAGTTTATGAATTCTGGTTTGATAAAAGTTAAGAATTAAAATTTTAATATAATTTTAAGCTTTTTTTCTATAAAATAAACGAGGGGTTGCCCAAGGGGTTAGTGCCTTGCTGTTCCTACGAAATAATTTTGCTTAGCGTAAATTTTTTGGCTCTTTTTAGTTAAATTTGTAAATTATTTTAAATAATATTTATAGATTGTTATTTTAGGTATGGTAAAATAATTATAACAGTTAAAAACTAATACTAATAATTAAAGTTTTAATATAATCTTGAAGATGATTTTCAAAAATATTAAAATAATGTGTACTAAGAAAATGTTAGGATTGAATAATGGATTAAAAAGATGTTAAAATTCGGTTTCGATTTGATTAAACTAAACGCTTACCTCTACAGTAATTTATAAAATAATTGCAGAAGTGAAGTAACAGCAGTGGAAGCCACTAAGCCTCAACAACGACATATAAAGCGCCAAAAGTGCATATCATATGTGAATGTGTATATATATACTGTAAGTTTCCGAACAAAGCGCTAAAATTCCCCTGGTAGATATGTATGTATATACACACATAAACTCATAGACAAAGTTAAAAAAATTAGCGAAGACAAAAGTGAGAAAACATACCAAACCTAGTGGGCAAGTGGTTTATCTCTTATTTTTAATGTGAGTAGGTCTATAAATCAATTTTATAGAGAGAATTTAGGGATTTGATTATATTTATTTATTATATTTAATAGAATGAAACGATAATCTCTTACAAATTCCAACTATAATCATTAATTTAAGGCTTAATAAGATTTCAAGATTAATATCTGATAATAAAGTAATTAAAGGGTAAAATGTAGGTTACTCCTATGTAATTTGTGTAATTAGCTAATTATCTTTATATTTTAAAGCTTACTACATTATACCCTTGTAATTATCAAAAAGTGGCATGCTATTTCCCTCTGGTTTGTTTATTTGTTAATTACTCTCTTGTGTGCTTAGCTATTTATCCTCTTCCATTTGTACAACTTACCACATTATGACCCTATACTTTTTAAAAAGTTTCATAATTATCTCTTTTTTTTGGTTATATATATGTGTGTGTGTTTGAATATAATATCATAGTTTTTGTAATAACATTTTATTATACCATAATGTGTACCTAAATCTTTGTTTTATTCTACATTTGGATAAATTCTATCCTTCTTTTTCTGTTGTAGTCCCTATATAAAATCCTATTATTAAGAATTTTCCAATATTAAATTACTTAATTAATTTGTTCAATGATAAACAATATATGAATAATTAGCTTTATCTTATTAATTAGTTATTTTTAGGAATTGTTATCCCTTATATATATTTATATTTACTATTTATAGATTTAGTTTTATTTTAATATTTATTTTTTTTAAAGTTTTTCTAATTTTTTGAAAAATTATTTCTATGTTTTAAAGAAAAAACAGCCGCGCACAGGTATAAATATAGTTTTGCACTTATGCTGAACATACTAAATTTTCTTCTATTTATTGTTAATCAACAAGGGACTTCATATTAAAATATAATATTGGCTAAAATAATTTATATGAAGTTTAGAAATTTATAAATTTATTAATGTAAGATGGTTTGTACTTTTTAAAGTTAATGGGTTGAGATGTTTATATTAGAAGTAACTTATTTTACATTAGTTCATCTGATAGAATTCTTATTCAATTTCAATGCTAATCAAGAGTGATTCAAACACTTTATTAAGTTGTTATTTTATCATCTCCACCTTGAATTATTTAAAGTTTGTATTGATTAAATTGACTCTTTCACTATAGATCAAATAGTTTTTCCGTAGATAAACTTAGCTACCATATTTGCAACAAATTGTTTATCATTAGAACTGGATTTCTCTCATAGTGCATTAATCTCAATACTATTTTCATTATAATTCATCTAAACACCCTTATTTTAAATGAAAAACTAAGTTAAAAAGTAAAAATTCATTTAAAATATTTTGGTTATTTTATAAATATATTCATTACTATATATTGAGAAAACATACCAATTTTCAGTTAAACAATGTATAAAAATTTCAAAGTTATTCATACAAGTAATCTAATGGGTTATTGAATCTAATCATCTCCAATAAATTACGAAAATTAATGCAAAAACCAAATGAAATGACGTGGTTCTCACTTCCCTATCGAACATTCAGAGAAAGCATTGCTATTAGAAAGAAAAAAAAAAAGAAAAAAGAAAAATTAAGGCAATGTAAAACAAAAGAAAAAGAAAAAGGTGAAAAAACCAACAAGATATTATGTTATTGAAGCTAAATACATTACAGAAATGTTAAATATCATCCTGCTTTTGTTATTTATGTAAAACTCAATTGTAAATGTATGGAGGTGTTTTATTTTTCATTCAAGAAGATAACTAGTCTAACTATGGTTACTCACAATAACAAAAAAGTTCCAACTAAATTACATGAATATTGTGTATGTATAAAAAAAGAAAAATTACATAATAATTGAGCAAACTTGCGCCGTAAACTAAGCTGGTGTAGCTGCAAATTCTACCCGCCAAATCCTAAATTCATTTTCTCTTTCTTCGGCAAGACCAACAACAAAAAAACTAACATTTGGTTCTTAACGAAACCACGAAGTAGTAGAATGAAGCACTATTATACGGATAATCCATGCAATTTGACAACCACTAATATACTAATTAAACAGAAATCCAAAAATATTGTTAAGATCCCAATTAAGCTCAAATCATTTAGCCAAATTCAGTAAAAAAGAAATAGTTAAAAAATACTTAATTCGATTAAAGAAAATGAGTTCGTAATTGTTAGTTCTTCGCTCAATTTTATTGTATTTTTGGCCTGCTCAATCTGTGCTTCTCCAATTCAACCTCAACAAATTAAGCTCCACCTTACACTTCCAATCCCCAAAATGCCCAAATTCAATTTCAAGTACACCTCTCTTTTCAATTAAGTATCACTATATATATCTGGTTTCTTTTATTGACAAGAGAATTTAATAACCTAGTAAACCCTCGATGTCATCAAAACGACGCCTCAAAGCAGGTACTCAATTCAGATTAATGAATAGGACTCAAATTTAGTCGTTAATAGTCTTCTTCTCTAGTGCTTAAAATTGGATTGTTCATAAAGGACAATACATTTATATTTTATATATCTACATATACGTATATTTCTATTTTGTGAAGATGATATTATAGAATATTGAGTCTTGTATTATTGCACAACTTATAATGGGTATCTCTATGATTTGTACATGTCTAATCAGTCAAATAACAGTGAGACTACTAAAATTTTCTATTCTACATATGACCATAATTAACTAAATCATCTTTTTAAATCATATATATATATATATATATTAGTGACATGGTAAAAAGTTAGTGATAGGTTTTCCAAATCATAAAAATATATACATTCATGTATATGTATAGATGCACACACTAGTGACATGGTAAAAAGAAGTAAGAGCCACATACGTTGTTGTTAGACGAAGCAACAGTTCGCTCCTCTCCGTGCGGAAAATCCACTTGCTTACACAGCAACAGGGAATGAATATTCGCGGCAAAAGACAAAAAGCAAAACCACTCCTCGTCGCTCAGCTCCCACGTGGGTTAATTACGGAATGGTCTGCCTCTCTTCCCAAATTTCAATGGCAATCACGAAGTTCACTCGTAAACCCAGGGGCATTTTATTCGTCCACGTAAATCAAATAATCAAATCATAAATAATTTTTTTTTTATAAAAACAAAAACTCCCGGATTCTTCGCGTCAGTACAAGTATATATTTATTTACAATAAATCATATAAAGCATTACAAAAAAGGGCAAAAAAAAAAAACACAAGTGTTTCAACACCTCCCCCCACTGACACGGCTAGAGAGAAGCATCACAACAGCTCTTAGCTTCTTCAGTTTCTAAAGGTACGTTAAACCAATCACTTACCCATCTTCTTCTTCTTCTTCTTTATTCATTTCTTTGTTGCATGCTTCGTTCAAAGATTTTCATTCTGAGATCGTTCAAGAATCCGAAAAAGTTGATATATGAGGACTTTCTAGGCCGGTAGATGAGATGCCGTCGAAAAACTAATTGGTGCTACGTGGAGTAAATACGTCAAGTAATTAGATTCTCGAAAGCCGTGTATAGGGTCATGAGGTCGAACGGTTTATTTGTTTAGTTTTTGAGTATCGTGCTGATTTTGGCTCAGTTTGATGCCAGGTTTAAGGGTGTGAATTCTTTTTCTTTGATACTTTTTGCACTTTTGAGAATTCTATACTTGGTGTTAATTTTTTATTTTCTCTTCTTTCATGAGCTATGGTTTTTCCTTTTGATTATGTCACATTTTTTTTTTTTTGCGAATAAGTGTAGTTATTTCTGTTATTTATTGTGTGTGTCTCTGTGTGTGTGAGAGACAGAGTTTTTAGTTATGATGAAAATTAAATCCTTTGTATTCAATCCTTCATTCAATTTTTATTAATCTGTAAAAGGGTCTAGTAGATTTGCTTAATTATGCTGTACATGGATCCTGACTTGGTTCAGTTTAAATACTAAATCTTTTACAAAATACCTTTTTATTTCCCCTTCGCGATATTATGTGGCGGCTCTTTCTATTGATGCGTGAGAATAGAGCTTAGTCGAATTTGAGGCAGTTTATTGAAGTTCATAGCGAATATGGCTACATAATTTATATTAGGCAGGGTGTGTTATTTTTCTACTCTTGTTCATCAGCCTTCAAATTTAGAGGGCTGATGATGCCCTGGGAAGTTAGTAATGAATTCTTATCCTCCTAACATGTTTAATGGAACTTTAAGGGGTGCAAAATGGAAAAAGAGACGAGGAAGAAAATAATAAATGGAATATAAAATTTTTTTTACTGATGATTCGTCATTTGTGTATCTTTAAGTGTACTCAGACGATGGATTGACGTAATCAATGACCTAATGCCATTATTTCAGTTAATCATTAGAATATCGATCTGTTTTCCAAATATGATCTGGTCCTGTTGTGTCTCGTCTGTGGAAGTCCCTCTTAGCATCTGAAGGAAACTAGCAGGAGCTTAGTTGAGACTCTGTTTTGTTCTTTTCCATCCTGCAAACCAATTTCTGTTTTTATTTTTTGTACTCGTGAGGCTTTTGTACTTCAATTGGAGATTTTCTTTCACCACTTAACCTTTTATCCAGTTATATAGTTCAAAATCCTGGCACTAGTGGCCAAATCTAACAATAGAACACCAAGATAGTAGTCCTAGTTCATTTATAAGTTATTGCCCATTTCTAATCCCTTCTCTTGCAAAAGAAAATTGTTAAATTTTTGAGTTTAATTGCCTTGTTTTTCTTACTCCCCAATTTTTGATTTTTAATATCATATTTGGTTCTCTTTTCTTTCTTCTTTTCAGAGGTTCTGCTATTGTGTAATTATTTTAGACAAATCTGTCCACTTGTCTTTATGATGCCATCGTGACCTATATGATCGTGAAGAGGTGTTGAGTATTCCGGTATCCCCTATACTAAAGGAACAAGTCTAGCAAAGTGCTGATAGTGTTTCTCCTGAGGAAGTGGCTGGTATTACTGCTGGCTGTGTTATACCATTAGTAATGCAAGCATCTCAGGAGCATAGAAATTCGGGCTCTATTCACCAACTATGCCATCAGGGTGTACAGCAGATTGAACCATATTACTTATCTTCTTTCCAAGTTTTGAACAACAACATTGGCAGTAATGATAGCAACCAAGGGATTCAAGTGTCTCTTCAAAATTTCAACGAACAATTCTTCACTTTGGAGTCGGCGCCTGCATCTAATTATGTGATGTATGATTCACCTCCTGCAGCTAGCATCTCCTCTAACAGGAGTTCTTTTTCTCCCCAATGTTCTCAGTCCTACTCCTCTGATTTGCGTCACTCTCATGATAATACCTATGGTTCGCCATTAAGTGGCTGCTCAGGAGTTGATAATGGCAATGAACTAAAGCACGTGCTGAGAGAATTGGAGAATAAATTGTTGGGGCCTGAATCTGACATTGATGACTGCTGTAGTTGCACCTTTGATAATGTTGTCTCGAAACCTCCTTCCCTGTCAAGGTGGAACCAGATGCTAGAAATGGCACCACATATGGACCTGAAACAAATGCTTGTAGGATGTGCTGAGGCTGTGTCAGATGGTGACATAGCAACAGCAGAAATTTTGATGAATCTGTTAGAACAGAAAGTATCTGTGTCTGGGGACCCTATGCAAAGGTTGAGTGCCTACATGCTGGAAGGGCTTAGAGCGAGATTGTTGGCCTCAGGAAGCATTATATACAAAAAGCTGAAATGCAACGAACCAACAAGCTCAGAATTGATGTCTTACATGGGCATTCTCTATCAAATATGCCCATACTACAAGTTTGCTTACTTCTCTGCCAATGCTGTTATAGGTGAAGCTATGGCTAATGAGAACAGAATCCACATAATTGATTTTCAGATTGCACAGGGTAGCCAGTGGGTGTTCTTTATCCAGGCCCTTGCGCGGCGGTCCAGTGGTGCTCCTTTCATCCGCATTACTGGCGTTGATGATTCTCAATCAGCTCTTGCTCGAGGAGGCACTCTTGAGTTAGTCGGTCAGAAATTAGCGAAAGTTGCCGAGTCATGTGGGGTGCCGTTTGAATTCCATGCCGCAGGTATGTCAGGTTGTGAGGTTCATCTGGAGAATCTTCACATTCAATGCGGTGATGCCCTGGCTGTAAATTTTCCTTATATGTTGCACCACATGCCAGATGAGAGTGTAAGCACCATGAATCATCGAGACCGCCTGCTTAGGCTCGTGAAGAGCTTATCCCCTAAGGTTGTAACCCTTGCTGAACAAGAATCTAACACAAACACTGCTCCATTCTTGCCCCGGTTCTGTGAAACTTTAGATTATTATTCAGCCATGTTTGAGTCAATCGATGCAGGCCGGCCTAGGGATGATAAACAGCGTATCAGTGCGGAAGAGCATTGTGTAGCACGTGATGTCGTCAACATTATAGCTTGTGAGGGGCCTGATAGGGTAGAAAGGCATGAACTTTTCGGTAAGTGGAGGATGAGACTTATGATGGCTAGCTTTACGCAATGCCCATTGAGTCCCTCAGTCAGTGATGCCATGAGGGACATGTTGAAGGATTACAGTCAGAATTACAGACTTGAGGAGAGGGATGGGGCTCTTTTTCTTGGATGGAAGGATAGAAATCTAGCGACTTCTTCTGCTTGGAGATAGAACTAATCATAATAAACCCTGTAAATTTTGCTTACTAATCATGTTTAGCCTTCGAAGAACTTATTATGCTGTTATTAATGCAGCGCGAGCGCGCTTCTTTTTTTTTTTTATTTCCTGATTTTCTCTTTTAATATTTTCTGCCGTATTTCTTTTCTGGAATGTGCTTTCACAACAAAACAGCTAAGAGTGACGAAGAGGGATGGATCTGCACTGTCCATGACCTTACGATGTAATGAGGGGATTATCCGTCATTACAACGCTACTTGTTACCTTAACATCACGATTTTATGAGAAGGTCCTTCTTCAACCTTGTAAATTTTGCTTATTAATCATGTTGTAGTCTTCGAAGAACATATGATCCTGTTATTAATTGAGGGTGAGAGCGCTTCTTTTTTTCTCTTTTAATATTTTCTGTCATGTTTCGCTTTCCTGAATGTGCTTTTCCTGGCATTGCGAGCAACGGAACGGCTCAGTGTGACAAAGAGGGAACGGCTCAGTGTGACAAAGAGGGATGGATCTACCCATGATGTTACAATGTAATGAGAGGACTCTCTTTCATTACAGTGTTATTAGTCACCTTCACGTCACGATGTTATGAGATGATACTTTTTCCCGATAGAGTTTCTTGTCACCCTTGTGGTTGGTGATTGTCAATTACTATATTCTTCCTGTTTAGCAACTTGTTCTGCGTGGGAAGTGTGATGTTCTGGAGAGTAGAGAATCTTAAAAAATTGACTTTTTCATTCGCCGGCTTTGAATGGTATTTGGTCAAGTCGTAGCTGGTGTGCGTTGCTTAGCAGATTGATATTTCCAACCAAGTTATACCTGCTAATCCACTGAGATACGGTAACACAATGGCTTCAACGGACAGGCCTGACAAAGGTGAAAACGACACTGACATTTTCAATAATGTGATGCACGTCACGGTATTAGTTTATTGTCGCATGCAATTATAATAACCCATGTCAAAAATTAATTCTTATTGTTCTAGAAGGAGTTAAATTTTAGTCTTTGTTATTTGAAAAAAATTCATATTAATTTCGAATATTATATAGTTTAGTCAAATTAGTTCTTATTTTAAGAAAAAATGAATAAAAATGATTGGAGATAATTTGATTAAGCTTGTAACATATTAAAAACTAATTTTTCAAACAACGAGATCTAGTTTGACTATTTTGTGAAGTACTAACGAGAGTAGTAAAGATTAATTTGATTATATTTGCAAAATACCAAGGACTAATTTGAATATTTTTGCGATACATCAATGACTAATTTGAATAAAAAAAAAAAAAAGGTACAAACAAACAAGTTTTCATAAAAATGTACAAGTCTTAATTAAAAAAAAAAAGTTACTATCGTAATTACATGAGAGATCCAATATGTCACGTGATTGGTATGACCATAAATATGTTGGGATTGTATAACCCATATTGAAAGAGGGAAGAAATTTGGAACAAAAGAAAGATCTAAATTTTCAACCAAAAGGAGTCTAGGAAAATCCAAATGGTAGAACAAATTTCTACCATGACAGAGTTGACTAAGACACCTATAACACAAGTAGCATCAATTGAAAAACCATAAAAGTTAAATCTCACAACAGTAAAAAACAACACCAGATAAACACTAACACTAGAAAAAGAAATCCCGTGAAAATGACAAAAACATACAGGAACCATATGAAGAAAAGAAAGGAAACAAAGAAATGGGAGATGGTGCCACAGCTTTTGTCAAAGCGTTTTTTTTTGCCCTTTTGTCTCCCCCCCCCTCTTTTTTCTTCTAAGCTATTTGGACAATCTTCATTTTCTTTTTCTATTTGCTTTTCTGGTCGCGTAAATTAATTACAGACTTTATTTTCTTTACTCATTTCATCCATTTATTTGGATACATATCTGTTAGCACTTATATCAATTTTGGAGAAATAATGGAAACAGAATTGAAAACTAATTTTTTTTAATAACTGAAATTGAGCCGAATTTTATATTTTGGTTAAGTTCGATTCGGTTATTCGGTTAAACAGAATAATGTTCACCCCTAATTAAGTCTAATCTATTGACTTCCGGGCCCCTTCCCCATATCTGTACTTTATTTTAGAATGTTAAATTACACTGGCTGCTCTTTTATGGGATAAAAAATCTAAAGAATTAATACTTAAAATTATCGGCTGCCCCTTCTCTATTAACAATATTATTATCCAAAAAAAGAGCAGATCAAATCTGATTTATTAAAGTTCTAACAAAGATTTAAATAACAACCATCAAAACTAAAGTAAATTAGATAATTTAGAATAATATAATTCTGCTTTTCTTGCTCTCCCTAAAAAATTGTGGCATTTGCACTGCCTTTTGGAGTCAAGGAAACATAGATTATATTACATTCCCCTTGTTTCCTTGCTTCTTGGGGGAAATTTTTTCAACTTATATATTATCTTGCAGAAACATGTAGCATTTTACATGGTTATTGCTTACTCTGGACTTTGCAGAGTTATTCAAGAGATGGCATAGAAGCTTTTAGAGGTACTCCCCACTATACCTGGAAATTTGTTAGGATTAGTCTCATTTCGAACTCTATTGTCCACATCTTTACCTAGATTGTTTCCACAACTTAAACCCATTATAACACTGCGACAACTCTATCATTACACAGTTTATCCAATGATATGATAAGTTCAAGTATTGGTTTCAAAGAAAAGTCAAATTAAGAATTCATAAATAATGTGTAATCGACAACGATTATAAGTTCATAGTCATCTCTACGAAAATTAAACGTTGGGAAAACAAATCAAAAGGTTAACACAATCCAAACTCAAAATGTAGGAAAGCTTAATATCACTACAGGATTCAAGATCTGGAATAGAAGAAGAAGAAGACTATAGACAACCAGGTGGGGACAGTCTGCCATAGGAGGCACCTCTAACATTAGCACATGAAGCCTTTGCTCTTCCTCCAGGGCCTTGGTAAGCCAAGTCAATGTTCACAAGCTTCACATTCTTACAGGGCACTGTTGCACTACAATTTAGAGTAATTGCCACTTCTGAACTTGATGTGCCCCATATGTTCTCGAATGTTACCTCATTAATTTGAACTCCTTTGCTCGACTGAGCCTGCCAGAATACAAATCATTTCATCATAACTGGACGGAAAGCTTACCACCTTTGCATCATATTTCTAATATTATAATGTTATGAGCAGATGCAACAGTACGCAACTCACCTGATAGTAGCAATTTGCTCCTGGACAATATTGCTGATCAATAATGATAGGATTGTTGACATTTTCCATGGTAATACCAGCAAATGTGATGCCAGAAGCGAAGCTCGGGTAAGTGGAAGGCCTGGTTTTGATCCTCACACCATTTTGAGTGGAAAAGAAAGTGCAGTTTCTAACTTTAACACCCATGACAAACTCTTTGTTGTAGTTGTTTCCCAAGCTTCCGATGCTTATTCCGTGTCCAGGGCCGCAGAAGACATCGGAAATGTCAATGTTTCGGCTGCCTGAGACCATCGATATGCAGTCATCTCCGGTGCCAATCATGGAGTGTGAGATCCTGATATTGGTTGAGCTTCCAATTCTGATGCCATCGGTGTTGGGGCTGTTGCCTGGTGCACTCATTCTTATGTGGCTGATATTCATGTTATTGCATGCGAAGAGATTGAAGTGAGCGTTTTTGCTGTTCATTGATCTCAGGTGATGCACCCTCGCGTTGGAGACAAAATCAAACCGCAATGTCTGCATCAGTATAACTATTGTTAGTGCTGATACATAGGCAAATTTAATTCTTTTTTGTTGACAAGGGATTAATATCCCATTTTGATGGAAAATTTCGGGTGTAAGGACCAGTAGTATAATCCAATTACTGGGTAAGTTGGGAGGCCCAACCCAAATAAAGGACTAGAATCGAACTCAGTTCTTGAGCCAAACAGACCATAGGCAAATTTAATTCTTTTTGGAAGGCTATAATATATAATTGAATGATCATACGAATACTTTTCTTTACCGAACCAGGGGGATAATTTACGCATGTCCCTACTGTATATGCCCATGAAGTACAGACCCATGCTGTTCTCTTAAATTAGCAAAGTGGCAAGCCAGACCGCGGACAAATTATATATATGATATACACTGTGAGCTGTAACTCCTACTATTTCAAAATTCTGTTGAATGAGTATTTAAAATATCTTTAGGTTGAAAAATCAATTAGTTCGATTGAAAAAAAACAAAATTAAATTGTATATATATTACAGTCTCCTCAAAAAAAAAAAAAAAGATTCTTAGATCCAATCTAATAACTTTAACAATTGTTCATACCGAATCAACATACACGGAAATGACAAATAATTTTTGCAAAGAGTAAAACTTACAACTGGAAGAGGCAAGCACTGATGATTGGTGAAGCAATCGTTGTAAGCCCAAGCAGAAGCACCTTGGCCATCTAATAGACCACGGCCTTTGACCACCAAACCATCTATATAACGAAACCCAATCCAAGTGTTGGTGAAGAAGAATGAAGGATAAGTTGTGGCAATGAGCACTCCTTTGATCAGCACCACCATTTCATTTCTGCATGGCCCCTCAAATGTCAACGAGTTCAACATGTAGTTTCCATATGGTATCAGAATTCCACTCCTTCCATTCCATTGGCATGCATCTTTCCACGCTCTCAGAAATGCCTTGAGAGAAAAAAACAACTAAACGTGAGTGTCTAAATCTCGAGACACATGATTCCGTCCAGTAGTATACTTGTATAAACATAAATAAATAATCATCATATACACATTGGCGTTGATTGAACTGACCTGGCTATTATCAACTCTTCCATCTGGAACTGCACCGTATGACAAGACATTAAACAATCTGGGAGGTGTTAATGCAGTTCGAGCGTTGGTCATGGAGATGAAAGCGAGAAGTAACAGAAAAGCTAATCCAGAAGCAGACAAAGAAGCCATTTTTCTTATCTTGATGCATCTTTGTTTTCCCATTGCACGTATACTATATAGCGTATGATTTATATGGAAAGGTACCAAAAAGGTGCTCGTTACCTAGTTACTTTGATTTGTTTTTTAATGTTGAGATTAATTGCCTTTCTTTAGACAGATTCTGATACTTTTGCCAAGAAAAAAAAAGATTGCTTGGAGCATCCTTTACGAGGTGCATGCAATGCTAACAAGATGTATCGACGAAAGGGTGAACAGGATGTTATATAGGAATGTTCTGACTTATATTTGTGTAACGTTTTCTTATTATTTGCAGATCATCGCCAAAAAAGTTATTTGAAAGCACAAAATAAAAGGCGAGTTAATGAAGGAAATGAAGTGTTAAGAAGAAAAAGTATGTGCTTATTTGATGGAACAAAAAGCACTCTTGAAAGTAGACAATGTTTGGCAAATTTCAATCTTGAATAGTCATATTTATACTTAAGATGACAAATACATTACGAACCCTTTAGACTCCCTTGATTAAATTCTAAAACCACATTCAAAGTCGTGTTGACTAAAGGTTATATAAAGAGTTACAATAAGAAGTTTGAAAGTTAACAAATATGAATTAAATCCTACGCACATTACTCAATAAATTTCTTTATTATACACTTTTATTCACCTTAAAATAATATGTGTGGAAAGATGAGAGAACAACGATGCTAAAAAAATGAAGAACAGCCATGCAATTTATTCACATGGCATTGCCAAAATAATTTTTGATAACAAGATTTATTTGACCTATGTAATTAAGTTTCAATAGTTACTTGGAAACTGAAAAGAATATATGGATAGAGAAGGGCCTCAAAGTTTGGATAGTTTTCTTTTTTATGCTTTTCTTTCTTATTCCAATTAATTGCAACATTTTAACATTTTCGCGTGGAATGAAATTAGCTCCGTGATACTAGCATTATTTTTTAGGATGAAGAATCATCACATTCCATACTACTCTTTTTAAGATCACTAAAACATTAAGTAATGATGCTTTATAAAATTCGACTGATCGGTACTTTATCGTCTTTTTTATATTTTCGATAGTATATGGTAAAAATTTATACATTAAGGCTCCATTTGTTCCACAGGAAAATGCTCTCCGCATTTTTTTATGTTTGGTGGCTAAAAATAAAAAGGTCAAAGGAAAAAGAAAAATAGGTTGATATGTGGGGGGTGTTTTGTAGTTTTTTTTGAGGGGGGTGGGGGGAGGGGGGGTTAGATGGGAGAGGGGGTTAGGGGAGATTTAATAAGTGCATAGAAAATCAACCTATTTTCTTTTGATCAAGAAAATATTTTTTTGACTTTCTTTTTTTAATTTTTAGCAGCTAAATATATAAGAAAATACGAAAAACATTTTTCAAAAAGATGCTTTTTGTAAAACAAACGGAACCTAAGTGTCAAAATCTCTTTCTATATAACAAAAAATTTTACCACATAGCGAGGTAACGCATCACCAGAACCATATTTCACAATACTCATCATCCATACTACTCACCTGCCTGGAGATCAATCCAAGCCTGTACTTTGAAATGTACTAATTAATGTGAAACTTAACCAATTGTTCGAGACTTTCCTAATTAATGTCACGGGAAATAACATATTGAGGCATAATTTTATCCTTTATTTTAGCAGAAAATTTATATTTATTTTATACGCTTGTGCATGATAAATACCATCCAACAGAAAATAGTAATGAAGCCTCACATAAGGTAACACGTGATTTTCTTGAATTAGTTGAGGAATAACGAGGAGCGCTCATTAAGATGTATGTGTTAATCATTGTCGTTTAAGTCTAGTTTTTTTGGGAAAGACAGAGAAGTGTTAAAGAAAAGAGATTGCTAATATAAACGTTACATTCTTAATTTCTTGCTAGGAAATCGCCACACACACACACACACATATACATATACATACACACACACACACACACATATATATATATATATGTATTATATTATGAAAAAGACTCCATGTTATATTAAATAATTTCACTTCTTATCATATTATAAATTTTTTTCGCCTAAAAGAAATTTCATTTATCAAAATAATTTTTAATTTGATGAATTTATTTAATTATTTCTAATCTATATATTATGTAAAGTTGTACCCTATGTTTGGATTTATGGGAGAGAGTTTAGTAAAGGAAAGGAAAAGATGGGATTAAAGGAAATAAGAGGAGAGGATTAATTTTTGTTTGAATTGAAAAAAATTATAAAGAAAAGGTTCATAAAGGATTGTAGATTTTTTTTTTATTTGGATTGGAAAAGAAATGGAAGAGAGGGATAAATTTTATATTTCAATGGACGTTTACACCCTTATTACCTTTATGTTTAAACATCAAATAAAGGGTACAAAAGCCATTACAATGAAAAAAAAAAAGAAAGAATCTGCTCCAGATCTTCCTCTATTTTTCCCCAATTTAGAAGGATCAATTTTAAAGGAAATGGGGACAAATCACATCCCCTTTAAGGGCCTATTTAGTAAAATTAACAGTTATAGTAGCTGATAGTTGTTAAAGTAGTTGATAGCGATTGTATTATAACTTAGCAAATAGCTATTTGACTAGCTGATTGAAAAAAAATGTATTCGATAAAATTAGTTAGTTGGTGAAAATATGCATAAGATTCTGAAATCAAATGGAAGAATATACGCCAACTTTAAAATTCTAGAGGTCAATTAATAATGTTTTTGAAACCACAAAAATTCAACGAATTTTGAAACAACAAAATTTTAGGGTAAATAGTGCCATATACCTCTATGATTTGTTAGAAGTGTACAATTAACCCTTAAAAATAGGCACAACCCCCCCCCCCTCCCCACCTCCTGTCATTTTAAAAAATAAAGCAGTCATGCTGAATTTGTTGGAAAATGCAAAAAGACTTACATGCCCTTAAAATAAATATTAAACTTAGAAAACTCATATACTGCAAGGCTAACTACGTACTTATGAAAAATCATAAGGGATACAATGTTATTTACCCTTTTTACTTAATTGGCCACATTAATTAATTAAAAGATTGGCCATATTAATTACTCTTACGATAAAATATGAAAAAGTGTGTTTAGTTATCATCTATAACAATGGTGGAAATGGCAGTGCAATAGTGGTGGCAATAAAGGTTAATTTCTTTTCTTATTTTCCTTTTTTAGATAGACATAAAAATATTTACTTGTGGTAATAAAATAAACACAAATATGTTTACAGTCTAATTGGTTAAAATGCTAACATTATAAACTAAAGTGGTTTCAAGTCTTTTCTTAGAAGAGATATTTTTGACAAAATTAAGTTTATCAGCAAAAAATAGAAGGTCAGTTGCAATTGGGGAGAGTGTAACAAACTCATGGTTAAAACTAATGGTCATGCTTAGTTTTAGAAACGAAAGGATGGAAGGGGTATTATGCTTAGTTTTAGAAAACGACAGGGTCCGATGCCTGTGTGTAAACCACAGGAGCTAATTACGAATTTATAACAAATGATACGACACTATTTACCCAAAATCTATGCAATATATACCTTAGTAGTATACTATTTCAGAAGCCATACCCTTCCCTGCTTTTCCCGCCTTCAATCTAGCGATTCGATGCAACCACGCTTAAACAATCTACAACTGTTCATAGGCAACTAGATCAATGGCTAGGATTATTGGGAAGTATTGCAAAGCTTTTACGCTTCATCTCTCTCTCTCTCGTCCTTTATTCATGCTGATAAACAATGGATGGCTAGCCTATTATCTTCTTCACCCAAAAGCTTCTCCATTTTCTGATAGTATATCTGAAAGCAAAAAAGAAAAAAAATTGAAAAGTCCAGGATTGAAAGCAATGGTAACGGAGACAAATAGAAGAACATGTCATCGGGCCCCTTTTTTATTACTAGACTGTTAATGTTTGTTGTTGTATTGGATATGGTCTAGTCCTATTAGTGCTTTAAGTAGTTTTTAGTGTTTTCATTTGGTTAAAAACATTACCTCTCATTTTGATTGTTTAGTAAAATAATGTTTTAAATAGTATTTTTATTTTAAATAGTATTTAGAGTAGTATTTGTGAAACGTTATCATTACTATTTTAGGACTCGTTTGGTAACATTGCTATTTCTTGTTTCTGTTGATCAAAATTCTAAAAATGATTCGTTTATGTTTTTGTTTTTTTGGAAAAACAAAACCAAAAACCAGTTTTTACAACTTTAAGAAACAAGAAAAAGTGGTTTTTTTCATGTTGTGGCAACAAGTTTTCAAAACTTATATTCACATTTGGTAAAAATACTTATTAGAATTATCTTTATGAAAATTAATATGAACTCATTAAAAATTTTAAAAAAATAAATTATTAAAATTAAAATAATTTTTAAAAATAATTTTAAAAAAAATAAATTTATTTTAAAATATTTTTCAAAAATAAATTTATTTCAAAAATACATTTAAAACATAAATTTATTTTAAAAATATTTTCAAAAAATAAACTTTTTAAAAAAATATTTTTCAAAAAATTAAAATAAATTTAAAAATAAACAAATATTCAATTAATTTAAAAATATTATTAAAATTTAAAATTATTTTTAGATAAATATATTTTTAAAAAGTTAGCATCATTTTTCAATAAATTAAATACTTTTTATAATGTAATTTTAAAAAATAAATTTAATTTATAAAAATTAATGAATAATTTTAATAAATTAAAAATATAAGTAATTTTAATAAACTAAAAAAATTCTAAAAGTAATTTTAACAAACTAAAATTATTTTTAAAAAATTAATAAAAATAAATTTTCAAAATAATTAAATTATGTTTTGAAAATATAATATAAGGACAATAAATTAAATTTAAATTAATTTTTAAAAAATTAATATTCTTTTTTTAAAAATGAATTTTAATAAATTTTTATTTATGATTCTTGTTTCTGTTTATAAAATTTTTAACAGTGTTACCAAACAAGCCCTTAGCGTAGAGTTTAGTGTTTTATCTTTTTTTTGGCTATACTATCCTCTCTCTAATATCTTTTTAGTAATTGTATCCTCTATCTAATCTCTCTTTATATTTATATATTTTCTTTCACAAATATAAATACTAAAATAACATAAAAATTAATTTCAATTCTATCCACATCGAAATATATTAAACATGGGTAGGTCTTATTCATCTATTTATTATTTATCTTTGAAAATATAAATTTTCAATCAAATAAAAATATTTTCATAATAAAAATATTTATTTATAATATTAATAAAATTAATTTATCAAATAAAGTAATTTTATTATGCCTTAACAAAAAAAGATTATTATAAGAAACATATATCTAATTATAAAATAATGTATCTTATTTCAATAATTACAACAACAACAATAACAACAACAACAATAATAATAATAACAACAATAACATAATATCAATGTCTTTCTTAGTCATTTTGCATTGGTCAGTTAATTTAACAGATAATTTTGTCAAACACATTTTGTTCAATCAACTAATTAAACACCTATTTGCTAACAACTAAAATACAACTGCAATTAACTATCCATACAGCTATCAGCTACTCAAATAGTTATCAACTACTATAATAGCTAATTTTATTGAACAGGCCCTTTATCTTTACATGATCCATGCACAAATGACCATGATGTACATTTCTTTATTACTTTGATGCTCAACTATTAGAATGTTATTTATACATAAATGTGTAACTGTGGCTAGATTTGATGTAATACACATTATCTAGTTGACACTAAAATGTTTGCAATACATTTCAGATACCGTCTCACATCTTTTAAATATATAATTAGTATCTCATTATTGAAATTCCTTATTGTGAAAATTATCCATTTTAATGTACAAGGTTCTATTAATTGCTGTATGTGGTTGACACATCTCATGCAATATAATGCATCTTTTCTTTAACTCGAGAAAAATTATATAAGAGGCTACAATGATTGATTTGCTAATAGTTGATTTTGCATTCAGTAAAATGACCCATACTTTGGTGGGCCAAAATGAAATTGAATTCATTTTGCAAGTTCACTTTGCAGCCATGACTTGTCTTCTCTAATTGTCTAATTTCATTTCATAACTGAAGGAAATCAGAATATTTTCCGTTGTCATACTTCTCAGGTTTCCAACAGTATAAATACACAAGAGTTCTCAACAAACTAAACAACCTATGAGAAAATAAAGGAATAAACGTTACACCAAGATTACAATAGATAAAAGTCAAAAGAATTCAAAAAATTGAAATTATGAGAAAATCATGCTCGTTATCAATAACTGAGCTTAAAATGTGTACACTTACTCTTCTATTCTAGTACATAAATGAAATCATCCAAATCCTTTATCTTGATCAAACTAAGAATTTATAATTTCATGATGCATGGTATTGCTATTTTATATGTTTTTCTATCACGTGACATATAATAGATCAATTCTTCATTTTTTATACACCCATACAAGTGAGAAACAAAACATATGGATTTTTGACAGTTTTTCATCACTACTTATACCATTTCCATGATTTGCTTCCGAAGGAATGGGTGTATAATTCAATATATACGACATTCAATTTGTGAACTGTGTTCGTCAACTTTCATGGATGTTTATATGTGGCAGTGTAAAGACGACGTCTGCGGTAGTAACCTTAAAGATGGATGTACATATGACAGTGTTGCATGTTATCCGAGTAAGAATCTATAGTCTTTTACATTACATTGGAGATAATTGTTCAAAAAAGCATTTGTAGGCTATACAACTACTATGAGGATATGCAGTGGCGGAGCCAGGATTTTTAATTAGGGATGGCAAAAATATGTTTATAACAAATTATAATTTAGTTCAAATTTTCAGTCCAGATTATAGTCCATTCAAGTTTTCAATCCAAATTAAAGAAACAATCACTTTTAAAATAAAAGCTAACTAAAATATAAGGTAATATATATCAACATAACTTAGTATTGTAAGTTTTCAAAATCATAAAATATAAATAAATTTTTATTTACCCACTTTGATATCAAGTTTATTTTCACACCTCATATGTTGAAATTTAGATCAATAACAAAGAGCTAAATAACAATTATAATAACCAAAAAACACTAAAAGCACATGCCGATTCACTAAAATGCAGTAAAAACACTAAAAGCACGTGAAGATTCAAACCCTCCATCCTTTGTTTGGATAAGGCACGCTTGGCCACTGAGCTATCTTAGCTTGGTGGCCAATGTACATATTATGTTTTTTCAACTAACAAAAATGGAAAAAAAGTGAAAAAATTTAAAACCCGAGAGATGGTGGCCGCCACCACATGCCACTACTGTAGCTCCGCCATTGAGGATATGGATTTTTGGTGGTGGAGAAGCTAAAACTTTGCTTAGATTTCTTTCCATATTATTTACCAATCTTCATTTGTCTCGTCTTTTTCTTGAAACGAGGTTACTGCTTGCAAAATTTTTCTAAATTCTCTCCCTTGTTATTTTCCCTTCTATTCAATGTCTTTTCCTACACTTTTTTCTTTGGATTGATTGTCCATTTTGGAAATTTTTTTCTTTTGATTCAAGTAATGCTAAAAATAGGGAAGAAATGAGTATTATATTTGGTTTGAATTTTAGTTTCTTTTATATTTTGAATTATTTTCTAGCATTAGAGATGTAAAAGCTATGTGGGTTGAAATATTTTGGCTCTTAGTGTTTTGTATAATCATGAAGTTTATCCTAAACAGAATTTGGCTAAGGGCATTCAAGGTGGTGGTGCCAAAACCTTAATTTCTGACTTAGCTATTCAACTCTTTGGCAATTATACGAAGAAACTTGATCTTTGCTTTGTTGGTTGATGTCAGTATTTTCATTTTTGCCAGACATGTAGGCTCTAAATAAATGGCTAGCTATGTGGAATAATTGTTAACATATTGGTTCTGATGTTTTTTTTGGTAGACATCTTGCTAAATGTGGATAGATCTTTTTTTGCAGCCTCCAAAGTTTAACTTAAACGATCCAATGACTTATGTTTTTCACGTTTCCTAGATTCCTACAAACTATTAAAGTTGAAATATGTAGGGTATGCCAGTATGTTATGTATGTGCTCAAATTTTATTGTACGTTCTTACACATCTCATTAGTGGATGGTTTTATTTAGATTGTAGATGCAACAATTTGACATGGTTAATATGTCTATGAATATATAACCTGCACAAAAGTAGTTGACTTGATGCCAACACATTCAAAAGCAATGTGTAAAGAAAGTGACTCCTATAAGACATTACCAAAGCCTTGTATTTATATTTGTAATGATCGACTTGGCCATCTTGGTGTCAACAATCTGTAAGAATCTGGTGCTGTTTTATTTCTGTGATCATTTTGACCTAGTGAGAAGCAACCAATGAGCATATTTATATCTTGAATGTACTTCCATGCAACTCTTGCATGCATGATAAAACACCAAACCCTTTTTTTTTTTTGGGTCCAAAAGGGAGGCAGCCGACAATTATCTTCTAATATTCTCCAGGACACTTCACCCTATTTGTCCTTCTCAAGTTAATTAAGTCCCGCTGTAACTGAGGTGCCTGATGCAAAAAATGTTCGACAGCAAACTATTATCAACTGAGTTTTTCTTGGAAAGTAAACTGTGTATAGTTGAAGCCCATGGTTGTGGCATTTTGTCCTAGGCTTCTAACATTTAGAAAAATTACATCACTATTTCTTACTTCTAAACACATTTCTCTGTATTTACTTCTGTATTTTGTTGGTAGCCTCTATTGAGTAGTTGAACAAAGTAAGGGGAAAAAGACAAAGCAAAATTGGAGGAGTAAAGCTGGAAAAGGCTGTGGGATTAGTGATAGACTTTTGTCTATGAATCTTCTGATACCATGTAGACATTACATGTTTTATGTATATTCACTAAAATGTACTTCAATCTTAATACTTCTAAATTTAGTTCTTATACCTATATGTTAAAGTAAATGCAGGAATTGATTTTATCCAAAATTTAAATAGAAAAAGAAATGCTGATTTTAACGAGTTAAAAAATATATATATTTGAGTTTAAGTATTTTAGCTTGAACAATATATTGACAATTTGTTGATTGAGTAACGGGTTGTACACTGTGATTACTTTAATCA
This sequence comes from Cordia subcordata, assembly GCA_028554755.1. Classification (NCBI taxonomy): domain Eukaryota; kingdom Viridiplantae; phylum Streptophyta; class Magnoliopsida; order Boraginales; family Cordiaceae; genus Cordia; species Cordia subcordata. The sequence continues at coordinate 19,696,655 of JAPTOF010000003.1, read as the reverse complement.
ATAAATACGTAAGTGATGGAATCCATCTAGAAAAATTAAATGCAAATTTTACACGAGAAATTTATTAGCATAATTTTAGTCATATTTTTAATATAATAATTTATATAAAATTTGATACCATCAAATTAATGACGAAATCCATGCATCGGCTCAACAAACTAGCTTTATACAAATTTCACTTCACTCTTTCAAGTTTTATTCCTTCAATAATTGTCAAAAACGGGTTACTTAGAAGACCATTTGTGATGCTTATCTAAACGAGATAAGTTCCATCAATCAAGTCATAAGAACAAGCTACTAAATCATTTGCATATTTTGGCCTACTTTTGTAATTGTTCTTGTTCTTCTCCATTAATTCTTGATATTCTGATGGATGACTCAAAGTCTGACACATTCAACTCAAATGCTCCGGCTCAAAGTTCTTCAAGTGGCCATGAAGATATTGTTGAGTCTTTTGGAAGTCTTGCGTTTGGAAGACAAGAAAGAGTTCATGTCGTTCATGCACAACCAAGAACAAGGTTTTCTGATCCATGGCCAATGAATCGTCGAGTCGACACTGATACGACAAGATATTTATCAAGAAACTTGTTTTTTTCGTGGCAACAGCATATTGGAATCTCAAGATTCCACCATTTATGGTTGTAAGCAAGTTGAACATCTTCTTAGCATAAATGTTATGCATGTTCGAATATATATATATATATATATATATATATATATATATATATAGTGTATGCTGCTCTATGAAGATGGTCTTTTGCATTCTTTACATATGAAGCAAGAATTAACTTTTCTATGCTTGTTTCTCTGTGGAGGGTAATCAGTTTTTGCATGTTTTCAGTACTCCGTGTGGGTGTGTGTGTGTGTGTGAAGATGTTGTTTTTGCATGTTTGTTTCTGCATATAATGCAAGAAACTTTTCTCTGCTTGTTTTTCTGCAGGAGGTAATCAAGTTCCTATCCAGCCTCGTGGCCTGGAACGTTTTCTTGTTTCGAATGATCATAGCAATGTGGCTCCAAATCGATATATCCGTGGTCATTATGATCATTTCCAGGAAATTGGAAATGAAGGGTATTGTTTGCCTGGTGGATACAATTGGAATAATTATGGCGAAAGTTCCTCTGGTTTATTGAATCAGAGTGTTGGCGACTATGGTGGCCTAAAGTCTGAGAATGTGCAGCTAGGAAGAGATAATGTGGTTGTGATGGCTACAACTCCATTTGGTTCCTTTTGCCTGCAGAAAATCTTGGAACTGAAAAATCCTGAGTTCACGCTAATGGTACTAAAACGCGTTTATCACTCTATTGTCGAGCTGATGGCAGACGATCATGGGAAGGACGTCTTTGAACAGCTATTAGAAGCCTGCAATGACAATGAGTTGAATTTGATCATGATTTTACTGGTGCGGAAACAAGCAAGATTTGTGAAAGCAGCATTCAATGCAAACGGGTGAGTAGATTAGTCTGTGTCTCTTGAGTCTCTCCCCTTTCTACACCTTATACTGCAAAGTGTAAAGATCTTCAAACAATTTATTATTGCATGGAATGATAAAGAACTTTTTTGGCAGTTCAATTTCAGTTGAGGGACTGATCAGAAAGGTTAAGGCCTAAGGGGACACCCCATGCCAGTACCATAACAAGGATTCTATCCATTAGGCTCCCTGAACTGATGATGCACCGAATAGGAATATATGCTGTTCGAGCCTGCCTAGAGCACTTTGGAGTTGAAGAAAATGAGGTAAGTGTTGTTGTTTTCTCAGAGCTTTCCTTCTCACGAGGGCTTAATTCATAAGGAGTAGAAATATTCATGTCATTATTATGATAGCATAGCACCAATGCTGTCTGATGCTTCCTGTCACGCGCCTCCAAAATAAATTGCGTGACATTTCCTTTGGATGTTTTCGGACTATGTCATATCCGTGAGATTAGATGAATAAGCTGATAAGTAGATGGTATGAATTGCTTTCATTCTGCAAGTGCACTCAGGAAATTGCATACTCTAATTGCACCTTACTTTCCGTAGAAAAAAGTGATAAGTACAAATTAGATGGCTATGGAGTCTTGTAACATCTTCTTTTTATCCTAATGTGGCAAGTCTAATGTGATCCCAGGTACTATTCAACGCAGCAATAAGCTATTGCATACAGTTGGCCACGAATAAAATAGGATGCATCTCCCTATATGCATGCATCAATAGCATCACCGGTTTGCACAGAGAAATGCTTCTCAATCATATTGCAGATAAATCAAATTACCTTGCAAATGATCCTTATGGGTACCAATCCAAATATTTTCTTAATTAAGCCCACTCTTTCTTATAATTCAATCCTGGGATTATGCTTTTGAGCTTATCGAATAATTTTACTTGTTGTTTCGCCAGAAATTTCATTGTGCAGCATGTCCTCCCTCTTAGACACGAAGAAACAAGTAGTAGAATCTGCGAACGTCTCCAGGGTCTGTACATTTATTTGTCTGGCGAAAGGCATGGCAATCATGTTGTCCAGAAATGCATAGAACTATCTAAGCTGGGGATGACTTTTGCAGTCAATGAAATTCTGAGAACTAAGAAAGCTGCTTTTCAGCTTGCTACGCATTCGTATGGAAACCATGTGATCAAATCAGCTTTGAAGCAAACTAAGGTGAATTCTACTTCTTTAACTCCATTACCGTTGGTTTAACGTAATATCCAAGTTAATAAAAGTGAAGCTTAAAAATATAGCACAGCTTTTGATTTTTGTTAACTCCACTTTTAATGCATAGTCTGGCATTTCTTTGGACAATACTGTTTGGGACAGATCTAAGATATTTTATCAATAAAAATTAAGTAGTTTTGAGAATATGTGAGTTAAATGATAGACGGCAAAAATATATGGCTTTTTAGTAGTGCTTTAAAATATTAATAGGTTCTACGAGCCCTATAATCCTAACAATGCACCCTTAATAGCAGATGGGACGTCCCTCACTTTTTATGTAGGAATGTAAGGAGATGCTTAGAAATCTAGGGTTCAAGATATCATACATTTATAGAGAAGCAAGTGGGTGCGTTTATTGGCTTGTCCCTACCATTAGCGATGCACAATCTCAGGGATTCACCAAATGCCATCAAGAAGCTCCTAGAAGAGGATGTAGGAGGTGTCTCCTCCCCTAGAATGATCATTTGATCTCCCGGACATCACCTCCCTTACTTTCCATGATTTTGCATGATCATGTTAATGTTAAGTGTGAACAATATTCACAGTGTTCTTTATATATGCTTGCAGATTAAAGACAAAAGGCTGTATGAGTCTCTGGTTAAGGCCCTCAGACCTTATCATGCAGATCTGATGGCCAGTGCACCTGGAAGGCACGTGTTGGCCATAATTCTAAATGCTCAAAGCATAGGCCAGACAATGAAGTAGCTACTCTTGGCAAAGAACGTTTCTTGCTGTCTAGTAGTGATCATTTGTTGGTGTTGATGTATTAATCTCTCCGTGCACAGATGTAATTTTTAGTTAGCTTGTTGCTGAAAAGTTGTGGTATTTTTATGAGTCCATGAGGTTGAATTTTTCAGGGTAAATAGCATTTTATCATGGTCGTAACATGATTGGAGAGTTTTTCGAGTTGAACACATGAATTTATTTGTCACTTTAACAAATATTTTTATTTCTAGCATTTTTTGCCGAATTTCTTTGGTAACAAGTAATTGCTATATATTGCAACATGAAAAGCTACAGGCCACAATTTCAACTGGTTTCTTATACGAGCCCTAATTATTTTGCTTCAGAGAATGTATCACATCAGGTTTCAGTATATTTGGGGAGTGTCTTTTCCCATGTTAGAAAGCTTAATGTATGCCACGACCAATGGCTATTAGGTTCAGGAGGGACATCAACAGCGGGTAGCCCTCAGGACACATTCTCTAGTTCATTCATGCGGCCCACAAGCCCGAAAATGCGATGATATTGATAGGATTATAACCGCAAAATTCCTCACTAAAAGAACAAATTCTTAAGCTCTATCCAGGAGTTGAAAAATTTATGGTGCGTGGTCCTTGTGGTCCAGAAATCTTAACACTCCATGCATGAACAATGCAAGAGTTGTGAAGATATTAGAACTATAAATTAAACATGAATACAGTTCATCAAAGAGGCATGTTATGCGTTAGGGTAATTGGAAGATGACAAAGAATTTATTGATGCAATCAAAGAGGCAAGCTCTTGGGCATCTGGAGAATGCCTATGGAACCTATCTGTAATGCTACTTGTCTAAAACAATATGAATAGACCAGAATTCTTTTGGGAGAGTTGTTGATCAGAATTGTCAGAAGACCTTCTTTATTGCCAAAGAAAAAATCTAAAATTCTATTATACTAAAATTTAATTAATCATTAGTATTTTTTTTAATATATTCCTCATATAAATAATATCCTAATCCATTATCTTTCAAACTTTCTTTTTTAAGATTTCATTTTAGATGATGAACAAATAAAAATTGCTCCAACAACTGAGATTGAAAATATATTACAAAGCAATGGTAGAAGTCTGGAAGAATTTGATTCAATGCCTTATCCTTTTGAAACGCTTTGCTCTGAGATGCAGAGCAAATTCATAGTTGAAGAATTGAGCTGTTATAAAAAAGCATTGAGCGTTTACAAAAGTACTTGTCCTCTGTTTCAAATAAACAGAGAGATGGGTAGTTGTTTCTAAAAACAGAGGTTTTTTCTTCGTCTATGGTTATGGTGGCACTAAGGACGGACCCAGGATAAAATGTTTGAGGGAGCCAAATTTAAAGTCATAAAATTTAAAAGTGCAAAAATTATATATTTATTGCTAAAATAGTCTCAAATTAATTGTAACATTTCATAATAGAACACATTTTTCTTTCAAGTCACAAAAATCATTTACAAATGCATATTAAATTTTGAAAAATATAATAAATTACATAATATAAAAAATATAGGCATACAATTCAAATAAATATACAATAATTTATATCCTAAACTAAAAAGAAATTTAATCAATGTATTAAAGGTAATATTATTTGATTCTATTTAGAAGTAAATCGAAAACTATGAGTCTACAAATACAACTGGAACAATCTTAAATATTAAACTAAAAACTAATTTGTAAATATTACTCGAACATTAACGAGTCTAACATTACACTCATTACAAAAAATATATATAAACTTGAAAATTTCTCAAAAGATAGATTACATTCTTGATTAATTACCTTCGTTTGTGAACATAATAATTGTTGAAGAATGTAAGATATTGCCGCTACAAATCCTTGCACTTGGTCAAGTATCCTCTTGGCCTCTCAAGAACAATCTCAACAAAAGGATGAAGTCTTCATAATTGATTAATTGTAAATTGCAAAGCTGTTAAAATCTGACTTCTGTGAGATAAGAATAGAGAAGATAGAATATTAAAGGTTAATTGTAATTTATAAAGATACCAATTTAGAAAAAATAAATTAAATTACCATTTAATTAAATTAAATTCCCACTCTAACAATTATTGACATCTATGTCAATTTCCAATTAAACAAATATTACCATCTACGGTGTGCTTTCCTCAAATATATATTTTTTTTTTGGGAAGGGGGGTGGGGGGGGGCATATACTTTAGTTATCTATAAAATAAAGTTATTTCACAAGGAAAAAAAATTGGGAGGGGGGGCCGGGGCCCCACCTACCATATAGGTGGTCCGTCCTTGGGTGGCACAAGGAAACATTTATCTAAAATACTCTATCTACAGCAATACATTCAAAAGGAGATATAGTCCTCAATGTTACATCTAGTGGAATTGCATTCCTTTTGTTTCATGGTGGAAGAATTGCTTATTCAAGGTCTAATATCCCATTAGGGATAAATGAAAACTCAACCTGCAATATCAAACAAGGGATCTCACTTGCAAGACTATTAAACAAATCCAAACTAATTATTTTGGATAAAGCCCCAATGTTTACTAAATTATGCTTTGAAGGGTTATATAGATAAGCTATAGATCATGCAACTATTAACTCTTCATATTTATGATGTTTTTGTAGGAACTAACATGATTAAAGGAGTTCTCAAAATGGTTGTTGAAGATTGGAGAAGGAGAAATAGCATAACCAAATGATGAAGAAGTTGTACAAATTCTAGATGAGATGCTAATTAAGAATTATGATCATGCATTTGATGGTCTAGTGGAATTTACATTTCCTGACATTTTGCATAACATGTCTAGCATGAAGTTCTTCCAAGATCAAGCAATTTTGGCACCTACACTTTTATTGCCAAGATTATTGAGGATATGCTATCGCAGATTCCAAGAGAAGAAAAATCTACTTTAGCTGTGATTCAGTTTGCAAAGAAGATGCAAATAAAGAAAGAGAAGAAGATGCATTCTCTCTAGAGGTATTGAATAGTATAAGTTATTCTGATCTTCCATCTCACAAGTTATGCTTAAAGATTGGTGTGCTAGTAATATTATTGAGAAATATTGATCAGTCTAATGGTTTGTGCAATCAAACTAGACTATAGATTACAAGGTTGGGCAAATGTGTTGTTGAATTACTGGAAACAAGATTGATCAAGTTGTTCATATTCCTCGAATGACCATGATTCTATCAAATCATAATCTCCCTCTTAAATTTCAGAGGAGACAATTTCTTATTTCTGTATGTTCTGGAATGATGATTAATAAATTTCAAAGACAAACCCTTTCTTATATTGGCTTATATCTACCAATACTAGTCTTCAGTCATGGCCAACTATATGTTGCTCTTTGAAGGGTCAAAAGTAAACAAGGACTGAAAGTTCTTATGAAAGATGATAGTAACCCTAACTCAAACTGCACAGATAATGTTGTCTACAAAGAAGTATTTTAGAGTTTGTATGCAACAACTTATATTTCGTTTGACGATGTACATTGATACTCTTGTAATGAGTTCTTGTCATTTTTACTCTTTACGTTATACTTTATTTATTGTTATAGTACAATTCATTTTAATTTCTTTTTATTCAGTTTTACAAAATAAATATGTTTGTCTTATTCAAATAGTGTACTTGATTTTATATTTCTTTTATTTAGTTTTGTAAAACATACATGCCGGTATCAATCAAATTGAATTGTTTTGGCTTATTTCTCCCGTGCATTGCACGGGTAACACACTAGTATTACTTATATAAATCTACAATATCAAATTTATAACAAATTATAGGCATCACACGGGTCACTTACTAGTTTTGTTAAAAGAAGAAGTTATTCTTTATTGACTAACTAAATATTTTTTGCCGAATTTTTGTCTTTTAAGTAACCAAATACAGGAAAATATGAAAAATGTTTTCCGAAAAAATATTTTCCATGGAAAACAAATGGAGCCTAAAAAGCATTGAAACATCTTCCAGCGACAAAAATTTTGGAAAGAGACACAAGTCAATTAGGACCGTTGCCCCAGAGAATGAATTCAAGAAGCAATTAATGTTTGAAATGGGTTAAATTATTCATTTAAAAAAGAAAAAAATAAATTCCTATTAATAAATATTCGTGCAATCATGCATCATTCTTAAGCCTTTAGTACGTAACTGATGTCAAACTTTTTCATCACATTCCCTTTGCTCAAAATTAGTTTATTAATTTAATACTACTGACCCTAGTTTAAAAAAAAAAAAAACAAACAACAAAATTCTAGCTCTGCCACTACACCCAATGGCTAGTTTAAAAAACAAATCTGCAGGTACTGGTCAACCCGACTCTACCGGCTAACCAATGCCTTAACTGGTCGACCTTACTGATCAGTCAGTGCTTCAGTTGCTAACAATATAGAACTCACTGACCAAGGCGATTGAGCATATTGGTTGAGCACCTCTCAGCCGATGCATACCGATCGACCCTTCCAATCAATCGGCTTAATCAATCGGTGCACCAATTATGCAAAAAAAGCTATTTGCAATAAATGATAACATTAAAAACTCAACCAATGGACAGCAAAACAAGCTTTTTGAAGATCTTGAGTAGCTCAAGTCACTCAACAAACACTAAGAAATCAACTCCTAGTAATGCAAGTTTAAACTACGACTCAAAGCAATAAATGCAAAGCATAGCAACTAGTTAAGATAATAAATGCAAGATATTTTCAGATATTTACTTGAAAAATATATATACTCAAAGCAATTAATGCAAATGTATATATCCATAAGATAAAGCCATACACACATAAGACATATACATATATACTTACACACATATATATAGACAACTAAGTTTAATCTCAACATCAAGATAAAGAACACTTAGACTCAACTTATTTAAGTTAAATGCTACTTTTGGTTTGAAAATACTACAAGTTAAAAGTATGTGAAAGGTTTTCAAAACATACATATAAGCGTATAATATGCGATCTTCTAAGGAGAAAAGATGATCTTATTTGGAAACATGACAAGCTCATGCACTAAGTAAACATGCTATGCAAAAATAGATTGAGGTCATTTCAAAGAGCATCCACTATGATCAATTTGACAAAACTAAACAAATAATGCTTAAGTCTTCAAGATCTTCAAAATAATCTTCATGCTCCAAAAACCCTTGCTCCATGAGTTCTTCTCCCAAACTTCATGACTCCAAATAATCACCTCTATTAAGTTATGCAATATAGACTCCAATGCAATTATTTGTCATAGAAAAAAATAACAATTGTTACATCATCAAAATATATAGAAATAGCAATAATTCCAACAAGGGCTCATATATTCATCTATTATTGGGATAGATATTTGTGTAGGAAAAAAGATTTTCAAGTTGAGTAAATGCATTTTACCTGTATTTTGCACAAGTTGCATAAAATTTCCTCTAATTCCAACACTTGTTAATACTCTCCTATTTTTTTAAAAAAAACATAAATACATAGAACTCCTATAATAGTGTTACACATTGAGACCTACAAGTGTAAAATAAAAAAGGAGAATATGCATAAGATTTTGAAATCAAATAGGAGAATATATAACAATTTTAAAATTATAGATGTTAGTTTGTAATGTTTTTAGAATCACATAAACTCTAAGGTGTTTGGTATAAATGAATGCACAAATTTTTTGAATTCATTTATAAATTCAATTTTTTTTTATTTTGGTTTGGTATGATTTGTTCAAAATATGGAATTCATTTATAAATCCAAGATTTGCAAATTTTGGATCTGCTCAAGATATGGAATTTGCAATTTTAGGAAAGCCAAGTGTACAAAAAAATTTAAAAAGACAAAAATATCCTCATAAATTATAACATAATAATATTATCCTTGTTCATATACATTTTTTTAGTAGCCTTAATACGATTATAACAAAGAACAAGAAAAACTTACTACAATGAGGTACTCTTGACCAAAATAAGGTAAGATCTTTTCATTGCTTTTATGATTATAATATTGTAGTTACCACCAGATTCATTCCCATCCCAAAAAAGTTGAATTTGTCTTGAAGATTTTGTGTTTTCTTTCTTCTTTTTTTTTAAAAGGGATCATTAGTGGTTCCTTTTCTCTTACTCTAAAAAATGACTTTAGCTCGAGACTTATAAAAGTCTCAACTGAGAAGTAAGTCCTATTACAGAGCTATTAAAAATAATAATTTTAGAACTACTTTTTTTTATAAGAGACTAAGGCCTAATTTATAGAAACAAGATTTGACACTAATATTTTGTTCTATTCTTGTCACACTACAAGCTCTCTTTGCTTGGCATATGAATTTTCTAATAGTTGCAAGATTACAAGAGTTTATTATTACTAAACAAAATATATAACAAGTTTAATGTCAAAAAAGAAATGAAAAAGGAAGACAAATATATGAAAAATTTAATGTCACTTAAATAACTAAAGGGTATTTAAGTAAAGTATACAAATTAATTCTAATTCTACATTTGTTCCAAATACAATTTAGATTTACAAATGACCGAATTACTTAGAACTGTTTTAAAGTTCCAAATAACGGAATTCATTTCAGAATATAAATCCTCACAGAAGGAGTTTTAAAATAAAGAAATTTTATACAACTTTTACTAAATAATGGAATAAAACCTAGTTCACTATTTCAAGTTTCATTCATATATATATATATATATATATATATATATATATAACTAGCTACTAATCATCATCTGCATATTTTGGCTGTCTTTTTATAGTTTGTTCTTGTTCTTCTCCATTTCTTGATATTCTGATGGAGGACCCAAACTCTGACACATTCAACTCAAATGCTTTTGCTGAAAGTTCTTCAACTGGCCACGAAAATATTTTTGAATCTTTTGAAAGGTTTAGGTTCATAGAGTATTTGCCTTTTGAGACTCAACCCGTTACTTACCAGAGCCACAGTGCCACCAATGTCTTCGATTCTTCTTCCTTGCACGACCCCTTTGCAGCTCCAACACAAGAAAGAGTTGATCATGTCTTTCATGCACAACCAACAAGAAGGTTTTCTGATCCATTGCCAATGAATCATTGAGTCAACATTCATGATATGACAAGATATTCATCAAGAAACTTGTTTCCTTCTGGCAACATATTGGAATCTCAAGATTTCACCAAATATGGCGGTAAGCAAGTTGAACATCTAGCTTAAATGTGATGCATGTTTGAATGTATATATGCAATTTTTGCTGGTCTATGAAGATAGTCTTTTGCATTCTTTACATATGACGCAAGGATCAACTTTTTCTTTGCTTGTTTCTCTGTAAAGGGTGGTCATCAGTTTTTGAATGCTTTCAGTATTCTCTATGTGTATGTGTGTGTGTGAAGATGTAGTTCTTGCGTGTTCGTTTTTGCATATGATGCAAGAAACTCTGTGCTTGTTTTCCTGTAGGAGTTAACCAGGTTCCTCTCCTGCCTCATGGCCTGGAACGTCGTAGCCAGGAGTGCTTGGATAACAGACAACAAGAATTGGCTCCAACTCAGTATATGCATGGTCATTGTGACTGTTTCCAGGAAATTGGAAATGCAGGGTATCGTTTATCTAGTAGATACAATTGGAATAACAATGGTGAAAATTCCTCTGGTTCATTGAATCAGAGGGTTGCCGGTTATGGTGGCCTGAAGTCTGAGAATTTGCGGTTGGGAAGAGATAATCATGGTGGTAACAACATATTGGGATCTCAAGATTTCATCAATTATGGTGGTAAGCAAGTTGAAGATCGTCCTAGCATAAATGTTATGCGTGTTTTAATATATTTTATGCAGTGCGTGCTGGTTGTGAAGATATCCCCCAAGAATTAACTTTTTTATGCAGTTTAAGTGTGTGTCTTGTATGTGTATGTGCGTGCGTGCGCGTGAAGATGTAGTTTTTGCATGTAATGTAAGAAACTTTTCTGTGCTTCTTTCTCTGTAGGAGGTAATCAGGTTCCTATCCTGCCTCGTCACCTGGTTTTGATCCGAATGATCATAGCCATGTTGCTCCAAATCAATATATCCATGGTCATTATGATCATTTCCAGGAAATTGGAAATGAAAGAAATTGTTTGTTGGTGGATACAATTGGAATAACTACGGTGAAAGTTTCTCTAGTTTATTGAATCATGTTGGCGATTATGGTGGCCTAAAGTCTAAGAATGTGCTGCTAGGAAGAGATAATTTGATTATGATGGAGGAAATCTCGAAAATAAATAACCCTGAGAAGACACAAAAAATACTAAATTGTGTTTATCACTTTATTGTTGAGCTGATGAAAGATAATCATGGGAAGTACGTCCTTGAACAGCTATTAGAAGCCTGCAATGAAAATCAGTTGAATTGAATCATATTTGAACTGGAGGTGGAACAAACAAGCTTTAAGAGAGCAGCATTCACTGTAAATGGGTGAGTAGATTAGTCTCTGTCTCTGAGTCTCTCCTCTTTTTGCGCCTTTTTCCCACCCCTATGTTATACTACTAAAGTGTAAAGATTTTTGAACCATTTATTATCACATGGAATGATAAAGGACTTGGGTTTGCAGTGCAATTTCAATTGAGGGATTGATCAGAAAGGTTAAGAGGACACCCCGTGCCAATACCATAACAAAGATTCTATCCACCGAGTTCCGTGAACTTATGATGCACCGAACAGGAATGTGTGTTATTCAAACCTGTCTAGAGCACTTTGGAGTCGAAGAAAATGAGGCAAGTGTTCTTGTTTCCTCAGCTTCTTCCTTCTCATGAGGGCTTAATTCATTAGACTAGAAATATTCACATGTCTCTATTATGATGTCATCAATGCAGCCTGATGTTTCCTGTTCTGGATGTTTGTTAAATTATGTAATATCTGTGAGATTAGATGGATAAGCTGACAAGTGAATGGTATGAATTGCTTTCATTCTGCAAGTGCTCTCTGGAAATTGCATACTGTAAATTACACCTTACTTTCTAGAAAAGATTCTGATATGTAAAACAATATGCACTTGGAAATTGAATGGCTATGAAGTCTAATAGCATCATCTGTGCAGCCTAATGTGGCAAGTCTAATGTGATCCCAGGTACTATTCAAAGAAGCAATAACACATTGCATACCGTTGGCCAAGGATAAAATGGGAGGCATCTCCCTAAATGCATGCATCAACAGAGTCACCAATTCGTGCAGAGAAAGGCTTCTCAATGTGATTGTAGAAGCATCACTTGACCTCTCAAATGATCTTTATGGGTACTAATCCGAATATTTTTTCAATTAACTACACTCTTTCTTATAATTCAATCATGGGATTACGCTTTCGAGCTTTTCAAATAAATTTACTTTTGTTGGTTGGTTGGATGGTTGTTTTGCCAAAAATTATGTTGTGCAAAATGTCATCTGTCTTAGGGATGAACAAACTACTAGTAGAATCTGCGGACATCTCCAGGATTAGTACACAAGTTTGTCCTGCGAAAAACAAGGGATTCATGTTGTCCGGAGATGCATGGAATTATCTCAGTTGGGGATGACTTTTGCAGTTGAAGAAATTGTGAAAAATGGGAAGGCATTTGAGCTTGCTACAGTTCCATATGGAAACTATGTGATCCAATTAGCTTTGAAGCAAACTCGGGTAAATTCTACTTCTCGACTCTACCCCCATTGGTTTAACATAATATTCAAGTTAGTAAAACTGCAACATATTTACCGTTTAAAGATATAGCAAAGATTTTGATTATGTTAACTCCACTTTTAATGCATAGTCTGGCCTTTCTTTGGGCATACAGTCAGAGACGAATCTAAAATAATCGTTTGATCCACCAAATGCTATTTAGAAGCTCCTAAGAGAGGATGTAAGAGGTGTCTCCTCCCCTTAAATAACAGTTTGATCTCCTCGGTGCTGCCTCCACAAGGAAGAGGGGGGGAAGAGGAGAAAAACCTTACTTTCCATGATTTTGCATCACTATGTTAATGTCAGTTAACAGTACTAACATTATTCTGTATATTTGCTTACAGATTAGAAACAAAATGTTGTATGACTCTCTAGTTATGGCCCTTGAACCTTATCATGCAAATTTGGAGAAAACTGCACATGGAAGGCACGTGTTGATTATAATATAGATGAAATCTAAATTCAGAAATGCATAGGCAAAAACAGTGAAGTAGCTGCTCTCGGCATAGTGTTTCTTGCTGTCTAGTGGTCATTTGCTAGTGTTGATGTATTAGTTTCTCTGCGCACAAATGTAATTCTTGGTTTAGCTTGTGGCTGAAAAATTGCGGTACTTTTATGAGGCAATGAGGTTAAATCTTTTAGGGTAAATTACACTTCATCCTCCTACATCGTCGTATTAGTTCGACCTCATTCCGGAACAAGATTGGAGAGTTTATTGAGTTGAAAAGATGGATTACTTGTCATTTCTAACAAAGATTTTTTATTTCTTGTGTTTGTAGTGAAATTTCCCAAGTTTAGTAACAAGGAATTGCTACATATAGCAACATAAAAAGTTGCAGGCCATAATTTCAACTCGTTTTTTATGTCAGCCCTAATTATTTTGCTCCAAAAAATGAATAATATTTCGGGAATGGTTGTATATGATCCGCATACGCAGGAGCGCCCTGTAGCTTTCTTCGCTTCCTTTGATCAAAGATATTTTGAGTCTAAGTCGACCGATAAGCCCTTCATTATTATTAGTAAGATGGGGCGGAGAAGTATAAAGGTGCGAAACTTCTACCTGATGGATTCGAAGACTCGAGCTATCCCTCTCCTCTCAAAATATCCATAACCACTTGCCTAAAAGTGCTTGATTCATGAGCTTTACAGGCCGGAGACCCAGACCTCCCTCCTCTTTTCTACCTTCCCAAAGGAAATCTCTCTTTATCTTTTTAATACTCTGGAATGGCAAATAATGATAGGGAGCCTGTGGAAGGTTCACTCCACAACAGCAGCTTTCATAGCTCAGTTGGTTAGAGCACCCGTTTAGTAAGCGGGAGGTCTTGAGTTCGACTCTCAATGAAAGCATAAACTGTTATATTAATGTTTTACTACTTTTTGAAGAAATCTGCACTTTTGAACGTTGGCTTGCTGGGCTGTGGATCTGGCGTACAACATGATCCTATCATAACAAATTTTGATTTGATGCGATTTCAATAATTGGTAAGGATTTATGCAATTATCATAAAGATAATCCGATAATAAATTATTGACGCAATTATTATAAAAGGTAATCCAATAATAAATTAGTGATGCAATTATCACCAAAAGTAATCCTCATTCTCAGTGTTGAGTTTTTAATCGCATTTACGAGAAATTAGGAGATCGTGTGTTACCAGATACTACTAAATGACAACATTTATTTTGAAGATCACTTTTTATATTTTTAACAAGTTCTAAAAAGAAGAATGAAAAAAAAAAAAAACAAAAAAAACACACTGTGCACCAATGGGTTTGGTTATCTTCATTTGACATGCATAATATATTATATCATAAAAACATAGGAAACGGTGAGCAAAAGGAGATTAAAGAGGAAGAAAAATGTTTAAGAGGTGTTTAGTTTGGCAGTCATACTTGCTTAAAGCTCAAATAAAGCTATTGAACGCATTTGTTTATTAAAAAAAATGCTTTCTTTAAATAGTTTAAAGCAGGATTAAAAAAAAAAAAAAAAAAAAACCTCTCCACCTACAATTTTTATTTTTTACAGGTTTAAACACTTAAAAAAATTTGATCAAATCATTTACTATTATCTCCTTACCTTTTTTATGTCTATTCATAAACTATTCATAAAAAGAATTAGAAACATTAACTTGTAAACATCTATTTTTCTCAATGTCTTATACTACAATGTATTTAATAATCTACATATTTATATTATACGAGGTATAATTTAAATTATAATATTTTAATAATATAATTAAATAGCTATATAGGTTAATTTTGTTTTTTCAATTGACATTCTCTTTTTTATGTCGTTAGCAATCATTTTGGCAACATACACTAGCTTCCACATTACTTAACCAAACAGTCAAATGTTTATTTTTGTAATTAAAAATTCTATTTAAACAGGTAACTATTTAAGGTTAAAAACCAAAAAAACAAAAGAGTTACTTAAAGCTAAAGTTGCTTTAAGTAACTTTTCCATAAGCGCTAAGCCAATGTAAACACCCTCTAAACCAGTTTCCCAAATATAACATATTGAACCATAATTACTCACATGGTGCTTCCAACAATCATTTCTTTCCCAGAAACTTCTGTAACAATCAATTTCTTCAAAAAAAAATAATGCACTACACGAGCTAACAAGTGGAAAAATACATATCCTAAGTAGGAAGTATGGAAAAGAAACATAACATATTACACAAGTGAAGATTCAAAATGGAAGTTGCACAGCCAATTCATCTCCACCGGAACATTCAAGGAATAGTAGAGGGCAGATTTCATATTATATTTATAAGGACTTACGAAAGTGAGCTACATTGAACATTCTGACACTTGATAACATTCCTAGCAGACTCTTTGACCACTTGTCCACTCACATAGTGCTTCCGACACACCGGCATATAAACTTCAGCGCCGGCAATCAGTTCTGTTTCAGTTTCCTCCGTCTTCCTCAAGGTAAAGAAAGCACGTTTACCACAGATCTCGCATCGAGCAGTTAACTTGGTTACAGAATCAGCTATAGGAATTATATCAAGCACAGAACCAAAGCTCCTCCTATCAATCCAAAGTAAGAAGGAAATTTACCGAGACAAGAAGAAAAAAGAAACAGGCGTAAATGTAAGGTGCAAAGTTACTGTGGAAGAACAATGTAATTCGAGTAAAAATTATATGAGAAATTAACATGATAGCACTGGTATGCTAAAGAAATTAATTTTGAAGCGGTACCTCAAATAGTCACCGTCCAACCCAGCAACAAATAGAGTCTTGCCATCGTGGTCAGCAGCCTTGCTGCAGAAGTCATAAAGGTCTCCAAAAAATTGGGCTTCATCAATACCAATCACCTCTAACTGTCACCATTTACAGTCAGACAAACATGAACAAACATATAAGCGATCAAAAGAAAAAAAACACAAAAGCTGAGAAGAGGGCAACTTCTAAAGTTGAAGGGACTTTTCACATTTTTTTTCCTTCTGGATAACTCAAAACCAACCTTTAATCCTTTAGCAAAATCAACCAAGGGATGATAATCTTTTACTATTACAAAAGGCAACTTTGAGTATAACTAGTCTTAAGGTTTTGGTGCTCATATAGCAAGTAGTCCTATTCCCAAAATATTGTTCACGGTTCGAAATGGGCATTACCATCTTACGGTTTTGGTGCTCATATAGCAAGTAGTCCTATTCCCAAAATGTTGTTCACAGTTCGAAATGGGCATTACCTTATCATATGCTTCAGGACCAAATTTTTGTCTAAATGATGATAGATCAGCCATCGGCCAACATGGCAATTTCTCTCCATCATGTGTCACTATAGAATCCAACCCATATCTTGTGTCCTTGTTTGATTTTATGATTGCTACATTTCTGCACAAAACTCAAGTACATGAAATATGCAAATCAAGTACTGTGTAGACAAACTAAGAACAATAAGAGATATCATTAAATCAGAATTAAAGTCTATGAGTCTTGGCTACCCAAAAACAAATCAGTATCAAGTTTTTCTCGATTTGGTAATTAACAAATTAGGTTTTATCAATTTGGTAATCAACAGATTAAGTATGATCAGAGAGTTCATTTTGAGAGTAATAAAGGCAGTCATTCACAATATAGGCCATCTATTTCCGCAGGAACCTTACACCACGGGAACATGATGGAAGAGAGTTGATAACAAATTTGAACATTGTAACAAAACAAATGTTATAAAAGAAAAGAAAAGAAGCCAAGAGGGACTATAGGAATATCAAAAATAAGATAAGGAAACCCACCAGGCATGCTGAGGTCCTATTCAGATCCCACACTGTTAGCAGTGACATTAAGAATCAAAACAATAGAGGACTCGTAAACTTGGAAGCATAACTTTCTAACCAATAAATAAAATAAGCAACCCTACTGCATAATTTCTGTAAACCAGAATGACAACCAAATAGGAGAAACATTTAGATGCAATATGCTTATATGCACCCATTCAACAGTTTCAGGAAGAGACACACAAGCTTAAATCCAGGAATCCTGGCCATTTAGGCTCCGTGAATCAACCACCACCAAGCGAATGAATTCCTCTCCTGTCCACTGCTTATATATCAGGAACATCACCATCATCTTTTAAAATCAAAGTCAAGTCCATTATCAATTGATGGATATGTTCCGTTTGTCTATGAGTATTATGGCCCATAAAGAAGAAATGGACCTCTCTTTGTACCTCGATCATGCTATATCCAGGATCCTTATCTACTCCTGACTCCTTCATCACTCTCCTGATCTCTGCCACATTTTCCCACAAACCAAAAGAAGCATAAGCATTAGACAAGACAATATATTTCCCTGCATTTTCTCTTTCTAACTCAAAGAAGTTCTTTGCAGCAAGCTTAACCATATCGATATTCCCATGAATCTTACAGGCCCCAAGCAAAGATCCCCAAACTACTGGGTGCTCTTTGCAAGGCGAGTTTTTCACAAATTCATAAGCTTCTTCTAACCTCCCAGCACGCCCTAAAAGGTCAACCATTGCTGCGTAATGCTTTTCTCTTGGTTGAACTCCATAACCCCTCATTATTGATGAGAAATATTTTCGCCCTTCGTTTACCAAACCTCCATGGCTACAAGCAGAAAGAACTGCAAGAAAGGTAACCTGGTTAGGTCTGAAACCTTCATCTATCATCCTGTGAAATGATTCCAAAACCTGTTTTACTCTTCCATGCTGTCCATATCCAGCTATCAAAGCTGTCCAGGTTATAACATTTTTATCTAAAGACTTGTTAAAAACTAAATGCCCCTCTGAGGGATTACTGCACTTAAAATACATATCCATCAGAGCACTACTTACAACTACGTTTCCACTGATTTGGCTCTTTGTTAGCACAGCATGAGCTCGCTTTCCTTGTTCCAACAATGCCAAGGAGGCACAGGATCTAAAGACTGAGGCAAATGTATATTGGTCGGGCATCAAACCACAATGTCTCATCTTGTGATAAAGACTCAAGGCTACTTCTTCGAGACCCTTCTGCACATACCCTGCAATCATTGCATTCCAAGAAACTAAAGTTCTATCGTGTAATTTGTCAAAAATAATTTGAGCAGTGTCCAGGTGGCCTGCTTTTGCATACATAATTAACAGCTTAATCTTTAAATATTCATTGGTGTGAAATCCAACAATAACCATTTGCCAATGGATTCTCCTCCCATTCTTGTATGCCTTCCTGTAAATGCATTCTTGCAAAAGAAGAGAATAAGTTTTGCTTTCCACTCGCACCCCTGTGCGACACAATATCCCAACTGCTTCCACAACTCGTCCAGAGAAACAGAGATCCTTCAACGTCTGATCCAAATGGAGGAAGTTCTTTATGGCCTTGGCCTGAAAACTGGGAATATCATCAATGATGGAATTTATTCCACTTTGGGAATATAACATGACGAATCTCATAATTTTTCTTCAAAATACGGATAGAATTCTGGATTTATAGATGAAGATAAGAAAGATCTGCCCATCATGGTTATAGATTATATGAAAGACTAGGCCAAATATGATCAGAAAATGAAGACGAAGTGTTTCTTAGTAAAACAAATGCACTTGGAATCATCAACTGATATAAAGGTAATAGAGAACTTCAAAAAATCTCTTGTTTCCAATGACTTATAACATGGTAATAGAAAAGAACTTTGAATTGTCAACTGAAACAAAGGTAATACTGAATTTCAGAACTTCTTTCATTTCCAATGACTTGACAGATACTCCAAATACAGTCTACATAATTCCACAGTATGCCAACATGAAGTTATCAACAAACTATTTACAAAGCCTTTATACCACATTCCCTACAGTATAACGGGATCCATTCTACCGCTTTATTTTTAAACTGTTGCGTAATGGTAAGTCATTTGCTGCGTCTCCTCCTAATAAAGTAGTTTAACTATTCCACAAACCTCTTCCAACAACAGGATCATATTTTCCACAACAATAGCAATTAATCTTTAAACAAGATGTACAACTGCCCTGCAAGCTAATCATTAAATCCGTCCCAAAACATCAGTAAGAAATTATTATCTCAATAAATACAAAAATCCATGATGATTTTTTAAGTCTATTTATTCATTCAACAGAAGAGGTAAATGTTACAAAACCAAAAAAAAAAAAAAGAAAGACAATACTCTTTACCATGAATTACAATTAAAAAAATGTCTTTTTACCATGAACTAGCATTTTATTTTAATTATTTCACATATATAATAGACCCATTATTTTCCGTCCGGGCCTTTCCACACCCCGCATATAACGAGAGTTTCGCGTGCGAAATAATAATAATAATATGAAGAAGTTGGCACATGCAAAAATAGGCAACATTTCATTTTTACTAAATCCCCAAAAAAAAAAAGAATTAGAATTACTAATGGTGACGAGAAATTTAAAAAAAGAAAAAGAAGTAGAAATTAGTTGCTAACCTGCCATTACTGGTCTCAGACTTGATTCTTTTAAGAAGAGTGGTGGTCTTGCCGGCAAACATGGGGCCGACGATGACGTGAATCTCGCCGGAGGGCGCCGCCGGCTGGGGTTTAAGAGAAGACATGGAGACTGTGGAGGTGAGTGGAAAAGGCATGGTGGGTCTTGAGGTTTTGCAGAAAAGAACGGATTTTGGAGGAGAATAGAGAGAGGAGAAAAGGGTTGTGGTTTTCATTCTTGTAATTGCTGACATGCGTCACTACCCTGCTTAGGAAAGAGTGTTGAGCTTTGGAAGATGAAGAGGCGTGGGGTGTGCTTTAGGTTTGGGGTTTTGGCTTGGAGGGAAAGTTGAAGGTCCAAAGGGAAATGATAGAAAGGGGAATTTTCTCATGCTAAAGAAATTTTCTTTTTCGAAAATATATTAAATAATAAATAATAAATGGTTGTGAAATACCAATGAATTATACTAAAATAATATAAATAATTTATGATTTTTGCTAATTATAACATGAGAGAAGTTTCTCGCCAAGATACAGCGAACTATTGGTGAATTATATTTGAAGAATGAGATAACCAAACTTTTTAAGTTTCGTTTCTTTTAATAAACAATTGAATAAGCCATGCAATGCATTTTTAACGGAATTCTTGAATCTAATTGGATAATCATATTTTCAAAATTAAGAATTCGAGTTTTGAGATTTTAGATTTGTGTCTATACTTGAAGGATAGTAGGTATATAACTATCAAAACAATTTATCTAAAGGAAAAGTATTGACTCACTAATTTATTATTGAATTAGTACAAGTCACAAAGGAATTTATTATAACCACCTAAGCAATACAATCTGTCACGCGGTTAGCACGACTATGGGCATGCTTGGTGGCACAACCAGGATCAGACGATATGAAAAGTTTCCGAACAGACAAATATCTACAAATGGAAATTGAAAAAGCAGCGATGGCACAAAAAATTTATACTACATCAGAGTCAACCATGAAATAAGTAGTAACAACACACCCATACTACTTTTTGCTCCACCCAAAGTCATCAAAAGAACAAAATACTTGAAAAGTCCAAGTGACTAGTGGAAAAAATCTTATATCAAAAAATAAAAAACCACAATAATTACATAACAAAAAGATAATCCTACTAGTCCGTGACTAGGCATCAAGAGAAGCGAGAAAAACTCCTGGAAATTAGCAACATCGCACAGCCAAGCTAGCTGGGAAGAAAGAAGGGAAAAAAAAGAAGAGAAAGGGAGTGGGAGGTGGCTGGAGAGAGAGAGAACGAGAGAGAGGCAGTGGAAACTCTATTTGAGTTATTAATCAAAATTTATGTCTAATAGCTAAAACTAAAATCGAAAATAAGAAATTTCCAAATTTAAAATTAAGAAAAAAGAAAAACTTTTGATGATTCAGACAAATCACGCGCTATTAGTGGTGATGTTTGTTCAAGATGGCGCAAGTGGGTGGGCCGACATGGGCTTTGATCTCCTAACTTATCCTGGACCCAACCTGATCTGGCCCACCTACTAGAATACTGGCCTCGGCCTCGGTCTCTGTCTTGGCCTCAGTTCAAGTCCTATATTGTAAAGGCTTGGTCCAAGATTTTTTGACCCACTGGCTTAGTACCATTCATGGACTACATGGGTTGAGCAGATTGACCCAACCCAAATGGGCTGGTAGGCTTTTCTGTATTCTTTTTTTTTTTTAAAAAAAGAAAATTTCTGTTGATACTCTTTTTGTGTTCTTTTATATTAGTTTAAGGGGCAAAACGAGAGAATGATAAATTTTCAACTCTACCGGTACATAATTCCTTCACAATTTTATGCACACAATCCACTATTTATACAGTTGTCTTTACCATTCTATTGACTTTCAAATTTAGGGGTGAGCATTATTCATTTATAACCGATTAATCAAACCAAACCTAGGTTATCTTTATGTTTGACTCAATTTCAGTTATCACGTGTTCGGTTTTGGTTACTTTTCCAAAATTTTTTGTTCATAACCGAATAACCAAATAGTTAATTTTTATTAAAAATTTATTTTGTTACTATTTTTCAAGTTAAATGTTCATAAATATTTTAAGTTTATATCATTCTCATGTGCAGAATGTGAATTTTGATAATAGATATTAGGATTTGGTTATTATAATTACAAAGAAATTTGGTTATTTTAGT
Organism: Cordia subcordata; assembly: GCA_028554755.1. NCBI lineage: Eukaryota > Viridiplantae > Streptophyta > Magnoliopsida > Boraginales > Cordiaceae > Cordia > Cordia subcordata. The sequence goes on along the minus strand of JAPTOF010000003.1, from coordinate 19,674,524 downwards.
TAATCTTGAATAATTTATGATTTTTTTAGAAAATTTAGTTATTTCAGTTATAACCGATTCAATTCGGTCAAATGATTTCGGTTATTAATATTATTCGGTTCAGTTTTGATTATTAATTTTTAAAATTTCAGAAATTCAATAATGTTGAGTCGTGGCTCAAGTGCTAAACCCAAGCCCATATTGAAATTAGGAAAGAGTAATAATGAGAGTCAAAATTTCAGTTATGGTAAAACTCTTAATTATGAGAGAATTGATAGAATAGGAAACCCTTGTCTTGGAGGACAAGAAAGTTTTCTCCATAAATAGGACTCTTATATTAGTTGTGATGGGTGTGTCTTGCAATAAGTCTAGATTGCAAGAGAGGGAGAGCCATTAGAAGAACACTGTGAGGGACGATTTAGACTTTTCAGGCTATGCAAAAAGTCCTATTGAGTTTGTACTCTTTTTTATCTACTGGAGGTTTTCGTGGACGTAGGCAGAGGGTCGAGCCACGTTTAATTATACGTATTCTTTTCTCATTACTTGTGCTTTAATTCTACTACATAAATGTGTGTTATGCATCCTAATTTCCTAACAAGTGGTGTTGAGAGCTAAGTTGGAGGGAGGACACTGGTTTGCACAAAAAACGAAAAAAGAGGTGCCAAAAAAGAGTTCAAAAAATTTACAGATCCATTGGTCACGTTTGGAGGTCTTCCTAGAGTTCGATCGACAATCTGTTTATTGCTGTGTGTTTGTTGCAGCGAGGAGAGTAAGCTGCTAAAATTTTGTGAGGATCCAATGGTTAGATTGTGAGATATAAGCAGGTCAAGTTTCATATATTTGTGGTAAAAAAGTCAAACAGAGGGGTTTGACCAACGTTGACTAAAGGGTTGCAGGGGTTTGACAGTGTTGATCGAGGGTTTTCCCACCATTTTTTGACGTCTTGAATCCATTTTTGGGGTCAATTTTGCCAAGTTATTGCTGGATTTCTGAGTCTTAGTGAATTTGTGCAAAGGAGCCATGACGACGACCAATATGAAGTTTGAAATTCCTATGTTCAATGGGAACATGAACTTCAACTTGTGGAGGAATACTATCTAGGACCTTTTGGTATAGCAAGGCTTCGATGAAGTGCTAGAAGAGGTGAAACCGGACGAAGTCAACTATAAGAAATGGAAGCCCCTACAATGAAATGCTGTAAGTATAATTCGGTTGGCGTTAACACCGCAAAATTAAATGTCATGTGATAGATAAGATGATGGCGAGCGGTTTGTTCGACAAGTTGGAAAACATTTATGAGTCGAAGTCGATCACCAACCGATTGTGTTTGAGGACGGAGATCTACTCATTCAAGATGTAAGAGGGAACCGCAATCCAGGATCATATCAACAAATTCAACAAGCTAATGGTCAAGCTCATAAGCATTGAAGAGCCAGCCACGAGATTTACGGATGAAGAACAAGCACTCGTACTACTATCTTCCTTGTCAAAGTCATACAAGTCGTTCGTGCAATCAATCCTTGTCGGGAAGAAGACTTTAGAGTTGAACGAAGTGATTACACTCGTGAGAAAGAATGAGAGGATGTTAAAAAGAAATAGTATGCCTAGTGGAGATCAAGCACTAACCATTGAAGGTTCAAATTGAGGGAGGAGTTCTAAAAGAGAGAATTCTCGTAGAGATAGATCGAGGTCAAAAAGCCGAGCTTGAGATATAGAAGACGATCGAGAATGCTACTACTGTAGAGAGAAGGGCCATATCCAACCCAGATGTCTTAGATTGAGAGAGGACATGAAGAGCCTTAGAGAGTGGATATCTAAGGGCAAGGAGAAGGTTTATGGCAAGGACTCGGCGAACCTTGTTGTGGGTGATGATAGCAATGGTAGTGAGACTATTTTGATGGCGGTGAGCAGGGACGTTAATGAAGGCTTAAAGAGAAAGAAGACTGGTTGGGTGTTGGATTCAACAGGAACATTTCACGTTTGGAATGATAGAGCTACTTTCGATATTTTGCTTATAGGAAAGAGGCTTGGATACATCACTGTTGGGAACAACTAAAAGACGAGGGTTGTTGGCATTGGAAAAGTTCACCTAAGGCTCAACAATGATAGTATCAAGCCTATCTTCAATGTGAGGTATGTGTCATCTTGTGTGTCTAACATGATTTCGTTGTGAGAGTAGGCATCAAGAGGGTACAAGTACGTTGGTGAAGAAAACTACTACAAAGTATATCGTGGAGAGGGGCTAGTTCTTGAAGGAAGGAAGAATGAGAAGCATGTGTGCTACTTGGAGGGTATACACCGCGCTAAGAGATAAACACGACAAGTGTAAAGAACCTCAAATGATGGCTGAGAAGAAGAGAAGAGTGACATTCTTGCCTATTGTGAAGACTCTTGGCACTTCTCACCAAGGGAGGAATTTGTTAGGTTGTGGCTCAAGTGCTAAACCTAAGCTCATATTAAAATTAGGAAAGAGTAATAATAAGAGTCGAAATTCAGGTTATGGTAAGAGTCTTAATTATGAGAGGATTGATAGAATAAGAAACCCTTGTCTTGGAAGACAAGAGAGTCTTCTTTATAAATAGGACTTTTGTATTAGTTGTGATAAAGATATCTTGCAATAGGTCTAGATTGTGAGAGAGAGAGAGAGAGAGAGAGAGAGAGAGAGAGAGAGAGCCATTGTAAGAACACCGTAAGAGACGGTTTAGACTTTTCAGGCCGTGCAAAAAGTCCTATTGAATTTGTACTCTTTTCTATCTAGTAGAGGTTTTCATGGACATAGGCAGAGGGCCAAACCACATTTAATTGTGCATATTCTTTTCTCGTTACTCGTGCTTTAATTTCACTTCGTAAGTGTGTGTTTTACGTCCTAATTTCCTAACAAAATAATCAAAATTCCGTTCCGATTTCGTTAAACCGAATGCTTACCCCTACTCAAGTTCATCTCAAACCACCATTTTCCCACTCACAAAGTTTTTCAAAAAACAAGTTCAATAGCAATAAGTGAAAGTCCAAGTTGTAAAAACTATTTCTTCGTGAGTGAAGACTTTGGCTCAAATGTCATTAGCAATAATTTGCCTTAGTTTGCAAGGAACTTACACTTTTCCAACATCTTTCGAGGCACAAAATTAGTGAAGTAAAAAGTGAAGTATTTGTGGGTGGTTGTAATATTGACGCCCACAAATAGATTGCCAAAAGATTGGGATTTAAACTTGGAACATTGCCTATACTTGGAGTCGTTCTTGTTAATGGCAAACTTAGAAAAGTTAATTGTCAAACCTTCTTCCACAAATTTACTAATCGGGTTGAAAGCTGAGCCACTTACTGGCTTTCCTTCTTTGGTAGAAGACAATTGGTAGTCTTAGTTTTGTCCAACCTCCGTGTCATTTGGTCCCGCATATTTTTGCTTGATGTCAAAAATTATTTTCTTTCATATTTTTCTCAAAAATAGTATATATATATTTAAAGTCCAATATTGCCCTCAAAGTAACTAAAAGCTCAATTACTAAATTACAAAGCTTAGATTAGGGGATAGCTTTTGACCCAAAAAAAAAGATTAAGGAATAACTCAAGTTGTTAAGATTATCTTCCCTAGAAGTAAAGTCTTGGGTTCAATTCCCATAGCAGATGGGGGTTATGTTAGGGGTGGGGGTTAAAAAAATAACAAAGCTAAATAATTAATGTTTTTTTTTTTATTTAACAACACTTTTATCCAAAATTCTATTACTAAAAAATTCTATAGCTCAACAATTAAAATCTCACAACTAGATTAAATAAAATTTCAAATATTAGACCTAGCACATTTACGATGGGATATTGAAGGTGCTTGAAATGTGCTGAAAAAGTTTATCTATCATAACAACTCTATGTAAAATATTATTGAAGATTGAAAAATCAAAACTATATACTTTAGTTTATAGATTAATATGCTTGATTTTAACTTTTGGTGTCTCAGTAACAAGTAAAAAATTATTTTTTTTGCTATTAAAATTATCAACATAAGAATTCTACTTGAAGGAAAAATGACTTTCATAATGACAACTTGGTTATCTATATAAAAATAATTTCTTAAAATAATGTGTTTTGATATGATAATTGAGGGGATAGATTAGTTTTTGCATAACACTTCCATCAAGAGGTAGAGAGCTGATAATTGAGGGCTAAACGAAAGTTAAGCTGCAACACTATGGGTCTAAACTTGCTTCTACTTCAAGGTGATCTAAATATTTTCTTTTAAATTTCATATAGACTGTGTGCACAAGTAATTTATATATAGTAAAGAACTCCTTTGTCGTAGTAGATATCTAATATGCACTCAAGTTTATGCTTTTGCAGAGAGAAAATGTGAGTGTTTTGAAACACATTTGTAGAATCTGCATTTCCTTGAATTGAAAAAGTTTGCTAGTTGGCATTTACTTACATCAACTCTTATTTTCTTATCTTTCCAGCCTTCAACTTTAGTTTTAATAGAGTTTCTTATCTTAACAATTTCACTTATTATATGTTATTTATTACACTTTTGTTAATACTAATATATTTTGTAGTACAGTTGAAGTACTTTATTTCTCCTCAAGCAAAGAAGTTGGTATTGAATGATATTAACAACACTTGGAGATACTACAAAAGTAGAGTCAAGAGTAAATGCTTCAGTATATACCAAACTAATGAAGAAACATTGAATACTCGTCTTACAAAGATTTTCAATAATCATGTTAATATCCTTGTAAAGTATTAAAGCAAGAAAAAAGTGAAGGTGACAATCTAATTTATACGTATACTTATCAAGCCATTTACCCATTTTAGTAATAATATATATTTTTAGATACAAAAAATTATTAAAAAGACATGCAGAAAATAGAGACAAGCTAAAATACATGTACCGAACTAGCATAAGCAGCTTTGCAAGAATAAGCCATGTTGAGCTCTTTAGTTCACAAATTCATCAAATGATATACACCTTTATTTTCTCAGATAGACTAGTTTTATTTTATTTATTGGATTCATTAATCTACTAGAAAGTAGGTTGCTGCTTTGTTATGCTTAAACGCAGTTGGAATAGATTAACTTGTTATTGTTGAAGCTGACTTTTTGAAAACTAAATTGGATAAGTATTATTTAATTTATTTAATCGAAATATTATTTTCCTCTGAATTAGTTCATCTCAATATTGTTAATGAAAAGGGCATTGTATTGTGAGAACTCAAAAATGCAAAATTAGCCTGAGGCTGAATACTGATTTGATCTGTAATGCCTTTTCTGACCATCTGATAGTCCAGCCTCCATATTTTAATAAAAGTTGCAGCATTATATTGGCATAACACTAGCTTGTAACACTACTTTACACAAAGAAAAAGTTTAATTTTTTTTCTGTTGAGATTTCATCTATAGATTTTCTCCTATGGTACAATCCATATCAACTTGAATTTGTTTAATTATGAATTAACAAGAATAGGAACCTGTAGGCCGTGCCAAAAATTTGATTTTTTTAAATGATGGGCAAAATACAAATAGGCTGTTCAAAGTGTCTAGCTTATTGTTTTGCTCTGTATTTGTTGTTTTTCCACTTTTCAAAGTCTTTAAGAAATCTATTTTTGTGACATTAAGTTTTAGTATGATTTGGTATGAATATGTGCTAATTGAAGCTTTCCTTTCCATTCTTCAAATTTTACTTAAAATGAGGCACCACATGTTTACAAAAATATATCACAATCATCTCCAAGTATGATTAATGCAATTAAAGTTTTTGTATTGCTATGAAATTTCTCTCCAATAATTAAGTCTTTGTGAAAAGTCTATAACATGTCATTTAAATTTGTAGCACCCTTATACTTGTGATTATAAATGAAATCAACTATTTTGCTATTTGCTTATAGCTATCCTTGTACTTGGCATACATCTGCAATATTAAAGGTCCAGTTATAATTAGTTTAAGATTTAGTTCAAGTCATGTTCCCAGTATGCTTGCCTGGTACTCAAGTATCATTACATGTTATGAACTATAATATCTTGAAGCCAAAATATCGATTGTGGTCTAAAAGGAGTTTCTTGCTTTTTTGTTACCTTTTCAAGTTGCAAGAGACATTGGATCTCCAAGTAGATAATTTTTGTGTAGATTTTGAAGAGAAATAAGATGGTAGAATAATAAATAGAGATGACACTTTGAGTATTTTCCGATAAAGTTTTGGATTTGGATCTTTTTTTTTTCTTGTAGTTTTGACGTTTATGATTATCTTTGTAGCTTTAGTTTTGGATCCTAAATTTTTAGTAATTGATGGATTGTAATAAATGACAATAACAAATGATGAAATTTTTTTGCAAAAAAATAGAAGTGTTATTATTATTCAACAAAAACATTGCAATGGCTAAAAAGATCGCCACAAAAAGTATGAGCAATCATAAAAATCATTGCTTATATTGTTTAAAACAGTTGCAAATAAGAAATTTAAAAAAAAACCGTTGCAAAAAGTATTATTTGCAACGATTCTTAATTGTGATCTTTGTGAAAACCGTCATAATAGAGAGTTTGTAACGAGGTCTCAAGCAACGGTTTGAAAACCATTGCATAAAGTCTTTTGCAACAATTCCTAGTCCTTCTGCAATGGTTTTTAACAATTGCAATAAACTTACCTACATGCATAATAAACAAAAATCTAGCATTGCAAAACGTGATATAAGAAATTAAAATAAATGTAGTTGATGTCAACAATGAGCTAAGTTAACCTTATTGATCATTATATTGCATGAATCATTGGTCCCAATTAATATTCTTATCACATAACCTTTACGAGTTTTACAATTTCCATGTTTTTTTTGTTTGAGCATTCCAATCAAAGTATCTAATAGATGATGAGAGTATAATAACTAATAAATGTTATGTATCCAACTGAAATCTAATCTTTCTATACACATTACATAATGACTTGCATCAGAAGGAATTACATCATGAATAGATCAGTGGTATTGCAAGTCATATATGGCTACTACAACGTATCACCATCACCAAGTTGTTATGCAATTTCGATCGTAGTTGGGTAAAGCATTAACTATGGAGGTGTTTTTATTTCTTCATTTTTTGAATAATATGATCATTTTAAGAAACAAATTAATATTTCGTTTTCAATTGAGAATAAATAACGTAATGTGAAAATAAAGCATGGAATTAAATGAAACATGACTAAATGACGGTAACAAGCATAGATAAGGGGACTAGGGAAACCCAAGCCTCCAAAATGTCTACAAGGATTTCTAATTTTTTAAAAGTTGTTTATGAGTTTTTTTCCTCAGTTGATTGTGAAAATTCTTTAATCTACGTACATATTGTCTTTTATTCAATTATTCTCTTTGACTTTTACAATTTATTATGATATTTAGACTAAATTAAGAAATATAAGAAGGAAAAAAAAATTAAACATAGACTCATGAATGCCAATGAAATTATGTTTTAACTAGTACCATTCACAACCATCATCCGTAATCAATTTATTTTAGTTTACTCATTTGAGATACTTTTGTTCTCGTCTTCAATCAAAAAAAGTTAGAAAAAATTATTTCAGTTTGAGCTATATATATATATATATATATTAAAGTTGTTTATAATTTTTTTTCCTGTCTTTGACTTTTACAATTAACTATAATATTTAGACTAACTTAAGAAATATAAGAAAGAAAAAAATTGAACATGGACTCGTGAATGTCAATGAAATTATGTTTTAACTAGTACCATTCGCAACCATCATTTGTAATAATTTATTTTAGTTTACTTATTTGAGATACTTTTATTCTTGTTTTCAATCAGGAAAAGTTAGAAAAATAATTTCAATTTGAGCTATAGCTATATATATGTGTGTGTGTATGAGAGTGTGTGTGTGTGTGTATTAAAGTTATCAAATAATACTTTCACTTGATGAAAAATGAATTTCTTAAATATACTTTAGTTATCTACATTAAAAAAGAAATTGCTTAAAATATTCATATTGATACAATATTTGATGAATTATTCCATGAAAGAAAGCGTGCCTAATTTCATTAAATCATTAAATTTTCTTTAATTTAATCTGATGTTATTTCTATATAATCTTATGACAACAAAATAACAACAACAACAACAACAATAACAACAACAACAATAATAATAACTTTATGCTTGTTTATGTGTAAGATGACTCATATCATTAACCTTCTTAATTAAACATTCACCCCCTAATATCGTATTGCTGGCTCTTCTCCTAATTGCCATGATGTCTTCCCCTATTATAAATTTAATACGAAATATCACTACTTTTAGTCAACCGATAATGCAGTTATATATTTAAGAAATAATATAAGAATATAACTTGCTACAAGTTGAATATATGTACATACATACATATATACACATACATAATATGTCTATGTAATGCATTTTGCCATTCTTAAGAAAATATTTTTGTAAGAAATAAGGAATAGAGAAAAAGACAATATAGAATCAAGAATAGTGCTTATTTCTTAACAATATTGTAGTGTTGATTAAGGTATGCAAATGTTGTAATTGTTTTATTATGTATAGTTTAATGGTAATATGTTAAAGGCTTGCTAAAGTTTAGCCTCAGTATATTATTTATACAGGGGTAGCTCAAGGGTTAAAAAAGTAAAGTCATTGCTTAGGCCCCCAAAAGTTTGAGGCCCCAAATTTTAAAATTTTAGTATTATAGTTTATATACACAAAGAAACGGTTATCATATTTAGTTTTGTTTTTAATAGAAAATTTCACAAATTAAACAAAAGACGTACAAATCATAAATTCCATTCTACCTCCTAAGTAGTTAATAATAACCTTATCATTAGTTATCTAAATATTGATGGTTTAGATTTCTTTTTAGAGTTAAAAGTTTTAAGGGGAAATATACAGTAGAGAAGATAATACTCCAATTAATATGTTCAATCACATAAAAAGACATAATTCTTTCTCAAATGCTTATATTACATATAGAATAATTAATGTTAATGATTTTAGTAGTTGTTGCTTCATCAGAAAACGGTTCTTTTTTCCAAAAAAACTAAAATTAGTAAAATCTTACTAAAGGCTCTTTTGGATTGGCTTTTGTTTTTCAAAAGCATTTTTTTTCTTAAACTTTTGAAAAAAGTGATTGTTTGAAAAGCTAGAAGTTCTGGCTTTCAGAAAAAGCTAAAGTTCAGGTTTTTTTTTTCTTTTGAAATCTAATCCAAATAATTATTGTAAAACGATGTGCTTTTTTTAGGAAAATTCTTTTCCATGGAAAAAGAAACTAATCCAAACAACCCCTAAGACTAACAAAAGAATAAACTAACAAGTTATAATATCAACTTAAAAAATGCTAAAATAAATTGATTATAAGAATCCAATTAGTAACTTTATATCTAAAATGTTAGAAAAACAAATTTTAAGTAAAATTCAAAAAGCCTCATCTTGAATGTTGCTATAGGCCCCCAAATGTATTGAGCCATCCTTGTTAGGCTGTCAAAAAAAAACTTTCCTGAAGAGTAAGTAAATCAAGTACAAGAAAATCTTAATTATTATGCCATATTATTGAACTAATTTCTTAATATAGAGTAAATATTAAGGACACAATTTACTGGTGTAATGTTAGGTATTATCCAACTAGTGGTTAGTTATATTCTTATATTATATCATGTAAGTGTGTGTGTATACATATATATATATATATATATATATATATATATATATATATATAACAACTTGTATTTATCACCGTAAATTTTATTGTACACCCCATCTATTATGCATCCTTGTAGCATTTTGCACCTTCTTTGCGTGTGAACAACAAGCACTTAATTTTTTTTTTCAAAAAAAAAAAAAACACATCTTAAATCTCTCATTGTTTTCTGCCTTCTAAGAGAGAGAGATAGATATCTATCTATACAATTTGTATACAGGTGTGTGTGTGTGTATGTATATTACATCTGTACATATAGTATGTGTGAAAGTCAATGATAGTAGCAAATGAAATAGATATATACAATATTTGTTGGTTGAGATTTTTGAACATATAATGGTAAATTGTAAAGATATGTTTCACAAGTTGTTAACATAACATAAAAGAGTTGGAACATAATGCTTACCATAAATGGTAAAAAAATAGTAAAAGGTTATGAATATTTAGTTGTGACAATTTATGAACATATGATATAGGAGCTGTGAACATAGAATATAAGCTTATTAATATACAATATAAACCAACAAAACTTAGGAACATTTATTGTCGTTGTTCATTAGTGAATATAGAGCTGGCAAAATGGGTCAAAACCCGTGGGTCTACCCGCTTAACTTGTCGAATTAATAGCTTAGGGTTAAGCATTTAGTGACTGGCTAGGTAAACAGGTCAACCCGACCCAACTCGCCAAAATGTCAAGTCGGGTCAGGTTGAACCATGGGTGTTGCGGGTCTACTTCTCTCTCTCACTCTCTCTTACAATTAATATTTAACAAAAAAGGAAACTACATTAGAGTTCATTTCCCTATTTCGACCCAAACCCTAAACTTTTCCAACTTTCTTTCTTCTTCTTTTCTTCTAATGTGCGGGTAAGTGTGTGTAACATATTCAAAGGCCCCTTGTCATCTTTCATTTTTCATCACAACAAACAACATAAAGGATTTGACATTAAGCGTTTGAAGAAAAAGGAAATTGATGGGCTGAGAGAACCTAGATTGATAAATGCTATTATCTTCGACAGTCGCGAAGTTTCCGGCCGGCACAATATGGCGTCATCTATCAGTGATTTTCCTTCTCTTCTTCTATTACCTCTTACTTCTTCTTCTTCTTCCACTATGACACCCATCTGTTTCTACTTTCTTTTTTTTCTTTTTTATTTTTTCCTCTATTCAAATTTTCACAAGAAATATATATGTATACACCCATCCATGATCTGTTTCCCTTTTCTTTTTTTTTTTTTTCCCAACAAGCTATATATATAAATAATATATATATGTGTTTGTGTATATGTATGTATGTATGTATGTATGTATGTATGTATGTATATGTGTATGCACATATATATGTATACATATATACACACACACACACATATATATATGTATGTATGTATATGTAAATGAATATATTGGAAAATTTGAAGGGTTGGACCCGCCAACCTATTAGGATCGATTTAGGATTGAGGGTGTTGATGACCCACCAGTTAAACGGATCAACTCGAACCAACCCATCTACTTGCTTAACCCGAGATAAACGAGTAGGTCGACCTATGGGTATCCGTTTGCCAGCTCTAAGTGAATATATAGCAAAATCTTTGAAAGTATAATATAAGATTTGTCAATAATTAAAATTTATGAACATGTTATATAAAAATTATGAATTATTAAAACTTGTGAAGACAAGGTATAAAATTCGAGAACATATAGTATAAAAGCTTATAGTGGAAGAGTTATAAATAATTAAAACTTATGAAAATATTGTATGAGAGTTGTAAACTTAGTTTTTTCTAATTTATATGGGCATACAGTTCGTGCACTATAAAAATTGTTAGCTAATATGAAGTAAGCAAGGATCACCATGACAATAGGCTTGGAGGAAGACCACGTAAGAATAAGGACTTCACACTTCCGATTGAGTCAGCTACAAAGTGGTGGCCCAAAGACTCAAATTTGCCTTGCAATGCTAAATAGGCCACTTGGTGAAGGAGAGCTTTTGTGGACCCTTATTTGAATACAATCCAACTTAACCATGAGAGTTGAAGATGCGATAGCCTTGTTTTTTTTATGGCAGGTTTGTAGGCCTTCTTTGGAGCCATGAACCCTAACTTGTGCCTAATAATACTAAATATGAATATTTTGGTGAGATTGGAAAGGACAGAGAATTTAATGGTTAGGTCATGAAGAGACAAAGCAAGCCATGAGAGCTACAGGAAGAGAAGATTTATTGAACAAAGAGTCCCATGGTCAGGCCATAAGATGTCTATTGAGCCCATGAAGTTTGCGTCGTGCCGATAAAGTGTGCACCTTGCCCATGAAGTTTGCATTACGAGACTAGCCCAATATGGATTGGACTTAGATTAGCCCTTAAAAGTATGTTCTTTTATTCCTTTTCCTATTAGGACTAGAATAATAGTAAAAGTAAAAATAGCCTTTTTGCTAAAAATAGGAAACTGTTCAAATTTAATTAAAAGTACATTGGATATGCCGATTTCTCTATAACTTTGCAAGATAGGCATGTTTGTATTCCTTAGTTGCATCAAGAATTGATTTTTTTTTATCAAGATATTTATATTTTGTGGCAAATTTTTGTTCTTGTTTTCTCTTCAAACCCTATTATCTATATTTTTAATTTGGAACAGATTAGGGGTTCAGTATAGTGAGAATTTATCTTACTTGATTTCTAAATTCAAAGTGTGCGTTGAGGGTTTTGAGAACGATATATATCATGTAACCAAGGATCACCATGACAATAGGTTTAGAGAAGGACCATGTAGAGAAGAGGACCTTGCACTTCGAGTTAGAATGGTTACAAAGTGGTGGGCCAAAAGACGCAAACATGCCGTAAAAGCTATATGGGTTGCATGGTGAGTGAAAGCTTTTATAGGCCTTTGTTTGAAGACAATCCCCAACCAAGCATGGGATTTGAGGAGACAATTGGCCTTGTTTCTTTATGCTAGGTGTGTGGGTCTTCTCTAGAGTCGTGAAGCATAACCTGAGCCTAATAATATTAAATAAAGATGCTTTTGTGAGATTGGAAAGGATAGAGAAGTTCATGGCTAGGCCATGAGCAAATAGAGCAAGCTATGAAAGCTGTAAAAAGAGAAGATTTGTTGGACATAGAGTTTCATAGCCAAGACATAAGAAGTCTGTCGTGCCCATGAAGTTTGTATCATACCCATGAAGTTTGCAGTACAAGGCTAGCCTAATATAGATTGGACTTAGACTAATCTAGTTAGAATTAAGATTTTTTATTCCTTTTTTTCATTAGGGTTAGAATCCTAGAAAGAGTATAAATACTCCTTCTTTTGTCGAAAAATAGGGGACTATTCAAATTTAATTAAAAAATACATTAGCTTTGCCAAGTTTTCTATACCTTTGTAAGTGAGTTATGTTTGCATTCCTTGGTTATATCAAGAATTAATTTTCTTATCAAGATATTTATACCTTGCGGCGAATGTTTGCATTCCTAGGTTATATCAAGAATTAATTTTCTTATCAAGATATTTATACCTTGCGGCGAATGTCTGTTCTTATTTTCTCTTCAAACCTTATTGTGTTTCTAGTCTAATAGATTCAGGGTTCAATAGGGTGGGCAATTATCTTGCTTGATCTCATAGATCAATCAAGATAGATTCTAACCCTATTAAACCCCTAATCTATCATAGGCTAGAAATGCAATAGGGTTTAAAGAGAAAATAAGAACAAAAATTCACCACAAAGTATAATAAATACCTTAATAAGAAAATCAATTCTTGATGGAACCAAGGAATGCAAACATGCCTCACTTATAAAGGTATACAGAAACAAGTAAAGCTAATGTATTTTTAGTTAAAATTGAATGGTCTCCTGCTTTTCAGTAAAAGAAGGATTATTTATACTCTTATTAAGATCTTAATCCTAAAGGGAAAAAGAATGAAAACCCCTACTTCTAATTGGACTAATCTAAGTCTAATCCATACTGGACTTGTCTCATACTGCAAACTTCATGGGCACGATGCAAACTTCATTGGCACGATAGGCTTCTCATGGCTTGGCTATGGAACTATCTGTCTACCAAATCTTTTCTTCCTACAGGTCATATAGTTTGCTCTAAACTGTTCGTGGCCTAGCCATGAAATTCTATATCCTTTCCAATCTCACCAAAGCATCCCTATTTAAAATTATTGGGCTCGGGTTGGGCTTCATGTCTCCAATAAGGCCTCCATGTTTGGTATAAAAAAGATGGCCAACCACCTCTGCAACTCCCATGGTCGGCTCAGGATTATCTTCAAAAAAAGGGTCCACAAAAGTTTTCCTTCACCAAGTGACCCAAATAGCTTTGAAAGGTAGGTTGAGTCTTTGGCCCGCCACTTTGTAACCAGCTTAACTGGAAGTGTAAGGTCCTCATCTATACATGGTCCTTCTCCAAGCCTATTGTCATAGTGCTCCTTGCTCACATCATAATACTAGATAACAAAATTTAAATGTAATCTAAAAAATATTGACAGGCACAGCAAAAAGGTTTTTTTAAGAAGGGTTAATTTCATTGTAGTTCCCTATTTTAATGATAATATTGAATCCTTATTGTTTTATAATATTAATATTATTTCTCATTATTTTATAAACTTAATCAAATTAGTCCCTAAATGTTCATCTTCTTCCCTTCTTCATCTCTTCCACCACTAACACCAACACAACCACCACGCACAAACTATCGACAAAAACAACATACATAGACTCCCTAATGCAAACACACACACATACACGCGAACACAAGAAGTTTATATATATATAGATATATATTTTAAATTAGTCTCTATTATTTTAAAATGAATTTTTATTTAAAATATTTGAGACTTCAATAATTTTAACATTCAGTGTTAGGGGACTAAAATGAACTTTATTAACCATTGGGAACTAAAACAAATTTTGATGAAAATTTCAATTTTGCTATCCGTTTATGTTAAATCATATCTAACAATATTTTTAACGGAGGTTAAATTAATCACTTTTTTAAAACATAAGAGACTGATATGGATCTTTTGAAACAATAAAATTAAATTTAAAAAAATAGAAACAATGGGATTTATATACATAATTTTCCTCCAAATTATGTAGTGATATTTTGTGGGATGTTTAGAGCATTACGGGTGTTTAAATATTATTTTTGTTTGCTTGGCCTCTTGTTTTTATTGTTTTTTCAAAAGATGATTGTTATACTTAAGGAGACCGACGGTTAAAAGACTCCAATACATTCAAGACGAATGAAATTGGTCTAGTATGAGTGGTCTAACACTAGTCTAGTCAAAACAAATTATGAAAAAAATGATTTTTTTATAACTCTACTATAGCATGTAAGTTTTAAGTTTTAATCATACTTAGTAAATTAATTTTCATATTCACTAGTTGCATTTACAACCTGAATTAATGATGATGTGATCTTCTTAATCTGCAATCTTCTCCATTTGTTGCTTTAGTATAATAGATATCTTATCAGTAATGAAAATCAGTGGTTAAAGTGGACCATTGGAATGGTGGAAAGCTCTCAAGGATCCAGAAAGCATGTTATTACTTTCGTCTAGCATTATGAATTTGCAAGACTACTCATAATTCATGTAGCTCTATTCAACGTCCTACTCGATGTGAATAAACCTTTAGACATAACTCTTAAGTTACAAGAGGATATTGGTTTATTAATTATTGAGATGATATTGGTTTATTAATTATTGTATTAACACGTTTCTCATGTGCAATGTGATTTGTTTAAAGCTTGTAAATGTACAATTTATTTATTTATTTTAAATGGGTGGCGGCAAAGATCAAACCTAAGACCATTCTATTTCTAAGCTCTGTACCATTTTAGAGTTACCACTTCATCTAAAAATTTAAACTTATAAAAAGGACATTGATTTATTAATTTATTGTATTAATAATAACCAACTCATCTACCAACATATTTAGCCCAAAAAAAAAAAAACTCATTTAGCAACATCAACTTTTCTCTTCAACGCAATATTGTTAACCATTTTTTTTTCGTGAATCAACTTGCTCGAAATTAAAGAACAAAAGAAAGGGAAAAGAGAGACTCCTAATAATACGTTACTTGTAGTATTATAAGTTTGTAAATAAATTCTCTTTCAACAGAGAGAGAGACTCCTAAGATTTGTCTAAATTAATAACTGAATTAACTATATTCTTATCCCCTATATTATATATTCATTGCATGATTTAATAATAAAATCATGGAAAGGATTTGAATTTGACATTCAAAATCAAACCAAACCATTCACACCCTGTGCTGCGTTTGTTCTTAGCAACGCAAGAGAATTGTCTCCTTACAACCCTGCATAACACAGTTTTTACTGGGTGGACCCCACTAATAATTAGTTGGACCACCAAATTATTTATTAGGAATCTAATTATAAGCCCCCATTCTAGCCGGAACATATTGCAAACACATGGTTGCCATTGGTCCGATGTCACTAGTTCACCATTTTCAGCATACAACGGAATAAATTGTAGGGAAGCCTCATGATAACCTGATATACTAGCCCTTGAGGTTGCTAAAATCAAATCACTAATGCAGTGTTTGGCGACACCAAAAAGAAATATTTTGAGTAGTTTTTAGCTTTTTGATCTAATTAAAATACTATTTCTGTAAGTTATTTCGATAAGGTAATATTTCAAGTAATTTTTTAGGGAGCTTTTAGTATTTTAACTAGTTTTTTCAAATGTTAAAAATTTTAATGCTTCACATAGCTTTTAGTATTTCATTCTTTTTTGGTAATTCTACCATTTTTCTTTTTTTGTTTTTAGAAATCTTAGTCTCTTTTCAATCTTTCTTTATATTTTTACCTTTATTTTTTCAAATTGTAAAAAATAACACATAAATTAATTTTTAATTAATCCACATCAAAATATACTTTAGGTTTATTAGTCCATTTATCATTTTATTTTAACAAGATGTATTTTGAATCTATTAAAAATATTTTTTATGATATTGATACAATTGCTTTATTAAAAAATTAATTTTTTATGTTCATCAACAAAATATTATTACAAAAAATTAAACATATATCTAATTATAAAATAAATTATCATATCACAATAATGATAATAGTAATTTTAATTATAAAAAACAATAACAATAATAATAAAGTGACATCAATGTCCTTTTTGTCATTTTGCTTTAATCAGTTAATTCAACAACTAATTTCACGGAACACATTTTGTTCAAGCTAATTAATGGCCTATTTGGATTGACTTTTCTTCAGGAAAAAATACTTTTTTTCCCCAAAAAAGTTACATTAAATTTGCAATAACTATTTGATTTGGCTTCCAAAAAAGTTGAAACACTGAAAAAGCACAAATACAACTTTTTTTAGAAGGCAGAATTTTCAACTTCTCAAAAAAATCTATTTTTGAAAAGCTATTAAGAAAAATACTTTTAAACAAAGCCAATCCAAACGGACCTTAAATAGCTATATGCTAACTACTAAAATTTAACAGCTAGCAACTATCCAAGTAACTATTAGTGACTTAAATAGCTATCAGTTAGCCTAACAGCTAGTTGCTGAACGATCTCTAAAAGTGATAATTCGTCTTTAATAGTTTAAACTTTTTTTGACTATTTAACAAAAAAGAAAAGAAAAGAAAAGCCTTTTTTGGCTAACTCATTTCATCTTTAACCTTGTGTTCTATTTTAAACTACGGTTAGACCGGAGGAGAAAGGGTCAAGGAATTGGTAGGGAGGAATTAATTCCACTCTTGTTCAGTTTAGTAGAATTTGCACAGGAAAGATATATAGGAGGAATTAGCCTAATCCCTTCTATACCCAATCTTTTATCCTCTCGATTTGGAATGAAAAAGGGAAATGATTTTAACATTTTATGTAATGCCTATTATGTCCATATATTTTATATTTAACAAGCATATTAGAGTAATAGAAAACCCAAATACTGTAATTCTTATATTAAGGATAAATATGTTTATTTGTGCATAAAATTTGTCCCCCCTTTTCACTTTGTGATCCAAAAAAATAAATTACACAGTCTTTTATAGTTTTTTTTTTTTTATCCAAACAAGATTTAGAGGGTATTTGATAATGCTTAGCACTCAAAACAAAAGCTTCTCCCACTAATTCTTTATTTTGGATATTTACAAGAATCCAAATTAAATAAACACTGTCAAACACTCTCTTGATTTTCTTTTTTAATAATTCTATCACATAATATTATAATAAAATCCAATAATTATAAACTAATTAATATTATTTTATTATAATTTATTTAATAATTAATAACCGTTAAATGTCATTCATAATACTAACAAGCTAACATACGTGCATGTGACATATCTTGTGTGTTCGAGGATCGGCCAAATGAAAGTGGGCACACAAAACAATCCTTTCTGAACTTCACACACCTCCTCCACTTTTTTCCAATTTTATATTGTAAAGTTGGATGAAAAGTGATTTGCGTACAACGCTATCTAGCTACATGGCTACCTTCCATGGATTGAAAACGCTTTTGTCTTAGCTTCGCGTTAAGGTTTTGTGATGCCGAGATGCATCATCCATATGTATCATGTGATGACAGCCACAGCCCTTTCGATCCTTCCTACGCATTTATGCTTCATGCCTTGCCTCCACATGAAGCAAGCAGCTCATAAGTAGCTTAAGTAATATTCTATTGGCATGTCAAAAATGTTAATTTTCTTTAATTATTCTAGCAATTTATAAGGCCTTAATTGAGTATAAGTTTATACCCATGAGTAAATAAATTGATTTAATTAAACACATATTATCAGGTCTCAAATTTAATTTGAAGTTTTTCTCAGTCATTGTTCATTTTTTTTCTGAAAGAATTTTATGAGTTGGAGAGTTAAGTTAGAGAGATTGTTAATCTCATCAGCATGCATTTATTGCTATACTGCCATAAAATAGAAAGAGAAAGAGAAAAAGAAAAAAAAAAAAGAAAAAGAAGAAGAAGAAAGGACGAGAAGGCAAAACAATGGCGTGCAGGTTGAAGTATCCCTTGTATGTCATTGACTTTTCTGTTTAATTCTTTTTGTCAACTATATTACTAATTTATTAATTTGACAAAAGAGTTCACTCACTAATTATTCTAGACAATGTTATAGAATGATAGATAGTTGAGAGAAGAGAGAGAGAGAGAGACACACACACACACTAGCACAGTGTTTGGTTGTTGTGTTATGGAATTTATTTCATTTATAAATGAATTTCGTGAGAATTTGTATTTCAAAATGAATTCCTCTATTTAGAATTAGAAAATAGTTTTAAGTCAATTTTATGATTTGTAGATCTAATTGTGTTTGGAGTACATGTAGGTTGAAATTAATTTGTATACTTTACTTAAATACTTGTTAGTTATTTAAGTGGTATTTACTTTCTTATTTTTTTCTTTTTTAAATTAATATTTTCATATACATATATACATATATATATATACATACATATATATATATTAATTTGTATAATAAGAATAAACTCTTGAAATTGTGCAATTACTAGAAAATTCATGTGCTGAGCGAGAGAGATTGTAATGTCAAATGAACAAAACAAAATATTCATGTCGGATCATATTTCTATATATTAAGTGTTATCTTGTATAGAAAAAATAATACTCCTTACTTGAGACTTATTATAGGTCTCAAGTTGAAGTCATCTTTCGAAGTAAACAAAAATAACTACTAATGATGCTTTTTGAAAAGAGAAGCATATGAAAAAAGGTAATATGGTATTATGTTGTAATTTATGGGGATATTTGCATCTTTTCAAAATTTTTTGTGGACTTAGCTTTTTTGAAAATGCAAATTCCACCTATTGGGCTATAATTTGAGCATAACTAGACCTAGATTTATAAATGATTTTCACATTTTAAATAGATAATACCAAACATAAAAACATTAGATTTACAAATGAGTTCCACAAAATTTTGTGGAATTCATTTATACCAAACATATTGTAAAAGAGAATGCTCAGAAATCGATGTGGCATTAAGAGGAGGAATTTGAGGTCCCCCTCTATGTGCCTCATATATATTCCAAATATAACATATATTTATTTAATTTATTTAATAAATTTATTATTTATTTTAATTATAATTGCTACCTTTTCTTCCTTTAGAAAAAGTTATCCATAATAAATAGGGACAACTCTACATTGCTTAGAATTTATTTTTTTAAAAAAATTATATACATGTTACAATTCTTTTTTTAAAAAATTATATACATATTACGTTGAAAAAGTTGATTTTGCCCCCACTAAAATATCCCATGACCCCATGACTTAGGGCCTATTCGGCAAAATTAGCTTTTAGGATAGCTGATAGTTGTTTGAGTAATTGATAACTGTTTGGATAGTTGATAGCTAATATATTTTATCTGTTAGTTAATAGTTACTTAACTAGCTGATTGAACAAAATGTGTTCGATAAATTAGTTAATAAATGCAAAATAATGTAAAAAGACATTAATATCATATTGTTGTTGTTGTTGTTGTTGTTGTTGTTATTGTTATTGTTGTTATTTTTATTATTATTGAAATAAATAATTTATTGTTTAGTTAGATATTTATTTATTATAATTGTATTTTAATATTAAAATATTACTAATTTTTTATAAGTATTTGCATCAATATTATAAAAATTAATTTTAATAGATTTAAATTTTAATTTGTCAAAAAAAATAAATGGACTAATAAAACTTTTACCTTTTAGTATATGTTGATGTAGAAAGAATTAGAAATTAAGTTTTATGTTGTTTAATGTGAAAGAGAAAATACGAATATAGCGATATTGGAGAAATAATAGAATTAACAAAAAAATAAAGAGTAGGTAGAAATGCCCCAAAAAGAAAAATGAAAACCTGAAAACTATTTGAGAAACTAACATAACTTTTAGCAAAAGCTACCTTAAGCACTAAAAGTTAGTTAAGAAGTTGTTTTATTGAACAAGGATGAACTAGAGAAAAGCTAGTTAAAAACTAATTTTTTTTTTTGGTCTTGCCGAACATGCATTTACTTTCCCTCCTTTTCATTGGAAGTGATTTATTTGACAGCAATTAAAAATGAAGTGATATTCAGTGCCTTTAAAATATGAGACTCCCTTGTCGAGGTAAATTATAGCATTTATATTTTGAAAAAATATTCAAGTTTGTTTATATATAAAGTATTTTTATATTGATACTCGTGAAAGAATTTTCTGACCCGTCCCTAATAATGTGTGTCTATAGTAACCCACGGGGATAGGATGCTATTTTACTATTTCTCGTTTTGTGAATATCTATCGTGTTCCAACTTGTCACTTTGAGTTTGTTGCATTTCCAATTATGGTGATCATGATGGTATTAGGCGCAAAGTTATGGAAAGACTAGCTAGGCTTCAAACAAAGGAAAGACGGTTATCAATTGTTCAAAAGACATTACAAGTTGTCTTTCAAATATTGTTGCTATAAATGTGTTATCCAGATTGCTTGATATTGGTATGACTAGTTAATACTTGGATGGTTATTCAGGATAACTTATATATATACAAATATGCGTGCATTATATTTTCAAAATAATTTATAACTTTTAAATGACGCATGTAATTTGAAGCAAGTACAAAAAGAGGCTAAAAAGTTTACTTGTCTGAAAAACAAAAAGAAAAAAAAAATGGAGGTTAGAAAGTTGTGAATTTTATGAGTGAAAAGACAAAAAGGGACCAATTTTGGTTAATGTAGTTCTGCATAACAGTGTTGGTAATGCAACCAATTAGTTTCTGGTGGCCAAGAACATAATAGTTTTAAATTCTCTTTTTTAACTTGTTACTTCTTGTAATTTCCAATTAATTAGTTTCCGATGGCAATAAATATAAGAATTACTATTTTAACTTGTTACTTTCTTGTAATTCTTTGGGAGTTGAAATATTATCCTATAAATATTCCCAAGTCCTATCAATATGATAAAGTCTTTTTTCTTAGCAAAAATTACGCACATTGTAGACTAGAAACACCTCGTTCTCCAAGAAGAC
Organism: Cordia subcordata; assembly: GCA_028554755.1. NCBI lineage: Eukaryota > Viridiplantae > Streptophyta > Magnoliopsida > Boraginales > Cordiaceae > Cordia > Cordia subcordata. The sequence goes on along the minus strand of JAPTOF010000003.1, from coordinate 19,652,849 downwards.
TTAGTCATTAAGTTCTCTACACCAAAGGCAACACGCATCAACAAGTAATCTTCCATTCTTGGCTATTTATTTTGTATTCTTAGATCTAAACCATGTATGGTGATGGTTGTTTTGCTATTGTTTCCGCCTATCCTTATTGGTTAATGTTTAAAAATAACGTGACCTAGTAGTGGTGATATTTGAATTAATTGAAGAAATGGTTAATTGAAAACACATGCCAGCTCCATAATTTTTAGAAGAAAAACTCTCCTTGCATCTATAGGTGCATTACTAATTTTATAAAAAGAAATGAAAAAAATAATCATCCTCCGTGCACAAGCTTGTAAAGAACCACCAGTCATAGAATTCT